>CM062804.1:1276172698-1278572698 GCA_031772625.1 Pinus tabuliformis | reverse complement strand
ATATCCATGGTAAAGTGAGAATGAATATCCATGGTTAATAATATTTTCATATAGTTATAAAATATTTTGATTGTGAAATAAGTTATGTTTTTAGAGCATGTGGTATTGATAAGTCGTAGTATTGGCCCAAGGTATTATAACAAAACCAATTTTTTACAAGTTAATAATATCCACTGTAAAGTGGGGGTTGAATATCCATGGTTAAGAATCTTTTCATATTGTTATAAAATAATTTGGTTGTGAAATAGTTATGGTTTTTGGCTTGAGGTATTGATAAGCCATGGTATTGGCTCATGGTATCGTAACAAAACCTATTCACAAGTTAATAACAAAATCAAAATATAACAATTAATCAAGGGAAAAAACCTGTGAGCAATTTTTGAAACCGACGTTTCGGACTAGCTAGGTGAGTCCATCATCAAGGTAATGAGATCTGTATTTTGAGAAGAGAGAGTCAAGAAATTGTGAACCTATTAATAGAACCTATTAATAGGTTCACAATTTCTTGACTCTCTCTTCGCAAAATATAGATCTCATTACCCTGATGATGGACTCACCTAGCTAGTCCAAAACGTCGGTTTCAAAAATTGCTCACAGGTTTTTTCCCTTGATTAATTCTCTACCAGCCTGTATGGAATCCCTCTTCAACAAAATATAACAAATTGAATTTTATTATTTTTATTATTAATTGAGTCAACATTTAGGTTTTTACACTCATCCCCATACTTTTGACTTTTATTATTATTATTAATATTATTCTTTAACTAAGCTCATATCTAGAATTGTTTACATACTTACATTACACCTACACATCTACTCTATACTCTATAAATATTGTATTTATTGCCTTTTAGGGAGAGAAATTTTAACATTTTTGAAAAAATTCAGCCTTAATTTTGATGTAACAAAGCCCTCCTAATTCCAATCTTCATTTACTTTCTAAAACAAGTAGTATATTTTAATTTTCATAGGGCGGAGGGAAAACTAGTAGATATTTACACTTTTCATAGGGTGGGAGGGAAAACGAGATTGAAGAGAGTTTTGAATTAAATTTTCACTTTTCATAAGGCGGAGGGAGGGAAAACCAGTAGCATATTTTCACTTTTCACAGGGCTAGAGGGAAAACGAGATTGAAGAGAGTTGTGAATTAAGGTTTTACCAATAGCAGATTATTATCGAACCCCACCATTAGATCTTCAATCCATTAATGGCGCCCAAGTATGTTTCATTTCTAACCTCGTTGCATTTACACCCCACTTTTAGTGTTCTTCCACATAGGGAGGAGTACACACACCTAAGATTTTTGGTTCAAAATTCACTATTTTTTTCATCGTTGCTTTTAAGTTTACAAGTAGCATATTTTCATTTTTCACAGGGCGGGAGGGAAAATGAGATTGAAGAGAGTTGTGAATTAAGGTTTTACCAGTATCAGACTAATATCGAACCCCACCATTGGATCTTCAATCCATTAATGGTGCCCAGGTATGTTTCATTTCTAACCTCATTGCATTTCCACCCCACTTTTAGTCTTCTTCCACACAAGGAGGACTGTTTCAAAATTCACTATCTTTTTCATCCTTTCTTTTAAGTTTAAGAGTAGCACATTTTCACTTTTCACAGGGCGGGAGGGAAAATGAGATTGAAGAGTGTTGTGAATTAAGGTTTTACCAGTAGCAGACTGATATTGAACCCCACCATTGGATCTTCAATCCATTAATGGCACCCATGTATGTTTCATTTCTAACCTCGCTGCATTTCCACCCCACTTTTAGTCTTCTTCCACATAGGGAGGAGTACACACACTTCAGATCCCCCACCATTGGATCTTAAATCCATTAATGGCACCCAGGTATGTTTCATTTCTAACATTGGTGGATTTACACCCCAATTTTAGTCTTCTTCCACACAGGGAGTACACACACCTCAGATCTCTAGTTCAAAATTCACTATTTTTTCATCCTTGCTTTTAAGTTTACGAGTAGCATATTTTCACTTTTCACAGGGCGGGAGGGAAAACGAGATTGAAGAGAGTTGTGAGTTAAGGTTTTACCTCTTCAATCCATTAATGGTGCCCAGGTATGTTTCATTTCTAACCTCGCTGCATTTCCACCCCACTTTTAGTCTTCTTCCACACAAGGAGGACTGGTTCAAAATTCACTATTTTTTTCATCCTTTCTTTTAAGTTTAAGAGTAGCATATTTTCACTTTTCATAGGGCGGGAGGGAAAACGAGGGAACATAGGTAAAATAATATGTATTTTTCCTTCTTTTATGGTTTGTCTCTATAGAGTTGATTTTACTGGGTGTACATTATATGCAACTCAAAATTTCTCTTTAGGAAATCCTACTTTTATTCTTTCCAAGAAAAGATTTCTAGGGAATCCCAATGGATGTTTCCCCACATTCATGGATGGCATCCCTGGTAAACCCATTGGCATTGACTAGTGCACCTCACCCAAGGGATTTCAAACAGGGCACTTGCCAGCATAGAACTAGCCAAATACCTAGTAACATTAATGACATTCAGTTGGGCTAACCCTTTGGCCTCAATAAATCATAATCAACTACACTATTTTCCATATTAACATATTGATCCTATTTAACATTTTGTTAGAGTAACCATAAAAATCCAAGCCTGTTCCTATTTTTATTTTGGTTTTTAATTTCTTCTTTGGTGTGGTGACAACCTTATATGACTGTATAGATGCTTATTTTTGTCAGAGTATATATTGAAAAGTAGATGCTCTCTTACATTCTACATTGTCTGTTATGTATTGATGGAGTTCAGTTTCATTTGTCATGACCAAAGAGCTGTGTCAGACATGTATACAAGGATTCTTGTATCACTATTTATAAATTGAACATTGTCCTTAAACAAGCAAAATAGATCCTTAATGCTACATGTTTGTATCTCAGAGAACTTCCAACCCTAATAAATGAGGTGAAATTTAAGTGTTTCTAGAATCCAAATCTCAGGTTTTGTGAATTCACTCATATATGGTCTTGGAAAAGCGAAGTGAAATTTAATTATTTCCAAATCTTAAGTTCTGTGAATTCACTCATATTTGGTGCCGGAATCTTTTGAGCAAACGGGAAGAATTTCTTTTAGTTGTATTGAAATTTTCCAAAAATAATATTAAATTTCTCCCTGACTAAAATTCTCCCTGAAATGGATTTGGGATTGAAAATTTTGTAAATATTTTTAGGGAAACAACCCAAAATACTTTTTCTAGATTAGAGTTTTATAACACTAGGTACTAAAATGGTCTTCTATTTTCTGCTGCAAATGTCTGATAGAGTCTTCCCATAAATTGATCAGAAAATTAGGTAGATGTGTTGGACGGACTAAATAATTTTTAATGAATAATCACTTAACATAAATGATATATTAGGTTGCATAAATATATAACTTAGAAGCATGAAATGAAGAAGAAATCTCAATGAGATTGACATATTCTTAATTGAGTTGAATGAGGCCAGGAATAACTTTGACTAGAGGGTGTTGAAAATGGCATAATTTTGTTATGGTTGGATAGATTTAGAACTAAAAATCAGCAGTTTTCTTGCTTGCATAACTTGGGAAGATTTTTGTATCTCAAGTCTCAACCTTATTGAATAATATGATTTATGCCTTGCAATGTTGAGATATGCTATGATACCACTTGCTAGTAATCTAAACACTTTGGATGAAAATATAGATTAATTGTCCCTTGTGTAGAATTTCCTTGAAATTCTGCTACTGCTTGAATGAATAAATCTGAAACTAATTGTTGCATGAAGACAAAAAATATCTCTACCAATTTGTAGTGGAATATAATAGAAATAAAACACAGTCACACTATAAAAAAAAAAAAAAAGAAAAAAAAAAATCTAGGGAACCCAACAGGGAAAGCCCTCTGCCAGCTGTAGAAATTTAAAATACTATCCATATTAGACTTTGAGACACCTTCTTCAATACCAAGTTCATCGATGCTTATTGCTTTCCATATTCATTTTCATAAGCATTAGGGTTGTTGTCCGTCAATCAGAGTAGCTAGAAAGTGTCTCTTTGATTTCAAAAATCAGATCACAATCAACTTAATCCAAGAATCCCCTAGAAGGCTCATTAGTAGCAAGAAGAGAGGTCCTTTTGTATTTTATTTCATCACATGCATCCATCATAATCACTGATTTGTCTTCATTTCTTTCACAGTCATTTTCAATGTTAGATGCAAAAGGTAATTTAGTATGATATAATCCTTAGGTAACCAACCTCAAACATATTGTTGGTTAATTTATGTTGTTTGAAGTTTATTGAGTTTGAGTTTTATCATGAACCTACTAGAAGCGTACTAGAATGGGTGAGTTGATTATCTTGATAACAATGTTATGGTTGATCTAGTCCTTGAAAGGAACTTATAGTTGATGGTCAAAATTTCACATTCCTTTCATTTTCTCATCTTCACATATAACAAATATCTTTATGTTATAGCCTCTAGGTAGATATATACAGTAACTACCACTCAGAAGTTGTATGCCATCATTTTGGAGCTTGAGCTTACTTAACTTACCTTTATTTGAGTTGAAAATGTCATTAGATCTCATTATATCATCTATTGTAGAGCATGAATCCAATTTACCTTTGTTTCAATTAAAAATGTAAATTAGATCTTGCTATATCATATTTTGTAGAGAATGAATCCAATTTCTCATAGTCCATTTGCTTGAGGTATGACAAGGCTACTTTAATTCATTAAAGTTACTTTTCATATTCTATTTGTTGATTGTGATTCCGCAGGCCACATTTGCATTGGAAAAGGGGCATATTTAATGAAGTGTGGAAGGAGAAGGAAGCTTTAGTTATGTCCTTTAAAACTTTCTAAGGTATGTAATAAAATTTAAAAAAATTCTCCATAGAATGTTGTGCTTTAACTTTTTCTTTTGATAATGGATTATTTATGTGATCTCCCCTCTCTTACACACAACGAGAGTCTGGACATACATGGTTTTTTGGGATATGTGGACAATGGATAGATTTACGCTAACCATTTATCTAGAAATTTACACTGTAGAAGATCCAACATTTACAGTTGAATATTTCCTTGCCAATAAATTAGAGTTGAAGAGTCAAACTCCTATTTTTTAGGCATATACCTCACTTTTAAATCAATTTATTACTGACTCTGTATAGACCTTCCATGGGAGGGAAAAGAGTGATAACTACCATTGCTTAATCTTTCTGTAGACCAAGTAAAGATTCCAAATTTGTATAAATTAGTGATTGCTTGAGAGGATCAACATCGACTGGAACAACAACTACTTTCAAGGCATAATCCTTGATGCGATTGGATCCTTGGAGAATCCCAAGAGTGGCGCTATTGTAGCAACAAGAAATTCATTTATTTTGAGTTCTTCATTAGTGCATTAACAATATATTGTTTATTCCATACAATACCTCAGTAGTGTATGATCAAATTACAATTAATCCTATCATAACATTTTGACATACCCTCTTTTATTGGGAAACTAGAATGCGTGTCAATCTTGCACATCACAATTGTATCATGCAAAGTTTACCCGGGACAAGTTTTGTGGATCTAAGCAGCGAGATACCTATTGGAATTCAAGAGGCAACAATACTACAAAGTGGGAAAGAGGTTTCATAGTTAACTTGGATTTCACATTATGGTTGGAGTCGGTTTGTTGACAAGATGTTGGATACCCAAACTTCCTTTTTATGACTGAGTGCAAGGTTGAATCCTTCGACATATTCCTCGCTCAATTGTCATTAAGTGATGCGTTTTCTCAAAAGTGCTGCACACCTATAAACTTTACTAGAGTTGTTCCTGAGTCTTCAGAGGTGGTTAGCTTTTCAAAGCACACACGTATAAGAAGAGGAGAAATAATATGCCTGACTAATTTGAAGTTATATACCTATGAATAGGGTGTTCCCATTCATAAACCTGATGACTCTCTCTACTTCTTTCTAGTGAACAACTTTGGGACTTTCCATGAATCATGAGACAATTCCAACCCCATAACTATAAATTTTTTATTTAAATATATACCCAATAGATTAGAATATGCACAAGGAGAAATCCATTCTTGTTTTGAAAGAACCTGTAATCGACTTGTATCATGTTATTTAATATTTTTTGTATTTATTCGCATCCTTGGTCTGTGACATAAAGATGCAACAGGATACCTTGCATTTTCTATACTAACACTCCTAAAAAATAATAAAGTATGCCCAAATATATCATTTCAAATGATCTATGTAGCTCACCTTTTGGCTTTCCAATTATCGAAGTTGTTACCTATATTGATGAGAACTTCTACAATCGATACCATAGTCACAATATATGTTATAGTTTTATCCGTGTTTCTCTGAAGGTGTTTCTCCTTCAGTAGAGCAGCAATACACTATAGTTTCCATTTAGGGGAGAAGTGTACCCAGTAGCAACCTTGGCCTGTGTGCAAATGGGTTGAATGCACATTAGAATCTATCTGTTGTTTTGAAGGTGTTTCTCCTTCAACAATACTTCATCTTAGTAGATACTTTCGGTCTGCACCTTTAGTAGATGCATGCATCCTTGGGATACATGTTGTAGATTATAGTTTTCCTATGAGGTTGTAGTAGCGATGAAAGAAGTGCATTGATTTTAGGCATATTTAGTATGCTTTTATAGTTTGACTTAGATGCTCACTTTTCTTAATTTAGGTGTTTTTCTTAGTTTTGTTTTATGCAGAGATTTATCTTTAAGAAAACTGCACAATAGAGAAGGGTTCTATATTTTTAGCCAGGGCCACACTTCTAGGTAGGAGGTACTCTATTCTAGGAAGCTTTTGCCATGCAGGTTAGGTGCTTTATCCGAGAATCCCAAGAGGCACTATTGTAGCAATAATAAATTTGTTTATTTTGAGTTCTTCATTAGTGCATTGATAGTATATTGTTTATTCCATGCAATACCTCAATATTGTATACAACCATATTTAGTATGCTTTTATAGTTTGACTTAGATGCTCACTTTTCTTAATTTAGGTGTTTTTCTTAGTTTTGTTTTATGCACAAATTTATCTTTAAGAAAAGTGCACAGTAGAGAAGGGTTCTATATTTTGAGTAGGGGACAAACTTCTAGGTAGGAGGTACTCTATTCTAGGAAGCTTTTGCCATGCAAGTTAGGTGCTTTATCCGAGAATCCCAAAAGGTGCTATTGTAGCAATAAGAAACTCGTTTATTTTGAGTTCTTCATTAGTGCATTGATAGTATATTGTTTATTCCATGCAATACCTCAATATTCTATGATCAAATTACAGTTAAGATTGTCATAATGTTTTGACGTACCCTCTTTTAGAGGGAAACTAGAGTGTGTGTCAAGCTTGCACGTCACAATTGTATCATGCAGAGTTTACCTAACACGAGTTTTGTGGATCTAAGAAGCTAGATACCTGTTGGAATTCAAGAGGGAACAATACTACAAAGTGGGAAAGAGGTTTCATAGTTAACCTGCCTTTCACATTATGGTTGGAGTTGGTTTGTTGGCAAGATGCTGGATACCCCAACTTCCTTTTTATGACTGAGTGCAAGATTGAATCCTTAGACATATTCCTTGCTTAATTGTCATTGAGTGATGGGTTTTCTCAGAAGTTCTTCACATCTATAAAATTTACCAGAGTTGTTATTGAGTCTTTGGATGTGGTTATCTTTTCAAAGCACACACGTATAAGAAAACAAGAAATAATATGCCTGACTAATTTCAAGTTATCTTCCTGTGAATAGGGTGTTCCCTTCCATAAACCTGACGACTTGCTCTACTTCTTTCTAGTGAACAAATTTGGGACTTTTCATGAATTGTGAGACAATTTCAACCCCATAACTATTAGTTTCTTATTTAAAGTTATACCCATTACATTATAACCCCACAAGGAGAATTCCATTCCTATTTCAAAATAACCTGCAATCAACCTATATCATGCTATTTAATATTTTATGTATTTCTTTGCATCCTTGGCCTGTGACATAAATACGCAACAAGTTACTTTGCATTTTCTATACTAACACTCCTAAGCAATAATAAAGTATGCCCAAATCTGTCATTTCGAATTATCTATGCATCTCACCTTTTTGTTTTTCAATTATCGAAGTTGTTACCTATATTGATGAGAACATTGATAACCGAGGCCACAGTGACAATATCTGTTAGAGTTTTATCCGTGTTGCACTAAAGGTGTTTTTCCTTCAGCAGCACTATAATACATTGTAGTTTCCATTCAGCAGAGAAGTGTACCCAGTAGCAGCCTTGGTCTATGTGCAAATGGGTTTAATTCACAATATACTTTATCTATTGTTTTGAAGGTGTTTCTCCTTCAATAATACTTCATCTCAGCATATCCTTTCAATATACACCTTCAGCAAATGCATACAACCTTGGGGTACATGCTATAGATTCAAGTTTTCCTGTGAGGGTAGAGCAATGATGAAAGAATCACATCAATTTTAGGCATATTATTGTTGTTGTATGAAATAATGCTTGTCTAATGTTTCCAAAACTTATATAGAGCCATATTTGTTATACTTTTATAGTTTGACTTCGATGCTCACTTTTCTTAATTTAGGTGTTTTTCTTAGTATTATTTTATCCACAGATTTATCTTTAAGAAAAGTGCACAGTAGGGAAGGGTTTTATATTTTGAGCAGGGGACACTCTTCTAGGTAAGAGGTACTCTATTCTAGGGAGATTATATAATGCATGTTAGATGCTTTATCCTAGATAGAGTTCCAACTCCTTGCCTCCTTGACAAAGTCCCTGCCAGACAAGCCACCGGTGGATAGATTTCCAAGTCCCTAAATTTTCCAAAAACCCACCTGACCCTAGCTATCTAGCCTAAAATCCTTTACATTCCAGTCATCTCTTAGTTGTGATTTCATAGAGAGAGCCTTCTCTGGTTGGTAGGGCTAGCTACCAAACTAAAATCTTGGTCTGTGCTTACCTCCATTGATCTCTTCATCAGCCTGGGGCATTATGGAGGATAACAGAGGGCATGACAACTATGGAGTGCCAAGGTGTTCTAGTCAATGTAAGGTTCCCAAGTCATGGAAAAATGCAATGCTAGTTGTGAGGTCATGACTACCAAGGTGTATTAGGGAATGCTAGGGCATGCTAAGATGTGCTAGATAGTACGAAAACATGTCAAACAAGCTAAGATGTGCCAAGTGCTAAGGCATGTCAAGATGTACAAGGGTTCCAAGTTCGTGCCTCCTCTTCTTCCATATGATATCCACTTATGACATTTCCTTTGCAATATTTGGTGCAACTGCATTTGATGGTTATAGGTAATTTATAAGTTATAAATGTCTTCAGGGTTTCACATCTAATTGAGTATTCAACTGAACATATTGATTCTCTTATACATAACTATTTTTCCCTCCACCCAATTTTCATAACTTCAATAACCATTAGGTAGGGACCTACATCTTTGATGTTACTTTTCTTGTTTAGTAAAATATTGCTGAGACTTTAATTTATTGAAAGTTGTAGAATTTACAATTTATGAAGTTTCAAGGTCTAATGTTAAAAAATATAATTTTTTAAAGGGTGCTAGCTCAATGGAAGAGAACCTTCTTTACAAGGAGGAGGTTGGTGGTTCGATTCCATCGTGGCCTAAGTTAATCGCTCCTCAGAGACTACATGGTTTGATGCTACAGTAACTTAAGGGTTTTAATCCCTGTCCTAAATTTTAATTTTTTATAGTCTAATGCATTCGAATGAAGGAAAGTTATAAATTTAAATACAAACTCCCTAGTTGGGGTTACATTTATTTTTTGATAGGAAGACAAGGTTGAATCTGCATTCTTGTTTGTTCCCTTTCCTTGTATGAAGTACTACTTCAAATTTCTATATGCGCTATAGGTAATCTTAAATACATTTATTTCTCTTGAAATCTCTATTATCATTCCACCAAGGTTTGGCTTACTCTCAAGCCATTGGTTAAGGTTTATTTCTCTATTTTCTTTACATGATTATTATTTACCCTTGTGTACAATTTTGTTTTCATGTGGAAAGTTTACTGGAACGACTGAGGGAGACCACCACGACCCTGGTAAATCTGGTGGTCCATAGCCTAAAATCATTCAGCTCATTTCTAAGGGACGTTGTCATGCATAATACACCAATAACTAAAATATATACATAGGGTTTTTATTATACATAAATCTCTGGTATCCTTCATCTAGGTTATTGATTTCTATTAAATTCAAATACCCAGTACCAATGTGAAGCTAATTCCACTGGCTCACATGCCATAGAAGTACCTCTTCACAGATCAACTATATTTTTTTATTGCAAGAACAATTTCCAATTTTTTCTACATTCTTGTTCCCAAATTTCCATTTTACTGCTTCTGCTAAATACATAAAAACACCCTACTTATTTGAGTTCAATTTGGTCACCTACAGTTGCCCCCTTCTGCACAGTAATTAACACGTATAGTAGTAATACACATTCACTGAATTTACTAGGAACTAATAAGAGCATTTCTTTTTCTTTTCTTCAATCAAGCAATTATAGATTTTATGGAAAAACATTTGTGTTTACAGTTGAGTGCAGTTAGGTTTCATAAACACTGTTGTTTCCAAAATAAATTGCAGTCTTTCCTTCCTATTTAATTTATATTTTAGATAATGCACACTATTTAGGCACAGATACTCAAACACCGCACAATTTAAATAATGAACGGTATTCAGGCACAGATACTCAAACATTACATAGTTTAAATAATGCACAATATTCAGGCACAAATACTCAAAAACAACATAGTTTAAATGATTCACAATATTTATGCACATATACTTATCTGCTTTCTCACAAATCCCACGAATTCACCAAGGATGATTTTGTTCCTCATGACCTTGAGAAGGGAAACTACGTCCTCTTCTCCCCCTGATATTCCACTCCAAAACAATAAACAACAACTTAAAAATACAGTAAAGCATTAAACCTCAAGACCATAGTCTAGTTTAATGCCTTTGCCTATACATGAGTTCTCCATTGGCTCTAGTCCAGCTCAATATTTCCTGCATGGAATCATCCTGCCATATTACAGACCATTTCCTTTCTTTACCTTAGGAAACCCAAAATAAAGAAAAATTGAACCCCTTCTTCCCACTAAGATTTTCCTTTATCTCCAGGGAATGAAGGGTGATTGTTGTAATTGTCTAGAGGTTAGAGTTCATTACAGGTCAACCCTCATGAATTCCAATATTTCCTAACCAACATAACAAATCATTTTAAAGTAAAAGTTCCATTGTCTTCCATGAGCCCAATTACCATGGTCTTATGTAAATCAGTAAATGTAAATGTCAGTAATTCAATGTCTTTTAGTGGTGTTACAGGTGGGAACATGGCGTCTCAAGAGCGAATGCCATGTTATGAAATGAAACATTTCATTACTGAAGAGAATAATAACTTGTTATAGTTCGAAGAGAAGAACGGTTTATGGTGTTTCTTAGCTCAATTTTGGTTTTTATTGTTGGACTGGTTGAGTATTCTTCGCCTGCGATTCTTCATATTTGCACTTGAAGTGGAGGGACATATTTTTTGTGGAATGGTATTTGTGTTTAGATTAGATATCATATGGAGAAAGAGAAAGAGACTACGTGCAAACATAGAAACAGGTGAGTGGTTCCATAATTATACGTATCATATGAATATGGTTTTATTAAAAAAAATATATATTTTTGGTTGTCTCAGCTCATTATACTGATAACATAAGTTGGCCTCAAAATTGGTAAAGGTGTGAATTATATTGGTAATCGTTTGAGTGTTATTCTTGTAGTGACTGGATGTAAAAACTCACGGATGATCTTGTGGAATTTTTAGTGAATCTTCTCATTGAAAATTTGGGTCGTCTACGAGCTACCGAGTAAGAGAAGATATTGTCTATTGGTTTAGATATAGAATTTGTTATGAATTGTTTAGAAGATTTAGCTTTGTTTCACAAGTAATGTCCTATAAAAAGAGATAAAAGAAATTTAGGTTTGAAATGATGAGCGGAAACATCAAATGGAAGTTATTTATTTTTAATTGGATACAAGTTTCAGATATGCGGTGTAAAGAGGGTGCGAATAAGAGATTCCAAAAAAGAAATTAGAAGAGAAGATAGAAAGAAAATTTTGTTAAAAGGTTGTAGAGGAGCAATAATATATGCACATGGAGATGAGGTCGGACAAAGGAACACTGAGAACGGCTTAATTCAAATATGGGAAATTGAAAGAAAGTAGAATAAAGTGATAGCTCCTACACAAAAAACATGGAAACATTATTTTAACTGCAGTCAGAGCTGAAGTGAGTCGGGTAGTCGGAAGGTGGGATGGAAATGCATATGAGCTTTTTACAGTCATGACCCTCACCCCAACATAGAAGGTGTTGTGGTGTATTGGTGGTCGTTCCTGAAGTTAGTTGGGTAATCAGAAGGTGAGATGTTGTTGCATAGAAGCTAGTTGGAGGGGACGCCGACCCTAACGTGCAATGTAGTCAGTGCACTATCATAAGTTTTTCTCAAAAAGATGATTTTTCTTTCAAATGATCTTGATATAATGTTATTTTTAAGAAAATGTTTTTTGTTTAACAAATTTTTGCGAAGGATATTTTTGAGCATGTTTAATATGATAATTTTCATGTTTAAAAAATGAAAGAAAGAGAAAGTGATTCTTGACGAATAAATCGATAAAAGCAATATTGTATTGGTTGTTGGAGCTAAAGACAACTAGGTGTTTGGAGGTTGGGATGGTGTTGCGTAGAAGTTAGTTGGAGGGGAGGCTCACCCCGTCATTCAACATTTTCGACATACTTGCAAAATTTTATTTTTTAATTGTTTATTTTTGGTGATGTTATTTTGTAAGAATTGTTAGTTGAAAATATTTTAAACAGAAAAATGAGTTTCAAAAATGGATTTTTTTTTCAAATTGTATTGATATAACGTTAATTAAAAAAAAATGTTTTTTGTTTAAACGAATGTGGATATTTTTTAGCATGGTTGATATAGTAATTTGCATGTTTAAAAAGATGAAAGTAAGAGAAAGTGATTTTTGACACATAAATCGAAAAAACAATATTGTATTAGTGGTCAGAGATGAAGGTAGTCGGGTCATCAAAAGTCGGGATGGTGTTGCATAGATGTTAGTTAGAGGGGAGGCCTACCTTGATGCACAACGTTTACAACGTACTCGCAAAATTATTTTTTTTTGTGGTTATTTTTTCAGTAATGTTATTTTGAAAGAATTCTTAGTTGAAAAGATGTTTAAAAAGAAAAATGAGTTTTTTTTCCAAGAATGCAAATTTTTATTTTAAATATATTAATATAATGTTATTTTTAAGAAATTGTCATTTTTCAACAAATGTTTGCAAAAGATATTTTTTAACATGTTTAATATGATATTTTGCATGTTTAAGAAGATGAAAGTAAGAGAAAGTGATCAGTGGCACAAAAATCGATAAAAATAATATTGTATTGGTGGTTAGAGATGAAGACACTCAGGTAGTCAGATGATGGGATGGTGTTGCATAGAAGTTAGTTGGAGGGGGGGCAGACCTTGACATACAACGTGTTCAACGTATTCCCTAAATCCTATTGTTTTTTTTCGGGTAACGTTATTTTCCAAGGGTTGTTAGTTGAAATGATGTTTAAAGAGAAAATATTTATTTTTTTCAAGAATTTGAATGTTTTTGAAATTTTTTTCAAATGTTTACAAAAGATTTATTGTAGCATTTTAAATCTGATTATAAGGATTTTATGCTTTGTAATGTAACATGCGATGCTTAGTTTGGTTTAAGGAAAGTTGTTGATTTTCCATTGGATCCAAGTATTTGAAATTTTTTTCCACTTGAAATTCTTGAGCTTGTATTTCATTGGCTTCCTCTATCGGTGCTAATAAAATTTCAGTTGGTTTTGTAAAGAATGGAGTAAAGTGTTGGAAAACCCAATTTTTATTTCTTGTTCTGATCGATGTAGCAACAGAGGATTTGGATTTATTTATTTGCCATCTGGTATCGAGGATATCTTCTTTGTTGAATCTTACCTTAATGACAAAGGACAGATCTCTCGATTGGTTTTTTATTTTCTGTACTCTGGATATAGAATTCAATGTACAATTGGATCGATTGTTCTATTCATTATGCCTAGAAGGTCATTTCATTCAAGGAATTATTACATAGTAAACAATTTTAGAAATACCTTTAGAATATTGGGAGAGTTATTCTTGGAGAGTGGGGATTCTTCTCTTTGTTGGAGAAATTTAGTGCATGGAAATGTGATTGGGTTTTATTGAAACATGTGTGCAAAACATGGAATCACATTTTTTTATTTGCACAAGGTAGACATGGTTTGGAGAACGATGTAACCCCCTTTTGGTGGTGTAATGCCCCTAAAGGAGGCTATCTTTGACAAAGGGAAATTTTTATGGTTATATTTAGAAAAAAATTATGATGATTACCCTTTCTATGGATAAACTATCTACTGGTTGGATGTTATAAGAAATCAGTGGGGTTTTTCATTTGTTCGTATCCCTGACATATGGTGTATGGAATTATTTTTGTACATGAACCGACTAGTTTGTCTTGTAAAATGCGATTCAACGTTTCTTTCGTCTCTTGAAGAGATAGAAACTTTTGAGTTTGACTAAGTTTCAATCAGGTGAAGCTTAGGATATTTTGAAGATGAGTGGGGGTTTAGTTGGAAATTGCTTGATATTATGTCAATGGATATAAATATTAAATTCCTAGGCTATGTATCTTTTTATGTAGTTGAATTAAAAGTAGTTATGTTGGGTTTTATGGAAGTCCAACTAAAGGTATATGATATGGTGACAGGATTATGCACAATGACAATTGCGAATGGTCTTTCCCTCCGAGAAGGATATGGGTTCCATGTGGATTTGGTTGAAGGTTTCAATGATGTTATTGAAAATGGAATTTTTTTCTCACTTTCTCCAAATATAGATTCTATTGGAGATATACCACTACTACATGTGGATAACCCGATTTAGCATTTGAGGGTTCAAGAAGTTTTTTTAAGCTTAACTTTACTAAAAAGAAATACATAACTAAAAGTTTATGGATCATAGTGAAGGCAACAAGACTGTGGATGAAATCTTAAAAGAAAACAAAGGTCTCAGGGACCCATTTATTAATGTAAAATGTTACATGTAGAGCACTTGTATGGGATGGGTCTCAGTGTTCTTCTGGGCTCTTGATGTCTTCACTTCTAAGTTGTGTGTAGAGAGAAAGCAACATCAACATTAATGAAGTTATTTCTTATTCTACGTGTGATAGTGCCTCCACGCACTTGTAGGAAGGCTTCTCCAGCCTTGTATTTTAAGCATACTGGGTATCTAGTACTAGCATCCTCTCCTTGTTGTCAACCAGTGGAAGGTTTTGCATTGTGGCATGGATCCAATTTTAGGCTCAAGAAGGGTCCTCGCATAAGAGAAGTGTGCCAAGAGAACTGTAACCCCTTAAGGATTCCATGCAAAAATTGTGGGGAATAATGGTTGATGATGTGTCGGAGCCACCATGCTTGGAAATCACCATTTGAGTTCAGGGAAAGTACAAGGGTCCAAAACACATTGACAAACATAGGGTCGAAGCTCAAGAGGGGTAGCATTGGAGAACGTCTCACATACTGAAAATTGTTGACACAAAGAAATGACATCGATATGGGGAATGGAACCTCTCATACATAGCCATGGTCGAGGAAAGAAGCTCGACATGACGAATGTAGAGATGAGACCTGTTTCCTTGGTGAGCATGAAGAGATTCCTTTGATGCATTCAAGATGGGAAGGAAGGGATCCCTTGGTCAATCCATGGTGAAGGCATAGATCTAGTTCGATGCATCAAAGAGAGGATTTCTCAAGATTTATAGAATAGATTAGGTACTGCTTGCAATGCCCGCGAGAGGTAAATCCTACACTTGGCGATTACTGGATGGTTGTTGACATGGTCGAAGGCAGTGGTTCAGCCGAAATGGAACATGTGTGTAGCGGCCCCTGGATAGTTGTTGGGGTGGCACAATGCGGTGATTTTTCAGAAATGGAACCCTAGAGAAGTCAAGCTATCAAGCTGAGGTCAAAGGTCAGAAGTTGGGACAGGTGGGGAAGAATAGCAGCGTAGGAGAAGAGAGATGACACCGACTTGCTGAAGGAAAAAGAGAATGACTGTGGTAGGTCAGGTGCTAAATAAGGTCATAGGTAGGAACTCAGGCTGTGGTGGGGAAGTTTATTGGGAATGATTGTAATGCTAACTACGGTGAGGTTGGATATTGGGGGTCAAACCGAGAGAAGCGAGAACGTGTCGGGGAAGTTAGAATAGGCCCAACAGTTCGACAAACTCGACTGATGCATGGACATATGGCATAGTGCCATGTGGGATAGGGAAAGGGGTTGAATAATTAGTTTATTCCTTAAGATGCAAGATATCCCAATGCAGATGCCCTGTGGAGGTAGGATTTTGTATCACCAAGTTCATGTCATGGAGATGGGCATGATTGCATAGGGCACTTTGAGTGTAAGGAAAACTATACAAATCAATAAGTCGAAAATTAAAGGTCTCGTTTTGATAACTGTATATTTAGAGAAACAGTTGCAAAAAGGAAATCTCCCCTTGGTATGGGTTAGTTGGCCTGGGAATGTCACATTTCAACTTTTCAATGAGGAGATAGTGATATAAATTCATTTAATTTGTTGTATGTTATTTGCATTGATCTACAAATTTTGTAGGTTTTAACCCAGTACAGAAATTACCTACGTACGAATTCTAAAAATAGAAAATAAACAATGGCGAGAGCATAAAACATAAAATAGATATACATAAAGATTTTCCCCTAGATCCCAAAACTAGGACTACCAGATTGATTTTTCATTATGTTCCTTTCAATGTTACAATACATATATATATATATATATATATATATATATATATATATATATATATATATATATATATATATATATATATATATATATATATATATATATATAGATATATGTTGAAGCATCCATAAACCCCAATCCATTAACCCTAGATTAGAACATAACCATAGTTCCCTTGACTGGATCTACAAAATACCATGGACAGAAAACCATCATGCCCAAAACCACGTGTGAAATCCATGCACAAAACCATAGGTAGGTCTTCCCACCTAATATAGGGTCCAAAAAAAATTCCCAAGGCGCTGCCCCGGTCCCCGTGCAAGGGGGATACCACCCCCTTGCATACCCCCCAGCAGCACTCGACGCAATGTACAGGGAGGGTTACCCCCCCCCCCACCATGACCTAGAAAGAATATAGCACAACCAAACATTCTCCAACTTATTGTTTCCTTTACACAAGAGAGCTTAGTCATTAATCCAGCCCCGTAACACCCATTGTTTCTCTACTCCAAGAGAACTTCTCAATGCTCACAGACCTTATCAATGCATTTGCAGTATTCTTCAAAGTATCCACCTTTACCAACAACACCTCTTTGTCCTCAACCATATCCCTCACAAAGTGATACTGAACATCAACGTGCTTTGTCTTTGAATGATGAGCAGGGTTATTTGCCAAGAAAATTTCACTTTGACTGTCATCGTATATCCTTATAGCTCACTGTAATAACCCCATACTTGAACATAATCTCTGCAACCAAATTACTTCCTTGCTTGCATGAGTGTTTGCCATGTATTCTGCCTCTATAGTTGAAAGTGCCACTACAGACTGTCTCTTACTCATCCAACTGACTGCACCTCCAAAGAGGTTAAACACATACCCACTTGTAGATATTATTTGATCCAGATCTCCAACTCAATTTGCATCAACAAAGCCACGAATTTCCAAAACTCTATCCAATCCTGGTCTTCCTTGGTAGAACAAACCATAATCACTAGTGCCACACAAATACCTGAAAACTCACTTCACTGTTGTCCAATGATCCTTCTCTGGTTTTGACATAAACCTAATCATTACTCCCATTGCATGTGCAATGTCTGGTCGAGTGCATACCATTACGTACATTAGGCTATCGACTGCACTTGCATATGGAACACGTGACATGTCCTCTTCCTCTTCTTGTGTCTTGGGATATTGTTCAATGGATAAATTTACACCTATATGAAGCAAAACCTTCATTGTTTTACTATCCTACATATTAAACATCTGCAGTATTGTCTTGACATACTTTCTCTGTTTTAACCAGAGGTTCCTCCTTGCCCGATCTTGTTTAATTTCCATGCCCAAAATATTATTTGTAGCACCAAGATCTTTCATGTCGAATTTGGAGGAGAATTGAGTCTTCAAATCCTGGATAATTTCTTTTTCATTTCCAACCAGCGACATATCATCCACATACAAGACCATTTAAATAACATGGTCACCAACTAATTTAAAATAAGCAAAGTGATCTTATTTGCCTTTGGTGAAGCCAAGTCCCTATATAAATGTATCAAATTTTTGGTACCACATCCTTCGTGACTGTTAACCCATACAATTTTTTTTTAACTTGCACAACAATTCTTTCTTACCCTTCACCACAAAGCCTTCAAGTTGCTTCATGTAGATCTCTTCTTCCAAATCCCTGTGAAGAAATTTTGTCTTCACATCCATCTTCTCTACCTCAAAATTAAAAGCAACAACAACAGATAAAAGTAATCTAATAGAAGCTACCTTGGAAACACGAGAAAAAATATCACCAAAAAAATTCCCGACACCTGGGAATAAACTTTTTCTACCAACAAAGATTTGTATTTATCCACCTTTCCTTTTGCATTCATCTTCTTCTTGAACACCCATTTATTGCCAATGTGTTTCCTTCCAGCCGCCAACTCCACCATATCCCAAGCCTCATTTTTGTGCAAAGATGCCATTTCATCAACTATGGCCTCTTTCCAAAGTTTTCCATCCTCTAAATATAATGCTTCGCTCACAGTTCTAGGATCATCATCAGTAATAGATAAAGAAAAATTTGAACAAAAAGCAAATGGACTATACCTTTCTGGCTTCCTTGTTTATAGAATTGATCTTCTTACAACCAGAGTTTGTGGCTCTTCATCTTCTCATTCCTCTTCTATTGTTGAGTTTGATTCTTCCTCTTTTAGCTCAAACTCTATCTTCTCATGTTCCTTTGGTAGGAATTCATGTTTAATAACATCTTTCACCTATCTAAACACCACAACATGGTTGTAGACAATGTTCCTTGTTTCTAGGTTCCAAAGCTTATAACCTTTTAAATCATCCTTATACCCAATAAAGATGCACTTTTCACATTTACTATCTGGCAACTTTGTTCTTTTCTCCTTTGGAAGATGTACATATGCATCAAATCCAAATACCCTTAGATGTGAAAGAGAAGGTTACTTACCAGTCCATAGCTCTTGTGGAGTCTTATCCTCCAACGCTAATGAAGGTGATCTATTGACAAGGTAACATGCAGTCTCCACCGCCTCTGCCCAGAATTACTGTCCTAACCCAACACCATTGAGCATGCTTCTTGCCCTTTCCATCAACATCTTGTTCATTCTTTCTACAACTCCAATTTTCTCAGGTGTGTATGGAGTAGTATTCTACTGTGGTATACCACACTTATAAAACCCTTCAAATTCTTTCTTGCAAAACTCTCCACCATTATTTGTCCTTAGCACCTTTATCTTCTTCTCTATCTGGTTTTCCACCAGAGCCTTAAATTCTTTAAACATATCAAAGAATTCAGATTTCATCCTAAGGAAATATATCCATGTATTAGTTGAGAAGTCATCTATAAATGATACATAGCACACTGAGTTACCTAGTGATGGAACTGACACAGGTCCAAACACATCACTGTGCACAAGCTCTAATATTTGTTTCGCCCTCTTAACACCATATGGAAAAGTCACCCGATTCTGCTTCCCATATCCACAATTTTCACAAAAATCAAAATCCAGAGAGAAATTAGACATACCTTCTACCATACCATTACCATGAAGTATTCGGAGGCCCCTCACTCCAATATGTCCAAGCCTTTGATGACATAGCAAGGTATTTTCTCCAGATACCACCATATTTTCTTCTCCACTTTTAGGAACCTCATAACTATTGCACCCATCAATAATAGTGCTAGCTAGGGAAAATTTTAAGGATGGAAAATTATCTTGAAGTTTAAAAACAATGGCGAATCTCACTAGTCCCTAATATGCAAACTATAAAATGCTTATTGATGCATTTGTAAAATTATTCCAACTTATAATTATTTATATATACTCTATATATAATGTTGGTGATTTTTAAGGTACAATAATTTTATATTGTAAAATTTGGGTGAATCATTTTTATAAAAAATGGAAATCGACGAATCTTTTTTTGGAAAAATCATGGTAAATTAGCCCACCTGCGAATATTAGCCCCTAAAATTTTTCATGGTGCTACCTTGAAGCTTTTACAGAGTTCTAATCCAAACTCCCCGCATCAATACCAGTGCTCCCCAAACCATCTTGCAGGTATATTTCTCAAACATTATTTTTACACCTGCATTATCCAGGTTGCTTACAAAAATCCAATTTTTGGCCAATGTAGGAATATGTAAAACACTCAGAAGTGTTCTAATCCTTCCACCTTGCAACTTCAACTTGACTTTTATGAGACTAAGGATTCTAGCCTTCTTGTCATCCCCTAATAAGACATCACCACCATAATATTTCTCATACTCACAGAACCACTCTCCATGGGGGGTGAAGTGAAAGGACGCGCCTGAGTCAATCAACCATGCCTCATGATCTACATGTGTACTTGAAGAAGAAGCCAAGTACACATCTCCGCCTTCATCTGAGGTGTTTTTCTCCTCTGCAGAAGGAGAATAATCAAATCCCTTTCCTTTCTCAGGAGCTTTAGATTTACAGCCCCTTTTGAAGTGCCCTTCATTTCTGCATTTCCAGCACACCTTTATAGGTTTTCCTAGATATTTAGATCTCCTACAGGAGGACTTATTTTTGTTTCTATTCTGGGACCATCCTCGTACAGACAAGGCATCACCATTCTAGCCCTCTGTATTTTTCCGTCTCATCTCTTTCAATGGCAAGGATGAGACTGTTTCATCAAACTACAAGGAAGTTGCGTTGTTACCTATTGAAACAACCATACTATCCCACGAATATGGTAGAGAATACAACAAAATGATGCACTTATCTTCATATGAAATTTTAATATCAACAGATAATAATTGGCTTACCACATTATTACAGGCATTTAGATGCTCTGTCACCAAATCTCCATCTTTCATCCTCGGGTTATATAGTGTTTTCCGTAGGAACAGTTTAATCACCAAAAACATAGATTGTTACAAAGTCCCTAACTTGTCCCCCAAAGCCTTCGCCAAATATTCCCCTAATACATTCAATGATACTGAATCTGAGACACACGACCATATTATGCTCTTTTCCTTCTAATCCAACTTCGCTCAGTCTTCAGCTAACATTGTTGTTGGTTTAGTAACCAGATTTACCATTATAAACGATATTTATCCATCAACAGATCCTCCATATTGATTTTCCACAACTTAAAGATATGACCATTAAATTTCTCGATCTTTATCTTTCCACTCCTCACCATCTTCTTTCACCACAAGAATCGATCCCACAGATCTCCCACTAAACAGGGTCTATCACAGGCCCAAGCAAAAAACCCCGCAACAGCGAAGGCACCCCGTTGAAGCCAAAACAACTACGATACCAAATGTAGGTTTTAACCCCGTATGAAAATTACATGCATACACATTCTAAAAACAAAAAATAAACAATGGTGAGAGCATAAAAGATAAAACAAATATACACATAGATTTTCCCCTGGATCCCAAAACGTGGACTACCAGATTGATTTTTCATTATGTTCCTTTCAATGTTACAGTACATATATATACAGGTTGAAGCATCCATTAACCCTGGACTAGAACATAATCCTAGTTCCCTTGACTGGATCTACAAAATACCATGGACAGAAAACCATCATGCCCAAAACCATGTGTGAAATCCATGCGAAAAAACATAGGTAGGTCTGCCCACCTAATATAGGGTTTAAAAACAAATTTGTCAGGAAGTTGCCCCGGACGTCGTGCAAGGGGGCTACCACCCCACTGCATACCCCCTGACAGGAGGGGTAATCGCCCACCTTGTGACACTACTGCCCCCCCGTGACCCCCCCATAGTGCCCAATGCAACATACAGGGGGGTCTTTCAACCCCCCATGACCTGGAAAGAATATAACACAATCCAACAATTTTTCAGATCAACCAATATGCTTCAATGTCATTTGGTCTTATGTATCTGTGGATTTTTTAGATTCATTTGCTATTGCTTATATGATATTGTGCAAATCGTGGCTTTCTTTACGTTGTAGTAATTGAGATGTTGTTTATATATATGTATGTCTTTGTAATATGGAATGTTGATTGTTATTATTTTAAGTTTTTTAGTATTGAAATTTACTTCATGTATAAAGTCATTGAGCATAAACACTTCAACTTGTTGAGGATGTGGGATGGGAAACAAGATTGAAAATCCAAATTAAGAAAGAAATGAAATTTGATGTAGAAATGTTAATTGAAGGATCAAGCAAGCGTAGTTCAAAAAGAGATTCATCACCTAGTTGACATGAGAGAGCAAATGAATATCACCAGTAATGGTATCATCAGAACAAGGATGCAATAAATGATGCAAAAGAGCTACGTACCAGGAAAATAAAATAGCTTCAATAAATCATCAACATGATGGAGTCGACAATCGTAAGTATGGGAATATGAGTAGTACGATGGGAAGAACATTTTCTTGAAATTTCCTTCGCGCGGATGTTGAACATGTTGAAATTTAATTCCCAAACCAAAATTTTCTAGCCATATTGTCCTTTGCGAGCATTTTGTTTACTAAGAAAGTGTTTGTGAAAGAGAGAACAATGGTTCCTCTATAGACAATCGAAGAAATGGAGTATTGAAACATGGGAACATTCATGGCAATGAACAATTTGCAACATCTAGTTTAAATTGTGCTAGCAATATGCTTGGTGACATCGCAGGGAATTTTGATCACTCTTGACATGGAAGTTTGGGGTCGGGCATTTCTTCCAGCAACTATATTGTGAATATCGTGGCTCCACCAGATTATTTTCATGCTCAGTGTCTTGCAAGAGAACAACTTCCTAAAGTATTTTTTGTTTTGATAGGATTTTTGCATGTGAATGGAATATATTAATTGTTCTACATTTTTTCTTCTTTCATTTCTTTGTGAAAAACAATGTTGGAAGGAATATTGGTGGAGAAACACATGCAAAAGGAACACAAAATTTGTGTATTCATTGAGTTGGATTTCAGGCATCTGAGGTTTTTGTTGATAGTAGTATGTTTGCTGGGATGGTTGACAATTTACGACAGCTAGTTGTGAATGTCAGAACAAGTGTTTGTGGAATCAACTGTGTAGAAAATATTGTTATTAGTAGAGAATCTATGGAGAGTATATATTGTTGGACAAGACAAGTGGTGCAAGTGGATTTTTTTTCCTCATATATGTGCATTTCAATATGTATTTAGAAATTTCTAGATGCATCTTTTAATCAATTTTTTTGCAAAGCAATATTGGAGTAAACAGTGTCCAAGAAATAAATTCAAAACCAAGGAAACCTTTGTCTGTTGGTAAATTCAAAACCAAGGAAGCTAATTTAGGACAGCGATTGCACGGTTTAATTATTCGCTCCTCAGAGATTGCATGATTTGATGCTACAGTAACTTAAGGGTTTTAATCCCTGTCCTAAATTTTAATTTTTTTATAGTCTAATGTATTCGAATGAAGGAAAGTTATAAATGTAAATACAATCTCCCTAGTTGGGGTTACATTTATTTTTTGACAGGAAGACAAGGTTGAATCTGCATTCTTGTTTGTTCCCTTTCCTTGTATGAAGTACTACTTCAAATTTCTATATGCGCTATGGGTAATCTTAAATACATTTCTTTCTCTTGAAATCTTTATTATCATTCCACCAAGGTTTGGCTTACTCTCAAGCCACTGGTTAATGTTTATTTCTCTATTTTCTTTACATGATTTTTATTTAACCTTGTGTACAATTTTGTTTTAATGTGGAATTTTTACTAGAACGACTCAGGGAGACTGCCACGACCCCTGGTAAATCTAGTGGTCCATAGCCTAAAATCGTTCAGCTAATCTCTCATTTCTAAGGGACGTTGTCATGCATAATACACCAATAACTAAAATATATACCTAGGGTTTTTATTATACATAAATCTCTGGTATCCTTCATCTGGGTTATTGATTTCTGTTAAATTCAAATACCCATTACCAATGTGAAGCTAATTCCACTGGCTCACATGCCATAGAAGTACCTCTTCACAGATCAACTTTATTTTTTTTATTGCAAGAACAATTTCCAATTTGTTCTACATTCTTCTTCCCAAATTTCCATTTTACTGCTTCTGCTAAATACATAACAACACCCTACTTATTTGAGTTCAATTTGGTCACCTACAGTTGCCCCCTTCTGCACAGTAATTAACACGTATAGTAGTAATACACATTCACTGAATTTACTAGGAACTAATAAGAGTGATTCTTTTTCTTTTCTTCAATCAAGAAATTATAGATTTTATGGAAAAACATTTGTGTTTAGAGTTGAGTGCAGTTAGGTTTCATAAACACTGTTGTTTCGAAAATAAATTGCAGTCTTTCCTTCCTATTGAATTTATATTTTAGATAATGCACATTATTTAGGCACAGATACTCAAACACCGCACAATTTAAATAATGAACGGTATTCAGGCATAGATACTCAAACATTACATAGTTTAAATAATGCACAATATTTAGGCACAAATACTCAAACACAACATAGTTTAAATGATTCACAATATTTATGCACATATACTTATCTGCTTGCTCACAAATCCCACGAATTCACCAAGGATGATTTTGTTCCTCATGACCTTGAGAAGGGAAACTACGTCCTCTTCTCCCCCTGATATTCCACTCCAGAACAATAATCAACAACTTAAGAATACAGTAAAGCATTAAACCTCAAGACCTTAGTCTAGTTTAATGCCTTTGCCTATACATGAGTTCTCCATTAGCTCTAGTCCAGCTCAATATTTCCTGCGTGGAAGCATCCTGCGATATTACAGACCATTTCCTTTCTTTACCTTAGGAAACCCAAAATAAAGAAAAATCGAATCCCTTCTTCCCACTGAGATTTTCATTTATCTCCAGGGAATGAAGGGTAACTGTTGCAATTGTCTAGAGGTTAGAGTTCATTACAGGTCAACCCTCATGAATACCAATATTTCCTAACCAACATAATAAATCATTTTAAATTAAAAGTTCCATTGTCTTCCATGAGCACAATTACCATGGTCTTATGTAAATCAGTAAAAGTAAATGTCAGTAATTCAATGTCTTTCAGTAGTGTTACAGGTGGGAACAAGGCGTCTCAAGAGCGAATGCAATGTTATGAAATGAAACATTTCATTACTGAAGAGAATAATAACCTGTTATAGTTCGAAGAGAATAACGGTTTATGGTGTTTCTTAGCTCAATTTTGGTTTGTATTGTTGGACTGGTTGAGTATTCTTCGACTGCGATTATTCATATTTGCACTTGAAGTGGAGGGACATATTTTTTGTGGAATGGTATTTGTGTCTAGATTAGATATCATATGGAGAAAGAGAAAGAGACTACGTGCAAACATAGAAAGAGGTGAGTGGTTCCATAATTATACGTAGTATATGAATATGGTTTTATTAAAAAAATATATATATTTTTGGTTGTCTCAGCTCATTATACTGATAACATAAGTTGGCCTCAAAATTGGTAAAGGTGTGAATTATATTGGTAATCGTTTGAGTGTTATTCTTGTAGTGACTGGATGTAAAAACTCACGGATGATCTTGTGGAATTTTTAGTGAATCTTCTCATTGAAATTTTGGGTCGTCTGTGAGCTACCGAGTAAGAGAAGACATTGTCTATTTGTTTAGATATAGAATTTGTTATGAATTGTTTAGAAGATTTAGCTTTGTTTCACATGTAATGTCCTATAAAAAGAGATAAAAGGAATTTAGGTTTGAAATGATGAGCGGAAACATCAAATGGAAGTTATTTATTTGTAATTGGATACAAGTTTTAGATATGCGGTGTAAAGAGGGTGCGAAGAAGAGATTCCAAAAAAGAAATTAGAAGAGAAGAAAGAAAGAAAAATTTCTTAAAAGGTTGTAGAGGAGAAATAATATATGCACATGGAGATGAGGTCAGACAAAGGAACACTGAGAACGGCTTAATTCAAATATGGGAAATTGCAAGAAAGTAGAATAAAGTGATAGCTCCTACGTAAAAAACACGGAAACATTATTTTAACTGCAATCAGAGCTGAAGTGAGTTGGGTAGTCAGAAGGTGCGATGGAAATGCATATGAGTTTTTTGCAGTCATGACCCTCACCCCAACATAGAAGGTGTTGTGGTGTATTGGTGGTCATTCCTGAGGTTAGTTGGGTAATCAGAAGGTGAGATGCTGTTGCATAGAAGCTAGTTGGAGGGGATGCCGACCCTAACGTGCAATGTAGTCAGTGTACTATCATAAGTTTTTCTCAAATGATTTTTCTTTCAAATTACCTTGATATAATGTTATTTTTAAGAAAATGATTTTTGTTTAACAAATTTTTGCGAAGGATATTTTTGAGCATGTTTAATATGATAATTTTCATGTTTAAAAAATGAAAGAAAGAGAAAGTGATTCTTGACACATAAATCGATAAAAGCAATATTGTATTGGTTGTTGGAGCTAAAGACAACTAGGTGTTTGGAGGTTGGGATGGTGTTGCGTAGAAGTTAGTTGGAGGGGAGGCTCACCCCATCATGCAACATTTTCGACATACTTGCAAAATTTTATTTTTTAATTGTTTTTTTTTGTGATGTTATTTGGTAAGAATTGTTAGTTGAAAATATTTTAAACAGAAAAATGAGTTTCAAAAATGGTTTTTTTTTTCAAATTGTATTGATATAATGTTAATTAAAAAAAAAAAAAAAAAATTGTTTAAACGAATGTGGATATTTTTTAGCATGTTTAATATAATAATTTGCATGTTTAAAAAGATGAAAGTAAGAGAAAGTGATTTTTGACACATAAATCGAAAAAACAATATTGTATTAGTGGTCAGAGGTGAAGGTAGTCGGGTCATCAAAAGTCAGGATGGCGTTGCATAGAAGTTAGTTAGAGGGGAGGCCTACCCTGATGCACAACCTTTACAACGTACTCCCAAATTTCCTTTTTTTGTTGTTATTTTTTCAGTAATGTTATTTTGAAAGAATTCTTAGTTGAAAAGATGTTTAAAAGGAAAAATGAGTTTTTTTTTCCAAGAATGCAAATTTTTATTTTAAATATATTAATATAATGTTATTTTTAAGAAATTGTCCCCTTTCAACAAATGTTTGCAAAAGATATTTTTTAACATGTTTAATATAATATTTTGCATGTTTAAGAAGATGAAAGTAAGAGAAAGTGATCAGTGGCACAAAAATCGATAAAAATAATATTGTATTGGTGGTTACAGATGAAGACACTCAGGTAGTCAGATGTCGGGATGGTGTTGCATAGAAGTTAGTTGGAGGGGGGGTAGACCTCGACATACAACGTGTTCAACATATTCCCAAAATCCTATTGTTTTTTTTGGGTAATGTTATTTTCCAAGGGTTGTTAGTTGAAATGATGTTTAAAGAGAATATATTTATTTTTTTCAAGAATTTGAATGTTTTTGAAATTGTTTTCAAATGTTTACAAAAGATTTATTGTAGCATTTTAAATCTGATTATAAGGATTTTATGCTTTGTAATGTAACATGCGATGCTTAGTTTGGTTTAAGGAAAGTTGTTGATTTTCTGATGGATCCAAGTATTTGAAATTTTTTCCCACTTGAAATTCTTGAGCTTGTATTTCATTGGCTTCCTCTATCGGTGCTAATAAAATTTCAGTTAGTTTTGTAAAGAATGGAGTAAAGTGTTGGAAAACCCAATTTTTATTTCTTGTTATGATCGATGTAGCAACAGAGGATTTGGATTTATTTATTTGCCATCTGGTATCGAGGATATATTCTTTGTTGAATCTTACCTTAATGACAAAGGACAGATCTCTCGATTGGTTTTTTCTTTTCTGGACTCTGGATATAGAATTCAATGTACAATTGGATCGATTGTTTTATTCACTATGCCTGGAAGGTCTTTTAATTCAAGGAATTATTACATAGTAAACAATTTTAGAAATACCTTTAGAAATATTGGGAGGGCGATTGTTGGAGAGTGGGGATTCTCCTCTTTGTTGGAGAAATTTAGTGCATGGAAATGTGATTGGGTTTTGTTGAAACATGTGTGCAAAACATGGAATCACATTTTTTTATTTGCACAAGTTAGACATGGTTTGGAGAATGATGTAACCCCCTTTTGGTGCTGTAATGCCCCTAAAGGAGGCTATCTTTCACAAAGGGAATTTTTTATGGTTATATTTAGAAAAATATTATGATGATTACCCTTTCTATGGATAAACTATCTACTCGTTGTATGTTATAAGAAATCAGTGGGGTTTTCCATTTGTTCGTATCCCTGACATATGGTGTATGGAATTATGATTGTACATGAACCGACTAGTTTGTCTTGTAAAATAAGATTCAACGTTTCTTTGGTCTCTTGAAGAGATAGAAACTTTTGAGTTTGACTAAGTTTCAATCAGACGAAGCTTAGGATATTTTGAAGATGAGTGGGGGTTTAGTTGGAAATTGCTTGATATTATGTCAATGGATATAAATATTAAATTCCTAGGCTATTTACCTTTTTATGTAGTTGAATTAAAAGTAGTTACGTTGGGTTTTATGGAAGTCCAGCTAAAGGTATATGATATGGTGACAGGATTATGCACAATGACAATTGCGGATGGTCTCTCCCTCCAAGAAAGATATGGGTTCCATGTGGAGTTGGTTGAAGGTTTCAATGGTGTTATTGAAAATGGACTTTTTTTCTCACTTTCTCCAAATATAGATTCTATTGGAGATATACCACTACTACATGTGGATAACCTGATTTAACGTTTGAGGGTTCGAGAAGTTTTTTTAAGCTTAACTTTACTAAAAAGAAATACATAATTACAAGTTTATGGATCATAGTGAAGGCAACAAGACTGTGGATGAAACCTTAAAAGAAAACAAAGATCTCAGGGACCCATTTATTAATGTAAAATGTTACATGTAGAGCACTTGTATGGGATGGGTCTCAGTGTTCTTCTGGGCTCTTGATGTCTTCACTTCTAAGTTGTGTGTAGAGAGAAAGCAACATCAACATTAATGAAGTTATTTCTTATTCTACGTCTGATAGTGCCTCCATGCACTTGTAGGAAGGCTTCTCCAGCCTTGTATTTTAAGCATACTAGGTATCTAGTACTAACATCCTCTCCTTGATTGTCAACTAGTGGAAGGTTTTTCATTGTGGCATGGATCCAATTTTAGGCTCAAGAAGGGTCCTCGCATAAGAGAAGTGTGCCAAGAGAACTGTAACCCCTTAAGGAGTCCATGCCAAAATTGTGGGGAATAATGGTTGATGATGTGTCGGAGCCACCATGCCTGGAAATCACCATCCGAGTTCAGGGAAAGTAGGAGGGTCCAGAAGACATTGACAAACATAGGGTCGAAGCTCAAGAGGGGTAGCATTGGAAAACGTCTCACATACTGAAAATTGTTGACACAAAGAAATTGCATCGATATGGGAGATGGAACCTCTCATGCATAGCCATGGTTGAGGAAAGAAGCTCGACATGAAGAATTTAGAGATGAGACCTGTTTCCATGGTGAGCATGAAGAGATTCCTTTGATGCATTCAAGATGGGAACGAAGGGATCCCTTGGTCGATCCATGGTGAAGGCATAGATCTAGTTTGATGCATCAAAGAGAGGATTTCTCAAGATTTATAGAATAGATTAGGTACTGCTTGCAATGCCCGCGAGTGGTAAATCCTACACTTGGCGGTTACTGGATGGTTGTTGTCATGGTCGAAGGCAGCGATTCGTCAGACATTGAACATGTGTGTAGCGACCCCTGGATAGTTGTTGGGGTGGCACAATGTGGTGATTTTTCAGAAATGGAACCCTAGAGAAGTCAAGCTATCAAGCTGAGGTCAAAGGTCAGAAGTTGGGACAGGTGGGGAAGAATAGCAGCGTAGGAGAAGAGAGATGACACCGACTATGCTGAAGGAAAAAGAGAATGATTGTGGTAGGTCAGGTGCTAAATAAGGTCATAGGTAGGAACTCGGGTTGTGGTGGGGAAGTTTATTGGGAATGATTGTAATGCTAACTACAGTGGGGTTGGATATTGGGGGTCAAACCGAGAGAAGCGAGAACGTGTCAGGGAAGTTAGAATAGGCCCAACCGCTCGACAAACTCGACTAATGCATGGACCTATGGCATAGTGCCATGTGGGATAGGGAAAGGGGTTGAAAAAATTAGTTTATTCCCTAAGATGAAAGATATCCCAATGAAGATGCCCTGTGGAGGTAGGATTTTGCATCACCAAGTTCATGTCATGGAGATGGGCATGATTGCATAGGTCACTTTGAGTGTAAGGAAAATTGTACAAATCAATAAGTCGAAAATTAAAGGTCTCGTTCTGATAACTGTATATTTAGAGAAACAGTTGCAAAAAGTAAATCTCCCCTTGGTATGGGTTAGTTGGCCTGGGAATGTCACATTTCAACTTTTCAATGAGGAGATAATGATGTAAATTCATTTAATTTGTTGTATGTTATTTGCATTGAGCTACAACTTTTGTAGGTTTTAACCCTGTACAAAAATTACCTACATACAAATTCTAAAAATAGAAAATAAACAATGGCGAGAGCATAAAACATAAAACAGATATACATAAAGATTTTCCCCTAGATCCCAAAACTAGGACTACCAGATTGATTTTTCATTATGTTCCTTTCAATGTTACAATACACACACACACACACACACACACACACATATATATATATATATATATATATATATATATATATATATATATATATATATATATATATATATATATATATATATATATATATATATATATATTGAAGCATCCATAAACCCCAATCCATTAACCCTGTATTAGAACATAACCATAGTTCCCTTGACTGGATCTACAAAATACCATGGACAGAAAACCATCATGCCCAAAACCATGTGTGAAATCCATGCACAAAACCATAGGTAGGTCTTCCCACCTAATATAGGGTCCAAAAAAATTTTCCCAAGGCGCTGCCCCAGTCCCCGTGCAAGGGGGCTACCAACCCCTTGCATACCCCCCAGCAGCACTCGACGCAGTGTACAGGGAGGGTTCCCCCCCCCCCCCCACCACCATGACCTAGAAAGAATATAGCACAACCCAACATTCTCCCACTTATTGTTTCCTTTACACAAGAGAGCTTAGTCATTAATCCAGCCCCGTAACACCCATTATTTCTCTACTCCAAGAGAACTTCTCAATTATCATAGACTTTATCAATGCATCTATAGTATTCTTCAAAGTATCCACCTTTACCAACAACACCTCTTTGTCCTCAACCATATCCCTCACAAAGTGATACTGAACATCAACGTGCTTTGTCTTTGAATGATGAGCAGGGTTATTTTCCAACAAAATTTCACTTTGACTGTCATAGTATATCCTTATAGCTCATTGTACTAACCCCATACTTGAACATAATCTCTGCAACCAAATTACTTCCTTGCTTGCATGAGTGTCTGCCATGTATTCTGCCTCTATAGTTGAAAGTGCCACTACAGACTGTCTCTTACTCATCCAACTGACTGCACCTCCAAAGAGGTTAAACACATACCCACTTGTAGATATTCTTTGATCCAGATCTCCAACCCAATTTGCATCGAAAAGGCCACGAGTTTCCAAAACTCTGTCGAATCCTGGTCTTCCTTGGTAGAATAAACCATAATCACTACTGCCACATAAATACCTGAAAACTCACTTCATTGTTGTCCAATGCTCCTTCCCTGGTTTTGACATAAACCTACTAATTACTCCCACTGCATGTGCAATGTATGGTCTAGTGCATACCATTATGTACATTAGGCTATGGACTTCACTTGCATACAGAACACGTGACATGTCCTCTTCCTCTTCTTGTGTCTTGGGATATTGTTCAATGGATAAATTTACACCTATATGAATAGGAACCTTCATTGGTTTACTATCCTACATATTAAACATTTGTAGTATTGTCTTGACATACTTTCTCTATTTTAACCAGAGCTTCCTCCTTGCCCGATCTTGTTTAATTTCCATGCCCAAAATATAGTTTGCAGCACCAAGATCTTTCATGTCGAATTTGGAGGAGAATTGAGTCTTCAAATCTTGGATAATTTCTTTTTCATTTCCAACCAGCGACATATCATCCACATACAATACCATTTAAATAACAGGGTCACCAATTAATTTAAAATATGAAAAGTGATCTTATTTTCCTTTGGTGAAGCCAAGTCCCTGTATAAATGTGTCAAATTTTTGGTACCACATCCTTCGTGACTGTTAACCGATACAATTTTTCTTTTTAACTTGCACACCAGTTCTTTCTTACCCTTCACCGCAAAGCCTTCACGTTGCTTCATGTAGATCTTTTCTTCCAAATCCCTGTGAAGAAATTTTGTCTTCACAACCATCTTCTCTACCTCAAAATTAAAAGCAACAACAACAGATAAAAGTAATCTAATAGAAGCTACCTTGGCAACACAAGAAAAAATATCACCAAAAAAAATTCCCGACACCTGGGAATAACCTTATGCTACCAACCAAGATTTGTATTTATCCACCTTTCCTTTTGCATTCATCTTCTTCTTGAACACCCATTTATTTCCAATGTGTTTCTTTCCAGCCGCCAACTCCACCAGATCCCAAGCCTCATTTTTGTGCAAAGATGTCATTTCATCAACTATGGCCTCTTTCCAAAGTTTTCCATCCTCTAAATATAATGCTTCCCTCACAGTTCTAGGATCATCATCAATAATAGATAAAGAAAAATTTTAACAATAAGCAAATGGACTATACCTTTCTGGCTTCCTTGTTTCTCGAATTGATCTTCTTAAAACCGTAGTTTTTGGCTCTTCATCTTCTCATTCCTCTTCTATTTTTGAGTTTGATTCTTCCTCTTTTAGCTCAAACTCTATCTTCTCATGTTCCTTTGGTAGGAATTCATGTTTAATAACATCTTTCACCTCTCTAAACACCACAACTTGGTTGTAGACAATGTTCCTTGTTTCTAGGTTCCAAAGCTTATAACCTTTTAAATCATCCTTATACCCAATAAATATGCACTTTTCAAATTTACTATCTGGCAACTTTGTTCTTTTCTGCTTTGGAAGATGTACATATGCATCAAATCCAAATACCCTTAGATGTGAAAGAGAAGGTTTCTTACCAATGCATACCTCTTGTGGAGTCTTATCCTCCAACGCTGATGAAGGTGATCTGTTGACAAGGTAACATGCAGTCTCCACCGCCTCTGCCCAGAATTCCTATCCTAACCCAACACCATTAAGCATGCTTCTTGCCCTTTCCATCAACATCTTGTTCATTCTTTCTACAACTCCAATTTTCTCAGGTGTGTATGGAGTAGTATTCTACTGTGGTATACCACACTTCTTATAAAACTCTTCAAATTCTTTCTTGCAAAACTCTCCACCATTATCTGTCCTCGGCACCTTTATCTTCTTCTCTATCTAGTTTTCCACCAGAGCCTTAAATTCTTTAAACATGTCAAAGACTTCAGATTTCTTCCTAAGGAAATATATCCATGTATTCCTTGAGAAGTCATCTATAAATGATACATAGCACGCAGAGTTACCCAGTGATGGAACTGACACAGGTCCAAACACATCATTGTGCACAAGCTCTAATATATGTTTCGCCCTCTTAGCACCATATGGGAAACTCACCCGATTCTGCTTCCCATATGCACAATTTTCACAAAAATCAAAATCCAGAGAGAAATTAGACATACCTTCTACCATACCATTACCATGAAGTATTCGAAGGCCCCTCACTCCAATATGTCCAAGCCTTTGTTGCCATAGCATGGTATTTTCTCCAGATACCACCATATTTTCTTCTCCACTTTTAGGAACCACATAACTATTGCACCCATCAATAATAGTGCTAGCTAGGGAAAATTTTAAGGATGGAAAATTATCTTGAAGTTTAAAAACATTGGCAAATCTCACTAGTCCCTAATATGCAAACTATAAAATGCTTATTGATGTATTTGAAAAATTATTCCAACTTATAATTATTTATATATACTTTATATATAATGTTGGTGATTTTTAATGTACAATAATTTTATATTGTAAAATTTGGGTGAATTGTTTTTATAAAAAATGGAAATCGACGAATCTTTTTTTGGAAAAATCATGGTAAATTAGCCCACTTGCGAATGTTAGCCCCTAAAATTTTTCATGGTGCTACCTTGAAGCTTTTACAGAGTTCTAATCCAAACTCCCCACATCAATACCAGTGCTCCCCAAACCATCTTGCAGGTATATTTCTCAAACACTGTTTTTACACCTGCATTATCCAGGTTGCTTACAAAAATCCAATTTTTGGCCAATGTAGGAATATGTAAAACACACAGAAGTGTTATAATCCTTCCACCTTGCAACTTCAACTTGACTTTTATGAGACTAAGGATTCTAGCCTTCTTGTCATCCCCTAATAAGACATCACCACCATCATATTTCTCATACTCACAGAACCACTCTCCATGGGGGGTGAAGTGAAAGGATGCACCTGAGTCAATCAACCATGCCTCATGATCTACATGTGTACTTGAAGAAGAAGCCAAGTACACATCTCCGCCTTCATCTAAGGTGTTTTTCTCCTCTGCAGAAGGAGAATAATCAGATCCCTTTCCTTTCTCAGGAGCTTTAGATTTACAGTCCCTTTTGAAGTGCCCTTCATTTCTGCATTTCCAGCACACCTTTATAGGTTTTCCTAGATATTTAGATGTCCTACTCGAGGACTTATTTTTGTTTCTATTCTGGGACCATCCTCGTACAGACAAGGCATCACCATTCTAGCCCTCTGTATTTTTCTGTCTCATCTCTTTCAATGACAAGGATGAGACTATTTCATCAAACTACAAGGAAGTTGCGTTGTTACCTATTGCAACAACCATACTATCCCACGAATATGGTAGAGAACACAACAAACTGATGCACTTATCTTCATATGAAATTTTAATATCAACGGATAATAATTGGCTTACCACATTATTAAAGGCATTTAGATGCTCTGTCACCAAATCTCCATCTTTCATCCTCGGGTTATATAGTGTTTTCCGTAGGAACCGTTTAATCACCAAAAACATAGATTGGTACAAAGTCCCTAACTTGTCCCCCAAAGCCTTCGCCAAATCTTCCCCTAATACATTCAACGATACTGAATCTGAGACACACGATCGTATTATGCTCTTTTCCTTCTAATCCAACTTCACCCAGTCTTCAACTAACATTTTTGTTGGTTTAGTAACCGGATTTACCGTTATAAACTGATATTTATCCATCAACAGGTCCTCCATATTGATTTTCCACAACTCAAAAATATGACCATTAAATTTCTCGATATTTATCTTTCCACTCCTCGCCATCTTCTTTCACCACAAGAATCGATCCCACAGATCTCCCACTAAACAGGGTCTATCACAGGCCCAAGCAAAAAACCCCGCAACAGCGAAGGTGCCCCGTTGAAGCCAAAACAACTATGATACCAAATCTAGGTTTTAACCCCGTACGAAAATTACATGCATACGCATTCTAAAAACAAAAAATAAACAATGGCGAGAGCATAAAGATAAAACAAATATACACATAGATTTTCCCCTAGATCCCAAAACATGGACTACCAGATTGATTTTTGATTATGTTCCTTCCAATGTTACAATACATTTATATACAGCTTGAAGCATCCATAAACCCCAATCCATTAACCCTGGATTAGAACATAATCGTAGTTCCCTTGACTGGATCTACAAAATACCATGGATAGAAAACCATCATGCCCAAAACCATGTGTGAAATCCATGCAAAAAACCATAGGTAGGTCTGCCCACCTAATATAGGGTCTAAAAAGAAATTTGTTGGGAAGCTGCCCCAGACGTCGTGCAGGGGGGCTACCACCCCACTACATACCCCCTGACAGGAGGGTCAATCGCCCACCTTGTGACCCTACTGCCCCCCCGTGACCCCCCCACAGTGCCCAATGCAACATACAGGGGGGTCTTTCAACCCCCCATGACCTGGAAAGAATATAACACAATCCAACAATTTTTCAGATCAACCAATGTGCTTCAATGACATTTGGTCTTATGTATTGTTGGATTTTTTAGAGTCATTTGCTATTGCTTATATGATACTGCGCAAATGGTGGCTTTCTTTATGTTGCAGTAATTGAGATGTTGTTTATATATATATATATATATATATATATATATATATATATATATATATATATATATATATATATATATATATATATATATATATATATATATATATATATATATATATATATATATATATATGGAATGTTGATTGTTATTATTTTAAGTTTTTAAGTATTGAAATTTACTTCATGTATAAAGTCATTGAGCATAAACACTTCAACTTGTCGAGGATGTGGGATGGGAAACATGATTGAAAATCCAAATTAAGAAAGAATTGAAAATTTGATGCAGAAATGTTAATTGAAGGAACAAGCAAGCACAGTTCAAAAAGAGCTTCATCACCTAGTTGACATGAGAGAGCAAATGAATATCACTAGTAATGGTATCAACAGAACAAGGACCCTGCGGTCAAAAACAAAAACCATAGCACATGTGCGAGCTTCGGACCCTGCAATCTTAGACATGTGCGAGTGAGCTTCCACAAACCATCTCAAACCTGTGCGAGCCAAACTATAGAAACAAGAATAGAAGAATGCTTCATGATGATATCCAAATGAGGGTCACTTGACTTGTATTTATAGCCATCCATGGGTGTGCAATTTTCTTTAGGGTTGACCTAATCAAATATGCACATGTGGGGCTTAATTTAAAAAATATATTTTCCCTTGTTCAAATTGAGTTCTTCAATAGTAGAAAATGGTCCTCTCAAAAATAGGAACCTTGTCCCATGGTTGGAATTTGTCACCGAGTTTCCAAATTGACACTCCCTCTCAGCTAGGGAGAAATTCTGATCGCATCATGCAATCATCAAAAGTATCTTGTCCTCAAATCATATACTGTCTCAAGTATCTCATCATCAAATATTGTCACTAATCATCTTTGCCCATTTATTCTAATCTCTTAATTGTCTCTGTCCACATGCTGAACATTTTTTAATCTAAAGAAGAATAATTTGATATCGGAGGGGAACCCAATGCTACCACCTAGGAAACATCAGAGAGCTTATCCTCAGGGAACCCTGCTCAACCTGGAAGGGGAGCACATCTCAAATAGAATCCAATGACAATGAGGAAGGTCCTATTGGAATCTCTCACACCATGTTAGACAATAGGTGAGATACCACTTACCAAGTAAGGATCACAACCATCTAATGATGCAATCAATGGGTGAGATACAACTTGCTATACGTGATAAGGATCACAACCATCCTATTGCCCACTAATATTCCCAACAATGACACTAAATAGTCATGTGGTAGAACAGTTGCATCATAATCATCTTGGGTGAGATACTTGACTTACCAAAGGTAAGGATCACACACCCTTAAGCACTCTCTCAACCCAATCGCCAGACGGGGAGCAGTAATCCCAACAAGCCCATATTGTGGGTATGATTCCAACTGGGGTATACTCTACATGTACCAAGATAGAGGGACATATCCGATTTTCAAAATAGATAAGGATCACTCGCACCCTATGGGTGACTGATGAATCCCAATATTGCAACAAGAATGCTATAACTCCCAAGGCTACTAACTTAAATTATCAACCCGGGGTTAGTACAAAATTAAGAGGTGTGAACACTATATGTGCAACATGAAATATGTCCTTCCTTTGTTGATACGATGCAATGCAGTGAATATCATGAAATAAAACAATAACCTCATTGCAAAATGTAAAAGTTGCATTGAAAAGTAAACCTAGTCTATGGAATGGAAATAATAGTGTTTGAAATAGAAACCCTAGCTTAAGAATAAAGACAGTAAAATAATCTAACATGCATGAAGGAAAGATAATTTAATCAATTACTACATTCTAAAGAGGTTAGATCCATTAGCAGAGTTCATTATATACTTCATGTGGAAATCAAGGAAACCATTATTGTGCTATCCAATTCATAAATTTGTCCATTAACCCAAATTGTTGAGATGTGTTGTAGGGGTAAAAAGGAAAATCCTAAGTGGTTGTTGGTCTTTCTCAATCATGGATTTAGAGCCTATGGATCATTATTCGAGCCTAAGATATGAAATCCAAGATTTTGGAGTAGATCTGGTCAAGTTTATATGTGTTATAGGAATGCTACAGGACTGCTACAGGAGGTGTTATAGGAGGCCCTGTTTTGCTACAAGAGTGAGATAAATTGCCAAATGCCCAAGTATATCAAATGAAAATGAGATGGGGAATTTTTTATTATTAATTAGGATGTACTAGGACTGAATTCCAAGTGGAATCACACCAAAATACCCTTGTTAACACATGCTAAAAGATAGAAAAATATTACTACTCTAAATAAGAAATTCAAGAACTAGTGAGCTAGTTAACCTACCAAATGCCTAACCTAATCAAGTGCAGATGCTATGGGGTAATTTTTTTTATTAACTTGAATGTTTTTATGACCCAATACAAATGGAGTAAACTCAAATGAAGCTCATTAAAACGTTCTAAAAAATAGCAGAAAATTACTACTAGTTTGCTAAAAAGGACATCCAAAAATTCTAGATTTGTGAACTAGTAAACCAATCCAAGTAGCTCAATCATGAATATGAATTTTCAAAGTTTTTATAAGGATGCATAATTCTTGTGACTCTGTAAATAACCTGCAAAACAACTCACTTCAATAATTTAACCAATATGACCTACAACAAAAGAAGCATGAATAGTAAATGTAAAAATAAGAGATGCAAGTGAAAAATACATTCAAAGGAAACAAAGAAATTGTACAAGAGGGATCTAAGGCTCCTGGGATGACCAAGCCCAAGGAAAATCAAAGTTATATGAAGGAAAATGAGCTTTAGAATCTAAAAAGGTCACCAAACTTTATTATTTGAAATAATCCAAGTACATCCCTGCTAGAAATGAAAGTGGAGCTACTAAATAACAAGTTTTCTCTACAAGAAGACTAAGAAATACATGCCTCTAGAGGCCAATTCGAATTGGTACTTATACAAAGTGATGAGGAAGCATTTTCCTTGAAAGGAGGTAGTTTTCTCGTCCAAAATATCTCAAAAAGTGGATTTGGTTTCCAACACTAGGAATCTTCATTAAATGACACGAAACACTTTCCTAGATTTTCTCAATCAGTGGAGCTCCAAGAATTGTCAATAATTTCATGATATTTAGTTCATTTATTATCCAATATTGGTCCATCCTATAGTAGGGAGAAATTCCCTATATTATCTCATTCAGAATTTACTCCATATTCTCTCAATATTATGCAAAAATAAATAATATTAGGCACATAATATGAAATTATCTCTAAACCTTTCTAAGAACATATTAAAGATAAAAAAAAAAAAAAAAAACATTATTAAGTGTAGAAGGAGAGATTTAATATAGCCTTTATGTGCCTAAGAAAGATTTTATGGGCCTTAATTTATGTCTAATTTGGAGGCCCATTAGTGACATATAGGGGAGCAACATCTATGACCCTATTGTCAAGAGATCCCTCAACCCCAAGAGCCCTCCGTCTCAATTCCTCACCCTATGAGCTCAGACAGGGGGGAAAGTTGGCTTAGTGTTCTCGATTAGTTCTGCACTCTATAGATCATAAACATATCATCATGTTCATATATGGTATCGACTTAATCATCATGTCGCAATAGCTACGATCTCCTATTTATGCAGGACATCAAATCAAATATTATATTAGAACAAAAAATATATGTCACAAAAATGATACCTTATTCATCCTCCCTCTCACGAAGGTGGCAACCATAAGCCTAAGCTTGTCTTGTACGACAACACTGACTCAATATATGAAGAGATCCCAGTCCTAGTTATATACAAGATTTTGTGCCAATCAGATCCCACTCAATATTATGGCAAAGTATCCTTGTCATATCCAAAACCTGCTCAAACAACACTCCAAAGATCTTCTTCAACCTGCCTCATGGCTAGCTATGCCAACAACATCATATTCAACCTCAACCATGCTTAAAGATAGAAAATTCTCATCCAAAAATATCATGGCATATCTCATACTAAGGAAACATCCAGATATGTTCATCTCATCAATAACAATCCCAATCAACATCAGTACATCCATGCAGTCACATATCATAGGAGGAATATCTCAAACCAAAGATTGATCGTCCCATGCAAATATCTTGAAGGGTACTCGGCAACAACACACTATGTATGAAGAGGCTCAATCATGAATTGAATCAAAATATATGGACAAGTGTTCACACATAATATCAATGCTTCAATCAACTATCAGTTGCCAAGTCAGGTTCAACAATATCTCTTCATAAGTTCTTGAAATTTAATCAGAGTATCCAAGGATTCACATTTCCACTTTCTTTAATAACTTCACAATATAAATTTTCTTTCCCAAACTTCAGGAAGTAATTCCTCATGCAATGATTCTTCATTTCTAACTTCAGAGGCAAACTCCCTCTTACTTTGATCATTAGAGGCTCATTACATGTCAAGAATAAACCATCGACATATAAAACCAAAATCAAAGTCATACCTTGGACTTATTTCGAATTAGAGGTTTGGATTTGCACATCTTCCTAGCTTCACGAGGTAACTGTCAATGCAAACATACTAGGCTCGGGGGGCTTGCTTCATGAAATGCTTTCTGTTAACATAATACTTGAGAAAACCAATATGCTCAGCCTTACACAATCAATATTGTGCAATCAAATCAACTAAGTCAACTTATCAAGTCTTAGATTCCAGATCAAAACTAATATCAAAATGATAAGATTTTCTGCCAATATCCCCGTGACAAACTCTTTGGACCAGGTGCGAGGTGGAGCTCTCATCCAAATACCAAGTTACATCATCCTTTTATTTACCAAGCATTATCCAATCAAACTTTTATCAATCCATCCTTGTGATCATAACATGAATCATTTTTGCCACCAAATATGAATGAATACATGAGGGACAAGTCATATAAGTTTCATGCATATACCAAGAATAAGTCATATCAGTTTCATCCATTCATTGTGAGATTATTTCATTGTAAATCACAATTGTTTATACTTCAACCAATGAGCCAAAGCCAATGAAGCCAATACAAAATCATTATGGAATACCAATATTAGTCTCTGAAAGTCACTATGCCTACATATCAAGGTAAATCATCAGTTATCAAATCAAAACCTTAATTTGTTATCATTGTGAATTCAATCAATCTATAACCCAAAACATATCTATGAACCATAAAGCATAATGTCAAATTTCTAAAGCATCATCAATCATTCAAGCCAATATGCTCACCAAGTCAAGCCAATAAGCCAAATCTTGTCAAACCCTTGCAAGTGTTATCAAACACTAGCTTTAATTATTAAATCAAAATGACATATTGATATGCATATTTTGGTCATCTGCAAACACAAGTTTAGTCAACACATTCACAATCTCTATAGTAAGTCAAACATTCAAACTTCCCTACTCATAGGACATTCTATTGGTTGGTGCATGTCTATAGGACAATTATACTCCATGCGCATTTCTGATTTTGTGCATGAGGATTTATATTTTGTGACCTACAGGCACAACCACACCCATAGACCTTCTTCCATGCAGTTGTGAGGCTTAGACTAAGGGAAACCCTCTCTTCTCAGACCAGAACTTGTTACATACTAACAATATCAAATATTTGTTTACTCGTGTTAAAATTCTTACTTCAATAGTAATTTAATGCAAATGATAATAGGAGAAGGGATCTTATGAAGAGTTTCTCCCTATAAATGAGAAGCCACTTCAGTCATCATCATTTAAGACATCAACCTATCCATGCATAAGTAAAACTTGTTGTATCATGAAATCAAACTATATCAAGTTCTAAAACATATATCCATCATGGCAATAACATGTTAGCATCATCTACTTCATCATCACATAAGAACATGACATCAAATTTTCATCAAGAGTTAGAGTCATATGATTAGGGAAGCTAAAAGGTGTATCATCATACTTCAACGATTATAATCATTGCATCACTTCTCTATCATTAACCATCAAATCAGGGTATCCAATTTTACCATATTTTCAAAATTACGAAGCCAAGGTCAACAAGGAGATCCTGAGCAATAATCATATTGTTACATTTTTATCATCAAGGTTACCATGCTCATTACAAGCATTATCAATCTATCATATATAAGAATCAATTTGCTAGCCTTATTTATGAATTCCATCATGTCTAAAATTAAAAATGCTTGCCAAATATCAAGCATACAAATATATAAAAAATTCAATGTTTCGAATTAGTTTTGCCATGACTTAATACCAGGTGCACCATCTCATCATAAGTACCATGAAGCAAAATTACTTTCATATGCATGCATGAGCCATTTGTGAAGGTGATATTCTCATCGTACCTTAGGGCTTACCTTTCCATCCAATATTGAAATTGAAACATAACATTGAAACAATACATCATATATACCTTGTATTGTTAAGATATTGATGCACCTTGACATTTGCAGTTGGATTACTTTGTTAAATTTTCATCAGGTGCCTCTTTTCCTTTTCCAACACTAGCTCTTCTCTTCCTACACTAGCCATCTTTTCCTACACCTCAAATTATCCTCAAGAAGGATCCACTTATCACATCTCATCAAGAGATTAGAAGTATCCCAATACTCAAATATACATGCAGGAAGTATAGACAATAATCAAATCAATAAATATAAACAAAAGTAAAGACATAATGGAGTAACATGAATCAGAATGTGCTTATCTTTAATGAGAGGTGATCATCTCCTTCTTGAACTAACCTTCAAGAGTCGTGACTATCCATTGACCATATAACCTTGTTTCCTTTAATATTTCAACCAACTTCATTAATAACCAAAGCCTAATTGAGACTATCCCATCTATGGCTACATCAAATCTATCATAATTGTTAGAACATATTCACATTGATCATGCTAGTTGTCCACAGTGCATGGTTTCTTCCAAACCCTAACCTTATAATATCCATCAAACCCTAATACATAAATTTCCTAGGGTTACCTTCAAACCCTAGCATTATTTTAGGTCTCCACCATCTTCTCTTGCTTACATCAATGGTATCTTCTTAGGGGTGATCTCAATGAATTTTATCTAGCCCAACACTGATACCATGTTAATTTTTCTTAGGTCTATATTTTTTTTTGCTTTTATAATTGCATTTCATTATTTCCATATTAATTTCACCCCACAATATCATAACGTTATTCAAATTTACATCATTATTAGCAACATATACGATTATATAGAAAGAAAAATATCATCATAAGTGCAGTGGAACATAAAGGAACAATAGAAGAAAAAAATTCACACATAAATACACCAGGATTGGTCGGAGACCAAGGCAAAACCCACTATGGGGAAAACCTTTCAAAGTATTCTTATTATTAGATTGTCATTGAATGATTGAACAAAATATGCTAAACAAAATTCATGAGATGAACCCAACAATTCTAATAATTAAAACCTTGCTTTAGAAGCCTGCAACCAATTGTCACTGTCTGTGGTTAACTCTCGAACCTTGCATTCAATGAGATAAATCTACAGTCAACTGATAAAACCAAACCCTAGGTCCCAACCCCATGAAAAGAGTGATGTGCATGTGGCTAAAACCATCCAACCGCATGCATGAGCCAGTGTTCTTGAAATTGTGACCAAAAATTGCATGTCTCATGTCTGCCATCAGAAACCAAAAACCTAGCACACATGCGAGCTTTATACCTTGCAACCTTGGACCTGTGCGAGCGAGCTTCCATGAACCATCTCAGACCTGTGCAAGCCAAAAAAAAGAAAGAAGAATAGTAGAATTCTTCATGATGATATCCAAATGAGGGTCACTTGACTTGTATTTATAGCCATCCATGGGTGTCAAATTTTCTTTAAGACTGACCTGATCAAATATGGACATGTGGGGCTTAATTTGAAAAACACAGTGTCCCTTGTCCAAATTGAGCACTTCAACAGTCAAAATTGGTCCTCTCAAAAAGAGGAATCTTGTCCCATGTTTGGAACTTGTTACTGAGCTTCCAAATTAACACAAATGACAAGATTACAGCCTCAAATTGACAACATAAGTTTACATAAAAAATAAACCCCTTCCCCTTTGGTCTGTAGTGAATATATAAGACAAGAGGAGAGGGTTAGAGATCCTCTTTCTAAGGATTAGATCCACAAATATGGGGATTAGGGTTCCATAATGAGAGGGAATAGATTCATGAACCATGGGATGAGGCCCAAATAGGTAGGGGATCAAATCCTTCTTGTTGGTATAATATTCACAAACAAGGCTTCTAGAAGTTTCTTTTTATTTTTACCCATGTTAAAAGTTTGTCACACTTTTTAATGGAAAACAAAGCGAAATATTCTGCAGGGTTCAATGATTGCAACTATGTTTGTGCATATAATTGCAAGGAAAAGTGCGACACTACTTGAAAATAGGTTTGTTAGCAATGTAATCCAGGATTCTTATTGTTTTCAGAATGTTTTTTCTTCCGGCATTGCAGGGGATTGCTTACAAGAGTTCATAAAATAGTGAGAGATCTGGATTTGTGGTCATTTGCCTAATGGTGACAAAATGACATGTAACAATACTCTAGAATCATAATTTGTCATCTACATTTAGGTACCTATCTAGTGGATCTAAGGTTAAGAAATATTTACAAAAGGATTTAATCTCTTTTAAAAAGGTTGTCCACTCAATCTATGATCCATGTTCTCTGGCATAATAATAAGTAAGATTATATTATGGCTAATAGGATCACCACCTTAGAACAAGGCACTCTTATTATAAATGAACAAGTTGATTATCATACAATCCCCTAGAAACCAATGCACATATCCTTAATGTTATAGAGGCTCCAACACTTGTTTAAGAGATTGAGGAAACACATGGAAGTTTTCATGAGTGTGGGCGATGATATAACTCAAAGGATTAATTTCATACATGCCTTTGGAGGGTTAACCTAACCATGGAAAAGCGAGTACATTTTGGTTTAGTGTGATATCTGGTATATTTTATGGTTTGATAATTTAGTGGAACAATTAGGGACATAATTCTTTCTCCACTTATGTCTCCATTATTCAGGGATGATGATATTGGGGAGGGGCATGTTTTAATTAATTTAATGTGAAGAAAATTCAATCCTCTACTTCTTCTTTCTGAGATGGATAATACACATAGAAGCTAGGATTTTTTCAAACAATTAAAAGGATGGGACCTATGATAATGGTTGTGAAGCATATGTATTTTGTTGTTGTTCTTTGGCGTAGGCCCCATGGACTTTTTTAACAATAAAAGATCCAAAATCTAGACCCGAAACCCTAAATAACTCGACCCTAGTCCCAACCTATGTACCGTTGTATATTAAAAGAGGTCGCACAATTGTAAAGCCTATCCAAGTCCCAACACAATGACGACTTGTTATCAAAGATATATATGTATATATCTATGGGGAGGAGGATTCCTTTATATCACAAAGGAATGCCAAGACTCGAATGTACCACCCTAGGCGTTTCCATGCAATCAATCATCGGCATAACCATCTTAAAAAACCCTGCGTCGACCCTTTTTATCATGTCACTTTACAAACATTATTTAATACTCTAGTGGTCCTATGTCAGGACAAAAAAAGGTTCACAAAAAATGATTTGGAAAATATCTATCCTACCCTCCATTTATCGACCTCGCTTAACACTTTCCTTATGTTCTTCTATGAATCCATGGTTGTCTAGGATGAAAACTTTCACATGAATAGATAGGATAAAGTCTGTTCCGCTCTCCATTTGTCGGCCTTGCTTAACACCGACCCTTTGTTCTTCCTCCCATCCACGACATTCCGGGATGAAAAATTTCACGTGAATAAACAAACTAAAGTTTGTCCCTCTCTCCATATTCCGACCTGGTTTAACATTAGTCCTTCGTTATTCCACCCATTCACATTGGTCTAGAATAACAAATTAAACACCACTTGCTTGACTTTAACAAGATACTTAATAGACCTTGATCTGCCTGAATCAAAAAAAAAAAAGTGTCTTGCACCTCAGTGAATACTCCTGGTCTCTAGCCAAAGGCATAAAGGGAAAATTCAAGGTTTTGCGACAAGACCTCTCTATCAATTCATAGTTAAAAGAAGACCTTCATTGCGCCACACTGATCAAGTCAAATGCATGAATTAAAAAGCAATATTTGAAATGATTTTGAAGATTTTATGTAGAGGAATTACATAGGGGATTTAATGCATTAAAATTGTACATAGGTTGCACTGAAAATCGATTCACACATAAATCCAACTTTATCATTACTCAAAGCTTTGATAAATACATTCGTAGGTTCATTCAGATTCTTGAGAATAGGATCAAATGAGTCATTTTTGGCTTGAAATCAAGCTTCGAGCCTTTCTTCTAATAAATTAACAAAAATGCTAATAATAAAGATTACATGGAAAATTAAGCTATTCTCTCTTCATCTACACAAACAAAATGTTTCGATCATAAATTCTTTTGATCTTCTATAGGTCAAAATGGAATTTGACTGATGCCATTGCATCACTCTGATTAAGCATGTTGGCCATGTTATATGGCTCAAGCTATAAGGGAGGATGGATATGATAGTGATGCCAAAGCACAAATGTTTGGTCATCATGCAGGTTGGTGAGCGATGGAGGGCATGAAATTTGGTTCATAAATAAGTCAAATGTCATTTATGGGTAGGCAAGTTATTAATTGGTCTTGTATCTAGTCTGTTGTTCTTCTTGGCCACCATTGTAGAAATTCTTAGTGGGATCAAAGCAATTACAAGGAGGATTGTTGGTTATTGCATTTAGGGGGTGGTTCTACATCTTCCATTTATCTTCTCACCTTTGCTATGCACACTAATCAGAGCGACACTTTGTCTATTCACGATTGTCATCTTATTGGGACCCTAAGGATTATAGGGACAATTACTAGATGAGACCAACAACACAAAATGGAGAAAGAAATTTTAAACATGTGTTATAACTCCAACTTCAGTATAATCAATTGGTTGCTACTCCTATAACAAGAATGGACATTATGGTGGAGTAGAGGACTTATATTCGACATGTTAAAGAATAAATTGGCTACCTTAGATGCTAAATCAAGGAGCTTCAACAATAAAAAGAATAGGATATGAAACTATCCTCGTTCCTCGGTAGCTATGTTTCTGATGCTCAATTTTTATTTCGAGATTTAAATAATGCAACTCCCTTAGTGGAGTTCAGACCTTAACTTAGGGATGAAGACCCCATTCATCAGCACCAATTGTCATGGTGTCTTAGTTTTGTTCGATATTAGGTGTGTTTTGGAGGGTTTACAAGTATGATTATATTAGAATATATGAATTCCTCATAAAATTGTCTTAGTTTTGTTCGATATTAGGTGTGTTTTGGAGGGTTTATAAGTATGATTATATTAGAATATATGAATTCCTCATAAAATTCTTAATGTATCTTATGATGTAGGACCTTTAAGATCTCATTAAACTAATATTTTCAAATTTTGTGATCGTGAGCTAATGTTGCATTTCCAAGTGAAAACTTTTAATAAAAAATATTCTCTGTTATGTTTACAAATAATAATAATAATGATACTTAGTTGTTAAGAGCTTTATTTTAAGGTAATATGGAAGAGAAAAACAATAAAAAATAAACAAAACAAGATTGAAAAGATTTAAATCATCCTTAGCACACATCCCCTTAATTATGTATCCATCATAAACACAAATTAATGAAAAAAGATTGAATTATATATTAATTTTATAATTTATTAAATGAAATAATAATACTTTAAATTAAATATTTATATGGTTTATTATTATTATTATTATTATTATTATAACACATTTATTTCATTTTATATTGTATAATACAACAATTATGCATGTGGAGGGAGGGATGAAAGGGGGGATGTAGTTATTATAAGAGGTTTTCGAGTTAAGATTGTGAGGGGAAATAGGGTTGAAACTTTATTTAACCCTTGGAACTATTAGTAGGAGATCTAGTGGAGGCCTAGATGATACATGGGATAGTAGCATTAAGCATGTTACACATTATTTTGTAGCATCTAGGCAAATGATGTCAAATTCATATCTTTTTCTATCTGAAGAACTATTGTCACCAATCCCCAAAAAAGATGGAATAAATAACTCCCTATGGAAGATAAGAATTTTATGAAAATACCTTAAAAAACCCTATTTTTGGAGACTGTCACAAGTGCCAACATTATTAACCTACGATGGTCGCACCTTGCATAACTAACATATTGCGACGTCATCGCAACTTGCATTCACAAAACGTACGATGGTCTTTTAACATGGGTAAAAAATAAAAAGGAATGAGAAACTTCTATTCTAGAAGCCTCGTGAAGGTATTTATTCCAAATGACAGGGATTTGGATCGCATCCCTCCTATCTTGGATCTCATTCCTACCTTAGTGGATCCCATCCCTACCTTAGTGGATATGTAACCTCCATCTCTTATCTCCTCTAGTCTATAAATTCAAAATACTCTCATGGGGAAGGGGTTGGATTTTTACTCTTGAGACTATACTTTCATGCTGCCAAAGTATCCATTGGAGACTTTTTGATTGCAAGGTTGGGATTGAGGGCTATTGGGAGGAAGCTTTCAACATCAAGGCCTGGTTGTAACTCTCTCCTTTTCTTGATCTTAATACAAATGCATATTTATTTCCCACACTCATTGTTATGATGATTGTTATGAGATTCCTTGATCACTTGTATAGATTATGTTAAATCATTTATGTATCATATGCTTTGATCATTTGTATGTTTGTGTCTTTGCATATATTTTCTTGGAGCATTGGGAACAAGATCAAAAGATATATCAAACAACAATGAGGATCATCATCAAGCATTTCAAAAAATGTATGAACCATTCATCCAATCTTACATCTATGATTTGATGGTAATCTAGGGAATGTTTCTATGTATTTGTTTGTTTTGTTCTAGACTTGGTTTCCAAGTCTAGGGAGATATGTCCTGTCAGTAAAATAAGATTTGTCCACCAAACAAAATTGGTAGCTCCACTGGGAACAAGTTTTTCCTAAGTAGTATTCCTTTTTTTTCTTAAATTCGAACCTTTTATGAGTCTTTGGTCAACCCTATTTGATTATGAAAACCCAGATTTATTGGGTCTTTTGAGAATTTTCTTCAATTTTGTGCTCGTTGCACCCTACTGTGGGAGACAGTGCAATGACATCACACTATGCTTGTTTTCAGACTGTGACTATCCTTGTTAATCGCACTGATATGTGCTGGTTACCTACATTGATCTTTGAAAATTTGAAAATTTCCCAAGGTTTCCTATGTGCGATCTTGGATCTGTTGATTATTGTGGTTTTTGAGTCTGTTTTTGATTTGTTATTGGTCAAACTTTTTGTTTTGTTTGGCTATCTTATTGTGGAAAATCTTTTTGTTTTTGTGAAAAGTTTCCATTTTCATTTCTTTGATGTTATTAGTTTTTATTTTTTGATTAAAGCATTTACATTCTTCTTCGGCATTAGAACTACTTTGTCAAAGATTTACTTGTTGGTGTGTTTTATGAAAAGAGTTATTATTCCTTTACATAGAATATTTGTTTTTAAAAAAGAGTAAAATATTGTATTATAGTTCATGGGTGAATTATTTTTTATCTCACATTTTTAGGCAAGGTTGCATTTAAAAAAAAATCCCCCTCATGGCGGGGGGGGGGAATCGTGTATCCTATAGTTTCTTTGATTTGCATTCAAAGGGTATTTCATGTTTATTGCTTTGAATGTTGCAATTTTTTCTTTTCTTGAAACCTCTCACTCCTTAATATAGTTAGTAATCATTAAATTGAAAAAGATTACATTTTCATTTTTGTTGCCTTAGATTTGGATTCAAGTCATAATATCATTGGTTTAATCTCTATGGACATTTTTGAGTAAACAACAACTTTTTTTTTCTATATAATACTACCTAAGCACCCACGGGGGATTTGAATCGGTGACCTATCGCAAGGAGTGCCTTAACAGTGCACCCATTCACCTTCAATCTAAAGCCCGATGGGCGAGTAAACAACAACTTAAGAATCAATGCTTAATCAAATTAATTAGACATTTTATATTTATATCATAGTTACACCTACATTAGATTAGTTGTAGGGCTTTGGAATAGGTGTTGAAAGTAAATGATCCAAAGCTACAAACAAACATAGAAGCTTGTGATAGGGAGAGAAATCCATTTACCACATCTTGTCTATGGGAAGATCCTCTTACATAGGAGTTAAGCACAAGGTCACATTAGACCCAACAAAGTAATCTACCCTCCTTTGTTCGTTACAATGGCATTGATTTGCACATATTACAAACGATGTTGAAAGACACTTGGGGATCACTTGGGAGGAAACTCTCAAGGGGATTATGGGCCTCACAGTTTCCTACCCTTGTGAGTACGTTTGACTATCAACTGCCCCCTAGGCTAGGTTATTGTAGGTGGTGACCTTAGTGACCATAATCCTAGGGCTATTACACAAGGTGATGGCAAGGGGGAATTCATTGTTGTACCTGGGACAAACATTGACTAGACTCACTTGGGCCTTCTTAGAGGGAACTTTGCTATATGTGAATTTACTTGCACTAGGTCATGACTGTTAAGCAAGTTGTCAGCATAACTAGTTCCACCTGCTCTATCTCTAGCCACTTTTCATATTGATCTCTGCAATGTTGGACTCCATTAGCAACTAGTGATTTCACTATGAAAAGTTTATTGTATTTATTTGTATGTTTGCTTCCTTATATTTATTAGTGTGTGTTTATTGTTTTATCATTTAGTATACCTTAGGTTGAATATGATGGCAACAATTCCGAAATTTTCCAATAAAGGAACCCCTTTTAACAAGAATCCTGGTCCTTTTCCATGTTTTTGAAAGGTCGGTCCTCCTTACATGGCTACATTGTCCCTTCCTGGATTCACAATAGGTTTACTAGTATGGTTGTTTTCAACTTCATTGGTCCCAAATACCCAAGTTTCTCCAACTCAACCATGTTCTCCACCTCAACAATACAAACCTCATGTTGACACTTTGCCCTACTTTGCACATAATTTCTTCTTCCCTTTCTTCTTCTTCGCTTGGTGAAAGTCTTAATACTAGTACCTAGGAGGCTAAGAAGAAGAAGCAAAATAGGTTAGGGGGAAACCAACCAACCATTGCTAGGAATTTTGATAATGTTGAGGAATATTCCAACATACATTGCAAACTCAAATACCCTTGAAAGCTTTGTAATGGTGACCACCTTCTTATTGATTGTCCTGGTAATCCTAAGATCTTAGAAGTGTGGTCTAAGGATTGTCATCAACTTACTATTGGTCCATCAACTAGTGATTATAAGGTTCCAGGGAAAAAGGGTAAAGTTAGGTTTCCTTGTAGGTTATGTGACCAGAGTCATCAAAATCACCTTTGCCCTCATATGGATGAAGCCTCTAAATTGTTGGAAAATCTTACTGTTTCTTAGCAGTGACTTCCAACTAGTTATGATAAGCTTTCTCCCAACCCACCATCAGTTGATGAAGTGATCGATAAGAGTGAATTATTGGTCAGTCCCACTTTTTTTTTAAAGAGTGAAGATAAAGTGAATGATCCAAGTTCACCATCGGTTCATCCCACCCTTCCCTTGGAATATGAAGTTGAAATGGTCAAATCGATTCCATATTTGATCGATCCCACTCTCCCCCTAAAGAGTGAAGTTAATACCGCTCAGGTTCTTCTTGTTGATTCAAATCTTTCTCGACAAGGGAGCATTTCACCCATTTCCACAGAACCCCCTCCAAGTACTGAGGTCATTTCCTATGATTGGATAGATTTATAGAGCCTCGTATCCCTTCTTGTATCCCTTTCCAAATCACCATGAAGGCTTGTGATAAGAACATGTGTCACATTATTATAGATGAAGGTGCTTCTAGTAGCATTCTATCCTCAACTGCTTGGCAAGCTTTGGATTCCCCTCAGCTTGTGTTTGTTACCCCAAATCTATTGGATTTTAATAGAATATCAAATGAATCTTTGGGGATCATTCCTCAGCTACCCATTACCTTAGAAGGAAAAAATATATGTATTGATGTTATGGTAGTGCAATGCCCCCTCGATTTCAATTTTCTCCATAGGCGAGACTATGTCTATGCCATGAAATATACATGTACACACTCTTTAAAGTGATGTATTTAACTCATAATGGAAACATGGTGACTATTGACAAACTTTCATTTGTTGGTCCTGATATGACTACTAACCATCCAACCTCCATGAATGTTCCCTATACGCAAGTGGTATCCCCCCCACTACAGGTTAATTGTGTGACAACTTGTCTTATGCCTTCATTTGCCAATAAAAAATATCATCTCAATGTATGCTCAACTTCTTTTGACTTAGATCCGATAGTTGACATGGTGAACCCTTCAATGGGGACACTGAAGCATGATCTTCCTATCCCTATTGAGTCCCTTGACGTGTATTCTTTCCGAAGAATCGTTCTTTCATCCGATGAAGACCTCTTGGAAGCCATGATTTAGGTGTGTCCCTTGGCATGTATTCCTTCCAGAGATTTGTCCTCTTGGAAGCCATGATCAAGATCACTATGAGCATAGTTCCTTTCCTATGTCAATCTCGTTAAAAAATGAAACAAGGTGTTATGATCATAAGTTATTTTCCTATGTCAAGCTCGTTCAAAACTGAAACAGATATCCATAAATATTGGGGGGCATGTGCCTCTGTTATTTGGTTGGGGGCACCAAAACTATCTCAAGCATAATTTTATTTCTATTTCAAGCTTGTGTAAAAATGAAACCTATCTCGAGCTTAGTCTTTGTTCCTTCTTGTGCTCATAAATACATGAGAATAAGTTACTGAGTATACTTTTATCACTTTTTCAGGCTCGTAAAAACTATATGAAAAAGGAACTTTTTGGAGTTTCCTTTAAGCTCTTTTCAAACTCCCTAAACATGAAAAGTTTGCCAAGTGAACTTGTTTCCTTTCACACTCATTAAAAGGATTAGAAAGGGTGTATGTTCAGTGTAAGTTTACCCCTTTTCCAGACTGGGTAGACAAGAAAAGGTGTACTATGATCAATCATGATTAGAAAAGTTCTCCTTTGTATTATTTTATCCTTTTTTGACCCTAGGAGACTAAATTTACGAAAAATAACACCCTTGGAGTCTTCTTTATGTTCTTTTCAGACTCCCTAAATATGAAAAATCATCGAGCTTTACTTTCTTCGGGCTCGTTAAAATTTTACGTTGAAAGAACTAAACGAGTTATCTTTTATCCCTTTTTAGGGCTTGTTAAACTTAAATGGAAAATGCCATATTGGAGTTTCCTTTTCATTTATTTTTCACATTCTCTAAACATGAAAAAGAAATTAAGTTATCCCTTCGTTGGACTTGTAAAACATAAAGAATGTAGGACTCGTCAATCATGATGAGACCAAACCACTCCTTCCTAGGATTCGTTAACAATACTCTGAAGGACTTATCCAAAGGATGAGATTATATTTCAAGCATATGTTATCCTCTTCAATATTGTGTAAAAATAAAGAGGTACTTTCCAGAAATGGTGGGGGAAATTGGGAAAGAAGTATGTAAATTCTATATTTGAAAAGGAAATGAGTCACCCTTGAACTTGAAACTCTGTCACTCTTCATGTCAGGGTTGGGAAATCCATTTGTCTCTGTATTGATCATACCTCCTTGAAAGTATTCATATTGGTCTTTGGTCTTGTTTTGATTCAAGTCCTTCCAAGTTATTAACGTGTCGTCAATATGTTCAAGAGAAGTTAAGTCAAAGTCAAACCATTTTACAATCCTTAAAATCCTTCTATCACATCGACCATTCCAGAGCTAGTCCCAAATGAATCCTATTTTGTACTTCAAATATTAATACTTGTTTCGTGTCGTAGGCCTTCTTGTGATGGATCACTTCATATTGACCTCAACAAATTATCTAGGAAGTTGATCTAGAAATCCTTTAGTACCTTGGAACTTGCATGCCTCAATGACAGGTTTCCTTGCTTTCGATGACATGTTTACATCATTGACCTTTGATTAGATGATTATATGGGTGTTCAAATTAAGGCCATTTATTCACACCTCATAAATTGTACTAAAGGCTCAGTGACTACATTGCGCAATTTTTTGGGCCAGCAGTGACTGTCCCTCAGAATTGCACAAAGCAGGCCTAAGGAACAGCTACTGGGCAGAAATGCGCATTTCCTGAGGGAAGATAGAGCCTTCCCTCTCTGGATTGTGCAATGTTGTCTTGGTGAGGCATAGTCTAGGCCAAGGCTGCCTAGACCCGCCGACAGGCAACTACAAGCAAATGTGAAAGTGAATGCATGGAGATACTGAGTGTAAGAAAAAGCAAATGATCATGCATGCAACCAGTGAATGAAATATTTAGAAAATGGAACGCATGCATGTGGGTGAAGCGAGTTGCCGAATCGACTATCGTTTGTGCAAAACAGTTTCATGCATGTGGCAACAGTGAGATAGTAACGAAAACTGAAACGAAGCTAGTACAAGCTATTATGCATGTAAATGAAAGCAAGCGTTCAAATAAATCAAGCAAACAATACTCACACAAGCGAAAACACAAAAAGCGACAAAAATGTTGTAAAAGACAAGTTGAGACCACTTACTTGTGAATAGATGAGTTGGATGTGTCAAAGAGTCCTGAATGTGTTGTGGGATGTCAGAGCTCCATGATCGATGTGAAGAAATGAGTTATGAAGCGTCGAAAAAATAAGTTCGAAGCTCATGGCGCGCATGCCACAAATCTAGGAAAAAGTGACACTTGGAGGAAATATTCTAAAATGATCTTTGCATGTAACCTCCTGCTGCTAAAAATAGCTCCCTAAAATCTAAGGATGCTTTTTTCATGTTGCTTTTTCTATTCCGAGAAAAAACAGCCCATGCATGCAAGTCAAGTTTCCTTGGTCCAGGGTGGAACTGCTCAAATCAACTACACATGCAAGAGCCTGCTCAACTGCCGGGAGAAAAGGCACATTTCTAGAAAGGAGTTGGGTTGGATGTCCAGGAGATTTGTGCAATTTATAGGCAGAGCAGTTGACTGCTGCCCAGGATTGCGCAATTCTTGGGCTAAGCAGCCCTACTGGGAGGAATTGCGTAACTTTCTGGATGAATCTTGATTGGTAGAACTGCATAACTCTGGAGCCCAGCAGGCTGCTAGAATGAATTGCACAATTTCTGGAGGGAAGGCTGGTTGCCCTCCAGAATTGCGCAATTTCCTGAGGGAGCTGCTCAGCCTGCAACTGGACCAAGTCTGGAGAACACAACCGGTGAGGGGAATGCATCAATCTTGGATAGGCGGCTATACTTGTGCAAGAAAATCACTGAAGCTTGTGTACTTGATGAATTAAGACATGATGTTGTGAAAGGTTGGTAGGGGGGCTCCAAAACGAAGCTAAGGAAAACTTTTGGAGGGTGGTTGTAGCCGCTACAACAAATAGTTAACATGTTTCCTTGTATCCAAGGAAGACGAGCTCTTACTCAATCAAAAGTAGTTTTAGGTCTTATTGTAAGACTAAAAGGTGGTATTTTAAACAAGATAATATACATAATAAAGTAAATATCCGTTTTGGTCATAGTTGTAACTACTTTTAGTGGGTTCATGTGTTTTTTAATAACATTGAGTCTTAATCCCATACACTAGATCATATAATACCTTTGGTTACACTTTATATATGCTTCTATTCACAGGTAATTTAAAAACAACAACATTTTATAGGGAAATTCAAGAAATACTTACCTGTATTTGTGAATGGCATATTCAATAAATATGTTGATATGTATTAATGCACCTCACTCACTTAATTTGAACTAGGTGCTTTCTACATCAGAGGAAATTTCAGCCTAATAAGATTATAACTAACTAACAATTTGATATTTATTTGAATTACCTTAATTATTAAAATATAGGTCCTGCCTTTAATCTTGTCCAACTAACTGTCTCCTGGTCAAATTTAGTCGTTGCTTGGTCCAGAAATATAGTCGTTGGATGTTCTGCTCTGACTATTTAATATGCAAAGCTAGATCTGATTCTTCAACTTGTCCTGACGATGAACCACACTGGTTGGTTCGAAACACGTCGACAAATGAAATTTCATGTGATTTACTGATCAGGTGCTCATGTCCTAAGTGTCGTAAAATGCTCAAAAATGAAAGTGCTCAGAACTGGTTCAAAATTGAACGACTGGAAAGTGCTCATCCTCCTGATTCCGGCGCCATGAACAGTTCAAAAAACGGTCGCCGTATGAGAAAGTTATGCCAAAAACAAAATCGCCACGTGGCAGGGTATTCAATGGCCACTTGGAAAAGAATTGCATGTTCTTTTTGTGGTTTGGTTAACCATAGTGTTTTTAGATGTTGGAAAATAATGGCAACATACAGGAAACTTTTGAAGGAAAGGAGGCAAGAAGCCAAAGTTCCATTGAACAATGGAAATCATGTTGTCAAGAAGATGAACATGTGTTGCACTTATTGCCATAAGCATGGACATACTGCTGAAAGGTGTTGGACTCTGAATCCAACAATGCTTCCACGAAAATTGAAGAAATTGGAGAAAGAGTATGGCAAGAATGGGAAGGAAGTTTCCATCATTGATATGTGTCAGGATGATACACATGTTGATATCGATGTGCAGTTAAAGGAAGTGCCTTTGAAATGGATTGGTAAGAAATGGTTAGAATTCTTATCCAATTAAAGTTGCATGTCTTTTGATTGAATGCATTTCTTTGTTAAGGGAATGCAAGTTGCAGGATGGAAAAGCTGAGTATGAGACTCACTTTATCACAACGAAAGTTATATTCATTTCAGCTTTGAAAGTACATGTACATGTGATCGAGGAGATTGTACTTATGATTGTACTAAAGAGAAAGTTGAAGGACAAATTGCATGCATGAGAATGATATGCATGAGCACAGGGATCATGATGATTTCCTTGTATTTTAAACATGTACGTGTGATTAACTTGAAGGGTTGATTACTTTATTTTTAACCATGCATGTAATAATATTGACTTGGAAAAAGTTAATTTGATCTCCAAGATTGTAAAGAGGAGAAATGATGAAGTGTTTCATCTTTGTAAAAGCCTTCTCATTTGGGAGGCAGCTCTTCTTCTGGAGCGGAGGTGCCATGGATGGGCATCGTGACAGCTGGCAAGCCCACATGTTCAGAGGAATATTTCAGCTCATATATCAGCAAGTATCATTGCTGGTTCCTGCAATTTTAGATTTGTCTGGCGAAAGAACTTGGTCGGGATTCGACGAGTACTTGGTTTAAGCAGCAACATTTGCCATGACGACAGTTGATAAGGCAGGACATTTTGGCATCAGTATGCTCTTTTGGCTGAATGGAAGAGGATATTTCTATTCCTCAAGTGCTGTACAGTTCAGTTCAGAGATTCAGTAAGCTTTTGGGGACCAAAAGCCTTCTCATTTGGGAGGTGTGATCAGGAGCTCAGGACCAAGTGTCGTAAAATGGTCAAAAATGAAAGTGCTCAGAACTGGTCCGAACCTAAACAACTGGATAGAGCTCGTCCTCCCAATTCTGGTGCCATGAATGGTTCGAAAAACGGTCTCCGTATGAGAAAGTTATGCCAAAAACAAAATCACCCAATAACCCTTAATTTTTGAATATTTTTCAAAAAAAATATTAAAAAAAAAAGAATATTTTGTAGAATATTCTTTGGAATATTCCATTTGGGCAGCCAATCACAGACTGCCACGTGGTAGGCCCGGAGGCAGCCACGTGGCCTGGGTGACGTTAGCACAGACTGCCACGTGGCAGGCCCAGAGGCAGCCACGTGGCCTGGGTGACGTTAGCAAGGTATCTTGGAGCACATGTTAAAATTTTTAGGAGTTCTGAGTATTGAACCCGCGACCTACAGTCTGCAACAACCACACCTTACCAACACACCACATGGGTCGGACTTGTTATGTTGGCCTGGGCAAGTTCATTTGAACGTTAAACTTAGTTTTGGGCAGGAAATGAAGGGGGCCAGCCCCTAAGGGTTAGCCCCCATACACGTGACCTCCCACCCGGAACCATGGGCTCCGTTCAAACCGCCGGCACGAACTCCAACGCAAACCACCAGTGGAGATTCTCGGTCACATGCGCGCTAAAATTGGAGTTAAACTAACAGTTAAGTTGGCTGATTTTTGGCGTAGCACCAAAATTTGGGCGGACCCACCATATTTGGCGGGTCTAACTGGCTCCAACTAAAGTTAGCTGGAGTCTTTCTAGGACCAACTGGCAGTTGGGAGTAAATGGCCATAACTTTGGCTAAGAAAGTCCGTTTTGGATGATTTTTTTTCTATTATTATTTTGGGTATCTTCGACCTTCTGAAGCCATTGGCATAGGTTTCATAGCCATCTGAGGTCGTTTGCAAGTGTTTTAGCTTCGTGGAAGTTCCAAGAGCCACTAGGGACAAATCAGTTTGGGAGCTGCATTGCGAATTGTGCAGCCAGTGAATGCGGAAAGAAGGTCATTCTTGAAGGTTTTCAGCATTTTGAATCCATTTCTACAGCTCTTTTTTCCTGTTGAGGCATTCTTCTCACTGTTTAGCTTCAGGGAAGCTTTCAGGGTCACTAGGGCCATTTCAATGCTTGAGCTGTTTGGGGGCTATGTTCATCCATTTTTGGTGATTCAAAAGCCTATGTCTGCTATTTTCGACCTTCTGAGTCTAATGGCAGAGGTTTTAGAACCAATTGAGGTCATCTTCATCTCGAAATTCTCCATGCAAGTTTAAAGGGCCACCAGGGCCAATTGGGGAAAGTACTGTAATAAGGTAAAATTTCATTGTTTAGTGTTTGGGAAAGAGCATGTTTAGCTAATTCCTATCTTCTGATTGTATATTTACAGTCAGATCTATCTTTTGAGACACTCATATTCTTGTATTAGCCTTTGTATCATTTTTAATACAAGAGGACAAGCCTAGTTGGAGAGGCTTGGTCCAGCAGATGTAACCAAGAAGGGGTGAACTGCTTTATCATTTTGATGTCTTTATTTGCTGAAGATGATATTTTAAACAAAACTGATGTAAAGTGTTAAATAGCAAATATACATAACTTGCATACACACATAATCACCTATTCAGCTGCAGAAAGTTATTTGTCTTATTCCGCAAGACATCAAACTTCAAGTATGTGTATGTCAAGGACTTCTAAGTGTTTACTTTGTTATTTCTTTAGGCAGAGCCTGTAGAGGGCTAGGTAGCCTCTGGAACTCATCCTCTCTTTAGAGGTGACATGTCCAGTGAATTCCCTTACAGTGTATCTTTGTATAAGAAATAATAAGTTTTCACATTTTCAGAGGTCACTTGGAGTGTATAGCTCACATTTGCAATTATGGGAAATGGATACCTTGCACCCTTAAACAAGTACATTCCATTTTCAGATCTGAATTTGGAACTACTTGTAAATGGTTTGCAAGGTATTCAATTCAGTAATATACATGTTTAAAAGATGTCCATGTCTTGCAGGAAAAAAACAAATGAAATTTTCAGTTGTTCATGACCCATTTAAGTATAGCATATTTATTTCCTTTTACTGTTTAACACATTAAAACGAATTTGTTCTACAAAATAAATCAACCACAGATGCAAAAGAAGTTGATAAAGCAGTTCACCCCTCCTGGGCTATGTCTGCTGGGTCCAAGGCTCCAAAATGGGCCTGTCCTTGTTTAATTAAATGCTCAAAATGAATATACAACTGAATAAAAGTCTCTACAGGTGGAATAGACTGTAAAAACGGATTCAGAACACTTGAATCCTTCAGGATTGACTACTGGTTCACCTCCAATGGATACCTGCAACCCTATACAGTTCTCCCAATACTCGGCCGTGGTGGCTCCTAGAACTTCCACGGCTCCAAAGCCTCTGCAAATGACCTCAGATGGCTGTAAAACTTGTACCAATGGCTTCAGAAGGTTGAAGATACCCAAAATCAAAAAAAAAAATCGTCCAAAACCGCCTTTCCTAGCCAAAGTTATGGCCATTTACTCCCAACTGCCAGTTGCCCTTGAAAAGCTCCAGTTAAAACTGGCTGACTACCAGATAACCCCGCTAAATATGGGGCGACCACCAAATTTGGCACCACCACCAACAGATCCGCTAAATCTACCATAACCGCGGACTAACTACAGTTTAACTCCGCCATGTGACAGGAAAACTCGGGCTGGTGGTTTGCATTGAATTTCGTGCCAGCGGTTAAGGGTTTAGAGCCCATAGTTCAATGGCATTGGTCACGTGGTATGGGGGGCTGGCGCTTAGGGGTTGGCCCCCTTCATTTCCCGCCCAAACGAAAGTTCAAACTCATATAGACTTTCCGCTGCTTTTCAAACAAGACCTCTAGTTGTGGCGTGTTGGTAAGGCTCTGTATTTGTTGAGCGCAGGTTGTGGGATCAAACCACAATCTGACCAAAATTTTAAATAACACACATACCCTTGCTGATGTCACCTTGGTCCACGTGGCAGCCTCCGGGCCTGCCACGTGGCATCTTGTGATTGGCTGCCCAAAAAGGAATATTCCCTAGAATATTATGTGGAATATTCTCTTTTTTTTAATTTTTTTGAAAAATTCAAAAATTAAGTGTTATTGGGCGATTTTGTTTTTGGCATAACTTTCTCATACGGCGACCGTTTTTTGAACCGTTCACGGCACCAGAATCAGAAGGATGAGCACATTCCAGCCGTCTAATTTTGAACCAGTTCTGAGCACTTTCATTTTTGAGCATTTTACGACACTTAGGACATGAGCACCTGATCACGCATCCCCATTAGGAAGTTTTTGGACCCCAAAAGCCTTCAACTACCTGTGAAAGAGGTGAGGGTACAGCTCCTCACTCTATCCACCTCCATCCACTTTGCCTTGTTCGGTTTGTTGCCTTTGAAACCAACCCGAACATAATCTACATTGCCCCTCCTTGAAGTGCATGTCCTTCTGTCAAGGATTGTATCTTCTTTCAGCTCATCTAAGAATTATGGCGAGAAATCTTCTATAGATGGCAGTTGAACAACACTTTCATGATCATCAATCAAAGGAGGTTCATACAAATGTAAGTTTTCCACATTGACAACAGAATACATTTGCATGTAGGAAGGAAAATCTAATTGAAAAGCATTATTTCCAACCTTCTTGAGGATTTTGAAAGGACCATAACGAATAGGCTTCAGCTTTTTACCTTCTCCTTGCATCCTTTCCTTAATAATGCACAGCCATACCTCATCCCCTTCTTGAAACTTGTGATCGACTCTATGCTTGTCGTGTCTTTCCTTGTACTTGCCTTGACTGTTCTTGAATTTGCTGATGTATTTGCTGAATTCTTTCAAGGAATGAACGAGCTTTGTCAATATCACTATGTCCCTCAATGACGACATCTTTCTCAAGAATGAAATCAAGAGGTGATTTTGGCAAGTAACCAAAACAAGCTTCAAACGGTGAGGTGTTTGTGGAAGAGTGCTTGGCACGATTGTAAGCATGTTGTATGTAGTGCAAATGTTCATCCCAAAGCTTGGGATGCTTGTTGCAATAACCTCTCAAGAGGTGCACAATGGTTCTGTTCACAACTTCTGTTTGTCCATCTGCTTGCGAATGGAAAGCAGTACTTTTCTTCAACTTTGTGTCCATCATCTCCCATAGGTTGGACCAAAAATTCCCCACAAATCTGGAATCCCTGTCACTAATAATAGAAGTAGGCAAACCAAAGTGAATCCATACATGATGAAAAAATAATTCAGCAGTTTGTTCAGCAGTTATAGTTTTATTACAAGGCATAAGTATACACATTTTGCTGAAACGATCAACTACTACATATAAATAATCATGCTGCTTTCTAGATTTTGGCAAACCTCCTACAAAATCCATATATATTCTCTCCCATGGTCTAGAAGGTACCGGCAAAGGAGTATACAAGTCAAGCTTCCTATTACTAGGCTTGCTTGTAGCACATAATGAACAACCTCTTATGAACCTTGAAACAGAATCTACCATGCGAGGCCAATAACAATACCTCTGTAGATGTGCAACTGTTTTGCTTACACCAAAATGGCCAGCAATAAGAGAAGAATGAGCTTCTCTTATGACATTTATTCTCTCCCCTTGTGGTATACACAACTTTCCCAAATGAAACAACAAATTGTTATGCATGTGATAGTCATTTTCCTCTACATGATTCCCTTTACTCAAGTTAGCATACACATCTTTAAAGTCATCATCAGATGCATACTGTTCTATGTAACTATCATGTACAATGGAATCATTCTTAAGTAAAGTAACGGCACCAATAATAGGCCTTGAAAGCATATCAGTAACTTTATTCAGAGTACCTTTCTTGTACCTTATTACCAAATGGAACTGTTGCAAGAAGCCCATCCATCTGAAGTGTCGTGACTGTTGTAACCTGCTTTGTGATTGCAAGTACTGTAAGGGCTGAGGGTCGGTATGTATAATAGTTTCTTTGCCCATCAAATAGTGTTTCCACTTTTTGACGCTTTGTACCAATGCATACAACTCCTTATCATATGTAGGATAATTTATAATAGCACCATTAAAAGTTTCAGAATGAAAAGCAATAGGCTTACCATGTTGTAGAAGAACTGCTCCCATGGCATAATCACTAGCATCAGTTTGTATCTCAAATGGTTTTCTCAAATCCGGTAATGCAAGGACCGGAGCTGAACTAATATTCTCTTTCAAAGATTTGAAAGCTTTTTGCTGCTTTCCTCCCCATTGGAAAGCATGCTTCACACTTGTCACTGCATGCATAGGAGCTACTATAGAAGAGAAGTTAGAGATGAACTTCCTCCAATATTGAGCTGCACCCAAAAAACTTCTTACCTCTATTATGGATTTGGGAGTAGGCCAATTCACAATAGCCTCTATTTTAGCAGGATCAATCCTCAAAGCGCCTCCTCCTACTATATGTCCCAAATAGACCAAAGAAGTCTTTCCAAATTCACACTTTGACATTTTAAGAAATAACTGATTCTTCTTCAAAACATCAAGTACTTTCCTAACATGCATGACATGATCTTCTCTAGACTTGCTGAAAATTAAGATGTCATCTAAGTAGACAATAACAAAATCATCAAGAAAAGGACGCAAGACATCATCCATTACTCGCATGAAAGTTGCAGGTGCATTGCACAAACCAAACGGCATCACAAGCCACTCAAAGAGTCCTTTTTTGGTTTTAAAGGATGTCTTCCAAATGTCACTTTCTTCAATTCTTACTTGATGATATCCACTGCGCAAGTCTAACTTAGTGAAATATCAAGCATCTTTTAGCTGGTCTAGCAAATCATCTATCCTTGGGAGTGGGTAACAATTCTTTACCGTTATCTTGTTCAAGGCCCTGAAATCAACACACATATGCCAAGTGCCATCTTTCTTTGGAATCAGTACAATCGGTGACCCACATGGTGAAGTACTTGGCCTTATGAAACCCTTGTCCAACAATTCCTTGATTTGCTTCTTTATTTCAGCATTCTCCATAATAGACATGCAGTACATGCCTATGTTTGGAAGAGGACAATCTGGATGCAAATGGATTTCATGTTGAATCTCCCTCTTAGGAGGCACACCTGTTGGCTCCTGAAACATCTCATGATATGCATCAACTACATCATACAAATCTGATTTAAGTTTTGGATCACAATTGTCAAATGACTCATGATTCACATCAACCTTGGGCTTAATCATAAGAAGAACACAATTCTTACTTGAATTGACCAACCTTTTTACCTATCCTGCATTCACCATCGCTATATTTGTCTTCTTGCGATGAGCTCTAACAATGAACTCCTTGCCATCTTTGAAAAGATGATATTTGTTTTCATGGCGATGAAAGATAGCTTTTCTATCAAACAAGTAAGGACTTCCCAAAACAATTCCTGCTATATCAAAAGGTACCACATCAAGTTCAACTGTTTCAATAAAATGTGCAGTAATTGCAAAGCGCAATGTGCACTTTCTTGAAACTTGTAAATTTGCATCCTTGCAAATCCATCCAAGTGGATATGGCTTAGGATGTGGAACGGTCTCAAGTTTAAGCTGCTTGACCAAGTCCTCTGATATAAGGTTTGCTTGTGACCCACTATCAAAAAGTGTGTCAATCTTAGTATGTTTTGAAATCACCCTCACATGAAACAGTTTAATTCTTTCTTCCTCATTAGGAGCTTGTACATGATAGTTTGAGGTACTAGTGCTAGCTTGAGTTTCAATTTCTTTTCCCTTCAAGTTTTTCAAACCCATGGCTGCAATTTTGGTTTCATCACCTGAATCATCCCCTAAATCTTGTGGTGTAGATGTAGTAGCATCAGTTTTTTGTTTCCCTTTGGATTTGTTAAATTGAGGTCTTTTTTTCAGGATGTAATTTCCAACAGTTTTTCTCCTCATGTCCTGGCTTAGAACAGTGTTTACAGATCACTTTCTCACTCTCCTGTTTGACAGATGCATTCTTTTTTCCCTTTCCCTTGGAGGCTTTTTCTTTGTTTTCCCCTTGGGGGGCTTGTTTCTACCCTCTTCAAATGTGTTTTTTCCCCTTGCCTCTAAATGGGTAGCTTGGACACAAACCTCGTCCAGGCTAGTAGGGTTAAACATCAAGATGGTGTGTCTAAGGTAGCTATGCAAGCCACCAATGTATTTCAGCAAGGTTTCTTGGGTCTGTAAATCTACCCCTAACAAGAGAGATCTTCTCCTGAATTCTTGGGTGTAGTCTTGGACACTATGACCCTTAAGTTGTCTAAAATTTTGCCAGTTCATAATGGCTTTCTGCATGTGAGCAAGAGGATAAAACTGTTTTTTAATGGCTAACAGACATTCATGCCATGTTAAGGTAACCTTACCAAATTTCTTGATCTCCTCTCTAGTCTTGGCCTCCCACCAGACCAATGCTGCTCCATCCATTCTCAAAGAAGCCAACTGAATCTTGGTGGCATCATCATGCATATTCTGGATCCTCAAGTAAACTTCCAATTACTTCACCATTAAACATAGGTAATTCGAATTTTACATCAAGCTTCAAAAAAGGACTTTTTCCAGAGGATCTATGCTTATGGCAAGAAGAAGAAGACGAGGATGAAGAGGAAGAAGGTGATGATGGGGGTGGTGGATCACCATTACCTCCATGTCCTTTCTTGGAATGATCATCATCCTTCTTACCTCCTGAAGAGCCCTCTCCTTCATGTGGATGTTTGGACCCTTCTCCAGCCAATTTCTCATTTCTTTCTTGGTAAAATATCCTCACCATTTCAGTGAGGTCCAAGAAAGCCTTTTTGAAGACTCTTTCTTCTTCTTTTGGATCCATGTCTGCAGGAATTTCTCCTTCATGTTCAGACATTCTTGAAGCTTCTGTTGAGACTCTTGAGGGTGAAATTGAAGGTGGAGGTGATGGCTCTTTGGCCTTCCTTGACTGAGGATTCTCTCGTTCTCTAGTCAAATGTCCTTCCCCTCTTTTAAGTTTCAACCTGGTAAGCATCAATACTTGCAAGACAGTTAGAAGATCTTTGCACAAAAACAATCAAAAGACAACTACACCAGAGATCAACTGAAAGAGCATTTATCTACTTTGCAATTGTATAACAAGAGCATTTCGAAGGCTTCCTGGCTCGTTTCAGGCTCTGTCTATAGTTTATTTGACTGCTTTTGATACAATGAAACAACAACATAGCTCTAATACCAACTTGATCTGAATTTGAAACTACTTGTAAATGGTTTGCAAGGTATTCAATTCAGTAATATACATGTTTAAAAGATGTCCATGTCTTGCAGGAAAAAAACAAATGAAATTTTCAGCTGTTCATGACCCATTTAAGTATAGCAGATTTATTTCCTTTTACTGTTTAACACATTAAAAAGAATTTGTTCTACAAAATAAATCAACCACAGATGCAAAAGAAGTTGATAAAGCAGTTCACCCCCCCTAGGCTATGTCTGCTAGGTCCAAGGCTCCAAAATGGGCCTGTCCTCGTTTAATTAAATGCTCAAAATGAATATACAGCTGAATAAAAGTCTCTACAGGTGGAATAGACTGTAAAAACGGATTCAGAACACTTGAATCCTTCAGGATTGACTACTGGTTCACCTCCAATGGATACCTGCAACCCTATACAGTTCTCCCAATATTGGGCCCTGGTGGCTCCTAGAACTTCCACGGCTCCAAAATCTCTACAAATGACCTCAGATGGTTGTAAAACCTGTACCAATGGCTTCAAAAGGTCGAATATACCCAAAATAAATAAAAAAATCGTCCAAAACCGCCTTTCCTAGCCAAAGTTATGGCCATTTACTCCCAACTGCCAGTTGCCCTTGAAAAGCTCCAGTTAAAACTGGTTGACTGCCAGATAACCCCGCTAAATATGGGGTGGCCGCCAAATTTGGCGCCACCGCCAATAGATCCGCTAAATCTGCCATAACCGCCGGCTAACTGCAGTTTAACTCTGCCATGTGACCGGAAAACTAGGGCTGGTGGTTTGCATTGAATTTCGTGTCAACGGTTAAGGGTTTAGAGCCCATCGTTCAATGGCGTTGGTCACGTGGTATGGGGGGCTGGCGCTTAGGGGTTGGCCCCCTTCATTTTCCGCCCAAACAAAAGTTCAAACTCATATAGACTTGCCGCCGCTTTTCAAACAAGACCTCCAGTTGTGGCGTGTTGGTAAGGCTTTCGATTTGTTGAGCGTAGGTCGTGGGTTCAAACCACAATCTGACCAAAATTTTAAATAACGCACATACCCTTGCTGACGTCACCTTGGGCCACATGGCGGCCTCTGGGCCTGCCACGTGGCATCCTGTGATTGGCTGCCCAAAAAGGAATATTCCCTGGAATATTCTTTTTTTTTATTTTTTTGAAAAATTCAAAAATTAAGGGTTATTGAGCGATTTTGTTTTTGACATAACTTTCTCATACGGCGACCATTTTTTGAACCGTTCATGGCGCCGGAACCAGGAGGACGAGCACTTTCCAGTATTTCAATTTTGAACCAGTTCTAAGAACTTTCATTTTTGAGCATTTTACGACACTTAGGACATGAGCACCTGAATTTGAAACTACTTGTAAATGGTTTGCAAGGTATTCAATTCAGTAATATACATGTTTAAAAGATGTCCATGTCTTGCAGGAAAAAAACAAATGAAATTTTCAGCTGTTCATGACCCATTTAAGTATAGCAAATTTATTTCCTTTTACTGTTTAACACATTAAAATGAATTTGTTCTGCAAAATAAATCAACCACAGATGCAAAAGAAGTTGATAAAGCAGTTCACCCCTCCTGGGCTACGTCTGCTGGGTCCAAGGCTCCCAAATGGGCCTGTCCTCGTTTTAATTAAATGCTCAAAATGAATATACATTTGAATAAAAGTCTCTACAAGTGGAATAGACTGTAAAAACAGATTCAGAACACTTGAATCCTTCAGGATTGACTACTGGTTCACCTCCAATGGATACCTGCAACCCTATACAGTTCTCCCAATACTGGGCCCTAGTGGCTCCTAGAACTTCCACGGCTCCAAAACCTCTGCAAATGACCTCAGATGGCTGTAAAACCTGTACCAATGGCTTCAGAAGGTCGAAGATACCCAAAATCAAAAAAAAATCGTCCAAAACGGACTTTCCTAGCCAAAGTTATGGCTCATTAAAGATTCCCTCCAGTTTGGCCTAAAAAAACTCCAGCTAACTGTAGTTGGGGCCAGTTAGCTCCGCCAATTATGGCGGAACCACCCAAATTTGGCGCTCCGCCAAAATTTCCACCAACTGGACTGTCAGTTAACCAGCATTCAGCGCGCATGTGACCGGGATAAGTGGCTGGAGGTTTGTATCGGATTCCGTGCTGGCGGTTAGGGGATTGGCCCGAGGTTTTTGGCTTTGGTCACGTGGTATGGGGGGCTAGCGCTTAGGGGCTGGCCCCCTTCATTTCCCACCCAAACGAAACTTCAAACTCATATAGACTTGCTGGCACACTTCAAACAAGACCTCCAGTGGTGGCACGTTGGTAAAGCTTTGTATTTGTTGAGAGTAGGTCGTGGGTTCAAATCACAATCCGACCAAAATTTTAAATAACGCACATACCGTTGCTGACGTCACCATGGGCCACGTGGCAGCCTCCGAGCCTTCCACGTGGCAACCTGTGATTGGCTGCCCAAAAAAGAATATTCCCTAGAATATTCCAAGGAATATTATGTGAATATTCTTTTTTTAAATTTTTTTTGAAAAATTCAAAAATTAAGGGTTATTGGGCGATTTTGTTTTTGGCATAACTTTCTCATACGGCGACAGTTTTTCGAACTGTTTGTGGCGCCGGAATTAGGAGGACGAGCACTTTCCATTCGTTCAACTTTGAACCAATTCTGAGCACCTTATTTTTTGAGCATTTTACGACACTTAGGACATGAGCACCTGATCACGCCTCCCCATTGGGAAGCTTTTGGACCCCAAAAGCCTTCAACTACATGTTAAAGAGGTGAGCGTACAACTCCCTCACTATTTCCACCTCCATCCACTTTGCCTTGTTCGGTTTGCTGCCTTTGAAACCAACCCGCACATAATCTACATTGCCCCTCCTTGAAGTGCGTGTCCTTCTGTCAAGGATTGTATCTTCTTTCAGCTCATCTAAGAACTCTGGTGAGAAATCTTCTATAGATGGCAGCTGAACAACACTTTCATGATCAGCAACCAAAGGAGGTTCATACAAACGTAAGTTCTCCACATTGACAACATAATACATTTGCATATAGGAAGGCAAATCTAATTGAAAAGCATTATTTCCAACCTTCTTGAGGATTTTGAATGGACCATAATGAATAGGCTTTAGCTTTTTACCTTCTCCTTGCATCCTTTCCTTACTAATGTACAGCCATACCTCATCTCCTTCTTGAAACTTGTGATCGACTCTATGCTTGTCGTGTCTTTCCTTGTACTTGCCTTGACTCTTCTCAAGTTGTTCTTGAATTTGCTGATGTATTCGCTGAATTCTTTCAATGAATGAACGAGCTTTGTCAATATCACTATGTCCCTCAATGGCGACATCTTTCTCAAGAATGAAATCAAGAGGTGATTTTGGCAAGTAACCAAAACAAGCTTCAAATGGTGAGGTGTGTGTGGAAGAGTGCTTGGCACGATTGTAAGCATGTTGTATGTAGTGCAAATGTTCATCCCAAAGCTTGGGATGCTTGCTGCAATAACCTCTCAAGAGGTGCACAATGGTTCTGTTCACAACTTCTGTTTGTCCATCTGTTTTCAGATGGAAAGCAGTACTTTTCTTCAACTTTGTGTCCATCATCTCCCATAGGTTGGACCAAAAATTCCCCACAAATCTGGAATCCCTGTCACTAATAATAGAAGTAGGTAAACCAAAGTGAATCCATACATGATGAAAAAATAATTTAGCAGTTTGTTCAGCAGTTATAGTTTTCTTACAAGGCATAAGTATACACATTTTGCTGAAACAATCAACTACTACATATAAATAATCATGCTGCTTTCTAGATTTTGGCAAGCCTCCTACAAAATCCATAGAGATGCTCTCCCATGGTCTAGAAGGTACCGACAAAGGAGTATACAAGCCAATCTTCCTATTACTAGGCTTGCTTGTAGCACATAATGAACAACCTCTTATGAATTTTGAAACAGAATCTACCATGCGAGGCCAATAGCAATACCTCTGTAGATGTGCAACTGTTTTGCTTACACCAAAATGGCCAGCAATAAGAGAAGAATGAGCTTCTCTTATGACATTTATTCTCTCCCCCTGTGGTATACACAACTTTCCCAAATGAAACAACAAATTTTTATGCATGTGATAGTCATTTTCCTCTACATGATTCCCTTTACTCAAGTTAGCATACACATCTTTAAAGTCATCATCAGATGCATACTGTTCTATGTAACTATCATGTACAATGGAATCATTCTTAAGTAAAGTAACAGCACCAATAATAGGCCTTGAAAGCATATCAGCAACTTTATTCAGAGTACCTTTCATGTACCTTATTACCAAATGGAACTGTTGCAAGAAGCCCATCCATCTGAAGTGTCATGACTGTTGTAACTTGCTTTGTGATTGCAAGTACTGTAAGGGCTCATGGTCGGTATGCATAAGAGTTCCTTTTCCCATCAAATAGCGTTTCCACTTTTTGACGCTTTGTACCAATGCATACAACTCCTTATCATATGTAGGATAATTTACAACAGCACCATTAAAAGTTTCAGAATGAAAAGCAATAGGCTTACCATGCTGTAGAAGAACTGCACCCATGGCATAATCACTAGCATCAGTTTGTATCTCAAATGGATGTCTCAAATCCGGTAATGCAAGGACCGGAGCTGAACTAATCTTCTCTTTCAAAGATTCGAAAGCTTTTTGCTGCTTGCCTCCCCATTGGAAAGCATGCTTCACACTTGTCACTGCATGCATAGGAGCTGCTATAGAAGAGAAGTTAGAGATGAACTTCCTCCAATATTGAGCTGCACCCAAAAAACTTCTTACCTCTGTTATGGATTTGGGAGTAGGCCAATTCACAACAGCCTCTATTTTAGCAGGATCTATTCTCAAAGCACCTCCTCCTACTATGTGTCCCAAATAAACCAAAGAAGTCTTTCCAAATTCACACTTTGACATTTTAAGAAATAACTGATTCTTCTTCAAAACATCAAGTACTTTCCTAACATGCATGACATGATCTTCTCTAGACTTGCTGAAAATTAAGATGTCATCTAAGTAGACAATAACGAAATCATCAGGAAAAGGACGCAAGACATCATCCATTACCCGCATGAAAGTTGCAGGTGCATTGCACAAACCAAACGGCATCACAAGCCACTCAAAGAGTCCTTGTTTGGTTCTAAAGGTTGTCTTCCAAATGTCACTTTCTTCAATTCTTACTTGATGATATCCACTGCGTAAGTCTAACTTAGTGAAATATCGAGCATCTTTCAGTTGGTCTAGCAAATCATCTATCCTTGGGAGTGGGTAAAGATTCTTTACCGTTATCTTGTTCAAGGCCCTGAAATCAACACACATACGCCAAGTGCCATCTTTCTTTGGAATAAATACAATCGGTGACCCACATGGCGAAGTACTTGGCCTTATGAAACCCTTGTCCAACAAGTCCTTGATTTGCTTTTTTATTTCAGCATTCTCCATAATAGACATGCGGTACATGTCTATGTTTGGAAGAGGACAATCTGGATGCAAATGGATCTCATGTTGAATCTCCCTCTTAGGAGGCAAACCTGTTGGCTCCTGAAACATCTCATGATATGCATCAACTACATCATACAAATCTGATTTAAGTTTTGGATCACAATTGTCAAATGACTCATGATTCACATCAACCTTGGGCTTAATCATAAGAAGAACAAAATTCTTACTTGAATTGACCAGCCTTTTTACCTGTCCTGCATTCACCATCGCTATATTTGTCTTCTTGTGATGAGCTCTAACAATGAACTCCTTGCCATCTTTGAAAATATGATATTTGTTTTCATGGCGATGAAAGATAGCTTTCCTGTCAAACAAGTAAGGACTTCCCAAAACAATTCCTGCTATATCAAAAGGTACCACATCAAGTTCAACTGTGTCAATAAAATGTGCAGTAATTGCAAAGCGCAATGTGCACTTTCTTGGAACTTGTAAATTTGCATCCATGCAAATCCATCCAAGTGGATATGGATTCGGATGTGGAACGGTCTCAAGTTTAAGCTGCTTGACCAAGTCCTCTGATATAAGGTTTGCTTGTGACGCACTATCAAAAAGTGTGTCAATTTTATTATGTTTTGAAATCACCCTCACATGAAACAGTTCAATTCTTTCTTCCTCATTAGGAGCTTGTACATGGCAGTTTGAGGTACTAGTGCTAGCTTGAGTTTCAATTTCTTTTCCCTTCAATTTTTTCAAACCCATGGCTGCAATTTTGGTTTCATCACCTGAATCATCCCCTAAATCCTGTGGTGTAGATGCAGTAGCAGCAGTTTTCCGATTCCCTTTGGATTTGTTAAATTGAGGTCTTTTTTCAGGATGTAATTTCCAACAATTTTTCTCCTCATGGCCTGGTTTAGAACAGTGTTTACAGATCACTTTCTCACTCTCCTGCTTGATAGATGCATTCTTTTTTCCCTTTCCCTTGGAGGCTTTTTCTTTGTTTTTCCCCTTGGGGGGCTTGTTTCTACCCTCTTCAAATGTGTTTTTCCCCTTGCCTCTAAATGGGTAGCTTGGACACAAACCTTGTCCAGGCTAGTAGTTTCAAATTCAGATCAAGTTGGTATCAGAGCTATGTTGTTGTTTCTTTGTATCAAAATCAGTCAAATAAACTATGAAATTCAGATTAAAAAAGAACATGAACAATCCTGAAGTTTTTCAGCACTCTAATACCATTTTCACGGTTGTAAGCATGCTGCATGTAGTGCAAATGTTCATCCCAAAGCTTGGGATGCTTGCTACAATAACCTCTCAAGAGGTGCACAATGGTTCTGTTCACAACTTCTGTTTGTCCATCTGTTTGCGAATGGAAAGCAGTACTTTTCTTCAACTTTGTGTCCATCATCTCCCATAGGTTGGACCAAAAATTCCCCACAAATTTGGAATCTCTGTCACTAATAATGGAAGTAGGCAAACCAAAGTGAATCCATACATGATGAAAAAATAATTTAGTAGTTTGTTCAGCAGTTATAGTTTTCTTACAAGGCATAAGTATACACATTTTGCTGAAACGATCGACTACTACATATAAATAATCGTGCTGCTTTCTAGATTTTGGCAAACCTCCTACAAAATCCATAGAGATGCTCTCCCATGGTCTAGAAGGTACTGGCAAAGGAGTATACAAGCCAAGCTTCCTATTACTAGGCTTGCTTGTAGCACATAATGAACAACCTCTTATGAACCTTGAAACATAATCTACCATGCGAGGCCAATAACAATACCTCTGTAGATGTGCAACTGTTTTGCTTACACCAAAATGGCCAGCAATAAGAGAAGAATGAGCTTCTCTTATGACATTTATTCTCTCCCCCTGCGGTATACACAACTTTCCCAAATGAAACAACAAATTGTTATGCATGTGATAGTCATTTTCCTCTACATGATTCCCTTTACTCAAGTTAGCATACACATCTTTAAAGTCATTATCAGATGCATACTGTTCTATGTAACTATCATGTACAATGGAATCATTCTTAAGTAAAGTAACAACACCAATAATAGAAATTGAAAGCATATCAACAACTTTATTCAGAGTACCTTTCTTATACCGTATTACCAAATGGAATTGTTGCAAGAAGCCCATCCATCTGAAGTGTCATGACTATTGTAACTTGCTTTGTGATTGCAAGTACTGTAAGGGTTGATGGTCGGTATGTATAACAGTTTCTTTGCCCATCAAATATTGTTTCCACTTTTTGACGCTTTGTACCAATGCATACAACTCCTTATCATACGTAGGATAATTTACAACAACACCATTAAAAGTTTCAGAATGAAAAGCAATAGGCTTACCATGCTGTAGAAGAACTGCTCCCATGGCATAATCACTAGCATCAGTTTGTATCTCAAATGGCTGTCTCAAATCCGGTAATGCAAGGACCGGAGCTGAACTAATCTTCTCTTTCAAAGATTTGAAAGCTTTTTGCTGCTTGCCTCCCCATTGGAAAGCATGCTTCACACTTGTCACTGCATGCATAGGAGCTGTTATAGAATAGAAGTTAGAGATGAACTTCCTCCAATATTGAGCTGCACCCAAAAAACTTCTTACCTCTGTTATGGATTTGGGAGTAGGCCAATTCACAATAGCCTATATTTTAGCAGGATCAATCCTCAGAGTGCCTCCTCCTATTATATGTCCCAAATAGACCAAAGAAGTCTTTCCAAATTCACAGGAAAGACTTCAGCTGTTCATGACCCATTTAAGTATAGCATATTTATTTCCTTTTACTATTTAACACATTAAAACGAATTTGTTCTGCAAAATAAATCAACCACAGATGCAAAAGTAGTTGATAAAGTAGTTCACCCCTCCTGGGCTACGTCTGTTGGGTCCAAGGCTCCCAAATGGGCCTGTCCTCGTTTTAATTAAATGCTCAAAATGAATATACAGCTGAATAAAAGTCTCTACAGGTGGAATAGACTGTAAAAATGGATTTAGAACACTTGAATCCTTTAGGATTGACTACTGGTTCACCTCCAATGGATACCTGCAACCCTATATAGTTCTCCCAATACTGGGCCCTGGTGGCTCCTAGAACTTCCACAGCTCCAAAACCTCTGCAAATGACCTCAGATGGCTATAAAACCTATACCAATGGCTTCAGAAGGTCGAAGATACCCAAAATAAAATAAAAAAATTCGTCCAAAACCGCCTTTCCTAGCCAAAGTTATGGCCATTTACTCCCAACTGCCAGTTGCCCTTGAAAAGCTCCAGTTAAAACTGGCTGACTGCCAGATAACCCCGCTAAATATGGGGCGGCCGCCAAATTTGGCGCCACCGCCAACAGATCTGCTAAATCTGCCATAACCACCGGCTAACTGTAGTTTAACTCCGCCATGTGACCGGAAAACTCGGGCTGGTGGTTTGCATTGAATTTCGTGCCAGCGGTTAAGGGTTTAGAGCCCATGGTTCAATGGAGTTGGTCACGTGGTATGGGGGACTAGCACTTAGGGGCTGGTCCCCTTCATTTCCCGCCTAAATGAAAGTTCAAACTCATATAGACTTGCCGCCACTTTTCAAACAAGACCTCCAGTTGTGGTGCGTTGGTAAGGCTTTGTATTTGTTGAGCGCAGGTCGTGGGTTCAAACCACAATCCGACCAAAATTTTAAATAACGCACATACCCTTGCTGACATCACCTTGGGCCACGTGGTGGCCTCCAGGCCTACCACGTGGCATCCTGTGATTGGCTGCCCAAAAAGGAATATTCCCTGGAATATTCTGTGGAATATTCCTTTTTTTAAATTTTAAATAACGCACATACCCTTGCTGACGTCACCTTGGGCCACATGGTGGCCTCCAGGCCTACCACATGGCATCCTGTGATTGGCTGCCCAAAAAGGAATATTCCCTGGAATATTCTGTGGAATATTCTGTGGAATATTCTTTTTTTTTTAATTTTTTTGAAAAATTCAAAAATTAAGGGTTATTGGGCGATTTTGTTTTTGGCATAACTTTCTCATACGGCAACCGTTTTTCGAACCGTTCACGGTGCCAGAATCAGGAGGACGAGCACTTTCTATTCGTTCAATTTTGAACTAGTTCTAAGCACTTTCATTTTTTAGCATTTTATGACACTTAGGACATGAGCACCTGATCATTTACGCCGAAGAATCTCTCAAAAATTTGATATGGATCACAGAAGCCTCAATTCAATAAAAGTGGCCTCCTGAGGAAAAATAATAAAATAAGAGTTATGAATTTTGGAGAGAAAAGAAGAAAAGTATTATTTTCTTCTAATTGCATATTTGGTTTATCTCTTTTTTAGTTTACTCAAATTTCAAGTGTAGACACTCATTGGAAATACCCATTATGCATACTTTTGAAACCCACATTGATAAAAATTGAAGACACATTAAAAAAAAGTGTTCAAAAGATCCACATTGATAAAAATTGAAGGCACATTAAAAAAAACGTGTTGAACACGTTTTTTTAATGTATCTTCAATTTTTATCAATGCGGGCCTTCTCAAAAGTATGCATAATGGATATTTGTTGGATGTGGAATTTAATTCTACATCCAACGAGTGCCTACACATGAAATTTGAATTAACCTATAAGGAGATAAGCGAAAAATATAATTAAAATAAATAAATAAATAATTTTCTTCTTCTCCCTCCAAAATATGTACATGTACCTGTTTTAAAATTTAAAGGATTTTTGATTGGTTTATATGTTATGACATGGAAATTACATGAAAAATCCATGGACACTTTTAGGTTGAAATTTCCTCTAATTGAATTAGAACTAGCTAAATATCCAACATCATTAATAACAATTAATTGAACTAAGCCCTTAAACTACAACTTGATGAGTTCTAATTCTTAAGTAATAATTTTAAAATAAACAAACACATACATATCCATAAATACTAAATAAAACAAATATCACTTTTTTTTGGTAATTAGTGAAATTTGTAACTATGAGAGTTTCATGTCACTTTTTTTTTTTTGGTAATTAGTGAAATTTATAGCTAGGAGAGTTTTATATTTGCTTCTAATATGGACACAAGTTAATTGAAAGAAATGAATAAAAAACCTTATAATATTTTACATAACACTTTACATTACATGTTTAACCAAATAATATATTCCTTCTCAGTGCAAACTTTTGTGTTTCATAACATTTATAAAGGAATTATTCGGATAAATCACATAAAAAATATTCAAGTTGACACATTTCAGACCACTTTGTGTGGTTCATCGTCAAGACTTAGCTGAAAGTTCTAATCCAATCATGTTAATATATATTGTAGAGATGCAAAACTGTTAGTTATAACGTATAAATGATTAATACTCTATTTCATTAAAAAATTGATAATTTATTAAAAATGAACGTTAATGAGAAACTTATAAATATTTAAAATGCAATTGAATCCAAGACTCGTTGGATCCAAAAAAACATGAAAGATGTCTATATAATCCCTTGTTCCTGTGGGATCCTCTACATTGGAGAAACAAGTCGCTCCATTAATCAAAGGATTCAAGAGCATGCTACAAACATCCGACATTGTAGGACACATTCCTCGACTCTGGCTGAACATGCTAAGAAAAACACCACATTTGTTTAGAAGAGTCTCAGGGCATTTCTAGGATTGATCATTTCCATCACCGAAAATTTAGGGAGACCATCGAAATGGAAAAAAATGACTAATACGTTGAATAGGGACGATGGGTGGAAGATTAGTAGTTGTTGGATCCCATCTCTTTTTTCCTAGGTTTCTTCCTTTTTTTTTTTGATCTTCTGTATTGAATCCTTTCTTAAATATTTTTAGATAGATTTAAGTTTTCCAAACTTTTCTTCCTTTCTCCTCCTCCTTATTTTTATAACTACCTTCAACAAAGTATATTGTAATTAGTTTTGGTTCCTTCAACCTTTAGACCTCTAAATACCATTTGGAGCTCCCTAAGATCTGTAAAAGACTCGGTGGACCCTAAAAATATGAAAGGTGTTTACGTTATCCATTGCTCTTGTGGGACTCCCTATGTAGGTGAGATTGATCGCTCAATTAATCAAAGGATTCATGAGCACGCCGCTGACATCAAGCATGGCAGGACCCACTCCTATGCTTTGGCAGAACATGTAGAAAAAACTAAGCATCACATCTGCATTGAGGAGGCCCAAGTCATTAGCAAGATTAGTCATTTCCATCATCAAAAATCAGGGAAGCCTTAGAAATCAAAAGAAGGCCCAATAATTTGAATAGAGACGATGGTTGGAAAATTAGCAGATGTTGGGTCCCTGTCCTGTCTTCCTAATTTTATAATTTTCTTTTATTGAATATTTTTTTGAGATTTTTATTACAATTCATCCTATTTTATTTATCTTTGTAGGTATTTTTATCTTCTTTATATCTTTTGTTTTTACTTGTTTTTCAAAGGTTTTTGCTAATTTTTTTATTGGTTTTTCATCAAATAAGTTTTTTTAATCATTTTGATTATTCTTGGCTCCTTTGATTATTTGTAGGGCCTTAGCCCCTTATTTTATGTTTGACCTTGATTCATTAGTCTTTCTTATTTTGATTATTTTTAGTTTGGATTTTATTTTTAGTTTATTTTTATTTACATTGTGGGAATATTTTTTTATTATGTCATTGTTTTTTCAATAAAATATTATTATTTATTAATAGGGTCTTGACTCCTTTTATTATTTTTAAGACTTCGCTTCTTGTTTTAGGTTTGACTTTGAAATTTTGATTCTATTTATTCAACTATATATCAAACCATAACCTATTATTAGATTTTATTTAATATAATTTGATCCTAATAATTGATGTTATGTTTTAAAAAATATTATTCATAAACTAGTCGTTTATTATAGTCGTTAACTTAACTAAGGGTCTCTACATTGCTCTCTATTTAAGCTGGTGCCATGATCTGCCTCTTCATCTTGTCATGATGATGAACCACACTAGATGGTTCGAAACACATCAGCAAAAATTCTCCTATGTGATTTCTACCAAAAGTTTTTTCTTAATTATTCAATATGGATCATAGAAGTCTGAATTTAGAAATTCTTATAGTTATTAATAATTAATAATTTATTATTAACTCATTTATTTATTTTTTGTAATTTTTCTATTTTTGCATTTTTTTGTAAGCTTGGTGGGGCTACATCTCCATCATGTCTAATATATCACCTCGATCAAGGCAGGGAATTGAAACAGTGAATTCACATGAAGGAGTGCCTGAGCAGAGCACTCAATCATTGAGTACCTCGTGGACTATTTTTTCTTTTGTTATAATTATATCTATATATTTTAAACTAACATTCTAATTGCATATTAAATATTTATAAGTTTTTCATTAAAGTTCATTTTTAATAAATTGTTCACTTTATAATAAAATAAATTATTCATCTTTTATTGCATGCTCTACAACCAATATGGGGGTAGATCTCAAGCGTAAATGTTTAACATTTAACACATTTAACATTTAATGAAAAAATAATCTAATGTCGGCCCTAATTATAAATGTTTAATTTTTAACATTTAACATTTAACAAATTTAATCTAATGTCAATGTGGGCTGAGTATTGGGGTAGATGTGAGCATTGGGGTAGATGTGTAGGCCTAAATGTTTAACATTTAAATTTTTTTATGCAGGCTCAATTAAAAAAAAAACATTAAAAGTAATAAACAAAAATTTAAAAGTAATAAATAAAAAGTTAAAAGTAATATAAAGCAAGCATTTGAATATTGGCTCAAATAATAATAAATAGTTGAAGTTAGAGTCTATTTGTCATATTTTGATTTTGTTATTAACTTGTAAATAAACTTTGTTACAATACCATGGGTTATCAATACCACATTCCCAAAAACCATAACTTATTTCACAATCAAAATATTTTATAACAATATGACAAGATTCTTAACCATGGATATTCACCCTCACTTTACCGTGGATATTATTAACATGTAAATAGGTTTTGTTACAGTTCCATGGGCAATACCATGACTTATCATTACTACATGCCCAAAAAACATAACTTATTTCACAATCAAAATATTTTATAAATATTTTATTTTAATTTAATTTTATAGCATTTTTATAATTAAATCTAAAAGGAAAAATGTTATAAATACTTTTGAGATATATCTAAACCATCTATCCTCGCGACTACTAAAAATATTCCCATAGAAATTAAATCAAGGTTTTAATAAAAATAAAATGAGAATACTTTTATATATAAATATGTGAAATTTATATAATATAAATAATATTATTAAGAATTAATACATATCCATCTTAACAAAGGATCCAAGCGATGAGAGAAAACATATTGACTAACAATAATAAAAGAAATATAGTGCATGATTGTTTTAAGTTTTTCATTATTTCATTTCTTTGACACGATTGATCCAAAATATAAGTTTAATATTTTACAACCAATTTAGTTTTTTTAATTTATATACATTCTTAAACACAATATCATGGGATCAAATTTAAGGGAGAGAGAAAGAGAGAAAGAGAGTGATGGGGAGAGAGAAAGAGAGGGAGGTGGGAGAGAAAGGAGGGGAGATAGGGAGAGAGAGATATGTAGTAGGAGGGGGAGAGAGAGGGAGGAAAGAACAAAGCCATAGAGAGATAGAGGTGGAGAGAGAGGGGGAGTGACAAGGGAGAGAGTGAGGGAGAGAGGAGAGGAGGGAAGAGAGAGGATAGGAGAGGAGAGAGATAGGGAGATAAGGGGAAGAGAGAGGAGAGGGAGACATAAAGATGGAGGGGAGAGAGAAGGAGAGAGGGAGGGAGATAGTGACAAATTTAGAGGGAAGAGAGAGAGAGAAGGAGAGTGGGAGGGAGATAGTGATAGATTTATAGGGAAGAGAGAGAGAGAGTGATGGGGGGTTGAGACAAAGGGAGGTGAGAGAGAATGACAGAGAGAGAAAGGAAGAGAGAGAGGACTCAAGAGAGAGAAGGAGAGAGAGAGGGAGAGAAAGATGGAGTTGGAAGGGGAGAGAGAGGGAGGGAAGAAGAAAGACATAGAGGGAGAAAGGTGGAGAGAGAGAGGGAGTGACAAGGGAGAGATGGAGAGAGAGTGAGGGAGAGAGGAGAGTGGGAGGGAAGAGAGAGAGGAGAGAGAGAGGGAGAGAAGGTGAAGAGAGGGAGAGAGGGAGATAGATATGGAGAGTGTGTATGTTTGGGGGCTAAGATAGAGAGAGGGAATAAGAAAGAGACACATAGTTACAAATATAGATATTATATAACCAACCTAGATCCATCTTAACTCCAGATCTATCAAGCGCTGAGAGGGATCAAATCTCTTGAGATGCAAACATTTCCTCAAGTTTTGCACTCAAAAAAGTACATTATAACTAACCATACTTAAGAGATTTGAGATTTGATCCCTCTCGACGCTTGATAGATCCGAAGTTAAAATGGATCTAGACTAGTACATTATTACTGACCATTTTGCATCTCTACATATATATTAAGGCCAATAGGCCTTTCCTATGCATCAACAATTGTCAACACTTTTACCCTGCTCCGTTCGATCAGGTGAGACACTTTCAACCGTTGATTTGAAGTGTGACTGCTTTTTCCAAATATCAGTTGAGTTGCCTTACTGCTTTTTCCCATTCTTTTATGTCACTCTTGAAGATATTTTTACTGCTTTTTCCCTGCCAGTTGTTGTTGTTGTTCTTCTTCCCTGGCTTTTGGCAAGCACTGTTCTTCTTCCCTGGCTTTTGGCAAGCACTGATTAGTATTAAGCATCTCACAGAGCACGTTCTCACTTTCATCTCATCATTTTCTTCAATACTCTGCATTGCATTGGCTTGCCTTGTTTCTTGTTCAAGTTTATTTTCTTTGTTGCATGGCCATGCATTTTGGATTTTACAGTGTTTTATTTTCGTTGTGTTTTTCTCTGTTTTGAATTTAATTTATGTTTTTTTTAAAAGAGTGTTTGCATGGTTTATCCTGGCGATTCTATTTTGTTGTTGTTATGTTGAGCAGAAGAATCGATAGAGATGAAATTCTTGATCCATTGGAATGAAATTCTCAAAAAAAAATTATGGATAGAAGCAGGTATGCTTTTGGTTTTCAATATCTATGGGTTTAGCAAACCGCCAGTGCATTGCGCATTTGGTTCGAGTCATGCTCTGGCCTCTCTGATCAATTCTTATTGTTGTGAAGAGAACGAGAATGAAAATTTCAGGGCTTGTGAAGAAGCGTTGGGTATATTGCATTTGATTCCTATAACCCACGAAACTACAAAATCACTGACAGAGACAACGTTCATTAGGTCAATGGCCTTGATCTTGCAGAAGGGAACCACTAAAGCTTGTCTTCACGTGGCAGTTTTAATGCAAAAGGTTTCTGTTTGGATATTTGATTGGGAATTTGTTGCCGAGGAAAGGATTGATATTTTCCAAGGGCTCTTAGAACTCATCACGGGTGAAGTTTGCCATTAGGGAACCGTGCCTGCCTTAGTTGTCCTCATAGCAATATGTAAGAAATCCCAAAAGAACAGATTGCTAGCAATCGAGGCAGATGCTGTATTTTCTCTGATTGAATTACTTCCAAATGCCGAGAAGCCCAAGTGTGAAAGGATTTTAGATCTGTTGGACATGCTAGTGGACTACGCAGAAGGAAGGGCTGCCATGGCTGATCACGCTATGGGTATTGCTGTAGTCTCAAAGAAGATTATTAGGGTTTTAGAAACTGCCACTAAGAAAGTAGTGCGAATCCTTTGGTCACTTTGCACATATTCTTCAAATGCGTTCATTCTTCAGGAGATGCTTCAGTGCGGGGCTCTATCTAAACTATGTACGCTTCAACAACTCGATTGCACAAACAAAACAAAGCAGAAAGCGAAGGAGGTATTGAAATTGCATGCAAATACTTTCAGAGCCTCCGCTTGTCTTCCCCACCTGATGAGAAGTGATTATCCAAATTATATTTAAAATTATACGTAGAGAAAACTTGAAAAATTATCAGATTTTCTTAATTTTTAGTGAGAATGGAAGAATTGTATAAATGCTTAGTAGATCCAGACATATTTGAGATATATGTTTATCTTTATTGTGCTGATCGTAATTTTCGCTAAATATTCTAGCAGTTTGTCTTAGCATTTGCATAACAGATATGATGAAAGAAGTTAAGATGTCCAAGTTTCGTTTTTGGTGTATTATCGCATTTACAAGTCTCACTGTTTCTCCAATAAATCTTACGCACAAATCTCCAATCCTTTCTAATCTGAAACCAATTTACTTTATGTTCTGTCATAACAATCGCTGCATTCGTATAGTGTCAATTTCCTGCAGGCTGTAGTTTTGAGTAGATTTCATGAGAGTTTTCCAAATGATTTCATTTTGCACAGAATGGACTATCCGTGCACATGCACAGTGATCCCCTTTGTTGATCAAATATCATAAACCTGAGGAAAAACCTATATGTAGAGTCTTAATTATTTGAGTTAAAAAACTAGGAAACTGGAATACATTAAGTTGCTATTGGGAAAAAGCATGACCCTTTGCACATGCAACAACTATCCATTGTTGATGTTCTTTCGCTTGAAGACTTTGGAAAAGCAAAGGCAAGGGACCAATTAGAAGTAATACGATTCGTTTCAAAATAAAACATGGGTCGAAATCTTCTCAGCTGTTTCAAGGGGTTTAGATTCTAAAAATAACCCATAACAATTTTTTTTGGGATGCGTATTATAAAATGTTAAAAGAAAGGTTAGATTTTTCATAACTATTAATGTTCTTACTTACTTCGATGTTTGAATGTTTAGTTTCTTGGTTAATTATTTATCACATAATAGTTTCTCTTAGTATCTAGTTAAAATCATTTTTATTTTATTTTGGTTTTATTTATTCCATGATAAAATAGGGTGTAACTTTCCAGAATAGAAAAATCATCACCTATCTCATACATATATAAATATCCTAATACTAGAATAGAAAAATCATCACCTAGCTCATACATATATAAATATCCTATTACTCGAATAGAAAAATCATCACCCAGCTCATACATATTACTAATTACTTATATAGACGATTTTTTCTGTCACTTAATGAAAGCTTTTCAAAGGAAATTTGACACATTATCTTTTTGAATCCCAAACTGTAATTTGTGTTATGAATATTGTTCAAGTTTAGACATATTATTTCTATGAATGGCCACTTGAATTCATTCATGTGTTATGAACAATTGCCGATTCTCGTTAGTTTAAGAAAGGGCATTGCATTTAGTTTAAATAACATCTTTGAATCCTACCATCACCATAATGCATTTTGGTTTGCCTCCACTCTTAGGCTCCTTTATAGATGAAAATTATTATTTATATTTTCTATTTATATATGTAAATTGTAATAACATCGGGAATTCATTAGTAAGATTAATCACAATTTAATTGTTCAATGTTAATGTCAATTTGAAAAGAATATACTAAATATTTAATGAACCTAAGGTAATCAAGTCATTTAAGAATCACATATTCCATCATTCTCAGAGTAGTGCTAGCATATTCACTCAAAAAACATTATTGAGTTCATATTGGTATATGTTTTTCTTGTTAAAATTCATAAAATGGTTACTTCTTTTGTAACTAATATCATTATTGTTCCATCCTCCTTTTAATATGCAAATCATCGCACTCCTGATTTTCTTTAGTCTTACCTCGCACTCCTGAGAAGACTAATGCATTAATGGGTCACAAGACGCTCCTCATCTCCTTCGGAGACATGGAGGATCCGTAGACACTGCTGTCCTTTCATCTTACCTCTCTTTAAGTAGATAATGTATTAACGGGTCAGGGGGTTTTGTTTTTTGCAGTTCTGTTATGGTTCATGAATGGATGTGTTTATGGATTGAAATTTAAAGAAAATATGGGTTTACTGTAGCATATGAATGGGATGCATCCAAGCATTGAAATTTCAGAAGTTGGGTTTATTGTGCATATGAAATGGCATGTGTTCATGCTTTTGAAATTTTACTCAGAGAAAAGAAAAGATGGATTTGGTATTGCATATGAATGAGATGTATTCTTCGTATATACTTGGACATCTATAAAGGTTTCTTGATTTTGGGTAATTAACTTAACCTCTTGATTTTTGGTAATTAACTTACTCTAAAATGAAATAAGACATTCAATGTGTTCCTTGTAATATAGATATAAACAAAACATCTAAAGAAGAGTAATTGCACAATGATCCAGTCCAAGAAAACAAGGTTTTCCACAAACCAATTAACTCTTCTAAAAAATTCAACAATTCCAATTTAATAATCCTATTAGCCTCTCTTTATACCTTTTGGAATAATTGCTAGTAATATAAGTGGTTTGAAAAATGTCAACTTAAATTTTTTTGATATGATTTACCCAAAAAAAATTCCAATTCTTTATATATAACTATAAAATATAAAACAATTAATTTATATAAAATTTATCTCCATGAAATTCTAAATTTAAAATTTAAAAAACAAAAAACTCTTCCATTATCCACCCACCCAATATAAGGTTCCTCCTTCCTCTTCCTCTAAAATACAACTTTGTCAATACCAATCTCGTGGATCCATATAAAATGTGGTATGAGTGCTATTCCATGACCCATTTCCCTCATCATAATGTGATCCTTGAGAAGCAATTACTGTATTAAAAAAATAAAATAGATGTGACAAATCCTTTGGCCCTTTCACGCGAGCCTGCTCTCTCATCAGACATTGATACATTTCTCTGCGCACTGTGGGTGAGAGAGCGGATTCCAACCCGATCCAAACACCCATAAACTGATCCGTTCATGTTGGAGGTTTAAAGGCCTAACAGGTTCAGATCTACTCTGTACTAACATTAGTTTTGGAAATCAAAGTAGCAATCATGTATGGGTTCGAGGCGTTGACATTCAATATCCATGGAGGATACTTGGAGGCAATTGTGCGAGGATACAGGTCGGGCCTCTTGACAACGGCCGATTACAACAATCTAAGCCAGTGCGAGACGCTAGATGACATCAAAATGCACCTCTCCGCCACTGAATATGGCCCTTATTTGCAGAATGGTAATGCCCCTCCTGTAGTATTGATTTCGAAAAATTAAGTGCTCCATTATACAGTTATGTCGGTAGATTTGGATTTAAATCAATTGGCTCCGAAAGAATGGAAATTATAGCAGTTGCTAAGAATGGAAATTATAGTCAGTTGCTGCAACTCTGCATGATGTAATGATGCCTTTTCTATACTGTAGAAAGATTGCTCTGTATAATCTTCTCATAGTGCTACGATTTCAGTGGATACAATCTGTATCGATTGGATTCTCAACAATTTGATTGTTGAAACACTTGCCTGATGAAGCAAGGATTTGATGTTCCCTCTTATTGTCTTCTATGGTAAATAGACGAGGAGACTGTTGTGACTTTCCTTTTTTAGCATGTTAATGGAAGTTTCGGGTACATTGGCAAGGGATCTGGTATTTGATCCGTAATCTCACCTGGGATAGGATTTGTCCTTTTGGCCCTAGAGGGAAGAATGCTAGTATGCTAGAATGGTATTTTCTCACCAAGTTTGCTTTTAGGTCCTTTGAACGTACAAAGTAGGTCGTATACAAGAATGACAACCAAAGTGAATAAGATAATAGTGAGAGCCCCGAGTTGGGTGAGTAATTTGTCTTTTTCTATTCAGAAGGAAGTTGGAGAGCAGGGAGAATTTAGGGCAACATTTTGTATTCAAAGGGCTTCCTACAAAGCCAAGAGTGATAAACAGAATGACTCACCTTGACCGAGAAGGTTTTTATAATTGCAACCTGGAGGCTGCAACTTGATGGAGCCTCAAGGAAGAAACTAGGTACAACTGGTGTTAGAGGGTATATAGTGAATAGTAGAGGGGCAGTTTCCATCACTTACGCGGCAGGCATGGCTTGGAGTAACAAAACAAAATATCAGGGTCCCGTTGGAGGCCTAAAATATCAGGAAAAAGTATTATTGATGAAGATGGAGTTTCTTGGAAATTCTAAAGAAGCTTGATTGACTCACACTTTAGTGAATAAAATAGAATGGTAGATGCTTATGTAAATGTAGTTTTTTACTTGTAGCTAGTGGACTTGATGATAAAAGTAATAGATCGCTAGATGGTTTTTGTTTTAAAACATCTTGACTGGATTTAGTTTGTTCCTGTTAAAAAATTGCCGCGAGCGAAAACATTAAAAACAAGCAGCAACACAATACACAAACACAGAGTTTACCCTAGGAAAACCACATCTAATGGAATTTCATTAGATCCCTTCGCCAAAACCCAGCCAACCCGGCCAAGTGAGCTTTCACTGCTCACCTCCCCATGCCTATTACAATAGAGTCTTCACTTAGCCTTTTAAAGGTTTCATACATGAATTCCATGGGTAGAAAACCTAGGTGCACTAAACCACATGCCCTAAACCTCTACCATTTGACCTACTCAACTTTGACTCTTTCCTTGAGTCAAGTTTACCTAACAATCCCCCCTTAAACCTTGAATTGTTTAAGAGTAGTTAGAAACAAAGACAAGCCGGATGCAATAATATAGTTCCAACAATGGCCTTTCAAGGCTTCTTGTTAATTTTAGATAACAATGGTATGTTCTATGCTTAAGAACAATTTACTTCCAATATTCTTATTACCCCAATATCAATTTCCAGATTAGCAATCACATAAACATTGATAGTAAATGTAGATAGAACATAAACATAGTAAATGTAGATAGAACATAAACAATAACCAGAAGACAAGCCAAGACAAGAGGACACAATATTTGGCGGATGCTGGGGAAAAACCCCAATGTGGGAAAACCCTTTGGTCAAATCTTCTTATTATTCTTCAAAAGTTCAGCAGAGAGAGTACAATGTACAAAATTCACTTGCCCAAACACAGTCAAATCTGTTCAGTCAAACTGCAGTCAACAGGATGCCCTAACCAGAAAGTCAACGCTGGTCAAATCAACAGAATTACTCCTCCAAATCAGCTCGGTCAAACCCAGTCAATTCGGCCTCCAACAACAGTCCAAATCAGCCCAAAATAGTCCTGAAGAAATTGGTCAAACTTGGTCAATGCACAGTCACATGGCTTGCGGTCAACGCTGGTCAAACTGCCCAGAAATCCTTGAAATCTGTGCCAAAAAATGCGGCTTGCCCAAACAGAATTCTCCCAAGAAAAACGCCATCAAACAAGGTCAAATGTTGCCCGATCAACACTGGTCAAACTTGCTGCAACTTGGTCAACATAGGAAAAAGAAAACCCAGTCAATCCTTCGCACATGTGGAGGAGAAGAAGGCTTTCTTGAAATTTGTACGACCCAATCAGATGAAGAGAGAGATATGTGTGATGATGATGAATGTCCAAATGAGGTAGATGCTCCTTTTATTTATATGCAATGTTGAGTGTGAAGAGACATGACTTTTGGGCTTCTGAGCCTACATTAGATTGCTAGCCAACCTTGACAATTTGTCCATAGAAGAAATAAATTCATAATTCCATTTATACATGTCAGAATTTAGATCAATCCTACACCTCTCAGAAGGAGGAATCCAACAAAAATATCATCTCCATCATATGAGTTGTCCAAGGTGGAGTTTGGCCCTAGTTGCCAAATTTAACACTCCCTCTCAACTAGGGAGAACTCCACTTGCCAAAACATTTGACAATCTGTACCATCCTTGTCATCCCTGCTTTGCTCTGCTGAACTATGAAGAAATAATGAAGAAGAAATGATCGAGAGTGTATCATACCACTCTCCACTGACCTGAAGTCAGTCTCCATTGATCCCAGATCAATATCAAACATCCTAGCATAGGGAGTACGGTAGTACACGATGCATCCATTGGTAGTACTATGGTCCCTATCCTCATTTCCCAACTCATTGGCCAAATGAGAGGTACTTCCCATGAGTCCTAGACTGCATGGGTAGGATGTATCCACGGGAGAAGGTGAACCACTCATCTTGCTCATATGTCATAGGAGAAGTTTGACCAGTCATCCTATGCATATATCAACCATCATGGGGTATCACAGGGGAAGGTGAACCACTCACCCTGTACACAACGCACCACTAGGGGAAGGTGAACCACTCACCCTATGGTCACTCATCGCTCCAAGAAGTACCCCAAGCCCCCCCGGAGCTCCTAGAGTTCAATATCCAATTCAAATAGGATCCTCATAAGAGGGTCTTTCCACGACTCCAAGTCGTTCACAGAAGGTTAAGAATTTGACCTTCCCCAGGGGCTTCGTAAGAATGTCTGCGATTTGATCATCAGTCCCAATGTGATGGAGCCTTATTGCTCCCCGTTGTACCATATCCCGGATAAAGTGGTACCTGATACTATGGTCCCTATCCTCATTTCCCAACTCATTGGCCAGATGAGAGGTACTTCCCATGAGTCCTAGACTGCATGGGTAGGATGTATCGACAGGAGAAGGTGAACCACTCATCCTGCTCATATGCCATAGGAGAAGGTGAACCACTCATCCTATGCATATATCAACCATCATGGGTTATCACAGGGGATGGTGAACCACTCACCCTGTACACAACGCACCACTAGGGGAAGTTGAACCACTCACCCTGTATACAACGCACCACTAGGGGAAGGTGAACCATTCACCCTATGGTTGCTCATCGCTCCAAGAAGTACCCCAAGCCCCTCGGAGCTCCCAAAGTTCAATATCCAACTCAAATAGGACCCTCATAAGAGGGTCTCTCCATGACTCCAAGTCGTTCACGGAAGGTTAAGAATTTGACCTTCCCCAGGGGCTTTGTAAGAATGTCTATGATTTGATCATCAGTCCCAATGTGATGGAGCCTTATTGCTCCCCGTTGTACCATATCTCGGATAAAGTGGTACCTGATATCAATATGCTTGGAGCAGTCATGAAACACTGGATTCTCAGAAAGACGAATCCGACTTTGGTTGTCGTAGAAGATCATGGTTGTATCCAACACATGTCCAAATAGCTCACTAAAGAGCTTCCTCAACCAAACAACTTCACAGGAGGTCATACTAGTAGCAATATATTTAGCCTCAACAGTGCTCAAAGCAACCGATTTTTGCTTCCTGCTCATCTAGGATATCGAAGCAGAACCTAGTGAGAAGCAACATCCCGATGTGATCTTACGATCCACCACACTGCCAGCCCAGTCAGCATCAGAATAACCATGGAGCCTCACATTCCTGGCAATGTATCTCAATCCATAGGTGATTGTGCCCCGAAGATATCTTAGAAGATTCTTGGCAACAATCCAATGTATATGATGAGGCTCGACCATAAATTGACTCAATGTATTCACTGCAAAGCATATGTCCAGACGAGGGTTCACCAAAAACATTAGGGCCCCCACAAGTTGATGATACTCACAAGGATTTCCCAAATCCGGCCTAGCAACACTTCCGCTTAACTTTATGAAGTTAAGTTCCATCGGAGTAGTCATGGACTTGCAATCCACCATCCCAAATCTTTCAAGTAGCTTCACAATGTATTTTCCTTGAGAAAGGAAGATCTCACTTGGCTTTTGCCAGACCTCCAATCCTAGGAAATAATGCATCAGTCCTAGGTCCTTCATCTCGAACTTGAAAGCCAACTCCCTTTTGCATTGATGAATGAGAGGGCCGCCACCTATCAGAAAGAGATCGTCGACATAAAGTACCAAGATGAGAGGTCTACCATTTTCAACCTTAAAGTAAAGGTTCAGATCAACTTCACTTCTTGTAAAACCCAACTTCATCAGATAGTTGTTGATCCTCTCATACCAAGCCCAGGGAGCTTGCTTCAACCCATAGAGGGCTTTCTTCAACTTGCATACATGTGTCTTACGATCTTGAACTTCGAACCCCTCGGGTTGTTCTACATAGACTTCCTCCTTAATTGAACCATGCAAGAAGGCAGTTTTGACATCCATCTAGTGTAGGTTCCATCCTTGCGAGGCAACAAGGGCTATAATCGAACGGATGGTGGTATATCGGGCAACTGGTGCAAATTTCTCATCATAGTCCACAACTTCCTTTTGAGTGAAACCTCGAGCAACAAACCTGGCCTAGAACTTTTCAGCACTTCGATCAGCTCCATGCTTGATCTTGTAGAGCTATTTCGAGGTGGCAATAGATTTGTCCTTAGGTCTAGGGACCACATCCCAGACATCATTCTTCATAATTGACTCATACTCTTCGTTCATAGCATCCTTTCATACTTGGTGCTTCACATCTTCTTCGAATGTGCAAGGCTCAGTTTGAAGAATGGTGCTCATGGCAACTAAGTACCCTTGGTACCTATTCGGCTTCTTACTTTCACGAAATGTCCCCCTTGGTGCAATATGTCTCTCGGCATCTTCGAGAGTTTCCCTAAGTCATGAGGGTTTCCTTTTTGAGGAGGAGGGCTCATGGGGAGGTGGATCAATGGGGTCCATTGGTCCTTCAACATCGGGCATCAGCTCATCCTGCAGTTCTTCCTAGTTTCCTGTGTCTGCTTCTTTGTCCTTCCTTGGAATAACAAGGTTCCTAATCTTCCCAAGGGCAACATCTTCATCAAAGGTGACATCATGACTTATCTCCACTTCTCTTTGACCAGACACATAGATTCTATATGCCTTTGAAGTTTCACTGTAGCCCACAAATGTTCCTTTCTTCCCAGATGCATCCAATTTGCTTCTCTTTTATTTCGGCACATGAAAATACATGGGGCTACCAAAAATTCTAAAGTGAGAAACATCAGGTTTCTTACCGGTGAAAACTTATTTAGGAGTTTTGGAGTCCAATGCTTGATGAGGGCATCTATTTTGAACATACACGACAGTGTTGGCAACTTCTCCCCATAGGAACTTTGGAAGGCTTTGATCATGAAGCATGGCACGGGTGGCTTCTATAATAGAATGATTCTTCCTTTTAGCAACACCATTTTGTTCAGGAGTATATGCGGTAGTAGTCTCCCTCTTAATGCCAGCTTCTCTACAATAGTCATTGAATTCATTTGATTCATATTCGGTTCCATTATCGGTCCTCAATATTTTGATCTTCTTCCCTGTTTGATTTTCGACCAAGGCTTTGAAAGAGCAGAACCATGTGAACACTTCGTCCTTCTTCTTCAAGAAATAAATCCAAGTTTTGCGAGAGAAGTTGTACACAAAGATAGCGTAATATAAATATCCTCCCAAAGATGTCACGGGCAACGTACCAGATAGATATGAATGAACCAATTGCAAAATATCGGTAGTCTTGCTATGACTTGAGGGGAATGGTCCCTTTGGATGTTTTCCTTTGGCACATCCCTAACAAACACCTTCATGTTCTACTTTAAATTCGGGCATACCTGTCACCATCTTCCTTGCATCGGGTAGGGCTTTATAATGAAGATGAGCAAACCTTCAATGCCATAATTTGGATTGAAGAGATGTGTCACAAGACATAGCTCCCAATGGACTTCCTCCAACTTGATATAGGCTATCAACCCTGAATCCAAGAGTAAATGCTTCTTTGAAATTTCTTTTCCAAACATGTACCTTTCCATCAATGAATGCTACCTTGAATCCTTTGTCCTCCATTGCCGAGATAGATACCAGGTTCTTCTTTAGATCAGGTACATATAGTACTTCTTGTAGATGAATGGTGTTACCTTGATTCAATTGAAGAGTAACATTCCCAACTCCTTTCACGGGATAGGTGGCATTGTCTCCAAGAATGATTTCCAAATTTGTATCCTTTTCTATCAGATTTGAAAGAGCTTCCTTATACCTAGTGAAGTGCCTTGAGGCACCACTATCAATCAACCAATTTCCCAAGGTATCCGGTGGAGAGGCAGTAGAGAGGGCAGATATAAGATAAAATTCTTTTTGCTTGTTATCTACAACATTAGATTCATCATACCTGGAGTTTCTTGATCTTTTGGGAGGTCGACCATTTCCATGTTGAGTAGCAGGAGCATTCCTTTTTCCTTTGTTGTTGAATCTGCCATTCCTTTGATTGTTGTTGCCCCTGAAATTGTTGTGGTAGTTGTTTTCATCATCCCGAGGTGTATCCCTTCTATTAGGACACTCTCTAGCATAGTGGCCAAACTTGTTACAAATGAAGCATCTTCCCTTTCTTCCATCTTTGAATCTCGGTCTTCCTTGACATTGCTTCTTTGAACCTGCATTGTTCTTCTTTTTAGCATGAGCGGAGAATGCAGTAGGATCATTCCTATTTGAAGGCATGTCTCTCTCTATCATCCTTGTCTCTTATTGAGTACATGTAGTCAACAATTAATCAAAACCTGGAATCCTATCATTGTTGAGGATAGTAGTGTTGAACACATGCCATTCACGAGGGAGATCTCCAAGGGCAATGAGAGTGAGCTCCCTATCAGCAATAACTTCTCCAATTGAAAGAAGATCATTTTTGATCTCGGTAATCTTCATGAAATAGGATTGGATATCTTCACCTCTTCCCTTCTTTATGTCCTTCAACTTGTTTTTGAGAAAGAGGAGTTGGTTTGCATTGCTAACTTTGAACATGCCAACCAACCTGTCATACATCTCCTTAGATGTGTTTAAATCGGAGATGTATGCAACCAAATGCTTGCTAATAGAATCCCTAATGATCGTCTTAGCTTTGACTTCACCTTTCTTGTACTTTGTCTTAGTGACAACCGGTGCATTTGAAGGAGGTTCAGTAATCTTTCCCCGCACATAGTCCATAACATCCTGCTCTTCCAAAGTCAAATCAAGAGACATCTTCCATCCATGATAATCAGACTTATCATTGAGCTTGTCATTAGGTTTGAAGTAAGATGCGGAGGCCATTGAATCTTGTCCTTGTCCAACAAATCTCAGTGATTGCTCTTTTCACTCATGCTTGGGCTTTGTCTTTACGTCAACTCTGATACCATGTTAATTTTAGATAACAATGGTATGTTCTATTGCTTAAGAGCAATTTACTTCAATTTTCTTATTACCCCAATATCAATTTCTAGATTAGCAATCACATAAACAGTGATAGTAAATGCAGATAGAACATAAACAATAACCAAAAGACAAGCCAAGACAAGATGACACAATATTTGGTGGATGCTAGGGAAAAACCCCAATGTGGGGAAAACCCTTTGAGCAAATCTTCTTATTATTCTTCAAAATTTCAACAGAGAGAGAGTACAATATACAAAATTCACTTGCCCAAGCACAGTGAAATCTATCCAGTCAAATTGCAGTCAACAGGATGCCCTAACCAAAAAGTCAACGCTGGTCAAATCAAAAAAATTACTTTTCCAAATCAGCTCGTTCAAACCCAATCAATTCGGCCTCCAACAACAGTGCAAATCAATGCAAAATAGTCTTGAAGAAATCGGTCAAACTTGGTCAACGCATAGTCAAACCTGCGGTCAAATGGCCTGCGGCAACTTTGGTCAAACTACCCTAAAATCCTCGAAATCTGTGCATTCGCCAAAGAATGCGACATGCCCAAATAGAAATTCTCCTAAGAAAAGCGCAGTCAAACAAGGTCAAACGCTGCTTGGTCAACGCTGGTCAAACTTGCTGCAACTTGGTCAACGCAGGAAAACAGAAAACACAGTCAATCCTTTGCACGTGTGGAGGAGAAGAAGGTTGTCCTGAAATTTGTACGACCCAGTCAGATGAGGAGAGAGATATGTGTGATGATGATGAATGTCCAAATGAGGTAGATGCTCCTTCTATTTATATGCAACGTTGAGGGTGAAGAGACATGACTTTTGGGCTTCTAAGCCTACATTAGATTGCTGGCCGACCTTGGCAATTTGTCCATAGAAGAAATAAATTCATAATTCCATTTTTACATGTCAGAATGAGATGATCTTAGATCAATCCTACACCTCTCGGAAGGAGGAATCCAACAAAAATATCATCTCCATCATATGAGTAGTCCAAGGTGGAGTTTGGCACTAGTTGCCAAATTTAACACTTCTAAATATTAAACAATGAGTGCAGAAGTACCAACCTCCTAGCTCTAATCTGTAGGTATATCAATAAAATTAAAAAATTTGCAACCCCCCTTGTTGAGAGTTTTACAACATTTATAGATTCAATTAGTAACTGCCTCCTATGATTGTTGAACTTCTCTGAAGTCATTTACAACTCTTTAGCTTCCATAATTTACAAATATAATAAAAGATTTTTTCAAACCTCTCAAAAATTAGCTACACAGTGGCCCCCATCTGATTGGGTCCTTAATTGAGAGTTTCATAATGCCTTGAATACATGCCACATAGTCTTCATAATACAACTTAATCATTGTGCCTCTGCTGCGTAGTAGGCTTTCCATGATGTCATAGCATTCTAATGTGGCTTGTGAGGTGACTGGATATTCCTCTTTAGTAAGACTAGGTGTGGATTCAACATTGTTTGTTGCTTGGCGAGGTCCACAAGATGTTGCTTTAAATTATCCTTGGAAAGCATATGAATGGAGAGATTGTAAGAGATCATTTTATATGCAACAACTTTTGATTCCTTGCTTCCTCTTTCTTCGCTTGATGTTTCCTTGTCTTTATGAGCTTGTTCAAGGTTGTCTTCCATTAAACATGTAGGGGCTCACCTAACTAAAGATTCCTCCTTTGATTTATATATGTTGTCAACATGGTATATCTTCGAGCCTCGTCTATTTGCGGGAAAATGCTCTCTTTGAAACAATTGATATGCCTTTGACCATGTATATCCCAAAGATTTTGATTAATTGAGTTATCAGGGTCCACTCTGTATGAGTGCTCAACCACTGAAATTTAGTATGTTTTACTCTTGGGCATACACATGGTTCTTCTGTAAAAACAATGAAACAACAGGCACCCATTATGTAGATTAGTTTCAAATGTTGTCTGCAAAGGACTTAAAGGTTTGGTCCAAGATGATTGTTCCTGTGAACATGCATTGGGATTTAGTAGTGAAGGGAAAGGCGAGACTGGTAGATATGGATTGGAAGTACTCTTGATGATTACAATTGAAACAAGTTTACTATCTTGACTGAGGTCTCTATGTATCCTCCAATGTAGAAGTTTCCCTATACACTTGAGAAGGAACAAGGGTTTCTTGGCATGGAAGCACTGATTCTTGCACTCAATCTTGAACACAAATAACATATGAAGATTTGTTACAAGAATTGAGCTAAAAGCACTAGAATGGCTTCTTGCATGAAACCCTGTATGTTCTAGCTAAACAAACCCTAGGAAGCCGAGGAACTAAAATTGAGGATTACTGAACTATGATAAAAGTTCTTGAGCCTTTCATTCCAATGACCTTGCTCTATCTTGTCTTTTACCTTTAGTAAGTTCATGTGTTACCCAAGGAAAACTTGAGAGAAAATAACTTGCGAGAGAAAGAGGCTTGAAATAGTGAATCATGACTCTGACTTGAGGCTCAAGGAGGTAGTGTAGCACTATGAAGAGAGCCATTGATGCACTATAGCACTGGGAAGATTCCTAGTGCTGCACTATAGGTGTCAAGGAACGAAAAATGGAACTTAGGAGAGAGAAAATGAGGCAATAGTGCTAGACTAAGGGTTATTTGGGTGTTATAGCACATGCTAGAGGATCAATTTTGTGTTGTGGAGGCTCAGAAAGGAAGAAAAATGACTTTAAGATCAAATTTGAGGGATGAATTTGGGTGTAGTGCCGCACTGAGGGGTAATAGGGCGCTATGGTGTTGAGAAGAGGCTTAATGGAACACTATAGGGGTCAAGGGAGAGAGAAAAACCAAGTTGTGAAGCTAACAGCAAAGTTGTAGCTTTGAATAGAGGGCCAAGAGAGCGCCATAGTGCTGGCTAGATGTCCAAGAGGGCACTACATAGGCTCATAAAGGTTCAATCTAGCAAGGAAAATCAAATAGAAACCTCTCTCTAAGAGTTATCTCTTGGTGATGAAGAGTTGCAAAGTAATTTTCTACCAAAAGATTACGGTTAGGTGTTAAAATTGGCAACTAGGACCAAACTCCATGTGGGTCATCTTATTAATGGCAGCTGATATTTTTCTTGGATCCCTCTCATCGAGAGGTGTAGGATTGATCTAAATATGATCCGATTCCGATAAGTATTCATAGAGTTATGAATTTATTTGTGTTATAAGACAATTTGTCAAAGTCGGCCAGCAACCAAATAAACCCTACTTGTGCTCAACGTTTTAGTATAAAAAGGGGTGGCTTGCAAGTCATTTGCACACACTCTTCTTGTGATCTCTTTCTCTCCACTTGTCTTTGGGTTTTGGTGGGTTGAGAGATCCTAAGAGTATACACTGGCCTAAGTCTTATGATGCCCTAGCCGCAGTAAGGAGGATGCCCTAGCAGCAGTCTGGCCGCAGTCAAAGGAGGAACATCTAGACGCAGTCAAAGGGAATATGCCATGCCCTAATCCGCATTTTGAGAGAGACCTTAACACTGTCATGGAGGAGAGAAGTCTAAATGCTGACCTAAAGGGAGATGCCCTAACTACTGTTCTATACGAGATCAAGGCACAGTCAAAAGAGAAGGCTCTACGCAGTCAAGGAGGGAGCTCTAATCCGTAGTTAAGGGTGGCCCTAATTCACCGTTAAAGAGGCCCTTATACGCTGTCCTAAGGTGCCCTAATCCACAATCTGTTGAGCCCTTATTCACAGCTAAACAGTGATCCTATTCTGCAGCAACTAGGCCCTAATTCGCAGCTAAGAGGAGGTTCTATACACAGCTAATATAGGCCCTAAATCAAGGCCCTAATCCGCAGTTAGGAAAGGTCCTAATACGTTGTTCAAAAGATACTTATACGCAGTCCAGAAGGAGCCTTAATATGCTGTTAATGAAGGCCCTAATACGTTGCCTAAAGCAACCCTTATCCACAGTCCTAAGGGAGCATTCATCCACTGTCAATGAAGCAACAAAGGTAGCCCTATAACGCAGCAAGGAAATGTCTTATCACAACATTAAGATGCATGTTTGCTGTAGGTGACTGTGTGATAAAGGAAGCTGATATAGACATGCCTTCAGGACTGTTTGAAAAGCCATAGTTATACAATAAAGGAAAGCGTTGAAGTCAGCTCCTTAATGTTGCTGCGTTAATGATGTTTATGTAACTGTTTTGAGGACATTTACTTCAGAGTTGCTATGTGCTAGGCCATAGGCCATAGCATCATAGCAAGGGTTTCTTAGTGACTGCGTGGAGGGTTGTTAAATGCTACAGCTAGGCCGAGTTTGAAGAAAGGAGGATGCAGGTCTGTGTGGGTAATTTTAAGGTAAGGGAAAAAGCTGTTTTGGTTGGATGTAGGTGACAGTTAGTGCAGCAGCATGATGACAGTATGTATAGCAGCATGTATAGGTACAACTGTAATGATTGCAGCATAGTGGAGGCAGTATGTACAACAACATGTATGGGTACAACTGTGAGTGGTGCAGCATAGTGCACCATGATGGGTACAACCATGACTGGTTGCATCTCAGTGACAAGAGCAGCTCAGTGAATGGGTGCAGCACAGTGACGGGTGCAGCATGATGATGAGGTGCAGCACAGTGAGGTGCAGTATGGTGATGGAGTCACCTTAGAGGATCTGTTGAAGCAGTCTGCCTTCACCTAAGTTCAGATCAACTACCTCATGTGACATCTTCTTAGAGAAGATCTCTGCTCTTATTTTGATAAGTCAAAATGTTGACTTCTGATGTATATGTATTATCTCTCTCTCTGCTGAACTATTGAAGATCATATAAGAAGAATTGATGAAGGGTTTCCCCACATTGGGGTTTGTCCCTGGCTAGCGCCACATCTTGTGTCCTCTTGTCTTGGCTTGTCTTCTGTGATTTATATTTATGTTCTATCTGCAGTTTACTTTAATGCTGATGTGATTGCTAATCTGGAAAAGATATTAAGCTAACTGTGAAAATTGAAATAAATTGCTCTAGCATAGAACATACCTAAATTTAACATGGTATTAGAGCTGAGGTGAAGACAATGCCCAAGCAAGAGTGAAAGAGCAATCACCAAAGACAGTTGGGAAAGGACAAAAGGATCAATGGATTCCTCATCCCTCTTCAAATTCACCAAGGGTGAAATCAAAGCAGAGAACATTATCAGAATGGCGTAGCGGAAGCTTATGATGGCCTACCTAAAGATCACTTCATTGGAAAGTCCGGATCTAAGGGTGGAAAGAAAGACAGATGACTTGTTTGGCCATTATGCGAAGGAGTGTCCGAATGGCAGGGACACATCACTTGATGATGATAACAATCATTCCAGGGACATCTTCAATGATTAGAGGAATGACAATTAATGCAGGTCATCAAGAAAACGACCGAATTTTCAGAGAAAGCAAGGAACCCCAGGTATGAAGAATCAAATGTTGTTTATGATAAGATAAAGAAGTGTTATCTTGTATTGGCCCTCTCCTTCAGATTCTTTGGGAATTTGGCTTATTGATTGTAGTGCTTCAAGGCACTCCATCAAATAGAAGGGTGCTCTCTCTCTAATTTGGTAGAGATGGAAACATTCGTGGGATTATACTTGGAGCCAATGCCACCTATCTCGGAAAGGGTGTTACCCCTCAATTGAATGAGGGTAACTCAATTCATTCAAAGAATCTCTTTTATGTACCTGATCACAAGAAGAACTTGGTGTCCATTTCGGCAATGGAAGTCAAAGGTTTCAGGGTGGCATTCATCGATGGAAAGGTACGTGTTTGAAAATAGAATTTTCAAAAGATGCTTTTTCTCATGGGTTCAGGGTTGGCAATTTGTATCAAGTTGCAGGATGGTCCATTGGGGATCATGTCAATTGACATATCTCATCTATAACACCGAAGGTCTACTTATGGAACCCTACTCGATGTGAGTTAGATGGTGACAGGGATGCCTGAATTCAAGAAGAGCATAAAGAGCATGAAGGTACATGTCTGAGATGTATCGAAGGAAAATCCTACAAGGGGACCATTCCCCTCATGTAGCAGGTCCATAGGTTTGGAACAACCCGAGGAGTTTGAGATTCATGATCGGGAATCTCATGTATACAGGTGGAAGAAATCCCTCTGTGGCTTGAAGCAAAACACCCCGGGCATAGTATGAGAGGATTGATAGCTGTCAGATGAAGCTGAGATTCACTAAGAGTGAAGCCGATCCAAACCATTGTTTGAAGGTTGTGGATGATAGACCTCTCATACCAGCACCTTCTAAGAACGATCTATTTCTGATAGGTGCTGACCCTCTCACTTGTAGAAGTAAGAGGGAGTTGGATTCCGGATGTGGAATGGTAAACTGCAAGCCCGTGACTACCTCGAGGATCTTAACTTTCAGAAGTTGTTATAGATCTAACCCAGAAATATATGATAATATAAATAAACCTAAGAAAAACAAGATTTGAATATAGATAGAAATGCTTTTTTATTGATATCAAACCCTTAAGGTAGGGCAACACCATACATTCACTCCTTAAGGAAGGAGAACACTCCACAAGCCATATGCTTGTTCATACAATATTCCTTGACATCTCTCAATGTGGAGCCTCTAGCCTCTATATAGGCCTCATACATACAGTACCGTGGGTCATTACCATGGTTCCCTCAATACCATCTATCTAATACCATGGGCCCATAACATTATTACTAACTACTTGTGGTCCCTTACATGATACGGGTTAACCACCTTATTTATTACTATGGCCCATCCCATTATTACATTATTCCCTTGGGTACCCCCCTTTGTACCCCATATTATCCTCCCTAGGTATATAACATTCCACCCCCCTTAGCATGTTTCGTCCCCGAAACTTGGAAATAACACAAATAATAAGATCTACACAAAAGAGTAGTCCACTGGTACCATGCACGTGCATCGAGCCATCCAAAAGAAAGGTGAACCCTCAATCTCGCTGGTGCCTCGCTCGATTGAGATGGAAGTTGACCGTGGCAGCACTTCTGTGTTGATGTGTAGTAGGTGGATCTTCGCTCCTCTCTATCTGTCATGCGGGGGTTGTTGTCCTTGTGGCTAATTGGTTGCCATCTTGTTGGTTGTTGTTTTGCGGGGTGATGTGGGTGATGATATGTTGAAGTTTTAACCCACGGTGTCTTTTTCTTTAATTCACCCCTTACTGGAGCCTGACTGTTATCTGATGCATGTTGTGGTGCCTGCTGTGGTGTCTTATCTTCCAATATTACTTCAACCACTGAGCCCTCATCTGATGTATCAACACCTATATCCTTTTCTACTTCAGCCTCTGTTTGTGTTTGATTGTCGATCATCAATGGTTCATCATCTGATATGTCAGTCCCTGGAACATCGTCTGCTTCAGCCTCCGTGGACTCTACTTGTTTATTGATGGAAATATCCTGTAATGTAATTTTCTTTTCTTTTTTATACCAGAGCTTCAGGAATTTCTTCTACATGTTAATATTTATAGTACCCACCGATTCCATCCACGGGTATCCCAAAACAACATCCTCATTAGCCATATCTGAAGCATAAAAATCAGAATGCAATACATACTTGTCCATAGAAATCTTCAAATCTTTATAAACTTGTACATCCTCATTATTAACCTGTGTGTTTTCAATGTGTTTTGCTGGCACTTGCAATTTTTTTTGCCAAATTGACATTTATGAGATTTATTTGCAACTAGGATTTATAGACACAATGATCTTCTCCTTTTGAATCAATCCATGAACCTGCAATAAGGAGATACCAGTAGAAAATAACCCTTTAGGTTTCTTGGTTTCCTTCTTTCCTGTAAAAATAAAATCTTTGCTAGTTTGTGTGCCGGTCTGTGTGAGCTTAGTAAGAGGACCCACAAAATTAGATTTATGGTCAAAGTGGTCACAAATAGATTTTGCGAACATCTGCCAAGTAGTTGTCCTTGGATGGCATTTTTGATGACATTGCCACCATTGCCATCTTTCGTGGTCCAAGTACATTTTTCCCACACTTAGCTGAGTCGCATCATCCATGATGTAATTCAATGTGAAATATTTCTCCATTTGTGCTAGCCATTTGGCTGGATTAGAGCTATCAAATTTATACAAGTCCCTCAAATTTTGATCTAGGCCCACCATCACAATTTTTTTTTGGCTAAAATCTGAAATGGCCACAATTCAGTCAATATTTCTTAGAATCCCTATTATGACCAGTTTTCGGAAATGGAACAACCATTCTGCATCTTCCCATGTGGTAGAAATCTCGATCTAGGCACTGGAATTGTCGATCCACGTTGCAACTGTCCTGTCGTCACAAAAAATCGCTGAAAAATAGCTGATTTTAAATCAACGATATCTCCCTCATCCGGACTCTGATTCGACTGATTTTTTTTTTGAAATCGGGTATTTTTTCACAAAGAATCCAGTTTTGCAATTAGATTCTGCAGATCTTGCACCAGGATGTCCAGATCTGTGCCGCAAACTCGCTGCCCAGAAAACATTGTCTGCAACACTTTTGATTTTAAATCAGCGATATCTCCTTCATCCGGACTCCGATTCGGCTGATTTTTTTTTGAAATCGGGTATTTTTTCCCAAAAAATTCAGATCTGCAATTAGATTCTACAGATTTTGCCCCAAAACGTACAAATCTGATCTGCAAACTGCTGCCCCAGAAAGTTCCTGCAAAAAATAAAAAAAATTCTCCACTTTTGCCCAAGAAAGTGCTCTGATACCACTTGTTATAGATCTAACCCAGAAATATATGAGAATACAAATAAACCCAATAAATGAGAAGACTGAATATAGATAGAAATGTTTCTTTATTGATATCAAACCCTTAAGGTAGGGCAACACCATACATTCACTCCTTAAGAAAGGAGAACACTCCACAAGCCATATGCCTATTCATACAATATTCTTTGACATCTCTCAATGTGGAGTCTCTAGCCTCTATATAGGCCTCATACATACAATACCATGGGTCATTACCATGGTTCCCTCAATACCATCTATCTAATACCATGGGCCCATAACATTATTACTAACTACTTGTGGTCCCTTACATGATACGGGTTAACCACCTTATTTATTACTATGGCCCAATGTTGCACGAAGCCCCCCCCCCCCCCCCGGTTCAAGCTCGGAAATGCGTTCCGTGCGGAAGCGTCTAGGAAGCTTTGGCGGAAGCGCGCTTCCGAATTTTTTTGCCGCTTCCTGGAAATTTCGGAAGCTTTCCTCCGAAGCGCGCTTCATACGGCGCTTCGGCAGTACGAAGCGTGGCGCTTCGGAGGGCGAAGCGTACGCTTCCGTACGATTCCAGAAAAGCATTTAGAAAATCGTTTTTTTTCAATTTTTTTTTTAAATTTTAGGTGAGTTTGCTTGTTGGGGGTGGGTCCACCTTGGGTTAGGGTGAGGAATGAAGGCAAAAAAAATAAAAAAAAATATAAATATAGTAGATGCTCCCTCATGGTAATGTTAAATTCTTAAAGTAAAAGTGACATTCTCCTTTATTTTTCATTTTCATCCTTTGACTTAAATTTTTAACATTACCATGAAATGACTCAGGATGTTTGAGAGTGGTTCCAGCTTCATTGGCCTTCATATGGAGAAAATAGAATTTCATATCCTATTCAAAATTCAACAGACTTAACAGTTTTCAGGAATTCAGGGTCAATGGGATTGTGGCATTTCATTAGATTATATCAAGTATGAAGGTATGCGATTAATATTTAATCAAGAGCACCAAGCCCTATATGTACCCTAGTGTTGGTGGTGTTAATTTTTGAACTCCTTTGTCACGCGGCACGCCCTTAGCAAAAAATTACCTTTCAATCAAGTCAAAATCATCGATCAAGCATGTTAAGATTTTTCTACCATATTTTAAGTCTTGAATTAGGTAGTTTGATCAAAATTAGGCAATGTTGACTAATATCCCTAGACAATCGAGGTAGAGGCAACGACTAGACAAGAGGAGAAGAATCTAGATTCTAGATGGTTGATACATCTAAATGGATGACGCTCGAATAATTAATCATTAATGTACAATGGATGTTATATCTATCTTGATTTATGCAAAAATATGCATGTTTTCATGTCTTCTACAACTAATTTGGTATTTGGGATGGTTGTTTTGAGTATAAATGCAAATATATATATATATATATATATAGCAGACGCTTCGCTTCCTAGATTTTTGGAAAATGATGCTTCCGCGTCCCCGCTTCCAAAAAACGTCCCCGCTTTGTGCAACATTGCTATGGCCCATCCCATTATTACATTATTCCCTTGGGTACCTCCTTTGTACCCCATATTATCCCCCCTAGGTATATAACAGAAGTTATATGGTGATGATGCCAGACAAGATTTGGGAAATGCCTCTGAGTTTCATAAACTCATTTGCATTGATGTTCTTGGTGAACTTCTGTCCGGACATATGTTTTGCAGTCAGCATGATGAGCTCATATATGGTCGAGCCTTGCTAGATTGGTGCCAAGAATCTTTTGAGATATCTTCGGGGCACAATCTCTCATGGATTGAGATACACTGCCGGAATTGTGAAGCTGCATGATTATTCGAATGCTGACTGGGGAGACAATGTGGAGGATCGTAAGAGCACTTCTAAGTGCTGGTTCTCTTTGGATTTTGCTTCGATATCATGGATGAGCAGGAAGCGGAAGTCGGTTGCTATAAGCACTGCCGAGACCGAATACATAGCTACGAGTATGATCTCGTGTGAAGTTGCCTAGTTGTGGAAGCTCTTTAGTGAGCTGTTTGTACACATGATGAATACCACTGTGATTCTCTGTGACAACCAGGGGGGGATTCGATTGTTGAGGAATCCCATATTCGATGATTGCTCTAGTAGATAGACATCAGATACTACCTTATCTGGGATATGCTAAGTCGATGAGCGAGGAGGCTCCATTGCATTGAGACTGATGTACAGGCCGCAGACATTTTGTCAAAACCCCGGGGAAAGGTCAAATCTGTGACTTTCCCAAACGACTTAGAGTCGTTAAAGAGACCTTCTTATAAGGGTCTTGCATATTGCATGCATTGAGCTCTGAGAGCTCTGGGGGGCTTGGGGTACTTACTGGAGCAACACGCGACCATAGGGCGACTCACCCTCCCCTTGTGGTGCGCTGTGTACAGGGTGAATGGCTCAGCCTTCCCTGTGACACCTCATGGTGAATGTGGAACAGGATGATTAGTTCTCCTATGGGCCGGGATGATTAGTTCTTCCGTGGCAAATGTGGGACAGGATGATTCGTTCTCTTGTGGACAGGATGATTAGTTCTCCTGTCGAGGCATCCTACCCATGCAGTTTGGGACTCATGGGAAGTACCTCTCATCTGATCAATGAGGAGGGAAATGGGGTTAGGGACCATGGTAGTACTATCTATGGACGCATCGTTGTATCTACTGTACTCCCTATGCTAGGATGATCTCCATTGGTCTAGGATTAATGAAACTGATCTGGGATCAATATGAGTGGTTTGAGACACTCTCTTGTGATATTGATCTGGGATCAATAAAATTGACTTCGGGTCAGTAAGAGTGGTATGACACACTCTCCTCATAAGAAACTGACTTTGGGTCAATAAAGAATGGTATGAGACATTCTCAATCAATTCTTCTTCTTCATGGTTCTGCAAAGCAGAGCAAAGCAATGCAGGGCACTGATGGCAAAGATAGTACAGTCGGACAGATGGATCAGCGGATGGAGTTCTCCCTAGTTGAGAGGGAGTGTTAAAATTGGCAACTAGGGCCAAACTCCATGTGAGTCATCTTATTAATGGCAGCTGATATTTTTCTTGGATCCCTCTCATCCAGAGGTGTAGGATTGATCTAAAGATCATCCGATTCTGATAAGTATTCATAGAGTTATGAATTTATTTGTGTTATAAGACAATTCGTCAAGGTTGGCCAGCAACCAAATAAACCCCACTTGTGCTCAACGTTTTAGTATAAAAAGGGGTGGCTTGCAAGTCATTTGCACACACTTTTCTTGTGATCTCTTCCTCTCCACTTGTCTTTGGGTTTTGGTGGGAGGAGAGATCTTAAGAGTATACGCTAGCCTAAGTCTCATGATGCCCTAGCCGCAGTAAGGAGGATGCCCTAGCAACAGTCTAGCCGCAGTCAAAGGAGGAACATCTAGACGTAGTCAAAGGGAATATGTCATGCCCTAATCTGCATTCTGAAAGAGACCTTAACATTGTCATGGAGGAGAGAAGAAGTCTAAACATTGACCTAAAGGGAGATGCCCTAACTACTGTTCTATATGAGATCAAGGCACAGTCAAAAGAGAAGGCTCTATGCAGTCAAGGAGGTAGCTCTAATCTGCAGTTAAGGGTGGCCCTAATTCATTGTTAAAGATGCCCTTATATGCTGTCCTAAGGTGCCCTAATCCGCAGTCTGTTGAGCCCTTATTCACAGCTAAACAATGATCCTATTCCGCAGCAATTGGGCCCTAATACGCAACTAAGAGGAGGTTCTACACGCAGCTCATATAGGCCCTAATCCGCAATTAGGAAAGGTCCTAATACATTGTCCAAGAGATACTTATACGCAGTCCAGAAGGAGCCTTAATATGCTGTTAATGAAGGCCCTAATACGCTGCCTGAAGCAACCCTTATCCATAGTCCTAAGGGAGCATTCATCCACTGTCAATGAAGCAACAAAGGTAGCCCTATAACGCAACAAGGAAATGTCTTATCACAACATTAGATGCATGTTTGTTGTAGGTGACTGTGTGATAAAGGAAGCTGATATAGACATGCCTTCAGGACTGTTTGATAAGCCATAGTTATACAGTAAAGGAAAACGTTGAAGTCTGCTCCTTAGTGTTGCTGCGTTAATGATGCTTATGTAACTGTTTTGAGGACATTTACTTCAGAGTTGCTATGTGCTAGGCCACAGGCCATAACATCACAGCAAGGGTTTCTTAGTGACTGCGTGGTGGGTTGTTAAATGCTACAGCTAGGCCGAGTTTGAAGAAAGGAGGACGCGGGTCTGTGTGGGCAATTTTAAGGTAAGGGAAAAAGTTGTTTTGGTTGGTTGTAGGTGACAGTTAGTGCAACAACATGATGACAATATGTACAACAACATGTATAGGTACAACTGTAATGATTGCAGCATAGTGGAGGCAATATGTACAACAACATGTATGAGTACAACTGTGAGTGGTGCAGCATAGTGCACCATGATGGGTACAACTAGGACTGGTTGCATCTCAATGACAAGAGCAGCTTAGTGAATGGGTGCAACACAGTGACGGGTGCAACATGATGATGAGGTGCAGCACAATGAGGTGCAGTATGGTGATGGAGTCACCTTAGAGGATCTGTTGAAGCAGTTTGCTTTCACCTAAGTTCAGATCAGGTACCTCATGTGACATCTTCTTAGAGAAGATCTCTGGTCTTATTTTGATAAGTCAAAATGTTGACTTCTGAGGTATATGTACTATCTCTCTCTGCTGAACTATTGAAGATCATATAAGAAGAATTGACGAAGGGTTTCCCCACATTGGGGTTTGTCCCTGGCTAGCGCCACATCTTGTGTCCTCTTGTCTTGGCTTGTCTTCTGCGATTTATATTTATGTTCTATTTGCAGTTTACTTTAATGCTGATGAGCATGATGTGATTGCTAATCTGGAAAAGATATTAATCTAACTGTGAAAATTGAAATAAATTGCTCTAGCATAGAACATACCTAAATTGAACATTAGGGCTCCTTAAATCTGCTAGATTTATCATCATAGCTCAATTAAGTTCATAAGTCTTCCTCCATTACCTCAAGTTAAGAAAGCTGATCATAGCCCACAAGTGTTGGATAGGCTTGGCGAGAAGATATTTGCATTGATTTGAAGACGTGGACCCCTCAATCTCCTTTAGGCACAAGGCATTGAGTGGAGTTGAGGAAGGCTGTTGTTGCAGCTACAACACATAGTTGCCTACATTTGTAGGCATTTGATTAGTTGGGAGGTCAGTGATCTGCAATTGATCGAAGGTGAGGCTTAGAGAGCCTCACCTCTTAGCTGGATCTTCCAAATACACACAATGTAAGGTTAAAGACTTTAACATTCACTTGTATTGTCATGAGGTTTGATAACCTTTTAGAGAGATTTACAAATACATATTTAGAACTTGCCTCCTTTGTTATCAGTTGCCAAACAGGAAAAAGTTAAATACATTATTTAGGTATTGCCTTTTTTGATATAAGTTTCCAAGGACTAGATGTTTCCTTCCTCATTAGTTGTTACCATTATGAGCCAGGCAGCTTGGCTGCCCAATTCCTTCCGATTTAGATGGAAAGCGTCCCCTGCTTTCTGCCTCCTAGTTTAATTCTGAAGCCATGGTTGAAATATTTTTAGATGCTGCTGGAGTTGTTGGATGTGATGCCAACTGTTGATGAAGTAGCAGGTGCCTACGTAGTCTGGGGTGAGAGGGCACGTCTCCAAATGAACCTGAGCCGGATGCTGTTATGCTGATTGTTGGTGAAGTAGCAGGTGCCTACATAGCTTGGGGTGGGAGGGCACATCTCCAAAGGAACCCAAGCCGAATGCTGCTATGCTGAATGTGAAGTAGGTGCCTACTAAAGCGGGGTGGAAGGGCATGTTTCCAAAGGGAACCCGCTCTGCACGTTGCTCTTGATATAAAAACTCATGGATTTTGGGTGTGGTACGGAACCAGGCCACATCAGATATATCCATGAACTATAATTGTGTTGCAGACTTCTAACAAAAGTGGCCATGGGTGGTGTAGATGTTGTGATGAGGCAGAGGAATTGAGACTAAAAATGTGTGAAAGGAAGAAGAAGACGCAGGGAAAGAATATGGGTGAGGGTAGCAAACTTTGAACAGAAAATGCAACATGGAAAATGTGGCAGCTGCATGAAAAGAGACATTAAATAAATGAGCATTTAAAAAAATAATTAGATCAGGCCTCAAGGAGTGACTTGCTCTGATACCAATTGATCTGCAATTGATCGGAGGTGAGGCTTAGAGAGCCTCACCTCTTGGCTGGATCTTCCAAAAACACACAACGTAAGATTAAAGACTCTAACATTCACTTGTATTATCATGAGGCTTGATAGCCTTTTAAAGAGATTTACAAATACATATTTAGAACTTGCCTCTTTTGTTATCAGTTGCCAAACAGGAAAAATCTAAATACATTATTTAGATATTTCCTTTCTTGATATAAGTTGCCTAGGACTAGATGTTTCATTCCTCATTATATGTTACCATTATGAGCCAGGCAGCCTGCCTGTTCAATCAGTCTATAGACCATTTCGTCAACCTTATTACTTTTTCTTGGGTCTCTTTAGGACAACAATTTTGTTGCTATACAGAGGAGAATTCTTGAGATTTCTAGCTTGGTGCCTTTGATGTGAGCTATTTCTTCTACTACACCTTCCATGTGTCCATAGGCCTAATTTCATACCTTTTTGACAACTTGGAAATGTTTCTCCTGCCTTTGTAGGACATTGGCTTCATCATGATTGAGATTGACAAAAACCGAAATTAGTAAACAAAACAAATTGTGGTTGCTTTCCTCGTTGTTGGATCTCAATATCATACCATTGCTACTCCTATGAATGAGTTGCAAGAAAACCCCAAGGGAATAGATTATTTCATATAAGTATCATGCATGTGGCAAATCTCATTATCTTGCAACTTACAAGTTGTATATGTCATACAAATTTGCAATAGAAAAGCCATGTAATTTACTGTTATCTGTTGTAAATTTTGGTGGTAAATTTTTACATGAAAGGTTGTCTGATGTTTTAGAGAAAGGATGTCAATTGTTGGATTTACTCTTTTCACAAACGTTCAGATTTGTAAAAAACAGCCTAGTAAGGATTATAAGATAAAGTTTTCCTTGATGGTATCGGTTATTTAACACTATCATGGACTTGCAATAGAATGATTGCTCCAATCTGCCATTGCCTCAATCACATCAAAATCAACCCTTGCTACCTTGACTTTTTACCACTGCAAACAATGTGCTAACGCCAATAATAAAATAACTACACTCCTCTTGTACTCGTCATAGGATCTTGTTGGTGGTTCAGAAGAATTCTGATTGTTTCATGATCACCTTGGCTAGTATTCTTATGATTTGTTAAAGTCCCCATTAAACAATTACATTTTGTTTAAACATGTCTTGGCATTGGTGACACCTTTATGTATTAAATTTTCTAGCCAGTCTGCACACCCCTAGTCCTTCGGTACACACTTGGGTGCATTTGTCCTGTACCAAAGTGTAGGATGAGTCATAACGCACCCCAATCTGTTATGTGGTGCACATTGTGTCCCCCAACAAGATTAGGGGTGCAATGATGGGGACACCCCTCATTTGTTATAGAGGTGTTGACCTTGTAATAACATGTGTTAAGTTTATAGTCAATTTCATTGAACCTGATACCTCCCAAACCTGCATTTCAAATATTACAAAGTTGTTTTACAAAGTTCAACCCTAAGGGAAATTAGGAAGATTGACCAATGTCACCACAACAATACCTCCTCTCGCTTTAGGCCGGTTCTTTTCTGGCACAAGGGGGGAATCCTTATAAAATAAATGTTTTTTGTATTTTTAGAATAAAATGAATGGTGAAATTTGCCAAGGCTAATGCCTATCCAATTTGGTCTATGGATCCAAGGTCAATGAACCAGAGGGTCTGAATATGATGAAGAGATGTATGCAGGCTATCAACAATGTTCTTTAAGTGACCATATAGATCCTTTCAGTACCTAGAAATTAAAAGAAGCCCCTTCGAAAGACACACCTCACAAAAATTGCAAAATAGCCAAGTATAACATTCAACCATGAACAAGAGAAGGGACAACAACAACCTATCAGCGTGCAGAAATGATAGCAGGAATATCCATTAAATGAATAATTATTACAACAAGAGATGGAGGGTTAGACCTCAATCCTAGTCTCTTCTTATTGGGACAAATCTGCCTTCCTACAAAGATTATTTCAGCAGTTTTGCAAGATCAGTTCCGGCCATCAAATTATCCCATGAAAAGTAGAAATAAGGTGATAAACCTCAAATTAAACTTGCCCTTCATCCAATTCTCCATGTTACACCTCATGTTGTATGAGGTTCCATATTGTGACTTTCATCACGTTGATAGAGATTTGCCACCAGTACCAGGAAGCATTGACTGACTTGGGATACATCTTCATGGGGCCCCTTCTCTTCATGGCATTGAATCATGTGATATAGGTCTTTGGTTGGGCGAGTCTCATTTCTCCTTGGTTGGATGATTGTGCTTGCTGGTTTGGGGGTCTCCTGACTTGTGCTTGCCTTGTTATCACCCATGGGTTACACATTTTCTGGTATCTTGGTATCTTGGAGCATGCTATCTCATTATGATGTGGTTTTGGTGTATATGCTCATCTTGGATGTGCTACACCTTGTTGTTGGATGGTGGTTCTAATGCCCAAAGGAGTTTAAAGGACGACTTCAACAGGTAAATGTTTCATGACCTTGTTGGAATTTCCTAGTGACTTTTACCTGATGATGTGTATTCTTGATTTGTAATTAAGAGGGATGTTCTTTGTGGTCCTCTTTGGCTGGATGTGTGGTGGGGACGTACTTGATGATTGGATGAGTTAACATTTTTCTATTGTCCCTTTCTCTTATAATTTTGTGATTAGATGATGGATGTGTCATGGTTGCGCACTTTATCTTGGTGGGATTTCCTAGGTGATATAACTTGATATGTAATTTGTAACATTTGCTATACATCACCTAGGTGGAATGTGTTCAATGATGTTACTACCCTTTTGGATGTACTTTTTCCAAAGTTTGAGTTAAATGCAGGGGTATGAGTCCCTTGGTGGCACACCCCAAGTTCAAACCGAGGTGGAGATTATATTTTGTCATTGTGTTATCATGGTGGGTTTTTCTAGGAGATACATCTTGTTTCCATGGTTTAGCACTTATTGGAGTGCACCCCACCCATTGGCACACATGTTCATGTTGATTTAATCAATTGGTAACCGTTGGGAGGTTGGACTATGGTTTTACTTGAGTGTTTTACCTTTGTGCACACATGTTGAGGTTAATTAACTATTTAGTGGTTAAGTTAATCCATTTTACTACCTTGAAGGTTAATTGATTAAGCACCCTACTTCACTTGGTTGTTGTTCACACTTGGATGGGTTCTTTGGAGGTTATTTGAGGCTTTATTATGGAGCATTCCTCTCTTGGGCGTAGTTTCCAAGGCATTCATGGTTATTTTATTGTTGGGAAGGTTGGCACATTCTCCTAGGGTGCACTTTCTCTATGCACATGGTTTGTTGGGAGTTGTTGATGGTTTTGGAAAACAACACATGGTTTTGGCATGAGCATTCATGAGTTCTACTCACCTTGGCACTTCTTCCTAAGGCGACTTCACATGGAGGTATTCTATTATTTGTTGGGTGGTTGAGGTAGTTACATGGCATACTTTTCTAGGGTGCACTTCTTTTAGGTGCTCTCTCATATTTATTGCATGGGTATTTCAATTACAGTGGCCATATTTTGACCTTAATCGAAGAATGTCCTCACCTCTTTCACTTGGAAAATATATTATTTTGTTTGAGGTGGTTATGGAGGGCTTTTATTAGCTAGTGTGTAGCATACTTTAGAGGACCATGCACGTGGCTTCTGCATGCTCTTGCTTTGTCTTCTTACTATATTTGGAGCATATTCTTAGAGGGTGCACTCGTGGAGACGCTATTTTTGGAGGTATATATTTTATTATTCGAGTTTTGGCAAGGTCAAAACTCTAATTTGTTGGAGAATGTAACTAAGTTCGGTCTTCATAATTTGTACCTTTATGTATTTAATGTAAAAAGCAAAAGAAAAGAAAAAAGAAAAATTATTATTATTTTTCTAGATAAGCGTGTTCTTTATGCTTCTAGGTTTTGAGTCAAAGAGTCAACATCCTAATTTTTGACCTATTGTAAAAGAAAAAGAAAAATTTAATGTAGTTTTGGGACAAGAACCCCTCTAGATGCCAAGTCGACCTTGCCCCCAATGGACATGTCTATTCGCAGCCCCTCTGAATTATATAAATAGAGGGAAGATGAAGCTCATTTGGACACATACACTTGATGATTTATGGTCTGAAATATTGCAGAAAGGATAGAGAAGAAGTGGAGGGCCAAAGTCTGAAAGAAAGAAGTTTTTCTTGAGCTAGGGTTTGTGGAAGATCTGCCTTGGTACTTCTCTTATTGTTGGTCTCTTGCTGATGGATCTGTTGGAAAGAAGAAAGGCTTGATTTGGCATCTAGAGGTGGAAAGTTTTTGTGGTTATGGGTCTTGGATATCTCATTTGATTTGATTCTATAAGAAGAGAATTTTTTGGGTTTTCCCCTTGGAGGGGTTTTGCCTTGGCTTGGAGCCTATATCTTGTGTTCTATTGTCTTCTGTGATCTTCATGTTTTATGGTAATTGCTTGATGAAGAAAGAAAACATAATAATAAAAATGCTAACAGTCTCACAAGTAATTATCATGTAATGGAAATCTAATGATAAGATGAAAAACCTCCTGATTTCCAACATGGTTTTAGAGCTAAGGCGGTTTGAAGGTGGAGGATGAAGATCACTATCTGTTGGCATACTTAATGAAGACTCTATGGAAACCTTACTCAAAAGATTCAGTCCTATAAAGTCTGCACTGGTGTTGAATTCGATAGTTCTCTGGTTCATATTATTCTCAATAGATTTCTTATGATTGAAGGCTAACTTATATAATTTTGTAGCCTTCACATTCACAATGATTTACAAAATAATTCGTGTGGCTCGTTACACAGATCCGTGACTAATTTTGAATGGCTCTAATATATATATCGTGGCTCGGATCTTATGACACCCATGGATCTGCATCAGTGAATCACAGTTGTTGATAACAGTGGCTTAGATCAGTAACTCGTAATCTCCTTCTGTATATACAGTGGCCTAGAAGTTAGGAGTTGTTTTGTTGTGGCTCATATGATTTATGATTTGCGTCCTCATTTTCTTTCCTGAGGCATCACTATATACAGTGGTTGCATTTATGAACAATGGACACATTTGAACTAAAGCACTGTTATTCTTTTGACTTGGCTTGAAGTATATACATTGTGGATCACAATTTACAAAGGCTCTCTTCTGTACAATGACATCACATTGTTATAAATACGACTTGTGAATAATTTTGTGTGACTAATTGATACATATAACTCTGGCGGTGGTTCGCACCCATCTTTCTTTGGCTAGCTTGAATTACTGTGTTATATGGTTCACATTGTTTTGTGGCACGTATTGTGGCTCTCGATGCTACATCATTCAATGGCTCAATTTCAACTGCAACTATCCTTGCATTGACTTACAAAAGGGTTGGATCATATTAATCACACAATGGCTTGTATTATATACAAGAATCGTTCTGTTGTTAAAAGTCCAAAGGATGGATTGCGATCTATAGAATAGTAATCAGGAAAACACAAGAAGCCCTTAAAGATCGTAATGACGATGATCACTATATATTGAGACATGGCAACGAAAGTTACGTTGTACTATGGATTAACAATCTATATGTGAAACTAAGACGACACTACATCACAGTAGTTACATTTTTATATTCTAGTGATCAATAACACACCACTGTAGTTTGATCCTGATGAAACATTGCAATGACTTATATAGGGCAATGTCTCGTATGTGGTAACAATATTGTGTCTTAAAGGTGTCTCTTGTGCTTATACCTTCAAAATTAACAATTATGAAAAAGGAAGCTCTGTAAAGAAGGCTTGAAGGACTTTTCAGTCAAGACCTACGACTCTAGACTGAAAGAACGATATACATTGCAACCATAGATGGATTAGGTAGTCTAGCTTCTTGGAAAGCCGACATGGAGCCTTGAGAGAAGACAATGTTTGGCTTGACAATGTTTGATGGACAAAATACTGAGTTTTATAAGCTCTATGAATGAATTGGATTATCCTTGCACTAAGAAGTAGTCTTGGATTAATAGAAAAAGGTTGTAGCTCAACATAAGAGAAGTTGAGTTACCTGTGTTGAAGATAAAACACTTGTTGAAAAAGTATTGAGATAGACCAGATCTTTGCAAAGAAAGAAGTTTGGTAAAGTTGCAGAGGTAGGTATAATTGATATATACGTTTCTTGATATATGTCAATCTCATGCTTATTTAAGATTAAAGGGTTTGTAAAGTCTTTAGGGTTTCATAGTTAGCCCATTGCATCTAGGGTTTGCAGGATTGAGAAGTCTTGAAGGCTTTTGGTATTTAGGGTTTCTAAACCCTAGATTAAACTAACCCTAGGAATGAAAAACCCTAACTGATTGTTCCCTCTAAGGAAACCCTAGTTCTTGACATCTAGGGTTTGTAGATCTAATTTTGGAAGAATAATCTAGGGTGTGTGGTAAAAACCTAGCAAGGGTTGAATTAGATAAACCCTAGGGGTTAAAATCAAAACCCTAGGGATGATGTTTCCGCTGAAAGTAAAAACCCTATCAAGGGTTAGATTAAGAAATATAGGGTTTGTAACTAAAACCCTAGAAGTACATCCTTGTAGAAAACATGGGGACTCTAGATTGACAAAATTGACATCATGCTTTTGTCTTTGTATATTTTGCTTGGTTCTACTTGTTGGTAAAAAGTGTAGGTGCATAATAAAGGAAGCAAGATGAGAAGAATGGAAGAACAAAGCTGAGCAAGACTCATGCTTGATGATGATGAGCATGATGGAAAGAGAGAACTATAAAGACCTTGAAGAACATAATGTTGAAGCTTCCAGCTAATGAGTTTGATGAAGCAAAATCTTGTTGTAATATGAAGATTAAGCGTGCAAAGAAATGTTGATTTTCAGAAAGAGAATATAGCAAAATTTGACACCTTTTGTCCAAGAAGCTATTATAATTTGACAACTCTGATATTGATGATCTACTTGGGATATGACTTGGATCCCTGGTAGGTCATATTGCAAAAGCACATGAAGAGGCTGGAAGGAGAACTCGTTTGATTGACATCAAATATGGTCTCTTGAAGAAAGAAAGAGAGTTGACAATGACAACTCCAAGGAAGAAGATATTGTAGCTTGGTAATCAAGTTCGATCCATGGGTACTCTGATTAAAATGAATGCATGGAGAAAGATTCTTATACAATATGGAGATGGATCATGCGAAAGGATGTTGATCTCAAAGGATTCAAGTAAGCAAATACTTTGATGAAAGGGGCCATCATGATAAGGTAAGTCTAATATTAATTTTTGATATTGGTTATCTGGTTGACATATTGTTTTGCTACCTGGAAGGATGTTGCAAAAATACATAATGACAGTTAAGGAAAGTTCAATTGTTGGTATTGAACTCAATTCAAAGAACATATGGATTGTAAATGGTTTTGCTTAAAGGATTATGTAGTCAAGGTGTTTACATCATTATCACCTTGGGATTGAAAGGTAGTAGTATAAGAGGATAACCTAATGTTCATGAAGATCACTTTCATGTTTAGAAGGAAATATGATAAGGCTCAATATAATGCCTTTATTGACGATAACTAAAGGAAAGTGATACGAAAGGTTGATGGCCTGAATCCTGTCACAAGATTGAAGGAAAAAGAGGAAGAAAGAAGCTCAACATGATGAGATACAAAAGAATTAAGGAACCATGCAACTACTATCTCCATGAAGAACTGGTAGCTGATACACTTATGAAGACAAGCTAGAGAGCTTGTGGTTATGACTTCCCAATTGAAAGGAAGTGAAAGAATCTCCTCTATGTTTTAGAGGGAGTAAGAAGTCTCCTTAAATAGGAGCAAGGATCTATTCCCTAATCAAGTGGGAATGAGGATATCCTCCCTGGTTGAGAGGGAGTGATGATGGACATTGTATTCTCTTCTATCATGTGTCATGCACTAGGCTAGGACTAACAGTCATACGTCTAAGTGAAGGCCATGGTAGGGAGAATGGAGGATTGGATAAGCATCTGTGATCTCCTTGAGGATAGAGAATCCAAGATAGGAAGTATTCTTGTTGACCGACACTCTTTGAGGATTGGACAGGTATCCAAGATAAGAGTGGTCGAAGAGGACCGATATTCTTTGAGAATTGGGAATCCAAGATAAGAATAGTCCTAAAAGGACATACCCAGTGAACTTCTGGATGGGGTATGTACCTTGAAGATGAAGTGTGGTATCTCACGTAAAGCCTCCCAGCATTATGTTCTTATAAGCTTGTCAAGTTAAGGCCTTAGTATGTTGACAATGTTGGTCATGATGTTGAAGCTTAAAGATAGCTTATCAATCCAACTCTTCTTATGAGAATATTTCAGTTTGAGAGTATTTTTGTATTGGGTGTACAATTATGAATACCTCGCTAGTTAAGAGCAAGTGTTGGAGAATGTAACTAAGTTCGGTCTTCATAATTTGTACCTTTATGTATTTTATGTAAAAAGCAAAAGAAAAGAAAAATAAAATTTATTATTATTTTTCTAGATAAGCATATTCTTCATGCTCCTAGGTTTTGAGTCAAAGAGTCAAAGTCCTATTTTGGATCTATTGTAAAAGAAAAAAACAAATTAAAAGTAATTTTGGGATAGAAATCCCTCTAGATGCCAAGTCGGCCTTGCCCCAATGGACATGTCTATTCGCACCCCCTCTGAATTATATAAATAGAGGGAAGATGAAGCTCATTTGGACACATATACTTGATGATTTATGGTCTGAAATATCACAGAAAGGACAGAGAAGAAGTGGAGGGGCGAAGTCTGAAAGAAATAAGTTTTTCTTGAGCTAGGGTTTGTGGAAGATCTCCCTTGGTATTTCTCTTGTTGCTAGTTTCTTATTGATGGATCTGCTAGAAAGAAGAAAGACTTGATTTGTATTCTAGAGGTGGAATTTTTTTGTGGTTATGGGTCATGGATATCTCATCTGATTTGATTCTATAAGAAGAGAATTTTTTGGGTTTCCCCCTATTACCATACTAGATCATTTTTTAATTTTTAAAATTTTTCGCAGGGTGGAAATTGGAATAAAAATTGTATATGAAATATAATAAGTGGTGTCTAGAGAAGTTGTATGGGGTATGAGTAATAAAAATTGCAACTCTCACCCTCAACTTTCTACTAATACACTTTGAGGGGTTAAAAATGTGTTATAGTCCCTAGTGGAAAAAGTAGCAATAAATTAAGCCAACAATTAAATAAATGGAGAAAAATAAATATCCACACATGCTAAATGATGTGGAAATGAGGTGGATAATCATGGAGGAGTTATAGTGAAGTCCCAAGGTGATGTGGACTCCTAAAATCAAAGAAAGGACACGTGCTCAAGGAAATCAAATTTCTGGCAATAAATGAGGAAGCTACTTACTTGGAAAATTCGAATTTGTGAAGTTAATGCACATTTGGGAGGATTTGGGAGAATATTTGGTGGATATTTTTGTGGGAAATTGTCCCCACATTGGTTCCCACCCATATACACTTGTCATTTCATCATGGAATTTGATTTTTCTTGAGGGATTCTTGATGCCACTTGGGAAATTTGAATTTGCATGAAGGTGCTTTGGGATTGTCACCCATTTGCTTTGGGATTGTTACCACTTGCCTTGGGATTGGCTCCCAAGATTCTATATAATAAGAGCTTTGTGCTCTCACTTATGTATCTTTGCAACGAGCTATTGTGCTTGGGGAAGCTCTGCTTCTATGTACTTGTGTTCTTCATATGAATAAAAAGACTTTGGGGTTCATTCATGATTGTTATTCCATTGGAGCATTGCTTGGTTCATTGATGATATATCTCTACTTGTGCCTTTGATTTATATTTCATTTGCTCATATGCTTTATGGAATTGTAGATGTATAGTTATCTTATATTTGCAATTGGTTATTTGATATGATCTAGGCTAGATAACTCTATCTATTTTCATACAAATTCTAGAGTTCTCTTGCCATTGTTTATCGATTTAATACATGTAAGCTAATGTGTGTGTTGGAAGTTTTGTAGAGGATCATTGTTGAATCAACTAGCAAGTGTGAGGGTAAGTCTTCAAGAGACCAACTCACTCTTGGCATTGTTTTCAAGGTGCTTTCATCGTTATTTAAATTTCATAGATCTAATATTTTGAAAGTACTTGTTCTTGTAGGGTTCTCCTTTCACATAGTTTATGCATAAGTCAAAATATTAAAAAATCTTTTATATCTTTTGATCTTGTGCTTTCATTTCCATATCTAGCTAGTTAAGAGCTTCACATAAGCTAGACAAATGATGGGGATCTTCCCCATCATTTGATTTAGTTTTTTGTATATTATTTTGTAGCATTATCACCCACTTACATGCTCTCTTTTCACACTAACTCTTGTTTTAGTTTTGCAGCCCTAATATTCTTCCTTGTAGGACTCTCAAGCTTCAAGTCTCATTCCAAGGAGACCGTGGGCATTAGGAGAGCTTTTGAAAGAGGCTAGGCCGTGTATCATCTTTGAGCTTGTATTCTCTAATTGTAGAACTTCTTCACCTCTTTTGAGGCTCCCATACTTGAAGGGATTTCCTTGTTGTTTCAAGATCTTACATTGTACTCTCTCACCAATTCCTTGGGCATCCTTCTAAGAGGCTCTAATCATCATTGTAAACCAAAATAATAAAATTTCTCTTTTGTGGGAGCGTGGGTTCTACCCATTGGCATCCCTATATTTCCATTTTAGGGAGAGAATTTGTGGGTGGATTGACTTGTTGGCTTTGACATTTCCATTTTCTTTCACATCACATATGCATGCTCTAATTGGGAAGTAACACAAATCGCATTTTATTTTCTTCAAGTTTGCTACATGCTTTAAACTTGCACTACTTATCATTATAGCTACAAGTTTCAAGTTTACATTTTCATTTGCAAAACAATTCACTCTTATTTTGTGCAAACATTTCTATTTTATTTAACAAACTTTGATACATTTAGTTTGACACTTGTCTAAGTAATTCATGCTTTATTGTTATACCACATTTCCATTTTGAGAATATTGAAGCATTGTGTATTGGACAAATTTATCTTTCAAAACAACCATTTAAATTTCATGTCAAGCTAATCATCTTTTCTCAAGTTTAAAGTTCCTTTTGCAAAGCTTTTGTGAGTACAAATCTCAAGTTTATCTTTCAAGCATTGCAATTTACTTTACATGCAATTTAGTTGCTCACAAACTTCAAGCTTCATTTGCTTTAGCTTGTTATTGGTTCATCATTTATCTTTAGCAACTCACAATTTCAATTGTTTATGAAGCTTATGCATCTTGTGTTTACTTGAACAACTATACAAGTGATTTTGTGGAACATATTTACTTAACGCAATTCCATATTTTACTTGCAAACTCACTTGCATATCGTATTAGACATTCTAATTTAGTTGCATTTTAATTAATTAACCTCCAAGCATAAGCTTGGTTGATAGAAATCATAGGAAAAAAGCTTTCTTGGAAAATTCTTCCAATTGGTATGAAGCAAGGTAAAGAGTGTGTGACCCTGCAGTTATGGAGGTGGTTTGTCCCCTCATAGGAACGAAGGCACATGCTGACTCGTAAGACTGAGGGGAAGAGTATTGTTAATGACACCATCGTGTCTTCAACCCCTCTTTTTTACAATCACCCCAATTTTTACCCTTTGGTAAGAGTTCAAGAGGAGGATCTCTCACCTAGATTAGGCATTTAGAATTTAAAAGTAACCAAGATAATTGCATCCAATCTAGTTTAGGTGCATTTCATATTAAACACATCTTATTGTTTTACTTGCAAATAATCCATACACTTGTCATTTATGAATATGTGTTGAATTGAATATTTTGTTTTGGCAAGTATCATCTCATCTATATTTTGCAAGTAGAATTTTAATTAGTTTCCTTTTGCAAGATATTCTTTCTTTAAATGCTTTGAGTAATAAATGATCATATATCTTGAAAGCATTTTTATCTTGCATTGATATTTTATTGTGATAACATCTTTTGTTTCATTTTCAAGATTGCTTGTGCTTCCATTTGAAGCATTTCATTTATTTTGAGCAAGTATCTTTCATTTTTGAGCAATATTTTGAAAGCACTGGTTTTACATATGCTTATTATTTCATGTGTTGATGATTAAAGTTGATTTTAGCTCATATTGCTCATATTATATTTGCTTGTAATCTCAAAAAAGTAATCCATTTCACTCTAACATCTCCTAGAAACCTCACATCTTTTAACTTAGTTTTCCATTTAGGGACCACCCCCCATAGCTAGCCTAAGAGATAGCTTAAACGGAGAGAGTTGGGAATAGGTGACAACCCCTTCTCTTAGTTGTGCCACCAACCACACCTTGTGGGATTAAGGGTTTTTCTCACTAACTGGTAGGTGTGTGTGACGAGCGTCAAGATTTTTTTGACCCCTAGACACCAGGGCTCACCCAAGGCCTAACCATAAAGTCGTAGTTTGGCTTTGGGGCATATTTGGAGGGAAAAACTCAATTAATTATTAAGTCCTCGTAAGGAGATGATAATTAACAAAGTAAAAAAAACCTCCCAGAGTACTACTCACTTGATGATAAGGTCCCAGGCTACCCAAGCCTATTACATGACTCAACTCTTCATACTAGTATCACTTTTACATTGCCCCCGTGAAGATGTGGAATTTGAGTACAACAAAAAATGATAAGTAGAGTTGAAAAAATTAGGTAGTATGATGATCTCTGATGGTACAAACAACCTTTGGTACATCCTTGGGCATGGAGTCTTCATATAATACTCAGGTGCCACTCTAGTGGTCAACACCCCCTTGGATGGGTTTTGCCCATTGGAGCCTATATCTTGTGTTCTATTGTGTTCTGTGATCTTCATGATTTATACTAATTGCTTGATGAAGAAAGAAAACATAATAATAAAAATGCTAACAGTCTCACAAGTAATTATCATGTAATGGCAATCTAATGATAAGGTGAAAAACCTGCAGATTTCCAACATAATTCACCCTTGTCTCCTTGGATTTGTCTTGTTTGGGATGGTCCACTGTCTATTTTGGGATTTGACTACAATTGTTGTGGAGCTTTCCATTTATTTGGCACCTTACACATTCATCCATGGAGTTGGTTGCCTTGGGATTCATACATGGATTGGTTACATGCATTTTGTGGCCACTTGCCATTTTTGGAGGTTGGTTAGAAGGAACATTTTATTGTTGCATCTCTTATGCACCTTGGAGGGCACACTTTGTGAGCTTTCCTAGGTGGACCCTTGAGCACATCCTCCTAGGTTGAACATTATTTTATTATATTTTGCATGTGTCCATTCTTGTTGGAGGGTGAATTCAATGTGGATATTTTGCATGTTGATCTAGTTGTCATGCCAATATTTTTTTTTCGACAATTCATTTCCTCAATTTGTAGAACTGGTTTCTGTGAAATTTAGCACAGTGGAAATTTGCATACACAATCCTAAATAATTTGAAGGCTTTCTACATTGAAACCTTCTGTACATTCTCTTGCACAGGACTGACATAAAAATCACAGCATTATAAGTCTGGGAGTGTTAGTATGATACAACAGAAGGAAATCAGTGGAGTTGCAGTATTGTATAATATACAAGATATAATGAAAAGCTGTTGGATATTTACTAATTTCAGTAATATACATGCTAATGCTTCTTGAGTGAATGGTTATGTTTCATGATTCATCTCTGTAGGTTCTGGTTATACAGATTATCTGACAGTTGTCACAGCTGGTAATTGTATTGTTTGGTATGCACGTGCAGAGCCTTCGCCATTGCACACAACCACCATTGTGGAGAAATGTACTTTGAAATTGGTGGATGAATACAAACACATGCTTTCTCAAGCTACTGAGCCACTGTCTACTTTCCTTGAATATATTACGTATGTTTCCGTCTTCTTTTGTGATTTGGCATTGAGATAAATTTCTAGTGCCACATTTAATAATATCAAATAATTTTATGGAAGTGTTTTTGACAAAACTCTCTTGGAAGTTTTCCTGACATTTGCATTACAGGTGGAGAATTATTAGAACTAATTTTGTTGGAATTTGCTATCAGTTATGGTCACATGATTGACAACGTAGTTCTCATTGTTACTGGCACGTTGCACGAAAGGGATGTTCAAGAATTGCTAGAAAAATGTCATCCTTTGGGCATGTTCGACAGGTAGTTAAATCTCAAATTGTGTATATATGTGATGTGCTTCTATTTGCAACTGGTCTATAAATTTTAGCAGATTGGAGTGGATGATGCTTTAAAACTTAAAATTATGAACAATTTCATGTTCCTCATAATAATTAGAAGCTTTCCAGTATTGCAACGCTTGCAGTTGCCCAGAATATGCGAGAGCTGTATAGACTGGTGCTTGTGGACACGCCTTTGGCTCCTTATTTTTCAGAATGCATTACCTCCGAGGTATGGACATTATTCCGTATTGTTCAGAGTCCAGACAGCCTCACTGATAGTACCTTGCAAGAGGTTATAGCTACTTTTGTTCTTAATTTGCCACAAAGTAATGTAGTGAGCTACTCTAGCAATCACATGTTTTCTTTTGTGAAATGCATCTTATATTTACAGAAAATTATTTGCAAAAAGCTATACAAAAAGTGGAAGGGTATGTACAATGACCCTCATAATTGTATGCTTTTATGATATGTTTAAAAAAATTCTAGTGCTTAAAAGTTCAGTGCTCTTATAATTTTATAAGTTTGAATAATATTCTTCATTACTCTATTTCTTAGGATCTTGATGATATGAATATTGAAATTATGCGGAATACACTCTATAAAGCATATCTTGAGGACTTCTATAATTTTTGCAAGGTTAGTTTCATAAAAACCTTGTAACAAGTTAGAATTTTTTCACCTGGTGTTGATTGAATATTTGCATTTAGCAATATTTGCACTGTTTCTGATGCCACTGTTGCCAACAGAAATTGGGAGGTGCTACTGCAGAAATAATGTGTGATTTGTTGGCATTTGAAGCTGACCGAAGAGCTGTTAACATTACAATAAATAGGTATCCAGTAACTCATTTTAGTGGTTCCTTTTAATTTTGCCTTTGTATAGCTTCATTCAATTCTGACTAGGTATGCAATTCTAAATGTTGCTCAATCATATGTGGTTCTGGGAAACAAAGTTTTCAGTGATGTCCTTACTGGCAACTGCTAGTTTATCCTTCAGGGGTTGTAGAGTAGGACTTTTTGATTGAAGCATGTCTTGGTTCATAACTAGTTGTGATAAGATAAACATTTGCGGTATCAAAGTCGGTAAATTCATCAGTGGAATTCAATCTTACGTCCCTGAATCATGACTGCAACTCCATGTGTGCAGTATTGGGACAGAGTTGACTCGTGATGATCGGCGGAAGCTGTATTCTAATTTTGGCTTGCTGTAAGCCTTCTAATTATTTAAATTACTTCTATTTCAATCTAGATGAAATAAATTGTCATGCCCTAACTTCTATTGTGTGCTCAAAGGATTTGATGCTATAGCCTGCTGCACCTCTGTTTCTGTTTTTTATCTTGGTTTCTAACAGGAATAGGATTGACAAGTGCGCTATTTTCTTGACAGGTACCCTTACGGTCATGAAGAACTTGCTGTCTGTGAGGATGTTGATCAGGTTACTGTTTTGCATCTACATTTTTGTTGCTGTTGTTATGGCATTCAAAATTTTCATGGTTGCTTCTTTACATGCATTTTTGACCAATTTTTATTCACAGGTCCGTGCAGCAATGGAAAAGTATCCACCATATCAATCAATATTTGCTAAAATTTCATATGGAGAAAGTCAGATGTTGGATAAAGCTTTTTACGAAGAAGAAGTTAAAAGGTTTTGCCTTGCATTTGAACAACAGGCATGTGCTATTATATTAGAAAAACCAAGCACACTCTGCTTTTTTTAGCCCCCCTTTCTTGGTTTAAGGATAAAGATTAGAGATTTCAAGGGCTTTATTCCAATTTTTTTGGATGCAAAAAAAGAGTTCCAGATTTTTTACATGTTTGTTTATATTTATGCAGTTTCACTATGGTGTCTTCTTTACATATGTGAGGCTGCGGGAGCAGGAAATCAGGAACCTAATGTGGGTTTCTGAATGTGTTGCTCAGAACCAGAAGTCCAGAGTTCATGACAGTATTGTTTTCATATTCTAGGCATTGTCTTCAGAGCAGATGGCTATATGCTGAGCCATCAAATCAAATATGCCTTACCCTAACGATTCTATGATTTTCTTGTATTTTAACTTGTCAAGCAGCTGTCTCATGGTTTCCAGCAAACTGCTTAAGCAATTTTTAGCTGCATTGGTGTGCTATATATGTTCTATTGGGTATTATCATGAAACTTCTAGTATGCAGAACCTACTGGTAAACATCTTCATTGCTGAATATGTAAATTCTGAATTTTTTGTTCAAGCATCAATAAAATTTCTCTATTTAGAGATCTTACTGAAAACTTTAAACTACGTCATTTGGAATCTTTCAAACATTGGCATTGGCGAAAAGTTGCAGGGGACATGGAATTGGGACATCGAAAATATCAGGGGCAAAATTGGCAAACTTAAAAAATAACTATTTTCATTTTTAAAATATCAGCAAAAATAGGCACATGAAATTGTAATTTTTTAAGCACGATTTTCATTTTTCGTTTTGGAGTAAACATTGCCAAAGTAAAGATGGTGCAGATAAATTGGCTATTTTTCCAACACTGACTTTTAGATTTCTGGTTGGCTATTTTTTCAACACTGTTTTTTAGATTGCTAGTGGAAGATTGATGTTCACAGGTCGATACGCCATCTCTAACAAAGTTATGATAAGCTAGGAGCTGTGATTTGATTGGCCTATTTTTCAGATGCAATTTCTTTGAGTGCAAGTTTGGTGTTTAGAGAAACTCTTATAACCCCTCCAGCCGTGAAGACTGAAAAAGATAGAGTGATTCTGGAGTCACTCTGCTCTGTCAGAATACTCAAAGAAGAAAATTTTTGTCATTCATGTTTTCAGACAGCGGGAAGAATCATGCTAAATCCAGACTCAAAAGATTTATAATCATTTTGCTAGATTGTATAGATAAGACAAATAACTTCATATTCCATTGGCTCTCAAAGTTTTCCGTTTGGTTATGGTTTATGGAGTTCAAATCAGGCCAGCTTAAACATTCATAACAAGCAGGTGCCCATCAAAGACTGTCCCTTCTCCAAAAGTTCAAAACCATCCGAGTTTACGAAATGCTGCAAAGGAGAGTGACAAGGATTCTTAAAATGGATTTCACCCTTTTTAGCATAAGCAATGAATGTGGTGGCTGGTGCTTCTCAAGCTTGTATCATTGTTGGCCTGTTGGAGGTTGTTAATCATGCTTGTAGATGGCCATGACAGACATGGTTTGAATTATGTGGCTTTACTATATTGGGTTATGGTGTCACAACTTAAGTATGATTGTATCTCAGACACTCTTTACTAGTTAATTCGTTTTATTCATATTGAAAATCTGTCATCTGCATCTTGGAAGAAATAAATGGCACAACTCATTTAGGCATTAATATGTTGAAGGGAAATTGGGTCAATGGTGATGGAAGTTTGATTCAGTAACTGTGTTTGGTTTAGGTTTCTTGAGGTCACCTTTGACATATAATAAGATTGGAATGGGCAAATATGCTGACAAAACAAAATTGGTAAATATGAAAGCAAAATATCCTGTGTAAAAGGTTCAAGGATATAAAATTCAGAATACTTTTGATTTACTATTTGACATCCCCATTGTAAACAGAAGTTCCTGAAAATATTAGGTTGTCAATTGTTTCATGAGTCACAGACATTTTTTATTTTATTTGTTTTTACTAGAGGAATTGGAAACTGGACTGCTACCACTATAACCCCTAGGTGAACCATGCTGCCCCCAACACGCGGCCACAGGTTAGACATTCCGGGGGATTTGAACATGGGACCTTGTACTCACATTTACTTTTACATTTGCACAGGCTTGCCAAGTGAGCTCCCCCGGGGGGCTATGAATCACGGACATTAAAACTGAACGATTCCTTCTTTTTTCTTGTTTCCTTGTGAAGATTACATATACATTTATTTAATGACTGGCACTGGGAGGTGTGATTAGGATAGCATCCCAGGTATGGGAATCCCAATAATAGGCAACTTGGATAATCACTATCTGAGCATGAGATCTAGATTATATTCAGCCTGGTTATTGGTTACCGCAAGAATGTCACTATTGTTGGTGAGGATGGCACTTTACACTTATGATTGGTGAATTCCCCATTATGCCACAAGTTTATATCTGAAATTTAAAATTTCTTAATGAGCAGTAAAAAATAAGGCTGAATCCTGATATTTTTTATGGTTGAGACGATATCTGTTATCACTTTAACTTTCCACATTTTCTCCATGAGATAATTCATTTGTGCTTTTAAATTCTGAGCCTTGGCATGTTCCTTTTTGACAAGTGACAAAAATAACCGTAAGTTCTTTGTTACTACTATAAAAGGAACTTGAAGAATTACAAATTCGTTTTCACATTGTACATCAAGAACTAAAGCTCTAGTTTCCTACCATGTGTTGTATCCTGAAATTGAGCACCAAAAGTGCTCTTGCATTTTGAGAAGGTTCAGCACCCACTAGTTAGTAAAAACAATCGATGCATGAGATGTAATTATGAGAATGAAGAACAGGTTCATGAACAAAAAATGCAATTACAACAATGATTTTAGAGGATGCCATGGAACAAAAAAATATAGACGGGGAAAAGTCGAAAAGATTATCTTTGATTATACCAAAAAACAATTGTGGTTTGTTGAGTATGAATGTTGAGGGAATAGAGAGGGCGGGTTGTGGGCATGTGAAAAGGCCTATAAGGTTCAGTTTTGAGCTACCAGGTTGTCGAGAGAAAGGTACATGCCAAGGTTGGGTTGCAGGCCCTCAAGTTGTACTGTAAGTTTACATTGCATTTGCAGAATGCTACGGGTTGTGAAAGGGCCCCATGGATGGGTTGGAGATCAGTGAAAAAGGTTGTCATGTAAAATGGATGGGTACACGTATTTTATGTATCGTAGAAGAGAAAGTCAAAAAGTTTGAGATGGAAGGTGAAGAAATTTTTTACTGATGTTTTATAAAGTGAGGTATTTTTATAGCAGGGCTTTGAAAGAAAAGTGTGAGAGTTGAGCATTATACTTGTAATTGCACTGGCTATTAATGAAATTTTGAGACGCGCGTTTGCAATTTGAACCTGTGTTCTGAGATGTTATTTATTTTGCATACCATATAATACTACTCGAGTTGTTAACTACAGTGATGTGTATATACTTTGTATAATTCTGCATGAAATGAGCTAAAGCTAGGTTAATAGTTCCAAGGCCAACATTCTGGTTTTGTTTCCTAGGATTTCTATAACAGAATTATAGCAGGATAAAAGTGAGGATTATTATGATTTGAAGCATATAGGTGGGCTCCTTGGCAAGAGAGAGAGATGAACTAGGGCCCCATCTGCCTTTTAATCCGTTAGAAACAATTATAACAGGCTTAGGATTAAGGATTATTACAATGGGGGAGAATATAGGTAGGTTCCTTGCTGAAGAAAATGAAGTGAACTAGGAGGTCCCATTTGCCTTTTAATCCTTTAGAAATAACAGGCTTAGGATTAAGGATTGTTACAATTGGGAGCATATAGGTAGGTTCCTTACTGAAGAAAATGAAATGAACTAGGAGGTCCTATTTGCCCTTTAATCCTTTGGAAATAATCAATGCATAACAATAACTTTTGCTCTCTAGATTCAAGTTATGACTCAATTTCATCAATATTTTTGGGGAAATAGTTATAGAATCCCTTTGGTGTCACATTATGAGGGGTACATCTGTTGTCAAAGTCACCCAGAACTTGCATTTGATCTCATTCACATTAATTTTATGAACTGGACTTAGGCCAAACCAAACCAGTTCTAGGGGTTTTCCATTTGGAACTGTGTTCAAAGTTGACAAGTCTATCTTAATGTTGTAACTTGCTCACACATTCTCGGATCAATTCTACTCCCTTGTATTCACACACTTGTGAATGGCCTTCCCTCCAATCCATAATGTACACCTTCAAATACTGAGGAGCTAAATAGATAGAGACATCCACTTACCTTCCTTTTGGTAGCATTGCTAAGAGATGAATTACGAGGAGGGAAACATCCACACCATAGAACCCTGAGAGCTCTTGTCAACCTTTATTTTCTCACTCTCGGGTCAAATTAGGACGTGGTCTTCCTCATGGTGGTTAAGTCTTTGCTTTGGCTCCAAAAACAAAAATGACCAGTTTTGCTCTGTAGTCAGTCAAAACTGATCGGCTTGAGCGCGAACACAGGTTAGAGCAAGCTGAGTTGACCAAATTTGTACCAATGCACGACCAAATTCGGATGTTATATATGAGAAAACTTTGCATATTTGTGTGTAGGGTAAGAAACTACAAATTCGGATGTTATATATATATATATATATATATATATATATAAAATAAAACTTTGCATAGTTGTGTGTATGGTTTGGATTTGCAGGGGTGTAAACTACTAATTTTTTAATCAAAATTTAAATATTTGATATATTCTTTTATTCAGCCCTTTGTGTCTACAGTGTAGTTTTAGTTTTTTTTATAACACTGATCCATACCCACCTTGGTTTTGAACACTTTCATTTTTTAAGAAAAAATATTTAGTCAACCTCCCTCACCTCCTCAATCTTGTTCATCCTAGTTTTTTCTTTGTTAACATTGATCCATACCCACTTTGGTTTTGAACACCTTTATTTGTTAAGAAAAATTATCTATTCAACCCTCCACTTCAATCTCATTCATTTGTCGTTGCTCATAAGGAATTTTGATAACCAACCACTTAACTTTAGTTTCTACAAAATTGTGATAACCAACCATTTAACTTTAGTTTCTACCAGTTCAATGAAATTGCTCACTTTTCATCCTCGTAGAAATGGTGGCCTGCGTATGTCTTGTATGTCTTGTTTGAGATGCAAGTTTAAAAAGATAAGAAGACATTGTGAATTTATTATGAATTTCCACAGATTGACATTGTGAATTTATTATGAATTTCCACAGATTGACATTGTTATTGTGTTATATGAAATTAGATGTACAATATTCAACTTCTAATAGTTTGTTAATTGATGATGGTAATGAGTATTAAACTTGCAACTCAAAAACATTTGGCATTTCAAGAGCTAAATTTTGTTATGGTTGTGAGATTTGGACTTAACAAAAGCTCGATTAGTTTGGGACTCAATAAATTTGGTTTTCAATTTGATGAAACTCTACAAATAGGAATAACTCAAAAACAAGATTTTTTGAGGTTTGAAAAGTTTCAATGAGTCATGGTAGGTTTGAGCACGTTAATAAACTGTGGTGAGTTCTAGGTGAGTTTAACCTCTAGTACTTGTTTCACACGAGAATCTTGAAGACTTGAGAGTTCCTAGCAAGTCTTGAAATACTAATATAAACTCTATGCTATCAAAATCCCTAGTTTGTGCACTTGGGCTCATTTGCACCCACTAGGGGCTTTTGAACATGGGTCTCCATGTTAAGACAAGCCAAATCACCTCATTGTTTATTGCTAGGCCACATAGTCATTGTAACATACCCGGCACCCTCTATCCATTGTTGATAGTATGGGGCACTTTGGAAACATGATCTTTTCGGCTACTGTGTACTCCAACACCCAATTCTCTTAAATTATGATATCATATTTTCCTTGGAAATCAACATAACCCATTAGCCAAGGAGTATGAACTACACATCAATTGTAGAAATGGGTTGACTACCTATTGAAAAAATACCCAGATGGACTATATGTTGACTCCCCATTGACTAGATTTTAGAATTTATTGTCTATCGACTATCCATCAATCGCATAGTTGAACTCTAATATCATCCAACCATACAATCAAGTCTATAATCTGTCATCTACATACATAGTTGGATGCCATCAACTAAATGTATGGATTTACTACCCGTTGACAGTATATACATAATTATTGTGTAAAAACCATGCCTTGCATATGCTTTAGATATGCAAGTCTAAATTCATACAATTCATAATAACCAAGACACAGAGAGGAAGTATGTGTAACATATTCATTAAATTAATAATAATAATTGACAAGGTAATTACACCAAATAAATAGCACATGAAACACAATGTAGAAAAACTGTGATAGGTTAACTCGATAATGCAATATAAATTGAAGAAGAATCAATGGCACAATACACATGAAAATACTTTGGGGAAAGTCTGAGATAAAAACCCCACACTATTGTATTATCATACATGGTGGAAATACATAGGAATTATACAAATCCTGGGCTCTCACAACTAGCCAACTCTTAGTACAATCCTCATAGATGCTCACAGGCAATCTTGGCTTCTCTCCAGCCTTTCTCTCTGCCCTCCAAGATCCTATTTCCTTGTGGATGATTAGCCTATTATCAAGTGGAAAAACAAGCCTTCAAAACTACGCAATCCTCAAGGATGAATCCTTGACTGCATACATGAGTTTTCTCCATCAGAAAACACATGCAACTGATAGTACGCTGTCCTTGAACATTAATCTCAATTGGGTCTTTATCAGAATAGACATGCATGAGTTTCTGATGAGGGAATCTTCAGTTAACTGGAGTAGCACTAGTTGAGTGCATTAATGCATCAACTATTAACTCAATATTAGTTCCTCAAATAGTCTGGAACTAATTCAACTGGACTTAACTCAGTAAACTGAGTTAACTAATTACAACTCAAATATAGCTTGATCTTATCTCCTTAATTTAAGGGATAACTCTTGCATGACTTCAGAAAGACTTCTAACTTGAATATCTCCAACTAATTAATTTAAAATTAATTAATTAATTATTTCCAAGTAGTTCTTAAGACTAAATTCGATTCAAATTCACAATTTAATTCAAGGAAAAATTAATTTGGAATATTCTTGTTGCCATATTTCAACACTCCCTCTCAACAAGAAAATGATTATCTGCCACCCCGTTCCTGTCTATATGGAACTCGAATTTACACTTTGACAATGCCTTTGTCAAAATGTCAACATCTTGCTCTTCTGTCGAAATATAGTGCAGCAACATGATCCTCCTTGCTACACAATCTCTGAGATGATGATACCAGATGTCGATGTGCTTGGACCTATCATGAAATACTGGATTCTTAGAGAGTTTGATACAACTTTGATTATCACAATAGATCATAGTTAGATCCATCCTCTGATCAAACAAACCAACTAGGATTTTCCGCATCCAGATGGTCTCACATGCTGCTTGACTTGTAGCCATGTATTCTGCCTCTGCCGAGCTGAGTGCAACCGACCTCTGTTTCCTGTTGTACCAAGAAACTGCCGCTGACCCAAGGTTGAAAATCCCTCCTGATGTGCTCTCCCGATCTGATGGATTCCCTGCCCAATCTACATCAATGAAGCCATGTAGCTTCACTCCCTCTATCTGTCTATACCATAATCCATACTGAGATGTGCCTCTGAGGTATCTCAATACATGCTATGCCGCTTTCCAAAACATCTTGGTAGGCTGAACCATCACTTGACTCAATTGGTTCATCGCATAGCACAAATCTGGTCGTGTGTTCATTAAGTACATCAGTGAATCCACAAGCTGCTTGTACACAGTAGCCTCTACCACTTCTCTTGAAGTAGCAACCTCCTTCCTCGAATTACCTGCTAGAGGAGTTTGCATGGGCTTGCACTTCTCCATGTGGAATCTCCTGAGTATCTTGTTGGCATACTTGCCCTGAGACACAAACAACTCCCCATCCTTTTGCCATACTTCCATGCCAAGGAAGTAATGCATGAGACCCATGCCTTTCATCTCGAATTCTCCTGCAAGGTCCTCCTTGCAAGGCACAATTAACTGATCATCACCAGTCAATATGAGATCATCAACATAAAGTACGATGATCGACATTTTACCTCTCACCATGATGTGATAAAGGTTCGCATATGCTTCACTCTTTGTGAAGCCCAACCTGATGAAGTAGTTGTCTACCCTAGTGTACCAAGCACGAGGTGCTTGCTTCATCTCGTACAATGCTCTCTTGAGTCAGCACACATGCGACTCACGATCGAAGGTCTCAAAACCTTCTGGTTGCTCTATGTACACCTCTTCCTCAATTTGGCCATTGAGGAATGCAGTCTTCACATCCATCTGATGGATCTTCCAACCCATCTGTGCTGATAGTGCCAACATAGATTTGATAGATGAGTACCTTGTGGCAGGAGCAAAAGTCTCATTATAGTCAATCCCCTTGACCTATGAAAATCCACGGGCAACAAATCTTGCCTTATGCTTCTCCACACTACCATCAGTAGCTTGCTTTACCTTGTAACGCCAACGGGAACTCACAACTGAATTGTTCTCCGGTCTTGGAACCACGTCCCAAACACTGTTACGAACTATGGAGTCATACTCCTCCACCATAGCATCAACCCAAATCGGCTGCTACACTGCTTCCTCAAAGGAACATGGCTCGGTCTCAATACATTCCCCAGCAAGGGCGATGTATCTAGTGTACCTCTTAGGTGACCTCCTCTGTTTGTGCAGAGAAGACGGTGCTCCCACATTCTCTCTTGCATCCTCCAACAATCTGTCAACTCTTTTGTGCGCTTTCGTCCATCTCTGAAAGACTCTTCTTGACTGGATGTCTCCACTCCTAGAACTTCTGCATGCAGCTGCTCCGCATCAGTCTGAGGCTCCTCCTCCTTAGGAACCAACAGTTCCTCCACAGCCTGTAGTTGGAGCTCCCTCTCAAGGGAAACTCACATGGCCTTCTGCTCATCAAACTTGAGATCTCTGCGAACCACTGTCCTCCAACTGGTAGGCAAGTACACCCAATAGTTGTGAGGTGTATCAGTGTAGCCCAATAGTTGTGAGGTGTATCAGTGTACCCCACAAATATCCCCAACTTTGCTGTCGGCTCAAGCTTCTTCCGTGCATCCTTTGTCACATGGCAATATACCAATGAGCCAAAGGTCCTGAAGTGATCCACATATGGTCTCTTATCGGAGAAAGCTTCCTCTGGTGTCTTCATCCCAAGTATGTGATGCGGGCTTCTATTTTGCAAATAGACTGCTGTGTTGCATGCCTCAGCCCACAAGTGAAGTGGTAGGCCTTGGTCATGCATCATTTCCCGTGATGCCCCTACAATAGTTCTATTATTCTTCTCGCCCACCCCATTCTGTTGTGGGTTATGAGGTGCCGTCAACTCTCGTTTAATTCCTTCTGCTGCACAGAAGTCCTTAAACTCTTGAGAGACATATTCTCCACTGTTGTCGCTTCTCAAGGCCTTGATCTTCTTCCCTGACTCTTTCTCGACCAAAGCTTTGAACTTACAAACTAGGTGAAAGTTTGGTATTTCTTCTGCATGAAATAAAGCCAACATTTACGAGAATAGTCATAAATGAAAATCACATAATACCTTTTCTTCGTTGTGGATGCTGTCGAGAATGGTCCACACAAATCAGTATGAACTCGCTCTAAGATAGCCTCTACTCGACTGTCTCGATCATGAAAGATAGACTTGGTGTACTTTCCCAAGGTACAACCTTTGCATGTGTCAACTTGCTCAAGTTTACCTTTGGGAAGTCTTGTAGATATCTGCTGCATTATCTTCAAAGCCCCATGATGCAAATGGCCCCACCGTTTGTGCCACAACTCGCCAATGTCTTGGCTTTGCACCAATTCTTCTTTCGTACTCAATGATACACAATCATCTACCTCTAGTTTATAGAGATTCTTCACCCAAATCCCTATCCTCTTGGTCTAACCCGTGGTTATGTGTCTTAGGAATGCGTTTCCTTTACTGAAGACAACATCGTAGCCTTTGTCCTCCAACATCGCGACCGATACCAATTTGTTGTTGGGAAACATATCCAATTCGGAATGCCCCTATCCCACTCTAAGGTGTGATAGTGCCTTAGCAACAAACGAAGTAAACTAATTGAGTATTCTTCTTTATGAAATGTAAATGAGGAAGAAGGATCTAACTAACCTATGTCTTCCGCTAGTTTGTCGATCCAAATCACTCCTCTCTTCAGTAGCTCCCAGCTTCCTGCTCCTTCACCGGCCCAGCTTCACCGAATTCCTGCAAGATCACAAGAGAGAGAAACTACACGAAGATACATATATACATTCATAAAAAGCTCAAGATCAGATTAAGCTAAACATGTAAGCATAACAAAACATCATTGGTACACAGCATGTAGGAGAAACTCAAATAGTTTATTGATATGATAATAAAGTCCAAGAGGAGATACAACCAAGTGAGTTCCGATCCAGCATCTACCTCCCAGCAAAGGAATCCCTTCCTCTCCTCCAACAAATCATAAATCACCCAATGTACTAATCTCAATCTCAAACCAACAACAATTCTCTGCAAAGTACAAAATTCCAGCCTCCTGAACCTCTGGGTGAGAGATCCATATATAGATGTAAGCAGAGAGGATGAGTCAGCTTATGTTTTGACTTGTGGCTTCTCTCTGTCAGTTCTTGCTTCCACTTGGAGGTTGAGAACCTCTTACTCATCACTAGTCGAATTCATTGAGGCAAGTGTCATGGGAGAAGATTTTGGAAGCTTCCAGGGTCTTTCCACCTCGTTGAATGAGCTTGCCATTTGTCATTTCCCGATCAGCACACCCTGTTAGTGCTTCCACCTGCGTTGCAGTGCACTTAGCCAGTGTAGACTCTGCATTTCAACGCAGGCAGCTAGTGGAGCCTCTGAATTGATCCTGAATTGACTATTTCTGAGTGGTTTTTGGTGGAGAACTTCTGGGAGAAGCTGTCATTGGTTGACCTTGTTCCTTTAGGAGCTGTAACAACATCTTTAGGGACTTTGGATCCCTTGAATTATGGACATTTCATGCTTATAGCTGTAAGGCACAAAAATGTCTATAACAGTTTCCTCCTAAAGTATGAGGCCGTTTATCGGGTGAAATGCTTTATTAGGAGGATCCGAAGTTCATTCAATGCTGGGAGGAGACCTGTAATAAGATACAATACAATACATTATTTTTCACACTGTTTTCATGATCTAGCTGAGGCGGGCATTCCCATGCTCAGCTTTATAAATTCATTTTTATGTACATAGGACAGACAATTGTCTGATGATAGACTGATGATCTTGCTGAAATCATCATCCTTTGGTAGGATGATTGTCTGTGCTGTAATGCTGTACATGTCAATGTCTTTTATTTTTCCTGAATATATATTGCAGCCCGGATGGATGAAACTAGATCCGGGGTCTTCAAACTCGTTCGATCTTCACTCTAAGTACAAGTCGATCCATGTGAGAAATGTTTTGAAGTCGAACATGGAAAGACATCGCTTGATTACTAGTCAATGATGTAAACAGTTAACAAGCGCGAGAGGAATCACCGATAATGATAATGACCCTCAAGGTACTGCAGTAAAATTCACGTGGTGTAAATAAAGGACTTGGCGTCGAACACCACGCAAAATCTTTCGGTCGAAGGTCATTGATGTATACCTGTCGCCGGAAGTGAGAAACTTGCCATTGAGGCATGCAAGCTTCAAAGTACTGAAAGGGTTGTTCCTAGATCAAATTCTTGGATAATGAGTTGATGTCGACAAGAAGCGATCCGTCAAAGGAGGGCCTTAATGTATCCCACATCAGTGACACGGAACGGAGCAAATGATTTTGATGGAGGTGAAAACGATCTGATGATATATGGTTCAGGGTGGCGGTCATGAAAGAATGAAGGATAATGTATGGTAGTGGATGGGACACGGTTGACTTCTCTGGATGACTTCTCTTGAACATATCGGCGACACTTATATGATGGATTGGTAGCATTTACCCCAAAGATGGATGGTATGGCGAGACCATGGCGATGTGACCGGTGAATGAAACAACCCAACCCGACTCAGGCACAGAGTGGAAGTGTCATGTTCAAGAGTGACTTGCTACCAATAAATTTCTTTGAGTTTCTTCCCAATTTTTCCCCAGTCATTGCTGACCAGTACCTCTTTATTTTTGTCAAGCTTGAGGAGGATAACATATGCTTGTTCTATAATTTTCCCTTCGGGCAAACCCATCACTATGTTTTAACGAGCCTAGCGATAGTGAAACTCGTTCTCGTCTAAAGACAAGTTTATCGCTATTTAATGTTTTTAACGAGTCTAACGACAAAGATAACTCGGTCCTTTTCATTTTTAGAGAGTCTGAAAAGGTATGTAAAGTCAACTCCGAAATTCCTTTTTCGTCATCTAATCCCTTAAGTCTGAAAAAGTATAAAACAATACAGAAGGGATGAGTTTTCGATAGTTTTAACGAGCCGAACAAAACAAGCGCTCGATCTTTTTGTGAAATAATCCCTCAGGTCCAAAAAGATTAAAATCTAGAGGAGGGACAGCACTTCCGGTCGCTTTAACGAGCTGGAAGGCCAAAACTCGGCAATCTTTTCATATTTTACGAGTCAGATGAAAAGAGCTTAAAGAAGACTCGTCTTTTGAGGAACGAGTGATAAAACGGGTTGGCAGCTGATTCCAGGTAAGGGTTGGAATTTTCCAATCACGACAGTGTCACAAGGATGGCTAGTGAAATCACTCTTCGTAGCTGTTCCTCAAAATGGGTAAACAATCATATGGAGGTGAATGATTGGCCAATGGAAAAGTGGATGTGACGGTGCAAACACGACCAAGGCTTTAATGGCTGATAATGTTACATTCACGGTGGTTATTTACTGGAGGGTAGTTCATTTTTTAACGAGCTTAAACACGGAAAAACACTGCTCGGTCTTATGTTTATTTTTTAACGAGCATGAACTATGTGCTAAAACTGCTCGATGATAAGTTTGTATGCCCCCAACATAATAACGCAAAACGAGGTGCATGCCCCCCAAGCTTCATTGCATTCAACTCGGTGGTTGGAATGAAGGTTTTCCTTTGAGATTTGAAAAGGGGATTTGTTTCATTTTTTAATGAGGTTGACACAGTAAAAGAACTATCCTCATGACTCCTTGTTTCATTTTTTAACGAGGTTGACACGAGATAAGAACCGTCCTCGGAGTCCAAATCCATTAGATATAGAAGGTTTCATATTCCACTGTGGCCACTTCTGCCAGATTACTCGGAGGTGGTAGGGCAAAAGTACCCATTAAGGCAGGGTCTTTTAGGAGACCTACTCCGATATTTTGGAGCGAATGATTGCTTCCATGGATCATTGGAATGCTTCCTGTAATTTGTGAACTGTTGGGGAGAAATGTTTGTTGGTCAACGATTGTAATTCCTCCTTGGAAGGGAAATGCAATCTTTCTGAAGTAGGTCGACACAACTGCGGCCATGGCATATATCCAGGGTCTTCCCAATAGGATGTTGTAATCAAGGTTTCCGTCGATTACTTCAACATCAATTTCTACTGTTTTCCCTCCTAGTTCAACTTTCAAGTTATTTAGAAAACCATATGGGGTATATGTCCGTCCATCAAATGCTTTTAATGTCGTCGAAGATTGCGACAAGGTTGGAGATCCTAAAGTTTTCCAGCAACTCATCGACATAATGCACGTAGATGCCCCCTCATCAATAATTGTTTGATGAACAGTTTTGTTGAGGGCTTTCACTTGAATAAGGAAAGCTAGTTGAGCTGGTAACTAAGGGTCATATCCTTTATGATTAAAGGCCACAAGATTGGAATCCATTGGGTCAATCCCACCTATTGCTGATAATAAAGCTTGCTCTTGGGAGAGGCAATTTTGTGGAACCTCAAGTGTCGACATAGCGGACGGCGATTGGGCCAGGTCCTCTATTATATTATAATTCTGTGCTGTTTTTGTACGAGGATTAAATGTCGATTTGTGCACTACTCCCTTTGGCGACTTTATCATTTGTTCAGGAATGATGGGTGGCACAACTTTGGTCAAAGTTGTTGTCGAACTACTAGGTTGTTCATTAGCCTTGTTATTCGACACCTGTGGATTCCCGTAATCTTTATTCCTTGCCAAAGCATCATTTTGCTGCTTTGAGATAGACAACATAAGCACTTGGGATCGGGAAGCATTTTGATTAGCAACCAGTTTGGTTCCCGGGCTTGGAAATGGATCAGTCAATACTGCTGAGGTTGTTGAACTCTTAAAGAGTTTCTTAACTTCAGCTATATGTGGACAATCTCTCGTCCAATGATCCTCATCGCATATATGACACCTCACAGGGGGTTTCCTTTTTCTCCCTTTCTTTTTCTTCTTGCCTCCTGGTTGCTTCAGTTGTTTGCCCTTGTCGGTCGACACGACATTTACTTCTGAGGCAAGAAGTTTCTCATTTGCATTTTGACTGGAAATCTTACGGGCCTTTTTATATGTAGCCTTTTTCGATTTCGTGTCTGTTGTGCCAATCACGCCATTGACGACGTGAGAGTCATTGTTCGATTTAGGAGGAGGAGGAATTGAGAATTCCGGTCTAGGGGCGTCAGGTATTTTGTCGTAGAGCGTGCCGAACTGAGTACTATAGATCAAGTCCAGATATTGTGCACGAGATATAACTTTCTCTTCCGTTACGACTCCCCCCTTTGCCACATCTTCCGTGATGGAAGGTAATAATGACTTGATAAACCATTCATCTAATAGCTGATCGAGAACGTACGTTTTTACCATCCTGCGACGACGTCGCCACTCATGTATATGATCAGATATGTGAATGGCCGTTGTCTGCTTGAAGTTGGTAAGGAGTTCTGTTCCCGTTTCATACCTTATTGGTAATTGAAAATGGGTTAAGAAAGTCGTGGCTAAGGTACTGAAGTTGTCGAACAAAGCTCTAGGAAATTCAATATACCATTTTTCCGCTGGACCCGTTAACGTCCTCTGAAAAAGGCGAAGCCTAATCGAATCATCGTTTAGGGTGTTTGATGAACACCACAGATGAAACGTCATCACATGATTCGACGGATATTCACCCAGATTTCCATTAAATTTAGGAATATCTGACGGAAGTTTATGCGGAATCGCTGGCCACCAAGGGGCATAAGCAATTGGATCATTCGTCAGCCGGTTTAGATCTGGTAATTCTAGAGTTTCTACAAAGGGCAACTGTTGATTCAGGTTAGGCAAAGCATACCCAGGATAAGATGGAATTGCCTGAAAAATGGGTCTTTGCATACCAGCATAATGTATTTGATGTTGGCAACTTTGACAAGGTTGATGGGCATAACCACTATAATATGGTTGTTGATAACCGCTTTGGAAATGTGGTTGCCCATTACTTACAAAGACTTGTTGCTCAGGTCCTTGATATGATTGCTGGAATGGCGGTTGTTGAGTTTGAACCAGCTCTGGTTGTTGGACCATTTGCTGTTGACCAATACTGGATGATTGACCATGATGAGGAGTCACAGTACTTGTTTGATCCTGAGTCGCTCCAGATAAGGAGGCACTAACCTGAGGTTGTGATTGAGTCGTTGAGACAAGAGGCTGTTGTATTGCAACCTGAGAAACTTGTGGTTGACATACAACAGGTAACGCTTGTACTTGCGATGCAGTCACCATAGCAGGTATAGTGGGAGTATTCGACACAGGGTGGACTGGTTGCATTGAATATGCAACCCTTGGTTGCTGAGGCAGTATTGGTACCCAACCGCTGGATGTAATTCCAGTTTGACCTGAAATTTGTTGTAAACTCTCATATGGTTGTTCTCTGGGAGGGAACAATGAAAAGGCATACTGCCTTCCATGTGGTGGCAATCCAGTACTTAAAGGGTAGATTGGCCTTTGAAGACACATTGGATCAATTTGTTGAGTTTCAACATAAGAAATACCAGATGATAATCCAGATGAAGAAATAGGAACTAACCATGTCGTCGAAGCAGTCCCTGGTGGGACCCCAGCTTGTTGTTGATAACTTGCCGGGACAGACGATATACCATTGAACATCGTTGGAGTAGCAGTAGGAGGTTGTGCCACTGCTGTGTCAGATGACACAGTCCTAGATGTCGACGGTTGTTCAGACATATCTAGTCTATCCAAAAGATTTCTTAGCGATTCTACAAGAACTTGTGATGAAGGGAGACTAACTTCGAAGATCAACGAGGAAAAGGTGATGATTATTCCATTTAAAATAAATTTTAACGACACTTGGACACAACTTGCTTTTTCAATTTTAAAGAGTCGAGAAAAAGCAAAAGATGACTCTAGTCTCCTTCGATGTTTTAACGACCCGAAGTGACAAATGCTCGGATGGAATTTTTCCATTATAGAGTCTGAAAAAGGCCAAAAGGAACTGCTCTGGAGTTCTAGGTAGAGGGTTTGCCAAACTTTTCGCAAAACTGCAGAATACTTTTTAAGGTACGGGCGGTCAATTTTCCCGAATGTTGTGTTCAATGCATTGCGATTAGTAGGGCGGCCGACACGGCTTCCTATGGATAAAGGTTTTATGCCTATAGGGGTCTCTCAATATATACTCGACGGTACGTGGGAGCACAATCCGTACTGGTGCTTATCGTCTCTCAGGAGGAATCACCCAACCATCAGCGAGATCGACATTTACCAGGTTTTACGACGCCGGAACACGTCTCCAGCCTAGACCTCTATGTTGTGCGTTAAGTTCTAATGCGTTGCTAAGTTCATTCAATTTATTTTAGGTTGATCTTTCTTAGAAGTTTGGGTTTTTGGATCACCACGAGATGTATGATACAATTCCTAAATGCAGTCTAAAGATGATAAACAAGCTTTTATATCTTTTCAACTATGAAAATCCTAGCTACAAGGGGAAAAGAAAGACACAATCTTTTCTCAAAGAGCATAGAGCACACTGTAAATGCACTTTTCCTAAATCAACATACAAACTATCAGAATGCAAATGCACATATGCATGTATTTGTTTTCGCTTTCTTAATATTGATGCCTAAAAGGAAAGCTGTTGTACAAATTTGAATTCGATTTCAAGTGAAAACAAAAACAAGTTCCTTTTTCAAAATCAAAAAGACGATTACGACACTTTATGATTTACTTGTTTCGACACTAGAAATGCATAAATTCAAACCAAACGACAAAAGTAAAAGCTCAATCAACTGTGAACAGCAAACAAACTCACTCCTAAGATCAAAACGACACTTACGACAGGTCTAGATCTAAGGGCGACATTATGACTAGTTTACTTTTGTAATGGGAAACTGCAAATGATGTAACAAATACACAAAGAACAAATACAATTTCTTTATACAACCGAGGCGGAATTGAGGCAAAGAAAAGGGGTTTCAGATAGGTACACTGACTGATAACAGGCTGCAAAAACAGAGATAAAACTGAGCAAAAGGAAGTAGGGAACCACAACTGCACAAGGCAAAAGTTGATCAGCGCACCCTCAGCACAGAGAAACTGAACTTCAACGTAGGTATCCTTCACGGGACTTTGCGTTGAAATGCAGAACCTCTTCACAGAGTCTGCGCTGAAGCAAAAATGAGAGTTGTTTCTGGGTTCTGGGTCACGGTTTGCAGTTAAATCTACAGTTTTTGGCCGGATCAAAGCTATCAATTAGGTACAATAAGGAGGATGATTTAAAGGAGGACTAAGATTTATCACAAGGGGCTGTTAGAGCACTTGTGGATCAGTTTTTTCAGATCATAAAAATAGGCACATTGAGTGGACTAGAGTGGTAGATCTCTACTTTGCATTTGAAAATGGCAAATGCATTTCGATTCGACACTCCTAAGTTTATGAGAAGAACAACAATAGAAACACAAATAAACTAACACGATACGATTCCCCAGTGGAGTCGCCAATTTGTTGTTGGGAAAAGTATCCAATTCAGAATGCCCCTATCCTACTCTAAGGTGTGATAGTGCCTTAGCAACAAACGAAGTAAACTAATTGAGTATTCTTCTTTATGAAATGTAAATGAGGAAGAAGGATCTAACTAACCTGTGTCTTCCGCTAGTTTGTCGATCCAAATCACTCCTCTCTTCAGTAGCTCCCAGCTTCCTGCTCCTTCACCGGCCTAGCTTCACCGAATTCATGCAAGATCACAAGAGAGAGAAACTACACGAAGATACAGATATACATTCATAAAAAGCTCAAGATCAGATTAAGCTAAACATGTAAGCATAACAAAACATCATTGGTACACAGCATGTAGGAGAAACTCAAATAGTTTATTGATATGATAATAAAGTCCAAGAGGAGATACAACCAAGTGAGTTCCGATCCAGCATATACCTCCCAGCAAAGGAATCCATTCCTCTCCTCCAACAAAGCATAAATCACCCAATGTACTAATCTCAATCTCAAACCAACAACAATTCTCTGCAAAGTACAAAATTCCAGCCTCCTGAACCTCTGGGTGAGAGATCCATATATAGATGTAAGCAGAGAGGATGAGTCAGCTTATTTTTTGACTTGTGGCTTCTCTCTGTCAGTTCTTGCTTCCACTTGGAGGTTGAGAACCTCTTACTCATCACTAGTCGAATTCATTGAGGCAAGTGTCATTGGAGAAGATTTTGGAAGCTTCCAGGGTCTTTCCACCTCGTTGAATGAGCTTGCCATTTGTCATTTCCCGCTCAGCGCACCCTGGTAGTGCTTCCACCTGCATTGCAGTGCACTTAGCCAGTGTAGACTCTGCATTTCAACGCAGGCAGCTAGTGGAGCCTCTGAATTGATCCTGAATTAACTATTTTTGAGTGGTTTTTGGTGGAGAACTTCTGGGAGAAGCTGTCATTGGTTGACCTTGTTCCTTTAGGAGCTGTAACAACATCTTTAGGGACTTTGGATCCCTTGAATTATGGACATTTCATGATTATAGCTGTAAGGCACAAAAATGTCTATAACACAAGTTCTTCTTCAGTCCAGGCACATACATCACATCTGTCAAGGTGAGAGGAGCTCCATGCTCCCTTTGAAAAGCAACCATGCCCACTCCTGAAACACTATACCTTCCATCGTCACCCATCTCTATGCACATCTTGAGGTCTTTCTCCTCCAAGGAACTGAATAAATTTTTATCACCGGTCATGTGGAATGAGGCTCCACTGTCAAGATACCAGACACAACCCATCATCGATGACACCATGCATGCAATGAGGGTAAAGTCCATTTCGAACTGAGAGGCTAATGCCTCACCTTTCGATCCTTCCGAGGATCCCTTCTTGGACTTCTTCAATGGGAAATTAGTCGCATAATGTCCCATCTTGTGACAATTAAAGCATCTTACTTTAGACATGTCACCCTTCTTCCCTCCATGAGAAGAATTCGATTTGAAATGGGAAGCCTTCCCCTTCCCTTTCCTTGCCTTACTTGCTGAGGCCAGATTTTCTTTATCATCATTCTTGGATGAAGAACCATCTCATGTGCTCCTCCTGATCTCCTCCTGCATAAGATCTGACCACATTCATTCCCAATCCGACAGTTTCTCCCTTCCATTCACAGAGTCCTGGTAGCTATTCCAACTCTTTGGAAGGCCAAGGAGAGCGAGGCTCACCATATCATCATCGGTAGTAGTTATTTCCACACTGCTAAGCTCATCTCTGCAGGTGGTGAGCTTGTTCAGATATGTGGAAATAGTATCGCCCTTCTCCATCTTGATTCTTTGAAGCTTATCCTTGAGCGCCAATTTCCTCTGGTTGCTACTGTTCTGGTAGAGGTCCTTCAATGTCTTCCACATTGAAAATGGAGTATCCTTCCCATGGAAACTCGAGACAATATGGTCTCGAACTTCCTCATGGATAATCCGTCTTGCCTTTTCCACACACTTCTTCCACTCAGCCAATTCTTGTGCATTATTTGAAGCTGGATTTGGGATTTCTTGATCAATGAATTCCTTCAAGCCATTTTCTTCTAATACAACCTCCATTCTATCTTTCCATGCTATGTAATTCGAGCTACCTTCCAAGGCATACTCGAGTCTCAAGCCATAGAATGCCATTGGCCAAACTTGAAGTATGATATGAATTCGATTTGCACCTGCAACCTCGAACTTCAAACTTCGAATTCTCCTCAGTATACTGTTCACATCTCTGATACCATGTAGAAAATCTGTGATAGGTTAACCCGATAATGCAATATAAATCAAAGCAGAATACTATAACCTACTTCTACTATCAATTTGCGGAAGCTTAAAGATCGCACTGAACAATATAACCAGAAGAAGAAGAATCAATGGCACAATACACATGAAAATACTTTGGCGAAAGTCTCAGATAAAAACCCCACACTATTGTATTATCATACATGGTGGAAATACATAGGAATTATACAAAACCTTGGCTCTCACAGCGAGCCATCTCTCAATACAATCCTCACAGATGCTCACAGACAATCTTGGCTTCTCTCCAGCCTTCCTCTCTGCCCTCCAAGCTCCTATTTCCTTGCATTGTTCCTTGTGGATGATTAGCCTATTACCAAGTGGAAAAACAAGCCTTCAAAACTGCGCAATTCTCAAGGATGAATCTTTGACTGCATGCATGAGTTTTCTCCATGAGAAAACACATGCAACTGATAGTACACTATCCTTGAACATTAATCTCAACTGGGGTCTTTCTCAAAATAGACATGCATGAGTTTTTGATGAAGGAATCCTCAGTTAATTGGAGTAGCACTAGTTGAGTGCATTAATGCATCAATTGACTATTAACTCACTATTAGTTCCTCAAATAGTTTGGAACTAATTTAACTGGACTTAACTCAGTAAACTAAGTTAACTAATTACAACTCAAATATAACTCAATATTATCTCCTTAATTTAAGGGATAACTCTTGCATGACTTCAAAAAGACTTCTAACTTGAATTTATCCAACTAATTAATTTAAAATAGATTAATTAATTATTTCCAAGTAGCTGTTAAGACTAAATTCGATTTTAATTCACAATTTAATTCAAGGACAAATTAAATTGGAATATTCTTGTTGCCATATTTCAACACATAGGAACACTTATTGTTTGTAATTATCCATTGACTAGTTGCAGATCCCAAGTGTTCCTCCTAGCCACAGGCTTCATTACTCTAAATCTCTCAACAGTGGGTCACCTCTGAATTGGCGCTATAACTCCACTAGGGAAAAGGCTCACCTAGAGCCAACTATGGTCACACGGTTAGTATCAACAAATACTAGGCCAAGTATCAACTCCAATATCCTTCCTAACTATAGTCTCCAACACTTAGCTTGCACAATCGCAGGTAATGCACCCCCTTTTCTTTCTATGCAGCCCTTCAAGTTGTGCCACTACCCTTCCAAGGATTTTGGCACAAGCTAGTGAGGAAGTCTCAGATTATTATAGCTGTAGGAGTTCCAATTTCCCTTAAGAGTCTTCTAGACACCCCTCATGCGTCATACTAGCCAATCTTCCCCAACGAATCCCCCCTCCAACCTCTAACCTTACCCAAGACTAACAAGGAGTATTGGCCATTGAATACCACTAAGGAATTCATAATAATTTACTAGGTCACAGGGCTTAATGGTTTCCCGAGCTCACTTACCCTCCATTTTGTAGCATGAAACAACAAGAAAGCAAGGAGATGCCAACAAGAATGATGGTCAAATGAATATGGAATGATTCGGGAAAATGCCCAAACATGGAAAACACGACTTAAATATGCATGTGGTCTTTTCACCAAGTGTCACTCAAGGAACTTACCCCAACCACTTGGAAACTTGAATACACTATATGTTCACTCACCTTTTGACTTAGGATAAAACACCAAGGTATGAATTGGGCTTATACATTCCCTTTTTCAACTTTGGTTTATATTTCATAAAGTCACTTTTGGAATATTATTTTATTTATTGACTTAGGAACCATGTATTGGTTTCATCCCCTCACCTCTCCTTCTTGTGGAGTCCTAGCTCCCCATCTCTCATGTTTGACTTGTTCTATAGTAGTGTCTTTTATTAACATGAATGTGATTACATATTATATCTATAGGCTCGTTGACATTTGAGTACATATGCTCTATGAACTTAATCACACAAGAACTCAGGCCTCAAAACATATAAACATAGGTATGTAGGCCCATAAAACATATATACATATGGGCTTGTTGACCCAACACAACTTGGCTTACTAGCCTAATAAAATATGTACAAATACGTACATGGGGTCATCCTAGGGGTGCTACATTCCCCTCCCCTTTTTGTACTATTTTCAATACATTATTACATATGCACAGTCAAAACTCGTCAGCCTTGAGCTCTATTTCCTTCCAAGTATTCACTTCATGCCTTTGTTTTTCAATTGTTCCTAATCAACCATAAAGAAAAGAGACATGTTATAGCAATTATCATGTAACTTTTATTTTCTCCATATGAGCTCAACTCCAAAATGTATTCAATATCAAGAATAAGCTTGCATGCATGAACCAATACTTATTTGTATGGTTGTTCTATGCTTTACCAAGCCTACCATGGGGAAAAATTTCACACTTGACACAACCTCATAGTTCTATCCATATGCCATACTCACCCTTTAGGCTTAGTCATCCCCTTCTTTGCATCATAGTCCTTTGGGTGATTTGTCATTTTCCAAGGTGTTCCCATGCAAGGAGTGTTAAATATTAATCAATTTGTTCTATGCAACAACTACCACTTCAACAATATCCAATAACATCCAATTTAACAATTTTTCTTCTTCAATTATCCAATAAAAAATAGTAGATTGAACAATTAAACAAATGCAGAATAGAAGAAAACCAAGAGACAAGAGACACAAATTTGGTCAATGATCAAGGAAAAATCAAATATGGGGAAAACCATTGCAAATCTTATTCTTATTAGATTGCCTTCAAATGCTCAGAAGAGAAAGAGTACATCATCCAATATCCAAATTAGAGACAAAAAAGAGAGTCAACAAGAGACAACTTAAGTGCAAATCTGTCCCAGTCAATAGCAGTTGTGTGTGCCCTAAAAATAGCATTCCACGGTCAAATCAACCCTTCATAAACTCGGTCAAACGCAATCAAATGTGGCCTTGAAAGATGGCCAAAGTCAGCCCAAATATACCCTAAAAAATTCAATCAAACTTGGTCAAAGGAGAGAGAAATCTTGTTGTTATAGTATGCAATTTTCTACTGTTAGTGTTGAAAGTAAACATTAGTCAAATTGTTTAGAATTCCTCCTTTTTTGTGCCCTCCAATGCGGCCTTGAGAGATAAAAAATTTCCATCCAAAAACATAGTCAAAGGAGGTAAAATTCACCCTAGTCAATGTTGTTCAACGCCCAACAACAATCCTGCAACTCGGCCCAATCAGAAACAACCACTTGTGCTCCGCATGTGTGAGAGAAATCCTTCAAATCTAAGTTGTACGAACCAATAGGAATAGGAGAGAGAATATGTATTGTGAGGTGATGAAGTGCCGAATGAGTTTTGAGGTCTCTTGTATTTATATGAATCCATGTGGGTGAAAAGACATGTCTTTTGGGCTTCATGAGCTTACATGAAGTTGTAGCCAACCTTGACAATTTGTACATGAGTGGGTTTTAATTCAATTACACACTTATCCTTGTTCGATTTGAGTGATATTTGGGTCGATTTTGGACCTATCGAAAAGAGGAGTTCAATGCAATAATTATCTCCATCAAATGAGATGTCCAAAGTGGAATTTGACCCTAGTTGCATAATTTAACACTCCCTCTCAACTAGGGAGAATTCCACCTGTCAATATTTGTCCATTGATTCATCATGTACCATCTTTGCTCATCTACTGCTGAACATTCTCGAATTTAAAGAAGAAGAAATGTTGCAAGGGAGTTGCGACTACCACCCTATCCATATCACCATTGGGGGGACTCAGCTACCACCCGGAATCATCATCATCATTGTCATCATCATCGGGGAGCCATGGCTACCACTCACAGCCAAAGACAATAGGAGAGACCAACCTACCCCATGCGTAGGGATCACACTCTATCCAACAATCCCTGACAATAGGTGAGATCAACATAAGAATCACACTCTAGCCTATTGTCCCTGATCATCCATCTTAAACCTGGAGAGTTAGATGCTTGAACACATGCATCCACCGACTTGGGAAATATTCACATACTGCAAGGCGTAGGGATCACAATCTATCCCAAGTACCTCAACCCATTGGCCAGATGGGAGAGTTTATCCCATAGAGTGGGCAGGACACCATTTGGGATGTACTCTGACTAAAGGAGATCCCAGGTCTCAACATCCTATCAGTTAGAGGCCTCTCATCCCCAGGATCCCTATAGCTCCATTCCACACCTTGGGAGCTCAATCAGGGGGGAAGAGCACTGGTCAGTGTTCTTGATAAGCCTAGACCCTTATTTGAAAGGGTCATTTCAACTAGCCTAAGATGCTCCCTGAAGACCAAGAACTTCCCTTTTAACAAAGGCTTGGTGAGGATGTCGACTATCTGCTCATTTGTCGAAATGTGAAGAAGTCTCATGAATCCTCTGCACTATGTCTTGGATAAAATGATATCTAATCTCTATATGCTTGGAATTTTCATGAAAAATAGGATTTTCTAATAAACGAATCCCACTCTTGTTGTCACAATAGATAACTATTATGTCTAGAACTTGCTCAAATAACTCTCCAAAGAGCTTCCTCAACCAAACTGCTTCACAACTTGCAAGGCTAGCTACAATATACTTGGCCTCAACAGTGCTAAGGGATACATATTTTTCTTCCTTCTCATCCATGATATGGCATGGCAGATCGTAGAATAAAACAACATATGGAAGTACTCTTCTTGTCGAAAACATTTCCAGCCCAATCTACATCTGTATATCCATGTATTCTAACATCTCCAATGACATATCTCAGTCCAAGGTTAATAGTCCCATGTAGATATCTCAATACATGCTTGACAGTGACCCAATTTACATGGTGAGGTTCAGTCATAAACTAGCTCAAGGTGTTAACTGTGAAACACATGTTGGGGTGAGTATTCACGAGAAACATCAGAGTACCAACCAATTGTCAACACTTAGAAGGGTTTCCTAGATCCGGTCCAACATATTCTCCACATAGCTTCTTTAAGTTCATATCCATAGGTGTAGGTAAGGACTTGCACTCAATCATGCCAAATCTCTCTAGAAGTTTCACAACATATATTCCTTGTGAGAGGAAAATCTCAATGGACTTTTTCCATACCTCTAGTCCCAAGAAATAGTGCATCAAACCAAGGTCTTTCATATCGAATTCAGAAGCTAGCTTCCTCTTACATTCTAGAATGAGAGGGGCTGCCCCTATCATGAATAAGTCATCGACATATAATGCCAAAATGAGAGGCATACCTTGGACTATTTTGAAGTACAAGTTTGGATCAAAATTTCCCCTTGTGAATCCCAACTTTATCAAGTAACTGTCGATACAAGCATACCAAGCACAGGGGGCTTGCTTCAATCCATAGAAAGCTTTCTTTAATCGGCATACATTGGTCTTCCTATCATAAACTTATCCTGGAGGTTTTTCTACGTACACCTCTTCTTGCAACAAACCATGTAAGAAAGCGATCTTCACATCCATTTGATGGAGAGTCCATCCCTAACTTGCAACAAGGGATACTATCGAATGGCTGGTTGTATATCGGGCCACAGGAGCAAATATATCATCGTAATCTTGTCCCTATTTTTGAGAGAATCCATGGGCTACAAACCTTACCTTGTAGTTTTTGATTCTTCCATCAGCCCCATGCTTGATCTTATAGAGCCATTTGGAGGTTACCACAAATATTTCCTTCAGTCTCAGAACAATATCCCATACATCATTTTTCATAAACTCATATTCTTCGGCCATATTATCCTTCCACACTTGTTCCTTCACAACTTCTTTAAAGGTACTAGGTTCAACTTGAATCATATTTCTCATAGCTACAACATATGCTTGGTACCTCCATGGCTTCTTTCTTTCCTTGAAAGTTCCATGAGCAACAACATGTTTCTCGACATCTTGTAGTGTGTCTTTGAGCCAAAGTGGTCTTTTCCTGGTAGGAGGATCACTTGGAGGAGGATCCAAGGGGTCCATAGGCTCCATGGGATCATCAATGATGTCCTTCTTAGATTCAAGCATAAAAGGACCTTCTAGAATATCCATATCATCACTCTTGTCTTTAGGAGGAGGAGGCAGAGGGAGGTCCCTTGCTTTTATAAGAGTAACATCTTCATCGAATGTTACATCCCTGTTAACTTCAACCTTCCTTTGACTAGAAATATATATTCTAAATGCTTTAGAATCTTCACTATATCCAACAAACGTATCTTTCTTTCATGTAGCTTCTAGCTTGTTTCTTTTGTCCTTTGACACATGGAAGTCTACGGGCCAACCAAAATTCCAAAGATGACCAATATTGGGCTTGACACTTGAGAATACTTCCTCAGGAGTCTTGTTGTCCAAAGCTTTATGATGCAACCTATTTTGAACATATACCATTGTGTTTGTTGCTTCAACCCAAAGGAACTTTGGAATTTTTTAATCATGGAACATGGCTTAGACAACTTCTACAATGGACCTGTTCTTTCTCTCAGCCACTCCATTTTTCTCGAGAGTGTAGAGCACAAGTTTCTCCTCCTTAATTCCTTCCTTCTTACAAAAGTATATAAATTAATTTGAGATGTATTTCCGTCGTTTTCATACTTGAAGGTCTTTATTTCCTTCCCTATATGATTTTCAAAAAAATCCTTGAACTCCTTGAATATTCCGAATGCCTCATCCTTGTGCTTCAAATAGTATATCCATGTATTCCTTCAAAAATCGTCAATGAAGGTGATGTAATAAATATTACCCCCAAGTAAATGCACAGGAATTGGACCACATATATCGGAACGAATGAGATGAAGAATTTCTTTTGTCTTGTTTTCAGTAGAGGGGAATGGTTCCCTTGTCTTATTTCCACTTTCACACCCAGGGCATACTCCATCATGTTGAGCTTGAACATTAGGGATCCTAGAGACCAAATTATTCAATTTTGGAAGAGTATCATAATGTAGATGGGCCAACCTTTGGTGACACAACTCGCTTTGAAGATTTGTATTATGGACCATAGCTAGAAGAAGTCTTGTAGTGACTTTATAGAGTCCTTCAAACCTAGATCCCAATGTGAAGGAATTTCTCATGTAGGATTCAATAGTCCAAGTAAGTACTTTTTCTTTAATGAATGCAACCCTCATTATTTTATCCTCCAAATCATATATTGAAACCAAATTATTCTTTAATCCTAGCACATATAATACATCATGAAGCAAGACAAATTCCCAAGAGTTCAAATGAAATTTGACAGAACCAAAGCCCTTTATGAGATGAGTGGTATTGTCACCAAAATAATGTTCAAATTGGTCTCCCTCTCTACCAAATTATATAGAACCTCCTTATATCTAGAGAAGTGATGAGAGGCCCCACTATCAATCGGAAAATTATCCCAAGAATCCAGAGGAGATGAGCTAGATAATGTTGAAATAAGAATATATTTAGATTGATTAGTAGCATTGCCTTCATACTTGAAGTTCCTTGACTTATTTTGAGGATGATAGCTATCTTCATGATAATTTGGGGAGTCTCTTCTTATTTCATTCCTTTTTCTGTTGTCTCTTCTTTCATATGACATGTTGTTGAAGCCACGATTATTGTTGTAGGACCTTGAATATTTTCTTGGAGCATCTCTCTTTTCAAGACAATCTTGAGCATAGTGACCCTTTCGATGACAATTGTAGCACTCGACATATCTATCTCACCTTCTTGAATCCTTGGAATCTCAGTATTCTTGATTTAGATGGCTTTCCCTTTCCTTTATTTATATTCTTTTTCTTTCCTTGAGAAACGTAGGCAGTGGGCTCTCCTTCATTTGATTCTTGAATTCTTCCTCCAGATATCATCCTTGATTCTTCTCGAGTGTGCTTTCCAACAAGCTCATAAAATGATGGGAAGCTATTGTTGTTGCTTGTAGTAATAATGAAGGTTTCCCAAATGGGAGGGAGGCCTCTAAGAGTTACAATCACCAATTCCTTGTTAGGTGTGGTTTCCCCAATTCTTTGCAATTGATCTCTAAGATGAGATATCCTCATAATGTATGATTGCACAAATTCTCCTTTGTTCATCTTCGTGTCTTTGAGTTGATCTTTTAAAGAGATGATTTTATTCAAATTTTTGAATTCATACATGCTAGCTACCTTATCATACATGTCCTTAGACCTTCTCAAATTTCCAATATACACAAGTAGATTATCTTGTAAACCATAATTTTCTTTTCTTTTAACTCACATTTCTTATGCTTGTTTTTGACAACAACGGAAGCATTCTTCGAAGGCTCAGGTACTCTTCCTTGAATGAAGTCCAAAACATCATTGTTGTTAGCTATGATTTCCAACCTGAATTTCCATGCAACAAAGTTAGATGAGTCACCCAAATTCTCATGCTCCTTGAAGAAAGAGGAAGACATTTTTACCAAAATATTTTCCATTTTTCGATCAGCTGCTAGAAAATGGATGCTCTTTCTCTATGTCTCTTGGGCTTGTCTTCACCTCAACTCCGATACCATGCTAATTTTTCATCAATTTTTCTATGGAACAACTATCACTTCAACAGTATCCAATAGCATCCAATTTAATATATTTTCTTCTTCAATTATCCAATAATAGTAGAGCAATAGTAAATAGAACAATTAAACAAATGCACAATGGAACACAACCAAGAGACAAGAGACACAAATTTGGTCAATGACGAGGAAAAAAACACACTATGGGGAAAACCCTTGAAAATCTTCTTATTATTAGATTGCCTTCAAATGTTCAGAAGAGAAAGAGTACATTATCAATATCCAATTTCAATATCCAAATTAGAGACAAAAGAGAGAGAGAGTCAGCAAGAGTCAAATCAAGTTTGAACTTCACACTATCCATTTTGTTGGAAGAGCAGCTGATTTGATGACATGATATGCTCAAATGGAAAAATATATCGATCCTAGAAACCCAGTTGTCTCTGTTAAGATAAGTGATGTCCTTGTTCCCAATGTGTTAATAAAACTTGGAGAGGATATCAACGTTATGATCAAGCAAACCATGGAACAACTTTAGTTGACTCACATTCATCCTACCCCCACTGCGCTTGAACTTGCTGATAGATCTAAAATCAAGTTGGAAGGTGTGTTGGATGATGCAATTGTCTCGATTGATTCATGGGAGTACCCTACATATTTTGTTGTGTTACAACCAAAGAATCATATTGCGGGGAACCCTTTGATCTTAGGATGACCATGGATTGCCACAGTAGATGCCTATATATGATGTCGCTCAGGTGACATGTATATTTCCCATGGGGATGCTAGGAAAAAGGTCACCTTGTACCCACCTGCCAGATCTATTCAAGAGCTTCGAGATACCTTGTGGTTGGATTATGATAGTAGTGATGAAGAGACTCAATCCCTTTCCGTGATTCAAAAGTATACTAAGTCGACTGAGGAGGGTATGATCCAATATTTTCTGGATAACTTAGATACTATGCAGAATTTTGAATCAATTTATCAGATCTTTAGTCCAATTTTCTAGGAAAATTGTGATCCACAATCCTCACCCTCATCACTATAGAGCCTAGTAGCCACCACAAGTGTTCTTGATCCTGACACTACTCTTGTTGAGATTAGTCCAGGCAAATATTTATATATTGGTTCAGACCTAGACCCGTCCCAACAAGAGCAACTTGTGAGCTTGTTTCAAGATCACCTTGATGCCTTTGCATGGAGTTATGAGGACATGAAAGTCATCCCCCCCCGAAACCTATACTCATCATATTTATATTCAGGAGGGTGCCCGACCTATCCGACAACCCCAAAGGCGAATGAACCTTGCACTAAGAGATGTTGTTAAAGAAGAATTTCAAAAACTCTTAGATGTTGGTTTTATCTATCCTATATTTGATAGTCAGTGGATATATCCATTGGTAGTAGTCTCGAAAAAGGATGGGAGATGGCGTATTTTTATTGACTATAGAGAATTAAATAAAGCCACTCTCAAGGATTACTTTCCCCTTTCCTTCATTGATTAGGTGCTAGATACCATTGCAGGTAAAAAGTAATTTTCATTTTTAGATGGCTTCAATGGGTATAACCAAATACAGATCTCACCTGAGGATCAGGAAAAGACTACCTTTACTTGTCCATAGGGGATATTCGCTTATCAGGTGCTTCCTTTTGGACTTTGTAATGCTCTTGCCACCTTTCAAAGGGAAGTCTTGGATATTTTTGCTGACCTCGAGTGTGTAGAAGTTTACATGGATGAATTTTCAGTATTTGGTAATTCCTTTTAGGAAGCCCTTCAAAATTTAAAGAAATTTCTCAATAGGTGTCAAGAGGCCTGCCTTGCTTTGAGTGATAATAAATGTAGATTGATGTGCAAAGAAGGGGTGGTCCTTGGCCATCTTATTTCTGATAAAGGTATCCAGGTAGATCCAGCTAAAATAGAAGTTATTACACACCTTCTTGCACCAAAAACACAAAGGGAAGTGAGAGGATTCCTTAGACATGTGGGTTATTACCAAAGATTCATTGAAATTTTTTCTAGGATAGTTGCCCCTCTTTTTTTATTATTAGCTAAGGATAACAATTTCTCTTGGACTGAGGCTTGCCAATGAGCTTTTGAGAATTTGAAGGAAAAATTAGTACATGCACTAGTCTTGAGGGAACCTAATTGGTCTTTTCCATTCCATATTTCCTCAGATGCCTCACATACTGCCATTGGTGCAGCTTTAGGATAGGAAGAAAATCAGAAATATTATGTTATTTACTTCATTAGTAAGAACTTGTCATCTGCTGAATTTAACTATATAGTAACTGAGAAAGAGTTTCTAGCTGTAGTTTTTGCTATTAATAAATTCAGACACTATATTACAGGTTATGAAGTATTTATACATACAGATCATTCTGCCATAAAATATTTGATGAATAAACCTTTAACTAGTGGTAGGATAACTAGGTGGTTGCTTTTACTACAGGAATTCAATGTTACTATAATCAATAGGCCAGGAAAATCAAATGTAGTAGTTGATTACCTTTCTATATTGGATAATCCTGGTCAAGCAATTCCTGTAGATGACTCATTTCCTAATGAACACCTTTTTGTTGTTTCGACAAACTCTTAGTGGTTTGTTGACATAGTTAATTATCTTGTCACAAGAAAAACACCACCACACCTATCCGCTCGAGAAAGGCGGAAGATCATTCAAAAAAGTGCTTCATATTCCTGGATCCAAGGAGACCTCTTCTACATTGGACCCGACCTTATTATCTGTAGATGTGTGAGAGAAGAGGAAGTGTTTGATATCTTTACAGTTTCCCATGATGAGCCTAGTGGGGGACACATTGATGGAAAAAGAATAACATACAAAATTATCTGCACTAGTTACTTTTGGCCTTCCTTGTTTAGGGATGCCAAATAGTATGTTAAGCATTGTGATAGTTGTCAGTGAATGGGCCAACCTGGTCAAGCCGATGAGATGCTTTTGTGTCCTCAAGTCATGATTGAGCCCTTTGAAAAATGGGCCATTGACTTTGTGGGACCCATAGCCCCAACATCCTTAAATAAAAGACATATCTTGGTTTGCACAAATTTTGTAACAAAATGGGTAGAAGCTAGAGTTGTTCCTTATGCTACTGAAAAAGTTGTTGATTTTTTATTTAATGATATTTTTACTCGATTTGGTGTTCCAAGAGAAATTTTTACTGGAAATGGACCTCAATTTGTTTCTAATTTGGTAAAGCAATTATAGATCAATACATGATTCAACACAAGAAGTCTACATCGTATCATCCACAGGTAAACGACCAGGTAGAATCTACAAATATCTAGTACATTCTTACCAAAACAATAAATATTCATAAAAAATATTGGGCAAATAGATTACCGGAAGCATTATGGGCTTACAAAACTACCTAGAGGAACAACACGGGTCATACACCTTATGAGCTGGTGTACGGGAAGCAGGTCCTGTTTCTAATCAAATTCCAAATTAAAACATTTAGAACTGTAGTCCAGCTTGGTTTGAAATCTCAGAAGAATAGCAACGACGTCTTTTGCAGTTGAATGAACTTGATGAAATAAGAAGGGATGTTATTCAACAAACTATCTTGATGCAACAACAACATAGAAAATGGCATGACAGGTTAATTAAGAAAAAGAAACTCCAACCAGGTAACTGGGTACTCCTTTATGATTTAAAGTTTAAAATTTTTAAGGGGAAACTTTGTACATGCTGGTTGGGGCCATATGAAGTAGTTAAATTTTTCGAGAATGGAGCAGTGGAAATTAAAACCATTGATGGATGGGAAGTTGTTTTCTTGGTGAATGGGCATAGACTCAAAATATATTTGCAGCCCACCACTAAAGAGGATTTAGTCAGATTTGACGATGGCAGGTGGGAAAGAATACCAACTTACTGTGAGTACTTTTATTATTTACTCTTTTCCTAATAAAAAATAAATAAATAAACCAGAAAAAATAAAAAATAAAATAAAGGAAAAAATAAAAAATAAAACACATGACTATGAAAATCATCTTATTGGCGCAGTTATGTGAGGACTTGCCTGAAAACCAACTTGCTGGAAGGCAAGTTCCTCTTTAATAAAATGGAATGTCACTTGAATCATAAAGCATGGCTAGCTTGTTTTGAGAAGAATCAGGTTTCTATAGGATTTCTGGTGGCAGTAGAAAACAAGCAGGAACTAAGCACTTATCAAAGTTCAGAGCAAGAAGCATGGTGAAATTTTATGCAAGTGACACAAAAATTCCGCTGCAGTTAATTAATCCAGGTCACATCATTATTTTACGGAGACGTTTACTATCAAAGATGAATATTGTTGTCTTTCCTCTCGTCCCTTTTTTGAATTTTCCCTCTATTTCGTCTTTTTTTCCTTAGGTTGAATACCCCTCCTATTCTTCTACAAAATTTCTTGTCCCGATTTCTATTTTTCCCTCTTATCCCTAATTTTTTTCCCTCATCCCTTTTTCCTATATCCCTCTATGGATCAATCCACCTTATTCTAAGTGTCCCTTGTGATTTTCCTTCCCTTTCTTATGATAACCCTATCCCGCTTCTTTTTTCCCTCATATTTTTCAGGTGCTGATAATTTTTGAAGCCTTGTCTGTCTAAGGCTAAAAGCATGATGGCACCTAAATCTAGCGATAAAAAGCTCCTCTAACTCTGAAACTTTTTATACACAATCCAACCCAATTTTTTAAAGGCAACTAGATTGGTTATTTCAGTGCAAGAACCCCTTTTTTGGTACAGGGATTGTTTCTGCTTAGTGTGGGAATTTTCCTGTTATAGGTGCAGGAAGACTGCTTATAGTAGTACATGAATCCTCCTTTCAAAGTGGAGGAATGACACCCAAAATAATGCAGGAACTCTTCTATTATGCTGAGGGAATATAAGAAAGTGCAGGAAACTTTTCTAGTTACAGAGAAGAACTTGTTCTTTTAGATTCTTTTGTCAGTTAAAGAATTTATTGTAAATTGATTTTAGATTTTTGGGTCAAAATATGATAGACATGTATAAAAAAATGGCTTTGTTGTAAAATGGGTATCCACATTTTTGTATAAGTGATCATTATTGTTATTTCTAAAGGGAAATGAATGGTTAAGTGTAGGATTAACATTATATCTAAGTGGCTTTATCATAATTAGCAACAACCATCCCCATAAGATGTCATTAAAGGACTAAATGTGTGTGTGGAGATCATTTTATTTAAACTCCTTGTCATCTCATTTGAATGCATGTTGTCGATACTTAATTTTTCCCTCTGCCAAGTGTGAGATGACCACTTGTTACCATTTAACCCATCAAAATCATGATTGGTCTAATCACCACTCCCAATAATTATTACCTTGCCCATTTTTAGAAATTCTACTGGATCTCTAACTAGATTTCGTACCTCAAGGATGATGATCATTGTTGGGTAATGTGAAAGGTTAATTGTTATGATTTCGGTATAAGAATTGTGACGCAAACCAACATGTATTCTAAATGAGTGTTGGTTCAGGAATCGTGTGACCACTAAAAAATCATTCATGCACTTTCCAATTTTGAAATCATGAAAGAATTTCGGCTTCATGCAGATAAGTGAATATTGATCATTAAAAGAGCTTGAGGTGTTGAAAAATTCGGGAACTATAGTGTTATGAAACCAGCTCAAGAAAAGATAGAAAAGAGAGATCCACGCCTTAGAATTCAGCCTCTTCGAAGGGGCAACCTCCTTTACATTACATAAATGAACAATTCTTGGATGATACAAATGAAAATACCTCCTTTCTATATATAGGAGTCTAAGGGGTTATAACATAATCAGAGCCGACATAACAATAATAATATAAGGGCACAATAATAACAATAGTGGGCTTCTATGGGGCACAATAGTAACAATATGGGCACTACATGGGTACATAAATATAATAAGTGGGTTATACTAATAACAATAAGGGGTTACACTAGTAGTATAGGGGCCTAACATGCCCCTCTCCTTCAAAAAGCGTTGTCCTCAACGCTTGAGTAGTTCTTGATGCTTCTGTATGAAATTCTTGTCCTCCCATGTGGAATATTCAGCGGGTAAGTTCTTCCACTTGATGAAATACTCTGAAATTGATCGATTTCGTAGCTGTCCGGTTCTTGTTTCTGTGACTGCTCCAAGTTCCAATATGATTTTTCCTTCCTCTTCAATTTCTTGCAATATTGCTTGAATTGGGATCTTTTGCAACTTTTGAATAAGTGGCCATACTTCTTCATCCTTCTTCCATTCTGTTATCACTTAGAACTAAAAATTTGATGCATATAATTGTCTGTCCTAGTCCGATGACAAAGGTCTGTGTTAAGTTGATTTCATTTTATTTTTCCTCACTTAGGATTTGGAGTTTTAAAGGTTTTTAACTCAAACCATACTCGACTCCCATTGGTTCTCCTCCACCTATCATTGTTCCATAGTCATATCTTGTCTTATCCGAGTCACCGTGTCTTTTAGTGATTTCGCAGCGTAATCCCATTTGCCAGTTTCACAGTGCAATTATGGTTAAGCAATTTTGTAGCGCGTCATGATTAGGCCGTTTCGTAGCGCATCATTAGAATTTAAAACTAACAGCATTGCGAAATCATGGATTCGTGCATTCCGCAGCGAATCTTTCCCGAAATGTCAAGTCCGTTAGGTGAGTCACCAGTTGTGTCCACTCATGTCAGTTTATGTACCTCTCATATCACGTTTGAACGCTCATTTGCCACTACCCCACCACTAGATCTGTTGATATGCACAGAAATATCATTCCTAAGGGATTTTACCGTGCATAGACCTTAATGATAGTCGTAAGTGCTGCATGAGTGACGAATCTGCCTGATTATGTATTGAAGCGTTTTAAATGAAAGAATTTGAATTTCAAGCGAGGCTAATTTCAAGCGAGGCTGATTTCAAGCGAGGCTGAATTAAAAAGGAGCTGAATCACCATTTCAACCAGAGCTGTTAGATTTTGTGTGTGAAGATCTCGAAGAAAAAAATGGAGAAAAAAGAACACAGATCCGGTAAATGCCAGAGGACTGAACCTGAGGGCCTAGACATAACACTAGGGATGAAGGTGTGAAGAAAGCGTTCAAAGATGCCGAGTGCTGAAACTTTTGTAAAAAGCTACAAGGAGGACATGCGCAGGTAACTAAAGAATTTGTGCTAAACTTCACTGGTTTAAATTCAAAGGTAGCCATGTTAGAAGTACAGGTTTCTCCAGAAGCAATATCTGCTGTGACAGAGATCCCAAGAGGACGAGAAGAATGGTTTAAAATTTTTAAGTTTGACATGAATCCTTGTAAGGAGTTTTTAAAGGAGGCATATGTAAACGAAGATTTAACAAAAGCAGTGCCCAAGAATTATGTCAAGGAACATTATGCTCTTCTTCTCACCTGCATACAAAAATATTTGACGTGTGAAGGAAGGTACAATAAGGTTTATTCTTACCATTTCAAACTGCTTTTGCATTTCACAGGGAAAGTCTCCATAGACATTCCTTTTTATTTGTTTCGCAGTTTGAGTAAGATGTGTGATAAGGTGCAGCTGAGGAAAGAGGACTGTGAAACCTCTTTGTTTCATCATGGTTTGATCAAGTTGCTAGTTTTAGATGGCCTCCAAAAGATAGGCAGAGACTGGAATTCGTTTATTTTCATGGCTGGATTCCAAAGCAAGACTGGCCTTACTCCACAACCAGCCAGAGAATTCACGATAGCTGAGCTCCAAAAAGAGGCAAGAGCTAAAAAGCAAACCAAGTCATAGCTAAGAAAACCAGTGAAGCCACTAATCATTCAAGATCAACCTCAACAATCAACAAAGAAAAAAACTCATGATAAGAAGACTATACCTGAAACAAGCAGATCTGAAGCAGTCTCAAGGGTAAGGACAAGAAGCCAGATAAATAAGGAAAAAGGTAAAGCCATAGCAATTGAAGAGAGCCCAGTGTCTAAGGCGAGTTTGAATGATTTATTACAGGCCATTGAATTCGAGCAGTCTGAACCAATCCATATTGATTTAACACAGTCACAGCAAGAAGGTACCAAGAAGTCTAAGGCCTCAAAAAGGCTTAAATTCGATGAGCCAGGTGAAGAATTTATTTTTAAACCCAGAAGACCTATTACAAGGAAGCAAGTAAAGGAAGCGCTGCCAAGAACAGAGGAAACCGGGAAAGTTAGGCAAAAATATACAAACAGAACAGTCATCACATCTCAAGGAGATAATATAGCAGCCATAAAGAGTCAATTAGAAGCAGCTAAATATGAGATTGCTAAATTGAAGAAAGATGCTAGAAAACGTGCAGTCATGTATGCAAATTATCGTAAAGCTCTGTGGAAAGGGAGTGAAACCCTAGAAAACCAGTTGAATTCAGTAGTTGATGGCCATGCACAATTTCACACATGGACAGTACCAGCAATCAGAGAGGCCAGGTACATTAGAAGGATAAATATGAAACTAAGAGCCGGGAATAAAGCTATGAAGAGGAAAATTGAAGACCCGAAGGCACAACTAGGCCAGTTACTTGCTAAATAAATTTTCTTTTCAAGAAAGGTTTTGCTCCAAATTTTGTCAAATTTGCTTATGCTTATTGTTTTGAAGAAATGTACATCCTTGTTATACATATGAAAAGTTGAAGGGAATTTTTGGCAATCAAATGTTTGGGTGATAAAGATCTCAGGTCAAAGGCAAGCTGTTTCAAATAATTCAGCAGTTTCGTAGCGCGCTACGAAACTGCTGTAGGTAATGATTTTAACACAGACAGGCAGTTTTGTATTATGAGCGGGAATTTTGAAAGGGAAACGCCAAAAGGGTATGCAAGACATCAGCTGGAACAACAATAGTCAATCAGATCAAGACAGGTGGATGCTTTAAAAAGGTGGAATATTTCGACCCAATTTTAAATTTCTGTTGTAAAGTCCCTTTATCACCATTCAAGAGGTATCAAACGATTTGCATACAAGGAACTTTTACCTACACACATGTCCATCAATGCAGCTTACAACACATCAAGAACATGGTAGTGTTCCATATTTTGGGTTATTAAAGGCTAGAAAACATGCTTCTGTACATTCGAGCATTTTGAGGAAAACTGGAGCCGAGAAGCAAGGGAAATATCCTAATACTTTTGAGCAGTTAAAAGATTCAGCGTTCAAGGTAAATATGGAGTATTAAACATCCAGCTCAGCCAAATCGAAAGAGGACTAGGTGTCAAAGAACAAGGAGAAGCCATTATGCATGGAAAATGGAGTTAGAGTCATAGTTAATTTAGAACTCTTTAAAAACTCCAGTCAGCACTTTATTGTATTTATTAGTTAGTTAAATAGCTAGTAGGTGTCATTAGAGGTAGTTATCGAATTCCCCTCATGCTGGAGGAGGAAGCTCGAATTAGTTAGAGTAAGGATTCTATATATAGCTGAAACAACAATGTAATGAGGGTTGGAAATTTTATAACACAGGACTGTTTTGGCTTATGTAAAGACAGAGTTTCAGTAATATAATTTGGTTGCTTTTCTTCTCAGGATTCATGAAGGATTTCCATGTTCAGAATGTGTGATTTTATTCTTTCCTTAATGTCTTTTACAGTTGCATAGATGTGTAATCACTCAGAATTCATTGATTGTGCTCTGATTTCCTGTATGCATTTATGAACTATGGCTTTATATGAGTTGTGTTCTGAACATCCAAATGCTAAATGCCCTGACTTCCATGTAAAGGCAGTATCATTGTTTACTGAGGTGTTATTGACTCCATAGGCCCAATGGAAACTTGTTTAATGTATTTCCAGCATTCATTTTTATCACTGTTATTTCACAAGAGTTAGCCATCTTATTCTTAATCAAAATCAATAACCCTATGAGAGAGCCCTCTCAGGCTAAGGAGGCTAAGCCTTAGTCAAAAGATTGGTTTGAAACAGTTACTTGAAGTCTTCTTGGTCTGCAGCCTTGCAGGGTCTGATTTTGAGATAACATTTTGGTGCGTCTGTCGGGAGTCTGAAGATTACTCATTCCCGAAATTATGAAGCTGAACTTCCGAAGATAGCAGGAGCTCAGAAGGTTTTCGAGGCTGCATTCTACCTTGGTGACTCCATTCAATCTTAAAGTTAAAAAGGTGGCTTCGAGAGGAAGATATACAAGGAGTAATCTTGACCCAAATCCACCTAGTCCTGTGGATAATCCCAACATTATCTCAAGGAGCGGGCAAAGATTTTCTGATATACTAGGTACTTCATCCATATCAAAATCTTTGTTCCCTGAATTTTCTAGAAGTCCTGAGGATAAAATTGTTGATGATAAAATTCATGAGGTATTGTTGAGGTCTGAGAACGAAGAAGAGCTTATTGGAATTATTTTAGATTTACAAAAAAGAGGCATTGATACTTCATCTTTAGTGTCACAAAAAGATAAGGAAGAGTTTTGGGAGGTTGTTACTTCAGAATTGCTATTAGAGGAAGAGGACTTAAATCAACTCAAAGAACTTGATCCTTTTGAAGTTTTTCTCAAATCTAAAACTGGTTTACCTCTCCAAAATTGGAGTTCTTTTGTCAGTGGTTTGCAAAGTCCAAATAGCCCTTTTCGTACCAATACTTTATCTTATGCCTCTGTTAGTCCAAATAGTCCTCAGACACTATCTCACACTAGTTCTGCTCCCACTGGTCATACAATACCTGTTGTCACTGCTCCTCCATTCATTATGGCTATACCTGCTAGGTATGCTCCTCTAGCTCTCCCTGTTGTTTTACATGATCTTCCTAGCAAATATGCTGCTAGGATTCCAACATGGGGAGGTGATGAAGATATTACAGCAGAAGAACATGTGGATAGGTTCAATGATTTTGTTGACAGGGAAGAAGTGGACGATGAAGATGTAAAACTAAGATTGTTTGCTCAAACTTTCATTGGGGAAGTCAGAAAATGGTTTAAAGCCCTTAGAGCTGGAAGCATTCATAGTTGGGTAGAGTTTGAAGACAACTTTCTAAGGAAATGGGGAAACATAACCAACCCTATCCAAGCCCTTACTGAATATAACAATCTTAGGAGAGCTCCAGAGGAAAATGTTCAAAATTTCTCTAAGAGGTTTAACAAAATATATAATTCTATTCCAGCTCATTTGAAACCTCCTGGAGCTTTGGCACAGTTGAGATATGCTGAATCATTTGATTCATATTTTTCTCTTTTACTCAGAGAAAGGGAGTCTGCCTCTCTTGCTGACATGCAAAATGATGCAATTAAGGTAGAGGTGAATATGCTTGCTGCTAAGAAATCAAAGATGGAAAAGTCTAAGTTGAAGGAGGAAGAGAAGCCTTCTACCTCTGCTCAAGAAGACAAGTTTGAAACAATGATGAAAACCATGGAGAAATTGATGGACAGATTAGCTCTTGGGAATGTTTCTGCTCCTCCAGCACAGCAAGAACCTCAATTCAGGAACCCTCAGTTCAGAAGACCTCAGAATCAGCAAAGGCCAAGAGACAACCGAAATCAGCAGGCAGATCCTCCAGTGAGACCTCCTTTCCAGCAAAATTTGGTAGATGAAGAGGATGAACCTGAAGTCCCTGAGGAATCAATTCATTGTTTTGATGAAGAAGGGTCAGAAATTTTCTTGACCAAGGAGGAACATGATGAGTCCCGCATGATAAAATCAAAAGAAGAGCCTTCAGATTTTTTAAAGGGCTACCAGCATGCTATCTTTGAGATGCAAAAGCAGTATAATCTTAGGAATAGAGATGTTCCTATTACAGCAAACAAAGCACAGCTCAAGAAGAATACCTCAAGGACAGCTGATGATAAAAATGTAAAAGCAAAGGTAGTTGAAGGTAAAGATGATCCTCCTCTTGACAAAAAGGACGTTCAAATTCCTTCTCCTCCCAAAGAAATTGACAAGACTACTTCTGTTTTTAACATTGAGAATGAGATTGCGAAAATTAAAATATCAGTCCCTTTTAATGAAATTCTCAAGGTAGACAAATACAGAAGCAAAATCGTTGAAATGCTTAATTCACAACCAGGAGTGGCTGATATCCTAAATGTACAAGAAGATAATCCTATTATCTGTTTGGGTCCAAGACTTGAGGATGAACAAAATGAAGAATTTCCTCCTTTTTACATAAGCATTACCATTCATGACATGACTCTACATAATGCTATGTTAGATTCGGGGGCATCACATAATCTCATGCCTAAGGTAATCATGGAAAGACTGGGGTTAGAGGTAACTAGGCCATATAAGGATTTATTTTCCTTTGATTCAAAAAGAGTCCATTGCATTGGTTTGATAAAAGATGTTGTTGTGGGGCTCACACAAATTCCAGCAAAAACAACTGTTATGGACATTGTTGTTGCAGACATTCCGCCGAAGTTTGGAATGCTTCTTTCAAGGTCATGGGCAGCAAAAATCAAGGGCACAATGCAGATGGATCTTACATATGCTACCATTCCAGTGTTTGGTGAACAAAGGAGGTTGTATCGCGAAGCAAGGATGGCCTACATGGTAAGCAGCAAAGAAAAGCCTCAGAATTTTCCTATTTATTCATGTGATATTGGTCTTGGATCAGCAATCATTTTCAATGAATCAGTTGGGAGAGAATTACAAGATAAATCTGCAGAAATTCAAAGTCAAGAAGGGCAGCAAGGAGATGAAAGGGACATAATGGGCTGTTGGTCATTGTATTTTGATGGATCAGCAGGAAAAGAAGGTGCAGGAGCTGGGATTTGGATCACTAGTCCAACTGAAGAAAGTAAGTTTCTCTCATACAAATTAAACTTTGATTGTACCAACAATATGGCTGAGTACGAATCTCTAGTTTTAGGTTTGGAAGCCTTGATAAAGTTGAAAGCCAAAAATATTGTTGTTTATGGAGATTCTGAGTTAGTAATTAAACAAGTAGAAGGTACATATCAAACTAAGGATGCAAGGATGAGAACATACAGAAATTTAGTGTTGGAAATGTTGGAGAAATTTCAATCTTTTTCCTTCAGCATCAAAACCAGAGATCAAAACTCTATTGCATATTCTCTTACTGTTTCAGCCAGTCTCTTTATTATTCCTAAGCATTCTTTTGAAAGCTATGAAGTGGAGGTTTGCCATAGACCAGTCATACCAGATAATATCACAAATTGGCAAGTTTTTGAGGATGATCAGCAGGTAAGGAACTTCATTGAATTAAAAGAAGAGTTTGAGAACAATCAGATAGATCAACAGAATATGTTAATAGAGACAAAGGAAAGTTCTGAAGTCTTATAGTTACAAAACAACTTAATCCCTAAAGGCCTCATTCCTCTGGAAAAATTATTTGATCAAAATGATGCGTTCAAAGCACCAAGATTGCAAGCTAATGAGGAGGAAGTAGAAAACTGTAATTTAGGTGACTCAGTTGTGCCTAAAATAGTCAAGATTTCAAAGTTCCTTTCAGCTGATATGAAGACCAAATATGTTGAAATGATGAAAAGATTCATTGATGTTTTTGCATGGAGCTATGCTGATTTAAAACAATATGATTCTTCAATCATACAACATACCATCCCTATTAAGCAGAATGAGAAGCCTTTTAAGCAGAAGCTAAGAAGGATTAATTCTCTTCTAATGCCACTGATTGAAAAAGAAGTGAAAAAGCTTTTTGATGCCAAAATTATTGTCCCAATCAGATTCTCAAATTGGCTTGCTAACTTGGTACCAGTCAGGAAAAAGAATGGGGAGATCAGAATTTGTATAGACTTCAGGAACTTAAACAAAGCTTCATTGAAAGATAATTACCCTCTCCATAAAATGGATTTCATTCTGCAAAACATTGTTGGTTCACAAAGGATGTCTATGCTTGATGGCTTCTCAGGGTACAATCAGATTCTTGTTCACCCAGAAGATCAGGAGAAAACAACTTTCACTACACCATGGGGAACATTCATGTATGCAAAAATGCCCTTTGGCCTCATGAATGCAAGAGCAACTTTCCAGAGAGCAATGGATATTTCTTTTGCTGAAGAAAATGACAAATCAGTGGTGGTTTATCTTGATGATATCACAGTTTTTTCAAAGAAGGAAGAAGACCACTTAAAGCACCTTGAAAGGGTCCTACTGAAGTGTAGGAGGTTTGGTATTTCTCTAAACCCAACCAAAAGTATTTTTACTTTAACTTCTGGCAAACTGCTTGGACATATTATTTCTGAAGAGGGAATCAGGATTGATCCTAATAGAGTTAGTGCAATTCAAAAGTTAGATTTACCAAGGAGTAAGAAGGAGATTCAATCCTTTCTTGGGAAAGTTAACTTTGTTAGAAGATTCATTCCTAACTTTGCTGAAGTGGTCAAAAACATAACAAAGATGTTAAAGAAAGGAGCAGATTTTAAATGGACAGCTAAAGCAAAGAAATCATTTGAAGAGATCAAGAAAGCACTTACTCAAGCACCAGTCCTCATCAGCCCATATTTTACCAAGGAGTTTCTGATCTTCACATTTGCTTCTGAAGACACAATTGCTGGAGTTTTATTGCAAAAAGGAATTCAAGGTACTGAACATCCCATTTCTTTCTTTAGCAAGACGTTGGCTAATGCTGAATTGAAATATAATATCTTAGAAAAACAAGCCTATGCATTGGTGAAAGCAATTAAGGATTTCAGGATTTATGTTTTGCACTCTCACATTGTTGCATACGTGCCAAATGCTGTTATAAAAGATATTCTTACACAAGCTGATCCAGATGGAAAAAGGGGAAAGTGGATAGCAAAACTGTTGGAGTATGACATTGAGATCAAACCCACCAAGTTGGTAAAGGGTCAAGGCCTAGCCAAATTGTTGACTCAGTCAAATCTGGACTGTATTGATATTAATTTAAGCACAGAAATCTCAGAAATTTCTGAAAATGAAGAAGAGTTGGTCCAAATAAATGAGAAATTCTTGATCTCAGAATGGTATAAGGATATAGCATTTGTTTTGCAGCATAATAGAGCTCCTGATAACCTTTCAAAATCCAAAGCTCGGTTTACCAAGTTGAAATCTCTCAGATATTTTGTGTATGACCAAAATTTGTTTTGGAAAGATGCAGGAGGAATATTATTAAACTGTCTCATTGAAGAAGAAGCTGATAAAGTAATTGATGAGTTTCATAAAGGGGATAGTGGAGGACATCACTATTGGAAAGCCACTGCAAACAAGGTTTTGAGAGCTGGCTATTTTTGGCCAACTATGTTTAGAGATATTTATAAAAACATAGCCACATGCCATGAATGTCAAGTGTTTGAAGGAAAGAGGAAGCTCATGCCAATGCCCTTGGTTCCTATTTATGTTGAAGCACCTTTCCAGCAGTGGGGATTAGATTTTATAGGGGAAATCCATCCTCCCTCATCAGGACAACATCGTTGGATTCTCACAGCCACCGATTACTTTACAAAATGGATAGAGGCAATACCCACAAGGCAAGCAAATGATTCAGTGATTATTTCTTTCTTAGAAAATAATATATTATCAAGATTTGGTTGCCCAATCAAGATCATTACAGATAATGCTCAAGCTTTCAAGTCCAAAAGAATGATTAATTTTTGTCATCAGTATCACATTTCCCTTGGACATTCCACTGCTTATTATCCATAGGGAAATGGCTTAGCTGAGTCATCAAACACGAGTCTTGTGAGAATCATTAAGAAGCTGCTGCAAGAAAATAAAAAGGCTTGGCATTTGAAACTGAAATATGCCTTGTGGGCCGACCGGATTTGCACAAAATGGTCCATTGGAACATCACCATATGAGCTTGTATATGGGGCAGAGGCTATATTTCCAACATCTCTCGGAGTACCAGCAATGAAGTTGATTCAAGGATTAGAAGAGGAACCAAATGCTGTACAACGAAGGATTAATCAGCTAATAGCTTTGCAGGAGAAAAGAAATGAGGTGTTTGACAGTCATCAACAAAGCCAGAACAGAATCAAGAGAGCATTTGACAAAAAGATCAAAGAGGTTACATTCCAAATTCATGATAAAGTGCTGAAATGGGAAGCTAGAATTGAAGAGAAAGGTAAACATGGTAAATTTGAAAATTTGTGCAAAGGGCCATATCAAATTTCTACTTTCCATGGGAATAACACCTACATTTTGTAGGAGGTTGATGGAACACCATATGCTGGAGGACCTGTTAATGGCAGGTTCCTAAAGCATTACAATTGATTAAATCTCTGCCAAGTGTCTCACAAACATTGTATATAACCGTTTTATTGGTCTTTCTTGTTGAAAATAAATGACAAGCTGAACAGGAAGCTTAAGCTCGAGGTGAAGGCCTACAAAGCTAGAAATGAATGCTTGTCAACTCTGTTTATGTTTTCAGAAATTGAACAAGGCACTGGACCTACGAGTTCTTAGTGTACTACAGGAGCACACTATCCCAAGTGGAGCCACTGTTATCACTTAGAACTAAAAATTTGATGCATATAATTTTCTGTCCTAGTCCGATGACAAAGGTCTGTGTTAAGTTGATTTCATTTTATTTTTCCTCACTTAGGATTTGGAGTTTTAAAGGTTTTTAACTCAAACCATACTCGAATCCCATTGGTTCTCCTCCACCTATCATTGTTCCATAGTCATATCTTGTCTTATCCGAGTCACCGTGTCTTTTAGTGATTTCGCAGCGTAATCCCATTTGCCAGTTTCACAGCGCAATTATGGTTAAGCAATTTCGTAGCGCGTCATGATTAGGCTGTTTCGCAGCGCATCATTAGAATTTAAAACTAACAGCGTTGCGAAATCATGGATTCGTGCATTCCGCAGCGAATCTTTCCCGAAATTTCAAGTCCGTTAGGTGAGTCACCAGTTGTGTCCACTCATGTCAGTTTATGTACCTCTCATATCATGTTTGAACACTCATTTGCCACTACCCCACCATTAGATCTGTTGATATGCACAGAAATATCATTCCTAAGGGATTTTACCGTGCATAGACCATAATGATAGTCATAAGTGCTGCATGAGTGATGAATCTGCCTGATTATGTATTGAAGCGTTTTAAATGAAAGAATTTGAATTTCAAGCGAGGCTGATTTCAAGAGAGGCTGATTTCAAGCGAGGCTGAATTAAAAAGGAGCTGAATCACCATTTCAACCAGAGTTGTTAGGCTTTGTGTGTGAAGATCTCGAAGAAAAAAATGGAGAAAAAAGAACACAGATCCGGTAAATGCCAGAGGACTGAACCTGAGGGCTTAGACATAACACTAAGGGATGAAGGTGTGAAGAAAGCGTTCAAAGATGCCGGGTGCTGGAACTTTTGTAAAAAACTACAAGGAGGACATGCGAAGGTAACTAAAGAATTTGCGCTAAACTTCACTGGTTTAAATTCAAAGGTAGCCATGTTAGAAGTACAGGTTTCTCCAGAAGCAATATCTGCTGTGACAGAGATCCCAAGAGGACGAGAAGAATGGTTTAAAATTTTTAAGTTTGACATGAATCCTTGTAAGGAGTTTTTAAAGGAGGCATATGTAAACGAAGATTTAACAAAAGCAGTGCCCAGGAATTATGTCAAGGAACATTATGCTCTTCTTCTCACCTGCATACAAAAATATTTGACCTGTGAAGGAAGGTACAATAAGGTTTATTCTTACCATTTCAAACTGCTTTTGCATTTCACGGGGAAAGTCTCCATAGACATTCCTTTTTATTTGTTTCACAGTTTGAGTAAGATGTGTGATAAGGTGCAGCTGAGGAAAGAGGACTGTGAAACCTCTTTGTTTCATCATGGTTTGATCAAGTTGCTAGTTTTAGATGGCCTCCAAAAGATAGGCAGAGACTGGAATTCGTTTATTTTCATGGATGGATTCCAAAGAAAGACTGGCCTTACTCCACAACCAGCCAGAGAATTCACAATAGCTGAGCTCCAAAAAGAGGCAAGAGCTAAAAATCAAACCAAGTCACAACTAAGAAAACCAGTGAAGCCACTAATAATTCAAGATCAACCTCAGCAATCAACAAAGAAAAAAAACTCATGATAAGAAGACTATACCTGAAACAAGCAGATCTGAAGCAGTCTCAAGGGTAAGGACAAGAAGCCAGATAAATAAGGAAAAAGGTAAAGCCATAGCAGTTGAAGAGAGCCCAGTGTCTAAGGTGAGTTTGAATGATTTATTACAGGCCATTGAATTCGAGCAGTCTGAACCAGTCCATATTGATTTAACACAGTCACCGCAAGAAGGTACCAAGAAGTCTAAGGCCTCAAAAAGGCTTAAATTCGATGAGCCAGGTCAATAATTTATTTTTAAACCCAGAAGACCTATTACAAGGAAGCAAGTAAAGGAAGCGCTGCCAAGAACAGAGGAAACCGGGAAAGTTAGGCAAAAAGATAAAAACAGAACAGTCATCACATCTCAAGGAGATAATATAGCAGCCATAAAGAGTCAATTAGAAGCAACTAAATATGAGATTGCTAAATTGAAGAAAGCTGCTAGAAAACGTGCAGTCATGTATGCAAATTAATGTAAAGCTCTGTGGAAAGGGAGTGAAACCCTAGAAAACCAGTTGAATTCAGTAGTTGATGGCCATGCACAATTTCACACATGGACAGTACCAGCAATCAGAGAGGCCAGGTACATTAGAAGGATAAATATGCAACTAAGAGCTGGGAATAAAGCTATGAAGAGGAAAATTGAAGACCTGAAGGCACAGCTAGGCCAGTTACTTGCTAAATAAATTTTCTTTTCAAGAAAGGTTTTGCTCCAAATTTTGTCAAATTTGCTTAGGCTTATTGTTCTGAAGAAATGTACATCCCTGTTATACATATGAAAAGTTGAAGGGAATTTTTGGCAATCAAATGTTTGGGTGATAAAGATCTCGGGTCAAAGGCAAGCTGTTTCAAATAATTCAGCAGTTTCGTAGCGCGCTACGAAACTGCTGTAGGTAATGATTTTAACACAGACATGCAGTTTTGTATTATGAGCAGGAATTTTGAAAGGGAAACGCCAAAAGGGTATGCAAGACATCAGCTGGAACAACAATTGTCAATCAGATCAAGACAGGTGGATGCTTTAAAAAGGTGGAATATTTCGACCCAATTTTAAATTTATGTTGTAAAGTCCCTTTATCACCGTTCAAGAGGTATCAAACGATTTGCATACAAGGAACTTTTGCCTGCACACATGTCCATCAATGCAGCTTACAACACATCAAGAACGTGGCAGTGTTCCATATTTTGAGTTATTAAAGGCTAGAAAACATGCTTCTGTACATTTGAGCATTTTGAGGAAAACTGGAGCCGAGAAGCAAGGGAAATCTCCTAATACTTCTGAGCAGTTAAAAGATTCAGCGTTCAAGGTAAATATGGAGTATTAAACATCCATCTCAGCCAAATCAAAAGAGGACCAGGTGTCAAAGAACAAGGAGAAGCCATTATGCATGGAAAATGGAGTTAGAGTCATAGTTAATTTAGAACTCTTTAAAAACTCCAGTCAGCACTTTATTGTATTTATTAGTTAGCTAAATAGCTAATAGGTGTCATTAGAGGTAGTTATCGAATTCCCCTCATGCTGGAGGAGGAAGCTCGAATTAGTTAGAGTAAGGATTCTATATATAGCTGAAACAACAATGTAATGAGGGTTGGAAATTTTATAACAGAGGACTGTTTTGGCTTATGTAAAGACAGCGTTTCAGTAACATAATTTGGCTGCTTTTCTTCTCAGGATTCATGAAGGATTTCCATGTTCAGAATGTGTGATTTTATTCTTTCCTTAATGTCTTTTATAGTTGCATAGATGTGTAATCACTCAGAATTCACTGATTGTGCTCTGATTTCCTGTATGCATTTATGAACTATGGTTTTATATGAGTTGTGTTCTGAACATCCAAATGCTAAATGCCCTGACTTCCATGTAAAGGCAGTATCATTGTTTACTGAGGTGTTATTGACTCCATAGGCCCAATGGAAACTTGTTTAATGTATTTCCAGCATTCATTTTTATCACTGTTATTTCACAAGAGTTAGCCATCTTATTCTTAATCAAAATCAATAACCCTATGAGAGAGCCCTCTCAGGCTAAGGAGGCTAAGCCTTAGTCAAAAGATTGGTTTGAAACAGTTACTTGAAGTCTTCCTGGTCTGTAGCCTTCCAGGGTCTGATTTTGAGATAACACATTCATCCCTTGCTTCGTTTATCCAATCTAGTTGGATAATATAAATAGCACAAAACAATGCTTCCACATCCTCATCCTTGAAGAGTCTTCCCATTCAGTAAGGTCACCATTTTTTAAGTGCATGTAGTATTGCCAGCATTTCCTTCTCATAAATAGCTTGCTTGAGATGTAGCAGTAAAAATACCCAATCACCTACATCAAAACATTTTTCACTACGATGTTGATCTACCTATTGTTTCGTTCAATTTTGCATTGAAGTGGCGTTATCCTTTAAAAGTTGGAGAACTCGTTGTTGATGCTCGATGTGATCTTTCTCTGCTTGAACCTTTTTCTTCTTGATATGTCCTTCTATCTTTTGAGGAGTGGTAATTTCTTCCAGTCCTTTACAAGATATGGTCGGATTCATTTCTTGATGCTCAATGTGATCTTTCACTTCTTGAACATTTTTCTTCTTGATGTGTCCTTCTATCTTGATGGTTTGAGGAGTGGTAATTCCCGCCAATGCATTACAAGATATGGTCGGATTTATTTGTTCTTCATCTAGGCTTTGTTCCTGGAGTATATATTCTTCTTTTGACCTTTCTTGCTCCTTTTCTTCTTCCTCTTCACAATCTATGTAGAATAATTTCTTCTCAGCACACTTATGACCTTTAGTGTATTTGCTATCACAACTGTAACAAAGCCCTTTTTCTCTTTTTTCTTCCAATTGTTGTGGTGTAACCCTTGTAGGTTGTGGAAGGCTGGGAGAAACAACACTTTCATCTTTATAGTTGTGAGGGGTATGCTTCTTGGTTTCCATAATTTTGCTTTCCATTATGTCACAAAGCCCTTTTACTCTTTCCAATTGTTGTGGTGTTGCTCTAAAGAAGGTGTTGCTCTTTGTATCCTCATAATGTGCTATCATTTCCTCCATGAAAATTGACCACGTAACAAGTTTTTTACGAGAACAAAGCCCTTCATACCATAAAAATTGATTTGGTTCTAAATATGAAGATGCAATACATACCTTTTGTAACAATTTTACACCATGTAGATCAAAATATTGCTCCATCTGAAGTATCCAATTTACCGGATCCTTGCCATCAAACTTCCTCATCTTGCTTTTTCTTGATTTTAGGAGCTCAACCTTGAAACGACTGTAACTCTGTACTCTCAGATATTTAAGTTCTTAAATTGTGAACTATAGTAGCCCTCTGTGTCCTCTTTCCAATGCCACCAGTCTGATCCAAATTGGATTCTATAAGAAAGAGTTATGCACAATCTTCCCCGATGACCTGATTATAGACCTTTCCAGATGAGTGAAATTGTATGAAGTGCCACATGTCACTGTTTCAACCTTTGGATCTGAAAAATTCATACAAGAAACTACAGTCTGTCCTCTTTCTGTACCTTCTTACGAAATTTCAATCTGATCCCTAGAGAGAAAGTTATAACGATTTTACGTAGGTCACCTGTTTTGAATGTAATTCAGGAGTCTGCAAAAAGACCAACTTCCTCAGATCATATCTCCGCAAATATCGTGCGAAAATCTATGAAATTCAGACCCAAGGTTCAGCACGATTTCTTCTCAAATGGGTTTTTTTTTAGACTTCTGAAACGTCACAGAAAAAAAGTTATAGCGAAAATGCCACGATGACCTGTTTAGAGCAGCGAAACCCTAGAATCCAAAGCTCTGATACCAAATGTTATGAAACCAGCTCAAGAAAAGATAGAAAAGAGAGATCCACGCCTTAGAATTCAGCCTCTTCGAGGGGGAAACCTCCTTTACATTACATAAATGAACAATTCTTGGATGATACAAATGAAAATACCTCCTTTCTATATATAGGAGTCTAAGGGGTTATAACATAATCAGAGCCGACATAACAATAATAATATAAGGGCACGATAATAACAATAGTGGGCTTCTATGGGGCACAATAGTAACAATATGGGCACTACATGGGTACATAAATATAATAAGTGGGTTATACTAATAACAATAAGGGGTTACACTAGTAGTATAGGGGCCTAACATATAGGTTGCAACAAGATTGAGGAACACTATGGCACCAGTGTGGATCGAGCCTTGTTGTGTTAAAGAAATGGAAGGGATAGTGGAATATGAAATGAGTCCACCTTTTTTACAGGAAGTTGGCTTTCTTCCTTTCTTACACAAATTCAAGAGTTATGATTCATCCATTACCTACGCGTTTGCACTAAATTTTTATGGAAAGACAACTACTATGGGTTCATTGAAGTTTGAGGTCACAGAGCAGTTCATTTTGTAGGCCACTGAGCTACCCGCTATTGGTGAGCAATGGTTCAAGAAGGGTGAAGTAGTGAAAGGTGTGTGGTGTAGATTCTTGGAAAAGGTTAATTGTGCAGTTGATTGGAAGAAAGAGGTGATGAGGAACAAGATGGTTGAAAAGTGGTGAAATTTGTTGTACACTATGTAGAAATTTCTCACCTATGAGGGAAGGTACTCCTTGACCTACCTATACCACATTTGACTCCTCATGCATTTCGAATTTGGTAAGTTGATTAATTTCCCCTATTTCCTATTAAAAAGTTTGGGTAAAATGTCAAGAAGTGTGCAGAAGTCCCCGAAGGACCAAGTAGGTCATAAATTATGTCATTATGGGTTGGTCAAGATTTTGGTGAGCGAAGAGCTGAAAAATAGAGGATCTACTTGGGAGGCATTTGTAGAAGCATATCAAAGTGGAGGTGGTATGAAGGTTCTTAGTCTAAAAGGCCAGCAAGGAAAAAAGCGTAAGAAAAATGCAGAGCCTAAAGGTACCCAAGGTAAAAAAGAAAAGTTACAACAAAATGATACACATGACAAATAATCCAAGATTACTCACCCTCAGCAACTGAAGAATCAAGAGAAGAAATTTTAGAAGGAAAAGAAGAATGTAAAAGTTGAGGTCGTGGTGCTAGAGCCATCCCGGAGAATAACCCATGGGTTGTTAAAGAGTTATTACAATTCTTCGAATAAGAATGCTCTGAAACCTACTACTACATTTGAGGTTGAGGTCATTGAAGATTCTGAATCACCTAGGAAACAGTGTGTTTCTCCGAAGGAGCCTTCACTAGATATCATCATGGAAATTACACATGTGCAAGACAATTTTTCTTTATTGGGAGGGATAACAGTAATGGAAACTACTGTTGAGAGCCGAAAGTGCATGGAGGAAGAGGATGACAATGTTCCTTTAGAATTTTTAATGAAAAAGGTTAAAATATAGAAGGTAACTTGTGAGCAAGAGATGGAGTAGGGAGGATTTCAAGAACAGGAGAAAGAGGAAAAGTATAAGGATGATGTTCCTCCTACATCTATGGCAGAAGAAACAGAGATAGAGGGAGAAGAGAAATTGAAGGACTCAGTTCCTTGGGAAAGGGTAAGCCAAACTCAAAACTTGAAACAAAAAATATGAGCTTAAGGTCTTAAATAGGTGTATGGACACTCACAATGCAACATTAAGAACCAGGAATGGAGAATTGTTAACAATAGTGGCTGAGTTGAAGAAATCAATGAGAAAATGGAGGTTCCATGCGGCCCATCTGCGAACTCATGTTAGGAAATTAGAAAAATGTATGAGGAAGACCCGAACAAAGAAGGCTAAAGCATAAGGTTCAGGAATCAACATCCAAATCCAGCAATGAGGAGGAGGATTTTTTCAAATTTTGTTTTTGCAAAGGTTAGTGGTTGTGTGAGGACACACAACGAGATGAGGTTGGGGGAATGTTGGCTGCCATAATTGTCCTATTTTTCACCTAAATCACCCTACCTTAGCCTCTGTTTTACAACCTAAATAAGATGTCTATGCAAGTATTTTTAGTTTCTTTAATCATTCTTTGGGTAAATGGATAATGTATGCTCATTTTAATTAAAATTCAAAAAGGTCGATGTTTTTCCTATGTAACTCGCCATTCATATTACCTTATGACTATTACAGTGTATGTTCACTAATTTGAGATCAAAAGTGGCTATGGTACAAGAAGATCCCAAGAAATCCTGCACTCATCCTTATTCCTGCACCGAATATGGAAGATCGTTGGTTCGACAGTTAGTCCTAGTTGTCTAGGAAGAAAGGTGTGCATTCACTCCTGAGGACATGTTCATGTTTTCCTACAAATGGCTTGGAGCTTTGGAGGGTTCCTAAAGTTAGAGATTAGTTGCCAACATCTCCATATTTTTTTACCTGTTTGATAAGGACGAGGGTCGATGTAATTTGTATATATGTCAAGATAGATTAGGATGGAAGATAGTGATATTGTGAACAATTTTGGTGTTTATATTTTCAGAAATTTGTATCACCATGACCTCTCTCAGGCTAGATTTGTCACTATACATTATGTATCGAGCAGAGACTTTTGTTGTTTAATAAAAGAGGGCTAATGCCAGATTCATGCATTCATGTATTTTATTTCCTATGATGACCAACCTATCCTATAGATTAATCTCGTTTCTTAAATAGGGAAACGAGTTGGTTGGATAGGGCCCAACCAACCCAGCTCGTTTTCCCTCTGTTTATTATATTGTGTGGTGAGTAAATGATGTGATACATATTTCTGTGTGAAGGTTTGCTTGTAAGAGGTGCACCTGATTGGATAAGCTCTTGTGTGTTTTCTTTCAAAACGAGTGATAAAGGTTCAAATCTGTAACTTTGCATTCTTGTGTTTATGATTGGGGTTTACTTTTAAGCAGAGCTTTCTCTGTTATTGAAGAATTTATTTTGTTTATTGTAAACCATATTAAGGGTTTGAATTTGGAAATTCTCTTTTGATTTCGAAGTCATCTCTTTAGTTTAGATCTACTCTATAGTGCACACATATTCCCTGAGATAAGATCCACAGAGGGGTTATTTCAATCTTGCTTGGAAATTGATATGTTTATTCTTTAAATTGTTCTTTTTCCATAGAAGGCAAGCAAAAACCCTTGTTCTGGTACCTATAGCTATTTGGCAACCTTATTGTGCAAGTGAAGTTATTCTTGATTGAGGACCTATATTATTTTGGGCTAGATGAACGTAAGTTTTCTTTTGGTTATTTGGAAATGATAGGTGCAAGAACATAATATTGTCATCTTTAATCAAACTGATGTCATTAGTTGAGTTTCTTTTTATAAAGTTATATGCAAAAAATCAGATCTTGAATATAGTATTAAACCAGAAAAAGATCGATATATTTGTGAGGGGATTTTCCTATTTATCAATATTTATTTTGATGATTGATGAAGTCTTGAGCTTCATGCATTGAAGGTGTGATGAGTCTAAGAGTTTTGTCTTAATTCAAGCAAGATTTTCACATTATTTGAGTTTAGAATTACCACACAATATCCTTTTTAGTACAGGAACATGGTGATTTTCTTCAGTACATGCACATAGTGTTATTGTTTCTCCTAGTACAGGAATAGAGTGAAGGCACTCTTTTGTTCTACCTAGTGCAAGAATAGAGTGCAGGAACTATTTTCCTCTTCCAGTATAGGAACTGATTGCAGGAATATATTTAATTTGAAAATCATTTCTATTTTGAAATGTTTGCGCTTGCATGGTTTGAAATGAAACTTTGATTTGTTTGCTCTTGAGTTATTTCTATTAGGTATTTGGTTGCTACTTTTTAGTGAAAATACAGTCTGTTGAGTGGTTGGGTGTCATTGTGTTGATAGTACATAAACATAATTTCAAGGTTTTCTTTACATATATGTTTTATTGCACCTGAATGATTCAGTTGTAGGGAAAAAGATAGTGATTACAGAACTGATCCAGAATCCTTGGCATTTCTTGTGCTACGCCTCAAAGCTTACGAAGCCCTAAATTGATAATTAAGTGTTGAGTAATTGAAATTCAATTACTACTCCCAACACTTATGTTCTAGAACTATTTCTGGCTCAATTTGAATAATAAAACCCATCATGATGAGTTTTTTATTATGTAGCTGAAAATAATATGAAGCCTTTATGTTCACTAATTTGGATTAACTTTGTCCAAGTGATGATATCTTTGAGCCGTAATCCAATCATTTGAGGACGCGATCGCTAATGTTATCATGTTTTTCCTCTTCAGCAGAATTAGAACAACAGGACAGTGGTAAAGGAATATTATGAGATTACTGCGAAAATCATAAGTAGAATTGTAGGGGGGGGGCTTTGTAATGGCTCATTTGTTGCCACTTTTTTTTGGGTTGGGGGGGGTGGGGAATGACCCTCCATCATTGATTGGCTATGATTTATATTGTGTGAAGTTTGCATTGTTAAGAATTGACATCTTGGCATATGTTGAGTGAGACCTTTGCCAAAATGGTTGAATGCAATGATTACCTACATGATTTTGTCTTGAGAATAACTATCACTATGGCCCAATTGTGTTCGATATAGTAGCATGACATGTTTTTCTTCCTCAGATTGGAATTTGGAAATCACGGTTCACAGAAGTTGAAGCGAAAGGAATGGGTGTGGAGAATGGTAGAAAGGAATGCAACGATCACACCGAAAGCCAAAGAAACCCCCACACAACCCAAAAACCAGTTGACATACCATAGAAATCCCAACTTCTTAGCATAAAAAACTTTAATCCAAAGCCACATGAAGCATGGGTACCCAAAAGTAACAGGGATGTTGGATATTTCTCCCAACACCAAGGCAAAGGTGGAAAAAAATGAGATTCCACCATTGCATATGCATTAGTATAAAGAGATTCAAATTATTGTGTAAAATGAATTTCATCATCCTTCAGATCAAATAGACCATCCATTCACAATCTTAGGTCCATGGGCTCCATGGCAGAAAAAGGATGTACATCAGAAAAATGTGCTTGCAAGCTATCTAATCCAATAATATATGAAATTATATTCTCTCGAGTTCCAGGTGCTCTCCCCTGCATCCATGATAAAACCAGATAATTTGTTGTTGACGCGCACTTCGCACATCTAAATCCGCCATATGATATTTCTCCCCAACCTTTCCAATTGCATTCCTTTGCTACCAATTGAAGAAGAATCTTAAGACGTTTTTGAAGGCTTGGTTCTACTCCTTTGGAAAAAACCATATCTTTAGACAAAGAAAGGAATGATTCACTTTGAAAATTATCTATAACATCTGGAGTTATATATGACATAGAATATCCAATGTCGTCAACAAATTTTCGAGCACATGCTCTAAAATTGATTTATCCTCCATTATTCTCAGCTTTGGCCAAATATACTTCTGCATCAAAGCTTATGTTTTCAAATGGAAAAGATACATCAAGAAGTTGCTAAAAAGAAAATTTTTGATGTTAATCAACTTCTTTGTACACGATCCAAGCACCAAAACTCTAAGAGAGTCGTGCATTAAATTAAATTTCCTTGTTGAAACGAGGAAAGGTCTAGATACATTACCTTGCAACCAGATCCCTTTGATGCCCAAAATGTTGTGAGAGGTGAAGAATTTTAGTATGGTGATTTTGTGCTACAACAGATACCAAGTTGACCAAGTCTGTAGAAATTTGAATAATATAACACTTATTCATAGAGATTATCATGATTATACATTGTTTTCGGAATGCATGCATAATAAATAACCTCCTCTACCATTTATCATCAAGGTGAGGAATTAAAAAAACAATCGCATGCGCACATTGAAACATCAATCACACATATCAACACACTATGTAATGGGGAAAGCATACAGCTAAAAACCCCTAACTATATGTATATTATAATGATAGAAAACATGTAACAATACATAGTACAATACTCCTCACAAGTACTCAGTACTATCTCCACATGCTACACACAAAACTAGCTCAGATCTGAACAAGTCACAGGCTCAAATCTCCTCCACTTTTTGCCTGCCTCTACTGCGCAATCCAAGTTGAGAATACATCATATCCAAATTCGAATTCCCTTGGCTTGTACTGTGCAATCCTCTTTGGCAATCTCAATCAATGATTGTGCAAATCTCATGCACAGCTATAGTCACAACTGATAGTAGTCTCACCCTTTCACCCACCTCTAACACTTGTCTCCACTGAACTGTCCATGCACTGAGTTAACTGATGTATTCTTTAGTTGATTTATGAGTTAATAATTAGTGAATTAATTAATAATTAATTCACATCACTCATCACTAGTGTATTTGGCAGATAGACTAAATACAACTAGTTCAACTAAGTCAAACTGAACACAACTCCATCAACTCCTCAATCCACTCCACCAAACTCAATCACTTGAGTTCTAACTGAAGTCCATCATGCAATAGCTCAACTAACCCATAGGAAAAACGTATTTCCTTCTGGTAGTTGCATGTGCCACATCCATAACTCGAACTAAAGTGCTGCAAGAGGATAAGATAATGTTTATAGTCCAAATATTATTAAGAGCTAATAATATTCGACTGTTCTATTTTTTTGACTGGCAGTCTAAAAATAGACTCCGCCCATATGTCTAAAAATAGAAGTCCATATATTTTTACCAACATGACCAATCATCCATAAATAGCATCCTGCAACTCATAGACCATGATCCATATGTCTAAAAATAGACTTTGCGCCAAAAAAAGCCTGTGGGCCCACTTAGTGAAGGCGACTTATTTTCACTAAGCTCCATCATCTTGTTGCATTTTCAACACTCACTCCCAATAAGATATGGATTATCTGCAACCCCTATCTTGCCTCTATGGTATTCAAATTTGCTCCTGGTGAGCACCTTCGTCAAGATATCAACATCCTGATCCTCCGTGGGAATGTATGAAAGTAACATGATTCTCCGTTGCACACAATCTCTGGTATGATGGTACCTGATGTCGATGTGCTTGGATCTGTCATGAATACTGGATTAGCCGAGAGTTTAATGCAACTCTGGTTATCACAATAAATCACAGTAGGCTCTAAGTGTGACCCAAACAACCCGACCAGGATCTTCCTCATCCATATAGCCTCGCACACAGCCAAACTTACTGCCATATACTCGGTCTCTGCTGAACTGAGTGCCACAGATCTCTGCTTCCTGCTGTATCAAGAAACTGCTATCGACCCGATACTGAAGATCCCTCCAGATGTGCTCTTTCTGTCCGTTGGGCTCCCTGGCCAATCTACATCCGTGAAGCCACATAGCTTCACCTCATCCTCCTATCTGTACCACAATCCATATCCCGATGTGCCTATGAGATAAGGCAATACATGCTTGCCTGCCTTCCAGAAGAGCTTGGTTGGCTTAACCATAGCTTGTGAAAGCTGGTTAACAGCATAGCATATATCGGGTCGTGTATTGACCAGATACATAAGTGACCCCACCAACTGTCGATAAATAGTGGCATCCACTACCTCCGCTGAAGTAGCATCCTCCTTCCTCCAACCTCCAGGAAGAGGAGTATCAACAGGCTTGCAACCATGCATGTTGAACCTCTCCAATATCTCCCGGGCATACTTACCCTGAGAAACATATAGTCCATCACTGTGCTGCCAAATTTCCAATCCCAGGAAATAATGAAGGATGCCCAAGTCCTTCATCTCAAACTCTCTAGCAAGATCCTCCTTGCATGAAAGTATCAACAGCTCATCTCCCGTCAAAATCAAATCATCTACATAAAGTACAATGATCAGCAACTTACCCTCCACCACAATCTGGTATAGGTTAGGATCCACCTCACTCTTGAAGAATCCAAGTCCGGTGAAATAACTGTCTATCTGTGTGTACCAAGTATGAGGTGCTTGTTTCAACCCATACAACGCTCTCTTGAGCCTGCACACATGCGACTCACTGCTGAAGATCTCAAAACCTTCGGGCTGCTCTATGTACACCTCCTCCTCAATGACTCCGTTGAGGAACGCAGTCTTCACATCCATCTGATGGATGTGCCACCCCATCTGCGCTGAGAGAGAAAGAATTGTCCATATGGAAGAATACCTTGCGACAGGTGCAAAGTTATCCTCATAATCGATCCCCTCTATCTATGAGAAGCCTCGGGCAACAAAAAACGAAGAAGATCCCAAGAAAAAACAACCAAAAGATCCATTCTATTTAGAAGGATTACAAAATTTTTTGAAGACCATGTCTAATGAAATGGTCGACATTAAGAAACAAGTGGCAAAAACTTCTTCTAAAAAGCCATACAGGCCTTTTAAAAGAAATCCTTCAACTGATTCCAAACCCCCTAACGCTATTTCAAACGCTGAATCGGAAGAAGAAGAAGAGAAAAACGCTACTGAAGAACATACCGATGAAGAAGAAGTTGTAGAGTTACAAGGTATGTGGGATTTTATCCTCCCAGATGAAGAGGATCAAGAGGCATTCCCAGCTAGTACTCGCAGTAGAAATTAACTTGATCCTCCTCAACCTACACCTAAGCCAAAGAGCGCAAGCTCGATGACTAAGGATAAAGTCGCAGCCAAGAAAACATCACCTAAAGTGACTCAAACCATCCTAGTCCAAACAGAAACATCGACTCCATCTAAAACGCTAATCGTCTTGGATTAAATGGAGTATAATATCATAGAAGACATGAAAAAGACTAGGGCCAATATTACTCTTTTTGAATTGAGCAAGTTAAAACACCATCAAAAAGTACTTTTGAAAGAATTACATGTTGTACCAGTTGCACCTTTACCAGCCGCTGTAAGCTCTCAAGCTTCCCATGATATGAGAAGACCTCCAACTAATACGATGAATAAAGTTGATCCAAATGATATCGCATTAATTGGAGGAAGATCGAGATCTCATACTCCCCCATTTCTCCTTACTTATGAAATTTTCAATAAAAATGTGCATAATTGCTTAGTGGATTCTGGAGCTTCATCGAATATTTTACCAAGATCAATTTGTGCAAAATTGAATGTTCAACCATAGAAATCCGATGTACGCATAGTTCAGCTAGATCGATCGCAAGTCGAAGTGATTGGCGAGTTAATTCAGGTTACCACAAGGCTGTCATCCAACCCAAAGGTATGTCAAGTTATTGACATTTTAGTTGCTGATATTCCTGAATTTTATGGCTTAATTGTTAGCAGATATTGGTCAGAAAAACTTCACGGATACCTCGCAACCGACTGGTCCCACATGTGGCTGCCTTATAATGGTAAACCAAACCAAATAAAAGTTGAGTGCGAAAAACATCAGAAATACATAGTAACAAAACTCGAGGGAGAAAATGAACCAGTAGCATATAAATCTAACATCATTGGCAACTATTCAGTAGATTCTTTCCTAGGAAATTTTAATGCTCATACTTCACCTTAAAACATTCTGTTTTATCTCAGATAGAATTTTTTTCTCAAACAGACAGTTCTAAATGCATTAATTTTATGGATAGTCCTGTAAATAAAACTTTTTTTTGGAAATTATTTTTTGATGGTTCCAAGTCTAATGAAGGAGCAGGAGCAGGATGCGTATTAGTAAGCCCAAAGGGAGATAAAACCATGCTAACTTGCAGACTCGAATTTGAGTGCACCAACAATACCGCAGAATATGAAGCTCTAGTCCAAGGGTTATACAAAGCAATCAGATTAGACGTCAAATACCTGCAAGTTTTCGGAGATTCTGAAATTGTAATCAGACAGGTACGTAATACTATACATTGTTTATCAGGTCATTTAAAGCATTACCAATCTTTAGTTCAAGATCTGACTGAACATTTTATAGCATTTAATATTTCATCAATTCCCAGACTCCAGAATGCTAGCGCAGACCTCTTAGCCAACGTAGCTTCCAAGCTCATTCCTTCAGAAGATTTTAGCCCTAACCGATTTTCAATTGAGTTAATTTTTAGACCATCTATTCCTGATAACATTACCAATTGGAGGATTTTCAATGACGATCCTGATATCGTGAGTTTTCTCACATCTGAAGGATCCTACACCAATCAAATAATTGACGAAGACCAACATGACCAACAATTGCAATAGGATAGTACTAACAATGCTATACCTAAATCAGTAGTCAAATTAGAAGACCTTTATGATTTGAAAGATCGATTCAAAAGATCTACCAATTCAAAACTCCAAAGTTCAACTTTGAATTATGAATTAGTAAATCTAGGAACTGATGCCAAACCACACTATATCAACCTAGGTCTTGGCCTAGCCCCTAAAGAAAAATTAGCGTATATTCGTCTCTTGAAACAATACAAAAGTGTCTTTGCTTGGAATTACGATGAAATCAAAACATACGACACCTCCATCATCCAACATATTATCCCAATGATCGATAATGAAAAACCTGTCCAACAAAAGTTGAGAAAGATCCATCCAAATTTAGAAAATCAGATCAAAACTGAACTCAATAAGTTATTGAAATCCAAAATAATATTTCCAGTTAGACATTCTAAATGGGTCTCCAATATTGTAGTTGTTAGAAAGAAAAACAAAGATATTAGAATCTACATTGACTTTCAAAACCTTAACAAGGCCTGCGAGAAGGATAATTTTCCTTTGCCCCCCATGGAACAAATACTACAGGCAGTTGCGGGCTTAGAATTAATGTCATTCTTGGATGGATTCTCGTGGTACAATCAAGTGTTGGTACATCCCGACAATCAATTAAAAATGACATTCATAACTAAATGGGGAACATACGCATATCAAAAGATGCCATTTGGATTGATAAACGCGGGTGCCACATCAGAGAGCCATGGACATCGCATTCAAGGGGTTAGTTAATAAATCAGTGGTAATCTATTTAGATGATATAACTGTTTATTCCAAGAAACGAAGCAACCATATCAAAGATTTAAAACAAATCTTCCAACGTTGTTTAAGGTATGGGATTTCGCTTAACCCAAAAAAATCCTTTTTCGCATTAAGTGAAGGAAAACTTCTAGGATTCATAGTGTCAAAATTTGGAATTCACATTGATCCTGACAGAATCAAGGAAATTTCCGCAGTACCCCTACCTCACAACAAGAAAGCCATGCAATCTTTCCTTGGCCAGATTAACTTTGTAAAGAGATTTGTTCCAGATTTTTCAAGAATCGTATCTCCTTTACAAGCCATGATTAAAAAGAACGCAAACTTTAAATGGGGCCAAGATGAACATGAGGCATTCAATCTAATCAAACAAGAAATTATCAATGCTCCATCTTTAGCAACTCCAAATTTTTCTGATCCTTTTATTTTGTATACATTTGCCTCAGATAGATCATATGTTGTGATACTCACTCAAGCAAATCAAGAAAAGGCGGAAGCCCCAATTGCTTTTTTCAGTTCCAATTTACAAGGAGCTGAATTGAATTATTCAGATGTGGAAAAACAAGCTTATGCTGTTTTTAAAGCAATTAAATATTTTAGACCTTTTTTACTCAAAACACATACCAAAATCATAGTACCATTTCCAGCGGTAAGAAATCTTCTATTATAGAAGGATGTGGGTGAGAAAAGGGCCAATTGGGTTACCGCCTTACAGGAATATGATGTAGAAATCAAACCAGCAAGTTATGTAAAAGGTCAAGGCTTTTGCAAAATGCTGGCAGGAGCATCGCTATGTCCGAAAATCCATATGCAGAGGTACAAGTGTATGAGGTAAGCCTAAACGATGTTGAGTCATTATATGATGATACTATTTATTATCTAAAGAATGGATATGCTCCTCCAAACCTCAATCATACCAAGAAAAGAGCCCTGAGGTTAAAAGAAAAACAAGATCAACTCGTGAATGACGTTCTTTTTAGAATAAATTATGATTCTGTTCTCCTTAGATGTATTGAGAAAGCTGAAGCTGAAAAATTATTGCAGGAACTCCACGATGGGCCAGCAGGCGGACACTACGCTGGAGACGCTACTGCTCACAAAATTTTACGCGCAGGCTATTACTGGCCCACATTATTCAAAGACGCACATAACTACGTAAGGAAATGTCAAGTCTGTCAAACCACTGCTGGGAGACAAAAGAAACCATCCTTGCCACTGAAACTAGTTACCATTGAACAACCTTTCGATCAGTGGGGATTGGACGTAATAGGTGAGATCGTTCCTCACTCTTCTAAATAGCACAGATACATCCTTACAACAACAGATTACTTTGCTAAATGGGTAGAAGCAGTTCCACTCAAGACGACTAATGCTGAGAATATCATCGAATTCATAGATTAGTTCATAATCACCAGGTTTTGATTGCCTTCCACTTTAATGTTTGATAATGCATCATATTTTTCTGGTAATGCAATGACTGAATTTGCACTCAAAATGGGTTTCAAGCTTAAATACTCAGCCAATTATTACCCACAAGGGAATGGGTTAGCTGAATCTACAAATAAGAACTTAATCAGAATCATTAAGCGAACCATTGACCAATATCATAAAAATTGGCATAGGTCTTTAATATATGCTTTATGGGCAGATCGAATAACGCAGAAAGCCTCCATCAGCACTTCTCCCTTTAATCTAGTTTATGGGAAAGAAGTGGTTCTTCCAACACATCTGGAAATTCCCTCTTTAGCCTTGGTTCAATATATTGATGAAGCACCAACTTCTTCCCTACAACTAAGACAGCTGGAATTGATTAAGCTAGAAGAACAACGAGAACGGGCTAAGATTACTCACGCTCATCATCAAGCACTGGTGAAAGCCTCTTTTGATTCCAATATGACATCCAGAAAAGATTTTCACATGGGAGATCTAGTTTTAAAATGGAACAAGTCTCATGAGGAAAAGGGAAAACATACAAAATTTCAAAGAATGTGGCTTGGTCCTTTTCAGATCATAGAATTCATAGGTTCGTCTACCTTCATGTTACAAGATTTAATAGGGAAAAGAGATTCTTTACCTGTTAATGGTCAGATTCTTAAGAAATATTTTCCATAGAAGATCATTCTTCTATTCTTGTAGAGTAGTTGTTTTTCTTTCCATAATAAAATCGGTTGTAAATGGTTACATTTGAGATTCACGAAAAAGACACAAATTCTCTTCTATATTTTGTTTTTTCGCTTGTATAAATAGAATTCTTTCTAAAAATTAATCATTACTATTGAAAGATACAGTTAAAGACTATACGCCTAGAAATGATACTAGTTTCAACTGTATAAAATTTGACAAAAAACACCTTTAGTTAGAAGTTGTTTCATTTCAGTCAAATGAAAGGTATCAATAACAAAATGAAGATTCTCTGTAGAAAGGCTCTTTCCAAAAAACTCTATCATTGTCATCCAAAGTTGTCTTAAGGACATGATGACTTCCTCCCCACCTAGGAAACTACAATATTTAGAGAATAAACCAAAGATACACTTTAACTTAAAGAGTAAGAGGTCTCATCACAAGCTGACTTATCATGATCATAGATGTTATATCTTGTTGACTTTGCCAAATACTGCATACCACAATAGGGAAATGACTCAAGATTGTTAAAATCAGAAGACAAGGGGTCTCATCACGAGCCAACTTGTTCAGAAAAGTTATAAATCAGTGAATGACTGTGTCATGAATTGGCTACCAAACCAAGACATTGCTCTTTAAGAATAAAAAGAAAATGAAAGCAAAAGTGTGGAAATGGATTTTTCTTTGAAAAGTTGTAAATTTCTCTAAGTATGATACAAGATCATTGCTGGATAATAGGTAACCCCGTCGAAGCTATAAATGCTTGCTGGCAGCAGAGGCTCTGCCTACACAAATGAGCATATTTCAAACTGATTTACAGAGAATACTTTGTTTTTATCTTTATAAACCTAGTAATCGTTGATGTAGATACAAAGACTGGCTTGAGGAAGTAAATAATCAAAGTTGGGAAAAAGAATAAACAAAATATCATTGATAGGCAAAAGCATAATATACTTAGTCTTTCTATAGTAACGTTTAATATTTTGGAAAAATTTATGTTTTGGAAGTTTTGAAAATTCAAAAAAGCAGCAGAGATAACTGGTTCTTCCAAGTGAATCGCTAATTGTTGTGGCCAGCAACAACCCCCCTTCTTATTTAGTGTTATTCCTAATACTAAATAAGTGGGGACCCTTAGTTAAAAATTAAAAAAATCAAAGTAGTGCTTAAATTTCTTTTTCGAATAAGCTTACCATCATAAGCTTAGGAAGCCCCCCTTGAAAAATCTAAAAATCTAAGTTTTATGATAAGGTAAGACAAAATATTTCCTTAGGAAATATCACATTGCAAAAAGATGACAGGGTACCACCTTACAAACCAAATTCCAACATTGCGAGATCGCGATATGCGATAATAAACAAATATCGCATCGCATACATCAAGCACAATTTACATTGAAACACTTTAATTTGCCGATATGCGATGACGCTGATCGCAAATCGCATTTCGTAGAAAACAGAATAACAAAGATTGCCATATATCACGTTCCTACGATCTGCGATATTGTGATATTGCGATTTTGCGATACAACGACAATGTGATAATGTGATGTCACGAGCGATCAACTTTGCGATGTTACAATTCTGCGACGTTATCATTTCGCGATGTTGCGATCTGCGATATTGTGAAGCAAATCACAAAATCGCTTCATCTCAGATCTTTCGGGCTCGTTATTCAAAAAATTATTTTCCATAAACTGACACCTGGTTATGCGCTTTAATACTAATAAATGAATTAGTTTCCAATTATTAATGGAATATGGTTTTGTGTTTATCGAAAAATCATCTCACGTAAGGTGGTATACTTTATGCATCTTCAGCATTTAAAACTTTCCCATCACCCTTCCTTGTCATTATTTTCACTTCACTTGTAAATTGCAGGAACGGAGAACAGAGAACAATAAAAAGAAATACGCAGGATAAAATGGGAAAGAAAAGCAAACCTTCGAGCTCTGAAGAAAAAGAAATGGCACCCTTGTATACAGACACGGCCTGTAACAGAGACGCAGGAATTGCTACGTGGGAAGGCATGTATAATCTGCTTGAAGAGGAGAATCCCATAGTAATGGAAGTTGTCGCTACTGCAGGCTCAAATAATTCTTCTGAGGCATCCATCACAGAGCTAGCTTGCTCATTCTTACACTGGATAGTAGCAAGACCCAAAATTCTCCCATACACGGACATGGTCAAATGGATATTAGACAGCGTTGATATAAAAAATAGACAGTTCAAAACTCAGGGTCAAGAGCTTATGGAATCATTATTTTCACAAAATTTGAACTTTATACCACCCAAAAGGAAAAAGTGCAAAAGGTGAAAAATGCATTAAGGAAACCCGGATCAAGAAACGAAGGCAGTTTCCGATGCGCATAGCTGAGAAAAATTTCTCGAAAAGGAAAGCTTCTAATTTCTCAGTCACCTGCAAGCCCCGAAAATTGCAAGAAAGCAACGATAAAGACAGATTGGAAGCAGAAGGCTCAAGAAAAGGTAGAAGCAATCCAAGGGTTAACCAAGTTGAACTGGGATTATTACTGGGCATACTTGGTAAAGCCACATAGCCAGTGGATGACTCTTAAGTGTATCATCAATTTGGCCGAAAAGATGGCGCCAACTCTTGTCGATTCTATTTTCTCAGCTCAGCTAAAATCGGAAGTCATCCAGCCGACTCTTCTCAAACAGATGCTACATGCGTGTGATTTCAAGGACCAGATACAGAAGTAGTTTTAATTTTAGATTCAATTTTATTTTTAATTTTGTTTTATTTTCTTGAAATGAGGACGGTCATTTAAATCGCATCCTACATTTTTGTAATAATTTATTTTTAGATTTAGTTAGTAGTATTTAAACCCTTCTCATGCATTTAGAGAAGGGTCCTGAAATTTATCAAAAACTTATCCCCAGAACATGCACTTTTGTACCCTCTGAGGAGGTTTTGATGAATGAATGGAACATGATTTATTGATGTTTGCATTTGATATCTGCTACTGATGTTGCACTTTTGTACTCTTAGTGGATGTTAGATCAAGAAGAGATAAATCATTATCGCTTGAAGCTCATGAGTAGGACTAGTTATAAATGGTATTTCTATCTCTTAACTATTTTTGCCTTGTGTTAAAGTGATTTTCATGTTCAGTTATTTATATATTGATGTATGAATGCCTAAGTTATCATTTGGCACTTTTGTACGGTGATAGCTATTTATTTATGCTTGATGTATGAGTAGCTTACTATGCAATATGTTTCTCACAACTGTTTCGTCTAACTTTTTATACGAAGTGGTTCATCCTTATTGAATTCTTTTCTCATAACAGTTGAATGATCTTTATTACCAGTTGTTATTTGAAATCATTTTAGATCGCATAAAAGAAAGGTTACACCCCGGGTTAGTGTAGACTTAGATATTTCTGCTTATTAGAATACAATTTCCTTATTATTAGATTAGAATTAGAGTAGAAGTATTCCATTTAGAAACTGTTAGAAAAAGAAATATCAGTCCATCACACACACACACATAAATTGGGAAACTGGTCCCATATCCCCAGTCGGACCCACTATACCGAACAGAAAAGGAGCTGTTAACCAAGGTCTGGACCGGGTGGGTATCCCCCTTGTTGTAGACCTGATTTTCGGGGCTTCAACACCTTCCCATTCTAAGAGTTCGCAGAAGCCAGACTCTAGTAATAGCCAGGGTGTTTGTGGATCTGCCCCTCCCCCTCCTCCTCCCCCTCCCCATTCTCCCCCTACTCCCCCTAACCCCCATCCCAATCCCCTTACTCATCCCCCTCCCCCTCCAAGAAGAAATATGGTTGATGATATTAAGCTGTCTGTTTTCAAAGGAATTGGATCAGAGGATCCATAACAGTTTTGGTTTTTATGTGAAGCTATATGGACAACGAAGTAGATCAACGATGAAAATATAAAGAAAGTGAAGCTCATTACGACGTTATGAGATAGAGCATTGACATGGTATATGAAGTATTCAAATAATCAGATCAGAACATTTGCAGATATTAAAGCAACATTGATCAGAGAATTTAAGAAGCCAAAGTTTGAGTCGTAGTGCATCACTGAGTTGAAAGAAATTAAACAGAAACCTACTGAGTCTGTTTGGGAATTTGATCAGATATTTAAGGTATTGTTGGATCAAGTGAGATTCGACATAGTTTCACAACAACATAAAGAATGGTTTATAGTTGCGTTTTTACTGCATATCATATTACCATTGACACAACAAAAAATACCAAGTCAAGTCGAAGCTCTACAGATTGTGATGAAGTTGGAAGCTTCACCTATAGGAGATAATAATGCATCTATGCAATAGATTTAGAGTCAACTAGTGAACCTAACCCTACAGATACAAGATATGAAAAAAGCAAAGAGTCAGAGAAGAAGTATGGTGTATGAAGTGAAAATCGAAGGGCCATTCTAAAGAACAATGTCCCATATTTAGATATTACATGGCTAGTGGGGCACCAAATCCCTTAAATCCAAGATCGAGCCTATGGTGCGAGATATGTAAGACCAGAGGCCAACATTGCTCAGAAGACTGTTACCTGTTACAAAAATATGTGTAGACTCCAAGTAACCTATATTGAAAATTTTGTAAATCAATAGGGCATTGATGAGAATATTTGTTGAGCTTATGAACTAATGATGGAGCACGGTGTTCACACTTATAAAATGCAAGCAAAAGAACATGGACATGAAGGCAGTGGATAACGTGGTGGTCGAGGAGGCTACCAAGGAAGAGGTCAAAGTGTCGTAGCTGGTCGAGGATGTGGACAGATCATTTGCTATAACTACGACTAGGCATGTCATTTTACAAGAGATTTTCAGACCCTACAAAGAAATGAAAGTACTATAAATCCTTTGACCATGTAATTGAAGAAAGCCCTGTACTTATGGCAAAGATGCAAGAAAAAAGGAATCAACAGCTGACACAGAGTATTCAAATGATGACTATCAAAAGGAGGACCAATTAACCTCGAGTTAGTGTTTTCATTAGAAGTGGAGTTGCAACCGGAAGTGATAAAGCAGATGAGAAGAAAGAATATGAAAGTACATGGGTTAGAAAAATTTGTTGAGAAAGTTCTTGTTTCTTATATTCAAAAGGAAAAAGAAGTATTTATGGAAGCAAATTGAATCTTTATGGATGTTGAAGCTTCGACCTCTAGTGCATAGCCAAAGCAAAGAACTAGTTGCGACGTGTCATCAACTTCAACATATAATCAAGCTTCGACACAGAACCGAGGTTCGACACAAGATTGAGATCTGACACAAGACTAGGATTCAAAAAATCAAGCAGGTATTTAAAAAAAATATGCAGACTTGTATGAAATTATTAAGAGATCAAAAGGCGGTAAAAGGGATTTAGGAGCTGATAGGTTCTTGTGCATCCAAAGAAACACTGTGAAGTGAGATGCATGCAATCAATAATTTGCATCAAGAAAAAAGAACCAGAAGTGAGACGAGGCTTAGTGCGCAAATATGAGTATATGAGATGGATTAAGTTTTCCTGGATATGGGATCTGATGCTAATGTATTAACGAAGTAAACATGGGAGTTAATGGGTAAGTCGAAGCTATAATGGTCACCTATTCAGTTAAGGATGGAAAATCAACAAAATATATTCCCCTTAGGAAGACTACTAGGTGTAACAGTGGACATTGAAGGATTTCACACTACTGCTGATTTTGAAGTAATAGAGATTGTTGATGATAGTAACCCCTATCCTGCATTGCTTGGACTTGATTGGGAATTTGATAATATGGATATAATTAATCTAAATAAGAGATAGATGATATTTGAAGGGAATAATATGAGAGTAATTGTTCCCTTGGATCCATTAGAAGGGGTAAGATATATAGAACCAGTTAGAGAAGAATATTGTGCAGTTGATATAGATAATATCTATCAAGTGACAACAGAGGAACATGATTGGGTTGATCCTACTGCAGAAGGCAAGTTGAATTGTGAGCATGATAGTTCTTGTACCTCAAACTCAGAAGAAGAGTTGGAAAACTGGAAAAATAGGTTGCATGAAGTATCCAAAAGGAATTGTGCAAGAATTACCAAATCAGTTCATTGTATGATATCTAAGGTATGTAATTTGCCTTTTTATGATGGCTTGGGTGATGCAAATACTTTTCTTGATGATTATAAAGAACGGGTTCCAGAGAATCAAAGGTTGTTAGCCTTGCATATAGCCCTGAAATCTACCCCTGCTAGATGGTGGGGTGCACACACGAAGAATATGGAAGGTTGGAAAGAAAGTCAAAGATTGATGTGGATAGGGTTTGGATAGATAGATACAGAAATAAAGATAAAATATGGTGGTGAAACTAATCCTAGGAAGCATATCCATCTATGCACTACATCATGGAAGGAGATTCCACAACAAGAATGGGTACATGGATTCATTCATACATTAGAGACAATCCCTAAGAACTGGTACTTAGAAACAAAGCTTCGACATGGTACAGTAAACTAGGAAAACATGGTTGATGGCTTCATATTAACATTCAGCTTTGAGGATGATTTCCCATACATAGATTTTTCCCTTCAGACAGTTAAGAAGAGGATCTTTGAGAATGCAACCCCATTGACATGGAAGCAACCTGATTGGGCTGCGTAGATAGAAAATGCACTAGAATGTTATAACCTTACTACAGATGAAGAAGAAGATCCTCACAACATTGACATAGCAGAATCAGAAGGATACCATGAAGTAACTGGACCTAAGCCAAAAATACCAGATATAATGAAGCCACTAAAGACCAAGAAGGTGAACATAGGATCAAAGAAGGAACCTAAGTTTGCAACAATAAGAGACTATTAGGATGAAGAGATAGTCAGTAAAGTTATAGAGTTACTTCATGAATGCCAAGAGCTATTTCCCACCAAGTTTTCAGATATGAAGGGTATAATCCGAGATCTAAGAGTCATGAAGATTCCCCTTAAGCCTGATGCGATGCCAATCAAATAAATACCTTACTAGCTGAAACAAAGTATAAGGAGAAAGTAAAGATATAGCTTGATAATATGATAGCAGCAAGAACTATTGAGCCAGTAGAAGAATCATAATGTGTGAGTCCTATGGTGGTGTAAGAAAAGAAGACTCAAGGAGAGATTAGGATCTGTGTGGATCTGAGAAAGTTAAATTGTAGAATTTTTCTACAGATCAGCTAGCTCTGATACCATGTAGAAATTCCCACTATAGATCACATGATAATGCAATAGACTAAAGCAAAATACTTGATCTACTTTTACAACCAATTTAGTGGAAGCTTAATCGAACATGAGCAACATTAATAAGAACACATATAACTGATATGGAGAAATCAATCACACATAACACAGAAAATATAACCAGGGGAAAGCCTCAGCCTAAAAACCCAACTCTGTATTATCATACAAGTGGAAATATAGCCAGTATTACAAAAAGAATCAGCTCAAAAGCTATCCTGCTCTCTCTGCAATACCTCTGCTGCTCATAGATAGTCAAAGGCCTCTCTCAAACCTCCTGATTTTCCCTCCAAGCCTCCTATTTCTTTGTGCAATTTTGATTGGGGTCCAGTGCATCCACTTGTGTGAATTGGCCTCTTCACACACTCATTAACCTCTGATCCAACTGCGTAATCCTGAAGGAGATAAATCCTTCTCCATGGATGAGATTCCTTTACAGGAAAAAAAATTCATCCAACTGATAGTACATTGTCCCTTCTTTGATCTCAACTGGGTCTCTGTCTAAATTGACATGCATGAGTTATTCATGAGAGAATATTCAATTATCTGGAGAACAACAGTTACATGCATGCAAGCATTAACTAACTAAACTCACATTAATTTAAACAAGATGTTTAAATCAATCTAACTGGACTTGACTCAGTTAACTAAGCCAACTATTTACTACTCAAATTAGAACTCATCCTTATCTCTTTAATTGATGGATAAATTCCTCAATTAATAGAGAAACTATTGCATGTCCTCACATAGACTTCATGTTTGATTTTTCACAACTAATTAACTCATGGTGAATTAATTAATTTATTTTCAAACAAATGTTAAGTTCAAATTCAAATTTTACTTCCTATTTTTAGTCCAGGGACTAACTAAAATAGGAATCCATCCTGAATTGCTAAAAATAGAATGCTATTTTTAGCACTTCCATTTTTAATTCCCTGTTGCTCAATCCAGCACTCGTACCCAAAATACTATTTATAGCAGTGCTATTTTTAGCATTTCTTGTTGCCATTTTCAACATAAATAATTCATTTTTACATGATCCCTTCCCTACCCCTTTCACAGATGAAGTGCTAGATAGTGTATGAGGTTAAGAAGCTTACTCATTTACAAATGGATTCTCAGGTTATCATCAGATTAAGATTGCACCTGAAGATCGGCATAAGACCACATTTGCTATAGAATGGGGTTCATATCAATACATAGTAATGTCTTTTGGATTAAAGAATGCCCCTGCTATATTTTCTAGCATGGTGGTTTCATATTTCAAGGAATATATCCACAAATTTTTGGAGGTATATTTTGATGATTGGATGGTATTTGGGTTGCTAAGAAAAAATATTGGACATTTAAGACTTATGCTCAACACATGTAGACAATATCAGAGATCTTTGAATTTAAAGTCATGCATATTTTGTGTATCCTTTGGCATATTGTTGGGACATTTGTTTGCAAGCAAGGAATGATGGTGGACCCTACTAAGATGGTTATAATTGTGAATTTTCCTCCACCTAAGACAATAAGACAACTTGCATTACGTTGGGACATGTTGGGTATTACAGGAAATTCATCACAAGGGGTATGCACAAATCACTGTGCCTATGGAGAAATTGTTAAAGAAGGATGTAACTTTTCAGTGGAATGAATAATGTCATAAGAGCCTCTGAAACAAAAAATGGTAGTTGTGCCTATATTAGTGTTCCTCGATTGGAATAAGGAATTCCATGTCCATGTGGATGCCTCTTGTATAACTTTGGGAGTATTATTGGCACAACTTGGTGTAAGAGAAATTGATCACCCTATAGATTTTGAAAGTAGAAAGTTATCTAAAGTAGAAAAGAATTACACCACTATAGAAAGGGAAGGACTGGCCATGGTGTATGCTTTGCAGAAATTTAGACACTATTTGCTAGGATCACACTTTAAAATGTTTACAAATCATTTTGCACTAAAGTATTTGGTTAATAAGCCTATCTTAGGAGGAAATATTTGCATATGGTTATTGTTATTCCAGGAATATGACTTTGAAATCATTGTTAAACCAGGAAGACTGAATGTAGGACCTAACCATTTATCAAGATTGGAAACAGGGGAAGAACCAACCAGCATAGAGGATAATCTCCCTGATGCACAGTTATTTGCAATCAGAGTTGCAGATGACCATTTTGTAGATATCATTCAGTTTTTTACCACAGGGATGGCTCCTTCAGAGTATACTACGCAACAAAAGAAATAATTAGTGGTTAAGGAAGATAAATTTTCATTAATAACAGGACAATTATATAAGATGGGACCAGATGAAATATTGTGTAGATATGTTCCTGAACATGAAAGACAGATGATTCTAGTAGAAGCTCATGGTGGTGCAGCTAGTGGACACTATGCAAGAAAATCTATTGCGCAGAAGATTTTGAGAGCAGGATTGTGGTGGCCTACACTACATAAAGATGTGAAGGAGTATTGCAGAGCATGTGATATGTGTCAAAGAATAGGAAAACCTTCAAGAAGAGATGAGATGCCATTGGTACCACAAGTTACATTGCAGGCCTTTGATAAGTGGGCTATTGATTTTGTTGGACCCATCAACCCACTTGGAAAGAGGATTGGTGCGAGGTACATAATTACAACAACTGATTACTTGACAAGATGGGTCGAAGCACAACCAGTAAGGGACTGTAGCGCAAAGACTACTGCAAAGTTTATTTTTGAGTATATATTGTCTAGATTTGGATGTCCAAAGATTTTGATGAGTGACCAAGGTTCCCACTTCCTGAATAAAACTATTGAAGCATTGACTGAGGAATTCCAAGTTTATCATCAAAAGAGTACCCCTTATCACCCTCAGGCCAATGGAATAATAGAAGAATTCAATAAGATTTTGGAGAATGCACTGACTAAGGTATGCAATGTGAACAAAGATGACTAGGACCTTAGAATCCCAACAGTTTTATGGGCTTATAGGACCACATGTAAAAAGTTGACAGGTCAGACACCCTTTAGGTTAGTTTATGGGAAAGAAGTTGTGATGCCCATGGAGTAAATCATGCCTAGCTTGAGGATTGCAGCTTTTACAGATATGGAAAACCCTGATATAATGGAGGAAAGAATGTCGCAGTTGATTTCTTTGGAAGAAGACAGATTTATAGTAGGATTCCATCAGCAGGTACAAAAATCAAGAGAAAAGGCTTGGCATGACAGACATATTAAGTAGAAGAAGTTCCAAGTAGGAGACCTTGTTCTCCTCTATGACAGTAAGTTTATGAAATTTACAGGAAAATTCAAGATGCATTGGTTGGGCCCCTACATTATCAAGCATATTACTGATGGAGGCGCAATTCAATTAGGGAAGTTAAATGGAGAATTGATCGAAAGAAGAGTAAACGGTAGCACGTTGAAGCTATATAGGGACAACTCTATCCCTACAACTTCACTCTAAAGAAGAAAGGATAAAATTATTAGTCCCACCTTGTTATCGGGAAATCTAGTGTCTATTCAAAACTGATAGTCCCACTAAGACAGGTAGCTATCTTAGAAACAAAAAAACTAAAGTTACTTTTGTTTCCTTTACGAGAGATGGATGAGAAAGAAGCAGAGAGTACCAACCTCAGTCTTTCGCTTGGATCCTTGCTTGTTTCCTTTCCCCTTTGACAAAATATCACCACTCCTTCCTTACTTATCCCGCTTCAAAGAGCACTTGTAGAGTCAAAGTAGCATAATAACATCAAATCATAGAGATCTATCACTGTAAACAACATAGGATCAGATATATATTGACCATACAAATGCATATAATGACACGATATTCAGAGATATACAAGCATATGGACGAAAACTCAAATAGATTTATTGATATGAATAATAGAAGAGAGAATTACAACCACTTGGCCTAACCCAGCATCATTCTCCTAGCATGAAAGCCCTCTTCACCTCATACAAAGCAAGATCACCCAACAATGCCTTCAAAGAGAAACCAACAACACTTCCTTGCAAATGACCAAATTCCAGCCCCTTGGATCTCTTGGATGAGGGATCCATATATAGATGTTTTCAGGAGAGTGAGTCAGCCTCTGGGATTTTGATTAGTGTCATTTCACTGATAGTTCTTGGTTCCACATGGAGATTTCAGATCTCTTACTCATCCTTAGGTGAACTTAGAGAGGCAAGTGTCAAATGGGCAGTTTCTAGAAGATTCTCTAGGTTTCCACCTAGCAAACTGCTTGTGCCATTTGTTTGCTCTCGGTCATCGCACCCTATAGAAGGGCTTTCCAGTATGCATCACACTTTTTGCTTGTGGCAGGTGAGATGCATCACACCTTTAGCACTGGGCAGTTTGTATGGTCCTGCTTTGACCAGTTATGAGTAGTTTTTCATGGAGAACTTCTGGGAGATGATGTAATCAGCTGACCTTGCTCCTTTAGGCCCGATATGAAACAACACTTTTAGGGACTTAGAAGCCCTTGGTTTATGGACATGTATGATTGGGGTTGCAGTACCCAAATATGTCTATAACAGTTGCCCCCTAAAGCATGAGGTCGTAAATCCTTTTGATGTCGGGTGAAATGCTTTGTAATGAGGATCCGAGGTTTTTCGAATTGGAAGGTGACCTGTAATAAGATACAATACGATACATTATCTTCACAATATTTTTCATGATCTAGCTGAGGCAGGAATTCCTATGCTCAGCTTTGATAAATTCATTTTCATGTATGTAGGACAAACAACCATCTATGTGCAGACTGATGATTATGGTAGAGCCATCATCCCTTAGTTTGGATGATTATTTATGCAGCAATGACGTACATTCGATGTATTTATTCTCCTGAATATATCGCAGCCCAGATGGATGAAACTAGATCCAGGGTCTTCAAAGCTCGTTCAATCTTCGCCCAAAGTACAAGTCGATCCATGTGAATATATGTTCTGATGTCGAACATGGAAAGACATCACTTGATTACCAGCCAATGATGTAAGCTGTTAACAGGCGCGAGAAGAATCACCGATGATTATGATGACCCTCAAGGTACTGCAGTACAATTCACGTGGTGTGAATACATGAGTTGATGTCGAACACCACGTAAAATATTTTGGTCGAAGGCCATTAATGTAAACCTATCACCGGAAGTGAGAAACTTGCCATTGAGGCATGCAAGCTTCAAACTACTGAAAGGGTTGTCCCTAGGTTGGCTTCTTTGATAATGAGCTGATGTCGACAAGAAGTGACCCGTTGTAGGAGGGCATTGATGGATCCCACATCTATGACACGGAATGGAGCAAATGATTTTGTAGAGGTGAAAATGATCTGATGATACAAGGTTCAGGGTGACGGTCATGAAAGAATGAAGCATGAAGGTATTGCAGTGGATAAGACAAAAGCTGGGTGTGTGAATTCTCTAAATGACTTCTCTTGAACATATTGACGACACTGAAATGGATTGGTAGCGTTAACCCCTAAAGTGGATGCTACGGTGGACCAATGGCAGTATGACCGATGAATGGAATAACGCAACTCGACTCAATCATGGTGATAGAGTGAAAATGTCATGTTCAAGAGCGACCGGCTACCAATAAAGTTTCTTCAAGTTTTCTTCCCAATTTTCCCCAATCATTTCTGACCAGTACCTCTTTATTTTTGTCAAGCTTGAGAAGGATAACATATGCTTGTTCTATAATTTTCCCTTCAGGCAAACCCATTGCTATGTTTTAATGAGCCTAGCGATAGTGAAACTTGTTCTTGTTTGAATGGACAAGTTTGTCGTATTGTTTTAATGAGTTTAACGACAAGGATAACTCGGTCCTTTTCAATTTTAGAGAGTCTGAAAAGAGATGGAAAGAGAAATCCAATATTCCTTTTTCGTAATATAATCCCTTAAGTCCGAAAAAGTATAAAACAATGTGAAAGGGATGAATTTTTGATAGTTTTAACGAGCCGAACAAGACAAAAGCTCGATATTTTTGTGTAATAATCCCTCAAGTCCAAAAAGATTAAAATTTAGAGGAGGGATAACACTTCCAATCACTCTAATGAGTTGGAGAGGCCAATTTCTCGGCAATATTTTCATATTTTATGAGTCAGATGAAGAGAGCTTAAAGGAGACTCGTTTTTTGAGGAATGAGTGATGTTTTCGGATAGCAGCTGGTTCCAGGTAAGGTTTGGAACTTTCCAATTATGGCAGTGTAAAAAGGTGGCTAATAGGATCACTCGTCATAGCCGTTCCTAAAAAAGGGGTAAACAATCAAATGGAGGTGAATGATCGGAAAAAATAGAGTGGAGGTGATGGTAAGAACACGACCAAGGCTCAAAAGCTGATGATAATGCATTCACAATGGTTATTTAAGGGAGGTGGGTTCATTTTTTAATGAGCTTAAACTCTGGTGGAACATATGCTCATTTCTAGGTTTATTTTTTAACGAGCTTGAACTTCGCGTAAAATTGCTCGTGATAATGGTCATTGATATTTGATTCATCGTTGACACTAGGTTCTTTTGATGGTCATACTACCTGTTCAATTGCTCCATCAAAATTATTAGAAATGAGGACATATCCTTGAAAAATGAGTTAAAAAACCAATACCTTACTTAGATTACGTGAAAAGTAACTTAAAAATAGTTTTTTACCCCTCATTTTACCATTTCATTTGGAGTTGTGATTGTTGGAGCTCTGGAGATGTTTTCCCCTTTGGTTTTCACCAGATAATTTTGGGAGATTCTGTGGACGATTTTTAGTGCCGTTTGGACCAAGTAGGAGCTAAACCTAAGCTCTTCAATTGCATTCTTTCCTTTTTTAATTCCAAGCATGTTTTCCTAATTTTTCTGGGCTGCTGGGGTTTGAACGTTTCGTTCTGCCCCCATCGCACTTAGTGTATATCGAAAGGTGCGATGCATCTTAAGCTATACACTAGCCAGAATGTATGCATCACACTGTGTACATAGCTAGGGTGCGATGGGCGCAAGGAGGAAAACTTTTGCACTGATTTCTCATGGAAATTTTGCCTTTTTTTGCCAAATCAGGACCGTGATTCTTCTCTTGTTTGTTTTTCAGAGATTCATCAAAGCAAAATGGTCGTTACATGGCGTGAACATGAGCATGAAGAAGAGGACATGGTTGCCTTACATGATCCAGGTACGGTAACTGCATTGCGGGACTGTGGGTTGGTCAAGTTCTTCCGCATATCTAGCATGAGGCAACAAATCAACTTGTTGCAATATTTCCTCGATGCATGGGATCCTATCAACCAAGTATTCCAGATAAGAGGCAAATCCATCCCCATGATTGTTGAGGATATCTACTTTTTGACTGGTTTATCAAGGCGTGGTGCCTCTCTCTCATTTTCAGGTTCTGCCCGTGGGGGTGAATCCGTGAGGGATTATATTCACCCCTACTGTAGGGAAGGATCTCAACCGAGCAGGGACGGTAAGATCAGTATCTGAGATGTCACCAACTGGCCTCTGAGGACTATTTTATTCACCTTTGCTAGATTGGCTGGTAGTGCGGCCCTTCACTTGGCCAACAGGTCCTATATGCAGTATGCCTTGGAATGCCTCGAACCCAAGGTATTCAACTAGTGTGATGCAGTACTTCCAGTTATCAAAGAACAACTTACCAAGGTGAAAAATGGAAGATCCAAGAACTTTGGCTATGGTTCTATCCTGACCACTTTCGCCTTGGAGAAGATCCCACTGATGCAGCCACAATACATTTCACTTGGCCTACCACCACCAACTAAGCCACGAATGCAGAGATGGGTTGACCTTATGGCCAGACATGCTGGTAAACTGCAGGTTTCATTCTCTGATGCTTTCTTTGAGTGGTTCAACCATCAGTAGATGGTTTATGCCAAGTATCCATATGCTGGGATGGATTTCCGGGGTGACCCGGATTTGGTGCTTCTTAGATGTAGCCTTTTTCGATTTCGCGTTTGTCGTACCTATCACGCCATCATGGGCATGAGAGTCTTTGTTTGATTTAGGAGGAGGAGGAACGGAAAATTTTGGTCTGGGAGCGTCTGGAATTTTTTCATAGAGCGTGCCAGACTAGGTATAGATCAAGTCTAAATATTGTGCACGAGCAATGACTTGCTCTTCAGTGTTGACTCCTCCCTTTGCCACATATTCTGTAATGGAAGGCAACAATGACTTAATAAACCATTCAGCTAGTAGCTGATCAGGAACATATGTTTTTATCATTGATGTCGCCACTCATGAATATGATTAGATATGTGAGTGGTGGTCGTCTGCTTGAAATTGGTAAGAAGCTCTGTTCCTGTTTCGTACCTTATTGGTAACTGAAAATGGGTTAAAAAGGTGGTGGCAAGGGTGCTGAAGTTATCAAACGAAGCTCTAGGCAACTCGATGTACCATTTTGCTGCCGGACCAGTTAACGTTCGTTGAAAAAGGCGAAGCCTAATCGAATCATCATTTAGAGTGTTGGATGAACACCATAGATGAAAGGTCATCACATGATTCGACGGATCTTCACCTAGATTTCCATTAAATTTAGGAATATCGGACGGAAGTTTATGAAGAATCACTGGCCACCAAGGGGCATAAGCAATTGGATCGTTTGTTAGCCGATTTAGATCTGGTAGTTCTAAAGTTTCCACGAAGGGTAATTGCTGATTCAGGTTTGGCGAAGCATACCCAGGATAAGATGGGATTGCCTGAGCAGTGGGTCTTTGCATACTAGCATAATGCATTTGATGTTGATAACTTTGATAAGGTTGTTGGGCATGACCAATCTGGGGTGATTGATAATAATCGCTTTGAATGTACGGCTACCCGTTACTTGCAAAGCTTTGCTGCTCAAGTCCTTGGTACACTTGCTGGAATTGTGGTTGTTGATGTTGCACCAGCCATGGTTGTGAAACCATTTGCTATTGCCCAATACTAGTTATTTGACCAAGATGAGGGATAATAGTACCCGTTTCAGCCTGAGTCGGTCTGGTTAAGGAGCCACTAACCGGCGATTGCGTTGCGCTGCGGAGACAAGAGGCTGTTGTATTACGACTGAGAAACTTGAGGTTGGCATACAACGGGCAACACTTGTACTTGTGACACTGTCACAATAGCTGGTGTAGTGGGGATATTCGACATAGGTAGACTCGGTTGCATTGAGTATACAATTCTTGGTTGTTGAGGCAGTATTGGCACCCAACCACTGGATGTGATTCCATTCTGACCCGAATTTGGTTGAGAACTCTCATATGGTTGTCCCCCTCGGAGGGAACAATGAAAGGGCGTACTGCCCCCCATACGACGGCAATCCGGTGCTCAAAGGAATTATTGGTCTTTGGAGACCGGACTGCCCAAATTGATGCTGTTGTGAAGGATCAATTTGTTGAGATTCAACATAAGAAATTCCAGATATTATTCCGGACGAACAAACGGGAACATACCATACTGTCGAAATAGTCCCTAGGTGGACTCCCTCTAGCAGTTGAGAGCTAGTTGGGACAGATGGTATGCCAGCGAACATCGTCGGAGTGGTGGCAGGAAGTTCTGCTACCGCTGTATCGGATGACATAGTCCTAGATGTCAATGATTGTCCAGACATATCGAGTCTATCCAAAAGACTTCCTAGCGATTCTACAGGAACTTGCGATGAAGGGGTATTAACTTCTGAAGTAGAAGGATATAGGTTGATCCCAGTTTCGAAATGTGACGGAGTACTGGATGGAAGATCCTCTGTAATCTCTTCTATAGCAACCAATCTAGGTCCGTAAAATATTTCCGGTGTCGAAGAGGGTATAGATTCTGCAGCGATAGATGCTGGAGGAGTAACACCTTCTGAAACAACCCTAGATGGAGTTGTTTCAGAAATGGAAGTGTTTACTGTTACACTAGGATCAGTTCTAATGTCCTCTTGTAAATGCAGAACTTCTTCTGTAGAGGCAGGGATACCAGAAATTATTGGAGTAACTGGAGTCTCAGAGGATGTTGAAACACAAGTTTCAAACAAACTAGGAGACTTTGACCCAGTTAAATGAGTTCGCTTGGCCCAGAATGGTTTCGTTTCCAGAGTCAAAGATGGCTGACTCGTCAGTCTCCGCGAATGACGGGGTTTTGATTGAATTTCTTCCACGATTGCGGATTATTTTATCAACTCAAAATAAGAGGGGAAAATGTTATTCCGTATTAAATGAATTTTAGACGCTTTGACACAACTTGCTTTTTCACTTTTTAAGAGTCGAGAAAAAGCTAAATATGACTCTAGTCGCCTTCGATTTTTAATGAGCCTGAATTGAAAACTGCTCAAATGGACCTTTTCCTTTAAGGAGTCTGAAAAGGAATGAAAGAGACTACTCTAGAAATCTAGACATAGGGATTACCAAACCAATCACAAAACTATAGAATACTTTTTATGGTACGACAGTCAATCTTCCCGAATGTTGTGTTCAGTGCATTGCGATTGATAGGGAAGCAGACATGGCTTCCTAAGGATAAAGGATATAGCCTATTGTGGTCTCCTAATATATACTCGATGGTACGTGGGAGCACAAGTCCGTACTGGCGCTTGTCGTCTCGAAGAGGAGGAATCACCCAACCTACGATGAAAGCAACAGTTACCAGGTTTTACGACGCTGGAATACGTCTCTAGCCTAGACTTCTAGATGTTGTGCGTTAGGTTACAAAGCGTTTTTATGTTCATTGAATTTATTTTACAGTTGATATTTCTTAAGAATTTTGCCTTAAGGTTCACTGTGTGATGTAGATATACAATTCCTAAAATGCAATCTAAGATGATAAACAATTGTTTACTCTTCTTTTTTCAATGAAAATCCTAGCTACTAAGGAAAGAGAAACGAAACCCTTTCAAACATAGAGCAGAGAGCACACACTAGATGCACTGTCCTAAATCAACAAGCAGTATAAATGCAAATGCACGTGCATATATTCGTATTCTTCTTTATTAATGTGTGAATGACAAAAAGTATGCTAAATACAAATCTGAATTATCTCTTCTTTCAAAGTGTTGAAGCCCCAAAAATCGGGTCTACAACAAGGGGGGTACCCACCCGGTCCAGACTTTGGTTAGAAGCTCCTTTTCTGTTTGGTATAGTGGGTCTGACTGGGGATATGGGACCAGTTTCCCAATTTATGTGTGTGTGTGTGTGTAAAGAATTTATATTTCCTTTCTAAAAGTTCCTAAGTGAGATGCTCTAATTCTAGCTCTAATCTAATAACACATGCAAATTGTATTCTAATAAACAGAAACATCTAATTCTACACTAACCCGGGGTGTAATCCTTCTGTTATGCGATCTAAATGATTTCAGATAACAATCGATAATAAAGATCATTCAACTATTATGAGAAAAGAATTCAATAAAGATGAACCACTTCGTATAAAAAGTTAGACGAAACAGTTGTGAAAAACATATCGCATAATAAGCTATTCATACATTAAGCATAAATAAATAGTTATCACCATACGAAAGTGCCAAATGATAACTCAAGCATTCACACATCAATATATAAACAACTGAACATGAATATCACTTTTAACACAAAGGCAGAAATAGTTAGAGATAAAAGTACCATTTATAGCTAGTTCTACTCATGAGCTTCAAGCGATAATGATTTATCTCTTCTTAATCCAACATCCACTAATAGTACAGAAGTGCAACATCAGTAGCAGATATTAAATGCAGATATCAATAAATCTTGTTCCATTCATTCATCAAAACCTCCTCAGAGGGTACAAAAGTGCATGTTCTGGGTATAAGTTTTTGACAAATTTCACGACCATTCTCTAAATGCATGAGAAGGGTTTAAATACTACTAACTAAGTCTAAAAATAACTTATTACAAAAATGTAGGATGCGGTTTAAATGACCGTCCTCATTTTACGCAAAAATAAAACAAAATTAAAACTAAAACTAAATCTAAAATTAAAACTATTAAATAATTATTTTTGTATATGCTCCTTGAAATTGCACACGTTCAGCATCTGTTTGAGAAGAGTCGGCTGGCCGACTTCCGATTTTAGCTGTGCTGTGAAAACAAAATCAGCAGAGCTGGCGCCATCTTCTTGGAAGAATTGATGATACACTTGAGAGTCATCCACTGGCTGTGTGGCTTTACTAAGTATGTCCAGTAAGAATCCCAATTCAACTTGGTTAACCTTTGGATTGATTCTGCCTTTTCTTGAGTCTTCTGTCTCCAACCTGCCTGTAGTTGCTATTCTTTTGGTAGATACCTTGGAGTAGTTTCTGAGATCAGATTTGCTCTATGCAAATTTTCATTTATACAGTCAATACAGTTGTTTTCTGTCATAGCTACTTCTTCTGCTGCTTGCTCTGCTTCCCTGAGTTGTGCATCCCATTTGTTAAAGAGCATTTCTTTGTGGTTGCCGTTGATTATTGGTGCGCCTGCTCTTTTGCCCTCCTCTGTTTATTGCCAAGAAAAATATTCAGTAACTCATTTATCAATTAAATCATAATCATTTTGTAAATCCACAACTTGATTAGTGATTTTATCGCTTATTTCACTTTAAGAGTTCCACTGTGATATTCTTTGGCACAATGCTTCTTGTTGGTGTTGGCTTGTTGCAACTGTTGTTGCAAAACTTGTATCTGGTCTTCCTTTTCTTTTAGCAGTTGTTGTACCTTAGATGCTTTATCAATGGTTGCAGAGGCATATGATCCTGCGATCTGAGATAATTTGGTGAGGTTTTCAGTGGGATTGGTAGTAGGATCTTGCCATAGGATGTCTAATTGCTCTGCATTATGAGAGAGCATGTTTTCCAATTTCCTTTTCTTCCTTTGTCTTCTCACTACTACCTTGTGTTGTGGACTATAAAATACGTCAAGAGGAGGAATCTCTTCTATCTTGAGTATAAGTTCAGAGGATGGGGTAACAGGAATATGTTCCATATCTAAGACGTTGCTAGTTGTTCCTGTGACTATATCTTTTGTTTCCTGTATACTGCTCACAGGTGTCTTTGTGCTTTGTCCTTCAAGATTGATCAAATCATTGAAGGTCTCCCATTCTTTATCTAGCTCGGTTCTGACTAATGGTGGCTGAACGATGAGAGGGGGAGGATCTATTTGTGGGGAGGTAAAAGCCTGTTGCTGTGGAAGTTCTTTTGACTGGGCAGTATCCTTTATCGATCCTTCGCTTTTATCATGGTCTCTTTCTGATCTCTTGGAATGTTCAGATGTTTCTTTCCCAGACTTAGATTTAGATCTATTTGTTCCTGAACTTCCACTAAGACTAATACTTGGAGTTGGTTCCCTTATGGGTTCCAAGCGTAGTTTTTCCACAGGGATACTAGCTAACCTCCTTTCCCTATATATCTTGAACTCTTGAAATTCTGCTAGAGGGAATCGCATTTGGGCCGAATGCAGAACTTCTTCAAGCATACTTTTCTGTTGGAACATGTCATCAAAAAGATCTTCTTCTTTAGAAAACACCTTTATTTTGACTGCGACAGTGAAATTCTTAGCAATATCATGAGGGTCAAACAGTCTTCCTGGAAACTTGAATAATTGTAGACACGTTATGTTGTTTACTTCATTGAATGCATGACCTACATAAAATAGTGAAAAGGCCCCACAGGCTACAGGAAATTGTGGCCAAATAGCCTTCTTTTTTTCCTTCAAATCTTTAGTCAAACCTCCTTCTCTACAGGTTTGATAAGCAATTTCTCATGCCAAGAGTTTATCAGGAACATACAAAGGTAGGACGTGAGGGGGAGCGAGACTTCTGAATACCCTAACATATGTAAACAGTTCTTCTCCGAACCATCTCGCAACAGGGAGTATATCTACCTCTGCTTCAGGAGAAAACATTGGAACATCTTTATCATACAACACTTTGTACATGGACAGCGTGATTCCATGACAAATATTGTAGAAATACGGAGTGAACTTAGAATCCCACAATTCTTTATGACAAACATGAATGGGTAAGGGGTCTTGAGTTGTCCATTTCTAACCCATCACAGGAAACTTGGAAATATAATAGATTGCATCCATCACATATGCAGATAAGTAGAAAGGGGGATAGATTCTCTGAGAAATAGTTGTTTTAGACTGGTAATTTACAATGGTTGTGACTAAGTTATCAGACAATATTTTATCCCAATCCACTATAGTAGCATTGGTGGCGGAATCCAACAATGGTAGCCATTCAAATGAAAATTTGTTAATGTCTGGCTTCCCAAAAAGTCTACAGAGCATAGCAGCAGCAAAGCAATATGGGGAGGTGAGAGAACCAGTGCTATACATACCATGTTTGTCCTTTTTTAGCGGTTCGTCTCTCCTTGACCAATCTTTGATGGTTTCTGCCAGGTCTTCATTCTCTTTGGAAAATTTCTCCATGAATTGTTTGTTATAAGTTGCCTGTGGCTCTAGCAAATGATACATGAGCCTTAAATCATGTGAAGTGAATGAGCCAATGAGTCCTTGACCCTGAGTCTTAAACTGTCTATCCCTGATATTAGTGCTGTTGAGTATCCATTTAATCATGTCCGTGTATGGAAGAATTTTGGGCCTTGCCGCTATCCTGTGTAAGAACGAACAAGCTAGCTCTATAATGGATGCCTCAGAAGAACTATGTGAGCCTGCAGTAGCCTCAACCTCCATTACTCTGGGATTCTCTTCTTCAAGTAGATTATACATGCCTTCCCATGTAGCAATACCGGCGTCTCTCTTACAGGCAGTGTCTATATACAAGGGCGCCATTTCTTTCTCTTTAGAGCTCGGGGCTTCCCCTTTCTTTCCCATAATATCCTACGTACTGCTTTGTATCGTCCTTTGTTCTCCGTTCCTGTGATTCACAAGTGAAGTGAGAATAATGATAAGGAAAGGTGACATGAAAGTCTTGAATACTGAAGACATATAAAATATACCACCTTACGTGAAATGACTCTTCGATAAGTACGAAACCATATTCCATTAATGACTGGAAACTAACTCATTAATTAGCATTAAAGCGCATAACCAGGTCTCGGTTTATGGAAAATGCTTTTTTGAACAACGAGCCCAAAAGATCTGCGATGAAGCGACTTTGCGATTTGCTTCGCAATATCGCAAATTGCAACATTGCAGAATCGCAAGGTTTCGAGCTTGCTATATTGCATTATCGCATTATTGCTTTGCCGCTCTATCGCAAAATTGCAATATTTGCAATATCGCAGGAGCATGGAATATGACAATTTTTGTTAATCTATTTTTTGTGAAATGAGATTTGCAATATGCGCCATCGCATATCGGCAGTTTAAAGTTTTTCAACATAAGTGGTCTTTGATGCATGCGATGCGATATATGTTTGTAGTCCCATATCGCGATCTTGCAATCTTAGAATTCGGCTTGCAAGGAGGTAGCCTGTTATCCTTTTTGCGATGCAATTTTTCCTAAGGAATAATTCTACTTTACCATAAAACTTAAGATTTTTAGATTTTTCAAGGGTATTCTCATAAGTTTATGATGGTAAGTTTTATTGAAAAAGGAAATTCAAGCATTAATTGATTTTTAAATTTTCAACTAAGGGTCCCCACTTATTTAGTATTAGGAATAACACAAAATAAGAAGGGGGGTTGTTGCTGGCCACAACACAAAGCGACAATACTAACGATTTTCTTTTCAAAAAAACGATAGGAAGGCAAGACGACACTTTGTAATTTTGAATTGAAAACTGCTTTCGACACTTGAAATACTTATAAATTCAGATCAAATACAAGAGTAACAATGTAATCGACTATCAAAAAGATAACTATTCTTTTCTTTGACTGAAAACAACACTTGCAACACTTTCAAATCAAAAGACAACAGTTTGATTAAGCTACTATTTTGTAAATGAGAACTGTGAATGGTGAAAAATACATAAAAACATTCACAAATCTTTGTACAATGGAGGCTGAATGATGCAAAGGAAGGGGGTTTCAACAATGGTCTATTGATCATAGACAACAAAACTCCTGAATAAAACTGAAGACAGTGAAGAAAAAACCAAAATTTGGAGGCAGAAACAGTCTTACCTGATCATCGCACCTGTAACACAGGGAAACAGGGATGCATCTCACCTATTGCACACGGGAGGTGTGATGCATCCAGTCTGCCTAAAGGAGAGGGTACGATGGTCCAGGAACGAGAATTTAACTTGGTTTTTGGTCACAGTTTTTAGTTTAGTTCAGGGATTTAGGCCGAGCAAATGATAGTCAGTAACTGCAAAGTATAGGGCTGATCTAATGAGGTTACTCAAGCTACCTCTAGGGCACTTCGGATGTTTGCAAATCAATTGTTCAGTTCATAAACAAACCCAGAGATTGACTGAAGCAATGTTGATCTACTTTGCACTTGCATAGCAAATGCAGTTCGAAGGCTAGCTGGCTTGACTTCACGCTCCGTCTGTGGTTTATGAATCAAACAAATAGAGACAAGCAATTAAACTAATCGCTCTCCAGTGGAGTCGCCATTTTGTTATTTGGAAATCTAGTGTCTATTCAAAACTGCTAGTCCCACTAAGACGGGTAGCTATCTTAGAAACAAACAAACTAAAGTTACTTTTGTTTTCCTTTACGAGAGATGGATGAGAAAGAAGAAGAGAGTACCAACCTCAGTCTTTCGCTTGGCTCCTTGCTTGTTTCCTTTCCCCTTTGACATAATCTCGCCACTCCTTCCTTACTTGTCCCATTTCAAAGAGCACCTGTAGAGTCAAAGCATCATAATACCATCAAAGCATAGAGATCTATCATTGTAAACAACATAGGATCAGATATATATTGACCATACAAATGCATATAACGACACGATATTCAGAGATATACAAGAATATGGAGGAAAACTCAAATAGCTTTATTGATATGAATAATAGAAGAGAGAATTACAACCACTTGGCCTGACCCAGCATCATTCTCCCAGCATGAAAGCCCTCTTCACCTCAGACAAAGCAAGATCACCCAACAATGTCTTCAAAGAGAAACCAACAACACTTCCTTACAAATTACCAAATTCCAGCCCCTTGGATCTCTTGGATGAGGGATCCATATATAAATGTTTTCAGGAGAGTGAGTTAGCTTCTGGGATTTTGATTAGTGTCATTTCACTGATAGTTCTTGGTTCCACATGGAGATTTCAAATCTCTTACTCATCCCTGGGCGAACTCAGAGAGGCAAGTGTCAAATGGGCAGTTTCTAGAAGATTCTATGGGTTTCCACCTAGCAAACTGCTTGTGCCATTTGTCTGCTCTCGCTCATCGCACCCTATAGAAGGTCTTTCCAGTATGCATCACACATTTTGCATTTGGCAGGTGAGATGCATCGCACCTTTAGCACTGGGCAGTTTGTATGGTCCTGCTTTGACCAATTCTGAGTAGTTTTTCATGGAGAACTTCTGGGAGATGATGTAATCAGCTGACCTTGCTCCTTTAGGGTATGAAACAACACTTTTAGGGACTTAGAATCCCTTGGTTTATGGACATGTATGATTGGGGTTGCAGTGCCCAAATATGTCTATAACACACCTACAGTTGAAAGTGGGCACTAGACTATAAACTATGTTGCAGAGAGCTTCGATGTAGGAAGTTACATCGCTTTAGTTTGGATTATGTCAAAGTACTTAGGAGCTAGGATGTAAGAAGCATTACTCGCTACAATATAGATGTGTCAAATTTCATCGAAAAAACATAAATATGACTGTTAAAAGGAAAAGTTAACATAAAACAGGCGAAAATATTCATTTATGAGGACAGATTGACAAGATCTAAGGATAAACATGTAATTAATGAACACAACTGGAACAAAATATGGATAAAATCTAAGCTAATGATGGGGTTAGATATTCAAAATTGCTATAAAAAGTTGCGTCCCACCTAGATTTGGAACTTTGATGAATTGAGAGTTCGAGTGTTGATAGTGCAAAGAAGTTGTAGAAATTTTCACTATCATATGTCGTCTGAGCATTCTTGGGAAGAAATTGTTCGTAATTTTCGTGAGAAGGGATTACCTAGAATCATGGAAGTAGTCGCAACAACCGCTGGTATGCCTGCAATAGCATCAACCGTAGCAACATCATCACAAAAAGGGTGGACATCTCCACAGAAGAAACCAATCAAGTAATAGAAAAAAAGAAGAAGAAACAAGATAAGAAACCTGTTGAACCTCAACAAAAAGCCGAGCAAGTCAAAGACAATGAGGAAGAAGCAAAGCCCCAAGGGTTAGCTCAACCATTCAAACCAGTGCCTCACCATACGGGAGGTCACAGGGTCGATTCTACTCGAAAGCCCTTGGGGTCAGGTTAGTACATAGGCCGAGGGGATGTGATCCCCCTTCGGGGTCGATCTGCCCAAATTTACTATGGCCGTAGAAGCTACCCAATGACCAAGGGTACCCATGAACCACCGAGGCAAAAAAAATAATTAAAAAGAAAATGAGGAAGAAGCAGAGCAGATGGAAACAAGTGGTGCAACATTCCACCAAGAAAACTAAATGTTAAACCAGTGAAAGACTCGAATGATGCAAATTTTGGCACCTTCACACCCCTATTGCTAGAGGAAGTACCATTTATTGGGGAATTGCCTGGGAAAATAGCACAACTGAAGTTCATAGACTGCGACTTCAACGATAGTAATAAATACCCACAATTCACACTAGATCGATATTTGAAACAAGTAAACTACCCGGAGAGTGGTGTGACGAGGTTAGAGCCGCAACAGTGGGAAAATGGATTGGCGCAGTTAGGATTGATGAACATGTTGAATGTGTTGCACTTCGGCAGAAGTCTGGGGAGCACAACTTGTGTGCGACAATTTCTCATGGTGCACAACGGATGCTTATGGATGGGAAATAAGATACCTATAGATCTAATGTTGATATGGAGAATCACCAGACTTCCATATCAAGGGTGAATCCCTACGGAAGAATTTGTTAGAAAATATCAGGACTGCACCATAGCTGATAGCATGAAGAAGAAGTTCGGTCTAACAAAAGGAAAGAGGGGATATGATATAAACTCAATCAGTGACTAGGCAGTTTGCTTCGCAGCACACATATTGGCTGGGAAGATCATGAGAAAGTGTCGGGCTAATGAAGTCCCTACAATGGTAGTTTCATTAGCTGCACAGTGCGCCAATGGGGTTCAGTACAACTGGGCTGAATACCTTTGCAAATAATTTCTAGACGACTGTCGTGAGGTTCAAGAGAAAGGTACCACATTCCATTATGCATGGTTGATATTGATAATTGCAATGTTGGCATGGAGAGAGCCGGAGGATTCGTAGTTCCCTCCGTAGCTTCAAATGTTTGTGAAGCTGCACAATATGCCTCGTTGTGGTATACCACTCAACTGTCATGAGCAATGGAGAACATGATGTTTTTCATGTTATATCACATGGATTTACATATGTTGGTGAACCAACACCCTTGCCCTTAGGGATACAAATAAGAAGTGGCATCCCCTTCCATATTTGGTAATAAAAGATGATATCCTCTCACATGTACAATAATGGCTCATAGAATGGATGATTGTGCTGGAGGTAGAGGCAGAAGATAGTGTGACAGAGGAGGACACCTTGCAGCATGGTGAAGCGAGTGGAAAGGAAAAAAGATAAGGATGAGCAGGAATCAGAGGAAGAGGAGCAACATGATGAGGGTCACCAAGATCCTCCTGAAGGAGATGAGCAGAATAAGGAGTCTGAAAAGACAGAAACAAAATAAGTTGTTGCAGAAAAGAGGAAGGCACAGGGTGAAGTTGCGATGAAGATCAAGAAGAAGCAGAAGGAAGATAAGATGAAGGATATCATGCAAATGGTCCTTACTAATGGGGACCTAGAACAGATTGGCGATAGAATCTAGGAAGTGACATCAGAGTCATGGAATAATTGGGAATATCGCTACAATGCACTTCTCACAGGTGTGCATGAGTGGATTGCAAAACAAAATTTTGGCATAGGCAATCAGACAACCATCGCAGATAGAGGAAAGGATTGGAGAAGAAAGGAAAATAGAGCCTACACTTGCAGCGAGGTTAGTCCCAATATCCACTAGATCCCTACAGTTTGACTCTGCTGAGGTACAACAACAAGAAAAAGGGTGGAAGCATGTCAACATGAACATCGCAGTAGTACCATTGCAGAGATTACATAAGTTTCACTTGGAAATAATAGAGGAGTTGAAGTTGCGTGAACAACACACTTCACAACTGAACATTTAGGTAGAAAAAGAGTGGGGTTCGCTACAGCATAAGATAACACATATTCCAGGAGAGGGATCAAGTAGTTCAATAGCAACAGAAGATTAAGGAGGTGATTGAAGCAAAATGCAGAGAGATTCCAGACCTTGATGTCCGAGAAGAAGCGCCAGTAGAGGACAAGGTCATGAAGATCGGACTTGCAGTCAAATGATATAAGGAAAAGATCAATGCAGATCAGTGAGTTTCAGATGAAGCTGCAACTAACCACGCCGCAGGAAGTGAGAGAGTAGAGGGAGAATGACCTAAAGGCTGCAATGGGTGGTATCTCCATAGCAGTGGCAAACTGTGTGAAATTTTGTTGGATGAAACTTTACAGATTTGGACTTCACTGCAGGAAGATATAAATGTGCAGAAACTACAGGAAGACATTTAGCAGAAGCATTAGCAATTAGAAGAGATATGGGCATCTGAGAAGACCTTACCAATCTCGCAGAAGATCGCCAAGATCAATGAGGTAAATTGCCTCCAAAAAAAGATTGAGGATCTAAGGAAGAAAGAACAGGTTTTGACATAAATAACTCAATCTTGGCAGGATGAGGCTCTCCAACTGTCCTAGGCAGTAGATGAGAAGCTTCAAAAACTTTGATAGATGGAGACAACAATGGTGTGGAAACCTATAGAACATGTGACAAAATCATTGCTGAAGGAAGCACACAATGAAGAGAATTAGGTCACAAATATTCTACAGAAGTTCAAAAATACCTACAATAGTATTGTTGCAAAAATCAGAAGCAAAGCAGCTAAGTGACTCGGGATGAGTCACATGTGAGCGTTGGGGGTCTATTGGGCACAATTGTTGGGTGATAAGTTGTTCCTAAGGAATCAAATCAGTGTTTTTTTATTAATTCATCAACCTAGAGTTCATCTTTCTATTACAAGGTTGTCAATACAATTTATGCGGGGATAGTGCTTTAAATTACAGGAGTGTGTGCAAAACTATCATAAAGAGGAAACTATGAAAAGGCAGTTTTAAAAAGAGAATTCAATTTAACGAACCACTCTACAAGAATCATGGAACTGCTTAACTACTTCAAGAACAAACATTAAATTTTCTTAAACCAATTATTTGACTATAATGCAAAACTTCAGTATGAATAACGCTTTCAGAAAGAATCTATACTCAATCACTAATTACCCAAAGTCATTGATAATAAGATGAAGAAATGGAAATTCACTCTATTGTAAAGGAATTCTGAAATAATCTCACAAATCAAATCTTAAGAATTCATAACAAATCTATTGGAGGAAATGTAAATCTTCACACAACTAAATGACAAGCTTCAAGGATTCACACAACGAAAATCGTAAATCTCAGGATCTATGCAATGAAATTACAAATTAAAGACTTTGACTAAGAAACAACAATTGTGCATATGAAAGGAATCAAAAGGTAATAATACATGAGAAGACAACAATATTTCCAGCAACTAGGCCCAAGGTCTCCGGAGATAACTTCCTTAAAAGGAACTCAATATAAATATTAAAGTCGGATCATTCAAACTTTCATTAACATCAAAGTCAAGTACAAAAACGGTATGTAAATATTCAGAACAGTTATGCTGTTCACTTTTACAGTTCACCAAGAATAATAAGAAAATCACCATTTTTATTCTTTCTTACTACAGTTTAATATATATTACAACACAATCTAACATTGGAATGATAAAGCTATCCTGAGAATAGGAAGATCCTCAAGATTGCTTGTTTCAAATTACAAAATCATATCATATCTTTCTTGTAACTATTCTGATGTGGGTAAATACAAATCTCAGATTGGCATGCCAAGATTAATGCAATATTCCTTAAGACTTGGTCTTTCTTCATCTTCTTCAATGGAACATCAGCTATTCATTAGATTTCTTGTTCATAAAATAACATAGATTTAGAGCTAAAATAAATCTAAAATCTTCATCTTAACTTATCAATAAGACGAATTATGAAAATATTATTAACGCGTTTATGAAATCACTATCTATCAAATTATTGTGAACTAGACTTAAAAAGATTGCAAAATAATTTAAACTAGAGAAATAAGGGGAAAGAAACATACCAACTTCATAACCGAAAATCACCCCCAACTTACCTGTTTGCATGTCCTCATGCAATAAGATGATTTACATGTAGAAGTGTTAAAGAGTAAGCTAGATAGGATCTTTCACCATAATATCGAAACCCGTTTCTCTTTTGAATTTCTTTGAAAGCTGTAATTTTGTCTTTCTCAGTGAGCTCATATTTAGTCTTATATATATCTGGAGGGTACCAGATTATAGGACATCTATATCTACAACCAATCTAGTTAGGTCATTCAGATAGGACCAAACGAACATATTCCCTCACCCTGCTAATTGTTGCCTGAAAGTTTCGATAATTAAATGGCTCTCTATTTTTATCTTTAGTGAAGGACATATGCCATCTTTGCTTAGAGGCACAGAGGGATTCTTCCATGATCTCTTCAAAAAATTCTAAACCAGTCCAAAGTATCGTTATGTACAAGAGCAAGGGTAGAAATGAAACCTGATTGTTCCATAAATTTCTTGTGTTTAATAAGAGTATGCAGGGGACTTTTTGGTTCTCCTCTGACCCAGAGATCAAGGCAATTTCCCCTTTTTCTATTACATCATGAGCTTTGGACCACTTGACTTGATTCCTAACAAAAGAAAGGAAAGCTTGGAATTTCACATGTCTAATAAAAGGACTAGGAATTTCATTCATTTTCTCCTCCAAGACAAATATATGCATATATAACTCACACAATAAATATTTTACATTATCATCTTGTTGTTGAAAAGATTTAATGAATTCAGAAATAATAGTGAATTCAATAGATTTTCCTAGTTGGAAAGATTTGATCTGGAGTAACAGGTATCATTCCAATAAGAACAGAGTGTAGTTCTTTGTCGAGCATCTACAAGATAGAGCATCGAAGTAAATGGAACAAACCTCTTTGATTTGTTCTAGGGCTGTATGAAGTTGACCTTGTACTAATTTTGTATTTTTCTTTGTTGCTTTGATCTTAGCATATGTCTCATCTTCAGTAATGGACAATGCTTTGTATTTCTTCATTAATTCATGGTGCTCTTTCGAAGGGACTACTTCACCTCGATACTGATTAAGAGTATGTTGTTGTTCCTCCAGTCTTCTATTCAATACTTGAATAGTGGTGTCCATAATTAACGGGGTATATGGAGGTACATGCTCCGTCTGAGTGGCCCTATTGATAAGAACCAACAATTCTATTTGGTTAGCTGCTTCAGCTATAATGATATTAGGGCCCAAATTAGTCTGGGTTTCACTGGAAGTAAAATAGCTTCTAGTTCGAACTTTGGCATTTAAACTACCCGATTTTTCATATGATGTCTTCTATTATTTTTCAGCCAACTTTCAAGTTGTTTTACCCTCCTTCATAACCTCTAGTTTTCTTGCTTTAGTAGCCTTATTTCGTGATTGGTCTTTTCTTTCATTTTTCCAGTTGGATTTTTAGTTTGTCTAGTCGAGGTGGAAGGAATATCAACATCAATCTCAGGTTCCTTATTTACAATTTCCTCGACTTCAGGAGGAATGACATGGTCTACAAGGCTCTTATCAGATTGGAATGTATTAGTAAAATTGTCACGTGGCTCAAATATTGACAAAAATGTTTCTTCCATAGGTGAACCTGGTTCCATAATAGTGTCAATTGATTCTCCTGAATGTTCCTGCAAAGTAGGATTCCTAGGGTCCTCTAAGGACTGCAATATCTCTGTAGCATCAGAATTGAGAGGAGAGGTTGAGTTGTCAAGTGTTGGGGTTCATCCAGAAAGGAATTCTGAACAACCCATGTCTCCCTCATTATTGAAAAAGGTTCCTATGTCCTCTAATACTTGAGCTACTTCTTGTTCCAAAATTTGGGGTGAATTGGCCTGGTGCATCCCCTGGCATTCAGGAGACTTTTGAAGTTCATCGTCTGGCATTTGTTCACTAGGTTCTGAGGGGTTTCTCATTTTGGCCAATCTAAGTGATCTTCTTCTTTTAACAGGTAAGGATACCAAGAAGGATGCTATCCTTTTTTCAGCTCTAGTCAATGTTTGCGAACCTGAGGTCTGTGCTTGTTCTTGCATGACCCTCTTTGTTCCTAATTGCTCAGGTTCTATAGCAGGTGTCTCAGTTTGGGATGTCGACTCACCATTTTCAACAAAATTTTCCCAAGTTATATGTGCTTGATTTAGTTCTCTATTGACTATTAGCTTAATAAGACAGTGATGGCTAACTACGACATCTGGGTCCTTAGCTTTGCCAATTCTTCCGGTTATTTCATGTAGCAGAGAATTCAAAAAGAAAGGAAAATTTATAGTTACCTTTTGTCTTAGTGCAGCCAACAGCTTCAAATGTCGTGGCCTTACCACGTCATACCGACCATCACAGGTAATGTATCTTTGTACTATCTCTGCTAGCTCCTGCCAAGGTTCCGAAAAGGACGTCAGGTGATAGCCTTTGCCTTTCCAAACTAATGCTTCACTAGGGTTTATGAACATCGCCATGGCACCATGAAGCCCCATATGCTTATCTAACCACTTTTCTCCCTCAATGGAGAGGCTTGTGACTTCCGCTAGTATTGTTTCATTGGCCAGTATTTGTCTACCCCTGACAATTGTTATTCCATTGTGTGTGTTTTGTAAGAATTCTAGGACGACTGCTTCGTTGGATCCTTGTAGCCAAGAGAAGTACTCAATCCATCCTACCTTCTCTAAGACTCCTCGTGTTTGCTTAGAAAATTTGAGTTGAGAAGGCTCACAGCGAATTGATCTACCACCCATGCTTGTTGTTTCTCAGGAGAAATGATCAAAAGCTGTATACAAAGTCTAAGCCAACAATTTGCAGAAAAAATGACAATATGCAACTTTGTAATTCTCGATGTAACATATGCACACAATCATTATAATGATTAGTCATCCTAATTATGTGTGTTGGCTTCATTCCATCATGTGAATATTTACTTCCCCCCACTGATAATAAAGGTCAACTGTGACCGTTGATGATTCAGAAAATCGGTGGCCTATCAATGCATTTATTGGATGTAATGCGAAATGGATCAATCAAGCGGGTGAACGCGAAAAAGTATTAAGATGCATTTAATGGCAGGATAGGGTGACACATGTGTATCTTTGCAACATTCGAAGTATAAAGATTATGGGTAAACGACAATAAGCACCAAAAATTATTTGCTAAAGAGAGTATAGTAAATTTAACAAAGTCACTTTATAATAATATATGTGTTGCCGATATGCTAGGGATAAAGTTTTTCTCATAACGATCTTAAATTACCACCGGAGTTATGGTGAGAGATTTCCAAGTTGGATTTAGTGATTCCTTTATTATTTATGAAGTAGGGAAGTTAAGATCACAAAGTTTTGATATGATGATTTTACTTAGACTTCAATACCATAGGCAAGGCCTTTTCTACCAGCTGACGTCCATAGGCTCGATAGGGTTTCATTTTAACCCTTTTGAATATGCCAGTGTCCCATTTACTAAAATTGATGCTTTTTTGTTTTCTCTAAAGACCATTTCTTTGGTGTGGTGACCAAGTAGTAATAATTCCATTCATTAGATCTTTAACACAGTGAACAAGTCGGCTCATGATGAGACCTCTTGTCCTCTGACAAAAATGTCAATGGCCATTACCCTGGCTTGGTGACCAGAATGGTAATGTCATTGTGTTAAGTCTGATGATCATGGTAGGTCAGCTCGTGATGAGACCTCCTATTCTTCTGAGAGAAAATATGCTCTTAATTTCTTTTGTTTTTATGTATTTACTTTTCTTAGATCATGAACAATTGGTAAAATGGGGTGGCTCATCAAATCCTTAAGAGTGAGGGATGGCGTAAGAAGTATAATAATAATTTTTCCATTTTGAGTCATGAATTGCTTCCCCACAAGTTTTATGTTTGAAGGAAATCACCAATCCCTATGGAGAAAATAAAGCATTACTTTGGTGGTAATAATAATATGTTATGAACAAATTATGTTGCTTGCGATATTGGGTCAACTAACAATTAGATTTTGATAAGGTTTGTTAAATCAGATAAGATGCTCTTTGAAAGGTAATGTTTGGATTAATATAGTATTTATCCCATATCAGTAAAAAAATACTTCAAAATCACAAAGATAATTGCATAGTTACAAGGGAACAACAATCATTTCCAAAGGGAACGACAGCTGGTGCAGAAGGTAATAGTGGCTGTGAAAAAGGGAAACAATGACTGTGATAAAAAAAATGACTACTATAAAAGGAAACAACATGGTTATGGTGGTAAGTTATTGGAAGATGAAATGTGAATTGTTACCAAGGGAACGGGGGTTGTAACAAAAGGAACAACAATTGTAACGAAGGAAACAACAATCACGATACGAGATTTGTTACGAGGAAATGACAGTTGTGATGAAGGAAACATCAGCCGTGATTAAAGGCACAACGGGCTGCGCTGCAAAGAAAAAACAATTGTGACCAAGGAGACAATGGTTATGGTAAATAATGCAGTCATTGTGTTGCTAATGGAACAACAAGTTGTCTGAAAGAGAATAGAAGTTGTAACCGAAAGGAACAATGATTGTGATAGAATCAGCAGGTTATACTAAAATCATCAATCTCTTCTCCCTTAGTTCTGTTATTTATTCAAAAAATAAATAAAAAATTAAGCAATTTTCACACAAAAGTATATACAATATGTAAAATATGCAAGGATTTCTTTTAGAATTTCAAGGAGATGTAGCGGTCGGGTTACCTCCCTAGTCGACTACAATATGGAAATTAGAATCATTACTTATCTCATGGTAGAAAGACTCCTTTGTAAGCGGTTGGCGATAAAGACGTAGCCGGTGTCCATTTGCAAGAAAAGAGGTTTTGGACCCATCAATGGTGGTTAGGGTCGCTGTGCCATTATTATGAACTTCGGTAATTTCATAGGGTCCAAGCCATCTCGTCTGAAGTTTTCCTGGAAAATCCTGAAATATGGAGTCATATAGCAACGCCTAGTCACCTTTCTGAAATGATTTATTTTTAATGAGGTGATCATGCCACTTGGCCCTCTATTGTTGGATAATGGTTGTACATTGTAGAGCCAATAGGCATGTCTCATCCAACTCATTAAGCTACTGCAAGTGTTTTTCTGTGCTTCTGTGAAATCCAACCCGACTTCTCTTGCAGTTTTAAGAGTTTTTATTTCAAATTCAATTGGAAAAATGGGTTCCTTGCCAAAAACAAGCTGGTATGGGGAGTGGCCAGTAGTGTTACACCATGTCGTTCAATAAGCCCATAGGGCTTCTGGCAGTTTAGTTGCCTAGTTTTGATGATTTGCGGATACTATTTTTGTTAAAATCGCCTCCAGAACTTTATTAGTGCTCTCCACCTGCCCGTTTGCTTGGGGGTGGTATGGAGAAGTAACTCTATGTTTAATATGATAATTTTGAAGGGTGGTGGTAATCTTGTGAGCTGTAAATTGGGATCCTCCATCTATTATTACTTCTCTTGGTAAACCATATCACACAAATAGTTCGAATAAGAAGCTGATAACTACTTCTTCTATAGCTTTTGGAAGGGCTACTACTTCCACCCATTTAGTTACATAGTCGATGCAAACTAGGATGTAAAATTTTTTCTTCGATGATGGATTGAAAGGACCCACAAAGTCTAAGGCCCATCTTTCAAATGGCTCTATTACCAGTTGTGGTTGTAGGGGCATTTCATCAGCTTGGCCTAGTTGGCCCATTCTTTGGCAGCTATCATAGGCCTGGACATACTTTTTGGCATCCTTGAATATCGTGGGCCAGTAATAGCCCGTCTGAAGTACCTTGTGTCCAGTTCGACGATCAACAAAATGCCCACCATAGGGTTCATCATGGAAAGCCTTTAGAATGTCATAAATTTCATCTTCCCTAATGCATCTATGAATTTGAAAATCGGAACCTGTATGGAAGAGATACCCATCTATCTAGGAAAATCAAGCACTACGTTGAACAATCAATTTGCTTTATCGTGGTGATAAATGTGTTGGTAGCTTTCCTACTGCTAGATAATTTTCCACATTTGCATAACAAGGTGTCCGAATTGTTACGGAAGAAAAATGTTTGTTCAAGAATCGGTCATCGACTAGTGATGGGTCAACTATCTTAGGTATACAAGACAAGAAATATGAGACGAGGTTCTCTTTCCATGGGCAGTCTTTGATGGTAATGTCGAACTCCTACAATAACAATAACCATTGAGTCACCGTATCATTAGTAATTAATTTATTAGCTAAATATCAAATAACATAATGATCGGTGTATAGAAAAACTGGGTATCTTGTTATATAATGATGAAATTTATTAATAGCATATACAACAACTAAAAATTCTTTCTCTATCACCTTGTAATTTAATTCAGTTGGTGTAAGATTGTTTCTAATATAGTAAATGGCATATGATTTCTTGTCTTCTTCTTGTCCAAGGGAAATGCCTATCGTTGTATCTGATGCGTTTGGTGAAATATGAAAGGGCAAACCCAATTCGATCCTCTTAATACGGGAGCTCTTGAGACCAACTTTTTATGATCTGCAAAAGTGACATCACATTTGTCAATCTAGTGAAACTTGACATTACCTGTTAAAGCATGCAATGGTGCAGTCGTTTTTGAGAAATGTTCTATAAATCAGTGATAATATCTAGCATACCCAATAAAACTACGTACCTTTGTTGGTGTACAGGGTGTGGGTAGATTAAGAATTACCTCAATCTTCGTCGGATCCACTTGAATACCTGCAACAAAGATATAATGTCCTAAAAATACACCTTCAGTCATCATCATATGGCATTTTTCATGGTTGAGGCATAATCTAGTAGCAATACATCTTTCAAGCACTTTTTCCAAATTCTTCAAAGCTTGGTCAAACTCATCACCATATGGGGTGAAGTCATCCATGTACAGCTCAAGTCCTTCGTTGATCAAATTGGAGAAAATACTCAAGATCGCTCTTTGAAAAGTGGTTGGAGCATTACACAACCCAAAAGGTAAAACTCTATATGTGAATGTTCCCCATGGGCAGGTAAATGTGGTTTTATCCTAATCTTCTAGGGAAATATGGATTTGATTGTACCCGTTGAACCCATTTAGGAAAGAGGAAAAAAAATTCCCAGCGAGAGTGACAAGAACTTGGTCTACGATTGGGAGGGGGAAATGGTCTTTCTGAGTGGCCTTATTGAGTTCTCTATAGTCTATACAAATCCTCCATTTCTCATTCTTTTTTGGGACGACTACTAAGGGAGAAACCCATTGGCTATCTGAAATAGGGTATATAAAATTAACATCCAACAATTTCTGTAATTCCTATTTGACTACATCCCTGAGATGTGGATTTAATCTTCTTTGGGGTTGTCGAATAGCATGAGCATCCTTCTCTATATAAATGTGATGAGTACATAGTTGTGGGTCAATGCCTTTCATATCTGAATATTCCCAGGCAAAAGCCTGCTTATATTTGCGAAGAATCTGGATTAATTTTTCCTATTGCTGATTGTCCAGATTAGCATTAATATTGAGGGTTTTACCTAGTTCAATTTCAATTGGTGTGCTATTATGAACGAAAACTGTGGGTATATGATCATTGTTTGGAATTTCTAATGGGTCTCCCTCAGCTTCATTATCAAGTATGGCTTTCAACATTTGACATGTTGGATTTCCTATGGTAGATGATGTGTTAATAAAAATGTTGATTACATCATCCTCTATCTGGTTTTTGAGTTCGAGGGCTTCGTCTAATGTAAGAGGGGAGCATAAGTTTTCTTCTTGGTACTTGGGTGGGCGTGGTCGATAACTTTCAATAGGCGGGCTGGGTTTGGCAGGTGGGTATAGGATGAGATTTTTGCTGGCGTTTCCTTTGGTAATCGTCATATTTCCTATCCAACATCCTATATATGTGTCTGTTTTTTCCAACCATGGCCTCGCTAATATCAAAGGGTGCATGTCCAATCTATTTCTTGGACTAATGACCAAAAAGTATACCAGGTATTCCCAAGAGTCTACAAAGACAATAATATCTTCTAGAGTACCCTCGGGCCTGACTACCGATCTATCTGCTAGTTCTAATAAATTGAAGTTGGCTTTAAAGCTGTAATTCCCAAAATATTATAGGTTTCATGAGTTAAAATGTTGATGGCTGCTCCTAAATCTACCAAGGTATTTGGAAAGGTGCAACCTTGAATTTGGATAGTTGCTATTGGATTGCTTGGATCATCATACTTGACGGGTACCTATTTTCCTAAGATGAGATCAGATAATGTTCCTAGAATGTGAACAGTTGGAGGGTATTTGGGTTTCCTTCCAGAAATTTTACCGCATAATTCTTTAATTGTTTTGGTATAAATTGGAACATCTCATATGGCCTGAAGGAGCAGAATTTTTATACATAGATTTTTTAGTTCCCCTATAAGATCAAAATCAGGATAGATGGTCAATTTAATTATTGTAAGTCTTTCAGGGAATGGAGGAGAAGAAGTTGTGGTTTTATCAGAGCTCTGTTGATTGATAACAACATCAGCTAGTTTTGTTTCAACAATAATTATGTTTGGAGGTTTTACAGGTTGCTCTTCTATTCATGTTTCGTTGTCTTCCGGTTCCTAATTAGCTTTATCGTTCTCAGGGAAGACAACTCATCCAGATCTCAGCCGTAATTCGTTGCATTCTAGAGGATTTACTTCATAATCTAAATTTTCGACAATTTGTACATATTGAACAGGTCTGTTATTCAGATTAGGATTGGGCTGAGCTGGTAATTGTGGTCATATTGGAGGTGGGGGATTCGAGGGTAATTGAAATGGAGCTTGTAATGATGGCTGAGGCTGGGGAAGAGTCCTAACAGGTGGGTTAAATGATCTTGTTGGGCGTTGCCAATTTTGAGGCCACATTGAGTTTTGCATGGATGGATTATTCCATTGTGAAGGATAAGGGTTGTTGGCTACATTTTTCCAGGATGGAGTGGAATATTGTTGATTAGGCCATACATACCTAACAAGTGGTTGATTTGGCCAAGGTTGTGTGGGATAAGGCTGGGATTGCCAAGTGGAGTTAAAGGATGGTTGTCCCTACCATGAAGATCCAGGAATTTGTTGTTGAACATATTCCCCTGAATAAAACAAAGATGGATCTTGCATCATACCTGAGGGACGACATTTCCATTTTCGTCATTGTACCATGAGATATGATGGTTATGTATCTTCTTTTGCTTCTTTGAACACAACCTTCAATCCTGGGAGTGACGGACATTGGTATGTTGAATGTTCTTTAGTGCAAATAGTGCATGTTTCAATCGTATTTAATGAACATTCCATATGGTTGTGTTTCTTTCGACAATGGAGACAAAATATGGCTAAGGCTCATTCTTCTTCAGCTTGTTTTTGCTTGGCCTGCAAAAAGTCCAACTATGTAGTTAATGTGCCCAAAATATCAGTTTTAAAATCTTCTAAAAGATTACCAATTTCTGTTCGAGTTGTGCCTCCACCTAGAGTTTTGTTGGTTCGAGTGAGAGAATCTCTAATTCTAGATCTGGTCTGCGTAGTTCCTCGTGAGCACCTGATACATAGTTTGACAATAATATCATATTATTCCTCAGAAATATCTCCCCTCCCCATATAATTCAGTGTCTCTATCCATTCATCTTTCATGCCTTTAATTAAAGTAGTTTTCAACACTTCCTTTGGTAAAGTAGTATAAGGTGATCTCTGTAGGTTGTACTGAAATCTCTCAACATATTCCTCTAAATTTTCACTGTCTTTTGCAGTAATTTTAAAGATTTCATCTTTTAAATCCATCGATCAACAATAATCTTGATATTTGGTAAGAAAAACACTTTTCATTACATCCCAAGAATCTATAGTTCCTCCCCCTAATCCCATGAACCAACGCAGAGCTACTCCCTTCAAAGTGGAAGGGAACAACTTTAGTTTCTGGGGATCAGTTGTATAATCATACCCTCTACATAGAACATTGAATTCGAATAAAAATGCATCAAGGTCCTCTGAGGTCATCCCATGAAAGGTTGGAATACTTTGCAATGGAATGGCTTTCATAGGAGCATTAGCCAATGGATCGACTATAGGATATTCTATGGTCGAGGTCTAAGTTGGAGGTCCTTGGTTTGGGGGAACCTGATTTTCCATTTGGTCAAAAATTTTCCAGTAGTTCTCAGGGATTTCGTAATCAGGGGGTATTATTTGAGCAGGGGGATTTACTATGTTTAATCCTCGAGGGGGTCTTACTGCACTACTCAGATCAGGGACTTCAGATATCTTTTCTCCAACCGGAGTCGTAAGGGGTCCAAGTTCTGGAATGTGCAGGTCTGTCTCAATAGGTCTAGATTCTATTCCACTTGTTTCTCCCTCCCCTTCTTTCAAATTGCAAGAATTCCCCTCATCAGGAGGATTGTGATACTTGATAGGTGTATCTTGAAAGCTTTGTTCCAATCCTTTTATCTGGCTATGAATCTCAGCATGAGCTGCAATTGATGATTCTGCTACTTGAGGGGCAATAGTAGAGCCCTTCCTAGATGTTGTTCGGGGGCCTACTGACGCTTGAGATTCAGATTTTCAAATGATTTCATCTATGAAGGTCGATCTCCCAAGGCTCACCGAACCGTGGGTTTTTATGGTTTTTGGTAGAGGTTTATGTTGTATTGCTACTTGATTCCTATTCTTCTTCTTAGTCATACACACCTACATAATTCAAATGTATCAACCAAATGTAAGCACTGGCACAAGCTCTTTACATGATGCATACATAGGTTCTTACCTCTCATTTTTAATACCCGACCCTTTAGAGATACAATCTATCACTCCTTTGACGACCTCCCCGGTAACTGTTACAGGGAAAAGTGTCTATGCAGAACTGCTAATACCACTAAGGTGTGGTAGCTACCTTAGAAACAAACAAAGTAAAGCTACTTTCGTTTTTCCTTTATGAAAGATAGATGAGAGAAGAATAGAGGAGACCAACCTCTCTCTTGCGCTTGGCTCCTAGTTCTTTTCCTCTCTCTTCTGATAGTCCTTTGCTACTTGCTTCATTGTACACCCAGCTTCACAAAGTACCTGTAGAATCAAAGTAGCATAACACTATACATGAACATGGATCTATTATCATAAACAATCTAGGATCAGATGTAAATTGACCATACAAATGCATAAAACATAAATGACACAAGAGTATGGAGGAAAACTTGAATAGCTTTTATTGATAATCAAGAAAGAGCAAAGAGAGTTACAACCAGTGGTTCTGACCCAGCATCATCCTCCCAGCAAGTAAGCCCTTCTTCACCTCATACAACGCTTAGATCACCCAACACTATGATGTTGTCTCAAGAAACCAACAACAATTCCTTACAAGATTCAAAATTCCAGCCTCTGGATCTCTAGGATGAGGGATCCATATATAGATATCTGCAAGGGAGATGATCCAGCTTGTGATTTGATTAGTGTCTTCCCTCTGATAGTTCTTGCTTCCACTTGGAGATTGATGATCTCTTACTCATCCTTGGTCGAATTCAGAGAGGCAAGTGTCACAGGTGAAGTTTCTGGAAGATTCCATGCCTCTCCACCTCGCGGATTGACACTGCCATTTGTCACTTCTCACCCATCGCACCCCATAGAAGGGATTTTTGAAATGCAACGCACCCAAAGAGTGTACTTAGGTGAGATGCAACGCACTTTTCCCATGGAGTAGGTGAAATGATCCTGTTTTGACCAGTTCTGAGTAGTTTTTCATGGAGAACTTCTGGGAGAAGCTGTAATCAGTTGACCTTGTTCCTTTAGGGGTTGGAACAACACTTTTGGGGACTTAGGAGCCCTTGTTTTATGGACATTTTATGCTTGGGGTTGCAGTGCCCAAAAATGCCTATAACAGTTGCCCCCTAAAGCATGAGGTCGTTAATCATTTTTGATGTCGGGTGAAATGCTTTATCATGAGGATCTGAAGTTCTTTCAAGCTAGGAGGAGACCTGTAATAAGATACAATACAATACATTATCTTCATAATATTTTCATGATCTAGCTGAGGCGGGAATTCCCATGCTCAACTTTATAAATTCATTTTCATGTACATAGGACAGACAATCGTCTGAGTGTAGACTGATGATTCTGGTTGAGCCATCATCCCTTTGATTGGATGATTATCTGTACAACAACGATGTACATTTGATGTCTTTATTACCTGAATATATATCGCAGCTCAAATGGATGAAACTAGATCCGGGGTCTTCAATCTCGTTCGATCTTCACTCGAAGTACAAGTCGATCCATGTGAGAGATGTTCTGGAGTCGAACATGGAAAGACATCGCCTGATTACCAGCCAATGATGTAAGTTGTTAACAGGCGCGAGAGGAATCACCGATAATGATAATGACCCTCAAGGTACTGCAGTACAATTCACGTGGTGTGAATAAAGGACTTGACGTCGAACACCACGCAAAATCTTTTGGTCGAAGGCCATTGATGTAAACCTGTCGCCGGAAGTGAGAAACTTGCCATTGAGACATGCAAGCTTCAAAGTACTGGAAGGGGTGTCCCTAGATCGGCTTCTTGGATAATGAGCTGATGTCGACAAGAAGCGATCCGTCATAGGAGGGCCTTAATGAATCCCACATCAATGACACGGAACGGAGCAAATGATTTTAATGGAGGTGAAAACAATATGGTGATATAAGGTTCAGGGTGGCGGTCATGAAAGAATGGAGCATAAATGTATTGCAGCTGGTGAGACACAGGTGAATTCTTTGAGTGACTTCTCTTCAACATATCGGCGACACTGACGTGATGGATTGGTAGCATTAACCCCAAATGTGGATGGTGTGATGGGACCATGGTGATATGACCGGTGAATGAAACAACCCAACCCGACTTGGATGCGGAGTGAAAGTGTCATGTTCAAGAGCGACTTGCTACCAACAAAGTTTCTTCAAGTTTTCTTCCCAATTTTTCCCCAGTCATTACTGACCAGTACCTCTTTAGTTTTGTCAAGATTGAGGAGGAGAACATATGCTTGTTCTATAATTTGCCCTTCGGGCAAACCCATCGCTATGTTTTAACGAGCCTAGCGATAGTGAAACTCGTTCTTGTCTGCCATGGACAAGTTTGTCGCTATTAGGTTTTAACGAGCTTAATGATAGAGATAACTCGGTCCTTTTCAATTTTAGAGAGTCTGAAAAGGGACGTAAAGGAACCTCCAAAATTCCTTTTTCTTCATCTAATCCCTTAAGTCCGAAAAAGTATAAAACAATACAGAAGGGATGAATTTTCGATACTTTTAATAATCCGAACAAAACAAGCGCTCGATCTTTTTGTGTAATAATCCCTCAGGTCCAAAAAGATTAAAATCTAAAGGAGGGATAGCACTTCCGGTCCCTTTAACGAGCTGGAGAGGCCAATGGCTCGGCAATATTTTCATATTTTACGAGTCAGTTGAAAAGAGCTTAAAGGAGACTCGTCTTTTGAGGAACGAGTGATAAAATTGGGTAGCAGCTGATTCCAGGTAAGGTTTGGAATTTTCCAATCACGACAGTGTTACAAGGATGGCTAGCGGGATCACTCTTTGCAGCTGTTCCTCAAAAGGGGTAAACAATCAAATGGAGGTGAATGATTGGCCAATACAGAGTGGAGGTGATGATGGGAACACGACCAAGGCTTTTAAAGGCTGAAGTATTACATTCACGATGATTATTTACCGGGAATTGGTTCATTTTTTATTGAGCTTAAACGCTGGGGGAAACATTTGCTCATTGCTTATGTTTATTTTTTAACGAGCATGAAGTCCACGTTAAAACTGCTCGATTAATCCAGTCGTATAATAAGAATGTCTCATATATGAAAACGACAATTTTCAAATCTTTGCCCCACATCCTTTCTTTATGCAAGTTAGGAAATGACCAATCCTACGAGTTTAAAGGGTTAGAGGACCTACAAATTTAAAAAAATAAATGGTCGCTCTTCGCTTGCACGCCAAAAGGTTTGCATGCCCCCAAGTATAAAATAAAGTTTCAAGGTCACCTTTTATTCTACCGACAAAACATTTGTTTTATCAGGAAAGGTCTACCTCTTTCAGGTTACCAAAGATTGTTCTATTCACAGCGCAAACAAAACACTTCTTCGGCGATGTCTACCGAAATAGACAAAGGTGAGACAATCCACTCACATAACTTTGACGAGGGAATCTTATTCCAGTCTAACCCCCTTTTCCAATCACGAACGGGAGTACAGACTAGTCATATATCTCTCGTGGAAACCTACCCTATACCCGAAGTTTTCCTGCCGAAGCAGACCAGGGTGCATGCCCCCTGGGTTTCAGTCATGTCCCCCGAATCACTCGTGCTCATCAGGTAGAAGGACTGTAGATTGATGAGACATTCCTTGTGTGAAGAGACCATTCAGGGATGGTATATGACTATTTGTTATGTGTGATCCGGGAAATGAAAGCTGGTCTACGAGCTTGACCACTCTTCCTTCGTGCGGAAAACACATTACTCGAAAGAGTGATGAGACAATGGCTCCCATGCAATAAATATAGTCTCATCCAAGGAGTAGATTATAATCCAGGGGTCCTTGGACTACCATTACGTTCATATGAACGGTTTTTCCTCTCAATGTTATGGGCACATTGGGAAGGATCCCTAACGGTCAACTGGTTCCTTTGTCAAATCCTGTTAGATTTCTCATCTCAGGCAAAAGCGATGGCGAACCAAGCGCTTTCCAAGCAGTCGAGAAAAGGATACTCACAGAAGCCCCTTCATCTATGATGGTACCGGCCATAACCATTCTATATATTTGAGCAATGATTCGGAATGGTACACTAGCCGGTAAACAGGGTTTGCCTAGTTGATTCCAGTTAAAGGAAACAACTAGGTTGCTTAGAGGTGGGACCGAATAGACGGCCGGGTACGACTATGACGAACTTCCTTCCTGTGGTAAAGGAATGGGTAAATTGCCCCCATGTTCATCGGAGTCTGTGCTTACGAAAATAATTTGGACGGTGTCATCCTCGTTCTCTTCGGTGACTGTATCATCTGAAGATGGAACCTCTGAAGGAAAGACCGGGTCAACTGCCGCCTCGACCTTTTGACTTTCGTCTGGTATGGGTTCAAATCGTTTGTCTTCAATGATAGACACTTCGGCCGACCACTTGGGCAGGTCAGCCGAATTTTCAACTAGTGACGGACTCGGCAAGAGTTTTTTATATCCAGGAGGAAGTCGTAACGGTGAAACCGGACGATCGTCCAAAACTCCTTTAGCCTCGTCTAAGAAGGGACAACGGTGGACGGCATGATCGCCTTCGCACAGTTTACAAGGAAATCTATATTTTCCTTTTTTTCCTGGGGCTTCACTTTCACTAGTCGACGGTGTGTTTTCAACATGATCATCAGAGGTTGACGACACTGTGTTGTGGGGAAAAATGCCTATGCAGGACGATCCTATCCACCTAAGGTGTGACAGTGCCTTAGCAACAAACAGATACAGCTATTCTGGCTTCTTCCTTTATGAAATGTGAAAGAGGGGAGATCGATAGACTTACCGTTGTCTTCCATTTGTCCCTCGATCTAGATCCTCTTCTCTTTGGGTGTTCACAGCTACTTGCCTCCTCGCTTGCTCAAGAGAACAGCTACTTGATTCCCACGAGATCACAAGAGAACAGCTACCTGTGACAAGAGAACAGCTACTTGCGACAAGAGAAGAACACAACACAAAGGCAGATATTCATATTCACAAATGATTCAAGATTAGAAGTAAATCAAATACACTAATGCAATCATACAAATACACCAGCATATAGGAGAAAACCAAGATAGCTTTATTGATTGATAACAAGGTTCAGGAAGAGATACAACCCAGAGGGCTCCAATCCAACATCTCCTTCCCAGCAGAATGGAATTCCTTCTTCAGCTCCCTTCAAAGCATTAAGCACCCAATGTTTCCATTCTCAAACCAACAACAATTCTTTGCAATAACAAAATTCCAGCCCCCTAGATCTCATGGAGGAGAGATCTATATATAGTTATTTTGGAGAGAGGATGAGTCAGCTTGAGATCTGACTAGTGTCCTCTCCCTCTCTCAGTTCTTGAGTCCACTTGGAGGTTCTTGCTTCCACTTGGAGATTTGGAACCTCTTACTCATCACCAGTCGAATTCCCTGAGGCAAGTGTCATTTTGGAAGCTTCCTGAGCATTGACACATTGAGGAATGAGCCTACCACTTGTCCAAACTCGCTCAGCACAGGTAGCCAGTGTTGGAGTTGACATTCAATGCAGGTAGCCAGTGTAGCAGTTGACATTCAGCGCAGATGCTCAGTGGAGCAGTTGACATGATCTTGAATTGACTTGTTTTTGAGTGGTTTCAGGTGGAGAACTTCTGTGAATTGTTGTGGTTAGTTAGCCTTGTTCCTCTAGGGGTAGGAACAACATGTTTAGGGAATTTGGATCCCTTAGATTATGGAAATTTCATGCTCAATGTTGTAAGGCACAAAAATGTCTATAACAGTTGCCCCCTAAAGTATGAGGCCGTTTATCGGGTGAAATGCTTTATCCAGGAGGGTCCGAAGTTCATCCATTTGCTGGGAGGAGACCTGTAATAAGATACAATACAATACATTATGATTCATACTGCTTTCATGATCTAGCTGAGGCGGGCATTCCCATGCTCAGCTTTATAAATTCATTTTTTTGTACATAGAACAGACGATCGTCTGATGGTAGACTGATAATTTTGGCGAAATTATCATCCTTTGAGTAGGATGATCATCTGCTGCAATGATGTACATGTCAAATGTCTTTATTTTTCCTGAATATATATCGCAGCCCGAATGGATGAAACTAGATCCGGGGTCTTCAAACTAGTTCGATCTTCACTCTAAGTACAAGTCGATCCATGTGATAATTGCGCTGAAGTCGAACATGGAAAGACATCGCTTGATTACCGGTCAATGATGTAAATCGTTAACAAGCGCGAGAGGAATCACCGATAATGATAATGACCCTCAAGGTACTGCAGTACAATTCACGTGGTGTGAATAAAGGACTTGGCGTCGAACACCACGCAAAATCTTCTGGTCGAAGGTCATTGATGTATACCTGTCGCCGGAAGTGAGAAACTTGCCATTGAGGCATGCACTCTTCAAAGTACTGAAGGGGTTGTTCCTAGATCAACTTCTTGGATAATGAGCTGATGTCGACAAGAAGTGATCCGTCAAATGAGGGCCTTGATGAATCCCACATCAGTGAAACGGAACGGAGCTAATGATTTTAGTGGAGGTGAAAACGACCTATGACATATGATTCAGGGTGGCGGTCATGAATGGATGAAGGATAATGTATGGCAGTGGATGGGACCCGGTTGACTCTTTCTGAACGACTTCTCTTGAACATATGGTGACACTGATGCGATGGATCGGTATGGTATGGCGAGACCATGGTGATGTGACCGGTGAATGAGACAACCCAATCCGATTGTGGTACGGAGGAAAAGTGTCATGTTCAAGAGCGACCTGCTACCATCAAAGTTTTCTTGATTTTCTCCCAATTTTTCCCCAGTCATTGCTGACCAGTACCTCTTTATTTTTGTCAAGCTTGAGGAGGATAACATATTCTTGTTCTATAACCTGCCCTTCGGGCAAGCCCATCGCTATGTTTTAACGAGTCTAGCGACAGTGAAACTCGTTCTCGTCTAAAGACAAGTTTGTCGCTATTTAGTGGTTTAACGAGTCTAACGACAAGGATAACTCGGTCCTTTTCATTTTTAGAGAGTCTGAAAAGGTACGTAAAGTTAACTCCAAAAGTCCTTTTTCGTCATCTAATCCCTTAAGTCCGAAAAAGTATAAAACAATACAGAAGGGATGAGTTTTCGATAGTTTTAACGAGCCGAACAAAACAAGCGCTCGATCTTTTTGTGCAAAAATCCCTCAGGTCCAAAAAGATTAAAATCTAGAGGAGGGATGTTATGAAACCAGCTCAAGAAAAGATAGAAAAGAAAGATCAACGCCTTAGAATTCAGCCTCTTCGAGGGGGCAACCTCCTTTACATTACATAAATGAACAATTCTTGGATGATACAAATGAAAATACCTCCTTTTATATATAGGAGTCTAAGTGGTCCCAATACAATCAAAGCCTACATAACAATAATATTGTAGGGCACAACAGTAACAATAGTGGGCTTCTATGTGGCACAATAGTAACAATATGGGCACTACATGGGTACATCAATATAATAAGTGGGTTGTACTAAAAACAATAAGGGGTTACACTAGTAGTATAGGGGCCTAACATGCCCCTCTCCTTCAAAAAGTGTTGTCCTCAACGCTTGAGTAGTTCTGGATACTTCTGCATAAAATTCTCATCCTCCCATGTGGAATCTTCAGTGGATAAGTTCTTCCACTTGATAAGGTACTCTGAAATTGATCGATTTCGTAGCTGTCGAGTTCTTGTTTCTATAACTGCTTCCGATTCCAATATAATTTTTCCTTCCTCGTCAAGTTCTGGCAATATTGTTTGAACTGGGAGCTTGTCACCTATAACCTTCTTTAAACATGAAACATGGAAAACTGGGTGCAATCGAGAAGCTGCAGGAAGCTCCAATTTGTATGCCATAGTACCAATCTTTTGCAACACCTTGTACGGACCATAATACTTTGGTGATAATTTATTATCCTTCTTAGCTTGCTTGAGGGACATTTGCTTATATGGTTGTAGCCGTAGGAATACCCAATCACCTACATCAAAACTTCTTTCACTGCGATGTTGATCTGCCTGTTGTTTCATTCTATTTTGTGCCAACACGAGGTTATCCTTTAAGAGTTGGAGGACTTGTTGTTGATGTTCGATGTGATGTTCCACTGCCTGAACCTTAGAATTTTCTCTTAAATATGATGTGATGGATGGTGGTTGATACCCATAAAGTGCCATAAATGGGGTCATTTTTGTTGCTGTATGGAAGGAAGTGTTATACCACCATTCAGCCAGAGGCAACCATTTGACCCATTGTGTCTGTTTATCAGATACAAAGCAACGAAGATATCCTTCCAAACATTTGTTTACTATCTCAGTTTGCCCATCAGATTGAGGATGATAAGATGAGCTATGAGCTAACTGAGTACCAAGACAAGAAAATAATTCTGTCCAAAAATTTCCAGTGAAAATGGGATCTCTGTCACTTACAATAATCTTTGGGTTTCCATGTAGCTTTTGAATTGTTTCCATAAATGCAGTAGAAACTGTACTGGCTTTAAATGGATGTGATAATGCACAAAAGTGTGCATACTTGGTAAGTCTGTCAACTACCACCATGATGACACTCTTTCCCTCAGACTTGGGTAAACCTGTGATAAAATCCATTGAAACCTCCTCCCAACGTTGGCTTGGAATGGATAAAGGTTGTAATAGACCTGGTGTCTTAATTGTTTCAACTTTATTTTGTTGGCAAACCAAACATTCTGCCACAAACTTTTGAATATCTGATTTAAGGCCATCCCAAAAAAATTCCTTCTTAACCCTGTGGTAAGTTTTTAAAAATCCTGAGTGCCCTCCTAAGGGAGAAGTGTGCAATTCCATAAGAATCTTTTGTTTTAGCTGGGAATTCTTACAGAGGTATAAGCGATCTTTGTACCATAACGAATCATTTTTCCAGCTAAATGTATCAGACGTACTGGAATCTTGTTGTAGCTTTCGAATAAGTGCCCACACTTCTTCGTCATTCTTCCATTCCTCCCTTGCTTCGTTTATCCAATCTGGTTGGATAATAGAAATGGCGCACAACAATGCTTCCACATCCTCATCCTTTCTTGAGAGTGCATCTGCCACCACATTTTGCTTCCCTTTTTTGTAGATGATTTCAAAGTCATAACCCAACATCTTTGTGACCCACTTTTGTTGCTCTTCAGAGGATAATCTTTGTTCTAAAAAGTATTTAAGGCTATCATGATCCGTTTTTACCTTGAAGTGTCTTCCCATTAGGTAGGGTCGCCATTTCTTAAGTGCATGGAGTATTGCCAACATTTCCTTCTCATAAATAGCTTTTCTTAAAAACTTTCCCTTGATTGGACGACTTTCAAAAGCAATGGGTCTTTCATCTTGCATTAGAACAACACCAATTCCATTTCCTGAAGCATCACATTCCACAATAAAGGTTTTTGTGAAGTCCGGTGTAGCTAAGACCGGTGCTTGGCACATTGCCTCTTTAAGATGTTCAAAGGCCTTTGTTGCTTCCGGAGTCCATGAAAATGCATCTTTCTTCAATAATGTTGTTAGAGGTGCTGCTATTCTCCCATAATTCTTAACAAACTTGCGATAATACCCTGTCAACCCAAGAAATCCTCGCAGATGCTTTATGGATGTGGGGATTTTCCATTCCTTAATGGCTTTAATTTTGCTAGGGTCTACCTTAACTCCTTCATGAGATACAATATGACCCAAATATTCCACCTCCTGGACTCCAAAGAAACATTTGGATCTTTTTGCATATAATTGTTTCTCCTCCAATAGTTGTAGCACCCTGTCAACATGTTCAACATGATCCTTCCAAGACTTGTTGTAGATTAGTATATCATCAAAAAATACTAACACAAATTTTCTAAGGAATGGTTTGAAAATTGAATTCATCAAACCTTGAAATGTTGAAGGTGCATTGGTAAGGCCAAAAGGCATGACCAAAAATTCATAATGACCCTCATGAGTTCTAAATGCCGTTTTCGGAATGTCTTCAATCTTCATTCTGATTTGATGATATCCTGAACGAAGATCCAACTTGGTGAAGTAAATTGATCCATGCAATTCATCCAGTAATTCATCAATGACAGGAATGGGGAACTTATCTTTAATAGTGAGCTTGTTGAGCTCCCTATAATCCGGACACATGCGCCATGATCCATCCTTCTTGTGCACCAATACTACTGGAGCAGAGAAAGAACTTTGACTTGGTTGAATTATACCAGCCTCTAGCATTTCTGCAACCATACGTTCAATTTCACTTTTTTGGACATAGGGATATCTGTACGGCCTGATGTTTGGAGGAACACTTCCTGGAATCAGATGAATAGCATGATCATGATCACGCATAGGTGGGAGACCTTTGGGAGTCTCAAATACCTTGGAATGATTGTCCAGGACTTTTTGGAGATCTGGAGAAATAGATGATTCCAATGTGGAAACATCTAGCGAACATAATTGTGCAATTACACCTCTTTGCTCCTTTTTTAGAAGCTTTGTCATGCCATTAGAGCTGATTATCTTTCCTGGTTTCCCTGCAATACCCCTTAATTCAACTTCCTTTCCTTCCACAGAAAATTTCATGAAAAGTTCTTGAAAATTAAAAGCTATTGTACCCAAGGATTGTAGCCATTGGACTCCTAGTACAACATCAGCACCTCCCATTGGAATGGAAAGCATTGGGCTAGTCAATACATATTCTCCCATGGATAGCTTGATATTATGGCACTTTCCAAAGCAATTTATTGTTCCTCCATTTGCAATCATCACTTGACACTCTGGTGCTGGATATAGGAAGCAATTCAATTCTTTTGCTACCCTACAATGAATAAAATTGTGGGTGCTTCCTGAATCAATCAACACTATTACCTTTTTCTTCTTGATTTGTCCTTCTATCTTGATGGTTTGAGGAGTGGTAATTCCCGCCAATGCATTACAAGATATGGTCGGATTTATTTTTTCTTCATCTAGGCTTTGTTCCTGGAATATATCCTCTTCTTTTGACCTTTCTTGCTCCTTTTCTTCTTCCTCTTCACAATCTATGTAGAATAATTTCTTCTCAGCACACTTATGACCTTTTGTGTATTTGCTATCACAATTGTAACAAAGCCCTTTTGCTCTTTTTTCTTCCAATTGTTGTGGTGTCAACCTTGTAGGTTGTGGAAGACTATGGGCAACAACACTTCCGTCTTTATAGTTGTGAATGGTATGCTTCCTAGTTGCCATAATTTTTCTTTCCATTTTTCTTGCTAACCTGAATGCCTTCTCTAATGAATCAGGTTCCCAAAGGCGCGCATCATGTTGGATATTATCCTTTAAAGACCCTATGAACACATCAATCCTATGCTCCTCTGGAATATCTTTTACCCTTATGTTCAATTTTTGGAACTCCTCAATGTGCTCCATTATTGAACCCTTTTGTTTGAGACTTATCAATTGGCTAAAAAAAGTGTTGCTTTTTGTATCCTCATAATGTGCTATCAATTCTTTCGTAAAAATTGCCCAAGTGATAAATTGTTTACGAGAACAAAGCCATTGATACCATACAAACTGATTTGGTTCCAAATATAAAGTTTCCATACGTACCTTTTGTGTGTTTTGCACATTATTGAGATCGAAGAATTGCTCCATCTGTAATATCCATGTGGCGGGATCCTTGCCATCAAACTTCCTCATATCGATTTTTGGAACATGGTGAGTCTTCGATCCAACATTAGAGTCTATGGAATCATGATTAACATTTCTTTTGTTCTCATCATGAGTTTCATTTGGAACATGGTGAGTCTTTGATCCAACATTAGAGTCTATGGAATCATGATTAACATTTCTTTCACCCTTAGTGACCATTTCTTGTAGAAACTTATTCATATTTATCTTCAATTCTTCCATCTTATCATCCATGCCATCAATTTTACCATCCATTCCATTCACCTTAGCTTCCATGTCATCCATCTTAGCTTCCATGCCCTTTATCTTAGATTCCACGCCACTTATCTTAGCATCTGTTAGCTTTTGTGAGCGTGACATTTGTTGCACTTGTTCTTGTAATTTTGATATATCATGTAGCATTTCTTCCTCTTCTTCATGAGTCATGCTAGAGCTTTCAGGTTCCTTACTAGGTGTTTGCATTTTCTTTCCTCGGGGCATCAGTTACCGATAATAATGCTTTACTATGCCCTTTGAATTCCTTCAAACCAAGCTTATGCAAAAATTTAAAAAAAAACTACACACCTTTTTTTTCTTTATAGAAGCCTGATATTGAATCTGATGTATCTCTGTAATTTCGAATCATCCAGTTCTAAAATTTTGACCTGTAGTAGCCTTATATGTCCTCTTTCCAATGCCACTAGTGTGATCCAAATTGAATTCTCCAAGAAAGAATTATGCACAATCTCCCGCGGTGACCTGATTATAGACTAGTTCAGAAGAGCGAACTTGTACGAAGTTCCACGTGTCATTGTTTCCACCTTTGACTCTTAAAAATATATGAACTAAAACTACGGTCTGTCCTCTTTCTGTAATTTCTTACGAAATTTCAATCCGATGCTCAGAAAGAAAGTTATGACGATTTTCCCCAGGTCACCTGTTTTGAGTGTAATTCAGGAGTCTGCAAAAAGAGCAACTTCCTCAGATCATATCTCCGAAAATATCGCGCTAAAAGCTCTGAAATTTGGACCTAAGGTTCAGCGCGATTTCTTCTCAAATGGGTTTTTTTTGCGACTTCTGAAACGTCACAAAAAAAAAGTTATAGCGAAAATTCCACGATGACCTGTTTGGAGCAGCGAAACCCTAGAATCCAAAGCTCTGATACCAAATGTTATGAAACCAGCTCAAGAAAAGATAGAAAAGAAAGATCAACGCCTTAGAATTCAGCCTCTTCGAGGGGGAAACCTCCTTTACATTACATAAATGAACAATTCTTGGATGATACAAATGAAAATACCTCCTTTTATATATAGGAGTCTAAGTGGTCCCAATACAATCAAAGCCTACATAACAATAATATTGTAGGGCACAACAGTAACAATAGTGGGCTTCTATGTGGCACAATAGTAACAATATGGGCACTACATGGGTACATCAATATAATAAGTGGGTTGTACTAATAACAATAAGGGGTTACACTAGTATTATAGGGGCCTAACAAGGGATAGCACTTCCGGTCGCTTTAACGAGCTGGAAGGCCAAAACTCGGCAATCTTTTCATATTTTACGAGTCAGTTGAAAAGAGCTTAAAGAAGACTCGTCTTCTGAGGAACGAGTGATGAACAGGGTTAGCAGCTGATTCCAGGTACAGGTTGGAATTTTCCAATCACAGCAGTGTCATAAGGATGGCTAGGTGAAATCACTCTTCGCAGCTGTTCCTCAAAATGGGTAAACAATCATATGGAGGTAAACGATCGGCCAAATGAAAAGTGGAGGTGATGGTGCAAACACGACCAAGGCTTTTATGGCTGATAAGGTTACGTACACAATGGTTATTTTACCATTAATGGGTTCAGTTTTTAAAGAGCTTGAATGCGCCAAAACACTGCTCAAGCTTATGTTTATTTTTTAACGAGCATGAATTCCGCATTAAAACTGCTCGGATCTTGCGTTTATTTTTTAACGAGCATGAACTTTATGCTAAAACTGCTCGTTTATATAGTCAAATTTTGATTTTTTACCAAAACTAGCTTTTTTCTTCTTAAGGATAGTACTGCATTCTCAATTGTTGCATCAAACTTAGTTAGAAATGAATAAAATTTGCTTGAAAATGAGATTAAAACCCTAGTATTTCGCTTTGAACTACGTAAAAAGCAATTAAAAAGTGTTTTTACCTCTCAATTTACCATTCCATTTGAACTTGGCTTGTTGGAGCTTTGAAGGTGCCTCTTTCCCCTTGATTTTCACCAGCTGATTTCAGGAGATTCTATGGACGATTCTCGGCGCCGTCTGGACTAGGTAGGAGCTAAACCCTAGCTCTTTCTTTTCATGGTTTCATTTTTCCATTCTGTGCCTGTTTCCTTGTCTTTCTGAGCACCTGGGGTTTTGTCAGGGCGCCCTGTCATCAACGCAGGTGGTCCATTCGAAACCTGCGTTGAATGTCAATCTGCCTTAAGGCAGTTTGACCTTCAACGCAGGTGGGACACTGGTTACCTGCGTTGGACACAAAAACTGGTCTTCTTGCACAGTTTTTTGATGAAATTTTGCTAGTTTCTCATCAAATTCAGGAACTTACTCTTTCTCTTGTTTGTTTTGCAGGGATCTTTGAGCAAAATGTCCCTTACATGGCGAGAACGAGAACACGAAGAGGAGGACATGATTGCCCTCCATGACCCTGTCACAGTGAACGCGCTGCGGAACTGTGGCCTGCTGAAGTTCTTCCGTATCTCTAGTATGAGAGCACAGATCTCTTTACTACAGTATATGCTTGATGCTTGGGATCCTATTAACCAAGTATTCCAGATTAGGGGAAAATCTATCCCCTTGACCATCGTAGACATTTACTTCTTGACTGGGTTGTCAAGGCGGGGTGCCCCCATTTCTTTGTCAGGTTCGGCCCGGGGGAATGACTCCGTGAGAGACTATGTCGGTCAGTATTGCAGGGAATGTTCCCAGCCGAACAGAGACGGCAAGGTCGTTATCCGTGAGATTACTGATAGGTCCCTTAGGTCCATTCTGTATACTATCGGTAGGATGGCCGGTAGTGCATCTCTTCATGTTGCCAACAGGTCTTATGTACAGCACGCCTTGGAGTGTCTCCAACCGAAAGTCTTCAACTGGTGTGATGCAGTACTTGTTCAGATGAAAAGTCAATTGACTAAGGTAAAGGACGGGAAGCTGAAGAACTTTGGATTTGGTTCTATTTTGATTGCCTTTGCCTTGGAGAAAATACCAGTGATGCAGCCTCAGTATATTGCACTCGACCTGCCTTCTACTACTGAGCCACGCATGTAGAGATGGGTTGACCACATGTCTAGGCATGCTGGTCAATCTCATATTACTTTCACTGATACCTTCTTCAGGTGGTTCGAGCGCCAGGAGATGGTCTATTCCGAGTATCCATATGTGGGTATGGATTTCCGAGGTGATCCGGATTTGGTGTTACCGGATGGCGAACAGTGGGGCGCTATTGGTAAAATCTCTGACCATATCACTGTTTACTGCTTTTATTCATAATGTTGTTGTGCTTTATTCTATCAAGATTTTAATCAAACTCATGTGTGCATGCAGATGTTGGTCTTGTCCGTCCAGCAGTTCGCCCGAGAGCGCCAGTTGCTGCCCCAGCAGGGGAGACTGCTGGGAGAGTTATTCTTCGCGACCTTGACGTAGCCGAGACCCTTAGAGCTGTGCAGGAGTAGGTTGAGAGCCTTACTCTCGGCATTCCCGATGTGAGGATTGATGAGTTACCTTTACAGTTGTAGCAGCATACTACTGGCGTGCCTAGACGATGGACTCGTCTCTTGCGCATGATTACACAGGCCATGACGTGCTATCATGAGCATCACTAAGCTAGGGTGCCCCCTAGCACTTTTGAGTTTTTGGGTCATATGACCGATTTTGTCTTGGTTACAGAACATTATGTATGAACGATAAACAGCTTATATATATTTTGATTTTCGATTTTTATTCTGGTTGAGTTATATGATCCATATGTACAATCATTGATGATGTGTCTCTTTTTATAAATGTCGCAAATGTCTATCTAACACATAGTTTGCTAATGAGTCGGTTAATGTGTTCAAGTTTCTGGAAATATGTTGTTATTGAATTAAATCAAACTGTCTTTCCAAAATCTTAACCCTTAGAAACATACGATAAATAGCTGGATTACGGACAGAATATATACCATTGAGTTGTAGTATCACGAGTTGTGAGTCTAGCCTGACGATTAGTCGGCGTATACCATGGGCGATGGAATCAGAGAGGATTTCTATCAACGCGCTATACTCAGCGATATTATTTGTTGATTGCCCAATACACACACCTCTGAAACTCACTAACTCGCCGCTTGGATCAAAAATGGCCCAGGCCGCGGAGGACAGGTTCCGCGAACTACGACTCGCTCCGTCAGCATATCCCACACATGTCTCAGAAAGGTTTGACATCTGCAATAAATGTAAAAAGGTGGATTACTCGACCAAAACAAACACTTTAGCGAAAACAAAATACAACAAAAGCATACAGGTTACTATTTAGGCATAGTAACGCTTGAGATACAACCCGTTGCAGGGTTGCGCCAGTGGAATTCCATCATAATCCATTAACTCATAGGCTCCTTTTGCTAACACTCGTTTAACAATATAGGGGCCCATCCATAAAGAATTAAATTTTCCTGCTCCCAATTTATCGGATTCTTGGTCGTAAAGCAAGACCAAGTCACCTTCTGAGAAGACACGGGGTTTGACATTTTTGTCGAACTGCGCCTTGACTCGTTTCTTATGGGCTTCGTTAGCCAACGCGGCGTCATGACGGGTTTCATCCAATTGGATTAATTCCAAGAAATGTGCCCCTTCTTCTGAAGTTCCGGGGAGGAGATCAATTGCAAGTTTAAGAGACAAAATTTCACACTGGACTGGTAAGACTGCCTCCAGGCCATACACCAGTTGGAAAGGTGTGAACCCAGTCGCATTCTTTACCGATGTTCGGTAAGCCCACAAGGCTGAGTACAGGATTAGGTGCCACCTTCTTTTGTGAACCCCGATCATCCTTTGCAACATACGCTTCAGGACCTTGTTGATTGCTTCAACTTGTCTGTTGGCTTGCGGATAATACGGGGTAGAGCTGTCGTGAGACAGCCCTAGCTTGGCAGCTAATTCAACCATCATGTGATTGCGAAAATGCGATCCATGATCTGTAACTATAGCATGTGGTACGTCGAACCTGGCGACTACATGATTGAAAAAGAAAAGGACAGTTGTTTCACCAGTGTTATCCAATGTAGGCATCACCTCGGCCCATTTGGTAAAATAGTCAACGGCGACTATAATATACCCATGCCCCCCGGTCGAGGTGGGGTTACATTGCATGAAATTGATGCCCCATTTGGCGAAAGGCCCAACAGCAACTATTGGATGTAAAGGTGCAGGTGGTCTTCTGGTTTTGCTATCAAAAATTTGACAAGCATGGCAACTTCTGACTGCGATTATGCAATCTTTGAACATTGTTGGCCAGAAGTATCTTGCTCGTAAGATTTTTTGTGTTGTTGCATATCCAGATTGATGCCCCCCACACGCGCCTGAATGACACTCATTCAGGGCTTTTTTGGCCTCCTCATGGGTAAGGCACCTCCTCAGGACTGTATCGATACCGCGACGGTAAAGCGTATCACCGACGATCATGTAGTCTTTAGCTTGGTATCGTATACATTTCTGTTCTGAGTGAGAGGCGTTAGGTCTGAACTTTTGGGTTTGGAGATAAATTATGATATCTCCATACCACTCATTGCTTGTAGATATCAGAAACAAATTCTCGTCCACGATTGATTCTTCGGAGGTTTCATCGTTGGACGACGATGGGAGGTCGCGAAAACTAGAGCTTTCTTTGATTTGGATTTTACAAATTCCAGATCAAACTCTTGAAGGATTGCTATCCATTTTGAATATTTGCCCCCCAGCAACTGGCGCGATAGTATATAAGTCATGGGGTTGCAATCTGATAAAATGGTAGTTTTCCGAAAGAGGACATAATGTCGAAACCTTTGAATCTCTTGAACAGCTGCAAGTGCTAGTTTTTCAACATAAGAATATTTACTTTCTGTATCATTTAAGTTTTTACTTAAATAATATATAGGATGTTCAATCCCATCGACTTCTTGAACTAAAACCATCGCAATGGTCGTATCTGCTGCAACCAGATACAGGTTAAAATCTCTTTGATAGTCTGGGGCATACATTAATGATGCTCTTACTAGAGAATCTTTCAGAGCATCAAAGGAAGCTTGCGCGACCTGATCCCAGACAAAAGGTACATCCTTTTTCAAAAGACGAGTATAACCTTTAGCAAGTTCTGCGTAATTTGGAATGAACCTCCTCAGAAAGTTTGCTTTCCCTTAGAGTTTCTGAATCTGAAGCAAATTTGAAGGTGGAGGCAAATTAATGATTGCCTGAACCTTGCAAGGGTCGAGACGAATCCCATCCTTAGAGACTACAAAGCCAAGTAAACGACCAGAACTGATGCAAAACACACATTTGTGTGGATTGAGTCTTATCTTGTAGTGTCGGAAACGTAGAAATATCGCTCTTAAATGCTGCGGATGATCAGTCCGCTTCCGCGAATGAGCCGGAAGGTCATCGAGATAAGGTTGAACGATGTTCTTGATGTCATTGCCCTCTGAAACGTTGCCCCTGCATTCTTTAAACCAAAGGGTAATTTTCGATAAGCGAATGTGCCCCACGGACAGATGAATGCAGTCTTTGACTGGTCCTGTGGGCGGATATTTATTTGATTATACCCGGAAAATCCATCCATAAATGAAAAGATTTCACATCCGGCGCATTCATCAATTATCTGGTCGATGAAGAGTGTAGGGTAGTTGTCCTTCGGACAAGCTTGGTTTACATCCCTATAGTCGACACACACTCTAATCGTCCCTTGTTTCTTCATAACAGGGACAATATTCGATACCCAATCGGTTAGAGGAACTGGGTAGATGAAACCAGCATGGAGGAGCTTTTCAACTTCTGCTTTAATGGCAGTGGCTTTCTTGGGGTGCACCTGCCAAAGCCGTTGTCTTACTGGTTTGACATCAGGATACATTTTAATTTCATGTTCAACGATACTCGAGTCAATGCCTGGCATTTCATCATATGACCAAGCAAAGACATCTCTGAACTCGCGAAAAAGAGCGTTATATATTTCCAGTTCTGAAGGAGAACAACCTTTGCCGAAATAAATATTCTCTACAACATTTGTTTTAGTCGAGATATTTATGGCTATAGTCTCTTCAATATTGGATAAGTTTCGTTCTGAATCCACCGTATTTACAGTATTTGATAGGAATTCAAAAACTGAAGGGTGATAAAGGTCATGTTGAGTATCTTCTTCATATTCTGGAAGAAGGGAACGATGGTGGTGATCATTCCATGGTGCCCCCTCAATCAACATTGATTGTAAGATTCCTTCGTCAGTCCCATGCACTTTCGACCAAGGATCTAATGGGGTACCATATTCTCTAGACCTATCTACCCAAACGCTTGACGAGCGTTGATTTGGGTTCGCCTCCCATGCCCGAAACATTGATTGCTACAATATTTCTATAGGGCTTGGGGGCAAAACCATTGCATGATCCATGTCGACATCGTCTTTTGCGACCTTCGTGGAAGATATCATGTTGCAGGTTGCTACTAATGCTATATTTCCTATGTATATAGGAGGTGGAAGCGCGAAAGTTCCCATCATTGTGGGGTCTTTCAGTAGGCCTACTCCGATATCTTGAAGCGAATGGTTGCTCTCATGGATCATGGGAATGCTTCCTGTAACTTGTGAACCATTAGGGAGGAAGTTCTGTTGGTCGACGACCGTAATCCCTCCTTGAAAAGGGAAGGCGATCTTCCTAAAATAAGTCGACACTACAACCGCCATGGCATATATCCATGGTCTTCCCAGTAGGATGTTATAGTCAAGATTCCCATCGATGACCTCAACATCAATTTCCACTGTTTTTCCTCCTAGTTCAACCTTCAAGTTATTTAGGATTCCGTACGGGGTGTACGTCCTTCTGTCGAATGATTTTAGTGTCGTTGAAGATCGCGACAAGGTTGGAGATCCGAGAGTTTTCCAGCAACTCATCGACATGATACATGTAGATGCCCCCTCATCAATAATTGTTCGATGAACAGTTTTGTTGAGGGCTTTCACTTGAATAAGGAAAGCTAGTTGAGCTGGTAACTGAGGATCGTATCCTTTGTGGTCAAAGGATACAAGATTGGAATCCTTAGGATCAACCCCACCAATAGCCGATAACAAAGCCTGCCTTTGGGATGGGCAATTTTGTAGTACCTCAAGAGTCGACATAGCGGATGGCGATTGGGCCAAATCTTCCACTATGTTATAATGTTGCGCCGCCCTGGCGCGAGGATTAAATGTCGACTTGTGTACTACTCCCTTTGGCGGTTTTATTGTTAATTAAGGAATGATGGGTGGTACAACTTCTGTCGAAGTTGTTGTCGAACTACTTGGTTGATCTTTACCTTTGTCGTTCGACAGCGGAGGATTTCCGTAATCTTTATTCCTTGTCGAAATCAAAGCATCATTTTGTTGCTTGGAGATCGACAACATTAGCACTTGCGATGGGGAAGCATTACCACTTTCAACTAGATTTTTACCTTGATTGGGAAACGGATCAGTTAACACAGCTGAGGTGTGTGAAATTTTGAAGAACTTTTTGAGTTCAGCTTTGTATGGACAATTTTGTGTCCAATGATCCTCATCACATATAAAACATGGACTTTTTGGTTTCCCTTTCTTGGGAGGGCTTGAAGAAGTTTTTTCAGGGGATGACTCACCCTGTTTCTTCTTCTTCCCTTTGTTTTGCTTCTTCTTGCTCCCTGGTTGATTGGGTTCTTTACCTTTATTTGCTGATACGGCATTTACTTCCGAAGCAAGAATTTCTTGATTTGCATTTTGATCTGAAGTCTTATGGGCTTTCTTAGATGAAGCCTTTGTCGACTTTGCATTTGTTGTTCCAATCACACCGTCGTCGGCATGAGATTCACTATTCGATTTAGGAGGAGGAGGAATTGAAAATTCCGGTCTAGGGGCGTCAGGTATTTTGTCGTAGAGCGTGCCAGACTGAGTATATACTAAGTCTAGATACTGTGCACGAGCAATAACTTGCTCCTCTGTTACGACTCCTCCTTTTGCCACATCTTCCGTTATGGCGGGAAGTAACGACTTTATAAACCATTCAGCTAATAGCTGATCGGGAACGTAAGTCTTCACCATCCTGCGATGACGACGCCACTCATGTATATGATCGGATATATGTGTGGCTGTCGTCTACTTGAAGTTGGTCAAGATTTCTGTTCCAGTTTCATACCTTATTGGTAATTGAAAATGGGTTAAGAAAGTCGTGGCTAGGGAACTGAAATTGTCGAAAGAGGCTCTAGGTAATTCAATATACCATTTAGCCGCTGGACCTGTCAATGTCCTCTGAAAAAGGCGAAGCCTTATCGAATCATCATTCAGGGTGTTCGATGAACACCACAGATGAAAAGTCATCACATGATTCGACGGATCTTCGCCTGGATTTCCATTGAATTTAGGAATGTCCGATGGAAGCTTGTGAGGAATCACTGGCCACCAAGGGGCGTAAGCAATTGGATCGTTCGTTAATCGGTGTAAATCCGGTAATTCTAAAGTTGCCACGAATGGTAACTGTTGATTCAGGTTAGGTGAGGCGTACCCAGGATACGATGGAATCGCCTGAGCGGTAGGCCTTTGCATACCAGCATAATGTAATTGATGTTGGTATGACTGATACGGTTGGTGGACTTGACCACTGTAAAATGGTTGGTTTTGACCGTTTTGAATATACGGTTGTCCACTGTTCGCAAAGATCTGCTGCTCAGAACCTTGGTACACTTGCTGGAATTGTGGTTGTTGGTATTGCACCAGCCACGGTTGTGAAGCCATGTTCTGCTGCGCTATACTAACCGTAGGACCAAGATGTGAGGTAATTGTACCCGTTTGGACCTGTGTCGCCCCACCAGTTGGCGATTGTGGTTGTGTCACAGGGTCAAGGGGCTGTTGCATTACAACCTGAGAAATCTGAGGTTGACACATAACAGGCATCGTTTGAACTTGTGACACTGTTACAATAGCTGGTGTTGTAGGGATGTTCGACACAGGTACACATTGTTGCATAGAATACACAACTCTTGGTTGTTGGGTCAGCATAGGTACCCAACCACTTGTCGTAACTCCAGTATAACCTGAATACTGTTGAGAACTGCCGTATGGATATCCTCCCGGAGGGGGTAATGAAAGGGCATACTGCCCCCCATACGGTAGCAATCCGGAACTCAAGGGGATTGTTTTCCCTTGGGGACTGGATGGCCCAAATTGACCTCCATAGGGATCAATCTGTCTAGTTTCAACATAAGAGTTACCGGGTATTATCCCGGAGGAACAAACTGGAACAGACCACACTGTCGAAATAGTCCCTGGGTGGACTCCTTCTAGCGGTTGCGAGCTAGTTGGGACAGATGGTACACCGGCAAACATCGTCGGAGTGACAGCAGGGAGTTCTGTTGTCGCTGTGTCATTTGACACAGTCCTAGATGTCGATGGTTGTTCAGACATTTTGAGTCTATCCAATAAATTTCCTAACGATTCTACAGGAACTTCCACTGGTGATGGACTAACTTCTGATGTAGAAGGAAAAATAGTGACCCCTACTCCAAAATGGGTTGGAGTACTTGCTTGCGGATCCTCTACAATTTCCTCTATCGCAATCAAACCCGGTGGAAGAGGAAGACCGTCAAGTCCGTAAAAAATTTCTGGTGTCGAAGAAGGGGTTGAATCGACAGCGACAGTTGTTTGGGGAGCAAGACTCTCTAAACCGGTTACAGATGGAACTGGTTCAGTAACGCAAGTATTTTCCCCCAGACCAGGATCAGTGTTACTGTCCCTCTGTGGTTGTTGAACTTCTTCTATAGAGGCAGGGTTTCCAGAAATGTTTGGAGTAACCAAAATCTCAGATGTGGTTGGAACACTTGTTCTAACTTTGATAGGAGATTTTGAGCCGGTTAAGCGAGTGCGCTTTGTCCGTACTGTTTTCGATTCCGGAGACAAAGACGGTTGACTCGCAAGCCTCCGCGAACGACGAGGTTTCAATTGACTTTCTTCCACGATTGCGGATTACTCGATCAACTAAAATACAAAAAGGGGAAAGTGTGTTTCCGAATTGAATGAATTTTATTAGACGCTTTAGACACAACTTGCTTTTTCACTTTTAAAGAGTCGAGAAAAAGCTAAAGATGACTCTAGTCTCCTTCGATGTTTTAACGAGCCCGAAGTGACAAATGCTCGGATTGACTTTTTCTGTTATAGAGTCTGAAAAAGGCCAAAAGAAACTGCTCTGGATATCTAGGCAGAGGGTGTGCCAAACTTTTCGCAAAACAGCAGAATACTTTTTAAGGTACGGGCGGTCGATCTTCATGAATGTTGTGTTCACTGCATTGCGATCAGTAGGGCGGCTGACACGACTTCCTAAGGATAAAGGATATATGCCTATAGGGGTCTCCCAATATATATGCGACGGTACATGGGAGCACAATCCATACTAGCGCTATCGTCCCTCAGGAGGAATCACCCACCTTCCACGAGATCGATAGTCACTAGACTTAACGACGCCGGAACACGTCTCTAGCCTCTCTAGCCTAGACCTCTATGTTGTGTGTTATGTTGCAAAGCGTTGTTAGGTTCATTCAGTTTATTTTAAGTTGATCTTTTTTAGAAGTTTGCCTTTCAGGATCACCACGAGATGTAGGGTACAATTCCTAAATGCAGTCTAAGATGATAAGCAAGCTTTATTATCTCTTCAACTTTGAAAATCCTAGCTACTAAGGGAAAAGAAAGACACTATCTTTTCTCAAAGAGCAATCAACACACTCTAATGCACTCTTCCCTAAATCAATCATGCAAACTTATCAAAATGCAAATGCACAATGCAGGTGTTTGTTTTCCGCTTTCTTAGTATTAATGCCTACAAAGAAAGCTTTTTGTACAACTTTGAATTTGCTTTTAAATGATCAATACAAACAAGTTCACTTTTTCGAAATCAAAGAAGATAGAAGAGATTACAATACTTAACGATTTTCGAAATAAAGACTTGTTTAGACACTTAAAAGAGACAAATTCAAACCAATAAGCAAAAGTAAATCTATAATCAATCTGCAAACAGCCAATGAACTCTCTTCTAAGATCACAATTAATCAGATCTGAATCAAAGGCTACAGGATGACTACTTTACTCATGTAAAGGAAAACTGTAAATGACGTAAAAACACATAAAAAGACTCACAGCCTTTTTGTACAAAAGGAGGCGGAATCTAAGCAAAGAAAAGGAGTTATCAGACTGGTACCTATGCTGGTTGAAGGCTGCAAAAAACAGAGATCAAAACAGGGCAACAGACAGCAGAGAAGCCCAGCTGCACAAGGCTAAACTGGTTCAGCGCAAGTCCAACACTGTGGGTTTGACATTCAGTGCAGGTAGCCTTCACGGGACCTGCGTTGAAATGCAAACTGCCTTCACAGTGTCTGCGCTGAAGGAGAAACTCTCGTTTCCCCTGGGTTCTGGGTCATAAAATGCTCAAAAATCAATTGTTTCAGGCCAAATCAGAAACACAAGCAAGGTATAATCAAAGGGATGCTTTGAGAGGGTACTAAAGACTATCACAAAGGATCATCAAATCATTTGTGAGTCCATTTTTCAGATCATAGACAAAATCCAGTGAAGGATCAAGGCAGCAACAGTCTACTTTGCAGAAGCAGTTCGATTGTTGCTGTTGAGTCTATGAAGCAAACAATGATGTAAACACAAATAAAATGACTAAAGCAATTTCCCCAGCGGAGTCGCCAATTTTTTGTGGGGAAAAATGCCTATGAAGGACGATCCTATCCACCTAAGGTGTGATAGTGCCTTAGCAACAAACAGATACAGCTATTCTGGCTTCTTCCTTTATGAAATGTGAAAGAGGGGAGATCGATAGACTTACCGTTGTCTTCCGTTTGTCCCTCGATCTAGATCCTCTTCTCTTTGGGTGTTCACAGCTACTTGCCTCCTCGCTTGCTCAAGAGAACAACTACTTGATTCCCACAAGATCACAAGAGAACAGCTGCATGTGACAAGAGAACAGCTACTTGCGACAAGAGAAGAACACAACACAAAGGCAGATATTCATATTCACAAATGATTCAGGATTAGAAGTAAATCAAATACACTAATGCAATCATACAAATACACCAGCATATAGGAGAAAACCAAGATAGCTTTATTGATTGATAACAAGGTTCAGGAAGAGATACAACCCAGAGGGCTCCAATCCAGCATCTCCTTCCCAGAAGAATGGAATTCCTTCTTCAGCTCCCTTCAAAGCATTAAGCACCCAATGTTTCCAGTCTCAAACCAACAGCAATTCTTTGCAATAACAAAATTCCAGCCCCCTAGATCTCATGGAGGAGAGATCTATATATAGTTATTTTGGAGAGAGGATGAGTTAGCTTGAGATCTGACTAGTGTCCTCTCCCTCTCTCAGTTCTTGAGTCCACTTGGAGGTTCTTGCTTCCACTTGGAGATTTGGAACCTCTTACTCATCACCAGTCGAATTCCCTGAGGTAAGTGTCATTTTGGAAGCTTCCTGAGCATTGACACATTGAGGAATGAGCCTGCCACTTGTCCAAACTCGCTCAGTGCAGGTAGCCAGTGTTGGAGTTGACATTCAATGCAGGTAGCCAGTGTAGCAGTTGAAATTCAGCGCAGATGCTCAGTGGAGCAGTTGACATGATCCTGAATTGACTTGTTTTTGAGTGGTTTCAGGTGGAGAACTTCTCTGAATTGCTGTGGTTAGTTAGCCTTGTTCCTCTAGGGGTAGGAACAACATGTTTAGGGACTTTGGATCCCTTAGATTATGGACATTTCATGCTCAATGTTGTAAGGCACAAAAATGTCTATAACACACCGGGTTGTGCAAACGAGGAGACCAGTCCCTTAAGATTCGAGGGATGCAGGGACAATCTCGATGATAGTGGTCTCCTTTGCAAATGACACATGGCGATTTAGGCCTGGTCGGTGCAGTGTGTGGATTTTCGCTAGACGACGCTTGGTTGCCCCCGTTTGCTTTTGGCTCCTTCTTCTTCTTCTATTTCTTCTTCTTCTCAGTACTTGATTTTTGGCTTTACCAGCCCCATCAAGCGAAGAGGAAGGAGGAGAGGATGAATTGGAGGAAGCAAAGGTTGGTGGGTAACTTTGGAATCGTCTAGTTGCTGACTCGATTGTTCAGGAATTGCGGTGTTCTAAACGACAGAGGTTGAGAAGAACCATACAGGCAAGCCGATTATCAATCCTGGAAGCAACAATGTGGCCATATGGGGTGCACCAACATCTCCCCAAGAGGAGAAGGGACTAGGATTTCCTCCAAGAGGAATTACTTGGTTGGTGGACTCCATTCTCTCAACCTAAGATCAACGTAGGAAAGGGTGATGATTATTCCGTTTAAAATAAATTTTAGACGCTTTGACACAATTTTTTTTTCAATTTTAAAGAGTCTAGAAAAAAAAAAAGATGACTCTAGTCGCCTTCAATTTTTAATGAGCCTGAAGTGACAAGTGCTCAGATGGACCTTTTCCGTTAAGGAGTCTGAAAAGGAACGAATGGGACTGCTCTGGAAATCCAGGTAGAGGGATTACCAAACCACTCGCAAAACTACAAAATACTTTTTACGGTACGGTAGTCAATCTTCCCGAATGTTGTGTTCAGTGCATTGTGATCGATAGTGTAGCAAACACGGCTTCCTATGGATAAAGGATTAAGCCTATTGTGGTCTCCCAAAATATACTCGACTGTACGTGGGAGCACAAGTCCGTACTGGCACTTATCGTCTCAAAGTGGAGGAATCACCCAACCATCAGTGAGAACAACAGTTACCAGGCTTTACGACGCCGGAATACGTCTCTAGCTTAGACTTCTAGATGTTGTGCGTTAGGTTCCAAAGCGTTGTTAGATTCATTAAATTTATTTTATAGTTGATCTTGCTTAAGAAATTTTCCTTTCAGGTTCACCGCATGATGTAGATGTACAATTCCTAAAATGCAATCTAAGATGATAAACAGTCTTTTATCTTCTTTGTGTAATGAAAATCCTAGCTACTAAGGAAAGAAAGGCAGAATTCTTTCAACAAAGAGCAAAGAGCACACACTATATGCACTGTCCTAAATCAAACCAATCAAATAGTCTAAATGCAAATGCACATGCATGTATTTGTTTTCAGCCTTCTTAATATGTGAATGATAAAAAGAAAGCTAATGCGCAAATCTGAATTACTTTTCAAGCGACAATTACTAACAAGTTTCTTTTCAAAATAAAAAATGAAGACAATCACAACACTTTGCGATTTGGAAATGAATACTTGCTTTCGACACTAGAAAAACTACAAATTCAGATCAAATACAACAGTAACAGGGTAATTGACTATCAAGAGCAATTAGACTCTCTTCTATGACTGAAAACGACACTTGCGACACTTTCAAATCAAGAAACAACGGTACAATTTCGTTACTTTTTTGCAAAGGAGAACTGAAAATGACTCAACAAATACACAAAAATATTTACAGTTCTTTGCACAATGGAGGCGGAATATCAGCAAGGAAAGGGGTTTCAGACAGAGGTATACTGATTACAGGCAGCAAAATTCATGAATAGAACTGAAAAGAATGAACACAGAAACCAACATTTAGGAACAATGCCTAGTCTGATCAGCGCACCTGTAACACAGTGAACTTGAAATGCAGTGCACCTACTACACTCGGGAAGTGCGCTGAGTTTCAGATTTACAGAACAGAGTCTGCGCTGGGCCAGAGACGAGACTTTGCTTGGGTTCTGGGTCACAATTTGCAATTAAGTTCAGGGATTTTGGCCGAGCAAGTGGTAATCAGTAAATCAACAACAGGGGTAGATCTAAGGAGGTTACTAGAGCCACCACAAGGGCAATTAGAGAGTTTGTAAATCAGCTGTTTAATTCATAAACAAAACCCGAAGATTGACTGAAGCGGAATTATCTACTTTTCATTTGCATAGCAAATGCAGTTCGAAAGCTACCTGGCTCAACTTCAGGCTTCGTCTGTAAGTTTATAAAGTAAACAACAAGGTAGATAAACAAACAACCTAGTCGCTCCCCAGTGGAGTCGCCATTTTGTTACAGGGAAAAGTGTCTATGCAGAACTGTTAATCCCACTAAGGTGTGGTAGCTACCTTAGAAACAAACAAAGTAAAGCTACTTTCATTTTTCCTTTATGAAAGATAGATGAGAGAAGAATAGAGGAGACCAACCTCTGTCTTGCGCTTGGCTCCTAGTTCGATTCCTCTCTCTTCTGATAGTCCTTTGCTACTTGCTTCCTTGTACACCTAGCTTCACAGAGTACCTGTAGAATCAAAGTAGCATAACACTATACAAGAACATGGATCTATTATCATAAACAATCTAGGATCAGATGTAAATTGACCATACAAATGCATAAAAACATAAACGACACAAGAGTATGGAGGAAAACTTGAATAGATTTTATTGATAATCAAGAAAGAGCCAAGAGAGTTACAACCAGTTGTTCTGACCCAGCATCATCCTCTCAGCAAGTAAGCCCTTCTTCACCTCATACAAATCTTAGATCACCCAACGCTATGATGTTGTCTCAAGAAACCAACAGCGATTCCTTACAAGATGCAAAATTCCAGCCTCCGGATCTCTGGGACGAGGGATCCATATATAGATATCTGTAAGGGAGATGAGTTAGATTGTGATTTTATTAGTGTCTTCCCTCTGATAGTTCTTGCTTCCACTTGGAGATTGATGATCTCTTACTCATCCTTGGTCGAACTCAGAGAGGCAAGTGTCACAGGAGAAGTTTCTGGAAGATTCCATGCCTCTCCACCTCGCAGATTGACATTGCCATTTGTCACTTCTCGCCCATCGCACACCATAGAAGGGATTTTTGAAATGCAATGCACCCACAGAGTGTACTTAGGTGAGATGCAACACACTTTGCCTATGGAGCAGGTGAAATGATCCTGTTTTGACCAGTTCTGAGCAGTTTTTCATGGAGAACTTCTGGGAGAAGCTGTAATCAGTTGACCTTGTTCCTTTAGGGGTTGGAACAACACTTTTGGGGACTTAGGAGCCCTTGGTTTATGGACATTTTATGCTTGGGGTTGCAGTGCCCAAAAATGCCTATAACAGTAATCACACCAAAATGTTGGGTGCTAAGTTGTTCCTAAGGAATCGGCTCAGTCCTTTATCATTAATTCATCAACCTAGAGTTCATCTTTCTATTACAAAGTTGTCGACACAATTTATGCATAGATAGTGCTTTAAATTATAGGAGTGTATGCAAAACTACCATAAAGAAAAAACTATGAAAAGGTACTTTTAAAAAGAGAATTCAATCTAACAAACCACTTTGCAAGAATCATGGAACTACTTAACTATTTCAAGAACAAACATTAAATTTTGTTAAACTCATTATCCAACTATAATGCAAAACTTCAGTATGAATAACACTTTTGGAAAGAAACTGTACTCAAAAACTAATTACCCAAAGTCATTTATAATAAGACGAAGAAATTGAAATTCACTCTATTGTAAAGGAATTCTGAAATAATCTCACAAATCAGATCTTAAGAATTCATAACAAATCTATTGTAGGAAATGTAAATCTTCACACAACTAAACGACAAGCTTCAAGGATTCACACAATGGAAATCGTAAATATCAGGATCTATGCAATGAAATTAAAAATTAAAGACTTTGACTAAGAAACAACAATTCTGCATATGAAAGGAATCGAAAGGTAATAATACACGACAAGACAACAATATTTCCAACGAATAGGCCCAAGGTCTCCGAAGATAATTGTCTTAAAAGGAACTCAGTATAAATATTAAAGTCGGATCATTCAAACTTTCATTAACATCAAAGTCAAGTACAAAAATGGTTTGTAAATCTTCAGAACAATTATCTTGTTCACTTTTACAGTTCACCAAGAATAATCAGAAAAATCACTATCTTTCTTCTTTCTTAATACAACTTAATATATATTACAACGCAATCTAACATTGGAATGATAAAGCTATCCTAAGAATCGGAAGATTCTCAGGATTGCTTATTTTAAATTACAAAATCAGATCATATCTTTCTTGTAACTGTTCTGATGTGAGTAAATACAAATCTCAGACTGGCATGCCAAGATTAACGCAATAGTCCTTAAGACTCGGTCTTTCTTCATCTTCTTCAAGGGAACAACAACTATCCATCAGATTTCCTGTTCATAAAATAACACAGATTTAGAGCTAAAAGATATCTAAAATATTCATCTTAACTTATCAATAAGATGAATTACGAGAATATTATTAATTGCATTTCTGAAATCTCTATCTATCAAATTATTGTGAACTAGACTTAAAAAGCTTGCAAAATAAATATTAAACTAGAGAAATAAGGGGAAAGAAACATACCAATTTCATAACCCAAAAACAACCCAACTTGGCCTAGTTTTTGGCAAAGACTTCACATTTGTGGAGTGTGTAACAAAGTGTGAAGTGGACCGCGTAGCAGAGCAGTTTCAATATACCAAGCGGTATAAGGGTTCCGGATAGGGTGAAGCCCCTTATTTTTGTAATAATGTAAAAGATCAATGGGTTTTGGGAGCATAGTTGCTTGTTTTAGGGAGTCCATGGTATTTGGACCATGGTATTATAACAGCATAACCCTTGATGTAATAGTATATATAGAGTCAAATAATAAGTAAAAAAGCATTAATTGTGATCTAGATCCATGTTATGGTCGAATTCTTGTGATCTGTACTTGGAAGAAGAGGCAAGGCCCTGCAGTGAGTGCATAGAGGCCTGAGTTTGCAGTTGAGTGGAAAGAAAGAGAAAAATAAAAATAATTGTTTTCCTTGCAAGATTAGTGGGGACGACATCCTCACTCATGAGTGTCCCTAGATGGATGAGATCCATTGTTATTTCTCGCAAAAAAATAACCACTCATTAGCCTATTATTTTGATGAATCCATTTCCAACCCAGCAAAAAAATATGGTTGTGAACCCTCCACCTCCTTAGCAAGGAGTGGTGGGTGGGGGGAGTTCTTCTCAAAATTCCTCATTATCCACGCAAGATATTTTCATGGTGGAACATATAATCAATGTCATGATTAGAGCACATGACTATGAGAATCTTTGGAGTGGTGCTTCCACATCAGAACTTGTGCATCCTCCTCCACTATATGGTCCTCTTCACTTTGATAAACCATCCTTGAACGCTGTGTGATTTCCTCCAAAAGGTGCACTTTGTAAGACTATGAATATTTCTAATGCAAGGGTTTTTTTACTACACAATCCTAATGCAAGGGTTGCTCATAACTATAGTATTGTTAATGATCTGGCTCAAAACCCCACTATTATGTTTGCACTTGAAGTTTTGAAAAGTTACCCAATTCAATAGAAGGCACTCTTAACTACTATTGGTGGAGTGGATCCTTAGATTCAAATATTATCACCTTCAATCCATCCTCATGGAAACCTTATCTTCCACATCATCTGGCCTTCCAGATAATGGTCCATGTCTTTGGACAGTTTGATCATCAGATAGTTTTGAACGAGGAGGCATCTACCTGTATCACATCATTGAAGTTTTGGAAAGCTCTAGGCACATCAATTTTGTCTTCTCTTAAGTCCATGTTAAAGGTCTTTGATGGGCATGCCTTGTAACCTTAAGGGGTTTTCTCTACTTTTCCTATCAAGCTTGGTGTTGAGCCTCCATTTTGTCCAAATTTTCATGATTTACCTGAATAATTTTATGTCTGTACTAAATGTCTATAATCATGATTATTCATTTTACGCATTATTAAGTTATCATTTAGAGGCATTAGATTTGACAGTTGTTTATCTATGAAGTATTCTTGTTTTGTTCATTTAATGTGAAAATATCATTAATGTCAGGCTCTTTTGTGGTAGGTGCTAACATTCCTGTAGTAGCAGTTCCTATACTAGTTGTGCCTGCACCAACATTCCTGCACCAGCTCTGCCTGCACCAACATGCCTGCACTAATTTGGGGCTTTCATACATTGACACATCTATAGGGAAATATGAAAGAGGTTTTTGTTAAAAATGGTGTTTTAACACTTCCACATAAGCTAAGATACACCCAGGTCGTACGGATTTATGTTTAGGCAATAATTAATGCCTCAACCCCAAATTCGCAGCAGTTTCCAAACTGCCAACTTCTGCCTCATTTTCCATGCACGTGAAGGCGAATGAAGAAATTATAGAACATGGGTTTTGGTCCCAGTATAGAAAATTGACAAAGCCTCAAACCGATTTCTAAAATTTATAATGGTCTAAAAGTTACATAATGGTCTTTGAGGCAGTTTTCTAAAAATAAATTGTTTTTCCATAATTTTAGCATCTCAAATTTCAAACAGTCATTTTCAGGCATGATTTCCGAGGCAATGGATCTGAACCAGAAAATTTTGAGAGAGGTTATTGTTGAAAATATAACAAGCTAGATTTCCTCCAAACAGTTTTCTGAAATTCGTAATGGTTAAGGAGATACACAGAATTCTTTGGAGGCATTTTGTTAAAAAAACCGATTTTTCCAAAAGTGTAGAAAACGGCTAGACTTGGGAAATTCGTGCCAGATCTTCATTCCTTCAATGGGTAAATGGTTGTAATGATATTATATTGATGAATATTAGTTGGGATCCAATCCCCATGTTATTTGCTAAAGAAACTATCATGTAAAAACCAATATAAAAGAGAAGAGCTACGTAGGTGAGGGGAGGATGGAAGTTTGTAGTTTGTAAATTGTATTTCATTTGCAAAATAGGGAATTAGATCTTTTGTGCAGGGAAGGAGGAGATGAACACCAATGGGATGATTCCTGGAGGGGATCATTGGAGCCAGCGCTGCATTATTTAATGAATCTGTAACAAGACTTCTGAAATGAATTTCCTTAGCATTAAGTTCTGAATTCTGGTTTCTACTCTGAAATGAGTTTATTTGGCAATCACTTCCGAGTAATTTTGTTTCTCTATAATGTTCTAAGATTGTGATTTAAATTGCTTCAAGGGCAATGAGCTGGATGGTTGGGCCCACCATCCAGTCTGTTGCCCCAAACCTCTTAACTTTCATTTGCTACATTTTAGTTTGCTTGGTGTGAGTGTGATCTTAGATAATTTCGCAATTTCATTTCATAGCTCTTCTTTCAGTCATTTCATTTTCAATTTCATTCCAAAAGCTTTATTTTACTGTTGTGTTTATTTAAGTTTGATATCAATTCTTCTGGATGTATTTTCATAAAAGTTGAACTAAAGTAAACGGTGAATGTTTTAACTACGTCTCTTATTTATTCTTACAAAGATCTACCCTGATCTCATTGCTGCGTAACAAAGTTTATTTCCATAATGCAATGGTGAAATAATTGCTGAGCAAGAATTCTGGTTAACTTAACTGAACATATACTCATAATTTCCTTTGAATATTCTATGAGACAGATTCCTGCACTTTTGCTGAAAAACATTTATTCTTGCACTTTTGCAGAAAAACATTTATTCCTGCACTGTTGCAGGAAAACATTTATTCCTGCACTTTTGCAAGTAGATGCTCAGATCAGCATAAGGAAATATTGTGAATCTTGTTGACAAAACGCTCACATAATTCTTCATTATAATTAAATGTTGCATATATTATAAGGAAGTATTTAATAAGATCAAGGTAAACAACATGAATTATATATTGGTTCTTATTACGTATTTATCTTACAACTAAAGTACTAAATTTTATTTAAGAGAAGCAGTGCATTATTATTTTGATTCTTCTTAAAGCATTCAATTATTTCCTTAGATTAGTTGGAATGAAGTTGTTGTGTGATTTCTAGTTTAAATTCATGTTTGCAACATAGCAATAATGTTTTAAGAGGTTTTGCATTCTTTATTTCTTGAATCACTTTCTTTTGAATGGGGCCTACATTCCCTTGTCCCCTGGACAATTGAGGAAGACTTACTGCAGGAGTCAACCCAACTCAGAAGAGGAGTCAGAAGTAAATTCCCGGAGTGTGTTTACTTTGCTTTAAAGAGTCTTGTTTATTTTTCCTGAATGATGCTCCTTTTGAATTTCTTGCAAGAGTTTGGTTTTTATTTAACAGATCCCTGAGGTCGTATTCTAGCATATATTGTGCTACACCTCTAAGTTTACTTACCCGGATTGACAAATTAAATGTTGGTGTAAATCTTGCATCTATACTGCCTGACACTTGGGGGGAAATGTGTTATATACTTTCCAAGACTACCCCATGCGTGGGGGGCGATAGCCCCCCTTGTACGTTGCATCGGGTGCTGCAGGGGGGTCACAGGGGGATATGTAAGGGGGCGGTAGCCCCCCTACATGGGGTTAGGGGTAGCGCCCTGGGAAAAAAAAAATTGACCCTATATTAGGTGGGTGGACCTACCTATGGTTTTGTGCATGGATTTCACACATGGTTTTGGGCACGATGATTTTCTGTCCATGGTATTTTGTAGATCCAGTTAAGGGAACTACGATTATGTCCTAATCTAAGGTTAATGGATGCTTCAACATGTATATATATGTATTGTAACATTGAAAGGAATATAATGAAAAGTCAATTTCATAGTCCCGGTTTTGGGATCCAGGGGAAAATCTCTGTGTATATCTGTTTTATGTTTCATGCTCTCGCCATTGTTTTTTTTCTATTTTTAGAATTCATATGCAGGTAATTTATGTACAGGGTTAAAACCTACAAAATGATCTCAATTGAGATCAAGGTCATTGATGCACCATTATACTATAACCTATTGCTCATGCAAAGCTAGTTTTATGTCATGACTGCTATTTTTTATCCATGTTTTATGTCATGATGTTCCCCATTAGGGTAAAATAGTCATTATCGACCAGTTGACCATCTGTATGCTTGACTTATATTTCCATGATAGTCAATCGGTTCCATTTGTAGGAGATTACCCTTCTACTATTGAAAGCATTGGAGAAGGGTTGTTTAAAGGCTCTTTATTAATGGGAACTTTTCCCTTGCTTCCTCTTGAATTGTCACAATTAACCAATAGTATTAACATGATCACGTCTGTTATCTATGATTATGATGGCTCTAATGATCCTTAGATAATTCCTCCCACTACAAACATAGACATGTGCAATGATCAGATGCCTTTGAGCCCACTAAGTTGGCTTACCAAGTTATTCAAATGGTGACTACTGGCCCTGAGTCAAGTTCTTTCCATGATTTTGAGCTTGATGATTACTTCTCGTATTCATGGGTTGATCTGAAATGGAGCAAATTAGTAATGCTGTGCTAATTCCCCATTCAGATTAAAACCCAAGATGCTTATCATTTTCTTATCAAGTGCTTAAGGATTCAATACTTTTGCTTAATTAACTGATTCCCATGAGAGTTTCTTATGTAAATGTTAGAAACAATTTAACATAAAACATATGTTGAACAACAAAAAAATAACAACAAAGAACATCAAAATACAACACACAGAAAGCACATGATAAAGGAGTTCACCCCTCCTGGGCTATGTCTCCTTGGTCCAACTTCCAATGGCTTGGGCCTCTCTATTATGCTCAAATTACAACAAAATTGTGTTTACAATGCTCAGATGCCTCTGAAACCTATCTCAATGAGTTCAAAATACTCAAAAATGGCTATCTAGCCTCTTTTTGCATCCCATTTGGATAAGAACTAAAGAAGTTATGACTTCTCCTAGTTCTCCCACTATTTGTTCCACAAAATGCTCCAAATCTGACCAAAAACCACATTTCCACTCCAAAATCCGTTGACGGAGCAAGAAATTCGCCACACCATGGGCCATAACCTGTCGGCCATATTGCAAATCGCAATCAGCAAGTGTTTGTGGGCGGAAGGTCTTGTTAACACAAAAAAACATTGCGATTGCGATATCAGAGGACCTGACGAGAATTTAAACCGTTACATATAAAATTTTGAGTCCAGGATCTTATCGCTCATCGTAATCGACAATCGGCATGGGAACATAATCGGTGATATGGTGGATTTGTCGGGACATTAAACTGCAACATATGAATTATCGCATCTGAGAACCCAATCGCAAATCACAATCAACGTTTTCCATTGGCAAATACCAAAACCCATACCACTACGATGTCAACGGACCCGCCAAGCTATGAAATATAGTATATAACATATCGCATCTAGGGACAAATCGTAATTAGTCAAGTACCTAGGGTAACATATCGTAAATCGCAACCCAACCTACCGGGGGCCGATTCTTAACCTATGTCCTTTATTTTTCCCTGATATGTGACATGTGGGACCCAGTGGTAACCTTCCACTTGGCGCTTCCCCATTCGCTAGGACCTTTGCCATGTCATCCAATCCTGCCACATGTCCAAGTCAAACCTGAACTTTGACTTTCTCTAACTTCTGCATATGAGCTCGGATTTGAGTTTCATTCACAACGTTGGATTCAGAATGATGAGCTCTTCAATCTGAAGTTGAGATTGACACAATTTTGGGACTTTTATTTTTGAGCATGAGCACCTAATCACTCCTCCCCACTGGAAGCCTTTTGGACCCCAAAATATTTATATTCAGTTATTGAACAGATGAGGGTACTATTCCCTCACCTTCCCCACTTCAATCCATTTGGCCTTTGATGGATGTGTTCCTTTGAGACCCACCTGAAGATAATCAATACTTACCCTTTTTGTTTTCCTTGTCCTTATGTCAAGTATAGTGTCTTGTTGAAACACATCAAGGAATTATGGAGAAAAGTCTTCAATAGATGGAATTTGAACATTCTCTCCTTGATCTTTAATCAAAGGAGGCTCATACAATCTCAAATTTTCAACATTAACAATGGAATAGATTTGCATATATGAAGGTAAATCAAGCTTGAAAGCATTATTACCAATCTTTTCCATAATTTTAAATGGACCATAATAGATTGGTTTCAACTTTTTACCTTCACCTTGAAGCCTTTCCTTGCTAATGTGAAGCCAAACTTCATCACCTACTTGAAACTGATGATCCACATGATGCTTATCATGTCTTTATTTATACTTATCTTGACTCTTTTCTAGTTTTTCTTGAACGGTTTGGTGAATCAACTAAATTTTCTCAATGAATTTCTTTTCTCTGTCTATGTCACTATGTCCATCTACAACTACATCTTTCTCAAAGATGAAATCCAAAGGTGATTTAGGAAAATAACTAAGACATGACTCAAAAGGCGAAGTTAGAGTAGAAGAGTGTTTTGCTCGGTTGTAAGCATGCTGAATATAATGCAACTGTTCACCCCACAACTTAGGATGTTTGTTGCAATATCCTCTTAGAAAATGAATAACTGTCTTGTTAACCACTTTAGTTTGACCATTTGTTTGCGGATGTAATGTTGTACTTTTCTTCAATTTGGTGTCCATCAAGTTCCATAAACTTGACCAAAAGTTCCCAACAAATCGGGAATCGCGATCACTTACAATAGAAGTAGGTAATCCAAAATGAACTCATACATTTTGAAAGAAAAGTTGAGTTGTTTGTTCAGCTATAATTTCCTTTTTACAAGGCATTAATATGCACATATTTTTGAACCTATCCACAACTACATATAAATAATGATGACCTTTTCTTGATAAAGGAATACCTCCTAAAAAATCCACAGAAACAGTCTCCCATGGACGTGAAGGTACTGGAAGTGGTCTGTACAATCCTAGCTTCATATTACTAGGTTTACTGACTACACACAATGAACAACCTCTAACAAAACGTGACACTCTTTCAAGCATATGAGGCCAATAAAAATACCTCTGAAGATTTTCCATTGTTTTACTTACACCGAAATGTCCAACAATAAGAGAAATGTGTGCTTCCCTTGTGACATTTACTCTCTCTCCCTATGGAACACAAATTTATCCCAAAGGATACAACAGATTATCATGCACATGGTAGTCTAATTCCTCAATGGTGGCCTTGAATCAAGTTTAAATATACCTATTGAAATTCAGCATCATGTGCATATTTCTCAACATAGCTTTCAGGAAAAACATAATGATTATTGAGTAAAATGGTTGCATTAACAATCGGTCTAGAAAGAATATCAACAACTCTATTATAAATACCTTTCTTGTACCTAATTACTAAGTGGAATTGCTGTAAAAATCTCATCCAATGAAAGTGCCTTGAATGTTGCAATTTTTTTTGAGATTGCAAATATTGCAAAGGTTGATGATCGGTGTGAATAATGGTTTCTTTTCCCATCAAGTAATGCTTCCATTTCTTCACACTTTGCACCAATGCATAAAGCTCTTTATCATACGTAGGATAATTAATAACAACACCATTAAAAATATCATAATGAAATGAAATGGGCTTACCATGTTGTAAAATAACTGCACCCATGGTGTAGTCACTTGCATCTTTTTGTATTTTGGTTGTTTCAAATCCGGAAATGCTAAAACTGGGGTTGAACTGATCTTTTGTTTTAAAGCATCAAATGCTTTTTGTTGTTTGCCTCCCCACTGGAAGACAACCTTCATGCTGGTCAAAGCATGTAGTGGAGTTGCTATGGAAGAGAAATTGGCAATGAACTTCCTCCAATACTGCGCTGCTCCCAGAAAACTCCTTACTTTTGTGACTGATTTGGGTATTGGCCAATTCACAATGACCGAAACTTTAGAGGGGTCAATATTCAGCTCACCTCCTCCAACTATGTGGCCTAAATACACTAAGGATGTTTTCCTGAATTCACATTTAGACATCTTCAGAAATAATTGTTCCTTTTCCAAGACATCTAACACTTTCCTCACATGCTTGGCATGCTCTTCTCGTGATTTGTTGAATATCAAAATATCATCTCAATAGACAATTATGAACTTATCAAGGAAAGATCTTAAAACATCATTCATAACTCTCATGAATGTAGCTGGAGCATTGCAAACACTGAAAGGCATAACTAGCCACTCAAACAATCCTTGTTTGGTTTTAAAAGCAGTCTTCCAAATATCCTACTTAACTATTCTAATTTGATGATATCCACTTCTCAAGTCTAATTTAGTGAAATATTTTGCATTTTTCAACTGATCTAGAAAATCATCTATTCTGGGCAGTGGGTTTCGATTTTTTATTGTAATCTTATTCAAATCTCGATAATCTACACACATGCACCAGGTTCCATCTTTCTTGGGTACCAAAACAATTGGTGAACCACGTGGCGAAGTAGAGGGATGAATTACAACTTTATCTAACAATTCATCGACTTGTTCCTTAATTTCTAAACTTTCCATAATTGGGAGTGGACAGTCTTGTTGTAGCTTAATTTCGTGTTGAAATCCCATTTTTGGTGGCAATCCCTTTGGTTCTTGAAAATTGTCTCCATATTGATTGACCACATCAATCAATTCAAATTTCAGCTTCGCATCATAGCCTATAAAGGATTCATGCTCTGTGTCATTCTTCTGCTTGATCATAAGGAGCACGAGATTCTTGCTGGAATTGAACAGTCGCTTCATTTTCCCTGCGCTTTCCAAAGACAGATTAAGCTTTCTATGATGGGCTCCCACAATATACTCCAATCCATATTTGAATAAATGATATTTGTTCTCAAATCTATGGAAAATGGTTTTCCTATCATACAAATATGGGCTTCCCAACACAATTCCAGAAATATCCAATGACACTACATCTAATTTGACTTCATCAATGAAACTGGCAGTGATTGCAAACCTAAAAACACATTTCTGTGTGACCTGAAGATTTGCATCCTTTGTTATCCAACCCAACATATATAGTTTACGATGAGGCACAGTTTCTAGATTCAATTTCTTGACCAAGACTGTAGAAATTAAGTTTTCTTGGATCCACTGTCAAATAGCGTATCAATTTTAGTGTGTTTGGAAATAACTCTAATATGGAACAACTCAATTATTTTTTCCTCATTTGAATAGTTATTGGAGTTATTTGTTGCATTGGTTCTTGCCACAGATTCCTCTTTGCTTGTCTTTTCCACGGCTTTCCCTTTAGTGACTATGGCTACAATCTTTGTTTCATCACTTGAGTCAGAACCCAAGTCTTGTTGTGTAGCAACATTTGTCCTCTGTTTCCCTTTATTGTTAGATTTCTTTGGTTGTAATTTTGGATGAAGCTTCCAGCAATGCACTTCATCATGGCCCTCTTTGGAACAATTCTTGCACACGGGTTTCTCCCCTTCTTTCTTAACAGAAGCATTTTTATTCTTCTTTCCTTTTAATTTCTTCCCTTTTTCACCACTCTGGAATGGCTTCTTCTTACCTTCTTCTTGTACATTTTTCCCTCTTGCTTCGAGGTGTGTAGCTTGAACACAGACCTCATCAAGATTTGTGGGACTAAACATAAGAATGGTATGTCGAAAATAGCTATGCAACCCTCCTATGTATTTCAGCAAGGTATCTTGTGACTATAAGTCTACTCCTGGCATAAGAGCTATTCTCCTAAAATCTTGAGTATACTCTTGCACATTTTTACCTTTTAATTGTTTGAAATTTTTCCAATTCATGATATCTTTTTGCATATGATCTAAAGGGTAGAAATCCCTTTTTGTAGCAATAATGAAATTAGACCAAGTAATAGAGATATTACCATGTTTCTTGATCTCGTATTGAGTCCTTTCTTCCCACAAAATGAGTGTTGCACCCTCCATTCTCAATGAAGCCAACTGAATTTTGATATCATCCTCTTGAAGGTTCTGAATTCTAAAATACACCTCCAATTGATGAATTGAGTTATCCAACTTCTTTGTATTCACTTCACCATTGTACATAGGCAACTCGAATTCAACATCAAGCTTTAGGAAAGGTGATTTACCAATCCCTTTTGAATAATGATGATGAGTATGAGTAGCGATGGTATTAGTGGAAGAGTGGAAATATGCTTTCGAAGAAGAAGATGGTGAAGATGGTGGAGGCTTGTCTCCATTCCCATTACCTCATTTTCCATTACCTCCTCCTAAAGAGCCTTCTCCTTTGGGAGGCTTGGAGATTTTTCCTTACAATTTGTTCTTCCTCTCTTCATAGACGACCTTCACCATCTCTGTCATATCAAAGAAAGCCTTTCTGAAGGTCTTCTCATCTTCTATCATGATAGGTTCTCCTTCATGAGACATATCTCTAGAGACTCAACTACAACTTCTGCAACTTGAGGATGTACTGGTGTAGAAGACTTGGCAACCTTTCTCTTCTTACACTTGACCCAATTTCAGGGCTTTCAACCAACTTTCCTTCACCTCTTTTGAGCTTTAACCTTGTAAGCATGACATAAACCTGCAAACAATGAAATCCTTCTTTCATAAAGTAAATCTAGTAAGCAAAAAATAGTGCTCTTATACCAACTTGATCTGAAATGGAGCATATTAGTAATGTTGTGTTAATTCCCCATTCAGATTCAAACCCAAGATGTTTATCATTTTCTTATCAAGTGCTTAAGGATTCAATACTTTTTCTTAGTTAATTGGTTCCCATGAGAGTTTATTATGTAAATGTTAGAAACAATTTAACATAAAACATATGTTGAACAACAATAAAATAATAGCAAAGAACATCAAAATACAACACATAGCAAGCACATGATAAAGGAGTTCACCATCCTGGGCTACGTCTCCTTGGTCCAGATTCCAATGGCTTGGGCCTCTCTATTATGCTTAAATTACAACAAAAGTGTGTTTGTAATGCTCATATGCCTCTGAAACTTGTCTCAATGAGTTCAGAATGCTAAAAAATGGCTATCTAGCCTCTTTTTGCATCCCATTTGGATAAGAACTGAAGAAATTATGACTTCTCCTAGTTCTCCCACTATTTGTTCCATAAAATGCTCCAAATCTGACCAAAAACCACATTTCTGCTCCAAAATCCGCTGACGAGGCGAGAAATTCACCGCATTGCGAGCCATAACCTGTCAGCCATATCGCAAATCGCAATCGGCGAGTATTTTCGGGCAGAAGGTCTTGTTAACACAACAAAATGTTACGATTGCGATATCAGTGGACCCGACGGGAATTGAAATTGTTACATATAAAATCCATCGTCTGGGGTATTGTCACTCATCACAGTCGGTAATCGGAACAGGAACATAATCAGTGATATGGCAGACCCATGAGGACATTAAACTGTAACATATGAATTATTTCATCCAAGAACCCAATTGCAAATCATAATCTTCGTTTTCGATTGGCAGATACCAAAACCCATACCACTGTGATGTCAGTAGACTCGTCAAGCTATGAAATATAGTGCATAACATATTGCGTCTGGGGAAATATCGCAATCGGTGGAGTACCGGGGGTAACAAATCACAAACTGCAACCCAACCTACCGAGGGCTGATTCTTAACCTGTGTCCTTTGTTTTTCACTGATATGTGACATGTGTAACCCTGTGGCAACCTGCCACTTGGTGCTTCCCCATTCGCTGGGACCTTTGCCATGTCATCCAATCCTGCCACTTGTCCATGACTTGCTCTAACTTCTGATATGAGCTTGGATTTGAGTGTTGTTCACACCGATGGATTCAGAATGACAAGCTCTTCTATCTGAAGTTGAGTTTGAAAAAATTCAGACACTTTGACTTTTGAGCATAAACTTGAGCACCTGATCATGGGTTGTCGATCATTCTAGTGTCTATGACTCCCTTGATACTATAATGGAATCTAATTAATCTGTCTTGAAAGCCATGATGATCTATGATCCGCCTTGGGAAGAATCTCATCATTAATCATCATTCCTCCCTTGTTTGGAACACTTGAATGACAACTTTCACAACCTCTTTTCTCACGAAATGTCAACTGGGTGCAAGATCTCAACATAACACATGATGTGTTCTCTAAAAGGAACTTTGATAACATCTCACCAGCCATACAAATCGATATTTTTGTTAAACCTGGGGTCATGGAAAACATCATAATTGGAGCAAATTGCACTCTAGATGAGATCACTACTTATACAACTCTTTTCAAAGAATTCCACGACATTTTTTCTTAGTCTTATGAAGAAAAGCTTGGCGTTGATCCTCATATTGTAGAGCATGAAATCATTACTTATGAAGGGCCCAAGCCTATTCAGAAACAACTTCGGCCAATCCACCCTGGCAAAGTTATTTCCATCAAGATGGAAGTCGAAAATTTTCTTAAAGCTAAGTTCATCTATCTGGTTCCCTTGACATAATGGGTTTCTAACATCGTTCTTGTCACTAAGAAACAAGGTACTATTTGTGTTTGTGTTGATTATAGGGATATGAATCGGGCATTTTCAAAAGAACCTAACCCCATTCATTGATCAAAATATTGATGAATGCATTAGTAATAATATATTTTCCTTCATGGATGGTTTCTCTGGCTATAACCAAATACAAATTAAACCAGAAGATCAACACAAATGAATTTCATTTGTCCTTGGGGTACGTTCACATATAGGAAACTATCATTTGGTCTTAAAAATGTTGGGGCCACTTTCCAGTGGGACATGTCTTATGCTTTTCATGATATCAAGTGAATTGTGGAGGCATACTTGGATGTTGCTTCCCACTCTACTCAACACAGTGTTCATCTTGCACATATACACGCCATATTTATGTATTAGCACTACTATAATATTCATTTTAACCCCCATAAATGCATCTATTGCATTATTCATGGATGAGTGTTAGGTTTCATCATGTCCAAGTATAGGATCATGGTTAATCCTCTTAAGATTGAGGCCATTGTCAATCTGCCTCCTCTGCGCATTGTTAGTCAACTTCATAGTTTGCAAGGAAAAGAAAAATTCTTACGTAGGCTCAGCTCAATAATTGGCCACCCTCGAGCCTCAATATATTATTTCCAAACTTACAAAGTATTTCCTATCAAGCTCCCAAGATAGCCTCTCTTCTTACTTCTCCCTTTCTTATATAGAATCCTTCCCTCATAAAGGACTCTATCCCAAAACTCCACTTGTCCTAATTATCTGTATTTCTCTTTCCATATGTCTTTATAATAATTATTATTATTTGTGCAACTTATTAATTTAACTGATTTGGGGCATGACATAGTCCTTCCCAATATGCAGGTTAGTTCTCATCCAAGCACATGCATAACAACTATGTGTGTGTGTGTGATCCTAATCATCATGTTATTAGATCTGATATCCACGTACCAAAAATTTTCAATTAAAATCAACATAATGGAAGTAAATTATATATCAAATAAATCATACGTCAGATAAGTTAGACATCATATACTTTAATCAAATAAAACACAATACATCAAGTGTTCTATATAAGTAATTTCAACTATCCAATTGAAATGTATCAATATTACATAGTGTTCCATAAACAAAACATAATGAAAACACAAATAGGACCTCAACATAAGTAGTTATCTAAGTCAAAATGGGCATCACATATGGTCAAAAAGTGAAGAGTAGCCTCGACGTATAGTCTTTGCATCCTCCCGAGTAGCAGGCCTTGGGCTACACTTGTCTCGTTGGACCTTATCTTAGTCCACCAAGCGATGTCAAAGTTGCCAAAATCTATGGTCCAATATTTGTAATGGTTCGACCATAATGGTTACCACGTCCAAGACCTACAATTCCATCTAATCAATTTTGTGAGATTCATCGGAAACATAATCTTGTAGAAAAAATACATGAAAATATCGTGATTTTTATGCAAGTGGGGTGTTAGTACAAGACAATAGGCTATTGGTCCATTTTTCTCTTTGATCCTAAAAGGTATTATAAATTGAGGTGGAAACTTCTTCCCTTTCCCAAACCCAATGGAACTCTTGTTTGGTTGGATACAAATAAAAACTTGGTCTCCCACTTCATAAATTTAATTAGTCTTATGTGCATGACATAACTCTTTTGTCTATCATGTGCTTCCTTTGACCTTTATCAAATCTGCTCTGCATGCTCCTCCTTTTCTTGAACCAATTTTGAACCTACTATTACTCTCTCCTCCAATCATACCAACCAAGTGGTGACATGCATGGTCTCCCATGTAGAGCTTGATAAGGAGGCATCTTGATTGAAATGTGGTGACTGTTATTGTAGGTACTTCCCCCCTTGAGTCTAATTATCCATAACATACATTCTAAGCATGTCTTCCATAATCTGATTTACTCGTTTAGTTTTCCCATTTGCTTCTAGATGATATGTAGTGCTCGAGTTCAACTCACCTCCCAACAATGACTACAAACTCTTCCAAAACCTATATGTAAATCGAGAGTCTCTATCAAAAATTCTCTTTCTGGGTAACCCATGTAGCCAGATAACTTTGCTTATAAACAATCATGCCACATCAGTAACATCATAAGTGTCCCTCACTAGGATGAAATGGGCACTTTTGGTTAGCTTATCAACTATGACCATATGATATTGTGCGTTTGTGACATGAGTAGAAAACCCACAATGAAATCCATAAAAATGACCTCCCATTTAGATATATAAATGTCATGTGGTCATAGGAATCCTGCTGGGTAGTGATGATCAACATTCACTCGCTAACATTAAAGACACTTAGCGACAAATTAGACCATATCATTCTTCATGCATATCCAAAATAAAAGTTTCTTCATCTTTGCATACATCTTCTTCATACCATGTTGTGCACATTAAAGTGTTGTGTGAGTCCTCAAGGATGGTTCTTCGTATACTCCATTCCTTAAGGATGTAAATTCTTCCTTGAAATCTTAATAGTCCATTTGATTCAAGGGCATATCCTTCAAATTTTGGTTATAAATTCTTCCCCCTCTAGAGGGTTGATGTAACATTCAGATACCAATTATCTTCAAAGAGTTTCTTTAAAACATGCTCCCTCAAATTGACCCTCAAGGGTACTATGGATAATATCTATGGTCTCCTACTTAGTACATAAGCCACCACATTCCCCTTTCCCTTGATGTAAAAAATCCCAAAATCATACTCACTCATGAATTCACTCCATCACCTCTGCATAACATTCAAATCCCTCTAAGTGAAGAGATGCTTTAGGCTCTCATGATCAATATTCAACTCAAATATTCTCTTGACTGGGCAATGTCTCCAAAGTTTCAAATTTATTTTCACCACTACTAATTATGAGTCATGGATAGCATACAACTCTTCACATGCCTTCAAATTTTTGGATGTATAAGGTATTTCTCCCATGTCTTGCATCAACACAACTCCTAATCTTTACTTCAAAGCATTTATGAAAACTATTAGACCCTTCTCCATGTCAGACACTCGAAGGAATGATGCGTTGGTTAGAAATATATTTAATACAATGTCACATTCATTTGTCTATTCATACCTAACTTCCTTGCACTATAATTTGGTGATGGGTTTTGCAATCTTCAAATTTTTTTCCACATATCACCAATAATAACTAGCTAGCCCATGAAGCCACACACCTCATGAGCATTTTTTGACACTAGCCAAACCATTATGGCTTTCATCTTTTTTGGTTCAATTAAATTCCATTCTCTTGAAATTATGTCCCCAAGGTAATGAATTTCCTTCTAAAAGAAAGATAATTTCTACATTATGCCACACAACTCATTTTCCCTTAATAATGTCAACACAACCCTTAAGTTCTCTTCATTCTCCTTTTCTCTCCTAGAATACATGAGAATATAATCTAGAAAAAATTACAAAAAGCGGCCTAGATACCTTTGGAACACGTCATACATGAAGCTCATGAACATTGTTAGTACATTGTTCAAACCAAAATAAAACTACTGCAAACTCATAGTGCCAAAACCAAGTTTGAAAGGCGGTTTTTGAGATGTCACCCTTCCTTAATCCTTAACTAGTGGTATCTGGATTGCAGATTGAGTTCGAGAAAGTCATTGCTCCCTTCATTTTATTGAAGATATTATCTATTATGGGAATTAGGCACCTATTATTTACTATGGATCGATTAAAGTCCCTCTAATCTATGTGTGATCTTAAGGAACCATCTTTCTTCTTGAAGAAAATCGTCAGTGCATGCCAAAGTGAAATATTAGGTCTAAGTCCCAAAACTAATATCTTTTTTAGATACATCTGCAACTCACAAAGTTTTGGAGTTTTCATCCTATAGGGTGTTTTGGATGTTGGCTCCACATCAAGTTTTAGGTTGATTATTGAATTAATCTCCCTCTCAGGAGGTAATCCTAGCAACTCCTTGGGGAATACATCCTCAAATTCTGACAAAATTGGGTGTTGATATATGGAGGGTACCCTCTTGTCACTTATGGCCTCAACCACATATAATTTATAGCCTTTCCTAAGGCATCATTTGACCTTCATCGTTGAGAACAATCGCAAGGAAAATCCTCTCTTAATACCCAAAAATATCAATGGGTCTACCTTTATCATCTAAACATATCACTTTCTTTTTTAAATAGTCCAAAGCTCGATGAGCTTCTAGTTATTCCACTATGAGAATTACATCATACATCCCCAATGTAGTGATGCATGCCTTCAACTTAGTTGTACACACCCTGAGGTTTACCCAACATTGGTTAGTACTAGGTCCTACTACTTGTTTTACCCCATAAGCCATTTTGACTTGTTTAAATTCATCGTGATCGTAAGATGCCAACCCACATTTTTCTAATGCAAATGGTGAAATGAAACTATTTGTAGCACGAAAAAAAACCTTTTACTCAATTTATCATACCTGAGGCTTCTATCATGACGACATGGTGTTCAACTTGGTCATTATGAATCACCACATAGATCTGATGGTGGTTTCCCACTCCTCCCATCAGTGCTTTTCCTTCTCTACAGGTGTTACTAGGTTGTAACTTGGGGTAGTCACACTAGTAGTGAGGTCCCCCACATCCCCAACAAGTGATGTATGGTAGAATTTGAATATAATATTTTGGGGCCCTCTAAAATGAACTCCTTCCATTGGGATCCATACCTCTGCTTTCAGCTCCATGCATATGTCTTCGACTTGCACAAGTCCCTTGAACTGTTGGTGAAGTTGCATTGGTAGCCATTGAAATCTTTGTTGTTGTGAAAATTTCAAGTTTGAAATCATATTGCAGCAACCGAAAATTATTCTTCTAATTGTTAATTAATTTAACAATTTATTTGTTATGGAAAATATCTAACAAATCACACCGCAAACTTCACAAATACAACTATGGAAAATAATAGCACTGGAAAATGAGAAAATTATAGCACACATACATCAAAATTAGCATAGTTATTTTTGGAAAAATGTCCTCAGAAAAACCCAAATTGGGAAAATTGGTGAAGCGACTGAGGGTTTTTATTATTATGCAGCAGTGAGAAATTTTGAGTATAATCTAGATGTTGACAACTGGAAATCCTACAGAGAAATTATTGGAAAAAATATTGTGTAGAATTTTCCTCGCCCCCACTAGAAGTCTGGGCTCTGGCTGCAGCTCCAATTGAGCCATCCAAACAGCCTCTACATAGGCCTACGTCACCCTTGCGCAATCCCTTCCATGCTCTACCTAAACCAATTGCTCCTATAGTTGTCATGTCTGCTATTGGATGAGAAAATGTCTCTCTGACCTCTGGAACTGAAATCCAACTTCTCTCCAACAAAATTGAATTGCCTCTAGAGGCTTCTGCGCAGCCCCTGTGCCAGCCTCACTATGGCTCTTTCAACCTCTATGCAATGCACTTCATCAGATTTGTGTTGAAAATGCAACAAGATGATGGAGCTTAGTGAAAAGAAGTCGCCTTCACTAAGTGGGCCCGCAGGCTATTTTTGGCGCAAAGTCTATTTTTAGACTATGTCTATTTTTAGACATATGGATCATGGTCTATGAGTTGCAGGATGCTATTTGTGGATGATTGGTTATGTTGGTAAAAATAGATGGACTTCTATTTTTAGACATATGGGTGGAGTCTATTTTTAGACTGCCAGGCTAAAAATAGAACAGTCGAATATTATTAGCTCTTAATAATATTTGGACTATAAACATTATCTTATCCTCTTGGAGCACTTCAGTTCGACCTACGGATGTGGCACATGCAACTGTCAGAAGGAAATATGCTTTTCTTATGGGTCAGTTGAGCTATTGCATGATGGACTTCAGTTAGAACTCAAGTGATTGAGTTTGGTGGAGTTGATTGAGGAGTTGATGGAGTTGTGTTCTGTTTGACTTGGTTGAACTAGTTGTATTTAGTCTAATTGCAGAATACACTAGTGATGAGTGATGTGAATTAATTATTAATTAATTCACTAATTATTAACTCATAAAGCAACTAAAGAATACATCAGTTAACTCAGTGCATGGACAGTTCAGTGGAGACAGGTGTTAGAGGTGGAGACTACTATCAGTTGTGACTATAACTGTGCACGAGATTTGCACAATCAGTGATTGAGATTGCCAATGAGGATTGTGCAGTACAAGCCAAGGAAAATGAGCTTGGATCATTACTATTCTCACATTGGATTGCGCAGTAGAGGCAGGCAGACAGCAAAGGAGATTTGAACCTGTGACTTGATTCAGATCTAAGCTAGTTTGTGTGTAACATGTGGAGATAGTACTGAGTACTTGTGAGGAGTATTGTACTATGTATTGTTACATGTTCTCTATCATTATAATATACAGATAGTTGGGGGTTTTCAGCTGTATTCTTTCCCCGGTTACATACTGTGTTAATGTGCGCATGCGATTGATGTTTCATTGTTTTTAATTCCGCAAAATTGATGATCAACGTAGAGGAGGTTATGTATTATGCATGCATTTCGCAAATAGTGTATAATCAGGATAATCTTTGTGAATAAGTGTCATATTATTCAAAATTTCTACATGGTATCAAAGAAGAGTTGATCATCAGATCTATTATTCAGAAAGTGATTACATTTTATTTCTTCAGGCAGAGTCTGTAATCGAGCCAGGTGCCTCTGGATTCATTCTTCTTTTGGAAGGTGAGATATCCAGTAAAAGCCCATACAGTCAATCTCTGTATAAGAAATACTTTGTTCTCACGAATTTTAGATTAGAAGCGGTTGAGTTTTGAGTTGGTGGAATTCGAATTTGCAACAGTGTTTTCTTGGTGTCAAATTTGAAATGTCTTTCAACGGATTGCGATTGGAGTATGCTCTTGAGGGCAGCTCGAATTATATTGCATGGAAAGATAGGATGGAGGCGGTGTTAGATGACAATGGGCTGAAGGAGTTCATAGAGGCTGAGGTCCCAAAGCCTACTGATGCTGCTCATGTTGAGGTTTGGCAAAAGAAGACAGCAAAGTGTCGAAGGATTCTATTGGAGGGCGTGAAGGATCACATTGTATCCAGCCTACATGGAAAGGCTTCTTCATACTTGATGTGGAAAGAGTTGATAGATTTATTCCAAAGCAAGAGCGACCAAAGGAAGTTGGCGCTCAAGGATAAACTAAAAAACATTAAGTGTGAGAAAGGAGACAGTATGCCCAAGTATCTCACAAAGTTCACCCAATGCAGGGATGAGCTGGGAAGTGTGGGGGTGACTGTCGATGATGAGGACTTGGTGAGATTGGCTCTTCTTGGTCTTTTGAAGAGTTGGCATTCCTATCAGGACTTTGTCAATGGTCGAGAGAAATTGCCAAGATGGGAGAGACTTTGGTCAGATCTTGTGCAAGAGGAGATCAGGCGGAATACCAGGGACGGATCTTCATCAAAGGCACCTGATGAAGAAAATTGTGCTTTGGCTGCCAAAGCAAAGAAGGGGAAGAACAAGAAAGCTTCTCATTCTGGTGTGAAAGGCAAGAAGCAAGACATGTCCAAGGTGAAGTGCTTTCACTGTCACCAGCATGGACATTATGCCACAAATTGTCCGCGGAAGAAGAAAAATAAGCAAGCCGCTGGGTCTGTAGCGGGAGAGGCCTTAGCCTCGTAGTTTGAGCTGGATTTTTCGTTGATCGCATGCTTGGTATCAAGTTTGATGGGATTGGTATGGTTCTTGGAAAGTGGTGCGTCTTTTCACATGACAGGAGATCGAGATTTGTTTTCTGATCTGGATGAGAAAGATCTTGGAGTGCACATCGAGATGGGCGATGATGGTAGATACAGTGCGACCAGTATCGGTACCATTTCCTTTGAGAGGGAGTCTAGTAAACCCTTCATATTGAAGGAAGTGATGCATGTTCCAGGATTGAAGAAGAATCTTATCTCTGTGGCGATGTTAGAAGACAAGGGATATGATGTTTTTTTCAACGAGGGAAAGGCTTTCCTGCACAGTAAGACAACTAGAGAAACCCGGAAGATAGGGGTTCGAGTCAAGAACCTTTATCAGTTGCATGTAGATGGCTGCGCAGCAATGGCATGCAAAGCAGAAGGATTGGTGAGCCGGGATGATGGCGAGCTGTGGCACAGGAGATTGGGCCACCTACACCATGGAGCCTTGAAGATACTGTAGCAAATTACTACTGGGCTTCCTAAAGGCACTCTTGGCACGGTCAGATTAGTGCAAGGGGTGTACTTTGGGAAAATTTGTGAAAGCCACCTTTCACAAGAAGGATAGTCGTGCCACGACAATCCTTGAGAGAATTCACACATACGTGTGTGGACCTTTCTCAATAGCTTCGACAACAAAGCACAGGTACTATGTGATCTTTGTTGATGATTTCTCTCGAAAGTGTTGGATCTTCTTCATGCAGAAGAAGAGCGAGACATACTCAAAGTTCTGTGAGTTCAAAGCACTGGTCAAGAAGGAATCGGGGAAGAAGGTGAAGGCTCTTAGGAGTGACAATGGTGGTGAATTCATCTCTTGTGAGTTCAAGGACTTTTGCAGCGCAAAAGGGATTCGAAGAGAGCTCATAGCTCCCCATAACCCACAGCAGAATGGGGTTGCTGAGTGGAAGAACAGAACGATCGTGGGTGCTGCATGGGCGATGTTGCATGATCAGGGCCTACCCCTTCACTTGTGGGCGGAGGCATGCAATACTGCAGTATATGTGCAGAACCGTTGTCCTCACAGGATACTTGGCATGAGTACACCCGAGGAGGCTTATTCTGGTAAGAGGCCTGATATTTCCCATTTGAGGATTTTTGGTACTAATGTTTACATGCATGTGACGAAGGATGCCAGGAAGAAGCTGGAGCCGACCACAGAGGTTGGGATATTTGTGGGGTACACTGATACGCCCCACAACTATTGTGTGTATTTTCCAGACAGTCGCAAGACTGTTGTGCGTCGAGATATCAAATTTCAGGAGGAGAAAGCCATGAAGTGTTCGCTTGAGAGGGAGCCACACTTGCATGAAGATGAGGACCTATTAGTTCCTAAGGATGAGCTTCAGGATGTGGATCAGCCACAAGATGAAGTTCATGGAGTGGAAGAGACCACTCATGCAGCGCCAACCATCAGAGGGCGAAAGCGCACTACAAAATCTGAGCGACTGGCTCAAGATGCAGAGAAGGTTGTAGGACCACCTACAGCTCAGCGCAGATAGAGACAATCACCTGATCGATACACTAGATACATGGCTCTTGTGAGAAAATGTGTCATGACTAAGCCATCCTCTTTCGAGGAAGTTGTGGAGGATCCCACATGGGTAGATGCCATGGTGGAAGAGTATGATTTGATTGTCAGAAACAGTGCATGGGAGATTGTCCCAAGATCGGAGGGGAAATCAGTGGTGGGTTCGAGATGGATCTACAAAGTGAAGCAGGCAGCTGAAGGGAGTGTGGAGAAGTACAAGGCAAGATTTTTTCCCGAGGCTTCTCATAGATAGAGGGGATCTATTATGAGGAGACCTTTCCACCTGTCGCAAGGTATTCTTCCATACGGACGATTCTTGCTCTCTCAATGCAGATGGGGTGGCACATTCATAAGATGGATGTGAAGACTGCGTTCCTCAACGGAGTCATTGAGGAGGAGGTGTACATAGAGCAGCCCGAAGGTTTTGAGATCTTCAGTAGTGAGTCACATGTGTGCAGGCTCAAGAGAGCGCTGTATGGGTTGAAACAAGCACCACGTGCTTGGTACACACGGATAGACAGTTATTTCACCGGACTTGGATTCTCCAAGAGTGAGGCGGATCCTAACCTACACCAGATTGTGGTGGAGGGTAAGTTGTTTATCATTGTACTTTATGTAGATGATTTGATTTTGATGGGAGATGAGCTGTTGATACTTTCATGCAAGGATGATCTTGCTAGAGAGTTTGAGATGAAAGACTTGGGCCTCCTTCATTATTTCCTGGGATTGGAAATTTGGCAGCGCAGTGATGGACTATTTGTTTCTCAGGGTAAGTATGATCAGGAGATACTAGAGAAGTTCAACATGCATGGCTGCAAGCCTGTTGATACTCCTCTTCTTGGAGATTGGAGGAAGGAGGATGCTACTTCAGCGGAGGTAGTGGACGCCATTGTTTATCGACAGTTGGTGGGGTCGCTTATGTATCTGGTCAATACACGACTCGATATATGTTATGCTGTTAACCAGCTTTCACAAGCTATGGTTAAGCCAACCAAGCTCTTCTAGAAGGCATGCAAGCGTGTATTGCATTATCTCAGAGGCACATCGGGATATGGATTGTGGTACAGACAGGAGGATGAGGTGAAGCTATGTGGCTTCACGGATGTAGATTGGCTAGGGAGCCCAACGGATAGAAAGAGCACATCTGGAGGGATCTTCAATATCGGTTCGACAACAGTTTCTTGGTATAGCAGGAAGCAGAGATCCGTGGCACTTAGTTCAACAGAGGCCGAGTATATGGCAGCAAGTTTGGCTGCATGCGAGGTTATATGGATGAGGAAGATCCTGGTCGGGTTGTTCGGGTCACACTTGGAGCCTACTGTGATTTATTGTGATAACCAGAGTTGCATTAAACTCTCGGCTAATCCAGTATTTCATGATAGATCCAAGCACATCGACATCAAGTACCATCATATCAGAGATTGTGTGCAGCAGAGAATCATGTTACTTTCCTACATTCCAACGAAGGATGAGGATGCTGATATCTTGACGAAGGCACTCACCAGGAGCAAATTCGAATACCACCGAGGCAAGATAGGGGTTGCTGATAATCCATATCTTGTTGAGAGGGAGTGTTGAAAATGCAACAAGATGATGGAGCTTAGTGAAAAGAAGTTGCCTTCACTAAGTGGGCCCGCAGGCTATTTTTGGCGCAAAGTCTATTTTTAGACTATGTTTATTTTTAGACATATGGATCATGGTCTATGAGTTGCAGGATTCTATTTGTGTATGATTGGTCATGTTGGTAAAAATAGATGGAATTCTATTTTTAGACATATGGGCGGAGTCTATTTTTAGACTGCTAAGCTAAAAATAGAACAGTCGAATATTATTAGCTCTTAATAATATTTGGACTATAAACATTATCTTATCCTCTTGGAGCACTTCAGTTCGAGCTACAGATGTGGCACATGCAACTGTCAGAAGGAAATACGCTTTTCTTATGGGTCAGTTGAGCTATTGCATGATGGACTTCAGTTAAAACTCAAGTGATTGAGTTTGGTGGAGTTGATTGAGGAGTTGATGGAGTTGTGTTCAGTTTGACTTGGTTGAACTAGTTGTATTTAGTCTAACTGCAGAATACACTAGTGATGAGTGATGTGAATTAATTATTAATTAATTCACTAATTATTAACTCATAAAGCAACTAAAGAATACATCAGTTAACTCAGTGCATGGACAGTTCAGTGGAGACAGGTGTTAGAGGTGGAGACTACTATCAGTTGTGACTATAGCTGTGCATGAGATTTGCACAATTAGTGATTGAGATTGCCAATGAGGATTGCGCAGTACAAGCCAAGGAAAACGAGCTTGGATCATTACTATTCTCACATTGGATTGCGCAGTAGAGGCAGGCAAACAGCGGAGGAGATTTGAACCTGTGACTTGATTTAGATTTGAGCTAGTTTGTGTGTAACAGGTGGAGATAGTACTGAGTACTTGTAAGGAGTATTGTACTATGTATTGTTACATGTTATCTATCATTATAATATACAGATAGTTGGGGGTTTTCAGCTATATGCTTTCCCCAGTTACATATTGTGTTAATGTGCGCATGCGATTGATGTTTCATTGTTTTTAATTCCGCAAAATTGATGATAAACGTAGAGGAGGTTATGTATTATGCATGCATTCCGCAAATAGTGTATAATCGAGATAATCTTTGTGAATAAGTGTCATATTATTCAAAATTTCTACAATTTGGAAAAATTTCTTCGGCCTCACTATATCTACTCCTCTTTATCTCTCTTCCCTACTGAAGCTCGAGCTCTTCCAACCCTATTGGCTTTCTCGAAAATCGAACTCTCCAAGGAAATCAAACTCTCTGTGGTTCTCAAAAGTGTGTTCTCTATCTACCCATCGGCATCTTCTTATAATCCTTTGTTAGACCTCCAATGACCAACATTAAAACTTAATCAAGGGCCAATATCATATCAGATTCTATCCATGTGAGTTTCTAGATTATTCACACCTTATCTCAATTAATTTTGATTAATTAACACCTTTTCCTAAGTTTAGACCTAGGAAATAAATAAAAATAGGCTAATAATCTAATTGAGACACTTCTAGGTGGAATTTCTAGAAACGAATTTTGGGTTTTGGAGAAATCATGTGTTTTAGCCTCTCCAAAACATTTTGAGACTATAAAACCTATTATGCTACAAAAGCTAACACTCCCTCTTAGTGAGGAAGGTGTTCTCTCTAGTATTGCACACTCTGCCACAACACCCTATCTTTGTGCCACCCTCTGTCATGTTGTTGATGTATTTCCATTTCTCACCAAATACTGTGCAAATTTGATGTTGCATCTATGTTGCTACTAACACTATCATATTGTTGCCAATCCTTCATATGAATGTAACTCCCTCTCATTTGTTGTTGGTGTAACTGCAACTACTATAGCTGAGAAGCATCCAAAACACTGAATCAATTGTGTTCAGTATGATGCATCTGTCTCTTATGTCGTGACTACTACTCATTATTGCTCAATCTACTAAATAATTTGTGTTATTGTTGACTTTTCCTATTTACCGCTATGCATTGCTACAAACACTGCACTGCACTCCAACATCTGGTTGCTACTAGCCTTTACGTCTTTCACTCCAGAATCTGACTATACCAACTAATAATGATCCAACCTACTACTGAATACTGTGGGACCCATAGTAAGGTAATGATCAAGAGGAGGACACCCTAATGGACCCTTCTTGTGTATATGTCTTTGGGACTACAACTCCAAATCGCCCCACCTCTCTCCTAGAGGTATGGATGCAAACATAGAAAAATCTTCCTCCAAGTTCGAGGATAATTTGTTTATCTCTGCGGATATTGCTACCTGGTCCTGCTTCTCTATCTTGTCCTTCTTCCTAAGAGGATATTGTGTGCTATAGTGACTGAACTCACCACATCTGAAGCACTTGACCTTTGACATGTCCTTCTTTTTCTTATTTTCCCCTTACCCCTGACTAGGACCCTTGGATGCTAGGGCCACATTGTAGATAGGTAAATCTCCTTCGACATATCTGGGTTCCAACACCATTGCTAGCATCTCATGGTTAGCCTCAATAATGGAAGTTTAAGGCTTCTTCCCTTTAGTTCCAAACCAAACCAAACACACTATTCTCCCTTTACACACATAAACTAGAAGGCTAAAGCTATAGATATCTTGTTGGTTATTCAAGCTCCAAAAAAGACTAGTTCAGCTTGGAAAAGGAGGAGTTTATATAGCTTTGATGGAGGGGAGATGGTTCCTCTTATGATGGGAGAGGGCTTATCTCTTTGGTTTGTTCCATCTTAATAGGGGAAAGGAGCCCAAACAGACTCTCTTGACTCTATCCAGCCCAACCATTTACCAGACTTCCATTCACGAAGCTTCTAGACCTAGAAGCTTCAACTCCATTTTTAAAAACTTGCCAAAAGAGGGTCAATGCGAGTGGTGAAGGGCTCACTTGCACCATTCGGCACCAGGCTTGGTTTCAAACTCTGCAAATCGGCACGGGGAAGGAATTGAGCACTAGCGTCGGTCTTGAAAATTGGGATTGAAGGAAGATTCTTGGGAAATGATGCAAGAGGGGAATGTTCTGCACATGAATAGGGATGTAAAGGCATGCTCTTCATGATGGGAAAGAATATAGAGTTCATTGTATAGGTCCTCCAGGATCGAGGAATGGGGAGTACAAGGACAGTGACAAAATGTTGTGTAACACACATTTTCTTCTTCCTTCACACCCTTAACACCCTTGTTGTTTCTGCCCTTTATGGTACTATTTACTAGAGCTATAGTCAACTCCTCCTGTTGTAGATTGGACTGCATATTGTCCCATTTAGGCAGTGTCTCTACCCAAGATACTTTGGACAAACACTTGCTAGTCATCTGAGACCCTATTCAGTGCCAATCGTACAAGCTTTGTGGGTTGGGGTGCCTCCCCAATAGCTGCAAGTTAATCTCAAACTTCCTTTATCCTGGTGAGGAATCCATCTATGCTTTCACCCTTCCGAATCCTTATGCTCCTCAGATTCTCCTAGAGAAACATCTTCCATTGCTTGGAAGAACTCTGAAATAGCTCGGAAAAATCATCCCACATCTCCTTGGTCGTACCTTTGTCTTCCACATGTGAGACTAGATGGTCTCAGACTCCATCCAAAATCATCCTATTCACCTTTCCCATTTCCTTCTTGTACTCCTTAAGCTTATCAACATCCTTGGGTATTGTTATTACATTCTCCACATAAGTTTTCAGGTCATATTCATCCAGAAGGAAGGACATCCTAGCATTTTAGATGACGTAGTTGGAGGTTCCCTCGGCCCTATCCTGATCTCTAAGCCAAATTGTGGCCATCTTGAATCTAGTCTAGAAACTCCCTCTTCCTCTGCTCGATTGTTTCTCTAGTACTTGCACTCCCTTCTGGAATGCACAGTCCTACTAACTACTACTGCCACCTCCAACTGAGAAAATCATATTTCTTGGTTATAAACCCTCTAAGAGAAATCTTCCTCTATGTGTGCTTTCCTCTTCAACCTAACGCTAATTCAGCTACTGCAAACTGTTGCAAAACCCTTTACATCCAGCCAAGGAATCTTCTTAGTGAAAAATCCAAGCTATTGTTGCTCCCTCTGCTTGCTAGAATCACTATTCTGGGAAAATTGAATTTTCTACCACCCTGCAACTAAAAATTGAACGCTTTCCCAATATTTCAAATTACTTGGCTAGGTATTGTGTAGCACCAGAAAATTTCAGCCTGCTGTTCTCTCTGAATAGCAAAATTTTCCTCCTTCTACTTTTGAGATTCCTGGTTGATCACATGCTCTGATACCATGTTAAAATTTCAAGTCTGAAATCCTATTGCAACAATTGGAAATTATTCTTCTAATTGCTAATTAATTTAACAATTTATTTTCTATGGAAAATACTGAATAAATCACTCTACAACCTTCACAAATACAATTGCGGAAAATAATAGCGTTGGAAAATGAGAAAATTATAGCACACACACATCAAAATTAACACAGTTATTTTTGGAAAAATGTCCTCTAAAAAACCCAACTTGGGAAAAATGGTGCAACAACTGAGGGTTTTATTATTTTGTTGTAGTTAGAAATGATGAGTATAATCTGGATGCCAAAAACTAACAATCCTACATAGAAATTACTGGAAAAAAAATTGTGAGGGATTTTCCTCACCCCCACTAGTAATCCGGGCTCTGACTGCAGCTCCAAGTGTGTTGTCCAAACAAACTCTACACAGGCCTACATCACCCTTGCATAGTCCCTTCAATACTCTTCCTGAATTAGTTGCTCTTGTAGTTGTCATGTATGCTATTGGCTAAGAAACTATCTCTTCAGCCTTCTGGATGATCTGAAATGGGGACCTAAAGGCTTCTTGTCAGCTTAAAAGAACCTGTCCCACTCCAAAGCTTAAACAATTTCCAAGATCTATGCTTATGATTGCTAATTTGCAGAATTAAAAGAAATTGAAATAGTTGTATGCTTGTGTTTGTCTTTAACTGCTTAATTGCCTTAAGTTTATTTTCTTAAATTGATATATAAACACACATAACAGTAAATGCAGCAAATAAACAAACCATAAAGACAACAAGTTTAATTAGGAGTTCACCCTGATATCTTGGGCTATGTCTCCATGAGCTCTAGTCAACTCAACTAGGCTCTTTGGGATTATGGTAAACTTCTTTTACAAGTTCCACACTCAACTCCATTGGTTTACAACTGAACCTATGGGTTTAGAATACCATCTTATCCCACTGGCTGTCCATACTCTGCAGACAGATCTAGGCTTCTCTGGACTAGATTCCTTCAATCAGCGCTCTGGGCTATCTTGAGCTCCTGGCTTGCACCAACTCCCTCAGAATTCTTTTACTCTCTAGAATTCCTTCTTCTGTCTTCAACACACATCAGACACCAGCAACAGCTTGATCATTTGATCTCTTTGCTACTCTAAAACTTCATTACAGCCTCATGGCTCTTAGAAGTCTGTTTTGAGCTCTCTGGCTCTGAGGGCTCTGCCTCCAACCTCTGGTGGCTCTGCCTCTATCAAGCCTCCAACCTCTGGTGGCTTCTGCCTCTACTCGGCCCTCTGGCTCTGAAGCTCTCTAGCTTTATGGCTCTTTGGTGCTCAAGCTCTTTGGCTCTGTCTGGCTCTTCGGCTTAGCAACTCTCTGGCTTTCTGGCCTTCTGTGCTCTTGATTCTCTGAGGAATCACCCCTTTGCCATCGCCCCCAACCTCTGGTGGCTTCTCTAGCTTTCTCTAGAACTGCAGATCTATGGCTCTGTGGCTCCCGGCTCTATCAGCTCTCAGCTTTGTGGCTCTTTGCCCAGTTGTGAGCTCCCTGAAGGGAGACTTTCTCCTTCACTTGGCTCTCTGGCCTTTAAAGAATCCTTTGACTCTGCGACTTCCATCCGTTCCTCTATCCCCAATCATGAGGAATCATTCCTTTGTAGCTTTGCGTCTCCTTGACTGGCTCACTAGCTCTGTGGCTCTGCGTCTGGCCCTCTAGCTCTGTGGCTCTGTGGCTCTGAGTCTGGCCCTCTGGCTTTGTGGCTCTGTGGCTCTACATCTGGCCCTCTAGCTCTCTAGCTCTCTGGCTCTACGTCTTCTATAATGCATTCCTGTTACAAAACGCTTGCTTATAGCATGGCATAGATGTGATGGAATGTTTCCAATGGAAATGAACCGGTGGCCTCTTTCCAAGACAAAATCCACAAAATAATGCATTTTTCGTGTGGAACGGAAATACAAAGGAATACACAGAAAACCCAACAAAATTCTTTTCATCGGAAATCAAATTTTATCCAATCGCATCCATAATCCTATCAGGTCCGGCCTTTATCGCATGTCGCAATGCGCGACTCTTTTATATGGTTGCAATACCATTCGCCGATCGCCGATGTTGGCGCTATCGCATGGCATAAGGCCTTTGTTTCAATCACCGATCGCCGATTGCAATCGCATATCACATTTTCGCATGGGTCTGAGGTCTAGTGCTTTACCCCTCTGATCGATGATCATCGATAGCCGATATTACCGTCGCTGATTGCACATGTAAACGTCCCGGGGTCTATTCCGATATCACATGAAGGCCTTCCTCCAATGCGATATATCGGATATTGCAATCGAGGAGTCCTTCCGCCTCCTTTTAATTCCTCCCTTTGAACCTTTCCGATGTGATTTCTTTAAGGAACCCTTAAGTCCGCTTTAATAAGAAATTGCCTCCTTTTTTAAGGACATTGGGAAATTTTTATTTTATAATAACTCCTTCATCCGGAGTTCGTTTTGGTCCATTCAAATTGTAGTAGATTCAAAATGAAGAGATCTATGCAATGAGACTATTTCCAAGAGCATCCTTTGACTTTCATTTTTTATCATTAAAAGTCATCAAGGATCATTTTCTGATCACGCCTTCCCATTGGAAATCTTTTGGACCCCAAAAGACTGATATACTGATCTGAACAGTAGATGAGAGTAACAACACCGTCTTCTTTCAGCCTCCATACACTTGCCTTGCATAGTGCCTCTGAACCAAAGCCGTTGAACACTTCCTTCCTGGTTGTGCTTGTCCTCCGGTTAAGAACTGTCTTCCTCCTTGACTTCATACAAAACTCCTGCTGAGAAGGTTACATTAGGTAGTTTGAAATTATCTTGTTGGATCATTGATCCAAGTGGGCTCAAACAAATGTGTAGTTACATCTTCTTCACAAAAATTTACATTTGTATCTGTTTGACATATTTTCAACAGCAACAGAATTATAGATAACAACTGGATGGCTTAAACTCTTGCTTCATTAAAAGAAACAGATTTTCACATCTTGTGAATTACCTCCATGTCTTACATCTGCATACAAATGATTGACTAGATAACAAGCCAACAAAACATGTCTTTAAAACAATTGACCCTTCAAGTCAAGCATGTAGAAAAAGAACTTTAGGATTCTTTTTCAAAGATGAAACACTTCATCATTATCTCCATCTTGGAGACCAAATCAACTTTTTCCAAGTCAACATTACATTACATGCATGTTTACAACAAAGTAATCAACCCTTCAAGTTAATCACACATACATGTTCAAATACAAGGAAATCATCAACATCCCTGTGTTCATGCATATCATGCTTATGCATGCATTTCACCTTTCAACTTTCGCTTAAGTACACTATACTTTTGAAGCTGAAATGAATATAATGTTGTAGCAATAAAGTGAGTCTCCTACTCAACTTTTCCATTCACCTTATTGGTAAAACCCTGCTACTTTCATTCCATTAACAAAGAAATGCATCAAATCAAAAGACATGCAACCTTAATTGGATAAGAACTCTAACCATTCCTTACCAATCCATTTCAAAGGTCCTTCATTTGTCTGCACATCAACATCAACATGTGAATCATCTTGAAACACATCATTTATGGAAACTTCCTTTCCATTCTTGGCATTTTCTCTTTCCACCTTCTCCAAGTTTAATGGAAGCATTGTTGGATTCAAAGTCCACACCTTTCAGCTATATGTCCTTGCTTATGGTAGTAAGTGCAACACATGTGCATCTCCTCAACAACATGATTTGCCTTGTCCAATGGACCTTTGGCTTATTACTTCTTTTCCTTCCAAAGTTTCTTGCATGTGGCCATCCTCTTCTAACAGCTAGAAACATTATGGTTATCCCAACCACAAAAGTAACATGCAATTATTTTCCAATGCTTATATGGAAATTTACCATGCTTTACATAATAAAAAGGAATACGATTAGAACCAGATTTATACCTTTATTTTTCACCTTTATTACCTTCATGAGGAGGTGAATCAAATGAAGAAGTGGCTCCTTTTGGAACACCATCAATATCTTCAAGGCTTTCAGAGTTTCCACAACTCTCTGGTTCAAGTGTATGCTTATGAACACCTTCATCCTGCAAATGATGTTTCAAGCTATTGCATTCCCCATGAATACAATCTTTACACTCTTGAGGTAGAAGACTTGAAATGAAACTCCTTCTTGGAACCGTTTCAATTGTCTTCATGGCATCTTTGGAACTTTCTCCATAAGATTTTCCATACTAGCCAAGACCCAAATACTTAGGCATTTCCTCAATAATTATTGGCTCAACAATACCATATGCATGTTTGCCCAATCCTTTTCCTTCATAGCCCATTTTTAACATCAACTTAGACCCTATACCTCTTGTATCTTTTTCAAAACAACCAACATAAACATTTTTAGAGGAATTTGAAGAAAAACTAGAATTGTTTACCTCTTCTTCAAGCTGATACTTGACTAAGGCTTTTTTGGAAACCAGGAGCTATGTCTCCAACTCATGCATTCTTTCCAGGTTCATATTTGCAATATGAAGTTGACCTTCCACTTCCTGCAGTTTGTTAGAAAGCAATCGTTGCTCTTCCTTCATGTAATTCAACTACTCTCGAAGTCCAACACTTATTTCTCTCACCATATCCATCATGATGAAAAAGTCTTGCTTCATGTCTTTATCACATAATCTTGTGATGAAGGAAGAATTTGAGGACTCACTTGTAGAAGTTGTCATTATGAAAATGAACAAAAGAACTTCAAACAAGATTAACAAAGAGCTTATTCAAGCAACCTTTTACAACAAAACTCTTGTACTTCAAGGATTGCTTTGAGGTCCTTTGGGATAAGAAGAATGCCTTCAGCCCTTCTTCCTTCTTGTCCTCTCCTGGAGTTAGCTATCAATAGCTATCCCTTCACCTCTGCAAACTCAAACAATAGTCAATATATAAACAATCAAACACCTTTCAAGTCAACCAAGCATATATATATTGCTCTGTCAATCAAGCATTTTGATATGATACCACTTGCATCATGATAGAACCTGCCCTGGTATAACTTAGCTCTGATACCACCTGATCTGAAATGGGGACCTAAAGGCTTCTTGTCATCTTACAAGAACCTCTCCCACTCTAAATCTTAAACAATTTCCAAGATCTATGCTTATGATTGATAATTTGCATAATTAAAAGAACTTGAAATAGGTGTATGCTTGTGTTTGCCTTTAACTGCTTAATTGCCTTAAGTTTATTTTCTTAAACTAATATATAAACACACATAACAGTAAATGCAGCAAATAAACAAACCATAAAGACAACAAGTTTAATTAGGAGTTCACCCTGATATCTTGGGCTATGCCTCCATGAGCTCTAGTAAACTCAACTAGGCTCTTTGGGATTATGGTAAACTTCTTTTACAAGTTCCACACTCAACTCCATTGGTTTACAACTAAACCTATGGGTTTAGAATACCATCTTATCTCGCTGGTTGTCCATACTCTGCAGATAGATCTAGGCTTCTCTAGACTAGATTCCTTCAATCATTGTTCTGAGCTATCTTGAGCTCCTAGCTTGCACCAACTCCCTCAAAATTCTTTTACTCTCTAGAATTCCTTCTTTTGTCTTAAGCACACATCAAACACCAGCAAAAGCTTGATCATTTGATCTCTTTGCTGCTCTGAAACTTCATTACAACCTCATGGCTCTTAGAAGTCTATTTTGAGCTCTCTGGCTCTGCGGCTCTACCTCCAACCTTTGGTGGCTTTGCCTTTATCAAGCCTCCAACCTCTGGTACCTTCTACCTCTACTCGGCCCTTTGGCTTTGAAGCTCTCTAGATTTCTGGCTCTTTGGCGCTCAAGCTCTTTGGCTCTGTCTGGCTCTCCAACTCAGAGACTCTCTGGCTCTTTGGCCTTCTGCGCTCTTGCTTCTCTAAGGAATCACCCCTTTTCCATCGCCCCCAACCTCTGGTGGCTTCTCTGACTTTCTCTGGAACTGTGGCTCTACGGCTCTATCAGCTCTCGACTCTATGGCTATTTTCCCACCTGTGAGCTCCCTAAAGGGGGACTCTCTCCTTCGCTTGGCTCTTTGGCCTTTGAGGAATCCTCTGACTCTGCGGCTTCCATCCATTCCTCTATCCCCAATCATGAGGAATCATTCCTTTGCATCTCTGCGTCTCTTTGACTGGCCCTCTGACTCATTGGCTCTGTGGCTCTGCGTCTGGCCCTCTGGCTCTCTAGCTCTATGGCTCTGCGTCTAGCCCTCTGGCTCTGTGGCTCTGTGGCTCTGTGTCTTCTATAATGCATTCTTGTTACAAAGTTCCCGCTTATAGCGTGGCATAGATGCGATGGATTGTTTCCAATGGAAATGAACCGACGGCGTCTTTCCAGGACAAAATCCGCAAAATAACACATTTTTCATTTGGAACGGAAATACAAAGGAATACACAAAAAAACCTGACAAAACGATTTTCATCAGAACTCAAATTTTATCCAATCATGTCCATAATCCTATCGAGTTCGGCCTTTATCACATGTCGCAATGTGTGGCTCTTTTATATGGTTGCGATCCCATTCGTCGATCGCTGATATCAGTGCTATCACATTTCGGCATATCGCACGATCGCAATCACATATCGCATTATCGCATGGGTCTGAGGTCTGGTGCTTTACCCCTCTGATCGTTGATCGCTGATATCGTCGTCGTTGATCACACATGTAAATGGCCTGGGGTCTGTTCTGATATCTCATGAAGACCTTCCTCCGATGCGATATATCGGTGATTGCAATCGAGCAGTCCTTCCACATACGTTTAAGTCCTCCCTTTGAACCTTTCCGATGTGATTTCTTTAAGGAACCCTTAAGTCCGCTTTAATAAGAAATTGCCTCCTTTTCTAAGGACATTAGGCAATTTTCATTTTACAATAACTCCTTCATCCGGAGTCCGTTTTGGTCCATTCAAATTGTAGTAGATTCAGAATGAAGAGATCTATGCAATGAGACTATTTCCAAGAGCATACTTTGACTTTCATTTTTTATCATTAAAAGTCATCAAGGATCATTTTCTGATCACTGGAACACTTTCTCGGCCTATGGGAACTGAAATCTAGCTTCTTTCCAGCAAAATTGAATTATCTCTAGAGGCTTATGCGTAGCCCATGCATTAGCCTCACTATGTCTCTTTCTACCTCTCTGCAATGCACTTCACCGAATCTGGAAAAATTCCCCCAACCTCACTGTCTCTACCCCTCTCTGTCTCTGCTTCCCTGCAAGCTCGAACACTTCTAGCATTGTTGGCTTTCTAGAAAATCAAACTCTCGAAGGAAATCAAATTCTTTGTGGTTCTCACAAGTGTGTTCTCCATCTACCCATCGACTTTTTATTATAGTCCTCTTTTGGACCTCCAAGGACCAATATTAAAACTTAATCAAGGGCCAATACCATATCCAAGTCGATCCGTGTGAGTTTCTAGATGATTCCCACCAAGTTAAGGCATTTCCCTCTAATTTCAAATGAGCAAATGAAATTTTATATTCTTCCTTTATGCGATGAACACTAAAATAAGCCTTTACTGTTGTAACCAGTGATTTAACTTCAAAGCATAAATCTCACCTTGATATGGCTTGATGTTGATATTTGCTTCCATCTTGAATATGGACCGTGAATGGTTCATGAAACTCAAACTAAGTTATTCATTTCCGGGTTCTTTCTTAGTCTCCCTCTCTGGTTCTTCCCAATCCCCTAATTTCCCCTCTAATCTAACCTCTAAGTTGGGACCTTCATCTTCTCCAATTCCTAACTTGTTCAACAGAGCTACCATTAGAAGATTCATGTTACAACTGATATATTTGACCTATTCTTCTACCCTTGAGAACCTCTCCTCTGTCACATCTTGATGGTTATTAATAGATTTGTCAACCATGGCTATAATTTTACGACTTTCTACTTAAATCGATTTGGATCCCTTGCAACTCTCCATAATATACCCAAATAAATATACTTCGATACCAATATGATCTATAAATTTCCATGGATATTCCACTCAACTGTTCATCACAACATATTTACTAAAATATATTTGAAAATACAAAATCTACAAGTTGAGGGTTAATTTTCACTTATGTTTTTGGATTCATTGGTTATTGCTTTATGCTCAAGCACAAAATAGTTAAAACATATAAAATATAGAACAATACGAACCACAATGAACATGATATATGATTTGGGAAACTATTAAAGCAAAAAACCCAACCAGAAGGCAAGGCTTCTCTACTCTCTTTTTCTCTAAATGGAAATGGATGCAAGTACAAAGGAGTGAGACCTATGGATTGTGTGTTGCTGTAGTAAACAAAACCTCTATGTCTTCTCTCTCTCTATCCACTCTCCACTACTCTGCTAATATATGGAACAAAATGCACTCCAATAGAATGGAACCCATTTTCCTCCTAGTGGCCTGATTATAACATAGCTCGATAGCCTACTAGGGTAAAGTTTAAATCCTTCAACTCTTAACTAGAGATGAAATATTGACTTCTTATATAGTCTTATTAATCATGATTAGGTGGCTAGCCCCTTTTCCATCAATAATGGGGTTTGATGTGGTATCCTCTCCAATCATGGTGGCTAAAAGAAGGAATTCAACTTTCAGGTGTCATAACTTTTGCATACAAACTCTATTTGAGGTATCTCTTACTCTGTTGGAATGGTATCTAGGTGTAGAATAGCACTAGGGGTGCCACACTTAGGAAAAAAAATCCTCCAAAAAATGCCATTTAATTCCTAAAACTACGTTTGGAAGGTTTCAGAACCCAATTCGCCAAACTAGACCCACCTATAAAAATGGTCCTATGAGCTTATTCCTCCAATTTTTCCACTTTGAAAGCATCAACATGTATGAAATAATATTGATCCAATCAAAATCACACCCCCCCAATTTGGGGGCTATTGGTCCCCAATTTCTTTTACTGAATGAGGTGAGGAAATTTTTCCTCTACCTTCACCCTAATGTGCCATTTAGCCTTGCCTAGAAATTGTTCTTTCAACCCAATTTTCAAAAGGTCATGTTCTCCATGTCTTGTAGTTCTAGACCTCTTCTAAAAAACAATATCCTTTGGAAACTCTACCTAAGTGTAATACCCCTCCTATTACCCCTATTGTTGTAATGTTAAAATTATGAATGTGTAATGCCAACATGGAGGCCATGGATGGTTGAGACATTGTGTTGTAAACATAAAATAAATTAAATATGATTTTGCTAGCCTGAACATAGGGACACATGAACCCAATATTCTGTGGGGTTTGCTATTGTGTGCATATTGGTTACTTGTGGCATGCCTTTTAATTGCTAATGACATGCTTGTTGGGTAGACCCATATTGATAGCATTTAACCTCTTTAACATTTCCCTAGCCAACCACCAACCTGCACTAACAAGCATTAAAAGTTTCAGAGTGGGAAACATGGGGAGAGGATTATGCCATCCGTGTTCCTCCTCATGGACCGAGACAAAGGAAATAAAATCCCGGGAAGGAAGAGTGCAGAAGTAGAGACGATTCCCTCACCCAAAGAGGGAGGAGGTGGCATAATGGACCAAACCACCACCTGATAGATGACAGGATGTGATTGGATGGAAGGGAACAAAAAACATGCAAAAATAAAGGAAAAGAGAAGAAGATGGGCATTGAGCCATTAGTGTAAAAGAGGGGAAGGATTTCTAAGTCAAAGAATGAAGGGACAAAGATACCCTCTTAGATAGCCTACAAAGAATGAGAGTAGCCTTTAAGGAGTAGAGGAGAGAGTTGGTAAAAGTTGGGTACAGAGGGATCAAGAAGATCCTAGAGCCAAACTAAATAATTGAACTGGGATAGAATTTGGGTGGAGACCTTGTGATTGAACGCATAGGAGTGAGGGATCCGTTGTGGCACTTACTTCCTGAGGGTAGTAGATAAGGTGCTTGGAAACTGGAGTGTATGACCTAGCCTTTGGTGTGATTCCCTTGAACAAGCATCCCCTCAAACTTTGGATCCAACACAAGGTTGGTTAGCTACAAAAAATATTGCTGAGTAGCTGACTTACGGTTGAGTGGAGAGTTGAAATCCCTCCTTTAGTTATCAACTATCTTATTACACTCAAATAAGTATAATTATTTATGCATATGTGAATTATGAATGGTGATTATGCCTGTTATGTTAGCAACTAATATATAATATGTATGATTAATGAATGAATGCCTGAATCACTCTATATTCATGGTTGACAACTGCCTTATATGTCCATGGTTATATGGAATGTTTTTTTATTGTTAAATTTTGTTGTCAACTCAAGATTGGCAAGTTATTCTTAGGTGTTATGATTTCAATGAATGACTGCATGGGACCCACTATTATGTGTAGGATTATAAACTAACTTATATGTTGTGGGTTAATGAATGCTTGCATTATGAAGTCCCATGTCATGAACATGATCTGTAGCTACCTAGAAAACTATAAACATATGGAATACAAAGATGGTGTGTTGTGGGGAAAAGTATCCGACTCGGATGACCCTATCCCTACTCTAAGGGTGACAGTCCTTAGCAACAACTGAAAGTAAAGCTTTGGTATTTTCCTTTATGAAAGTACAGAGAAGGAAGAAAAGATTGACCAACCGGTGTCTTTCGCTTTTGTCGATCTTGTCCTCTCTCTTTGTCTCTTGTTCCCAGCTCCTTGCTCCCTTTTGCCGGCCCAGCTACACACAGATCCTGCACAAACAAGAGAGGGAAACTACAAGAAACATGTACTCATAACTGATGCATGGATTAGAGTGAATCAGATATACAAGTAAATACAATACATCAATGCAATACAAGTATATAGGAGAACATTCAAAGCTTTATTGATAGAAGTAAAAGGGTTCTGAGAAGGTTACAACCATCAATGGCTCCAATCCAGCAGCACCTCCCCAGCAGCAAGAAATCTCCTCTTCACCTCTATGAAAGAAATCACCCAATAACTCTAACTATAAACCAACAGCACTTCCTTGCTTTGCACAAAATTCCAGCCTCCTTAGACCTCATGAGAGAGCTCTATATATAGGAGAGAAGAAGAGAGGATGAGTCAGCTTGAGACTGACATAAAGCTGCCTTGTGTCCTCTCCCTCTTCAGTTAAACTTCAGTCCTTGAGTCCACTTGGAGATCCTTGCTTACACATGGAGATCAAGTACCTCTTACTCATCACAGGGCGAATCCCTTGAACCAAGTGTCAGTTTGGAAGCTTCCTGGGCAATTGACACCTTGCAGAATGACTGTGCCACTTGGCCAATCTCGCCCAGCGCAGGTAGCCTTCATTAGATTTGACTTTCAGCGCAGGTACAAGGAGGAGCAGTTGCATTCCAGCGCAGATGCTCAGTGGAGCAGCTGACATGATCCAAAAATAGCCTGTTTCTGAGTGTTTTCAGGTGGAGAACTGATGGGAAGTGCTGTAGTTTGTTGACCTTGTTCTTCTAGGGGTAAGAACAACATGTTTAGGGACTGAGGATCCCTGTAATTATTGACATTTCATGCTCCATGCTGCGAGGCACAAAAATGTCTATAACAGTTGCCCCCTAAAGTATGAGGCCGTTTATCGGGTGAAATGCTTTATCTAGAGGGTCTGAAGTTCATTCCAGTGCTAAGGAGGCGCCCTGTAATACAATACAATACAATACATTATTTTTCATTCTGTTTTCATGATCTATCTGAGGCGGGCATCCCCATGCTCAGCTTTATAAATACATTTTGGTACATATAACAGACGATCGTCTGATGGTAGACTGATAATTTTCTGCTGAAATTATCATCCTTTGAATAGGATGATCATCTGCTGCAATGATGTACATGACAAATGCTTTTATATTTCCCGAATATATATCGCAGCCCGGATGGATGAAACTAGATCCGGGGTCTTCAAACTCGTTCGATCTTCACTCTAAGTACAAGTCGATCCATGTGAGAGTTGCGCTGAAGTCGAACATGGAAAGACATCGCTTGATTACCGGCCAATAATGAAAACCGTTAACAAGCGCGAGAGGAATCACCGATAATGATAATGACCCTCAAGGTACTGCAGTACAATTCACGTGGCGTGAATAAAGGACTTGGCGTCGAACGCCACGCAAAATCTTCTGGTCGAAGGTCATTGACGTATACCTGTCGCCGGAAGTGAGAAACTTGCCATTGAGGCATGCAAGCTTCAAAGTACTGATGGGGATGTTCCTAGATCAACTTCTTGGATAATGAGCTGAAGTCGACAAGAAGCGATCCGTCAAAGGAGGGCCTTAATGAATCCCACATCAATGACACGGAACGGAGCTAATGATTTTAGTGGAGGTGAAAACAAACTGTGACATATGATTCAGGGTGGCGATCATGAATGGATGAAGGATAATGTATGGCAGTGGATGGGACACGGTTGACACTTTCAGAATGACCTCTCTTGAACATATAACGACACTGATGCGATGGATCAGTAGCATTACCCCAAATGTGGATGGTTTGGCGAGGACCATGGTGATGAGACCGGTGAATGAAACAACCCAACCCGATGTGGTACGGAGGAAAAGTGTCATGTTCAAGAGCGACTTGCTACCATTAAACTTTGATGTTCTCCCAATTTTTCCCCAGTCATTTCTGACCAGTACCTCTTTATTTTTGTCAAGCTTGAGGAGGATAACATATGCTTGTTCTATAACCTGCCCTTCGGGCAAGCCCATCGCTATGATTTTAACGAGCTTAGCGATAGGGAAACTCGTTCTCGTCTAAAGACAAGTTTGTCGCTATTTAATCATTTTAACGAGTCTAACGACAAGGAAAACTCGGTCCTTTTCATTTTTAGAGAGTCTGAAAAGGTACAGAAAGTTAACTCCATAATTCCTTTTTCGTCATCTAATCCCTTAAGTCCGAAAAAGTATAAAACAATACAGAAGGGATGGGTGTTCGGTACTTTTAACGAGCCGAACAAGACAAGCGCTCGATCTTTTTGTGTAATAATCCCTCAGGTCCAAAAAGATTAAAGTCTAAAAGAGGGATAGCTCTTCCGGTCCCTTTAACGAGCTGGAAGGCCAGAACTCGGCAAACTTTTCATATTTTACGAGTCAGAAAAGAGCTCAAAGATGACTCGTCTTTTGAGGAACGAGTGATAAACAGGGATAGCAACTGATTCCAGGTACAGGTTGGAATTTTCCAATCACGGCAGTGTCACAAGGATGGCTAGGTGAAATCACTCTTCGCAGCTGTTTCTCAAAAGAGGTAAACACACAAATGGAGGTGAATGATCGGCCAAATGAAAAGTGGAGGTGACGGTGCACAAACACGACCAAGGCTTTTATGGCTGATGAATTTACGATCTCAAAAGGTTATTTACCGGTTCATTTTTTCTGAATGAGCTTGAACTCTGAAGGGAAGCCTGCTCATAAACTTATGTTTATTTTTTAACGAGCATGAACTATGCGTTAAAACTGCTCGGATCTTGAGTTTATTTTTTAACGAGCATGAACTATGTCCTAAAACTGCTCGATATACCAGTCATTGAATAAGAACGCCTCCTGTGAGATAGCTATTTTTTAAGGAGCTTTACCTCACGAAGCTATGCTCCAATTTTGGCAAGTTTTTACCTTTGCCCCACAGACTTTCTTCATGCAAGGTCGGAATCGGCTAATCCTACGAGTTTAAAGGGTTAGACCTACAGGTTTAAAGGGAGGACCTAAAAATTTAAAAAAATAAATAGTCGTCCCTCGCTCACATTCCAAAAGTTTGCATGCCCCCAGGTATAAAGTATAATTTCAAGATACCGCCATCTCTTACTTATTATCCGAAGAGGGTTCTATTTGCTGCCGCAAATCAATCTCTTTCTTCGGCGATGTCTATCATTGGGACTTACTCAAAGACGGTTACCCTCTGTCACAACAATATAATCTCCTTCTTTGGAGGCTGCCCCTACTTATCCTTCAAAACATTTGTTTTAATGGGTGAGGCTTGCTTTTCCCCAAAGATGGTTACAACTTGTTGCAATAAGGGAATTCCTACTTGGGCAGTGCCCACCTATTTAGACAAAGGTGAATGACTCTTTTGCCAAACACATAACTTTAACAAAAGAATACTATTCCAGAACAACCCCTCTTCCACCGCCGGACGGGGTACGGACTAGTCATATTCTTCTGCAGAGATTCTACCTTATACCCAGGGTTTCTTCTGCCCGAAGCAGACCAGGGTGCATGCCCCCTGGGTTCCAGTCTTTCTTTCCGAATCACTCGCACTCATCGGGAAGGAGGACTGGGGGTGGAGGCGAATCTTGAGTGAATAGACCATTTAGGAATGGTATTTGACTATTTGCGATGCGAGATCCCGGAAACGAAAGTTGGTCTACGAGCTTGACCACTCTTCCTTCGTGTGGAAAACACATTACTCTAAAGAGTGAGGAGACTATCGCTCCCATGCAATAAATATAGTCACGTCCAAGGAGTAGGTTATAATCCAAGGGTCCCTGGACGACCATCACGTTCAAATTGACGGTCTTCCCTTTCAATGTAACAGGCACATTGGGGAGGATTCCTAATGGTCGACTGGTTCCTTTATCAAAACCTGAGAGATTTCTTAACTCAGGTAAAAGCGCCGGGGAACCCAGTGCTTTCCAAGCAACAGAGGAAAGGATACTCACAGACGCCCCCTCATCAATGATAGTACCAGCCATAATCATTCTATAGATCTGGACAATGATTCTGAATGGTATACTGGCTGGTAGCCGGGGTCTGCCTAGTTGATTCCAATCAAAGGATACAACCAGGTTGCTTGGTGGTGGGACCGAATATACGGCCGGGTATGACCCTGATGATGTTCCTTCCTGCGATAAAGGAATGGGCGCATTGCCCTGACGCTTATCAGAGTCGGTGCTAATGAAAAGAACCTGGATGGTGTCATCCTTATTCTCTTCAGTGAGGGTGTCGCATGAAGATGACTCTTCGGCGACGATGTCATTTGAAGATGGGTCTTCAATGACAGAGTCATTGGACGATGAAACCTCTGAAGGAAGAACCGGGTCAACTACCGTTTTGACCTTTAGACTCTCGTCTGGTCTGGATTCAGCAAGTTCATTCTCAATGACCGACACTTCAGCTGACCACTTGGGCAGGTCAACTGGATTTTCAACTATCAAGGGATTAGGCGCGAGTTTTTGGTATCCAGGAGGAAGTCGTAACGGTGAAACCGGACGATCTTCCAAAACTCTCTTGGCCTCATCTAAGAATGGACATTTGTGGATGGCATGCTTGCCTTCACACAATACACAGGGTGATCTTGGTCTCCCTCTTCGTCCTTCACTCTCGCTAGTTGACGGACTGCAATCAACATGACTATCAGAGGTTGATGCTACCGGATTGTGCAACCTCGGGGACCAGTCCCTTAGTATCCGGGGAATACAAGGACAATCACGATGGAAGTGGGTCCCTTTGCAAATGACACATGGCGATTTAGGCCCGGTCGGTGCAGTGTGTGGGTTCTTGTCAGCTGTCTTTTGCTTGCCCCCAGCTGCCTTCGCCATAGGCTCCTTCTGCTTCTTTTCTTTCTTCTTCTTTTCCTTCTTCTCCTTGGGAGGTTGACTTTTGCCAGCTCTACCTTGCGAAGATGAAGGATCAGAGGAAGTATTGTAAGAAGTGGAAGGCTGGTGGGTAGTTCTAGACTGTTCTGACTGTTGATTCGACTGCTCAGGATTAGTGGCGATCTGGACTACATTAGTTGAAAAGAGCCATACAGGTAGGCCAATTGTCAATCCTGGAAGTGACAATGTTGCCATATGAGGCGCACCAACATCTCCCCAAGAGGAGAAGGGATTTGGACTTCCGCCAAGGTTGCCTCCTTGGTTGGTGGGCTCCATAATTTTCAACTGAAAGATCAACGTGGGAATAACAGGTGATTTTGTTCCGCTTAAAATAAATTTTATTAACGACGCTTTTAGACACAAACTTGCTTTTTCATGTTTTAAGAGTCGAGAAAAAGCTAAAGATGACTCTAGTCGCCTTCGATGTATTAACGAGCCCGAAGTGACAAATGCTCGGCTGGACTTTTTCAGTTATAGAGTTTGAAAAAGGCCAAAAGAAACTGCTCTGGAGATCTAGGCAGAGGGTGTGCCAAACCTTTCGCGAAACCACAGAATACGTTTTACGGTACGGGTGGTCGATCTTCGTGAATGCTGTGTTCACTGCATCGCGATCAGTAGGGCGGCCGACACAGCTTCCTAAGGATAAAGGATAAATGCCTATAGGGGTCTCCCAATATACGCGACGGTACGCGGGAGCACAAGTCCGTATTAGTGTTATCGTCCCTCAGGAGGAATCACCCACCTTCGTAGAGATCGACAATCACTACGTTTAACGACGCCGGAACACGTCTCTACCTAGACCTCTAGATGTTTGCGTTATGTTACAAAGCGTTGTTATATAAATTGGATTTATTTTAATGTTGATCTTGCTTAGCAGTTTGCCTTTAAGGATCACCACGAGATGTATATATACAACCTCCTAAATGCAATCTAAGATGAGAAGCAAAACTTTTCGATCTTTCAACTTTGAAAACCTTAATCTACTGAGGGAAAAGAGGATATCAACTTTTCTCACAGATCATAGAACACACACTAAAATGTAAATTTTTCCTAAATCGTCAAGCACACAGTCAAATGCAAAATGCACAATGCAAATATTTCTTTTCTTTATCCTTAATGTTGATGTAAGACAAAAAGGAAACTGTTGTATAACTTTGAATCTAATTTCAAGCGAAAGTAAACGAGCTTGTCCAAAATCAAAAGACACCTTAAGATCGACTTGTTTAGACACTGGAAATGTATAGATTCAAACCACAAAATGAAAAACAAACAAACTCAAACAGCCATGAACAGTAACAAAACTAGCTCTTAAGATCACAAAGACACTTTTACAGTTCAGGATCTAAGAGGCCACAGCTATACTGGTTTGCTTTTCACAATGGGAAACTGTAACTGAAGTAAGAAATACTGAAAGAACAATCACAGTTTCGTCACACAACTGAGGTGGAATAATGTCAAGGAAAGTTGGTTTACAGCAAGTACCATGACAAGCAATCAGCAGCAAAATAACAGTGAAAACAGGGCTAAGACACAGTGGGAAACCTCAGGAAGACATAGCCTAACTGGATCAGCGCAGACTCTGGTCTGTCAAATTGACTCTCAGCGCAGTTCCCGAAGGGAGTACCTGCGCTGGAATGCAGACTGCCTGTGGACAGCCTGCACTGAGACACGAGAGTTGCATTTACAAGGATTTCCGGGTCATAAAAAGCTCAAAAATTCACTGTTTTTGCTGAAATAAAAAGTTATAGGTCAAGTACAAGCTAAGGGATGATCTAGAGGATGAAAAGCTATCACAAAGAGTACAAGAGTCTTTTGTAGATCAGCTCTTCAAATCATGAATCTGCTCAATAAATGAGCAAGAGTAGCAGGCCCTCTACTTCGCTTTTGATATAGTCAAAAGCTTTTCGATTTGGTACTCTTTGGTTCAAGAAATGAATAGCAAAGATACTACAAACACCAACAAGATACTAGGCTCCCCAGCGAAGTCGCCAGTTTGTTGTGGGGAAAAGTATCCGACTCGGATGACCCTATCCCTACTCTAAGGGTGACAGTCCTTAGCAACAACTGAAAGTAAAGCTTTGGTATTTTCCTTTATGAAAGTACAGAGAAGGAAGAAAAGATTGACCAACCGGTGTCTTTCGCTTTTGTCGATCTTGTCCTCTCTCTTTGTCTCTTGTTCCCAGCTCCTTGCTCCCTTTTGCCGGCCCAACTACACACAGATCCTGCACAAACAAGAGAGGGAAACTACAAGAAACATGTACTCATAACTGATGCATGGATTAGAGTGAATCAGATATACAAGTAAATACAATACATCAATGCAATACAAGTATATAGGAGAACATTCAAAGCTTTATTGATAGAAGTAAAAGGGTTCTGAGAAGGTTACAACCATCAATGGCTCCAATCCAGCAGCACCTCCCCAGCAGCAAGAAATCTCCTCTTCACCTCTATGAAAGAAATCACCCAATAACTCTAACTGTAAACCAACAGCACTTCCTTGCTTTGCACAAAATTCCAGCCTCCTTAGACCTCATGAGAGAGCTCTATATATAGGAGAGAAGAAGAGAGGATGAGTCAGCTTGAGACTGACATAAAGCTGCCTTGTGTCCTCTCCCTCTTCAGTTAAACTTCAGTCCTTGAGTCCACTTGGAGATCCTTGCTTACACATGGAGATCAAGTACCTCTTACTCATCACAGGGCGAATCCCTTGAACCAAGTGTCAGTTTGGAAGCTTCCTGGGCAATTGACACCTTGCAGAATGACTGTGCCACTTGGCCAATCTCGCCCAGCGCAGGTAGCCTTCATTAGATTTGACTTTCAGCGCAGGTACAAGGAGGAGCAGTTGCATTCCAGCGCAGATGCTCAGTGGAGCAGCTGACATGATCCAAAAATAGCCTGTTTCTGAGTGTTTTCAGGTGGAGAACTGATGGGAAGTGCTATAGTTTGCTGACCTTGTTCTTCTAGGGGTAAGAACAACATGTTTAGGGACTGAGGATCCCTGTAATTATTGACATTTCATGCTCCATGCTGCGAGGCACAAAAATGTCTATAACATGGTGTTGATGAATGAATAACTCAAGAACCATGTGACAAATTGTTGTGTTGACAAGGACTAACCCAATGCTAATGAGATATATCATGCTCTCTACCTCTATATTTATTGGCAATAATTAAAATGAATGAAGTAATTAGATGGTATAATAGATTTACGATGTATGTGATTGGACTATAACTATCCTCTTGCACTTATGCAACCCTTTGTATTTGTGTTCTATCGGGAAGATGATCAAGAGTTTGGGGCTTCAGGCCTTGAGGCCCAAACCCATAAAAGTTGGTGGCATAGGGTGCCTCCTGTGTTAAATTCAACCAAATATTTGAGTTGATGGCTCAGGCTTTAGGCCCTTATGCCATATTTCACTTTAAAAAACTAGTCTAATTAGGCACGATGAGGTGGTCACCTACCCATTCCATGAACCAACTTGGTTCTTGGTTACATATCTATATACCACCAAGGTTGGTAGGTAGTAGAAAAATGTGACATTTAAGGGCATGCAAGAGGGACTAACCACTTTCTAATGTGACCATAAAGTGGAGGTTCAAGCCTCAAGGTCATGGGTTTGAATCCACAAACAGTCTAGCATGGAACCCTACCACCACTTATCGCTCATTGCCCACTCCCTATCCACCTTACTCTGACCTTGAGAAAAAACAATCAACGACAAACTGCCCTAACATGGATCTAGCTCAGTGGGCCCAATATGCTAACCTATCAAGTACACATGGAGGCCATGTGGACACTATGTGTCCAACATGATGACGTGGCCTCTTTTAATAGGCCCAACTTCAAATGGGCATAACTTTTCATCTAGGATTAAGATTAAGCTAAATTTTATATCGTTAAAAAGCTCTCGACAAGATGAACATGATGGTGGTATCAACTTTGAGATTTGACGATGTGGTAAAAAGAGGATTTTGTAACCCCATCTTCATAAAAGACCTTGGATATCGAGTTAAGTCATGTGTAACACCTCCCATAGTCTAGATAGTACAAGGGAGTGGAAATGAGTGTTACGCTGAGCATCCAATATTAAATCCTCTACATAATGGAGGACATATTCCTTTTCATAATTGAGCACGGAAGGCTCATGAAGTTTCAAATTTTCTAGGTTCACCACTAAATAAATGTGCATGTATGTGTAGACTATATCTATAGGTGTTATCTCCCATTTTTCTAGTGTATCTAGTGTATCAAAGTGACCATATCACAGAGCCTTAATTTTCTTATGAGGACCATTTAGCCTCTCCTTCTTCAACGGTAACCATACTATGTCTTCCACCTTGAATGACTTCTCTATTCAGTTGTTGATCTTGCCTAGCCTTATAATTTTCTTATGATCTCTTCAATGTCTCTTTCACTAGTAGATGGATCTACCAGATCTTCCCAACTAATTTCTTGTAATGCCTCGCCCCCCTCCCGCCCACTTTATCCCATTATATTACATTATGCTATTAACCTACCTACTAAGTAATTGACTTTTATGTTTTATTCTTATAAGAATTATTATTATACATAAGAGGTATGTGTATGCTAGCTACATACCCACATCTTGCATGAATACACTAGTTTGATATACCCAATTATGCAAGACAATTAGTTAGTGGTTAAGCTTGATTAATGGTCAAGCTTATGGTTAGCCTTAATCTTGAATAATAGTTAAGCTTGATTAGTGATTACTTAAACCCTGAATCCTGACTTATAATGTTTGCTCACATCGAAAACCAAATGACATTCGGTTCCCCTCTATATGTGAAAAAGGTGGGGGTGCAACAACCTTGTCACTATTGATTAATAAATTATATTTTAAACATGATTATTTAATATTTAATTGACATGATTCTTATGAATCCATAAGGTTCACTCACAAAAGGATATTAATAATTTATTATTATCGTTATTTAATTATTTATCATTCTTGTGCCCTGACATGATGATCTTGCGCTATTTTTTTTTTGGATAAGGGGATAGGTGGAAGATGGAAGAGGCATTATGGGGGTTGGTGGCATTGACTCGGGGGGGAGATAAGTGCCGAAAATTGGAGGAAGGTGGGGGATCCTTACACTGGCCTGGGGGAGGGAGGAATTGGAGGGTGAAGCAAGGATATTTCCTTTGGAGTTGAATTTGGTTTGGAATTGGAGAGTGGATATATTTTGGATTGTCACTAAGAGGTGGATATTGGTGTTGGCATAAGGATCTCAGACACACTACAACTATAGTTTGGACTTGGGCTTGAAGGGCTAGGGAACTTGTGGAGGTTCCCTTGGCTATGAATCTAAATTGAATTTCCTAGTTGGTAGGGTAGCAAATTCAGTCGAGTAGTCCCCGTAGGAGCACTACAACTAAGCTACTGTAACCATGTATTCTTCTTGTTGTGGTTTAAATTTTGTAAACTTTCTTTTACATGCTTGATATGTTGTTATTAATTTGATATGTTATGAAAATTATTGTGGAAAATTTATCAAATTGAAGGACCCCAAAATGGGTCCTTACACATGGTAAGAAAGCTCATATTCAAATGTGGACCCTAATACGCATCTACACAAACCAACACATTAGTTCCAACCTTATGTACCTGTAAGAAATCCACCTTGAAATTAAAAAGAAAAAACATTGTCAAACATCATGATCATCGGAGAGAAAATGTAGAATAAAAGGGAGTCCATTCATGTTATGATATACCCCTTGAGTATGTATATCCCAACTACACAAATGTTAAGAAAAAAAGCTTGATATATACAAGCCAATGACATTCAACCATGTTCAACTCTGTGAGTATGTTGTTGTAGGCTTGTAGAGGTGTGCCACACTTGGTGTAGTATTATAAACCCAAATATCCATCAACAAAAGACATACTCATGTCATGAAGATCTAGTTGTCGATATGATAATAAGTGTTTTTATAGAAGGGAATTGAGTAATAAACTAGAACCGTGCTCTAAATGTTGTAAAGAAAAACACAAACTAGTATTTGGTATTTGGTTGTTAATAAGTGGAGATATTCTCAGATGGACTTGATCCCCTGAATTGCCCTTCCTATACAATATAGCTTACGCTAACTTACATATAGCTTACTGTACAACAAATTTTGACGTTCCCACAACCTTGAACAAGAGCAATACAAGTGGGAAAAAAAACATCATCGACAACAACAACAAGATAAAGACATCCAAACAAATGCATGGAGAAACAACAAGATCAATCCTCATCCATTTCAACAAGGAACATTTATAATAACTTACTTGTCCACCCCATGTTGCAAATAAAAAATAGGTGGAGTTTGGTGAATTAATGCAAATGTTATCACAAAAATAGGTGAAAGTGTAATGTTTTTGGACATGTAACAAAAATAATTAGAGTTTGTCTAATTAACGTTGGCATAATCATAGAAACAGAAATAAAATGATATTGATTGCAACCTGAAAAGTATTTAAGGACTTGTAGCAAAAATAAGTGGAATTTGGTTAATTAATGTTGCCACAATCACAAAAATAGGGCTTTAATGTAGTGTAGTGCGGTGGTGCTTTTCCCTCTTGATATCAGAATGTGCACATCGAGGGAACCATTTCTATAGTTCTCTCTTGTAGGGGAAGGAGACTTAGTTGAGGGAAAGGCTGAAAGCATTGGCTAATATATGCCCCCCCATGATGTAACAAGATGAAGCCTACATTAAGTGTAGTTACCGTTGAATTTTCTCTAGGGAAACAAAGAACACTTGAACCATATATGTTATGAACCATTGTAATGATCTAGGAATCATGGCAACAATATTTCTGATAACAACTTATATGATCAATGACATGAACTAATCTGCCATGTTGTCTATGAAATATTGGGCTTCAAAACTGAAATTGTTCTATTGAATTGATTATAAAATGCAAATACTTCAATAAAAATCTAAAGAAATTTAGCCAAAATCACCTTTAGGAAGGCTTCCAAAGCTTTTGAGTGAGACCATCCTTGATGTGTGAACATACAAGGTACCCTTCAAAAAGGCCATAACCCCCAGTAACATGCATGTATGTTAGCCAAAATCCCTCCTACATATTCAAGACGTTGAAATTCAATTGAGGTTGGGGTACGGGATATATTTCCATTATATTGTCACTTTACAAAGCTTCTTTTCATTGGGAGAACCTTCAACACCCCTATACTTATGAAGCCAAGTTAGGATACACAAAGATAGTGTGATCAAATTCAAACACTAAAGTAATTGGTTATGAACATCTAAACCTGAGACAATTAAACACATGTTGAAGCTCAACCACAAGGCTTTCACAAAATAGGTGAAGTTCAAATACAACAAAATTTGTATGAAATTTAGGAGAATAAAAAAAAAAAATATCCCTAGAGTAACTTACTCGATAGTATGAAACTAATAAAGCTTAACGTGATGAAAGTAAATTACCTGGCCTAAATTGATTGTCCCAAGAGCTCACAGCTTTAACAAAAACGCTTCTCTTAATCATGTGAGTTTGGGAATTTTGTGACTTACCAACTAAATTCCTATCTTTGCTGCTAGAGGCAATGGCCCGCACAAACTTGTTGTGTGGACAACCTCGCTAGCTTTGGTCATTATAGTAGAAACCCTTACACCCTTTGTTGTTATTAAGTTGTGAATACTACGTTGCATTAAAAGAAATCTCAATACACGATGAATGAACTAGTGAGATGTAATATAGCACAATTAGAATGAGGAATGAGAAACAAAATCTTAAAATACAACATCCTTATAGCCCTTAGGCTTACCAGTCTTCTATTAATGTTGAAGATAATTTCTTTAACTCTTCTTCTACTTTATTCAACTCAGAAGAGGTCTTCCATCTCCATTGATTCTATAATTTCCATCACTGGTTCTACAAAATGGTCGAGCATAAAATGAAACCACAGGGTTGTGTTATAGTAGGGATAAACATAAAATCAAACATTAGGGATGCTACCATAGAAAGATTGAGCACGAAATGAAACCCTAAGGTTGTTTCCACATATGCTATGGTGTAGAATACACTTGGTGGTAGAGAAAGAATACTTCAATAAATTTTTCTCTTATTAGAAAAATCGATATCCTCATCCTCACCTTGCCAATGGTAATCATTAGGTACTAATGGCTAGTCATTTCGTAGCTATGTAGATCCTAGTGAGAGGTTGTTAAATAGAAGTACCACCTTGTTGCTAAAAAGATGCCTATTTGATATCTTCTCTATTTTGACACCCACGCCTTCCATCCTCACTCCCATGAGGTCGACCTTTGCAATTAAGAATGAAGAGTAGTTTTGTGCAGATGAAGAGAGGTTGAATGAGAGAAGTGAAAGAGTAATGTGGGAGAGTGGTTTGGTCATTTAGGGTGGGTGTTGGAAGGTGTAGTGACACATGGGCCTCATGCAAGGCCCTGACACACATGAGGTAAGAAAGATTGTGATTTTTTGTTATTTAAAATACATTTTTAAATGCATAAATGGATTTAGCACTCTGAAAAACCATAAGGACACTGGTAATTCTACAAATTAAATAACTTAAAATCAAGTTTTTAAATTTTTTTACCAAAGTTGGTTAAAATTAATCTTAAAAGATCATTTTGTCTATTAATTAGACTACACAATTTATTTTATTTTATTTTTATTTTTATTTTTAATTTTCTTTTTTTGGTATATTTATAAAATTAATTAAAGCTATTTATTAATTAATTAATTTAAATATGGTTAAATTATTATTGGGTGGACTTGGCTAGTTTATTTAATTAATTGTTTGGTTGATTTCTTATTACATTAATTAATTTAATATCTTATTAATTAGCTAATTAATTTAAAATTAGTTATTTATATATTTATAAAATTCATTAAATTAAATGTGGTTAATTTATTATTGGGTTGATTTTGTTAATTTATTAGTAATTTATTAAATTAATTATTTGTTTAATTTGGCTGATTTATTATTAAATTAATTAATTTAATATTTTATTCATTAATTAATTAATTTTAAAAATCAATTGGTGTTATCTTGGGTGGTTGGGTGGAATGGTTGTTATCTTCCCCACCCAGACTCACATCCCTGCTAGTAACATGATGAGCTGTAGTGCCTTGATGAATATTATTGTAATGATGTGTGCCAGTGAATATTGTTTTATTAGCTTCTAGCCTTGTGAACTCTTGAGTGTGTATACATATGGATTAACTTGGTACTAGTAACCTCACTCTAACCCTTAGGCTTAGAGGGAGGTAGATTTCTTTCCTAAGAAATAACAAATTTTTTTTTGTAAGCTTGGTAGGACTCTCCAATTTTCATGTCCATTACATACCCCGCTATGGGGGAAGGGTAGCCTAAGATTTGAACCCAAGACTTTCGATTCGATGAGACTTCATTTCCACGACCATTGTCACTTGAGCTACCCCATGCAGACTCCTAAGAAATAATAATAATAATATAATTAATTTAAATTTGGTTAACTTACTCTTTGATATTTATGTATTTATAAAGCTAATTAAATTTTATTTATTCACTAATTAATTCCTTTTAAAATTAATTAATTAATATATAAATTAATATATATGGTTAATGTTTATATTTATGACAATTAATTAATGGTTAACTAGTTAGACACCATGTTATGATAATTAAGATTATGAAAAGGGAAAATTTGACTCTAGTAAGATGTCGAAGGGCGACTGGCAGGCACATTGCAACACTAACCTAGCTAGCAATGCAAGAAAGATTGGTAGGGTACATGTGGCTCAAACATGAGAGGATATAGTAGATCCATGAGGATTTGCTCAGTATCAATAATGCTCGTCTATGAGCATATTAAAAGAAAAACTTACACCTACCACCTTGTATACATGTATGAGCCAAGTAAAAGTTGTGAATGTCCTAAGCTACACGAATGAGCCTTGTGTGTCTTGAATATACTCAAACAATTCATAATGGTGAGGACATGAGATAATAAGCATCGAGGAGGGTCATCACAAGGGCCACATTTTCCAGAACCACTATTCCCTCACCAGAGCTAGCTCTCATATTGTGATCCTTGGAAGTAATTAATGAAACTCTAAGAGGGCGCCAAGCAGTTGAGGTGGAAGTAGAGAACCCTCCATTAGGGTTAGGCAACCCCAAAGGATAAATGGACTCTGATAGAGGACCTCCAACCAAGGATATTAATAGGGAGATCTATGAGATTAAGCTCCCAAAATTTGTTGGAGGCCATGCCAACGAATGAGTAGAAGCTTGGTTGGAAGGAATGACAAGATGTTTCACATTAAGAGAGTATACTTCCAATTTGAAGGCTAAGATAGTGATATTTAATCTTAGAGATAACATTTTGAATTGGTGGGGTAGATTGGAGAAATAAATACACTTCACTCCCAATATTGTTACTTGGGAGTTATTTGAGGAAAGGTTCAAGAAGAAGTACCTACCAACATATTATGAAGAATAACAAGTAGGAGAATTCCATTCTTTGGTGCAGGGAAACCACATAGTAGAAGAATATGAGATTAGATTCATGGAATTTTGTAAGTATGTCTCCTACATGGACACTAATTAGTGTCAAGAAAATCATTTTTCCTATGGATTAAACTTTAAGATTAGAGCAATGGTTCAGATGTGGAAACCATCCCCACTTATAGAAGTTGTTGAAAACACTCACTATGTAGAAGAGAACTTGGACTTGAAAGGGGGAAATAAATTTATGTTTCACGACAACAAAGGTTTGTGGGGAATGCCCCTTGAAGCTTCTCCACGGGACGAAAGTTTGAGGCTTCCACCCTATGGAAACAAGGTTGTACCAAGAACAATGGAAATTGTTAGTTTATGTAGCATCAGAGGTGTTCTAGTAGTCTCAAAAATTTGTGGAGAGACCAAAACACATGAGTTCTCCAAAACCCAGAATCGTTTTTGGAAATTCCACCTAGAAGTGTCTCAATTAGATTATTAACCTACTTTTAATTATTTCCTACGTTTAAACTTAGTTAAAAGGGGTTAATTAATCAAAATTAATTGAGATGAGGTGTGAATCATCTAGAAACTCACACGGATCGACTTGGATATGGTCTTGGCCCTTGATTAAGTTTTAATATTGGTCCTTGGAGGTCCAAAAGAGGACTATAATAAAAAGTCGATGGGTAGATGGAGAACACACTTGTGAGAACCACAAAGAATTTGATTTCCTTCGAGAGTTTGATTTTCTAGAAAGCCAACAATGCTAGAAGTGTTCGAGCTTGCAGGGAAGCAGAGACAGAGAGGGGTAGAGACAGTGAGGTTGGGGGAATTTTTCCAGATTCGGTGAAGTGCGTTGCAGAGAGGTAGAAAGAGACATAGTGAGGCTAATGCATGGGCTACGCATAAGCCTCTAGAGATAATTCAATTTTGCTGGAAAGAAGCTAGATTTCAGTTCCCATAGGCCGAGAAAGTGTTCCAGTGATCAGAAAATGATCCTTGATGACTTTTAATGATAAAAAATGAAAGTCAAAGTATGCTCTTGGAAATAGTCTCATTTCATAGATCTCTTCATTCTGAATCTACTGCAATTTGAATGGACCAAAACGGACTCCGGATGAAGGAGTTATTGTAAAATGAAAATTGCCTAATGTCCTTAGAAAAGGAGGCAATTTCTTATTAAAGCGGACTTAAGGGTTCCTTAAAGAAATCACATCGGAAAGGTTCAAAGGGAGGACTTAAACGTATGTGGAAGGACTCCTCGATTGCAATCACCGATATATCGCATCGGAGGAAGGTCTTCATGAGATATCAGAACAGACCCCAGGCCGTTTACATGTGCGATCAACGACGACGATATCAGCGATCAACGATCAGAGGGGTAAAGCACCAGACCTCAGACCCATGCGATAATGCGATATGTGATTGCGATCGTGCGATATGCCGAAATGTGATAGCACTGACATCAGCGATCGACGAATGGGATCGCAACCATATAAAAGAGCCACACATTGCGACATGCGATAAAGGCCGAACTCGATAGGATTATGGACATGATTGGATAAAATTTGAGTTCTGATGAAAATCGTTTTGTCAGGTTTTTTTGTGTATTCCTTTGTATTTCCGTTCCAAATGAAAAATGTGTTATTTTGCGGATTTTGTCCTGGAAAGACGCCGTCGGTTCATTTCCATTGGAAACAATCCATCGCACCTGTGCCACGCTATAAGCGGGAACTTTGTAACAAGAATGCATTATAGAAGACACAGAGCCACAGAGCCAGAGAGCTAGAGGGCTAGACGCAGAGCCATAGAGCTAGAGAGCCAGAGGGCCAGACGCAGAGCCACAGAGCCAATGAGCCAGAGGGCCAGTCGAAGAGACGCAGAGCTGCAAAGGAATGATTCCTCATGATTGGGGATAGAGGAATGGATGGAAGCCGCAGAGTCGGAGGATTCCTCAAAGGCCAAAGAGCCAAGCGAAGGAGAGAGTCCCCCTTTAGGGAGCTCACAGGTGGGAAAATAGCCATAGAGTCGAGAGCTGATAGAGCCGTAGAGCCACAGTTCCAGAGAAAGTCAGAGAAGCTATCAGAGGTTGGGGGCGATGGAAAAGGGGTGATTCCTTAGAGAAGCAAGAGCGCAGAAGGCCAAAGAGCCAGAGAGTCTCTGAGTTGGAGAGCCAGACAGAGCCAAAGAGCTTGAGCGCCAAAGAGCCAGAAATCTAGAGAGCTTCAAAGCCAGAGGGTAGAGTAGAGGTAGAAGGCACCAGAGGTTGGAGGCTTGATAAAGGCAAAGCCACCAAAGGTTGGAGGTAGAGCCGCAGAGCCAGAGAGCTCAAAATAGACTTCTAAGAGCCATGAGGTTGTAATGAAGTTTCAGAGCAGCAAAGAGATCAAATGATCAAGCTGTTGCTGGTGTTTGATGTGTGCTGAAGACAAAAGAAGGAATTCTAGAGAGTAAAAGAATTCTGAGGGAGTTGGTGCAAGCTAGGAGCTCAAGATAGCTCAGAACAATGATTGAAGGAATCTAGTCTAGAGAAGCCTAGATCTATCTGCAGAGTATGGACAACCAGCGAGATAAGATGGTATTCTAAACCCATAGGTTTAGTTGTAAACCAATGGAGTTGAGTGTGGAACTTGTAAAAGAAGTTTACCATAATCCCAAAGAGCCTAGTTGAGTTTACTAGAGCTCATGGAGACATAGCCCAAGATATCAGGGTGAACTCCTAATTAAACTTGTTGTCTTTATGGTTTGTTTATTTGCTGCATTTACTGTTATGTGTGTTTATATATTAGTTTAAGCAAATAAACTTAAGGCAATTAAGCAGTTAAAGGCAAACACAAGCATACACCTATTTCAAGTTCTTTTAATTCTGCAAATTATCAATCATAAGCATAGATCTTGGAAATTGTTTAAGCTTTGGAGTGGGAGAGGTTCTTGTAAGATGACAAGAAGCCTTTAGGTCCCCATTTCAGATCAGGTGGTATCAGAGCTAAGTTATACCAGAGCAGGTTGTATCATGATGCAAGTGGTATCATATCAAAATGCTTGATTGACAGAGCAATCTATATGCTTGGTTGACTTGAAAGGTGTTTGATTGTTTGTAAATTGACTATTGTTTGAGTTTGCAGAGGTGAAGGGAAAGCTATTGATAGCTAAGTCCAGGAGAGGACAAGAAGGAAGAAGGGCTGAAGGCATTCTTCTTATCCCAAAGGACCTCAAAGCAATCCTTGAAGTACAAGAGGTTTGTTGCAAAAGGTTGCTTGAATAAGCTCTTTGTTAATCTTGTTTGAAGTTCTTTTGTTCATTTTCATAATGACAACTTCTACAAGTGAGTCCTCAAATTCTTCCTTCATCACAAGATTCTGTGATAAAGACATGAAGCAAGACTTGTTCATCATGATGGATATGGTGAGAGAAATGAGTGTTGGACTTCGAGAGTAGTTGAATTCCATGAAGGAAGAGCAACAATTGCTTTCTAACAAACTGCAGGAAGTGGAAGGCCAACTTCATATTGCAAATATGAACCTGGAAAGGATGCATGAGTTGGAGACATAGCTCCTGGTTTCCAAAAAAGCCTTAGTCAAGTATCAGCTTGAAGAAGAGGTAAACAATTCTAGTTTTTCTTCAAATTCCTCTAAAAATGTTTATGTTGGTTGTTTTGAAAAAGATACAAGAGGTATAGGGTCTAAGTTGATGTTAAAAATGGGCTATGAAGGAAAAGGATTGGGCAAACATGCATAGGGTATTGTTGAGCCAATAATGATTGAGGAAATGCCTAAGTATTTGGGTCTTGGCTAGTATGGACAATCTTATGGAGAAAGTTCCAAAGATGCCATGAAGACAATTGAAACGGTTCCAAGAAGGAGTTTCATTTCAAGCCTTCTACCTCAAGAGTGTAAAGATTGTATTCATGGGGAATGCAATAGCTTGAAACATCATTTGCAGGATGAAGGTGTTCATAAGCATACACTTGAACCAGAGAGTTGTGGAAACTCTGAAAGCCTTGAAGATATTGATGGTGTTCCAAAAGGAGCCACTTCTTCATTTGATTCACCTCCTCATGAAGGTAATAAAGGTGAAAAATAAAGGTATAAATCTGGTTCTAATCGTATTCCTTTTTATTATGTAAAGCATGGTAAATTTCCATATAAGCATTGAAAAATAATTGCATGTTACTTTTGTGGTTGGGATAACCATAATGTTTCTAGCTGTTAGAAGAGGATGGCCACATGCAAGAAAATTTGGAAGGAAAAGAAGTAATAAGCCAAAGGTCCATTGGACAAGGCAAATCATGTTGTTGAGGAGATGCACATGTGTTGCACTTACTACCATAAGCAAGGACATATAGCTGAAAGGTGTGGACTTTGAATCCAACAATGCTTCCATTAAACTTGGAGAAGGTGGAAAGAGAAAATGGCAAGAATGGAAAGGAAGTTTCCATAAATGATGTGTTTCAAGATGATTCACATGTTGATGTTGATGTGCAGACAAATGAAGGACCTTTGAAATGGATTGGTAAGAAATGGTTAGAGTTCTTATCCAATTAAGGTTGCATGTCTTTTGATTTGATGCATTTCTTTGTTAATGGAATGAAAGTAGCAGGGTTTTACCAATAAGGTGAATGGAAAAGTTGAGTAGGAGACTCACTTTATTGCTACAACATTATATTCATTTCAGCTTCAAAAGTATAGTGTACTTAAGCGAAAGTTGAAAGGTGAAATGCATGCATAAGCATGATATGCATGAACACAGGGATGTTGATGATTTCCTTGTATTTGAACATGTATGTGTGATTAACTTGAAGGGTTGATTACTTTGTTGTAAACATGCGTGTTATGTAATGTTGACTTGGAAAAAGTTGATTTGGTCTCCAAGATGGAGATAATGATGAAGTGTTTCATCTTTGAAAAAGAATCCTAAAGTTCTTTTTCTACATGCTTGACTTGAAGGGTCAATTGTTTTAAAGACATGTTTTGTTGGCTTGTTATCTAGTCAATCATTTGTATGCAGATGTAATACATGGAGGTAATTCACAAGATGTGAAAATCTGTTTCTTTTGATGAAGCAAGAGTTTAAGCCATCCAGTTGTTATCTATAATTCTGTTGTTGTTGAAAATATGTCAAACAGATACAAATGTAAATTTTTGTGAAGAAGATGTAACTTCACATTTGTTTGAGCCAACTTGGATCAATGATCCAGGAAGAGAAGTTCAAACTACCTAATGTAACCTTCTCAGCAGGAGTTCTGCATGAAGTCAAGGAGGAAGACAGTTCTTAACCGGAGGACAAGCACATCCAGGAAGGAAGTGTTCAAAGGCTTTGGTTCAGAGGCACTATGCAAGGCAAGTGTATGGAGGCTGAAAGAAGAGGGTGTTGTTACTCTCATCTACTGTTCAGATCAGTATATCAGTCTTTTGGGGTCCAAAAGATTTCCAATGGGGAGGCGTGATCAGAAAATGATCCTTGATGACTTTTAATGATAAAAAATGAAAGTCAAAGGATGCTCTTGGAAATAGTCTCATTGCATAGATCTCTTCATTTTGAATCTACTACAATTTGAATGGACCAAAACGAACTCTGGATGAAGGAGTTATTATAAAATAAAAATTTCCCAATGTCCTTAAAAAAGGAGGCAATTTCTTATTAAAGCGGACTTAAGGGTTCCTTAAAGAAATCACATCGGAAAGGTTCAAAGGGAGGAATTAAAAGGAGGCGGAAGGACTCCTCGATTGCAATATCCGATATATCGCATTGGAGGAAGCCCTTCATGTGATATCGGAATAGACCCCGGGACGTTTACATGTGCAATCAGCGACGGTAATATCGGCTATCGGTGATCATCGATCGGAGGGGTAAAGCACTAGACCTCAGACCCATGCGAAAATGTGATATGCGATTGCAATCGGCGATCGGTGATTAAAACAAAGGCCTTATGCCATGCGATAGCGCCAACATCGGCGATCGGCGAATGGTATTGCAGCCATATAAAAGAGTCGCGCATTGCGACATGCGATAAAGGCCGGACCCGATAGGATTATGGATGCGATTGGATAAAATTTGAGTTCCGATGAAAAGCATTTTGTTGGGTTTTCTGTGTATTCCTTTGTATTTCCGTTCCAAACGAAAAATGCATTATTTTGTGGATTTTGTCTTGGAAAGAGGCCACCGGTTCATTTCCATTGGAAACAGTCCATCACATCTATGCCACGCTATAAGCAAGCGTTTTGTAACAGGAATGCATTATAGAAGACGTAGAGCCAGAGAGCTAGAGAGCTAGAGGGCCAGATGTAGAGCCACAGAGCCACAAAGCCAGAGGGCCAGACTCAGAGCCACAGAGCTAGAGGGCCAGACGCAGAGCCACAGAGCTAGTGAGCCAGTCAAGGAGACGCAAAGCTACAAAGGAATGATTCCTCATGATTGGGGATAGAGGAACGGATGGAAGTCGCAGAGTCAGAGGATTCCTTAAAGGCCAGAGAGCCAAGTGAAGGAGAAAGTCTCCCTTCAGGGAGCTCACAACTGGGCAAAGAGCCACAAAGCTGAGAGCTGATAGAGCCGGGAGCCACAAAGCCATAGAGCTGCAGTTCTAGAGAAAGCTAGAGAAGCCACCAGAGGTTGGGGGCGATGGCAAAGGGGTGATTCCTCAGAGAATCAAGAGCACAGAAGGCCAGAAAGCCAGAGAGTTGCTAAGCCGAAGAGCCAGACAGAGCCAAAGAGCTTGAGCACCAAAGAGCCATAAAGCTAGAGAGCTTCAGAGCCAAAAGGCTGAGTAGAGGCAGAATCCACGAGAGGTTGGAGGCTTGATAGAGGTAGAGCCACCAGAGGTTGGAGGCAGAGCCCTCAGAGCCAGAGAGTCCAAAACAGACTTCTAAGAGCCATGAGGCTGTAATGAAGTTTTAGAGTAGCAAAGAGATCAAATGATCAAGCTGTTGCTGGTGTCTGATGTGTGTTGAAGACAGAAGAAGGAATTCTAGAGAGTAAAAGAATTCTGAGGGAGTTGGTGCAAGCCAGGAGCTCAAGATAGCCCAGAGCGCTGATTGAAGGAATATAGTCCAAAGAAGCCTAGATCTGTCTGCAGAGTATGGACATCCAGTGGGTTAAGATGGTATTCTAAACCCATAGGTTCAGTTGTAAACCAATGGAGTTGAGTGTGGAACTTGTAAAAGAAGTTTACAATAATCCCAAAGAGCCTAGTTGAGTTGGCTAGAGCTCATGGAGACATAGCCCAAGATATCAGGGTGAACTCCTAATTAAACTTGTTGTCTTTATGGTTTGTTTATTTGCTGCATTTACTGTTATGTGTGTTTATATATCAATTTAAGAAAATAAACCTAAGGCAATTAAGCAGTTAAAGACAAACACAAGCATACAACTATTTCAATTTCTTTTAATTCTGCAAATTAGCAATCATAAGCATAGATCTTGGAAATTGTTTAAGCTTTGGAGTGGGACAGGTTATTTTAAGCTGACAAGAAGCCTTTAGGTCCCCATTTCAGATCATCCAGAAGGCCGAAGAGATAGTTTCTTAGCCAATAGCATACATGACAACTACAAGAGCAACTAATTCAGGAAGAGTATTGAAGGGACTATGCAAGGGTGATGTAGGCCTGTGTAGAGTTTGTTTGGACAACACACTTGGAGCTGCAATCAGAGCCCGGATTACTAGTGGGGGTGAGGAAAATCCCTCACAAATTTTTTTCCAGTAATTTCTATGTAGGATTATTAGTTTTTGGCATCCAGATTATACTCATCATTTCTAACTACAGCAAAATAATAAAACCCTCAGTTGTTGCACCATTTTTCCCAAGTTGGGTTTTTTAGAGGACATTTTTCCAAAAATAACTGTGTTAATTTTGATGTGTGTGTGCTATAATTTTCTCATTTTCCAACGCTATTATTTTCCGCAATTGTATTTGTGAAGGTTGTAGAGTGATTTATTCAGTATTTTCCATAGAAAATAAATTGTTAAATTAATTAGCAATTAGAAGAATAATTTCCAATTGTTGCAATAGGATTTCAGACTTGAAATTTTAACATGGTATCAGAGCATGTGATCAACCAGGAATCTCAAAAGTAGAAGGAGGAAAATTTTGCTATTCAGAGAGAACAGCAGGATGAAATTTTCTGGTGCTACACAATACCTAGCCAAGTAATTCGAATTGTTGGGCAAGCGTTCAATTTTTAGTTGCAGGGTGGTAGAAAATTCAATTTTCCCAGAATAGTGATTCTAGCAAGCAGAGGGAGCAACAATAGCTTGGATTTTTCACTAAGAAGATTCCTTGGCTGGATGTAAAGGGTTTTGCAACAGTTTGCAGTAGCTGAATTAGCGTTAGGTTGAAGAGGAAAGCACACATAGAGGAAGATTTCTCTTAGAGGGTTTCTAACCAAGAAATATGATTTTCTCAGTTGGAGGTGGCAGTAGTAGTTAGTAGGACTATGCATTCCAGAAGGGAGTGCAAGTACTAGAGAAACAATCGAGCAGAGGAAGAGGGAGTTTCTAGACTAGATTCAAGATGGCCACAATTTGGCTTAGAGATCAGGATAGGGCCGAGGGAACCTCCAACTACGTCATCTAAAATGATAGGATGTCCTTCCTTCTGGATGAATATGAACTGAAAACTTATGTGGAGAATGTAATAACAATACCCAAGGATGTTGATAGCCAAGTCCACCTAATAATAATTTAACCATATTTAAATTAATTAATTAATAAATAGCTTTAATTAATTTTATAAATATACCAAAAAAAGCAAATTAAAAATAAAAATAAAAATAAAAATAAAATAAAATAAATTGTGTAGTCTAATTAATAGACAAAATGATCTTTTAAGATTAATTTTAACCAACTTTGGTAAAAAAATTTAAAAACTTGATTTTAAGTTATTTAATTTGTAGAATTACCAGTGTCCTTATGGTTTTTCAGAGTGCTAAATCCATTTATGCATTTAAAAATGTATTTTAAATAACAAAAAATCACAATCTTTCTTACCTCATGTGTGTCAGGGCCTTGCATGAGGCCCATGTGTCACTACACCTTCCAACACCCACCCTAAATGACCAAACCACTCTCCCACATTACTCTTTCACTTCTCTCATTCAACCTCTCTTCATCTGCACAAAACTACTCTTCATTCTTAATTGCAAAGGTCGACCTCGTGGGAGTGAGGATGGAAGGCGTGGGTGTCAAAATAGAGAAGATATCAAATAGGCATCTTTTTAGCAACAAGGTGGTACTTCTATTTAACAACCTCTCACTAGGATCTACATAGCTACGAAATGACTAGCCATTAGTACCTAATGATTACCATTGGCAAGGTGAGGATGAGGATATCGATTTTTCTAATAAGAGAAAAATTTATTGAAGTATTCTTTCTCTACCACCAAGTGTATTCTACACCATAGCATATGTGGAAACAACCTTAGGGTTTCATTTCGTGCTCAATCTTTCTATGGTAGCATCCCTAATGTTTGATTTTATGTTTATCCCTACTATAACACAACCCTGTGGTTTCATTTTATGCTCGACCATTTTGTAGAACCAGTGATGGAAATTATAGAATCAATGGAGATGGAAGACCTCTTCCGAGTTGAATAAAGTAGAAGAAGAGTTAAAGAAATTATCTTCAACATTAATAGAAGACTGGTAAGCCTAAGGGCTATAAGGATGTTGTATTTTAAGATTTTGTTTCTCATTCCTCATTCTAATTGTGCTATATTACATCTCACTAGTTCATTCATCGTGTATTGAGATTTCTTTTAATGCAACGTAGTATTCACAACTTAATAACAACAAAGGGTGTAAGGGTTTCTACTATAATGACCAAAGCTAGCGAGGTTGTCCACACAACAAGTTTGTGCGGGCCATTGCCTCTAGCAGCAAAGATAGGAATTTAGTTGGTAAGTCACAAAATTCCCAAACTCACATGATTAAGAGAAGCGTTTTTGTTAAAGTTGTGAGCTCTTGGGACAATCAATTTAGGCCAGGTAATTTACTTTCATCACGTTAAGCTTTATTAGTTTCATACTATCGAGTAAGTTACTCTAGGGATATTTTTTTTTTTTATTCTCCTAAATTTCATACAAATTTTGTTGTATTTGAACTTCACCTATTTTGTGAAAGCCTTGTGGTTGAGCTTCAACATGTGTTTAATTGTCTCAGGTTTAGATGTTCATAACCAATTACTTTAGTGTTTGAATTTGATCACACTATCTTTGTGTATCCTAACTTGGCTTCATAAGTATAGGGGTGTTGAAGGTTCTCCCAATGAAAAGAAGCTTTGTAAAGTGACAATATAATGGAAATATATCCCGTACCCCAACCTCAATTGAATTTCAACGTCTTGAATATGTAGGAGGGATTTTGGCTAACATACATGCATGTTACTGGGGGTTATGGCCTTTTTGAAGGGTACCTTGTATGTTCACACATCAAGGATGGTCTCACTCAAAAGCTTTGGAAGCCTTCCTAAAGGTGATTTTGGCTAAATTTCTTTAGATTTTTATTGAAGTATTTGCATTTTATAATCAATTCAATAGAACAATTTCAGTTTTGAAGCCCAATATTTCATAGACAACATGGCAGATTAGTTCATGTCATTGATCATATAAGTTGTTATCAGAAATATTGTTGCCATGATTCCAAGATCATTACAATGGTTCATAACATATATGGTTCAAGTGTTCTTTGTTTCCCTAGAGAAAATTCAACGGTAACTACACTTAATGTAGGCTTCATCTTGTTACATCATGGGGGGGCATATATTAGCCAATGCTTTCAGCCTTTCCCTCAACTAAGTCTCCTTCCCCTACAAGAGAGAACTATAGAAATGGTTCCCTCGATGTGCACATTCTGATATCATGAGGGAAAAGCACCACCGCACTACACTACATTAAAGCCCTATTTTTGTGATTGTGGCAACATTAATTAACCAAATTCCACTTATTTTTGCTACAAGTCCTTAAATACTTTTCAGGTTGCAATCAATATCATTTTATTTCTGTTTCTATGATTATGCCAACGTTAATTAGACAAACTCTAATTATTTTTGTTACATGTCCAAAAACATTACACTTTCACCTATTTTTGTGATAACATTTGCATTAATTCGCCAAACTCCACCTATTTTTTATTTGCAACATGGGGTGGACAAGTAAGTTATTATAAATGTTCCTTGTTGAAATGGATGAGGATTGATCTTGTTGTTTCTCCATGCATTTGTTTGGATGTCTTTATCTTGTTGTTGTTGTCGATGATGTTTTTTTTCCCACTTGTATTGCTCTTGTTCAAGGTTGTGGGAACGTCAAAATTTGTTGTACAGTAAGCTATATGTAAGTTAGCGTAAGCTATATTGTATAGGAAGGGCAATTCAGGGGATCAAGTCCATCTGAGAATATCTCCACTTATTAACAACCAAATACCAAATACTAGTTTGTGTTTTTCTTTACAACATTTAGAGCACGGTTCTAGTTTATTACTCAATTCCCTTCTATAAAAACACTTATTATCATATCGACAACTAGATCTTCATGACATGAGTATGTCTTTTGTTGATGGATATTTGGGTTTATAATACTACACCAAGTGTGGCACACCTCTACAAGCCTACAACAACATACTCACAGAGTTGAACATGGTTGAATGTCATTGGCTTGTATATATCAAGCTTTTTTTCTTAACATTTGTGTAGTTGGGATATACATACTCAAGGGGGTATATCATAACATGAATGGACTCCCTTTTATTCTACATTTTCTCTCCGATGATCATGATGTTTGACAATGTTTTTTCTTTTTAATTTCAAGGTGGATTTCTTACAGGTACATAAGGTTGGAACTAATGTGTTGGTTTGTGTAGATGTGTATTAGGGTCCACATTTGAATATGAGCTTTCTTACCATGTGTAAGGACCCATTTTGGGGTCCTTCAATTTGATAAATTTTCCACAATAATTTCATAACATATCAAATTAATAACAACATATCAAGCATGTAAAAGAAAGTTTACAAAATTTAAACCACAACAAGAAGAATACATGGTTACAGTAGCTTAGTTGTAGTGCTCCTACGGGGACTACTCGACTGAATTTGCTACCCTGCCAACTAGGAAATTCAATTTAGATTCATAGCCAAGGGAACCTCCACAAGTTCCCTAGCCCTTCAAGCCCAAGTCCAAACTATAGTTGTAGTGTGTCTGAGATTCTTATGCCAACACCAATATCCACCTCTTAGTGACAATCCAAAATATATCCACTCTCCAATTCCAAACCAAATTCAACTCCAAAGGAAATATCCTTGCTTCACCCTCCAATTCATCCCTCCCCCAGGCCAGTGTAAGGATCCCCCACCTTCCTCCAATTTTCGGCACTTATCTCCCCCCCGAGTCAATGCCACCAACCCCCATAATGCCTCTTCCATCTTCCACCTATCCCCTTATCCAAAAAAAAAATTGCGCAAGATCATCATGTCAGGGCACAAGAATGATAAATAATTAAATAATGATAATAATAAATTATTAATATCCTTTTGTGAGTGAACCTTATGGATTCATAAGAATCATGTCAATTAAATATTAAATAATCATGTTTAAAATATAATTTATTAATCAATAGTGACAAGATTGTTGCACCCCCACCTTTTTCACATATAGAGGGGAACCGAATGTCCTTTGGTTTTCGATGTGAGAAAACATTAAAAGTCAGGATTCAGGGTTTAAGTAATCACTAATCAAGCTTAACTATTATTCAAGATTAAGGCTAACCATAAGCTTGACCATTAATCAAGCTTAACCACTAACTAATCGTCTTGCATAATTGGGTATATCAAACTAGTGTATTCATGCAAGATGTGGGTATGTAGCTAGCATACACATACCTCTTATGTATACTAATAATTCTTATAAGAATAAAACATAAAAGTCAATTACTTAGTAGGTAGGTTAATAGCATAATGTAATATAATGGGATAAAGTGGGCAGGAGGGGGGCGAGGCATTACAAGAAATTAGTTGGGAAGATCTGGTAGATCCATCTACTAGTGAAAGAGACATTGAAGAGGTCATAAGAAAATTATAAGGCTAGGCAAGATCAACAACTGAATAGAGAAGTCATTCAAGGTGGAAGACATAGTATGGTTACCGTTGAAGAAGGAGACGCTAAATGGTCCTCATAAGAAAATTAAGGCTCTGTGATATGGTCACTTTGATACACTAGATACACTAGAAAAATGGGAGATAACACCTATAGATATAGTCTACACATACATGCACATTTATTTAGTGGTGAACCTAGAAAATTTGAAACTTCATGAGCCTTCCGTGCTCGATTATGAAAAGGAATAGGTCCTCCATTATGTAGAGGATTTAATATTGGATGCTCAGTGTAACACTCATTTCCACTCCCTTGTACTATCTAGACTATGGGAGGTGTTACACATGACTTAACTCGATATCCAAGGTCTTTTATGAAGATGGGGTTACAAAATCCTCTTTTTACCACATCGTCAAATCTCAAAGTTGATACCACCATCATGTTCATCTTGTCGAGAGCTTTTTAACGATATAAAATTTAGCTTAATCTTAATCCTAGATGAAAAGTTATGCCCATTTGAAGTTGGGCCTATTAAAAGAGGCCACGTCATCATGTTGGACACATAGTGTCCACATGGCCTCCATGTGTACTTGATAGGTTGGCATATTGGGCCCACTGAGCTAGATCCATGTTAGGGCAGTTTGTCGCTTGATTGTTTTTTCTCAAGGTCAAAGTAAGGTGGATAGGGAGTGGGCAATGAGCGATAGGTGGTGGTAGGGTTCCATGCTAGACTGTTTGCGGATTCAAACCCATGACCTTGAGGCTTGAACCTCCACTTTATGGTCACATTAGAAAGTGGTTAGTCCCACTTGCATGCCCTTAAATGTCACATTTTTCTACTACCTACCAACCTTGGTGGTATATAGATATGTAACCAAGAACCAAGTTGGTTCATGGAATGGGTAGGAGACCACCTCATCGTGCCTAATTAGACTAGTTTTTTAAAGTGAAATATGGCATAAGGGCCTAAAGCCTGAGCCATCAACTCAAATATTTGGTTGAATTTAACACAGGAGGCACCCTATGCCACCAACTTTTATGGGTTTGGGCCTCAAGGCCTGAAGCCCCAAACTCTTGATCATCTTCCCGATAGAACACAAATACAAAGGGTTGCATAAGTGCAAGAGGATAGTTATAGTCCAATCACATACATCGTAAATCTATTATACCATCTAATTACTTCATTCATTTTAATTATTGCCAATAAATATAGAGGTAGAGAGCATGATATATCACATTAGCATTGGGTTAGTCCTTGTCAACACAACAATTTGTCACATGGTTCTTGAGTTATTCATTCATCAACACCATCTTTGTATTCCATATGTTTATAGTTTTCTAGGTAGCTACAGATCATGTTCATGACATGGGACTTCATAATGCAAGCATTCATTAACCCACAACATATAAGTTAGTTTATAAATCCTACACATAATAGTGGGTCCCATGCAGTCATTCATTGAAATCATAACACCTAAGAATAACTTGCCAATCTTGAGTTGACAACAAAATTTAACAATACAAAAACATTCCATATAACCATGGACATATAAGGCAGTTGTCAACCATGAATATAGAGTGATTCAGGCATTCATTCATTAATCATACATATTATATATTAGTTGCTAACATAACAGGCATAATCACCATTCATAATTCACATATGCATAAATAATTATACTTATTTGAGTGTATTAAGATAGTTGATAACTAAAGGAGGGATTTCAACTCTCCACTCAACCGTAAGTCAACTACTCAGCAATATTTTTTGTAGCTAACCAACCTTGTGTTGGATCCAAAGTTTGAGGGGATGCTTGTTCAAGGGAATCACACCAAAGGCTAGTTCATACACTCCAGTTTCCAAGCACCTTATCTACTACCCTCAGGAAGTAAGTGCCACAACGGCTCCCTCACTCCTATGCGTTCAATCACAAGGCCTCCACCCAAATTCTATCCCAGTTCAATTCTTTAGTTTGGCTCTAGGATCTTCTTGATCCCTCTGTACCCAACTTTTACCAACTCTCTCCTCTACTCCTTAAAGGCTACTCTCATTCTTTGTAGGCTATCTAAGAGGGTATCTTTGTCCCTTCATTCTTTGACTTAGAAATCCTTCCCCTCTTTTACACTAATGGCTCAATGCCCATCTTCTTCTCTTTTCCTTTATTTTTGCATGTTTTTTGTTCCCTTCCATCCAATCACATCCTGTCATCTATCAGGTGGTGGTTTGGTCCATTATGCCACCTCCTCCCTCTTTGGGTGAGGGAATCGTCTCTACTTCTGCACTCTTCCTTCCCGGGATTTTATTTCCTTTGTCTCGGTCCATGAGGAGGAACACGGATGGCATAATCCTCTCCCCATGTTTCCCACTCTGAAACATTTAATGCTTGTTAGTGCAGGTTGGTGGTTGGCTAGGGAAATGTTAAAGAGGTTAAATGCTATCAATATGGGTCTACCCAACAAGCATGTCATTAGCAATTAAAAGGCATGCCACAAGTAACCAATATGCACACAATAGCAAACCCCACAGAATATTGGGTTCATGTGTCCCTATGTTCAGGCTAGCAAAATCATATTTAATTTATTTTATGTTTACAACACAATGTCTCAACCATCCATGGCCTCCATGTTGGCATTACACATTCATAATTTTAACATTACAACAATAGGGGTAATAGGAGGGGTATTACACTTAGGTAGAGTTTCCAAAGGATATTGTTTTTTAGAAGAGGTCTAGAACTACAAGACATGGAGAACATGACCTTTTGAAAATTGGGTTGAAAGAACAATTTCTAGGCAAGGCTAAATGGCACATTAGGGTGAAGGTAGAGGAAAAATTTCCTCACCTCATTCAGTAAAAGAAATTGGGGACCAATAGCCCCCAAATTGGGGGGGTGTGATTTTGATTGGATCAATATTATTTCATACATGTTGATGCTTTCAAAGTGGAAAAATTGGAGGAATAAGCTCATAGGACCATTTTTATAGGTGGGTCTAGTTTGGCGAATTGGGTTCTGAAACCTTCCAAACGTAGTTTTAGGAATTAAATGGCATTTTTTGGAGGATTTTTTTTCCTAAGTGTGGCACCCCTAGTGCTATTCTACACCTAGATACCATTCCAACAGAGTAAGAGATACCTCAAATAGAGTTTGTATGCAAAAGTTATGACACCTGAAAGTTGAATTCCTTCTTTTAGCCACCATGATTGGAGAGGATACCACATCAAACCCCATTATTGATGGAAAAGGGGCTAGCCACCTAATCATGATTAATAAGACTATATAAGAAGTCAATATTTCATCTCTAGTTAAGAGTTGAAGGATTTAAACTTTACCCTAGTAGGCTATCGAGCTATGTTATAATCAGGCCACTAGGAGGAAAATGGGTTCCATTCTATTGGAGTGCATTTTGTTCCATATATTAGCAGAGTAGTGGAGAGTGGATAGAGAGAGAGAAGACATAGAGGTTTTGTTTACTACAGCAACACACAATCCATAGGTCTCACTCCTTTGTACTTGCATCCATTTCCATTTAGAGAAAAAGAGAGTAGAGAAGCCTCGCCTTCTGGTTGGGTTTTTTGCTTTAATAGTTTCCCAAATCATATATCATGTTCATTGTGGTTCGTATTGTTCTATATTTTATATGTTTTAACTATTTTGTGCTTGAGCATAAAGCAATAACCAATGAATCCAAAAACATAAGTGAAAATTAACCCTCAACTTGTAGATTTTGTATTTTCAAATATATTTTAGTAAATATGTTGTGATGAACAGTTGAGTGGAATATCCATGGAAATTTATAGATCATATTGGTATCGAAGTATATTTATTTGGGTATATTATGGAGAGTTGCAAGGGATCCAAATCGATTTAAGTAGAAAGTCGTAAAATTATAGCCATGGTTGACAAATCTATTAATAACCATCAAGATGTGACAGAGGAGAGGTTCTCAAGGGTAGAAGAATAGGTCAAATATATCAGTTGTAACATGAATCTTCTAATGGTAGCTCTGTTGAACAAGTTAGGAATTGGAGAAGATGAAGGTCCCAACTTAGAGGTTAAATTAGAGGGGAAATTAGGGGATTGGGAAGAACCAGAGAGGGAGACTAAGAAAGAACCCGGAAATGAATAACTTAGTTTGAGTTTCATGAACCATTCACGGTCCATATTCAAGATGGAAGCAAAGATCAACATCAAGCCATATCAAGGTGAGATTTATGCTTTGAAGTTAAATCACTGGTTACAACAGTAAAGGCTTATTTTAGTGTTCATCGCATAAAGGAAGAATATAAAATTTCATTTGCTCATTTGAAATTAGAGGGAAATGCCTTAACTTGGTGGGAAAACCACACAACAACCTTGAGACTGGAGGGAGATCCTTTAATTATTAAGTGGGATAATTTCAAAACTCTCATAAAGTCACAGTTCTACCCTATCAAGTATGTAGAGGACTAGTGGATTTGGTGGTATTACTTCAGGTAGAGAAAGGGGCATAGCGTATAGGAGTACACTGAATTTAGGAAGATGACAATAATGTTAGGTATATCCCCAAAGAAACCACACATACTCCTCAAGTATCTGGCGGATATACATAGCTATATGTGGAAGCAAGTGATGTTGTCCAAACCTAGAACTATGGATGAGGCTTGTGTACATGAACAATACCTAGAGAACATAGGTACGCTAAAAGAAAGAGAAATCAAGTGGGTCAAAAAAAGGAGCACCAAGAAACTTCTAAGGAAGGGAGGAAGAAGTAGAAAGGGAGGAAAGAAAAAAATGCAATATTGACATCACGCCAATGCAAAGATACTAGAAACCATTGTAACATTAATGGTCATACGAAGGAGAAGTGTTGGAAGTTGCATCTAGAGCTCAACTCGAAGAACCAAGACAAAGATGATAAGAAGAAAAATATCATGGCCACAGATTCAAGTAATCAAGTGGAAAGTAGCTTGGATGTGGATGAGAAGATTTCTTGTACATCAATGTGGAAGGGGGTGAATCTGAGTAGCCTTCGACAATAAGAAGAGAAGGAAATTACCAGACTCTTCCATATAAAGATATAGGTCAATAAAATAAAAATTGATGCTTTATTCAACTCAAGATCACAGATGAATCTCATAGCAATATATCTGGTCAAGAAACTAGGACTGGAGAATTATGACCATCCTCACCTATATCCATTGGGATGGGTCAACAAGGAGGTAGAGATAAGGTTAAACAAACAATGCAGAATACAATTTTCTATTAGTGTTGATTTTATTAATGAAGTAGAGTTGGATGTAGTTCACTTTATGTATGTGGGGTTGTATTTGGGAGTCCCTAAATGTACATGTAGGATACGTTCTTCACGGAGAGAGACAACTAGTATTGTCGCATCAAGGATGGAAAATTCTTCATCATCAGTGTGCAAGGGCAAGTCAAATATCTTGCTAGTAAGTGCCAACTAGGCCAAAAGGTTGATCATTTCTAGCAAGAAGTATGTTTTGTTATTTTTAAGAGAAAATCAATATGTAAAAGAGTCCATGAGAGTTAATTCATCCCTAAAGGGGTGCACTAAGGAACAAAAACAACAACTAGAACAGTTATTATAGGTGTACAAGGGTGTGCTTTGGGAGCCTAAATGGATACCACCCAAGAGGGTAGTGGATCATGAGATCTAGCTATTTCCAAAATCTTCATTGCCAAACATTGGTCTATACAGGTAGTCTGTTATAAAGGAAAACAAGGTGAAGAAGTTGTTGGAATAGAACTAGAACTTGGTATTATTCGACCAAGTACCTCACCATGTGGGCCACCCATTATAATTGTGCCTAAGAAGGATGGAACTTGGCAGATGTGCATTGATTATAAGGTGCTAAAAAAAATTACGCTTAAGAATAGGTACTCCCTGCTTAGGATAGATGATCTGCTGGATTTGGCAGCAACAAGCCAAATACTTCACCAAGTTGGGATTAAAGTTAAGGGGTTAGTAGGTTTGAGTCAAATAAGAGGATACCTAGAAGACCACCTTCAGAACATGACAAGGTTTGTATGAGTGGTTAGTTATGTCGTTTGGGCTATGTAATGCACTAGCTACATTCATGAGTTTAGTGAATGATATACTATGCCCTTTTATTTATTCATTTGTTATTATTTATTTGGATGATATACTAGTATGCAACGCTACATTTTGTCTAATTCTAGTTTGTACAGGTAATTTGGAACCTTTTGGTCTCTCTCTTTGTCATAGAGTTTTTCATCACGTGTATTGGTCATCATAGTTCCCTATAGGGTAAAATTCCTCATTAAGGGAATCAACAAAAGTGGCCCAAGTTAGTCTTGCACTGAACATTGCAAACTCATCTTCATTGTGTTTCTCCCAGTAACCTTCTCACCAATCTTTGATATGGGGGAACAATTTTCAACGGCGCTAAGGTGATCTTCTCATTGTTAGAATTTTTTGGACAACGTGATAGACCTCTAATATTTTTAACAATTTCTCTAAAAATTTACTTCTATTTGACCTTCAAATAAGGGGTATCATAATTAATTTGTATCTTGAAGGGTGTTGCACCTCCAAAATTGCCACTTGTTGAAGGTGCCTAGACCATTATTGACAGTGGTTGAAGGATTTGGGCAAAATTGTCCATCGCCTCATTCCTCTAATGTATAAGAAAAAACTTGATAGGATATCTTGATCCATCATCTCTCTTTTCTTACACCATGGGAGGTCGATTGAGTTTGTGAGAGTGACCATTCCCAAGTGAAACTAACTCGAGACTCAATTGTCTATACCCTAACCTCATTGGGGACATGCACTGAGAACAAATAAAGAACAAATTGCTCTGATACCATTGATCCAAGTTGTACACAGAATGTAATGAAATGCAGGAAAGTATAACAGATATTATAATAATATGGTGAAAACCCAACTTCTATTAATAAATGAAATAACACAATATTGTAGAACATAAAATAGTTAGAATGCTGGTAGTTATCTCTGAACAAAGGGAGATGGTGGCTATGCACATTCACAAAAGCAGGGGCTCAAAGAATGTCCTTTTAACATAAATAAAGGACCATATAGGTCCAAAATCCTAACCCTAGAAGATGAAACACAACAATGTTTGTAGGCCCTTAGGTGGTTAGTTCGTACACCCACTTCTGAGGGGCACAACTTTTGCATACAATATATGTTTAGAGTGCATGATTACTTGTTGGAAAGGACTATCCAAGGACTAAAACTTTTGAGTATGGCTAGGGAATGCAATGGCAACCCCTAACCCCCCAATTTTCCAAAAAACATCACTTAGGGCCTCAAAATGACCCCAAAAGTTTGGGACCCAAACACCATAAAAAAACTGCCAAGAAGATAGAGAACCATTGAGATGGTGGAAGAGGTGGGTGGCCACTGATATCCACTTGGATCATCATCTTTCAATTTAAAAATCACTAGCTCATCTAAGTCTCCTCCCTCTAGTAATTGACATCTAAGGAAACCTTATGAAGAATAAGTTACCATTAGCTACGATATCAACAAAGACATGTTCTCTATTTTAATAAAGATTCAAAGCACAACCTAGGGGTGATGGGTGCAAGAGGGGGGGGGGTGCTAATGCGACTTAGAGGACAAGAAGAAATAATGTTTTCATGGAGCCTAGGAAGAACCTTGAATAATGAAGCAAAGTTTTATGCAATATATCAATAAATCAAACGAACATTTGTACTAAACATAAACAAATTAATCCTTGTTGGAGACTAAGCACTTATAATCAAGCATTATCATTTTAGTTCTCTTCCCATAAATTCTAGACTCAAGTCAATCTTCCAAAATATTTGACTTGCTATGAATCACATCTAGAAATTTCAAACCCTTCACATGTTGAGGTAAAACTAATTTCAAACCCTTCACATGTTGAGGTAAAACAATAGTTGGGCTAGCAAATTATGTCATAAAGTATGACGAAGGAACCTTAGCAATAAACAAGAAGGGTGTTTATTCCACAATCCCTTGATCATGGTAAAGGATGGTAGGCACCATTTGACAGGTGGTGTTACCATTGTACATGTGGACAGTAGGTAGGATTGGTAATCATTTAAACATAACCTTGTACCACCTTTGCACACATTTCCTTACCCCTTGCATTTTCTTCAATATTCATCATAATGGGAACTCATGATGTAAATGAATGATAGGATGTCACAAATCTAGTTTGAAACAAGGATTCCAATCCTATCTCGCACAATCGACCTCATGCCTATACTTTCTACAACCATCGGGGAGGAAGTGGGTTGTTTCTCTTTGGATTGGCCATAGCCCTCAACTATCTTGGATTTTTTCTCTACCCTTTGCTTTTTCTCAGCCTCAATTTAGGTGGACAGGGTGGAATTGGGGCTCATTCCTTATTAGTCCCTACTCCCAAGTTCATTCCTCAAGTTAATTCAGTGTGGAAGCATCTACAATGTAAAGCTCTAGCATCCTATTGGTGTGAATTGAGCCATAAATACCTCCAAGTGGAAATGATAGAGTATTCCTAGAAAGACAAAAGGGATACCCCTTATAGTCACTTGGAATAAATGACTTGTAGCATGAAATGAATTATCTCCAACTTTAACATGCATAATTGGTAGCAAATTGGTCTACCACCATGGATATTTTCATCTGTAATCAACAACAAATTCACATAATGGAGGAAAAAATAAATGCACTTAGGAGCCAAATTGAAGATTTGAAGCTCTCATGACTATTAGATATCTGGTCTAAAAGTATTCAGCACATTATGTTAGTTCTCCTCCACCTACTTTGCCTTATTTAAATGTAGACCCCTTGTCTATCCCTCTCCCAGATTGGGTTAGAAAATCCTCAACTAGTAGTCTTATGCAAGTTAAAACCTGTACTTGTAAAATTTTGGGCATTTTCTATTTAGTATTTATAGCCAAGAACAAATGTTATGAAGTTTTTATGTTGATGTATTGTATGAAAGAAGAACACAACCAAATGATAAATGTAGAAATTAGGCTATAGATTTGCAATTTCTCATGAAGTTTTAATCAAAATCACAAGACACAGATCTACACTACTGCTTTGCGGACATTAATTCACAATTTAGAACAAAAATTTCAGACATGCAAGAAGGAATAACACACATGCAACAAGTATTTTTATCTGGGGAAAGAAATTTGCTAAAAAACCCCATGCCTCTTGCATTAATCAAATGAAATAGAGATGTATTACAATTTATTTGCTCAATTGAGCTCATCCTGCAAGTGCACAACCTATCTCTTTGCTCGTTGAAGGCCTCTGACCCAAACTTAGTCAAAATTTCCCTCAACTTGAGCTCCTATTTCCTTGTATTTTTCCTTAAGGAATTAGACCCTATTATTTAGGAAAATCCCCTCAATTTAATTGTGCAGTTCCTTTATGTTGATCATCTGACTGCATGCAACATCTGTACACTTAAAACTAGTCTACAACTGATGTTACACTACCTTGGAATCTCCACCTCAACTGGGTAACTCGAATTCTCTGCATGCACTAGCTATTTTGGGCTGATTTATTAGTTAACTGGATGATCACTAAGTTTGACTGAAGTCCCACTACTTAACTGACCTTCCACTAGTTCCTCCAAAAGTTGGAACTAGTTTAACTAAAAACAACTTGAGATAATTGACCTTGATTGCTACAAATTAGCAATCACACATGCAAAATTGAACTCTAACTCCTCCAACTCGAATTTAATAAGTAAATTGGGTGACACAAGCCATGTCACACAAGTTAACATCATCCAAGTTGTCTGTTGATGTGGAAATTTGAATTTTCTCAATTTAATCAAGGCAAAATCAAATTGAGAATTTCTTGTTGCATTTTTCAACACTCCCTCTCAGCAAGAAAGGGATTATTAACCACCCTTATCCTGCACCTATGGAACTTGAACTTCCCTCTTGACAAAGCCTTTGTCAAAATACCAACATCTTATTCCTTTGTCAGAATGTACTGCAACAATATTATCTACCTTTGCACACAATCCCGTAGATGTTGATACCAAATATTTATATGCTTGGATCAATCGTGAAAAACATGATTTTCAAAGAGCTTGATGTAACTCTGATTATCACAGTAGATCACAGTCAGATCCATCATCTGACCAAACAATCCAACAAGTATATTTCTCATCCAGATCGCCTCACATGTTCCTTAACTGACAACCATGTATTCAACTTCTGTCAAGCTGAGTGCCACAGACCTTTGCTTCCTGTTGTACCAAGAAACTGTTGCGGAACTGACACTGAAAATTCCACCTGATGTACTCTTTTGATCTAATGGATGCCTCACCCAATCTGCATCTGTGAAGCCGCATAGCTTCACTCCCTTTGTTTGTTTGTACCATAGTCCAAACTAGGTAGTGCCTCTAAGGTACTGTAGAACATGCTTAGATGTCCTCCAAAATAGTTTGGTTGGCTCAACCATATCTTGGCTCAGCTGGTTTCTTCCATATCACATATTTGGTCATGTATTCACAAGATACACTAGTGAACCCACCAACTATTGATAAAAAATAACATCCACTTCCTTACATGAAGTGGCATCCTCTTACCTCCAGTTGGTAGCTAAAGGTGTCTCCATGGGTTTTCAACTATCCATGCAGAACCTTTGAAGTATATCGTTGGCATACTTTCCCTAAGAGACAAACAGCTCCCCATCACCTTGTCATACTTACAATCTGAGGAAGTAGTGCACGAGACCCATGTCCTTCATTTAAAACTCTCTTGCAAGGTCCTCCTTGCAAGATCTGATCATCTGCTCATCACCAGTTAAAATCAATTCATCAACATATAAGACAATAATCAACAATTTACCTTCTACTAAGATATGATAGAGGTTTTCATTCGCTTCACTTTTGGTGAACCCCAAACCAGTGAGATAACTATCGATCCCGATGTACCAAGAACGAGGTTCTTGCTTGAGACCATACAAAGCTCTCTTGAGTCTGCACACATAAGACTCCTGATCAAAAGTCTTAAAGCTTTTTGATTACTTGATATACACCTCCTCCTTAATAACTCCATTGGGGAATGTTGTTTTCACATCCATCTAGTGGATCTTCCACTCCATCTATGCAACCAAAGCAAGAATTGATCTAATGGATGAGTAGTACCTTGCTACAGGAGCAAAAGTATCCTCATATTCAATACCCTTAACTTGAGAGTACCACTTGGCCACAAATTTGGCCTTGTACTTTTCTATGCTTCCATCTGCTAGATGCTTTACCTTGAAGATCCATCTCGAATCCACAATTGATTTATCTGCTGGTCTTGGGACCACTTCCCAAACACTATTCTTTACAATGGATTTGTATTCCTCCACCATTGCATCAACCCACATAGGTTTCTCTGCTGCTTCCTCGAAAGAGGATGGATCAATTTATACAAGCTCAATCATTAGATCCATGTAGACAGTGTACCAATATGATGACCTTCTCTACCTACACTAATTTGAAGGAGCACCCACATTCTCCCTCACATCCTGCACAAGTCTCTTAGCTTCCCTAGTCCTTTTCCCGCCTTCTCTGGATGGTTCTTCTTGAGTGGTTGTCTCCACTCTCTGCTCCTCAATTTGTGGTTGCTCCACAACTTAATGAGGTTCCTCCTTTGGAGCTGAAATCTCCTCTTTTGGTGAGATTTGAAGCTCCCTCTCAAGAGAGCATTACATGGCTTTGTCTTGATCACATTTTACATCCCTTCGCATAATTGTCATTATGAGGGACGACAAATACACACGATAGTTGTAGGAGTTTCTGTGTAACCCACAAATACCCCCAAATCTTCTATCAAATCTAGCTTCTTCCTTGATTCTTTAGAGACATGGAAGTAAATAGAGGTTCCAAAAATGTTGAAGTACCACACGTTCGACTTTCTCCCTGAGAAATCCTCCTTTGGTGTAATCATGCCAAGAATCCAATGAGGAATCCAGTTTTGCAAATAGGTAGTTGTGTTGCATGCCTCAACCCACAAATGCATAGGTAGGCCTTGATCATGCAACATCACCCTCATTGATCCCATAATGCTATGGTTCTTTCTCTCAGCCACCCCATTTTGATGTGGGTTGTGGGGTGTTGTTAACTCTCGTCGAATGCCTTCTTTTGCATAGGAATTTTTAAATTCATTCAACACGTACTCACCTCCATTATCACTCGTGAGAGCCTTCACCATCTTGCTCGTTTATTTCTCAACCAGTGCCTTGAATTCAATGAACTTGGCGAATGTCTCATCCTTCTTCCGCGTGAAGAAGATCCAATAGTTCCATGAGAAGTCATCAATGAAAATGACAAAATATTTGTGCTTGACAATAGAGGCTGTCAAGAAAGGTCCACAAACATCAGAGTGGATCCTTTCAAGGATTGCATGTGCTTTGTTGTCCTGATCATGGAATGTGGATTTTGTGTACTTTCCCAATCCTTTGCCTACATCCTGTTGTTCAAGTGCTCCTTTGGGGAGGCCTATGGTTATCTGCTGCATGATCTTCAAAGCGCCATGATGCAAATGACCAAGTATTCTATGTCAAATTTCACCAACATCACGACTCTAAACCTTCTCTGCCTTTGTGCTAAATGTAGCGCAATCCTCCACATCTATCTTGTACATGTTCTTCACACAAACCCCGATCTGCTTCACATGTCCTATGGCTATTTGTCTCAGGAATGTGTTTCCTTTGCTAAAGATCACATCATAACCATGGTCTTCCAAAAATGCAATAGAGACAAGATTTTTCTTTAGGCTCGAAACAAACATGACATCCTTGAGCTTAAGGGAGGAGCCTGACTCCCTCTTAAGGTAACTGTACCAATCCTGGTCATGCTATACCTTCTGTCATCCCCCATCTCGATGTGCATTTGCAAATCTTTCTCCTCCAGGTCACTGAAAAAATCTCTATTGCCCGTCATATGGAATGATGCACTTGAGTCCAAGTACCACACACTCCCCATCACTGTGTTGGCCATACATGAAATGAGGGTAAAGTCAAGCTCGAATTGTGAAGCCAAGGCTTCACCTGCTGCTCCTCCTGAGGTCTTCTTACTTGCCTTCTTGTGTGGACACTTCGTGGCATAGTGCTTGAATTCATGACAATGGAAGCATTTAATTTTTGATAAATATTTCTTCTTGACCCCTTGATTGGATTCCGGTTTGGATTGAGATTTATTCCCTTTTCCCTTCTTTGCCTTTCCATCCAACGCAATTTTTTCTTCATCCTCTCCCTTGAATGAAGTCCCATCTCTGGTATTTCGCCTTATTTCCTCCTGTACCAAGTTGGACCATATAAGCTCCCAACTCGGTAGTTTCTCCCTCCCATCCATCGAATCTTGATAAGTATTCTAGCTCTTGGGAAGGCCCAAAAGGGCTAAGGTTACCAAGTCCTCATTAGGGACATTAACACTGACCCCGCCAAGTTCAACAGAACACTGTGTAAACTTGCCTAGATACCACGACATTGTGTCATTCTTTTGCATCTTGATACTTTGAATTTTATCCTTGAGTGCTAGCTTCATGTGGTCACTATTATTCTCAAACAATTCTATCAGTGCTTTCCACATCATGAACGAAGTTTCTTTTCCATGGATATTTGAGACAATATGATCCCATACTCCCTCCAAGATGATTCTCCTCGCCTTGGCTACATATTTCTTCCACTGAGAAAGGTTCTGAGCATCAAATGCTTGAGGTTTTGCAACATCTGTCTTGATGTATTCTAGCAACCCATTGTCATCCAATATTGCCTCCATGCAGTCCTTCCATGCAACAAAATTAGAGGTGCCTTCCAAGGCATACTCTAGCCTTAGTCCATTGAAGGCCATCTTCTCAGCTCTGAATAAATCCTGCTACACTGATCTTCAAATTCAAACCTCTGAGATACAACTTTGAATTTCCTGCTCTAATGTGAATCCAACTCTGATACCATGTAGAAATTAGGTTGTATATTTGCAACTGCTCATGAAGTTTTAATCAAAATCACAAGACACAGATCTACACTATTGCTCTACAGACATTAATTCACAATTTAGAACAAAAATTTCAAACATGCAAGAAGGAATAACACACATGCAACAAGTATTTTTATCTGGGGAAAGCAATATGCTAAAAACCCCAATGCCTCTTGCATTAATAAAATGAAATAGAGATGTATTACAATTGCTTTGCTCAACTAAGTTCACCCTGCAAGTGCACAACCTATCTCTCTGCTCATTGAAGGCCTTTAACCTAGATTTAGTCAAACTTTCCCTTAACTTGAGCTCATATTTCCTTGCATCGTTCCTTGAGGAATTAACCCCTATTATTTAGGAAAATTCCCTCAATTTAATTACGCAATTCCTCTAGGTTGATCATTTGACTGCATGCAACACCTATACACTTAAAACTAGTCTACAACTGATGTTACACTGCCTTGGAATCTCCACCTCAACTGGGTAACTCAAAGTCTCTGCATGCATAAGCTATTTTGGGCTGATTGATCAATTAACTGGATGATCACTGAGTTTGACTGAAGTCCCACTTCTTAATTGACCTTTCACTAGTTCCTCCAAAAGTTGGAACTAGTTTAACTGAAAACAACTTGAGATAACTCACCTTGATTTCTACAAATTAGAAATTACACATGCAGAACTGAACTCTAACTCCTCCAACTCGAATTTACTGAGTATACTAGGGTGACACAAGCCATGTCACACAAGTTAACATCATCCAAATTGTCTGTTAATGTGGAAATTCGATTTTTCTCAATTTAATCAAGGCATAAATGAAATTGAGAATTTCTTGCTGCATTTTTCAACAACAAATATTGATGTAATTTTGATCCTCTGTTGCACCCCATACACAAATTTATATTGATATAAAATTATCAATTATGGTTGGAAAAAAATACAAAATTGTCTTCAAATAAACCCTAAAAGAATTTATTTAATCCTAACCTCCCTTAGCCTTTATGACCTTCAAAATTCATATTTTGTTAATTTTTAAATGAAAAACATGAGTAAACCCAAAAGGCAACAACCACAACTCTTCAATAGCCTACCCACTTCTTATAAATGAGAGGAGGGGTACTTGAACAAGCGAAGGAGAAAAGATATAGTAGGTGTAGCTTTCTTTTGTGATTGCATCATATCTAAGTCCATTTTTTTAGTTCTTTAATAGCTTAATGATGCTAGAGATGGCAAGGAATCTAAATCTATGGTCGAACATTAGGGTCAAAGTAGAAGTGATTCTATTGGAGGTAAAATTTATTTATTTGTTTTATGTATGTATTTCTTTACAAATATCTATGTGAATAACACAGCGACAATCACACATATCCTTCAACAATACAATTATAGAGTTAGTAAAGGTTCCATGGGGCTTCATCTTGCTTTAAATTGGTGTGATCAACATACAATTTCACAAACATCTGGTTTATTGCAGCTAGGTTCATTGTTGGAACTGTATTTGATTGTGTGAAAAGCTTCATTAATTTCCATTAAGCATACAAGCACTTGTCTTTTTCCACATATACTAACTTGCTTTCATAAGTTTTTTCTCAATTTATAATTTTTTTCAATTTTATTTCATTTATTTTCTTTAAATTATTGTAAATAAACTTAGCTTTCATTATTATAATTAATAATTTTGTATATACAATAATTAATTTAATAACTAAATTATTTTATTATTTATTTATTTATAAAATCTTAAACTTAAATTTTATTTTAATTAATAAACAACCATCAATTTTTTTATATAATTTAAAATAATTAATTATTAATCTAAATCACGCACATTTCATTTACTCACCTAAACTCCATAAACTCTATAGTTAAACTCAACTCCATAGTTCATGAGTTTAAGGTTTCAAACCTATTTAGAGTTTCCATTCTAAATTTACTTAAACTCCATAAACTCTATAGTTAAACTTAACTCCATAGTTCATGAGTTTAAGGCATTAAACATATTTAGAGTTTCCATTCTCAATTTACTTAAAAACCTTAAAGGTTTGAAACACTTTGCCTAAGTTTAGGTTTCAAACACTTGGTCTAATTTTTTGTTTTAAGCAGCAATAAGAATACATTTTTGTTCTAAACAATAATATGATATATTACTCTGTTCACATTTCTTTTTACTATTTAAAAAAATTAATAAGTGTAAACATTTAAATCTTGACTAAATAAATAATAAAAAGTCAAAAGTAATAAAAATAATAAAATTTAATTTGTTATATTGTAATTATGTTTTGTAGGGAAGTTTAACACTTTCAATTCAAGTTAGAAGCTATGCTCGAGGAGAAATTGCATAAATATTTATAAGTTATATTGTTCAATGTTAAATTATTAATGATTGATAGACAAATCATCATGTCTTCTTTCTTTAACAGTAATGTGAAGTGGATAAGTAAATGGTCTTCTCATGCTAAAGAACTTCATAAATTTTGGTGGGTAGTAACCACTAGTAATTCTACACATTTACAATTTTACTCATACATAAGTGCTGAAGAAAAAATAAATAACGGATGGTTTTCTTGCAAAGCTTAGGAATAAAAAATTGCTACACAAATATCTAAAATTCATGCATGAGTATTGCAACCATATAAAATATGTAAGGCTTATCCACATGACATTATATTGTGCAAAGGGTGCAATAAGACCTTCAATTTATGGTCCAATCAAATGTTTGCAAACTATTTTTTTTAATAATGTTGAAAATTAAATATTTATTTTTCAAAGTTTAACATTATAATTTGCGTTGGTCAATGCTAAACTAACAACGATCAATAGAAAAATAACCAAATCCATTGTTGGAGTCCTACCTTCCCAGGGACTAATAATGATTCGATAATCATATTTAAATTTAATTAATAAGCACATAAAAACTTAATACTTACAATATAACAAGTTTCTTAACCATGGATATCCACCCCCACTTTACCATGGATATTATTAACTTGTAAATAGGTTTTGCTTCAATACCATGGACTGATACCATGGATTATCAATACCATAGACAAATAAACAAATCCATTGTAAATAGGTTTTGTTGCAATACCATGGATTATCAATACCACATGCCAAAAAACATAGCTCATTTCACAATAAAAAAATAAAATGTGAAATATTTTAGATATTACATATAACATTGATTACATAGAGTGTAAATTCTCCATCAAATGGAGAGACTGGGGGAGAGGGGAGGGAGAGAGGGAAGGAGATAGTGAAGTTAGAGGATGGAGAGAGGGGGGGAGAGAGAAGGAGAGAGGGAAGGAGATAGTGAAGCTAGAGGATGGAGAGAGAGAGAGTGAGAGCGCATGATGGCGATGAGAGAGACAAAGGGAGGTGTAAGAGAGAGGGAGAGAGGAATGAAGAGAGAGAAGGGGAGGGAAAGAGAGAGAGATGAAGTTGGAGGGGGAGAGAGGGAGCGAGAGAGAGAGGGAGGGAGAGAGAGGGAGAGAGAGAGGGAGTGAAGAACAAAGACATAGAGAGATAGAGGTAGAGAGAGAGGGAATGACAAGAGAGAGATGGAGAGAGGGAGAGATGGTAGGAAGGAAGACAACGAGAAGGAGAGGAGAGAGAGAGAGACATAGAGAAGGAGGGGGGAGAGGGGGAGAGAGAGAAAGAGAGAGGGAGGGAGATAGTGACAAAGTTGGAGGGTAGAGAGAGAGAGATAGGGGAAGAGACAGAGGGATGTGGGAGAGAAAGGGAGAGAGAGGAAGGAAGAGAGGACTTGAGAGAGAGAAGGAGAGAGGGAGGGAGAGAGAGATGAAGTTGGAGGGGGGGAGAGAGAGGGGGGAAAAACAAAGACAAAAAGATAAAGGTGAAGAGAGAGAGGGAGTGACAAGGGAGATGAGAGAGAAATGGAGAGAGAGGTAGGAAAAGAGAGAACTTGAGGGAGATATGGAGTTGTAGGGGAAATAGAGGGAGGGAAGAAGAAATACAAAAGAGAGAAAGGTGGGGAGAGAGAGAGGGTGACAAGGGAGAGATGGAGACAAAGTGAGGGAGAGAGTAGAGTGAGAGGGAAGAGAGAGAGAGAGGAGAGGGAGTAGAGTGAGAGGGAAGAGAGAGAGAGAGGAGAGGGAGAGAGTAGAGTGAGAGGGAAGAGAGAGAGATAGGAGAGGGAGAGGGAGAGATGGATCCAACCTAGATATGATATATATAAAAACCAACCTAGATCCATCTTAAGCCGAAAGAGATCAAATCTCTTTTCACTTTAAAAGAGGCTTGCTGAGAAGGATCAAATCTCTTTTCACTTTAAAAGAGACTTGCTGAGAAGGATCAAATCTTTTTTCACTTTAAAAAAGGCTTGTATCTCAAGAGATTTGATCCCTCTGAATGCTTAATAAATCCAAAATTAAAATAAATTTACACTCATATTTAATACAGATTAAACTAAACTAATAAAACCTTAATACTAAATATGATTGAGTTAATAAGACACCTACTCTCTTTTCACTTTAAAAAAGGCTTGTATCTCAAGAGATTTGATCCCTCTCAATGCTTATTAAATCCAAGATTAAAATAAATCTACACCCATATTTAACACAAATTAAATTAAACTAATAAAACCTTAATACTAAATATGATTGAGTTAATAAGACACCTACCTATTATACCCTACCAAAAAATTTTTGGGGATGCTATAAACCAAGGGAGTTGTCTTTAGTGCGACTTTTTGAAAGCTTTTATGGTGGGCAACAATTAATTGAAATCACAAGTTTAATGGGTAATCTGTGCACAATCAAAGTATCCTAGGGGTTCCGTCGGATTCCAAGTTTGATGGGTAATCCCTACACAATCAAAGTATCCTAGGGTTTTTCAGGGTGCTGAATCCAAATATGTAGTTAAAAGGCCAGTTTAAATAACACAAATCAACATTTCACCTAAATTTTTCCACCAGATCCAAGGCTTAAAAAACCAGTTTAAATAACACAAATTAAGATTTCACGTATAAATTTTCTACCAAATTCCAACACCAAAAAATTAAAAAAATCACACTAAAAACAACTCCTAAACCAATAACCATAACCGCTGAGACCGCATTTAAAAATGATTCTCACCGACTCTCAAGGTACTACAAATTTTAACATGTTTCATTTGAAGATCCGAATATAAACCCGTGGTTGCGCAGCCAAACCACCCCATACTTTTGACACGATGAGCGAGGGTAAGACTATTGATGTCTCTTACAAAATAGTCAATGGCGAGTTGGAAGTTCTCGTGTTGTGTCATTACCCTGCATCAAGATCTATCGGTACCTTGCTTCAGTCCAAGACTAATCCTTTCCTGATCAACAATGCGGTTTGCTCCACTTAGCTTTGCTGTGTGAGAAGAACGCCCTCAGCAATGGTGATTGCAGCTTCAGCTGCCATAAGACTCAGGGCTTGGGCATCCCCAGGTCTGGTATTGATATTTCTTAACCTGTTAACCTCGACGCCACTGGTAATAGCTTCGTCGCTTTCTCCATATGGGCTTGACGCGGCCATGGCGGAAGGAGCCAGGATGGATCCCCACGCCACCAACGATTCCTTCCTTTTTCTTCCGTCCTCCCTCAAAAAAGCTCTCGCGCGTTCCGCTCACTTCAATACCCTGGAGCGCCTCGCTTATCTCAAAACCCTAGAAATCTTGCTGCCCGTTCATGTCAAGCTCGTCGGTTTCACCGGCGACGATCGATTCCAGCTGCAGAACCAGATCGCCAAATACATTTCGGCCCTGCATTTTGACGACCAGATCCATGTAATTGGCTTCGAACCCCACGGCCTTTCGGTTAGAACAAAGCTCTCCCTGGACGTCACACCGGCCGACGACCGCCTCGCCGATCGGCTCTTCCAGTCGATCCACTCGCAGATGGAGACTTCGTCGATGGTGATGCGCACGTTTCTGCACTCGGTGCCCTACACGGCCGTCGATGAAATAATCCAGCAGGACCTGGAGAGACCGCTGACCACCTACACGATATATTTATTGAACCTCAGAAAGCAGGATAAACCCTATGCTTATGCGTACAGCCCAGGGGATTCGTCCCTGGCGTTCTCGAAGTGCATGGGTACGCTTTGGACGGGAAAGGAACGGTACCTGTGGGTAGACCTAACGGCCGGTCCGGTGGACTACGGTCCGGCGCTTTCCGGCGAGGGTTTGCTACCCCGAGGCGAATTCCACCCCCTGGCGGCACTCCACGGCAGCCCAAAATCTCAGAAAGCCTTCATGGCGGACATCGCCTCTCTCGTTTGGAGCGCGACAGGGGCTCTCTTCAGGCCGGCGCTGCGGATTCCAGCTTACTTCGAGACGGAACTCCTTGTCCAGATCGTGCACATTCACGGTACCGAAGAGATCGACACACGGGGGATCGACTGGGGTTCCATTGAAGACACTTTCATGAAGGATGCCAAAGGGCTTTTGTTGACTCATCAGTCTTTGAGATTCAAGAGGTACAGTATTCAATACACTAAATGCCCAATTTGCGTCTCCGCCGTTGGTCGATCTATGAGGTCCTATACGTCTAGGTTTTTGTTTGAGAATTATACTTTGATTGTTAACGAGTATCTGGATTCCAAAATCCTTCACCATTTGCTGTCAGTATCATCGGTGGATTTGGAAACAATTGCCGGGATTACTCATGATCAGACTGCCAGAACCCTGCCTGTTTATGTTTTTGATTTGGAATATGACCGTCCGCTCATGCTAGACCGCTTCCACCAGTCAATTGCCTTCAGAGACATGGTGATTGCGGTTAGAACCAAGAGTGTTCAGTCCGTGAGCGATTACAATTGTAATGGCCGGCATGTCATCACTCAGTCACGGAACCTTGAGAGGCCGATCGTGGGGGCGCTCTTGCAGAGCTTGTGGGGTGTGTCGCCCACACACTTGACATGGAGTTCCAGGCATAACAGCACTTTGGTTGATTATACATGGAGCGTTGGGCAGACCCCTTTTGGTCCGTTCTCTGAGAGTATGTCATTGTCGTTTGTGCAAAGAGATGCAGCGCCGAGGAATGTTCTGTTAACTAGCTTGAATGCGACGGTTTCAAGCGCCATGGATGTGCTTGTGTCTGTTCTCGAGCACGGAGGGGAGAAGAAGCTTCTTGGGCAGAAAAGGCATGTTGAGTTTACACAGAGGTGGAATCTATTACGATACAAGCTGGACAAAGCTGTGTCTGCAATTTCCCACTTTGAATTTAATGAGGCTCTGTATTACATAAAGTCCTCGGATTACGATCTGTTTGCTATTCATACCCTTTTTTACCAGGCTGCATCAGAATTAGAGGCATCACTTGTTTGTTTCAAGGATCCACCCTTTCCGTGGGGTTCGGCCCTTACCTTTCTCATGATTTTTGTTGGCTTTTTCTACGCCTTCATGAGAAGAGATAAACTTTTCCGCAGTAAAAGAAAGCAATTCTGAAGCTCCAAAAAAGACACGTTTTAGTCTATTTGTTTTATCATGGAAGCTCTGTTTATCCTTCATCCGGATTTTAATCTGTGTATGCTGTCTGCATGGCAATGGAATATATGTTTTTTCTTGCCAAAGTTGTCGATAAATTATGAGGATTTAAAATTGATTTTACCTACACTATAGTAGTGCCATCCTAAATCCTCGATGTGAAAACACAATGGATGTTCTCGCTGAGAAATTGGCATGCTGTCCAGTCAGAGTCTTTGTACAAGGACCAGAGTACGAGGAATAAGAGAAATGTAACAAAGAAACATGAAAATGGACATGATGCATGGTTTGTTTCTCAAATAAAATTTTAAACACCAAATTTATTTTAGATTAGATCTCTATCTTGTATACAGGTGAAATTTTTTTCTCTTTTTTCTTATTTCTTGCTAATTATTTTGTCCAAGTATGTTTTGCTTATGTTGATTTTACAGTTGCTCATATCCTATATACAGTTTTTTTATTCTAATAATATATAAATAAAATAAATAATCAGATTGAAAATTTTGGCAGAGAAATTGCTGTTACAGTTTAATATAGCGATATGCATTTGTATAAGTAATTTATAATTATTGAAAATATTGAGGTACGGATCAAGATTTATTTGTTGTCAGTGTTTTGGGGTCTTCGTTGTCATCGCATAAGTGTATTTACACTAACTAAACTCTTTTGCAATGAAGCCTTCCAGTAGCTCCAGTTGGATTGCATCATTGCTTTGTTGATATTGTAATTGATTTGGAACTGTAGTTGGTTTCTAGCACGTAAGAGTTGCTGTTAGATTTTCTTTTTGTGTTTTGAAAGGGCATCCTTTGATGTCAAGAAAAGTGTTACACCTGGCCCAAAAGGCATTATAATTGGCCTGAAGCGGTTGAGCACTATAAGTGGCGCACTTGCATTGGGAAAATGGCCCGAGGGGTGAATTGATGATTACAAGCATTTCCGTTGGGCTGAGCTGCAGAGACAATGCGTTACTAAGAGTTCTTCCAGTATTCGCACCTGTGTTCAACTGCTTTTTAGTTTTCTAGGGGAATTGGGCCTTGGTGGGTGGTCTGGGATGCCATTCTCTTACTGCCGAACCACAGCCCTGCTGACTACTGTTAGAAATTTGATTCTACCCATCTATTGCCTATTTTCTTTTGTCTTTTTCCTTGTAACCCACTGAATATTCTCTTAGTTGCAAAGGATTATTTACTCTAGAAGTGATTCTTTCACATGCCTCAGCTTTCCTTTTTTAGCGTTTTTATCTGTTCATGTATGTACTTAGATTGTTGTTATTTTTGGGAAATATAAATCATTGCCAAAAAGCGAATATCGAAGACCTAAGAATTAATACTGATGAATTTTTAGAAACTCTAGAAACTTTAGACTTAAATTGGCTACAGATATAGGTTAAGTCGGAACAAATTTGTGTATATAGTCTCTTTTTCTATATTAAAGAAACATCATCCTAAGGTCACTGTGCTTTGATCAAACATATAAAACTTCTTTTATTATTTCTCTTCACCATTGACACAGTGAGACCAAAGTATTGTGCCCTTCATACTAGGCCATCTTTACGTTTAGTAATTCAGTTTCTTTTGGGGAGTTGTAATCTGTGGTCAAAGGTATGAGACAAAAGACAAGTAAGTAAGAAATGGAATCAATTTTTGGAAACATCCTTTCAAGTTTGATTTGCCTTTGGGAGGCAGTATTGAATAAATGAGCTGATTTATCGATGCAAATTAAGTGTCCTATGTACTAATTCATCTGAAAGAGGAGTTAGTTAGTCTTCTGAAAACTACTTTGAAACCTTCAGAAAAGGGGAGATAGTGTTGGATTTTCAAGCCCTAGGTGACTAATGTGCTCATGATCTCAATCAAACAAATAAATTGCTGAATTTAGTAAATGTTAAATTGAAATTGCTGCTGTATGGAATTCGTACAATTCTATGAACACATATGGTACTGTGCGAACGACTGTATGGACGTCTGTATGAGACTGTTGCCAAAAATGATTTTCCTTGCCACATGTTCTGTCTCCCTCTCAATTGCTCAACTTGTTCAACTGCTCTAGTGTGTGAGAAAGTCTTTACCTTGCCTTGTCAATATACGTTTAATAGAGAATCTATTTTAAGATTTTTCCTAGTCTATAGTCATGCATGAAATGCAATTTTGTACTCAAATGCTAAGTAACATGATATGCCCTTCCTTCCCCTGGTGTCAGTTATTTCACATGTTGGACCCAACACATGGGTGACGTGTTTTACACGAGTTCGACTTCTGTCCGACTTCTCTCCTGTTTGTAGGACATGAGTTTGATTGGTGTTGGACACGAGCCTTAATGGTGACCTAAAATTTGGACATGTGTCTCATGAAAAAACATTTTACAATTGATTTATTACCTTATTTTGATCCAATTCGGTCGCAGTTTGGAGCTCTCAAAGATTTTGGAGTGTAGCTGATGGTGATTAAGCAATGTTAGGAGGGATTCCAAGTGTTGGGAAGTAAAAGTGACATTCTTCCCTATCTTTCATTTTCAACCTTTTACTTAAATTTTTTGCATTCCTATTGATTTACTCGGGATGTTTGAGAGTGGCTCTGACTTCATAGGATTTCATATGGAGAAGGTAGAATTTTAGATCCCACTCAAAATCCAATAGACTTAATAGTTTTCAGGATTGAGGGGATTGCAACATTTTCATTGGAGTTTGTCATATGTGAGGGCATGGAATTCACATTTTGATTAAGAGGACCAAACCCTCTTTGTACCTTGATATTGGTGGCACTGATTGTTGAACTCTTTTGTTATGACCCCAGTAAAAATGTACTCATAACTAAAACAAAATCTTGATTTGACATGTTAAGCTTTTTCTATTTTATTTTAATGTTTAGAGAGTTATATTTTTGATTAGGATCCCAATATAGACAATGATTTTGATGATAGTAGTACTAGTTATTTGTTGTAGCATAATTCTATCTAGACTCTACACGCCAGTTAGGACCTCTTTGTTGATGTCTTTTTTGGTTCAGAGATAGATTGCACTCAATATATATTTTGGTTATATACATTATCTGTATAATTCAATTTGTATCACCATTAAGTAAATGTTTTATATAGTTCATATTTTATATGTAATTCACTAATTTGTTATATTTTTAATATATAATATGTAACATATCTTCTGTGTCATATTTTGAGGGGTCACCGTGTCACATGTTGGATACTCGTATTTTCGTGTCTTCCATATACCATGTCCTTGTGTCATTTGACTTAGCTCAAATGCTAAATATAAGACTCCTTTATTAAAGTGAATTACGAAATCTAATTATTTTTCAAAAAAATAAAATTACTCTTAGACTTTTTTTGGAAAATATCTCAAACTATTTTTTTCTTGTTGACGTTGAACATGCGTGGAAGTTCCTGTTCACTCTATAATTCTTAATACTCTCTTTTAACAAGGAAGGAATTATGGACCGATCCCAAGTCTAACTTCGAATGCCTCAAATATTAAATACTAGCTGATTTATGGGAATATGTTGGCATTACTTATCTCTTTTCTCTTTTGAACCCTGTCTTGTATGAATTGATATTTAATCTTCATATGCTTGGACTTGTCATGAAACATTTGATTTTCAGAGTTTGATATAACTCTGATTATCACAGTAAATGAATATAAGCTCTAACTCCTGATCATATAATATTGCAAGTATCTTATGAAGCCAGATAGCCTCACAACTGGCAGTGCTAGCTACCATGTATTTTTCCAATGTTAAGCTAAGTGCCACTGAAGTCTGCTTCCTGCTGAACCATGGCACCGTCATTGATCCCAAGTTAAAACAACACTTTGAGGTCACTTTTCTGTCTGCTGTACTGCTTGCCCAATATGTGTTTGAACTCTGCAACTTCACTTCACCATTTTTGAGATGTCTTACACCATGTTCCCTATATCTCCCCTATGCCCCTCAAATACATGAGCACATGTTTTGCTTCTACCCAATGCTCTTGACTTGGTTCCACCATGCACTGATTCAAAGTGTTCATTGCAAAACATATATTTGGCTCGGTGTTGACTAAATGCGTCGAACAACATATCAACTGGCTTTACATCATGGAATCTGTTAACTTTGAAATTGAAGCTATCACTCCTCTAGATTAGCGATCGTGGTGTGGCCATAGGTTTGCATTCCTCCATTTAAAACCCCTTCAAGATTTGAAATGCATACTTACTTACCTTGTCCAATGAAGATCTCCCTTTCTTTGTCAAACTTGCAACCCCACGAAGTAATGCCTCACACACATGAATCTTGAAATGCATACTTACTTACTTACCTTGCCCAATGAAGATATCCCTCCCTTTGTCAAACTTACAACCCCACGAAGTAATGCCTCACACACATGTCCTTCATCTTGAACTCGACTGCCATGTCTCCATTGCAACCTGTAATGAGTTTCTTTGCACTTATAAAAAAACAAGTCATTTACCTACAACACCAAAATAGACAAATCAGTTTAAACAAATATATAATATAAGTTAGAATTTGCTTTATTTTTGGTGAAGCCCATACTCTGCAGAATACCCTGCTTGTTTGAGTCCATACAACGATTTCTTAGCCTTGCACGGATGGGACTCCTTCCCATGTACCTCAAAGCCCTGAGGTTGCTCTATTTGCACTTCTTTGTCAATGATCCAATTGAGAAAAGATGTCTTCACAGCCATTTAATGTATCCTCTTTCCCGTAAGTGAGGCGTAGCACATAACAACTCATAGAAGCGTACTTGGTGACCGGAAGACCTGAATATGTAACCAGATGAGATTGGATCCTGTAACCTAGTGGAGTTAGCACAAGAGCATCTATCAATCAAGTTAACCTTTGGGGCTGGGAAAAAGGCCAAAAGAAAGATGGGGAATATTTTAGTCAGTAGGAGAGCCCCTCGGGAAAAGCCTGTAAACATTCTGCAACATTTCCATATTAGAAAATACTCCTAAAATATTTGTTAGGCATTTCCAGGGTGTTTCACACATCTGGTTAGGGAAAAATGTTAAGCTTCTGTTTTTATTTTGTCACATTTTATAAAGGCTATTGTTGAGGTTCTTTATTCTCTTTTTCCAGCTTGGAGGCTTTGTTGAGGGAAGAATTTCAAAGTAAGGTTATCAGGTATGAATTGGCAAAAAAAAAAGGTCAAAGTAGCAGAGTAAAGAGTTCGACTGTCTGGGAAAAACTTAACAAATACCAAAAAAATAAAGAAATACATACCTGGTTAGGGAAAAGTGTTATTCTTCTGTTTCTGTTATGTTACATTTTATAAAGGCTTTTGTTGAGGTTCCATGATTTCCTTTTTCGGCTTGGAAGCTTTTTGAGGATAGGGTTTCAAAGCAACGTTATCATTATGAATTGCCGAAAAAATGGTGAAAGCAGTAGAGTCAAGAGTTCGACTCAGATTGGGAAAAATTCAACAATTGCAATTGGCGAAAAAATGTTGAAAGCTGCAGAGTCAAGAGTTCGACTCAGATTGGGGAAACAAACTCAAAAAAAGTAAAGAAAAAGAACCACAGGTTTTCCGCTGAAAAATAAAACATCATCCATATTAAATAGTCGATGTCCATACAGGATGGAATTTTAGTATATTCTAAAGCTCATTTATACATCTGGCATAAAATATCATCCATATTAAATAATCCATGTCCATACAGGATGGAATTTCAATATATTCTAAAGCTTATTTATACATCTTGCATATGATAGGAGTTAAAATTTAGAAAAAATGGGAATTGGTTGTTAGAAGCATATGTTCTAATAAATTTTAAACTAAAAACTCTCCCCTACGCCTCGGATTGCTTGAGGCTCAACACCCTCCAAGTCCTCAAGGTAAGAAATAGAAGCCTTCTCCTTGACCATAGCCTTGGATTGCTTGAGGCTTAACGCCCTCAAGTTCTCAAGGTTAAAAAAGAGGAGCCTTCTCCTCCTCCTTGACCATCCAATCGGTGAAAGATCATCAATGTTTAGGTTAATTCATGTTTGTCATCATTAAGAAATTTAAATCATTGTTTCAAAACTTGGAATTCATCGAGGCTCAATTTATATCCAGACAGATTTGATTTCAATGACTCAGTTTATTAAAAAATTTATAATATATTTAAATTTTAATGAACAAATTATATTTTAAAATTTCAGAATTATGATTTTAATTTTTTTTTTTTTGCCTCTTAAAGAAAGCATCATGAATAAATGAGCAAGAACATTAAAATGATAAACATACATGATAAACAATGTTCCACCATTGTCTATATTGGATCTTCTTCATTAGTATCACTTTTTGCCTCTTTTCTAGCCTTTGCTTTGATCTTTTAGGGACATCAATGAACATCATCCAATTTTGATGACACTACCTAATCAAAGTCTTATAATATGATAGAAAACCTTAACATGTCTAATTAATGATTTTGTTTTGATTAATGGGTACATTTTTTCCAAGGCCATGTCGAAGGAGTTAAACACTTAATATCACCAACATTGAGGGTGGATAAATGAGATGGTGCTCTCGATTAAATGCAATTCCAAACCCTCATATGTGATCGAATCCAATGAAAATGTTGAAACTCTATCAATCTTGGAAATTGTTGAATTCACTGAATTTTGAATGGGATAGGAAATTCTACTTTGTATATATGAAGTCTAATGAGGTTGGAGCCATTCTCACACATCTTGAAACAATTAATGGTCATGTTAAAATGTCAAGTAAAATTATTAAAAAGAAAGATAAACAAAATGTTAAGGAAATGTAAAGAGTAAAAAAGAAATATGAAGGAAATGCAAATTTTCATTTTTAAGAATACCATTACTATTAATTGCTAGTGTTTTTGGTCAAGCTCTTTTAAGAAAAAAATAATTTTGCATGTTGGTGGGTTTTAGCACCTACTCAACTGAGTAGGGCTAGTTTAGTATCAAACTGGCCCTCTAAACCAAGTAGATGGCTAAGTTGGTTTAGTGAGCAATCAAATTTTGTTGAGTTGATAAAGTCTAAATCAATTTGGATCGATTTTAAAACTATGATTTGAACTCATATTATTTAGTACCATTTTAAATCAAATTTCAATTTTAGAAACTTAGATAAATTGAGATTTTTTTTGAGTGTTTCATCTTCTATCAATTTGTTGTGAATTTAAAAGACTATAATGAACAAACAGTAAATGCAAGGTTATTTAAGTGTTTTTAGTGCAAATCTATTATGCCTTTTGAAATAAATTCTTTCTCAAACATACTTCAATTGTGCTTGCAATTGGAAGCAGTGTGGGTTTGGCTTAAGATTCATATGACAATTCTCTGAGTTCTTGTGTATCGATGCCAAAGTTTTGTCACCATAAACCTAACAAGTGGCAAGGGATCAAGACTAACACAATGAATAGATGAAAAAATTAATATAAAAGGAAAAACAAATCTAATGAATTGATCAAAGAATAAGCAAACAAACTTGATTAGGGAGTGAAAGCCAATTACCTATAGACCAGTGGCAAGGCATTCCATGATCCAGGTGGATATCAGTGGCCACCCACCTGGTTCACAACACATTTTCCTATTTTGCAGCACAATTTTATATTTTGGTAGTTTTCTATGTTTGGCAGTTTTCAAGTCCTAAACTTCTGGAATTGTTTTGACGCCCTAAATGGTGTTTTTTGGGGAAACAGACTGACAACTATTATTTGGTAGTAAAAAGTTATACTCCTCGGATAAACCTTCCCAATGGGCTATTGTGCACACCAAACGAATATCATAAGCTTAAAACAGGAAGTTGACATTCCAACTTACCCCATCAAGGCCCATAAGCCTTAGGCACTTCATCTCCTAGAGTTAGGTGTTTGGATGTGTAGGGTTTCCTTATTGCTTCTTCATGATGAAAAGGCCTTGGAGCCTCATTGTCCCAAGAGAAGCTCTCTAACCTAGTATGGAAGAGATGTGTTGTAATGTCTTGTCCTATAAAAAAATAATAAAATAATAGAAATAAGAATAAAAATAACTTTACATTGAATTAAAAATTACTTCCAACTAATAATTTGACTTGGTCAAGTTATCGATGGTTTTTGAGTTCAATGTTTATGAGAACCCATGGTATTTTTTTTCAACTGTGGTTCACGGTCACTAAGTTGCTGCCACATCCATGGGTAATAATCCAAGTAGGTCCACTCGAAGGGATCTACCCGCCATCTTATCCGGCCGGGCCTAACCCTAAGGGCGTCGATGAGATTTTACCCATGACTTCCTAATTGGCAAGCTACTTAGCAACGAGTACTCGACCAACTGAGCTATTCCTTGGGGCTTGAGAACCCATGGTATTAATGTGGACTATAACTAATTTAAAGAGGGGAATTGAACTAACAATTAATATATATATATATATATATATATATATAGATATATATATATATATATATATATATATATATATATATATATATTTTTCCGTGGAAAATAGAGTTCGTAATTTCTATTAAAAAGTTGTTAATAGATATTACATGTTGTAGATGCCGTGGCATATGCTGTAGAGTGGCCAGAGCCACGTTACAAAGTAGAATCTAGATATAAATATCCAGAGTGAGTCTAGGTGAAATACATGAGCTGTATATCACCAGTAGATACAGAGTCCCCAAAAATCTCAAAAATAAAGCCCAAGGCCATACAGGAATATGTACATCCATATGTCCATACAATTATATACCCGATTAAAGAAGATTCCTGCTATACAAAAGGAAGCTCCCAAGAAGCAGCTGCAAAAACTAGTGAGGGGGAGGGCCCCCCATCAGTAGGCCGTCGATGTAGGGATGATGATAGAACCTGTGTATCCCAGCTGGTGTGTGTTCTTCGATCAGCCAGTCTCCTAGGGGCTGATCCGCCGCCTCTTTCGAAAACTGGTCAACCAGCGCATTTCTTTCCCTGTAGATATGAGAAACAGTGATCTGGTCAAAATGTGTTTTTAGAAAAACAATTTCTTCCAAGATATGTTTCAAAGAATATGCATGACAGATAGATTTATTGTTTGTCCAATCGATCACAATCTTTGAGTCCCCAAAAATTTGAATTTGTCTGCAATGTTTAGTAAGGGCAAAATAAAGAAGGTGTCTCAAAGTGATAAGTTCCGCAAAGTTATTTGAGCCCGACCCCAGACCCAGTCTTAGGTGAAAATAATGAGTATCAGATAGGAAAAAAGCAATCCCCCCACCACATCCTTGTGGCGGAGCTGCCCCATCGAAATATGCCCAAGGCATATCCTTATTAATGTGTTCAGGCAGAATAATTCTAGGACGGATAGGTATGCTCTCAAAAGGAATTTCATTGTAGGCAGCACAAATGGATGCCGAGAGTAGCTGATTGTTGACTCTACGGTTCTCAAAAATAAAGGCGTTCCTGCTCTGCCATATGAAACTCGAAATCACTGCTGGGAGAATTGAGGCCTTTTCTGTGGCAACCGCATCCCACCAATTTGACCAGGCAGTCGGTATGTCCTCGCCCTGCCAATTCGTTCTGATATTCAGTACCTGTGTGACCTGTTGCCAGATTCCTTTTGTTGTCTCACAGTGGAGGAAAAGGTGGTTCGAAGATTCTTCATTACTTTGGCAAAGTACGCACCAAGATGGTCCTGCTATGGCTCGCTTCTTGAGGGCATCCCCTGTAGGTAATTTATTTGCGATAATATTCCACAGGAGAAGCTTGTTCGGGGTTGCACTTGGAGCTTCCACACAATTTTCCACTAGCCTAGCAGGTTTGTAGGTTTTCTGGCTTCCATAAGTCTGATATAACCCAGTTTGGGTGAGTATGTCCCGGATTTAGCAGGGGCCCAAATAAGCTGATCTTCATCCTCCCGAAGTTTGATATGAGATTCAATTAGAGCTCGTATATATCCATTCCACTGTTCTGTCCATGCCTCCGGGATCTGACCGTGCCCGACATTAATCCAAGCTTGAGTAAATATATTGGAGCGCTCCCGATCTCCGATCTGTGCTAAGTATTTGATGCCCCTGTGATTGAGATGTTGGATCAGATCTCTGGGCAGTATGTGAGCATTCCCCGATCCAGGCCAAGGGTCAAGTCCAATACGAACCTGAGCCCCATTGCCCACCCTCCATAGTAGATTATCTCTAATAAGGGGCATCGCCTTGAGAGTGGCACGCCAGATCGCTGAAATACCCTGATTATTCCAAGAAGGTCTGCGAAGCCATTCCGTGAAGCAGGATGGCCATATGTACTTGTGATGAATAACCTTAGCCCATAGACTGTCCATCTTGGTGAGGGCCCAGCCCTGTTTGGCCGTGAGGGCAAGTGCAAATTCCTGTAGGGACTTTATACCCCAACCACCCCATTGCTTTGGCAATGCTATGGTGGACCATCTGGTCCAAGCAAAAATCCTTCCTTTTTTGTTTCCATTCCAAAGAAAGCGGGAACATATTTGTTGAATCCTGTTCAAAATGCCTTTAGGGATCCAAGTCAGTGACATCCAATAAACAGGGGTGGCCTCCAGGACTGTCTTGATCAGTAGGAGTCTGCCAGCTTTTGACAATAGTCGATGCTGCCAACCTGTTATCCTTCTTTCAATTTTGTTAATAAGCCAATACCAGTGAGTAATTTTATACCCATCCGGCTTCAATCTAAATCCCAGATATTTGATGCCATCCATCAACTGGCATTCTAAGAATGGGAAAAAATGTCCAGCTAGTAGAGCTTCCTGCTGTGAGCAATGCATCATGGACCTGGTGGACTTCTGCCCGTTTATTTCCATGCCCGTGGCTTTACAAAAGAGGAGTAGGATGTCATTAAGGGCCACGGTGTCCCTGATACTGCCATTAAGGAAGATTAATATATCATCCACAAACAATAGGTGGGTTAGGACAAACTGCTCCGTTATTTTGAGACCACTTATGTCTCCCGTCCTTCTAGCTTCCGCTATAAGCCTGCTCAGTCCTTCCATAACAATGAGAAAAAGTAATGGGGATAGGGGGCAACCTTGCCTGATCCCCCGGGAGATATGAAAACGTTCTGAAGCCGCACCATTGATAAGTATAGCAAAAGATACCGAAGTAACACAGCCCATGATCCAATTAATGAGAGTATGAGGGAATCCTAGATGAGTAAGTATCATCTTCAGATATAACCAATTGACTTTGTCAAATGCCTTGGCAAGGTCAATTTTTAAGGAGATGCCTTTCAGGTTCTTTAGCTTGATAGAGTGTAAGGCTTCTTGGGCAGTGCCAATAGCCTCTTGAATATGTCGGTTCCTGAGGAAGGCAAATTGCTCTGCCGAGATATGCGAGGAAAGGATTGGCTTTATGCGGTTGGCAATGATTTTGGCTATGATTTTATAGAGACAGTTGCAGAGGGATATAGGCCGAAAGTCATTGAAGGATGTGGGCTCGTCAGATTTGGGGATCAAGGCTATAAAGGTCTGATTCATCGGAGGGTGAATGTGACTCGTGATCCTGCTTTCCTCCACCACCGCCAATAGGTCATCCTTCATCATCTCATAGAAAGCCAGGTAGAATTCCACATGCCATCCGTCTGGTCCTGGGCTCTTATCCTTTTTGAACCACTTAAGCGTGCTTTCAAGCTCTTGTTCACTGACTGGTTGGCAGAGATCCTCAATGTCCTCCTGTAGCACGAACCTTGGAAACTTGCCAGCAAGTCTGATAATCTCTGGAAGGTTTACTGTATTTGGGGCCGTATAGAGTCCCTTGAAATGTGTGATCCCCAGTCTAGCCAGCTATTGATGAGTGGTTGCCCAACCATCAGGCTCCATTGGAAGCTGCCATATAGTGTTAATGGCCTTTCTGCCATTGGCAATATTATGAAAAAATTTTGTATTGTTGTCCCCAACTTTAAGCCAGATGGCCCGACTCTTTAGACGCCAGAGTTCTTCTCTTTCCTTCAAGATCTTCGATTTTTCCTCAATCAGATGGCAGAGTTCATCTTTTGTTTCATCCGATTGATAGCCTGTTCCCCTTTTGTCTGTTAATTGGCCTATTCGATCTTCCTTATCCTTCAGGTTCTGATTCTCTCTGCTACGCTTCAGACGAGCCCAGATTTCTGACATTTTGTTGAGCTTTTTAAGCCTGTCACAGAAGTCCGATGCTTTCCTCCCTTCTCTCAACTGGGGCTGTGAGGCCCAAAAATCCGAGACCAACTTGATGTATTCTGGGTCTTGAAGGTGGCCAGCAAAGAATTTGTAGGGGGAGCGCGGCTTTGGTGTGTTGCCACTAATCTGGAGTAAGATGGGGTGATGATCAGACAGACCCCCGTTGCTGACCCACTGTCTATATAATGGGGATTTCTGTATCAATGCCTCATGCATCATGAACCTGTCCAGCCTCCTTCCTAGTGCAGCCTCTCCAGTACGCTGATTGTGCCAAGTAGGAAGTTTTTTATTCATGGGGATGTCCACAAGATGCTGGGCATCGAGGAGCATGGAGATTTGTTCCGCGATAGGATCCCCTTGTGAAGATATCCCCCATGTCTCACCAGATCCCAATGAGAAATTAAAATCACCCCCTATAATAGTGCTCTGTGTTATATGTCCTTCTGAAAGAAAGTTTTGCCAAAAGTCGAGCCTGTTCTGATTGGGTCCATAGATGTTGAGAATTCTGATGGGTAAGCCCAATTCACCCATAGTGATGTCCATGCCAAGGAATCCTCTTCCTCCCCATACCGAAAGAGGTCTGTGTATTCTAGGATTGATACCAATGAGTAGACCACCGGATCTACCACAGGCATCCAGCCCATGAAGGAACCATCCAGGGAGAATAGAGTGTAGACATCGAACTGCTATTTCAGAGGAGCATAGGATTTCCTGAAGAAAAATGATATCACATCTGGAATCAAGTACCAGTCTCTTGAGAGCCAATCGTTTTTTAGGGCTGGCTAAACCCCTGCAGTTGAAGGAGAGGCAAATCATGGGGTCACCCAGTTCTGGGGCTCATTCGCTCTAAGTGCCCTTTCAATAGTGATCTGTCGACCCGAAGCCACATCTGCCACCGCAGATAATTTTGCAGAAGAAATATGGGATGGCCGGCCTCGCTTTTGTTTACGCAGCCGACCGGGGGAGGATCCCAGTCCTAATATTTTAGGCCGAGTTCTGGATCTCAAAAGATAATGGTGCCCACCTGATACCATCGGGGAGGAAGGGGAATCCGGGGCACCAGTCACCGGGTTATAGGAAGGGGGGGAGATGAGAAAGTAGGGGGGGGGGATCGATGGGGCAATGGATGGTGGGTAAGGAGACACACTCAGGAAGGGAAGTTCTGAATGCAGGGTGCATTATGGATTGCATTTCATTCGAAATAGAAGGTTGACAAATAGGAATGGAGTTATCACCTGAATGTGAAGATGCCGTCTCCATCGGCTTTGCTGCGGCTTCAGCTGTCTTGGATCTGGTACGCGGCGGCTCAGTTGAAGGCACAACAAATTTCCTGGATGATCTCTTTTTCCCCCCTTCGCCCGGCTCCTTTGTTGACGTCTCCTGCTGCCTCGGGCCACCCTCCGTAGTATTGGCATCTGCCTTAGGAGTGTCAGGAGGCTGTTTTCTGGGACTATGCAAGCGCTCCTTGACCCCCCCTGTAACCAATGGGCAGTTCTTATAGAGATGTCCGGTCTTGTGGCATCTGTGGCAACGGAAGGGTACTCCTTCATAGTCCAGTATCTGCTTCCTGGTGACATGGTTATGATAGATTTCGATAATCTCCTCCAGTCCCGGTCTAGTATCCATGTGAACCAAAATTCGAGCCATGGATCGTTTGCCCGTCTTCTCGTATGAGCGATCATGCTCCAGGTAGGTGCCTAGGGTGTCACCTATCTTTTTGAATGCATAGGGACTCCAGAATTGCCATGGCAAGCCTGGTAAGCGCACCCAGATAGGGCCAGCCCCCAGTTGTTCGCGCTCAGGATCAAATAAGGGATCCCAGCGTTTAAGGAATACAGGCATAAGCTCAATGTGCCAATATTGGCCCAGAATCCATTTAGCGAATTGATGGTGGCAGAAGTGCAGGGTGAACCATCCCCTGGTAAGAAACATCACCTCGGGTAATTCTTTAAGCAACGGTCCCCATATCTCCTCCACCCACGACTTAAGCCTCTCCGCCGTATAATTTCGTCCTCGAACACGGCCAACAAGAACCTTTCGCGCGGCATCCATAATGTCAGGCAGCGGATCTTCAGGCCCGAAGTTTACCTTGAAACCAGAGTTATTAGCTTTAAGGCATCTTCCTTTGGTAACCTTCTCCGAGCGTTTACCCGAGAGGGTCTCGCTGAGTAACTTGCGACACGGGTCCGTGGAGCTTTGCTGAGCAGAATGTACCGATTGAGTAGGGAAAGGCGGAGTAAAGCATCCAGAACGAATAGGGGGGCGAGGGACCGAGGAACCGGTACCCTGCAGGTTCGAGCCGGAAGTAGTGGGGGGGATACGCTGGCTCAGCGGCATAAATGAGACCGAGAGGGGGTGAGAGCTAGATGGAGGGGGAGGGGACGGGGGCGGAGGGAGGGGGGGTCGTAAAGGTTGTTGGAGAGGAGCGTCCAGTGATGGCGATGAAGGGAAACATGAACCCAAAAGCTGTAGAGTCGCCGGAGAGAGTGGTGGGAAATCAAGTGCGGCGTTCGGGGAAGGATATTCCGGCCCCTTGCCTTTCCCAGTTGGCAGCTGGTGCTGTGGCCGTGAGGAAGTGCCAGCCGTAACCCCAAGAGCAACGCTTCGCGTTATCATCGACGGTCTGGTGGAGTAAGTCCAAATTTCTTGGTTGGGTATGGGGTCCTCCCCATAATCTAATAGGTCCTCCTCAACCATGTTAACTATCGGTGGGAGCACAGTAGGGTTCGAGACCGGGTCCGTCGGATGCGTGAAACGGAGGACAGCGCTTGGTATATATATATATATATATTTTTTTTTTTAATTATAATTAATAATTAAACCAACCTAGATCCATCTCAACTTCGGATTTACCAAGCGCTAAGAGGGATCAAATTTCTTGAGGTGCAAATATCTTTTGTAGTGAAAAGAAATTTGATCCCTCTCGACGCTTGGTAGATCCGAAGTTAAGATGGATCTTGGTTGGTTGTAATACAGTGTAGGGAGGCACGTAGCCATCACCTCTTCTCATAGATAAGTTAACACAATCGAGCTAGTTTGCTTTTGTAGGAATTTACAGGGTAAGTTCCTCAGAAAGAACACCAAAAGGACATCACTCACAACCAGATCACAGATCAATACACCAGTATTTTGACGTGGTTAAAACCCTCAAAGAGGGAAACAGTCCACGGCCTGAGCCAACACGGCCACTTCATGCAATTTATTAATCAAAGAATGAAAATTTACATAAGCTTCTCTCATGCATGGATTACCCTACAAATGACCCTCCATGCGCTCTAAATAGAATTCATGGACCAATCGGGTGTCAAGCCACGGATCAAGTGTCGGTAATACCGAGGAGAGAATGAACCGTCGGATCACTACATATCGTGACCGTCGGATTGTAAGTTACAAAATGTACAACGGTAAAGAAACACACTTTACCTAACTCTATACCTAACTCTATACTAGACCAAGTTGTACTTAACTATTTCCTATGTGTCGGAATATCCTAACATCCCCCCTTAAGAACAACTTGGGATAGGATTGAAGGATTTACAAATATGACACAATAGGACAAGGAAGGAGGCACTAGAGCCTATCCCCCCTTAGTGACAACTTCCTGAACTCCAACCATAAATCGAAGTTTAGTGAACTTCGCCTCTGTGAGAGCCTTTGTGAAGATGTCTGCAACTTGATCATCTGTTGAACAATATTGCACTTCAAGAACATGGTCGTGAATGAGCTTTCTGATGAAGTGCATGTGCAGTTCAATGTGTTTGCTGCGCTGATGTTGAACTGGATCTTTGCATAGCTGAATGGCACTTTGATTATAACACCAAAGTGTAGTCAGATGCTACTGCTGAAAGCCAAATTCTGACAGGATCTGACGAAGCCACAAGGCTTCCTTACTAGCTTCTACGGCACCACGATACTCTGCTTTTGCTGATGAAAGAGAAATGGCACCCTGTTTCTTGCAAGCCCATGTAATAGGTCCTGAACCAAGAGTGAACACATAACCGGCAGTAGACTTCCGATCATCAGGGTCACCAGCCCAATTGGAATGAGTGAAACCAACCAATAGAGGAGCTGCTTCGGCACTGTAATGAATCCCAAACTGAACTGTACCTCGAACATAACGAAGTATTCTTTTAGCTGCTTTCCAATGACTTTCACGGGGGTTTTGCATGAACCAAGCAACAAGGCCAACAGCAAAGGAAAGGTCAGGACGAGTATGGGTTAAATACAAGAGTTTTCCTACAAGTTGACGGTATAATGTAGCATCAACTTCAGGAGAAGTACAAGTGACTGAAATTTTGACTCCAGACTGAAAGGGAGAAGGGGTTGGCTTACAGTCTTCCATGTGAAAATGACGTAGAATATCACAAGCATACTTGGACTGGGAAAGGGAAATACCCTCCTTGGATTGCAAGACTTGAAGACCGAGAAAATAGTGTAAGTGTCCTAAGTCTGTCATTTCAAATTTCCTTTTGAGGCTAGACTTCACATGGTTTATAAGGTTGGGATCACTACCAGTAAGGATAAGATCATCAACATAAAGAACAAGGATGATAAGAGAGTTGCCCACTTTCTTGGTGTAGACAGTATTGTCAAAATGACACCTAGAAAATCCAAATTCTAAAAGAAAGCTATCCATTTTGGCATACCAAGCTCGAGGAGCTTTCTTGAGACCATAAAGGGATTTCTTAAGTCGACAAACAAGGCTGGAGTCTGTTTGTATGAAGCCAATGGGTTGTTCCATATAGATTTCTTCATGCAAGTCCCCATGCAAGAAGGTAGATTTAACATCCATTTGATGGACTTCCCAATTGAAAGAGGCAGCAAGGGAAAGAACAAGGCGGATAGAGTTCATTTTGGCAACAAGGGAAAAGCCCTTAGCAATAAGACGAGCTTTATGTTTATCAACTTTCCCATCTGGTCCATACTTGGTTCTGTAAACCCATTTGCATCTAACAAGTTTTCGTCCCTTTGGTAAAGGAACAAGATCCCATGTATCATTTTCCAATAATGAATGATATTCTTCATTCATAGCTGCTTCCCAATCTGGATGGCCTGAAGCTTCTGCAAAGGTGTCAGGATCATAATTTACGGGAGCTTGAGCCAGTAAAGAAGAGGCTCTCTCGAACTGAGAACGTGTGCGTCGCTGATCTGTAGGATCACCGACAAGATCACCTGCTGCATCTCGAGTAGCACGAACCCATTTTGGAAGCTCAAGAGCTGAAGGAGGATCTTGAGATGGTGGGGGAGGATTGTCATCCTCACTTTCATCATCTGAAGAAGAAATGTTTTCAAAGGTAGAAGAGATAGGAAGAGGTGGCACATCCGCCAGACTAGGCTCGCAGGCCGATATATTTTCATCAAATTTTACATCTCTTCTAATGATAACATTTTTGGACTTAAATGGAATAAGTCTATAGCCTTTGACATCTTTAGAATATCCAACAAAAGTACATTTTTCACTCTTAGGTTCTAAAGCTTTATGCTTTTCATCTGGAATATGGGCCCATGCTTCACTTCCAAAAACACGAAAGTGACTTACATCTGGTTTGATTGAGCTCCATGCTTCTTCTGGAGTGATATTCTTTAAAGCCTTAGTATGAGTGTGATTTATTATGTAATTTGCACAGTTAATTGCTTCTGCCCAAAAACTAAGACCAAGTCCTTTAGATTGTAGCATACAATTAGCCATTTCCTTTAAGGTGCGATTCTTCCTTTCAGCGACACCATTTTGTTGTGGAGTATATGGAACAGTATGTTGCATTTGAATTCCATTCTCAGTGCAATAGTTGATGCATGTGTTTTTAACATATTCTCCACCATTATCAGATCTTAACTTAAGAATTTGATGTCCAGATTGTTTTTCAACAATTTTTAATTGAAGTCAAGTTCATTGTATCTTTGTGCTTTTGGTTAGTAATCTACATTTCATTTTATTCCCTTCATAAAATCAGATCAGTGGTATCAGAGCGATCTACCCTTTCTTTGTTTTTTTGTGCATATCGCCAACAAGGTCAGGGTATAAGGAGTTGAGACTTGAACCCTTGCAAGACCGTCCTCGTCGACCCTAATGACCTCTCATGGCGGAAGAAAAGAAATACGAGAGAGTAGGAGATCCTATTAAATTGTTGCTCGAAGAAGCCCTCAAGCGACAAATGAACAAGATAATGGATAATTTTTCCCATATCCTTCGACGGATGCTAATAGGTGATGCATCTTCATTAAGTGGCCACTTTGGAGGTATCACCCCCTTTAAGGTACAAATTAATTTTGATATTTCCTATATTTGAAGGTTAGATAGACACAAATGCTTTAGACAAATGGTTAAATATGCTAGAAGGGTATTTTTTGGTCCAAATTTTTTTCGACAGAGAAGATTATATTTGCACTCCTTAAGGCTATTCCCTATGTCAAGGATTGGTGGCAAAATTACTATGAGAAAAGGTCCACAAAAGAATCCCTACTATTTGCAATCACACCCACTTAAGAATATTTTAGAGATGATGTTAAGGAAAAATATTACTCGGTTGGAAGCTATGCAACCCAGTACATGAGATGGACCACACTACGACAATAAAGGGACTAAGCAGTGCTAGAGTTCACAAATATCTTTCATAACTTGCGAACCAAGCTGCGTATCAAAGGCTCTGAGCGACATCTGGTGCTCAAGTACCGCGGCTGTCTACACAAGTACATAAAAAAATGGAATTCCTGGACATCTCCTTGCTTGGCACATCATATCGATATGCTATCAAAATGGAATAGAAATCTAAATAGAAGAAGTAGGATTTTGTATTTGCAAACCCTTCACAATAGAAGCAGGACAAGGGCTTCCCCAAACCATCAACGAAGGATAGAGCCAGGCTAGACCACCCCAAGACAATCCATCGAAGCTACAAACAAAGAATAACATTGGGAAGACGAAGAAGGACACAAGAAAGTGGTGTGAGTTCCACAAGAACCCCTCTCATAACACCAATGAATGCCACACAAAGTAGTCACTGGTCACCAAGCTAAAAGCTTCAAAACTAGATGTTGGTTCTGAATCTGAGCCAAATTTGGACAAGAGAAAACAAATCATTGATGTCGAACCCAATGCCACCATTGCCACCATCAAGGTCCAACAAAGATGGAGGAAGGTGAATGCCTCTTCCTTTCACAAATGTGGGTGACTAGTGCTCCACAATGTTTCATTTTCGATAGCGGGAGTCGAAAGAACCTCATATCAAAAGAGGTCATTAAGCAACTGGGCTTGTCAACAATGCCACACCTGCAAACATACACCATTGGGTGGCCCCACCAAGGGTGAGATATTTGCATCAGTAAAAAATTTCGACTTCCCTATAGAATGAAGCCTTTCACGGATGAGGTATTGTGTGATGTTGCTCCCCTTGAAGTTTGAGATGTTTTTTTAGGCCAACCATATTTGTCGAAGTGACATGCTATGTATGAGTCTAGATCTCATAGTGTTATTATTACTTTGGGTAGACAACTATAAAAAATACCAGAGGTTGCTTCCCCTACTGCCATTTTTTTCATCTCTGCTAAGTAATGCAGTATGATCATCTCCAATTGGGAAATTTTTCTTCCTTCTGATTCACACTCAAAGAAATGGGAAGATTGTGGCCACATCCATGGCCTACACACAGGGCTCCTTTAAGTAGCAACAAAAAGTGAATAACATCATGGAAGAGTATTGAGACATCTTCTCCTCACCCATGGGGGTACATCAACACTGTCAAGTCAAGCATTCCATCAACTTGACCCCCAATACACCACTACCCAATGGGACAAGCTATTGTCACTCTCTCTTGGAGAATGAAGAAATAAGGCAGCAAATTCAAGAGCTACTCCAAAAAGGGCACATTAGATTGAGTTTCTCACCTTGTGGATGTCCAATTTTACTTGTGCAAAAGAAATATGGGATCTGGCGACTTTGCAATGGTTATCAAGCCATGAAAAAAATCACAATCAAGAATCTATACCTGATTGCCTGAATTAAAAACCTGCTTGACTAGCTTAAGGGTTCAAGTATTTCAGTAAGAGTGATTTGAAGTTCAGCTATCACCAAGTCCAAATAGAACTGTTATAGAAATTTTTGTGACTTACAGCATGAAGCATGAAATGTCAATAATCTAAGGGATCCAAAGTCCCTAAACATGTTGTTCCTACCCCTAGAGGAACAAGGTCAGCAAACCACAGCACTGAATATCAGTTCTCCACCTGAAAACACTCAAAAACAAGCTAATTCTGGATCATGTCAACTGCTCCACTGAGCATCTGCGCTGAATGTCAACTGCTCCACTGTGTACCTGCGCTGAATGTCAACTGCAAGGAAGGCTACCTGCGCTGGGCGAGTTGGGACAAGTGGCACAGTCATTCTTCAAGGTGTCAATGCCCAGGAAGCTTCCAAAATGACACTTGGATCAGGGAATTCAACTGGTGATGAGTAAGAGGGTCTAGATCTCCAAGTGGAAGCAAGAACCTCCAAGTGGACTCAAGAATTGAAGAATAACTGAAGTGGGAGAGGACACTAGTTAGCTTCATGCCAGCTACAAGCTGACTCATCCTTTCTCCAAAACTCCTATATATAGAGCTCTCTCATGAGGTCTCGAGAGGCTGGAATCTTGTGAATGTAAGGAAGTGCTGTTGGTTTGAGTACAAAACTATTGGGTGATTTGCTTTGAAGGAGGTGAAGAGGAGATTTCTTTCTGCTGGGAGGTGATGCTGGATTAGGCCTTTTATGGTTGTATCACTTCCTGAACTTTACTTCTTCCATTAATAAAGCATTTGAGGTTCTTCTATATGCATGTGTCTCAATGGTGTATTGCTATACTTGTGTATTTGATTTATTCTAATCCTTGAATCAATTATGAATGTATGCTTCTTGTAGTTTCCCTCTCTTGCCATTTTGCAGGATCTTGGTGTAGCTGGGCCAGTGAAAGAGCAAGGAGCTGGGAGCAAGTAGCAAAGAAAGAAGATTGGATCAATCATTAGCGGAAGACAATGGTTAGTGGATCTCTTTCTCCCCTCTCTTACATCTCATAAAGAAGTAATCTCGAATAGCTTTGCTTTGATTGTTGCTGAGGTACTATCACCCTTAGAGTGGGATAGGGTCTTTCCGTATTGGATACTTTTCCCAACAACAAATTGGCGACTCCACTGGGGATCGTATCTTGTTGGTTGTTTGTGCTTTTGCTATTCATTTCATAAACACAGGGAGTACCGAATCGAACTGCATTTGAATCTTTCAAATGCAAAGTAGAGGGCAGCTACTCTAGCTCAGTTTCTGGGCAAGTTTATGATTTGAAGAGCTGATCCACAAGGACTCTGAACAACTCGTAGTGATATCTTTTCATCCTCATTTTCATCCCTTAGTGAGTACTTGACTGATAGCTTCTGATTTGGCCAAAAACTGTGAATTTTTGAGCAATCTGTGACCCGGAAACTGAGAAAAACGAAAGTTTATCTCTTCAGTGCAGGCACTGTGAAGGCAGTCTGCATTTTAGCGCAGTTCCCGAAGGGGCTACCGGCGCTGAAGGTCAAACTGCCAGTGTACTACCTGCGCTGAACCAGTTTTTCCTAGTGCTACTGGGGTTATCTGCTGTTTATTGCCCTGTTTTCACCCTTGTTTTTGCAGCCTGTTGTCTGTCAATGTACCTATCTGAAACCAACTTTCCTTGCCACTATTCCGCCTCGGTTGTATAAAGAAACTGTATTTGTTCTTTGTGTATTTCTTATATCATTTACAGTTTCCCATAACAAAAAGTGAACTAGTCTTGCTGTGACCTCTTAGATCTAGACCTGTGATAAGTGTCGTTTTGATCTTAAGAGTTAGTTTATTTGCTGTTCATAGCTGATTGAGCTTTTGCTTTCGTCATATGGTTTGAATTTATGTATTTCTAGTGTCGAAACAAGTAAATCTTAAGGTGTCTTTTGATTTTGGACAAGCTTGTTTGCTTTCGCTTGAAATTGAATTCGAAATTATACAACAGCTTTCTTTTTGTATTACATCAACATTAAGAAAGAGAAAAGAAATACCTGCATTGTGCATGTGCATTGTGACAGTTTGTATGATGATTTATGGAAAAGTGCATTAGTGTGTGCTCTATGATCTGTGTGAAAAGATGATGTCTTTCTTTTCCCTCAGTAGTTAAGATTTTCAAAGTTGAAAGATTGAAAAGCTTGCTTATCATCTTAGACTGCATTTAGGAGTGTTACTATACATCTCGTGGTGATCCATAAAGGCAAACTGCTAAACAAGATCAACCTTAAAATGAATTGAATTTACATAACAACGCATTGAAACATAACGCAAACACATAGAGGTCTAAGCTAGAGACGTGTTCCGGCGTCGTTAAACGTGATATCTTAGCGTTGAGTGGTTGGGTGATTCCTCCACGGTGAAGCGATAAGTATCAATACGGACTTATGCTCCCACGTACCGTCGCGTATATATTGGGAGACCCCTATAGGAACAAAGCCTTTATCCATAGGAAGCCATGTCGGCCGCCCTACTGATCGCAATGCAGTGAACACAACATTCACAAAGATCGACCACTTGTACTGTAAAACGTATTCTGTGGTTTTGCGAAAAGTTTGGCACACCCTCTGCCTAGATCTCCAGAGTAGTTTCTTTTGGCCTTTTTCAAACTCTATAACTGAAAAATTCCATCCGAGCATTTGTCACTTCGGGCTCGTTAAAACATCGAAGGAGACTAGAGTCATCTTTAGCTTTTTCTCGACTCTTAAAAAGTGAAAAAGCAAGTTGTGTCTAAAGCGTCGTTATAAAATTTATTTTAAACGGAACATAATCACCTCCTATTCCTGCGTTGATCTGTAGGTTGAGAACATGGAACGCCCCAACCAAGGAATTCCACATGATGGAAATCCTAGTCCTTTCTCCTCTTGGGGAGAAGTTGGTGCGCCCCACATGGCCACATTGTCGCTTCCAGGACTGACAATTGGCCTGCCTATTTGGCTATTCTCAACCAATGTAGTTCAGAACACCATGGTTCCCGAATAGTCGAGTCAACAGTTAGATCAGTCTAGATCTGCCCACCAGCTTTCTACTTCCTATAACTCTTCCTCCAATCCTTCATCTTCGCAAGGTAGAGCCGGCAAAAGCCAAGCTCCCATGGAGAAGAAGGAGAAGAAGAAGAAAGAGAAGAAGAAGAAGGAGCCTAAGGCGACCGGGGGCAAGCAAAAGACATCTAACAAAAATCCACACACAGCACAGACCGGGCCTAAATCGCCATGTGTCATATGTAGAGGAGACCACTTCCATAGAGATTGTCCCTGTATTCCCCGGATACTAAGGGACTGGTCCCCTCGTTTGCACAGTTCGGGAGCATCAACCTCTGATAGCCATGTTGAATGCTTACCGTCAACCAACGAAAGTGAAGGTTCAAGACAAAGAGGGGGAGCAAGATCCCCCTGCAGACTATGTGAAGGCGATCACGCCATCCACCGTTGTCCCTTCTTAGACGAAGCGAAGAGAGTTTTGGAAGATCGCCCGGTTTCATCGTTGAGACTTCCTCCTGGATACAAAAAACTCGTGCCAAGTCCTTCGTTGGTTGAAAATACAGCTGGCCCGCTCAAGTGGTCAGCTGAAGTGTCAGTCATTGAGAGTGAACCTATTGAATCCAGATCGGACGAAAGTCCAAAGGTCGAAACGGCAGTTGACCCGGTTCTTCCTTCAAAGGTTTCATCCTCAAATGACACCGTCACTGAAGATTCGTCTTCAAATGACACCCTCACTGAAGAGAATAAGGATGACACCATCCAGATTCTTTTCATCAACACCAACTCTGATGAGCATCAGGGCAATGCGCCCATTCCTTTATCGCAGGAAGGAACATCGTCAGGGTCATATCCGGCCGTGTATTCGGTCCCACCGCCAAGCAACCTGGTTGTGTCCTTTGATTGGAACCAACTAGGCAGACCCCGGTTGCCAGCCAGTATACCATTCAGAATCATAGTCCAAATTTATAGAATGGTAATGGCTGGCACTATCATTGATGAAGGGGCATCTGTGAGTACCCTTTCCTCTATTGCTTGGAAAGCACTGGGTTCCCCGGAGCTTTTGCTTGAGATAAGAAATCTCTCGGGTTTTGATAAAGGAACCAGTCGACCATTAGGGATCCTCCCCAATGTGCCTGTTACATTGAAAGGGAAGACCGTTCAAATGAACGTGATGGTCGTTCAAGGACCCTTGGATTATAACCTACTCCTTGGACGAGACTATATATATTGCATGGAGGCAATAGTCTCCTCACTCTTTAGAGTAATGTGTTTTCCACACGAAGGAAGAATGGTCAAGCTCGTAGACCAACTTTCATTTCCGGGATCACGCATCGCAAATAGTCACATACCAACCCTCAATGGTCTATTCACTCAAGAAATGTCTCCACCCCCAGTCCTCCTTCCCGATGAGTGCGAGTGATTTGGAAAGATGGGACTAGAACCCAGGGGGCATGCATCCTGGTCTACTTCGGGCAGAGGAAACCTTGGATATAAGGCAGAATTTCCGCGAAAGAATATGACTAGTCCGTACCCCATCCGTGGATGGAAGAGGGGTTGCTCTAGAATAGGATTCTTTTGTTAAGGTCACTTGTTTGACAAAGGTCATTCACCATTGTCTACTTCGGTAGACAGTGCCGAGGAGATGTTTTCGTTTGATGGTGTTAACAAAACAATCTTTGGGTAACCAGAAAGAGGCAAGCCTCACCCTTTAAAACAAATGTTTTGACGGATAAGTAGGGGCAGCCTTGAAATTTTACTTTATACCTGGGGGCATGCAAACCTTTTGGAGTGCAAGCAAGGGACGACTATTTATTTTTTAAATTTTTAGGTCCTCCCTTTAAACCTGTAGGTCTAACCCTTTAAACTCGTAGGATTAGCCGTTTCCGAACTTGCATAAAGAAAGGATGAGAAGGAGCATAGCTTCGTGGGATAAAGCTCCATAAAAAATAGCTATCTCACAGGAGACATTCTTATCTTATGACTGGTATATCGAGCAGTTTTACCGCAGAATTTATGCTCGTTAAAAAATAGAAAAGCGAGATCCGAGCAGTTTTAACACATAGTTCATGCTCGTTAAAAAATAAACATAAGATTGAGCATTCAAGCTCATTAAAAAATGAACATACCCCGGTAAATAATCTCTGTGATCGTAAATTTATTAGCCATAAAAAGCCTTGGTCGTGTTTGCACCTGCCACCTCCATTTCATTTGGCCAATCGTTCACCTCCATATGATTGTTTACCTATTTTGAGGAACACCTGCGAAGAGTGATTTCACTTAGCCATCCTTGTGACATTGCCGTGATTGGAAAATTCCAACCTGTACCTGGAATCTACTGCTATCCCTGTTTATCATTCGTTCCTCAAAAGACGAGTCTTCTTTGAGCTCTTTTCATCTGACTAGTAAAATATGAAAAGTTTGCCGAGTTTTGGCCTTCCAGCTCGTTAAAGTGACCGGAAGAGCTATCCCTCCTCTAGATTTTAATCTTTTTGGACCTGAGGGATTATTACACAAAAAGGTCGAGCGCTTGCTTTATTCGGCTCATTAAAGTTATTGAAAACTCATCCCTTCTGTATTGTTTTATACTTTTTCGGACTTAAGGGATTAGATGACGAAAAATGAATTTTGGAGTTAACTTTCTGTACCTTTTCAGACTCTCTAAAAATGAAAAGGACCGAGTTTTCCTTGTCGTTAGACTCGTAAAAATGATTAAATAGCGACAAACTTGTCTTTAGACGAGAACGAGTTTCCCTATCGCTAGGCTCGTTAAAACATAGCGATGGGCTTGCCCGAAGGGCAGGTTATAGAACAAGCATATGTTATCCTCCTCAAGCTTGACAAAAATAAAGAGGTACTGGTCAGAAATGACTGGGGAAAAATTGGGAGAACCTCAAAGCTTAATGGTAGCAAGTCACTCTTAAACATGACACTTTTCCTCCGTATCACATCGGGTTGGGTTGTTTCATTCACCGGTCTCATCACCATGGTCTTCGCCAAACCATCCACATTTGGGGTAATGCTACCGATCCATCGCATCAGTGTCGTTATATGTTCAAGAGATGTTGTTAAGAAAGAGTCAACCATGTCCCATCCACTGCCATACATTATCCTTCATCCACCCATGATCGCCACCCTGAATCATATCTCACAGATTGTTTTCACCTCCATTAAAATCATTAGCTCCGTTCCGTGTCACTGATGTGGGATTCATTAAGGTCCTCCTTTGACGGATCGCTTCTTGTCGACTTCAGCTCATTATCCAAGAAGTTGATCTAGGAACACCCCCCTCAGTACTTTGAAGCTTGCATGCCTCAATGGCAAGTTTCTCACTTCCGGCGACAGGTATACATCAATGACCTTCGACCAGAAGATTTTGCGTGGTGTTCGACGCCAAGTCCTTTATTCACACCACGTGAATTGTACTGCAGTACCTTGAGGGTCATTATCATTATTGGTGATTCCTCTCGCGCTTGTTAACGGTTTACATTATTGACCGGTAATCAAGCGATGTCTTTCCATGTTCGACTTCAGCGCAATTCTCACATGGATCGACTTGTACTTAGAGTGAAGATCGAACGAGTTTGAAGACCCCGTATCTAGTTTCATCCATCCGGGCTGCGATATATATTCAGGAAATATAAAAACATTTGACATGTACACCATTGCAGCAGATGATCATCCTACTCAAAGGATGATAATTTCAGCAGAGAATTATCAGTCTACCATCAGACGATCGTCTGTTCTATGTACTAAAATGAATTTATAAAGCTGAGCATGGGAATGCCCGCCTCAGCTAGATCATGAAAGCAGAATGAAAAATAATGTATTGTATTGTATTTTATTACAGGTCACCTCTCAGCGATTGAATGAACTTCGGATCCTCCTGATAAAGCATTTCACCCGATAAACGACCTCATACTTTAGGGGGCAACTGTTATAGACATTTTTGTGCCTTACAGCATGAAGCATGAAATGTCAATAATCTAAGGGATCCAAAGTCCCTAAACATGTTTTTCCTACCCCTAGAGGAACAAGGTCAACAAACCACAGCACTGAATATCAGTTCTCCACCTGAAAACACTCAAAAACAAGCTAATTCTGGATCATGTAAACTGCTCCACTGAGCATTTGTGCTGAATGTCAACTGCTCCACTGTGTACCTGCGCTGAATGTCAACTGCAAGGAAGGCTACCTGCGCTGGGCGAGTTGGGACAAGTGGCACAGTCATTCTTCAAGGTGTCAATGCCCATGAAGCTTCCAAAATGACACTTGGATCAGGGAATTCGACTGGTGATGAGTAAGAGGGTCTAGATCTCCAAGTGGAAGCAAGAACCTCCAAGTGGACTCAAGAACTGAAGAATAACTGAAGTGGGAGAGGACACTAGTCAGCTTCATGCCAGCTACAAGCTGACTCATCCTTTCTCCAAAACTCCTATATATAGAGCTCTCTCATGAGGTCTAGGGAGGATGGAATCTTGTGAATGTAAGGAAGTGCTGTTGGTTTGAGTACAGAACTATTGGGTGATTTGATTTGAAGGAGGTGAAGAGGAGATTTCTTTCTGCTGGGAGGTGATGCTGGATTGGGCCTTTTATGGTTGTATCACTTCCTGAACTTTACTTCTTCCATTAATAAAGCATTTGAGGTTCTTCTATATGCATGTGTCTCAATGGTGTATTGCTATACTTGTGTATTTGATTTATTCTAATCCTTGAATCAATTATGAATGTATGCTTCTTGTAGTTTCCCTCTCTTGCCATTTTGCAGGATCTTGGTGTAGCTGGGCCAGTGAAAGAGCAAGGAGCTGGGAGCAAGCAACAAAGAGAGAAGATTGGATCAATCATTAGCGGAAGACAACGGTTAGTGGATCTCTTTCTCCCCTCTCTTACATCTCATAAAGAAGTAATCTTGAATAGCTTTGCTTTGATTTTTGCTGAGGTACTATCACCCTTAGAGTGGGATAGGGTCATTCTGTATTGGATACTTTTCCCAACAACAAGAACCAACTGATCTTTGAAAAATTTCTTTCAAGTCCAAGGAGGGTGTTTTTGAATGGTTGGTCATGCCTTTTGGTTTGACAAATGTTTAACAACTTTCATGAGGATGATGGATGATATCTTGTGGCCTTTCACGAACTTGTTCGTGGTTGTATATCCGAATGATATTATCATCTTTAGCAAGTCTATTTGGGAAGAACACTTGTATCATATTCAACAGGTCCTCCATACTTTGTGGCAGCACAAGCTATGTGCTAACTTGGAATAATGTTCTTTCGACATGGACAAGGTCCAATACCTAGGCTGCATTATTGATCATGAACAAGGAGTGCCTATGGATCTAGCTAAGATCCAAGTCATTTGGGATTGGATGGTATTGACTACTCTAACTGAGCTTTGCAACTTTTTGGGCCTTGGCAACTTCTACCAAAGGTTCGTGCTAGGGTTCTCGTATATTTCTTGGCCCTTAAGTCAAGTAACCAGGGATGGAGCAAAAACAATTTTTTTTTGTCTGAATCACAACAGAAGGCATTCAATGAGCTAAAATACCACCTTTACTCTTCACCAATCCTCACCTTTCCAGACTTGCAACAATCATTTGAGATTAAAAAGCATGCCTCCAATTATGCCATCACTGCAGTACTCATTCAACAAGGACATTTGGTGGCTTATCATAGTGAGACACTCTTTGATACTGTTCGAAGATACCCCCCCTATGATAAGGAGATGTATTCCATCGTGAAAGCATGCCAACAATGGAAACATTATATTATGGGGAAGGAGACGATCATCCACACTGATCACATACCTCTTCAATTTATGCAGACACAAGGGAAGTTACAAAATCAACACCATAAGAAATGGTAAACATACCTGTTGTTTCTCCTAGAGACTGTTCCTGGTTGTGAGGGAACCAGTGCTTGGAACATCTAAAGATTGATGAAAAATTTAAAATAGGTGGTCGGAGGGATAGGCCATGAGGGCATGCAACAAAGCTTTAAAACCATATTGGCAAGATAGATGAGGATTGTATAGTTTAGGTTTTCGAGAGGTGACTAGAAGAAAAAAGGAAAAAAATGCCTAATAATTGAGGCACTTAAGAATCTTAGCTTTGTACCCGCAGAGGAATTGGTGCAAAGAGCGAATTTAATGGGTGAGTGCCCGATATGGTGGAGTGCCTATTAAGGGATTCAAACCAAAAATATGAGTATTGTTAATTACATGTAAATTCATAAATTCGATTTAAATCAACCAACATCTTCATTACACTCATACCAGTTGAAGAAAAACACTAACGAGTGAAAGAAACATAAGAAGACAACAATTATGCAATTATCTCAAAATTGGAATCAACAATGATTTGCATTCTTTGATTTTAGAGAGATTTATTTGTTACAAGACCGACATAACTCAAAATCTCCGAACCCCCTCACAAATGCCCCCTCTGGAATTTTATTTTTGCCTCCTGTGAAGGAAATGTAACTAGGTTCGGTCTTCATAAATGTACTTTTGATATTTGTATTTATTCAAGAAAAAGAAATGTTATTTTTTATAATATATTTCAATGAGATTCTTGCTCAATTAAGTAGGTCTAGCACATGTTAAAGTGCTATAGGTAAATCAAAAGGTCAAAAGAATTATGTTAAAGACCTTAAGGGTATGTTACATTGTATAAGTGTCAAGAAAGTCACCTCCAAGAAAAGTCAAGTCCCCTCCTATGCAAAGGCACCATCAAAGGGTCTTCTCCAAGCATGTGACACCACCAAAGAATCCATCCGAAGCAAGCATAACAAGTTAGCTTGCAGACTGTCCTCAAGTTAGCCTAAAAGGAGGGACAGTCCTCTATATATAGAGGCTGTCCACTCCATTATAATGCACTTAAATATCTCTGAAATCAGCGAAGGGAAGTAGCCGAAAAAGAGAAGGGAAAGCCTAGTCTAAAGGGTCTCCAAGACAAGCGAAGGAAGGAGGAAGAAGGCCGAAGTGAAGAGGACTATTTCTAGGGCTAGAAACAGTCACACATGTGAAGAAGAGGAGGGTAAGTCTGTGGGTATGACAACAGGATCAAACAGTTCATGAATTAGTGTTGGTTGGGTTTGAAACTAGGCCTACAAGGCCTCCCAAGTCAAACGAAGAAGCCTATCTCTCTAGTGAAGGAAAAGGACACTAGTTCTCTAAGGTACCTCTCACATGTTCAATAATTAGGGCTGCAATGCTATCACACTAAGCCTACCACCATACATCAAGAAGGAACTCAGATGATAAAGAGAAAAAATGAGTATCCTTAGGTGAAGGATATCACTAAGAAAAAGTATCTCTTCTAGAATATCTACTTACAGTGGAAGGAAGAATGAAGTGCTGGAAGAAGGATGAAGTACTGAAAGGAGGTAGACAAAGTGCCAGGGAAACATAATACAAAGAAAAGGAAGGACTTGACTTGTGCTTGGAGGATCTTCTATTCAAGAGTCTAGGGTTTGGCATTGATCATGAAAGAAGCTTCAATAAGAGAAAAATTATTGAAGGGTTTTCCTCTCAAGAGAAGAGAGGTTTTGGCCCTGGCAGAGAGCCAACATATTGTGTTCTTGTTTTATGGTTTGATAGTAGTTTGATGAAGCACACACACATGCATTAATAAGAGAAGAATTAGATTAAGCTAACAAAAGACAAATTGTAAAAATACTTCACAAATTGTTATCTAGTCTCGAAGAATCACTCTACACCTAATTGGCCTATATTATTCAACATGGTATTGGAGCTAAGGTGACACATCAAGGAAAGGGCAACTCAGGAACACTCATCAAGGAGAAGCATCTACAAGGTTGAAGCATCAAGCCAAATTTACTCAAGGAAAAGAATGCCTACCATCTATCATTCATCAAGGAAGACTACAAAGAAAGAATACGAGCATTACACAAAGGCACCTACAAAGAAGAGCAGATCAAAGAGAGACCTACATCATCTACAAGTTACCAAGAAAATATCTTCATCAATCAAGTCTACTTGGAGAAAGCAACTTGAAGAACATCAAGATCCAAGGAAGGCAAGCCATCAAGTCTTTAAGGAGGAAGCAAATCCATTACATCTAAAAAATATATCAAGTAAGCATATGTCCCCTTCTGAATATACATCAATGTCTTTTTGCAAGGAAAGCAACAAATTGGTAGGTACCAATAACTTTCTTGCATGGAAGAAGACTTATTTACTTCTCAAGGAGAAAGAACTCCTAGAACACATCAAAGGGAATGTTACTATTCCTGCTAAGGAACAAACTCAAGCCTTAGCCAAGTATAATAAGGATGAGACAATAGCTCAAAGGATTCTAATAGAATCCATCAAAGACTCTCTCATTCCTTATGTCTCCAATTTTGAAACATCAAAAGAAATTTATGATAAGCTAGTAGAGCTATTCTCGGTATCCACAACCGGAGAAGTGATATCTCTAAGAAATGAATTGTACAAAATGAAGATATCAAATGAAGGAATAAATCCCTACTTCATGAAGATCTATGAGATGAAAAATCAACTTCAAGAGCTTGGGGAAGTCATGTCTGACAGAGAAATGACAACTGTAGTACTCAATGCTCTACCTGAGGATTGGGGCAACTTCACATCAAGCATATATGCCAAGGAGGCAACCAAACTCAGTGAAATATGGTCTCTATGTAAGACAGAGGAAACCAGACTTAAGGCAAAGGAATATGTGGGATCAAAGGAGCAAGAATTTGCTACCATGACCAAGAAAGGGAGAATTTGGCAAATTTGGTCCACGAAGAACAAACAACAAAGACATGTCCAAAATCCAATGCTATGGATGTCAAGGATATGGACAATACTAAAAGAATTGTCCTAAGCTTAAGAAGGACAACAACAACAAAAGAAAGAGGGAAGAAGCTCACATGACTCAAGAGGTGAAAGAAGAAGAAAATAAGCAAAAGAAGGAAGATCCTCCGAATCTCTACTATGACTAAGTCAAACTATTTACTTGAAGTCTTCTTTCAAGGTTTTGAGTAGAATAGGAACATGTAGAAATTGCATGGTTAGAAACATCTTCTAGAATCTAGAAGCATGTAGTACATAGAGTTATAGATACTCATGTAGAAGTAGTATTTATAAATAAGAAAAAAATGCATGGTTAGCAATATCTTCTAGAATATAGGAGCATGATGGACATAGATCGAGATATCCATGTAGAAGGAGCATACCTAGAATAGGACCTTGTCCACTATGAAAGAAAATTGATCATGAATAAGAATATTAGAAGATCTCCATCATCAAAAGGAAAGAAACATTTGCAGGGTAAGGGTCTTCAAGATCCTATGATGGAATCTTCAAAAGAGGATTCATGAATAGGAAACATATGTATCATTGGGAATTCCCATTCATGGGACTCAAGAAAAGGATGATGTGTAGGCAAGCTAAGATAAAGAAAGATGGGCCACATCAAGGACAACCAAATGAAGCCAAGATGATCAAAAGAGAATCAAGATGAGGTATGTATTCATCAAAGTTTAGTCATGTTATCATATATATTTGAGTCATGGGAATAGTTTTATAACATGATCAAGTATGAAAGAATCTCTTCCACCAAGGACATGCTCAAAGGCATGTGATACACTGCAATGAAGGTAAACAAAAGAATATGCTCACATAAGGAGTATAAGATTGCTGACTAAGAAGCAAGAAGAAATGATGATTATTCTAGGAAGAAAGCAATGAAGAAGTGCTCTCACAAGAAGCATAATATGATTGACCTATCTATCCAAAGAGAAGCAAATGAAGAAAGAGATCAAGAATGTGAAGAACACCATGATCACTGAGAATCACTATCTGACAAAAATACTTTGAAGATATCTCCCAAAAGAAGGCAGGACAAATTTGACAAAGGAGGGAAGGAGCCTTGACAACTATGAAGGCCTTAGAGATATGAAAGATGCTGATAACTGATTCTACTCTACAAAGATGTCGTGATGAAGAAACCATCTAGCAAAAGAAAAAAAAGCAATGTTAAAGCAATATCAGGATGAAGTCGTGATGGGCTACCAGGTCGAAGCATGCAAACAAGCAAGTACAACAAAGCATCCATGAGAAGAGTATTTCGAAGCATGGAAAGCTGAAAAAGGAGTATCCAGATGAAAAGAAAACCTGATGTATGGAAAGAAATACACTTTCCACGAAGGAAGTAATGACATGATAAACCAGGAAGGAAAGTGATCGATGGATGGTGCCCTACCTAGAAGAAGTTTGAACAAAGACTTCATGACATCAAATAAAGGAAGGAGATCAAGCAGCTGAAGGAACCATGAAGAAGAAGTTGTTGATGAATGAAAAAATCCCTAGTTAAGAGGGAGCTCTGACAAGTCCATGATCAAAAGGGAGTTTTGGATCACCCCTGATTACAAAGGAGTGACATTTGTGTTTTTCCATCTCATGGGTCAAGAACTAGACCAAGACTAACAACCGTAAGTCTAGATGAAGGTCATGAATGGAAATGTAGACACAAGATAGACAAAAAATTCTTGTCCTCACTTGGGAAGAAAGAATGGGAGGATTAGGTAATCATCTAGCATCCGATACTCTTTGAGGATGTGTAGGGAATCCAAGACAAGAGTAGGCAAGAGGACTGATATTCTTTGAGGGTTGGGAACCCAAGATAAGAATAATCTGTTGGGTCCCTATAATACTGGTGATTACCCCATTACTATTGTAGTTATACCCCTTATTAATATTGTTGTGCCCCTATTGCCCCCATATTGTTAATACTGTGCCCCATAGAATCCCTCTATTTTTATTTTTGTGGCTTTATATTATTATTGTTAGGTCGGCTGGATTATATTGTGACTCCTTAGACTCCTATATATAGAAAAGAGGTTTTTTCAATTGAATCATCAAAGAAATTTTCATTTATGTAATGTAAAGGAGGTTGCCCCCTCGAAGAGGCTGAATTCTAAGGCGTTGACCTATCTTTTCTATCTTTTCTTGAGCTGGTTTCATAACATTTGGTATCAGAGCTTTGGATTTTAGGGTTTCACTACTCCAAACAGGTCATCGTGGAATTTTTGCTATAACTTTTTTTCTATGACATTTCAGAAGTAAAAAAAAAAACCCGTTTGAGAAGAAATCACGCTGAACCTTGGGTCCGAATTTCAGAGCTTTTCGCACGATATTTGCAGAGATATGATCTGAGGAAGTTGGTCTTTTTGTAGACTCCTGAATTACATTCAAAACAGGTGACCTGGGGAAAATCGTCATAACTTTCTCTCTGGGGATCGGATTGAAATTTCGTAAGAAGGTATAGAAAGAGGATGGACTGTAGTTTCTTTTATGTATGTTTCAGATCCAAAGGTCGAAACAATGACTCGTGGCATGTTATGCTCTTAACCTGCAAAATGATACCCAAATACAGAATATGCGAAGAAAAGATACCCAGAACACAGAATAGCAATGATTTTATTATTCAGAGAGTAATGTTCACTTGCCTCTTCAAGGGGGAAACCTCCAATAGAGCAGAGCTCGACTACAAAATAAGACACGATGCTCCTCGCAGGGAGACTCTATCCTTTATATATGACTCATACATGCAATACCACGGGCCAATACCGTGGGTTTTATTAATACCATCTATCTAATACTACAGCCCATTTGCAACTAACTGTGGTTCCGTCATTAATTGCGGATTAACCACTTACAATTATTAATATGGGCTTTATTGACTCTTGACTATGATGTGATCCCATTACATAAATAAGGGGGTTAGGGTGGGACCCTAACATGCCCTCCCCCTTAAGACGAGCCTTTTCCTCAAGGCTGAAGCTGCGGAAACTGCTGAAGAATAGTGGCTGGTTCCCAAGTTGCATCTTCCGGAGAGGTGTCTTTCCATTTGACGAGGACTTCCTTAATCATGCGGCCGCGCATTTGCTTGTCTCGTGTGTCTAGGACCTGTTCGGGTTGAAGCCAGATGGACCCTTCTTCGTCCAATTTAGGTAGACTGGTCTGAATTCTACAATTGTTCCCAATCACTTTCTTGAGGCATGAGACATGGAAAACTGGATGGATTTTTGTAGTAGGTGGCAAGGCCAACTTGTAGGCCACTTCTCCAATGCGCTGAAGTACTTGATATGGTCCGTAGAATTTGGGAGAGAGTTTCTGACATCCCTTGTCCTTGAGTGATGTTTGCTTATATGGTTGTAGCTGTAAAAAGACCTGATCCCCTTCTTGAAATTGGCGCTCTGAGCGATGTTGGTCTACCTATTGCTTCATGCGGTTCTGAGCTTGATGAAGATTCTCTCGAAGATGGGTGAGCATGGTTGCGCGATGTTGTAGGAGTTGATCCACTGCTTGTACTTTTGAGCATCCCTTGAGATACAAAGTAGGTGAAGGTGGGAGTTGACCACATACTGCTTCATAGGGATTCATTTTGGTGGTGGCATGATAGTTGGTGTTATACCACCATTCAGCCAGAGGTAACCGCTGTACCCAAAGGTGTTGCTTTTCTGAAGTGAAACACCTAAGGTAGGTTTATAGACATTTGTTGACGGCTTCGGTTTGACCATCTGTTTGCGGATGATAGGAAGTACTGAGTTTGAGTTGAGTGCCTTGTATTCTGAAGAGTTCTTGCCAAAAATTACTGGTGAAGATCGGGTCGCGGTCGGACACAATAGACGTGGGCATGCCATGCAATTTGAAGATCTGATCCATGAAAGATTGAGCAACCAAAGTTGGTGTAAACGGGTGGGGTAGGGTGCATAAATGAGCATACTTCGACAGTCGGTCCACAACCACCATGATGACTGACTTGTTCCCTGACTTTGGAAGACCTGTAATGAAATCCATAGAAACCTCCATCCAAATTGAGGCTGGAATGGGCAATGGTTGTAATGTGCTTGGTGTGTTGACGGTTTCCCCTTTGTGGTGTTGACAGACATCACATTCTGCTACGAAAGTAAGGATGTCCTTTTTCATGCCTATCCAAAAAAATGATCTTCTGGTGCGAGCATACGTCTTCTGAAAGCCAGAATGTCCTACAATGGGAGATGAGTGCAATTCTACCAAAATGCGACTTTTGAGGGTGGATGTTGGTGATATTACGACTCTGTCCTTGTAGCGAAGAATATCATCCTGCCACGAGTAGCCCTTGGTGGAATTTGGATCTACCTACAATTGAGAAATGAGTTGGGAGAGCCCGGGGTGTGAAAACCATTCCCTGCGAGCCTCTTCAATCCATTCTGGAATGGGGAGGGAAATTGCTAGCATAGTACTTTCCTCCTCAAATTGGCAAGATAATGCATCTGCTACACTATTGTCTTTCCCTTTCTTGTAAATGATCTCATAATCATATCCCAGCATTTTGGCTAGCCATTTATTTTGTTGTGGGGAGGATAGGCGTTGCTCCAAAAAATATTTAAGACTGTGATGATCTGTGCGGATTTGGAAACGTCGCCCCAATAAGTAAGGTCGCCAGGTCTTGACTGCATGTAAGATGGCCATCATTTCCTTCTCGTAGGTAGATTGGCCCAGATTCCTCCCACTGAGTTGTTGGCTTGTGAAGGCCAACGATCGCCATTCCTGCATTAAGACCGCCCCAATACCTGTACCCGAAGCATCACATTCAATGACAAAAGATTTGGTGAAGTCAGGGAGTGCTAAGACTGGAGTGGAACACATGGCATTTTTTAGAGCTGTAAAGGCCTGTTGTGCTTCCTCATTCCAGAAGAATGAATTTTTCTTTAGGAGTTGGGTGAGGGGCTTTGCTATGCGACCATAGTTGTGGACAAATTTATGATAATAGCCTGTGAGACCCAAAAATCCTCTCAAGCTCTTCAAAGTCTTAGGTTGAGGCCATTCCTGCATTGCCTGGATCTTTTTGGGGTCCACCTTGACACCTTCACGCCCCACAATGTGGCCCAAATACTCTACTTCTGCCATGCCAAACGAACACTTGGACATCTTGACAAATAATTTATGCTTGCGGAGCAGTTGCAAGAGTAGATCTACATGCTGAAGATGTGCGGCCCAAGTGCAACTATAGATGAGGATGTCATCAAAGAAGACAAGGACAAATTTCCTGAGATATGGTTTGAGAATGTGGTTCATAAGGCTCTGAAAAGTAGAGGGGGCATTACAAAGGCCAAATGGCATGACCAAGAATTCATAATGGCCTTCATGAGTTCTGAAAGTAGTCTTGGGGATGTCGACTTCCTTCATGTGAATTTGGTGGTAGCCTGAGCGAAGATCTAGCTTAGTGAATAATTGAGCCCCATTGAGTTCATCCAGCAAATCATCAACCACCGGGATGGGAAATTTATCTTTGACTGTCAACTTATTGAGGGCCCTGAAGTTGGGACACATCTGCCACTCCCCATCTTTCTTGAGCACCATGACCACTGGGGATGAATAAGGACTAATGCTGGGACGAATGACACCTGCTTCCAAAAGTTCCTTGATGATTTTTTCTATTTCATTCTTTTTGGTGAACGAATATCTGTATGGGCGCACATTTGGGGGTTGGGCCCCTGGAACCAAGGTGATGCTATGATCATGTTCCCCTCGCGAGGGTGGAAGCTCATGAGGCTTGTCAAAGACCAGCAGATGGTTATTTAAAATCTGTTGCATCTCAGGATGAATTGGAAGAGGCTTTGTTTCGACTGCCTAGATGGCATTAAATTGAGATACAACTCCATGATTGCCCTTTTTTAACAATTTTTACATCCTATGCGAGCTGATGATAGAGGGGGCTCCCGCCTGGAGTCCACGGAGGGTATGTGTGTAGTTGTTCTGCTTAAAACTCATATATAATTCCTGGAAATCCATTGTGATTGGCCCAAGAGTGCGGAGCCATTCAGCGCCGAGGACAATGTCGCAACCCCCCATGTGTATGGAAAACATGTGGGTTTTCAACTGATAATCCCCCATTTGAAGTTTGACATTTTCACAGCGGCCTTCACATTTCATTGTGCCTCCATCCGCAATTTGAACTTGGAAGTTAGAAACTGCGCGTACAAAACAATGCACTGCTTCTGCGACTTTTTGATGGATGAAATTATGTGTACTTCCACTATCAATCAAAACTACTACTGGGCGATGTTTAATAAAACCTCTGATTTTGAGAGTTTGAGGGGAAGAAATCCCTGCCAACGCATGCAGCGAAATAACTGGTTCGTCAGGGACATTGTCCTGTTGGTTGTCTTCTTCTAGCGCCTCATGGTCCTCCACTGGTGGATCTTCCTCTATTGAGCTGTAGTCAATGGCATCTATTTGAAAAAATTTGGGCTCCTTGCATTTATGACCTGGGGAGTATTTTTCATCACAGTAGTAACATAGTCCTTGCTTTCTTCTTTTAGACATTTTCGCAGGTGACACCTTTTGGACCTTAAGTGTTTGAGTCGTGTTGTGAGCCTGTGGGGGGCGACCTTTAGTGGAGAATTTTGGGCGACTGTATTGGGCCGCTAATGCACGTTCCACGTTACGAGCTACCTTGCAAGCCTCCGTCCATGTGGGAGGGTGGTGCAGTAGGACTTGAGCTTTGATGGCTTCTTTAAGACCGCTGATAAAACATTCTGTGTAGAACGCATCTGAGAGACCCCAAGTGCGGAAGGCTAAGGCTTCAAAAGCTGTAATATATTCATCCACTGTACCAATCTGTCAGAGCTTAGTAAGACGACCCAAAAAAGAGTCCTCCTGTTCAAAGCGGCCTTGAAGAGCTTTTGTAAATTGGGTCCAAGTCCTAAAAGGTCCATTGCAACGTTGATGCCATTCCCACCATTGCCACCTTTCATTGTCCAAGTACATGCTCCCCAACATAAGCTGAGTCGCATCATCTAAGATACGATTCAGTTTGAAATACTGGTCCATTTGTGCTATCCATGCCGACGGGTGAGAACCGTCAAATTTATGCATATCCAACTTGGGAGGTCGCTGACTGGGTGGTTGGTGGGTGTGCCAGACGTGAGGAGAGTGGCTAGACTCACCTTCATTGTATCCATTGCCATTATACGCCTCCTCGTGGGCTTGCTCCTTGTCCTTCGGGATGAGTTGCGCGACCTGGCTACTTAGTCTGTTAAGTTGAAGGGTGAGGGTGTGCATGGATTCTTCAAGTTTGTTGATCCTTTCATTGGCCATCGCTTGAGCTCTATAACATGATCAAGTATGAAAGAATCTCTTTCCCCAAGGACATGCTCGAAGGCATGTGATACAATGCAATGAAGGCATGTGATACAATGCAATGAATAGTTCTATAACATGATCAAGTATGAAAGAATCTCTTTCACCAAGGACATGCTCGAAGGCATGTGATACAATGCAATGAAGGTAAACAAAATAATATGCTCACATAAGGAGTATAAGATTGCTGACTAAGAAGCAAGAAGAAATGATGACTATTCTAGGAAGCAAGAAACGAAGAAGTGCTCTCACAAGAAGCATAATATGGTTGATTTACCTATCCAAAGCGAAGAAAATGAAGAAAGATATCAATCATGTGAAGAACACCATGATCACTGAGAATCAATATCTAACAAAAATACTTTGAAGATATCTCCCAAAAGAAGGCAGGACAAATCTGACAAAGGAAGGAAGGACCCTTGACAACTATGAAGGTCTTAGAGATATGAAAGATGTTGATAACTGATTCTACTCTACCAAGATGTCATGATGAAGAAACCATCCAGCAAAAGAAAAAAAGCAATGTTGAAGCAATATCAGGATGAAGTCATGATGGACTACTAGGTCGAAGCATGCAAACAAGCAAGTACAACAAAGCATGCATGAGAAGAGTATTCTGAAGCATGGACAAATGACAAAGGAGTATCTAGATGACAAGAAAACTTGATGTATGGAAAGAAATACACTTTCCACGAAGGAAGAAATGACATGACAAACCGGGAAGGAAAGTGATTGATAGATGGTGCCCTACCTAGAATAAGTTTGAAGAAAGACTTCATGACATCAAATAAAGGAAGGAGATCAAGCAGCTGAAGGACCCATGAAGAAGAAGTTGCTGATGAATGAAAGGGCCCCTAGTTAAGAGGGAGCTCTGACAAGTCCTTGATCAAAGGGAGTTTTGGATCACCCCTGATTACAAAGGAGTGACATTTGTGTTTTTCCATCTCATGGGTCATGCAGTAGACTAGGACTAACAACCGTAAGTATAGATGAAGGCCATGAATGGAAATGTAGACACAAGATAGACGCAACATTATTGTCCTCACATAGGAAGAAAGAATGGGAGGATTAGGTAATCATTTGGCATCTGATACTCTTTGAGGTTGTGTAGGGAATCCAAGACAAGAGTAGGCAAGAGGATAGATATTATTTGAGGGTTGGGAACCCAAGATAAGAATATTCCTAGAAGGTCACACTCAGAGAACACTCGGGTGAGTATGTACCTTGAGAGATAATGATGAAGGTGTCTATAAATCGTTGGTATCACCAGCATTGTAGCTTATGATCTAATGAAGATATGGAGCTATTAGTCAAGGCCTTGCACTTTGATAATGCTGATTGATATGATGCTATAACAGATGGATTACAAATCCAGTTTCTCTTATGTGAATTCTTCAAGATTGAAACATAGCCAAAAACCCTGTAATGTTGTATGAATACCTCCCTAGTTAAGAGGGTGTTTTGAAGGAAATGTAACTAGGTTTGGTCTTCATAAATGTACTTTTGATATTTGTATTTATTCAAGAAAAATAAACTTTATTTTTTATAATATATGTCAATGAGCTTCTTTCTCATTGAATTAGGTCTAGCATATGTTAAAGCGCTATAGGTAAATCAAAAGGTCAAAAGAATTATGTTAAAGACCTTAAGGGTATGTTACATTGTATAAGTGTCCAGGAAGTCACCTCCAAGCAAAGTCAAGTCCCCTCCTATGCAAAGGCACCATCAAAGAGTCTTCTCCAAGCATGTGACACTGCCAAAGAAGCCATCGAAGCAAGCATAACAAGTCGGCCTAAAAGGAGGGACAATCCTGTATATATAGAGGCTTTCCACTCCATTATAATGAACTAAAATATATTTGAAATTAGTGAAGGGAAGTAGCTGAGAAAGAGAAGGGAAAGCCTAGTCTCAAGGGTCTCCAAGACAAGTGAAGGAAGGAAGAAGAAGGCCGAAGTGAAGAGGATTGTTTCTAGGGCTACAAACAGTCACACGTGCAAAGATGATGAGGGTAAGTATGCGGGTATGACAACAGGATCAAACATTTCATGAATTAGTGTTGGTGGGGTTTGAAAATAGGCCTACAAGGCCTCCCAATTCAAGATAAGAAGCCTATCTCTCTAGTAAAGGAAAAGGACCCTAATTCTGTAGGGTACCTCTCACATGTGCGAGAATTAGGGCTGCAGTGATGTCACGCTAAGCCTACCACCATACATCAAGAAGGAACTTAGATGATCAAGAGAAGGAATGAGTATCCTTAGGTGAAGGATATCACTAAGTAAAAGTATCTCTTCTAGAAGATCAACTTACAGTGGAAGGAAGAACAAAGTGACGGAAGAAGGACGAAGTGCCGAAAGGAGGTAGACAAAGTGTAGGGGAAACGTAGTGCAAAGAAAAGTAAGGACTTTACTTGTGCTTGGAGGATCTTCTAGTCAAGAGTCTAGGGTTTGGCATTGATCACGAAAGAATATTCAATAAGAGAAAACTTACCGAAGGGTTTTCCTCTCAAGAGAAGAGAGGTTTTGGCCCTGGCAGAAAGCCAACATCTTGTGTAATTGTTTTATGTTTTGATAGTAGTTTGATGAAGCACACAAATACACATTAATAAGAGAAGAAGAAGATTAATCTAACAAAAGACAAATTGTAAAAAGAATTCACAAATTGTTATCTAGTCTTGAAGAATCACTCTACTACGAGATCAAAGGAAGGTTTCATTGCTTGTTTAGAAATTCTTGAACCCTCACCGACTTTTTTAGGTACCCCGACCAGAGATGTTTGGCCCTATATATGTAGAAGTATCTTAGGTTCCGAGCGCATATTCTTCAGCATCCCATCAGACCAGACCTCACACAGAGGATCACGACATTTTTCAGGGTACTACCTTCAGACAAGGGCACCAAGAGATTGATTGATACCCGTACGTATCTAGACTCCAGATCAATGAGGATCCGTGGGACCTCACCCTACCACACAAGATCTCAATAGAGGTTATGTATCAGATCCGTTCCAGGTTGACAGACTAGGTCCTCCGACATTTAGCAGTGTGTGAACCCCCCTAGGATATGATTTAGTGGACGGTCTACACTTGCCATTGACTCTTCATCGAGCCAACAGAATTTGTTGAGTTTCTTCAGTGTTATTCATTCAGCCTCAGTTGTTAGGAGAGATGGGTCTGATCCTCAGACCTATTAGCTCCTGGATCTTCTCCGCTAGGGCTAGATGCTGATTTACTTCATGCATTGTATCTTTTATAGGATACTGTTTGGTTCTCTCGCTTTGTATATACATCAGTGTGCTCGACAATCCCTTTGACCTAATTTGTGGTCATTAGTTGGACATAAATATAATTATATTATCTTATCTTATTTATCTACACTTAATTGCCTTAGATTCTTCAACACCCCATAGACCAATTCTCCAAAAAATGGGTATAAAACTAATTTACATAACTATCTCTTTCCACAAATGATAATTATTTCTTTTAAACACATAAGATTTAATTTTGGATTTTCGGAATGCTTTATAATATAAATATTATATATAAAAATACATATAATATTAATGTATGTATTTTTACATTCCAAAAATACATTAAACCCTTCCCTTAATAAGTTGTTTTACAATACATGCCGAAGTCATATTTTTGAGTTCGAGCCATAGATAATGAGTTTTGAAATATAATAATAAAGATATGCGCAGGTCCCTCAAGCTTCAATCACATGGTACGTTTGAGTTGAGGTGGATGCATGTGGGCCCAGGTGCTTCTCTTCACGCATAAACTAACAAAACAACATTATGGCTATTGAAAACTATAAATTGCTCTCAGGACCACCCTTGGTGGTTTTTGGAAATATGAAGGGGTGTTGTCAGGAAATAATTTTTCAACAAAGATAACCTTTGCATAAAAGAAGAAGGCCGAGAGCAAAATTTCTCATGAAAAGCTAAATTTTCCCCAAATTCATTTTTTTTATAAACCAACATCATAAAAATCGATCATGTGAAATCATGAACCCCAAAGAAACCTTTGTCCTTCATAGCAAGATTTAGCTACAACACATACAACAATTTTTGTACATCAAATACAACAAGGATAACACTAATCATGTCACTGACTGCCTTAGTTGACCTCTGGTTATGGCACTAACCATAATTTTCAACTCTTGTTATGCTACCTAATAAGCCTTTGTATTCCTTCTAGTGAGTGTGCCAAGATGATCTGGGAAGCACATTATATCTGAGTAGAAGGGAACTTTGGTGTGGATAAAATAGTGACAATAATATATAATTATTTTTAATGACCAAAACTTCAACAAGATGTTGGAAAGTATATCGGTTCTTTCACTTCTCGCGCCATTTCCAAACCAACCATTAAGAAGCAATGCCTATACACCCCTCTGCCTACTCCTAGCCAGACTTGGGAATCCATCTTAGTGGATTGTATGTCTAGCCTTCCTATGACCAAGCATGGTAATGATTATGTTTATGGTCATTGATAGATTTTCCAAGATGACCATTCTAATTGCCTGCAAGAAGAGCAAAAGCCATTGCCAAGCTTTTCTTCAAATGGGTATGACATCTTAGGATCTCGTAGTGTTACACTAAATTTTGTCACCATGAATTTCGATTCGGATCTCTCGCCATCCAATGAGTGTCTCACGTGAATCCCTTATGAAGCTTGAATTAAAACAATACTAGGGAGAAAATGAATTTTGGGTTGTACTGCTTAAAAACCATTTTTGAGTATCTGCGCAGTTTTCCTATCCATTACTTGCGCATGTGCAGTTTTTACCATTATGGCCTATGAAATTCTTCACATTGTTTTCCACTATAAACTGCAAAATCCTGTTCACACAAATAAAAAAAATATAAAATAAAATAAAAAATAAATAAATAAATAAAAAATACAAATAAAAAAATAAAAAATTCTAGAAGCTTTGATGGAGGAACCTTATCCAAATTAGAAACCTCGAACTACTACATACCTGCGCCTCATCCCTTGGTTAATGGAACTAATCTCCTCCTCTTAAGCATCATATCCCTTGAGAAGAGGAACCAGAAACCTCCTCCTCTTGCCTATAAATTGAGCACAAGACTAGAGGATGAAGGAGAGACTTGGATTTGTAAACTTATGCTGCTGATTTTAGGTCTGAAGAGATTGCCATCAGGGGAATGAAGGAAGACCATTTGAAGAGGCTTGTGATATCAAGGCAACTAGGTTGTAATATTTTTCTCCTTTGAATTTAATAATAAGTAGTTTTTCTTTCCTAATTGTATTTATTTTGATTTTATTTGTGAAATTCCTTGATCACTCGCATAGTTTATAACTGATTATTGATTCAACTATATGTTGTATGTTAAGTTAGGAACTTCATTTACCTTTGATTTTATATGCAAGATGCTTTGATCCCTTTGAATGTTTTTGTCTATGCAGATCTCTTTTGGAGCATCACGGAGAAGCTGTAGAAAGCATTGGGAAAGCCTTTAAGGTATTGAGGAAGAGCTGGCTGTGGAAAGCAATGAAAGGACTTCTACAAGAACATCACTAATAGGTAAGTGATTCTTCACATATTATATGTTTCATGTTCTAGTTATAAGCCAGGGAAAGGTAGAAATTATTTTGATGTTTTTTACTAGGTTTTATTGGAAATCTAGGGATATCATTCTTGTCCACAAGAAGTGATTTTTCCGCCTAACAAATTGACAACCATACCAGGGAATGAGAGTTATCCATTATGTCCTACTGTGATCCTTGACATCTTTATGCCCTTTTAAGAATTGAAATTTCTGGTTTGAGACCATTCTATTTATTTTTAAATTTTCTTAGACTGCACATTTTATCTTTAGCAACATAACGTATATTTGCACACTTATTCCTTAGCACCAGTGCATATGCATATAGAATCAAGCTAGTGACCTATGGAACCTTGTAATTTTTTTGAAAAGTCTAGGGTTTCTCTGATTTAAGTCCAAATTTTATGTTTTTGTGATTTCTTAAGCTTGTTTATAGCCTTATAGAGTCTTTGTCAATTTGATTGGGTGTTTTGAATTTTCTTTTTGATAAATTATTTATTTGATCTCGTTTGGTCATTACTCAAAGATTTGTCTTAGTTTCTTAACAATTTTTGCAATCCCCCCTCTGAGTGTTAATTGCCTTGTGTCTGAGTGTTAATCACCTTTGAGTGTCATCACTTTTGATCTTTGGAATTTTCACCCAATTTCCTTTACTTACACTCGATTGGTTCTTTAGTTACATTGGTGAAGGAAAATAGTCTTGTTGTTCTTTCGCTGATTTGGAATCATCTTGTGTTTGTTTTGAAGAATTCTCTTGCATAGATTACATTTTCATAGTTAGAATTCTCATTTTCATAACATGAACGGAAATTGTGCATAGATTACATTTGCATAGTTTTCAAGCAAATTGTGCATAGATTACATTGCATGGTTTGGCACTTAGGGCTTTGAATTGCATTGGAAAATTAGAAGTGGTGCATTTTGGAGTTAATATTTTAAAGAAGAACCTCTCTCCTTACTTTAGCTACAATTCATCGAAATGAAAAGATCACAATATCATGTTTGATTGCATTAAAGTTTTGAGTCAGGTCATAACACCAATTTCACATCCATTTACCCATTGAGTAAGTAACATCTTTAAAAAAAACAACAATAATAAAATCAATTTGAATTATTACTATTTTAGTTCTCTTTCCACCTACATTAGTGTAGAAATTTCTCTACCGATCTAGCTCTCTACTACCATGTAGAAAATCTGCTGTTAGTTAACTCGATAATGCAATATAATTCAAAGCAGAATACTATAACCTACTTCTACTATCAAAGTTTGTGGAAGCTTAAAGATCGAGCTAAACACATATAACCAGAAGAAGAAGAATCAATGCACAATACACATGAAAATACTTTGGGGAAAGCCTCAGCTAAAAACCCCACTATCTGTATTATCATACAAGGTGGAAATACATAGGAATTATACAAAGCCTTAGCTCTCACAGCTAGCCAACTCTCAGTACAATCCTCACAGATGCTCACAAGCAATCAAAGCTTCTCACAAGCCTTCCTCTATGCCCTCCAAGCTCCTATTTCCTTGCGCTGTTCCTCTGGGATGATTCACCTTCAACCAAGTAGAACACTGCTCTTACACATTGTAAAACTGCGCAATCCTCAAGGAACCTTTTTCCTCCTGCATGCATGAATTTCCTTTATAGGAGAAAACATGCAACTGAGAGTACATTTTCCTTGACTTTAATCTCAACTGGGTCTTTCTCAGAATAGACATGCATGAGTTACTGATGAGGGAATCTTCAGTTATCTGGAGTACACTTGTTGAGTGCATGCATGCATAAACTGACTGATAACTCACAATTAGTTCCTCAAACAGTTTGGAACTAATTTAACTGGACTTAACTCAGTAAACTGAGTTAACTGATTACAGCTCAAATATAACTCAAACTTATCTCCTTAATTAAGGGATAATCTCCATAATTTAAGGGATAACTCTTGCATAACTTTAGAAAGATTTTTAACTTGAATTCTCCAACTAATTAATCCATAATGAATTAATTAATTGTTTTCAAGCAGCTGGTAAGACTAAATTCAAATTTTAATTCAAGGACAAATTAAAATTGGAATTTCTGGATTTTATTTTTATCATTTCTTGTTGCTATTTTCAACACTCCCTCTCAACAAGAAAGGAAATCAACTCGATCCCGATCGTGAACCTTTGGAATTTTATGCATGCAACACTTCTCTCTAGTGTTGTTGCTTCATCAACTCTAGAAACAAAAAAAACATCCAACTTGAATCAGTACGATGCATCTGTCATCAAAGTCTCTGACTACTATTGCCTCTATCAAATGAAAACTTCGTGCTTCTGTTGACTCTACCTTTCTGCACTGTTGTCAATCCTTCTTTGCACTCTTCAGTATCTGACTGCTCTAGCCTTTGTCACTTTGATCTCTGATTGCATCAATCCCACTGATTCCTCCCGCTACTATGTACTTTGGGCTCCTGTAGCAAGGTACGATCCATGAGATAAAACCTCTCAATGGACCCTGCAACCTTCTTGGGACTATCACTTCACATAGCCCCACCTCACACATGGAGGTATGGATGCATGTGATCCCTCTGGCCACTTGGATCGAAATTCCCCCCTCATGGAGGTATCTACATGAGTGGATCTCTTCACTCGGTCTCCTCTCTGCTTCTCCAATTGTGGCTCCTCCACAATTGTCTGAGGCTTCTTCTGGGACTGGATGTTGAGAGGTAATTTACTCTCCCTCTCAACCACCAAGTCTCTAACATTTTCCCTGCTCCTCAAGGATTTGCATGCATCTTGAACCTCAAGAGCATACAGGTTCTTAACTCGTGAACTAATCTGTTTCACCTATCTTGTGGTGATGTGTCTCAGGAAAACCTTTCCCTTACTAAAGACAACATCATAGCCTTTATCCTCCAACATCGCGATCGATACCAAGTTCTTCTTCAGTCCAAGCACATAATTCACATCTTTCAAGGTGATAGGAGCTCCATGCTCCCTCTGAAAAGCAACTATGCCCACTCCTGAAACACTATACCTTTCATCATCACCCATCTCTATGCGCATCTTGAGGTCTTTCTCCTCCAAGGCACTAAATAAACTTTTATCACCGGTCATGTGGAATGAGGCTCCATTGTCAAGATACTAGAACAACCCATCATCGATGACACCATGCATGCGATGAGGGTAAAGTCTATTCCGAACTGAGAGTATAATGCCTCACCTTCCGATCCTTCCGAGGATCCCTTCTTGGACTTCTTCAATGGGCAATTAGTCACATAATGTCCCATCTCATGACAATTAAAGCATATCACTTTAGATATGTCACCCTTCTTCCCTCCATGAGAAGAATTCAATTTGGAATGGGAAGCCTTCCCCTTCCCTTTCCTTGCCTTACTTGCTAAGGCCAAATTTTCTTCATCCCCATCCTTGGATGAAGAACCATCTTGTGTGCTCCTCCTAATCTACTCTTGCATCAGATCCGACCACAGTCGTTCCCAATCCAACAATTTCTCCCTTCCATTCACAGAGTCCTGGTCGCTATTCCAACTCTTTGGAAGGCCGAGGAGAGTGAGGCTCACTATTACATCATCGACAGTAGTTATTCCCACACTACCAAGCTCATCTCTGCAAGTGGTGAATTTGTTCACATATGTGGAAATAGTATTGCCCTTCTCCATCTTGATTCTTCAAAGCTTATCCTTGAGCACCAATTTTCTCTAGTCACTAATGTTCTGGTAGAGGTCCTTCAATGTCTTCCACATTGAAAATGGAGTATCCTTCCCATGGAGACTCAAGACAACATGGTCTCAAACTCCCTCAAGGATAATCCATCTTGCCTTCACCATACACTTCTTCCACTCATCCAACTCTTGTGCATTAGTTGAAGCTGGCTTTGGGATTTCTTGATCAGTGAATTCCTTCAAGCCATTGTCTTCTAATACAACCTCCATTCTATATTTCCATGCTATATAATTCGAGCTACCTTCCAAGGAATACTCGAGTGTTAAGCCATAGAACACCATTGGCCAACCTTGAAGTATGATATGAATTTGATTTGCACCTGCAACTGGGAACTTCAAACTTTGAATTCTCTTCTCAGTATACTATTCACAACTCCGATAAACTTGGCTCCGATACCATGTAGAAATTTCTCTACCGATCTAGCTCTCTGCTACCATGTAGAAAATATACTGTAGGTTAACCCGATAATGCAATATAAATCAAAGAAGAATACTATAACCTACTTCTACTATCAAAGTTTGCGGAAGCTTAAAGATCGAGTTGAACACATATAACCAAAAGAAGAAGAATCAATGCACAATACACATGAAAATACTTTGGGGAAAGCCTTAGCTAAAAACCCCACTATCTATATTATCATACAAGGTGGAAATACATAAGAATTATACAAAGCCTTAGCTCTCACAGCTAGCCAGCTCTCAGTACAATCCTCACAGATGCTCATAGGCAATTGAAGCTTCTCACAAGCCTTCCTCTCTTCCCTCCAAGCTCTTATTTCCTTGCGCTGTTCCTCTGGGATGATTCACCTTCAACCAAGTGGAACACTTCTCTTACACATTGTAAAATTGCCCAATCCTCAAGGGACCATTTTCCTTCTGCATGCATGAGTTTCCTTTATAGGAGAAAACATGCAACTGATAATACACTGTCCTTGACTTTAATCTCAATTGGCTCTTTCTCAGAATAGACATGCATGAGTTACTGATGAGGGAATCTTCAGTTATCTGGAATACACTTGTTGAGTGCATGCATGCATCAATTGACTGATAACTCACAATTAGTTCCTCAAACAATTTGTAACTAATTTAACTGGACTTAACTCAGTAAACTGAGTTAACTAATTACAACTCAAATATAACTCAATCTTGTCTCCTTAATTAAGGGATAATCTCCTTAATTTAAGGGATAACTCTTGCATGACTTTAAAAGACTTCTAACTTGAATTTCTCCAACTAATTAATCCATTATGAATTAATTAATTATTTTCAAGCAGCTGATAAGACTAAATTCGAATTTTAATTCACAATTTTAATTCAAGGAAAAATTAAAATTGGAATTTTTGGATTCATATTTTTATCATTTCTTATTTCTATTTTCAACAATTAGATCAGGTTGTAGGGCTTTGGAATAGGGAAGTGAGTTAAATTTCCAAAGCTACAAACAAACATTAGAATCTTGCGATATGGAGTAAATCCATTTATTTTAGTTTGGCTATGGGAAAATCCCCTAACAAAGAAGTTAAGCACGAGATAATATCAGACCTAGTGGAGTGATCAACCCCACTTCATTGGTTACAGTTATTACAAAACCTGCCTAAAGTTGCTTGGGATTCACTTTAAGGTAGACCTTAGATTAACCATGCTAAGGAATTTTCAAGAGGATTAAGCTTTGTTAATGTGCCCTTGCGTGTACGTTCGATCTGCGATTGTCCCCCCAGGTTAAATTGTCATAAGTGGTAACCTTAGAGACCATAATCTTAGGGCTATTACCCAAGGTGACATCAGAGGGGAAGTCTTTGCTCTACCTGGAATAAACATGGGCTAGACTCACTTGGACCTTTTTGAAGGGTACTCTTCACTCAAGATGGCATACGTGAAGTTAATTGCACCAGATCGTGTTCATTGAAGGTTTTCAGCATAAATTTTCCACCTGCTCTCTCTTTATTTATTTTTCACATTGATCTCTGCAAAGTTGGATTTCAACACCAACTAGTGATTTTGCTGTGAAAAGTTTGTTTTCATGGTTTGAATCCTTAGATTTAGTATCATGTGTTATTTGCTTGTTTTTACTTTTTACAGACCTTAGGTGTGGATTGTGAATATTATTTAAATTTTTAATAAACATTATTTGAGTTGAATCTAATGACAACAATTCCAGAAGTTGCTGATTAAGGAATCCCCGTTAACAAGAATCCTAGTCCTTTTCATAAATTTGGAAATTTCGGTCCTCCTTATACGGCTACGTTGTCACTTTCTGGATTCATGATAGGTTTACTGGTGTGGTTGTTTTCAACTTCTTTAGTCCCAAATACTCCAACTGTACCACCTCAACCAAGTTTTTCACCTCAACCAAGTTCTCTGTCTCAACAACACCAACCATTGGTTAACCCTTTACCTTCTTCACCTGGAATGTCTTCCTCCCTTTCTTCTTCTTCACTTGGTAAAAGCCTTGATGCTAGTAACTAGGTGGCTAAGAAGAAGAAGAAAGGGAAGAAGAAGGAAAAGAAGCAAGGTAAGAGAGAAATCAACCAACTAACTTTGAGTATGGAAAATGTTGAGGAACCATCCAAAAGAAACCACAAGCTCAAATTCCCTTGCAAAATTTGTAAGGGTGACCACCTTCTTATTGATTGTCCTGGTATTCCAAAGGTGGTAGAAGTCTGGTCTAAAAATTATTATAAACTTACTATTGATCCATCAACCAATGGATGGATTTTCCGGGTATAATAAAATAAATATCTGCCCACAGGAGCAGTCGAAGACTGCATTTATATGTCCGTGGGGCACATTCGCGTACCGTAAACTACCTTTCGGTTTAAAGAACGCAGGGGCGACCTTTCAGAGGGCTATGAACTATGACTTCCATGACATCAAGAACATCGTTCAACCATATTTTGACGATCTACCAGCTCATTCGCGAAAGCGGACTGATCATCCGCAACATTTGAGAGCTATATTTCTACATTGCCGACACTACAAGATACGACTCAATCCGCACAAGTGTGTGTTTTGTGTCAGTTCTGGTCGTTTACTTGGCTTCGTGGTTTCCAAGGATGGGATTCGACTTGACCCATGTAAGGTTCAGGCAATCATCGATATGCCTCCACCTTCAAATTTGCTTCAGATTCAAAAACTCCAAAGGAAAGCAAACTTTCTGAGGAGGTTCATTCCAAATTACACCGAACTTGCTAAAGGTTATACGCGTCTTTTGAAAAAAGAAGTACCCTTCAACTAGGATCAGGTTACGCAAGCTTCCTTTGATGCTCTAAAGGAATCCCTAATAAAAGCATCATTAATGTACGCTCCTGACTATCAAAAAGACTTTAACGTGTATCTAGCTGCAGCAGATACAACCATCGCAAAGGTTTTAGTTCAAGAAGAAAATGGAATAGAACATCCTGTCTATTATTTTATCCGAAACTTAAATGATATAGAAAGCAAGTACTCCTATGTTCAAAAGCTGGCTCTTGCAGCTGTTCAAGCAATACAGAGATTTCAACACTATATCCTCTTTCACAAAACTACCATTTTGTTAGATTGCAACCCTATGACTTACATTCTGTCACGTTAGTTACTTGGGGGAAAATATTCGAAATGGATAGCTATTTTGCAAGAGTTTGATTTGGAATTCATAAAATACAAATCAAAGAAATCTCTAGTTTTCGCGGAGTTACTATGCAACTTCCCATCATCATCCAACGATTCAACATCCAAAGCATCAATCGTGGATGAGTCTTTGTTTTTGATATCGTCAAGCGATCCGTGGTATGGAGATATAATCATCTATCTCCAAACCCAAACATACAGGCCTAATACCTCTCGCTCAGAACAACAACGTACTTGATACCAAGCAAAAGACTACATGATTGTCGGTGATACACTTTACCGTTGCGGTATCGATACAGTTCTGCGAAGGTGCCTCACCCATGAGGAGGCCGAAAAAGTCTTGAATGATTGTCATTCAGGCGCGTGTTGGGGGCATCAATATGGTTATGCTACGGCACAAAATATTTTATGAGCAGGTTACTTCTGGCCAACAATATTCGAAGATTGCATAACCGCAGTCAGAAGTTGCCATGCTTGTCAAATCTTCGACCGAAAAACCAGAATACCACCCACACATCTACATCCAGTAGTTGCTGTTGGGCCATTTTCCAAATGGAGCATGGATTTCATGACATGTAACCCCACCTCGGCCAGGGGGCATGGGTATATCATAGTTGCAGTTGACTATTTTACAAAATGGGCCGATGCGATGCCTACATTAAACAACAACGACGAAACCGCTGCTCTTTTCTTTTTCAATCATGTAGTCTCTAGGTTCGGTGTTCCACAAGCTATAGTCACAGATCATGGATCACATTTCCACAATCACATGATGGTCGAATTGGCTGCCAAATTAGGACTGTCCCACGACAGTTCTACTCCGTATTATCCGCAAGCTAACAGATAGTTGAGGCCATCAACAAAGTCCTAAAGCTAGTAGATTAAGATGGGATTCCACTGGCACAACCCCAAAACGGGTTGTACCTTAAGCATTACTATGCTTGACTAAGTGTAGTAATCTCTTTATATGCTTTTGTTACATTTTTTGTTTTCGTCAACAGTGATCGTTTTGGTTAGGTAATCCACTTTTTCATTTGTTGCATAGGTCGAACCTATTGGAATCATTTGTTGGATATGCCAATGGAGCTAGTCATAGTACACTGAACCTATCTTTTGCAGCCTAGGCCATTTTTGATCCAAGCGGCAAGTTAGTGAGTTTCAGAGGAGTATGTATTGGTCGGTCAACGAACAACATCACTGAGTATAGCGCGTTGATAGAAATTCTCTCCGATGCCATCACACATGGCATATGATGACTTATTGTCAGGCTAGACTCACAACTCTTCATCCTACAACTTACTGGAATCTGATCCGTTCAAAATCCAGCTATCTATCATATATTCCTAAGGGTCAAGATTTTGGAAAGAGAGTTTGATTCTATTCAATATCAACACATTTCTAGAAACTTAAACACGTTAACTGATTCATTAGAAAATTATGTGTTAGATAGACATTTGCAACATTTATAAAAGAAAGCATTTCAATCAACATTTGCATCAGGATCATATAACTTAACCAAAATAAAGCTCCAAAAATAAAAAAAAATATATAACTGTTTATAGTCTGTCAAAATGTTTTGTGTCCAAGACAAAATCGGTCACATGAACCAAAAAGTCAAAAATGCAGGAAAAACACCCTAGGCTAATGGTGTTGGTGATAACAAGTCACCTCCTATGCGATCATACATAAGAGCCTAGTCCATCGACTTGGCACACCAGTAGTATGGCACTGTAATCTCAGAGGTAACTCGTCGGTCCTCACATCCTGAATACCAAGGGTGAGACCCTTGATCTGATCCTGCAATACTGCAAGGGTCTCGGCTACGTCCATATCGCGAAGGACAACCCTCCCTATAGCCTCTCTTACTGGAATGACAGCTGCTACCCTTGGGCGCACTGCTGGTCGCACTGGTCCAATATCTGCACAAATATATGGGTTTGATTAAGTCTTGATAACATTTAAAAAACACAAGAACATTATAAAAACAATAAACAGAGATATGGTCAAATCTTTTACCTATAACACCCCACTGCTCACCAGCCGGCAACACCAAATTTGGGTCACCCCGGAAATCCATCCCAGCATACGGATACTTGGAAAAGACCATCTGCTGACGGTGGAACCACTCAAAGAAGGAATTAGAGAATGAAATCTAAGATTGACCATCATGTCTGGCCATAAGATCAACCCATCTCTGCATCCGTGGTTCTGTCGGTGCTAGCACTCTGAGTGAAATTTATTGTGGCTGCATCAGTGGGATTTTCTCCAAGGTGAAAGCGGTCAGAATAGAACCATAACCAAAGTTCTTGGATCTTCCATTCTTCACCTTGGTAAGCTGTTCTTTTATAACCAGAAGTACTACATCACACCAGTTGAATACCTTTGGTTCAAGGCATTCCAGAGCATACTGCATATAGGACCTGTTGGCCAAATGAAGAGCCACATTACTAGCCAATCGCAAAGGTGAATAAGATAGTCTTCAAGGACCGGCTAGTGACATCTCGAATACTGATCTTGTTGTCCCTACTCGGCTGAGATCCATCTCTAAAAAACTAGTGAATATAATCCATCACGGATTCACCCCCATGGGCGGATCCTGATAGTGAGAGAGGGGCACCACGCCTCGATAAATCGGTCAAGAAGTAGATATCTTTAACTGCCAAAGGGATGGATTTACCTCAAATCCAGAACACTTGGTTGGTAGGATCCCATGCATAAAGAAAGTATTGCAACAAATTAATTTGTTGCCACATGCTGGATATACAGAAGTATTTGAGCAAGCCACAGTTTCGCAATGTAGTCACCGTACCCGGATCATGTAAGGCAACCATATCCTTTTCTTCATGCTTGCGTTCACGCCATGTAACAGCCATCTTGATCCAATAAATCTCTGAAACAAACAAGAGAAGGATTAGGATCCCGATTCAGGCAAAAACAGGCAAAATTTCCATGAAAAAACAGTGCATAAACTTTCCTCTTTGTGCCCATTGCACACCAGCTGTGTACTAGGTGGGATGCATACTGATTGGCCAAAGGCCAGCTTAGTATGCATCATAACTTTCGATGTATACTAGGTGTGATGGGGAGAGAACGAATTTTTCAAACCCCAGAGGCCCAGAAAAACAGGAAAACATGCCCAGAATCAGAAAAGGAAAGAATGAAATTGAAGAGCTCAGGGTTAGTTGCTACCTGGTCCAGACGGTGCTGAAAATAGTCCACAGGATCTCCAGGAATCAGCTAATGAAAATCAAGGGGTAAAACACCTCCAGAGCTCCAAAAATCCCAAATTTGAATGAAATGGTAAAAATGAGAGGTAAAAACTACTTTTATGTTACTATTCACGAAATTCAAGTAAAATATTGGTGTTTAACTCATTTTTCAAGCATGTATTCACATTTCTAATCAATTTGATGGAGTAATTGAATAGGCAGTACGACCGTCAAAATAACATAGTGTTAATGGTGAAATCCACATCTCTGACTATTATCACGAGCAGGTTTACACGAAGTTCAAGCTCTTTAAAAAATAAACCTAGCAATGAGAACATGTTCCGCCAGAGTTTAAGCTCATTAAAAACTGAACCCACCTTTGGTAAATATTCTTTGCGATCGCATAACTATCAGCTTTTGAACCTTGGTCGTGTTCTTACCATCACCTCCACTCTTTTTTAGCCGATCATTCGCCTCCATTTGATTGTTACCCTTTTGACAAACAACCGCGACGAGTGATTCTATTAGCCACCTTCTTTACACTGCTGTGATTGAAAAAGTTCCAAACCTTACCTTGAACCAACTGCTACTTGAAAACATCATTCGTTCCTAAAAAGCAAGTCTCCTTTAAGCTCTTTTCATCTGACTCATAAAATATGAAAAGATTGCCAAGCAACTGGCCTCTCCAGCTCATTAAAGTCATTGGAAGTGCCATCCCTCCTCTATATTTTAATCTTTTTGGACCTGAGGGATCATTACACAAAAAGATCGGGCGCTTGTCTTGTTCGACTTGTTAAAACTATCGAAAAGTCATCCCTTTCATATTATTTTATTCTTTTTCAGACTTAAGGGATTATATTACGAAAAAGGACTACCAGAGTTGCCTTTCCATCTCTTTTTAGACTCTCTAAAATTGAAAAGGACCGAGTTATCTTTGTCGTTAAACTCGTTAAAAAAATAGCGACAAACTTGTCCATGTAGACAAGAACGAGTTTGAATGTTTCTAGGCTCATTAAAACATAGCGACAGGTTTGCCCGAAGGGAAATTATAGAACAAGCATATGTTATTCTCCTCAATCTTGAGAAAAATAAAGAGGTACTAGTCAGCAATGACCGGGGAAAAGGGAAGAAAACTTGAATAACTTCATTGATAGCAGGTTGCTCTTGAACATGACACTTTCACTCCGCCACCATGATTGAGTCAGGTTGGGTTATTCTGTTCGCCGGTCATATCACCATTGGTCCTCAGTACCATCCATCTTGGGGTTAATGTTACTAATCCATTTCATTGTCGCCGATATGTTCAAGAGAAGTTGCTTAGAGAATTCACCAACCTAGCTAACACCTCATCTGCTGCAATACCTTAACGCTCCATTCTTTCATGACCGCCACCCTGAACCTTGAATCATCAGATCGTTTTCACCTCCACAAAATGATTTGCTCCATTCTGTGTTGTAGATGTGGGATTCATTAAGGCCCTCCTACGACGAGTCACTGCTTGTCGACATCAGCTCATTATCCAAGAAGTTGACTTAGGAACAACCCTTTCAGTACTTTGAAGCTTGCATGCCTCAATGGCAAGTTTCTGACTTCTGGTGACAGGTTTACATCAACGGCCTTCGATCTAAAGATTTTGCATGGTGTTCGACATCGACTAATGTATTCACACCACGTGAATTATACTACAGTACCTTGAGGGTCATCATCATTATCGATGATTCCTCTCGCGCCTGTTAACAGCTTACATCATTGGCTGGTAATCAGGCGATGTCTTTCCATGTTCGACATCAGAACATCTTTTCACATGGATCGACTTGTACTTCGGGCGAAGATTGAATGAGTTTGAAGACCCCGGATCTAGTTTCATCCATCCAGGCTATGATATATTCAGGAAAATAAAGACATCAAATGTACATCATTGCTGCACAGATAATCATCCAAGCTAAGGGATGATGGCTCTACCAGAATCATCAGTCTGCCACACAGACGATTGTCTGTCCTATGTACATGAAAATGAATTTATAAAGTTGAGCATGGGAATGCCCACCTTAGCTAGATCATGAAAATATTATGAAGATAATGTATTGTATTGTATCTTATTACAGGTCACCTTCCAGTTCGAAAAACCTCGGATCCTCATGATAAAGCATTTCACCCAACATTAGAAGATTTACGACCTCATGCTTTAGGGGGAAACTTTTATAGACATATTTGGGCACTGCAACCCCAATCACATATGTCCATAAACCAAGGTCTATCAAACCCCTAAAAGTTTTGTTTCACAGCCTAAAGGATCAAGGTCAATTGATTACATCATTTCCCAGAAGTTCTCCCTGAAAAACTACTCAGAACTAGTCAAAACTGGACCATATAGACTGCTCCATGCTGAGGGTGAAATGTATCTCACCTATTACACATGGGGGGTGTGATGCATACTGAAAATCCCTTCTATAGGGTGTGATGAGCGAGAGTAGACAAATGGCAGAATTAGTTTGCTAGGTGGAAACTCAAAGAATCTTCTAGAAACTGCTCATATGACACTTGCCTCTCTGAATTCGCCCAGGGATGAGTAAGAGATCATGAAATCTCCAAATGGAACCAAGAACTATCAGCGAAATGACACTAATCAAAATCACAGAAGCTGACTCACTCTCCTGCAAACATCTATATATGGATCCCTCATCCTAGAGATCCAAAGGTTGGAATTTTGTAATTTGTAAGGAAGTGCTGTTGGTTTCTCTTTGAAGACATTGTATTGTTGGGTGATCTTGCTTTTTATGAGGTGAAGAGGGCTTTCATGCTGGGAGGATGATGATGGACCAAATAGCTTGGTTATAATCCTCTCTTCTACTACTTCTATCAATAAAGCTATTTGAGTTTTCCTCCATATACTTGTGTATCTCTGAATCTTGTATTTGTATATGCATTTGTATGGTTAATGTACATATGATGCTACATTGTTTATGGTTATAGATCTCTATGCTTTGATGGTATTTTGCTGCTTTGACTCTACAGGTGTTCTTTGAAGTGGGACAAGTGAGAAAGGAGTGGCGAAAGCTCTATCAAAGGAGAGAGGAAACAAGCAAGGAGACTAGCGAAAGACTGAGGTTGGTACTCTATGCTTCTCTCTCATCTATCTCTCATAAAGGAAAACACAAGTAACTTTGGTTTGTTTGTTTCTAAGATAGTTACCCGTCTTAGTGGGACTAGCAGCTCTGAATGGACACTAGTTTTCCCGATAACACTGAGTATAGATCAAGTCTAAATATTGGGCACGAGCAATGACTTGCTCTTCAGTGACAACTCCTCCTTTTGCCATGTCCTCAGTTATAGATGTTAATAAGGACTTAATAAACCACTCAGCTAAAAGTTGATTAGGAACATATGTCTTTACCATTCGACGACGACATTGCCACTCATGAATATGATCAAATATGTGAGTAGCCATGGTCTGTTTAAAGTTGGTAAGAAGTTCTGTTCTTCTTTTGTACATTATGGGTAACTGAAAGTGGGTTAGAAAAGTGGTGGCTAGGGTGCTGAAGTTATCAAACGAAGCTCTAGGGAATTCAATATACCATTTCGCTACCGGACTAGTGAGCATTCTATGGAAAAGGCAAAGCCTAATCGATTCATCATTCAGGGTATTATATGAGCACCATAAATGAAAAGTCATTACATGATTCGATGGATCTTCACTTGGATTTCCATTGAATTTAGGAATATCAGAGGGAAGTTTATGAGGAATCGCAGGCCACCAAGGGGCATATGAAATTGGATCATTTGTCACTCTGTTCAAAGCCAGTAATTTTAGAGTTGCCATAAAAGGAAACTATTGATTCAGGTTAGGTGAAGCATACCCAGGATAAGATGGAATCTCCTGAGCAGTAGGTCTTTACATACCAACATAATGTATCTGATGCTGGTAACTTTGATAAGGTTGTTGGACATAACCAGTATAGTGTGGTTGCTGATAACTCTTTTGAAAATGCGGTTGTCCATTACCTACAAAGCCTTGTTGCTCAGGTCCTCTGTAGGTTTGATATTGACCAATCCCAAGCTGAGGTTGGGTTTGCTGGAATTGTGGTTGTTGGTATTGTACCAACCATGGTTGTTGGACCATTTTTTGTTGCCCAATACTTGAAGATTGACCAAAATACGGAGTGATAATACCTGTTGGAGCCTGAGTCATTCCAAGTAAGGAAACACTAACTTGAGGTTGTGATTGAGCCGCAGAGACAAGAGGCTGTTGTATTGCAACCTGAGATACTTGAGGTTGAGACACAACAGGCAGTGCTTGTACTGGTGACATGGTCACAATAGTAGGTGTAGTGGGAATATTCGACAGAGGTTGGGTTGGTTGCATTGAATATACAACCCTTGGTTGTTGTGGCAGTATCGGTACCCAACCACTGGATGCAATTCCAGTTTGACATGAATTTTTTTGTAAACTCTCATATGGTTGTTCTCCAGGAGGGAACAATGAAAAAGCATACTGCCCTCCATATGGTGGCAGTCCAGTGTTCAAAGGATATATCAGTCTTTGAAGACTGGTCTGCCCAAATTGATATTGGCATGTAGGATCAACTTGCTAAGTTTCAACATAAGAAATACCAGATGGGACTTTGGATGAACAAATAGGAACAGACCATGTCGTCGAAACAGCCCCTGAGTGGACTCCAGCTAGTGATTGATAACTAGCCGGGATAGATGGTATACCAGCAAACATTGTAGGAATGGCAGCAAGAAGTTCTGTTGTAGCTGTATCAGATGACATAGTCCTAGATGTCAATGGTTGCTCAGACATGTTTAGTCTATCCAAAATATTTCCTAGCGATTCGACAGGAACTTGCGATGAAGGATTATTAAAAGGACCAACTTCAGGAGTAGAAGGATACAGATGAATCCCAGTTCCAAAATGTAACGGGGTACTGGATGGAGGATCTTCTACTATCTCCTCTATAGCAATTAGTCTAGGTGGAAGAGGTAGACTGTTAGGTCCGTAAAATATTTCTGGAGCCGAAGAAGGTATAACTTTTGTAGTGACAGATACCGGAGGGGTGACACCTTCTGAATTCTAGAACTCAACTTCCAGATGTTCAGGTAAGTGCACTTCAGTGTTTGGATCAACTCTAGATGGAGTTGTTTCAGGTATAGAAGTGTCTACCATTACACTAGGATCAGTTCTAGTGTCCTCTTGTAACTGCGGAACTTCTTCTCTAAAGGCAGATGTACCAGAAATAATCAGAGTAACTGTAGTCTCTGACGATGTTGAAACAAAAGTTTCAAATAAACTAGATGAATTGGACTCAGTTAAATGAGACCATTTTGCTTGGAATGGCTTCGTTTCTGGAGTCAAAGACGGTTGACTCACTAGTCTCCGTGAATGACGGGGTTTTGATTGACTTTCTTCCATGATTGCAGATTACTTGATCAACTCAAAATTAAGGGGAAAATAATGTTATTCTGAATTAATAAATTTTAATGACGCTTTGACACAACTTTTCTTTTTCAATTTTTAAGAGTCGAGAAAAAGCTAAAGATGACTCTAGTCCCCTTCGATTTTTAATGAGCCTGAAGTGACAAGTGCTTAGATGGACCTTTTCTTTTAAAGAGTCGAAAAGGAACGAAAGTGACTACTCTAAAAATCTAGACAGAGGGATTACCAAACTGATGAGTCCCAAAAATGGGTAACTTATTGGGCTCATTTTGCCTATTGTTCTTCATCAATCCACCATTTTTCATAGTTTATGTATGTTTTTTTGAGTATATTTATGTTAGTTGAATGAATGAGAATAGTCACTTGACCAAGAAGGCTAACACGTGGTTATTGCAGATTTTTGGACAAATTTTAGACCAAGGCCAAGAATTTATGAGCCATATGACAGCCAAGCATGAAGGAAAAAGGGTGAGGATTCGTAGGAAGGGTGTCTCCTGTACTAAATGGCCCCTTCCTCGAATTCTCCACCCTCAGCTCGGAGTTCAGCAGGCCACCGAAAAGGATTCCCAAGGGCAGCCGAGCAGTTTTGTGTAAAGTGACTAATCACTGGCAGTTCGAGCAGCCGAGCCCCTCGAGTTAAGGAGGGCTGTTGGAGACCCTCGTAGTGCATAAATAGGAAGGCTTCCAGCCTTCGTATGTTACTTTTTGAACAATTGTTTTTTGCACTATAGTGCTACTAGTTTCTCAGCTCATTTTGTAGCTTTTGCTGTACAATTTTTTGTGTGACATGGTTATTTTTGAGTAATGGAAAGTAGTTTCATTTGGCACCAGTTCTGAGATTTTTCTCAGTAGCCTGCAACTCTTGGGGTTTGGCCCAACCCAAGTTCCAAGGTTTCCTTTGTGTACTGTTATGTGTTGTTAATGTCTTTATCAAATAATTTCTGTTAAGTAGATTACAGTTTTTCTTGGTTACCTAGGTCATTGTTGATGATTAAAAAGGTTTTCCATGTTCATATTGATTTGATAGGTTAATAATAGAGAAGATCTTCACAAAAAGGCCATTAAGCACCCTTGATATCACCTCTCCCTCTGTGGGACCATGAGCTGAGACCAAGGTGTCCTTGCCGCCACCAAAAACACTGTCTTTGCTTCATCATGCAATTGTTAGTGTTTGATTCCCATTTGCAGAAGTTGATACCAGTTGTGGTTACATGCTCAGGTTCATGATTTCTTAGTTTGCATAGCTATTTCACATGATTTTGTTGCAATTAAACTTCTGTTCATTTTCTTTGTTGGTATTTAGGTCAGATTAGGTTAAAGTAGCTAGGTCTTTGGTTTTCCGAGTTTTTGTTTGAATAGTTTGGAAAATAACTTACAGAGCACCTGTGAAACCTCTTTGCCTACCCCTACTCCATCAATACTGCCTGCTTCGTCCTCCAACTCTGATTCTTGCCTCACATTTTCTACGTTCCCTCACTTTGACCTAATTTCCATTTTTTTGTGCAACATTGCTCTACCCCTCCATGAACAAATACAACCATCCTTATCACTCACCTGCTACGTTCGCCAGGTCCTGGACGCCTCCACATCATCATCCAAACTCCGTACCCACTTCTTCACCTTTCTTCCACCATCAACCCTCCAAAATCCCCTTTCGGAACATCCTGTAGATACATCTTATAGAAGCCACAAAACATCCTGTAGAACCCCTGCAGACTTCCTGTAGAAGCTCACGAAATCGGTTTCTTGAGATTCGAGCACTGTGAAACTCTCTGGAAGGGTTCTAGGGACCCTTTAGGCCCTCTTATAACCTTCCAAAGCTCCTGCAAGTGCCTACTCCATTTCCTTTCACCAATCAACCTCCGCACAGTCAAAAATAGTTAAAGCACATGCAAAATAATTCTGACAAATTACTCAAAAATGAAAAAAGATGTTTCCTTCATATTTCTCTTTAGAAGTAGCTTAGTCATATGCATTTTACCTTTCTAGAAGTCAACGACATCCATTTCTGTAGCTTTCATCCTTTTACTTGCACTAGTAGGGTTAGTTGGTAAAACTAGGGTTTGTTAGGGTTTGCATTTCCTTTCAGCTTTCTGCTTCTTTCTGCAAGTACATTAGCCTCTGGTTGAGTTAGTTTTTGTCCATCACAATTAAAAGCTTCTTCTAAGAGCTCATAGAAGTTGGCTTAAGCTCCTAGCAGACTTGTGCTAGCTGATCAAGTGACAGCCTGCGGCAAGAGCTAGTACTTGTGCATATAGCACTGTCGCTTCCAAGTTTGTTACGAACTACCGGGTTGATAAAAGTAAAGAAGGGAGCCCTAGGAGTTGCAACATTATTGCTGCAATACTAGAGCCCACCACAAACCAATCGTAAAACTGCAAAATACACCTTTGTGATAAATTAAAGAGAAATTACCAAGGACTTATGTATGGCAGTCAATCTTCTCGAATGTTGTGTTCAGTGCATTGCGATCGATAGGGAGGCAGACTCAGATTCCTATGGATAAAGGATATAAGCCTATTGCGGTCTCCCAATATATACGTGATGGTACGGGGAGCACAAGTCCATGCTAGCACTTGTTGTATCAAAGAAGAGGAATCAACCAACCTTCCATGAAAACGATAGTTACTAGTATCTATGACGCCGGAACATGTCTCTAGCCTAGACCGCTAGATGTGTTGCGTTAAGTTCCAAAGCGTTGTTAAGTTCATCGAAATTTATTTTAGAGTTGATCTTGTTTAAAGTTTTCCTTTCAATGGTTCACCATGTGATGTTGATTTGAAATTCCTAAAATGCAATCTACAATGATAAACAATCGTTGTTTATTTTGATCAATGAAAATCCTAGCTACTAGGGAAAGAAGATTACAATTCTTTCAAACAAAGAGAAAAGAGCACACACTAGTGCATTTCCCTAAATCATTTTTTGCACACAAAATAAATGCAAATGCAAATGCATGTATTTGTTTTTCATTCCCCTTAATGTGAAAAAATTCCAAAAAGGAAAACTAAGTATAGCAAAGATTTGAAATATTTCTTTCAAAGCGACATTTTTGACAATTTCTTTTTCAAAATAGAAAGGAAGGCTAGACGAAACTTTTCAATTTCGAATAGAAAATGATTTCGACATTTAAAATATCAAAAAATCAAATCAATTACTTGACAAAAAGTTCAATAGACTATTCGGGGAAGGAAGACTCAACCACACTTCTCTTTTTGACACAAAACGACAGTTACGACACTTTTTGTACCAAAACAACAGATCGATTTAAGCAACTTTTCAACAAAGGATTGTAAATGATGAACAAATACATAAAAACATTTAGTAATCCTAATCAATGGAGGCTAATCTATGTGATGCAAGGAGGCTTCATTAAGGAGGCACTATTCATAAGTAGCAAATCAACTAAACAGCACTGAAAACAAGGACAAAAACCCAAAATTTCAAGAATTGAAATAGGTTCAGTTAGTCATCGCACCTAGGCTTCATAGAAATAGGGATGCATCGCACTTTCCAGGCTCGGGAGGTGTGATTCATACTGGTTCACAGTGACAGATAGTGCAATGGGCCAAGGAGCGCAACTGAAATGGGTTTTGGCTCAAATTTGCAACTGATTTTAGTGAGTTAAGATGAGATATGATGGAAAGTAAAGAGAAAAGTACATAGAAATGATCTTGAGAGGTTACTGAGCTACCAAAAGGGCATCTAGAATGCTTGTAAGTCCAATGTTTAATTCATAAACTAAACCAGAGATTGACTGAAGCAGCATTCATCTACTATGTAATTGTAAAGCAAGAGCAGTTCGAAGGCTACCTGGCTGGCTTCAGGCTCCGTCTATAGTTTATAAAACAAACAACAACAACAAACAATCATCTATAGTTCCCCAGTGGAGTCGCCAATTTGTTTCTAGGAAAACTAGTGTCTTTTTGATCGACTAGCCCTCTAGGTTTGGCAGCTATCCTAGAAACAACAGTTTAAAGCAATTCGTGATTTCTTCTATGTATAATAGATAAGAGAAAGACAAAGGAACCAACCTAGATCTTCCACTTAACTCCTTGTTTGATCTCTCTCCCCCTTGACAGAACTTGCAACTCCTCTCCGTACTTATCCCGCTTGGAGAGTACCTGTAGAAACACAGTAACAAAGAATCATCAAAGCATCTTGATCTATTATATCATAATCATTATGGAATCAGAAATATAATGAATATATAATGGCATTCACAAATAATAACATTCACAATTGCACAGTTATATGGAAGAAAACTCAAAGAACTTTATTAAATAGAAGGAAGAATTACAACCCAATTGTCTGATCCAGCATAATCCTCCCAGCATCATCCTCCCAGCATCAACGCCCTCTTCACCTCATGAAATAGCAAGATCACCAAACAATACAATTCTCTTTCTCAAATACAAACTATCAACACCTACTTGCAATTCACAATCTTCCAGCCTCCGGATCTCTTAGATGGGGGATCCATTTATAGATGTGTGCAAGGGTGTGAGTCATCTCTGGGGTTTGATTAGTGTCATTCCACTTGTTACATTTGGTTCCACAAGAGGGGAGATAAATGAAGTTTAAAATCTCTTACTCATCCATGGGTGAATTCAGAGAGGCAAGTGTCAGAGGGGAAGTTTCTAGAAGATTCTATGAGCATCCACTTAGCAAACTATCTCGGACATTTGTCCATCCTCGCTCATCACACCCCATAGAAGGCCTCATCAGTATGCATCGCACTTGGCTAGTGTAGAAGTCAATATGCATTGCACCCTGGCAATGGAGTAGTCAGTATGGTCCTATTTTGGCCAGTTCTGGATGGTTTTTTAGGAGGAACTTCTGGGGAATGATGTAATCAATTGACCATGATCTTTTAGGGTAGGAAACAACACCTTTAGGGGTTAGAAGAGCCCTAGTTTATCGACATATAAGATTGGGGTTGAAATATGTCTATAACAACGGGACAGTGGAGGCATTCAACAAAGTGCTTGAAAACGCGCTGACCAATGTTTTCAATGCTCAGCCAAGTGATTGGGACCTACGCATGCCTGTAATATTATGGGCTTATCGAATGACATGCAAGAAGCTGATGGGAAAAACTCCTTTTAGGCTTGTTTATGGGGTGGAAGCCGTAATTCCTATGGAATACATCGTGCCTAGTCTGCACATAACAGTGCTCACAAGTATGATGGATCGCGGAGCCCTAGAAGAGAGGCTCGCGCAGCTGGCTAAGCTCGAAGAAGAATGATTTTTGGTTGGATTTCACCAGTAGGTCCAGAAGCAATGAGAAAAGACATGGCACAATAGACACATCAAGTTGTGCACATTCAAGGTAAATGATATGGTTTTATTGTATGATAGTAAGTTTGATAAATTCCCCAGAAAATTTAGGATGCACTGGTTAGGGCCGCATGTTATTAAGGAGATTATTGATGGAGGCATGGTACGATTGGTCAAGTTAAATGGAGAAACCTGCCCAAGAAAGGTGAATGGAAGTTGGTTGAAGCCATACACCGGCGATCCGACCATGTGACTATGTGAAATTAGCACAATCTTAGTGCTCCAGGCAGTTGAAAGGAGGCGTGAGACTATAAACTACACTGCTTGAGATGGGGAGCTGCGTGATATCAGGACTGTGTGAAGCAGCAAAGTGTCACAGGGTCCACGAAAATGTGAATACAACTATGCTAGCATGCAGGTCCGCCTGAAAGTGACTATTAAAGTCACTATTCACGATTTGATGGTCGGTTTGAGGCCAAATGGAGTGGGCGACAAGCATTTAAGTCGAAATTTATGGGTTAGATTCTTGAAAATTTGCTGCCAATCTAGCATTAATGGGCCGAATGTGGGGGGAATGGTTGAATTTGAATTCAAAAGGCCCTATAAATTACAAGTGGTTATCCAATGAAAAACACTTGGCATTTTGAAAATTCGGTTGTTGTTCTATCCACTGTGTATGGACCTTGCGAATTTTAAGGATTTGAGAGCAAGTTTAGTGTTTGAGAGATTGCCGAAGGAGACACAAGACCTACTGACCAGAATGGTAGTAGAAGCCCGAGAGAGTGCCGAAGTGCTAGTTGAGGTCCCTAAATCACCCAGAACACCGAGACCAAAGAAGGATAAGCAGGCTATGATCCCGGTGCGCGTCTCACCAAGAAACCCACAGAGGACCAAGCTCACCTTGTAGGAAAAGGGGAAGGCTGTTAATCTCGAGGCTGATGAGGAAGAATCTAAATAAATCTTGGCAAATGAGGAGGATGCGGAAATGGAGGTTGAAACCATGGGTGCAGACCCTATTACCCGGTTACCAGAATATGTTCCTCTGCGCAAGGGCAAAGCCAAGGTGCCGAAGGACATAGACGAGAGCAAGAGATCCCTACAAACTTCATTTTTCCCAGATGACATTGTTTTTGAGGGGCCGCACTTAGGACGAGTTCCTGTACTAGAGTTCGAAGATTGGGACCTCGCAGATCACAAGAAATTCTCGCATTTAGCGACTGAGCAACTAATGCGCCGATGAATTGATGTGACTGCGAGAATGATTGAATTGGAGCCGCAGACCTGGCTCAAGGGTGTAGAGAAAGCCAGGTTGCTCAACTTGCTCTGGGTGCTGCATTACCACCGTGCCCTAGTGACCGTCTTCGTCATCAGGCAGCTGCTCTGCTTGGTGCATGATGGGTGTTTATGGCTGGAGGAGCCCATTCCCATCACAAACCACTTGATCCATCAGATCACACAGCTGCCTTACTCAGGGGAGGATCCAACCAATATATCAGAAGGAAAAGGTGGTGAGTTGGCCCTTGCAGAAGCTATGAAGAAGAAATTTAAGTTGGAGAAGAAGAAGCAAGGATATGCCATCTCCATCATTAATAACCCTGTAGTCAAGGTAGGAACAAAAATACTAGCAGGGAAGGTGACGCAGAAGTGCCGAGTGGATGAGGTGCCCGCACCTGTGATTGCAATAGCAGCCCAATGCGCTGAAGGAGTCCAGTTCAACTAGGAGAATTATCTATGCAACGAGTTCCTTGTGAATTGTTGCGAGGCAAAGGAGCAGGGCAAGATGTTTCACTACGCGTGGCTTCTGCTCTCGATTGTACTGGTGACATGGGAGCTACCAGAAGACAGTGAGTTCCCTTCGGTCGCGCTGGACCTCCCAGAGGCAATGAAGTATGCTTCGCTGTGGGTGACCAAGGATGTGCAACGTATAAAAGAAAGCAAGATCTTCTTGATCTTGATGGAGATGAGTATCCGGATGGGGATCAATCACAAGCCGTGGTTGTCGCCCAAAGTATACGACAGTTTGTAGAGTTCAAAGCAGATTTCCACCATGTCTTTATCAGGGCGTTGAAGGACCCCACGAAGACATGGAATAACTTACCATATCTGGTGACAGATGATGTTATCTTCGTAGTCCTCAAGTCTTGGCCGTCGGAGTGGCGCGCTCTAGCAAGCTCCGTGGTGGAAATGGTAAAGTTTGCCGCGCAGCGTAAGAAGGAAGAAACAAAGCTCAGGATGGCGCAACTGGCCGAGAAGCACAAAAAGGAGGAAGCAAAGGCTAAGGCCCAAGCAGTGCGCAACGCCACAAAATTGATAACACAACAAGAGATAGGAGGAGAAGAGCGCGAAGGATAGAAGCAGAAATAGAGGAGCCGACAGAACAAGGTGGCAAGGACCCGCAGACAACTTCCACCCAACTCAAGAGTTAGTGCCTGCATGAGAAGGCCGCATCATGGAAGGAAACCAAGGCTTCAAAGACATCCTTGGACCCAATCACACTCACTGAGGGGGATCTACATGATATTGGAAATAGTGAGGGATGTCACCGCGGAGGCCCTCCAACAGTTTGAAGAGAAATAATAGTTGGTATTGGGGGCTCTCCAGACAGAGCTGTAGGAGTTTCAGGTTTGCACTCCATAGGCTGGCATAGTGCCCACCATCCTCGTGATCGACACTTCAGTTGCCGAGGAGATGTTGCGCACAAGGGTGACCAACGTGGTACCGCTACTTGATGGGGCACTCACTATAGAGAATGAGGCCGATAGGCCCACGATTAGCAGTATGAAAGGGGTAGGATTGAATATGGCCACACTCCCTTGAGAGACACTCTACCTGTTGCAGGATGGAGTCACTGTGAAACTTAGGGCCTGGGAGAGTCACTCTCTATAGGTGATGAGCAAGCAGTGCTTCAATATCAAGTAGTTGGGCCTATAGCACAACAAGGTAGTGGAATAGAATAAACAAATAATGCAGGTAGTGGAGAAAGCCTGTCGAATGGTCTTGGAGTTGGAAATTCAGGTAGAGGAAGCAGTTGAGGTGCATGTCCACAAGTTGGCCATAGGGGTGTGTGATGCTCGAACAGAGATGGCTAGGGTTCAGCTGGAGTTGAACTTGCAGATCACAGAATTACAGTTGAGGGCTCAGCCTTCAACTCTGCCAGAAGTCAGGGAACAATGCACCACCACCGTTACACAATAATAGTGGCGGTTGACAGTGTAGTAGCAAACTGCATGCGGCTCTTTGAACAATCATTCGAGGTCCTGACCACCCTACAGGAGGAGCTGAATGTAGAGCACCTGGAGACAGAGGCATGCAAGCTACAACAAAGATATGATGAGGTTAAAGAGACCACGCAGACGGTCGTCCTTACACAGAGGCTTGCACAGATGTAGGAGGCAAAGGCGCTTAAGGAACAGGTGGATGCCACTCGGCACAAAGAAGCGGTCCTAAAGGCGTGCTTGGAGCCATGGATAGACGAGGCTTATACGATCACAAATTCCATTGAAGGAAAGCGCATGAAACTGTAGGCAACTCAGCAGAAGATTCAGGGTAGCAGTTTAGCGGCAGTCATCGAGCAACGAGTGGAAGAAGTCTAGCAAGCAGCAACTTAGTGCGTGGCTGAGGTTGCGATTATCCAAATAGACCTGGGAGGTCTTCACACTAAGATCTCCGAGCCTGCAAATTGACTCGAGGGAAAGTCACGATGTTTGTGTTGGTGGCTTGTTGGGCATGGGATCCCCCAAGGGAAATTTTGGGGCTAAAAGCCCATATTTTGGTCCAATTTTGTAATCCAAGTGTAAAGACTCCGCATTTTGTGGTTGCAGAGAGCGTAGATGTTAAAGAGTCATAGGGTTGTTTTCTCTTGTTATGGAAATGTAATGTCGGTTGTAAAAGATCTACCCATGGTTCGCAGACCATGGGATTATATAAATAGAGCTAAGCTCTAAGTAGTATAGGAATGAAGACTAATGAAGATATGAGGTATGAGAGATAGCTCTAAAGTAGAAGTCTAAGTCTTAGGTCATAGCATAGGTAGAGGCTCTGCAGCTGAGTGCGAAGAGGCATAGAAATCCGCAACTGAGTGCGCGACACGGGTCGAGTCTGTAATCATCCAGAATTATCAATAAAGAGAAGTATTCTATAATTTATGCGTCTTTATTTCCTGTTTATGCATCTGTTATATTGGGTATGAATTTCACTTATAATGCTTATAAGATGTGCGAATGTATGTAAATGTGTTGGGTAAGTGAACAAAATTAAGAACATATGTTTACATGAAGCTAACTAAGATCAGTTAATAAGATAAGCAAGACGCTTAGCCTAGTTTGGGAGATATCGTAGATCGTTGCCTTAGCAGCACAAAAGTCCCTGAGCCGCAGGTTAGGGCAGCACGAAATCCAATTATAGCCTCTTGTGAAGATACTGAAGGGTGGAATAGAGGGCTAAGCAACCTGCACGAAGGGAGGTATAGCCAGAGTAAACCGACATCACAACCATCTAAAGGGTGCAGAAACTTGGTTCCAGTAGCCCCCCATACTACTTCGGGTGAGACTTTAGTCTGCGCTTCGCGGGCTGATGCCGAAAAGGCTAGTAGTGTAGGGATTTGTTTGGCTAACTAATGTTGAACCTGGGTTAGGCCCCCTCAAGCCAACACCTCCCAGACTCGAATCCTCATTGTAGTGTCTATATTTGCTCCCTTTGGGAACATGAACACTTTCCCCCTCGAAAAGTTAACTTCATAACCTTTTTCTTCCATGAGTGAGATGGAGAAAAGGTTCTTCTTTAGGCCAAGTACAAAGTATCTCCTGCACATCAAAAGACCCTCTTGACTCAAGTTGGAACTTTACTATCCCCTATCCCCTCCCTGTATACTTGGCATCATCACAAACCTCAACATGGATCCATGAATCATCCTTTTTAAAACTAATGATTAGTTATATAGCTTATGTCATGTGGTAGGAGGCACCACTATCCAAGTACTAGGAACTTCTAGTAATAAATCTAGTAGAAATGAAAGACACAAGTGAAATCCACTCTCGAAATTGGAAGCAAGCTCGATTAACTGTCTCTACTATTATTGAAACTTTTTATGACTTCATCTTACCCTTCTTCCCCCGTGGAAAATAAAAATAAAAATGTTCATTCTTATTACAGATATAAGATTTGATCTTTTCTCATATCTCTCTTCTGCTAGGACTGTTGTCCCTCTCCATTAATGTCACCCTTCTTGATGGAAACTTCCCCTTTAGTCTTCTTTGTCTTGCTGGCCAAGGCCATGTTTTCATCTGCTACTCCTCCTTGTTTGTTGGTCTTGGACTCTTTATGAGTCTCCTCTTGGATGCATTGATCTCAAATCCATTCCCACTTGGGAAGATGTTCCTGGCCATAGATCCCCATGATAAATGGTTCCCAAGCCTTGGCGAACCCATTCAAAGAAAACTTCACTAAATTTGCATCTAATACAACTTCTCCAATAGTTGCATGCTGGTCACAGATCTATGTGATCCTCATATGGTAGTTGGGCACATTCTTGGATGGGCTCATTCTATATTCTTTGATCATAAACTTGAGAGTAATTTTTTGACTCATATTATCACTTTGAAAAAGTGATACTAAGTCACCAAACATCTCCTTAGATCTGGTATTTTTGAAACATGCATAATTATATGATCCTTCAAGGATCACCCTATGTTCCTTTACATCCTTCTTATCCCATGCTCCTTACACTGTAGGGTCTACTATTGCTAGTTTTTGCATGCTCCATGAGGCCTGCGTTGGAGCTGGTGGAGGGTTGGACACAATTTCCCACAAGTATTTCTCCTTCAAGATAAATGGGGTTCTTTCCTTCCATGGAAAGAAATTGGAAACCCTATGAAGCCAATCCTTAACTTTCACATTGATTACTAACATGGTTGTCCTAACCTTTATCTCTCAAGCTTGCTGAAGTAACCTAGAAAATAATAGATCTTCTTTTTTCTCAGAGAAAATGCTATTATATCTTGTTAAATTATCCTAAAACTATCTATCTAAGAAAATAGATAAGATCTAGTTACTTGTTGGAATTATTAACTCTTGCATGCAACATAAAACAAGAAAATAAATCTCAGACAATGGACAATTATTTATGCTCTTCTAGATCATTTCATCATTCAAAATATCTTCAAAACTTACAAGAGCTCCCTTACAGGGAAATGACTATGAGAAATTAACAAAGAAATAACAACCAAGAATTTTTTTAGTTTGCATAGAAATCGAGGATGATTTGCAACAAACATGAAACCTATTATGCAATCCATATGGCTATATGACTATGTATGGTCGGCTCTAGAATCCATATGGCTATATGAAATATGTATAGACAATTGTATGGATTTGTTTGCTAAGTTTTTCGACTACTCTTCTCCTTTTTATTGATTGTATGCCTTCTTGTTGAAATATTATTGAAACTCCTTGCCAATCGCGGAAAATCAAATTTATGATTCTCTCCTTCACTCACATGATTTGTGAAATGAATGCTCTCTACACGTCTTTGTCTTTTCCCTTATATTTCTTTTATAACATTGGGATAAGCCAAAAACTTAATCTTCAATGGTTAAGATCTAACCATGAGATTAATGGCTTTAACCCACTAAAGTCACTTTATTTATTAAAAGTCACTTTGATAAAAAGAACTTTCACTTAATTATTAATTAATAAAGTGAAATTATGGAAACACCATAGGATACATTTAATGGTGATTTCCATAAGTCGACACCCTCATGGAAATACACTGTTTGAGTTACAAATACTAACACTGACGTGGATGGTGATGAGGGACTCATTTCCCCTATGGTAGAAGCACCACTCTCACAAGACATTGGATGAGAGAACAAGGAAAAATGATTTGTAAAACATACACTCAACTTTGTAAGTATTGGGTGGATATGGTTAGTTAAAGGTGGGTTAACGTGTTGTGGTGAGTTTCATCTACAACTTCAATAGTGACTCGGTCTTCCCCCCCAAAACAAAAATTATCCCTTCCAAATCAATTTTTGTCTAAGCCCTCTTATAACAGAGCTATTATATGTCTATCTTTTAATGGACACCCCCTCCCCCCCCTTCAGAAGAAAGGATTTGTAATCTTCAGGAATAATAGGCAATATATTCAACCATGGTGAATATATGTTTTTATTAAATTATTTTATACATCCCTATGATCATCTAGACTCAGTCCAAACAATACCCACTATGAATTCCCAAAGTGACCCAACAAACAAACCAACTAAAAAGGGTACCTCCTGAAATCTAGGACGCTTGTGGTGATCAATTCCCCAAGTATCTTGGAATAAAAAAGGACTAGAGAAGTAGTTACCCCAACCTTCCTATATTAGCCTTGATTGAAGCAAGTGACCTCGATGGGGCTGAGTGTCACCATATAGGAGCACTGATATAGTGATTGATGTCTGCCTCAAGTACCATGGTGAATTCCCACCCATAGTCACCTAGATAGAGCCCTAGACAGTAGGCCACTATGATTACAACTTAAAAACAAAATGATTGACAAGACACATGTGATTGGAACCATATGTGTAGGAAGGGTAACTAAGACCAAAACCTCCTAAGAGATCGCTCAAAAAGATTTGTACACCTCTCAAACAAACCCCCTTGTAGCACGCACAATTCAATGAACACCGGTAGCTTGAGAGTGGGGATGTCACTCCATAGGCTCTTGATGTGACCACATGCTTAACTCTTGTGTGAGAGGATATTTTCAGCAAGCATATGATGTGAAAATGGATTTACACTCACCAGAGGAGCTATTTTTAGTTTTATAGCCTTGAAGAGTGTTCTCTCTAAATCCTACTCCAAAACTCTACAACCCCAAGCTAATGTTTATTTTATATAACAAAAAAAGTCTAATTAATTTTATTAACACTTTATTTTAGGCTATAGATTACTTAGGGGTATGGATTACAATTGAGATGGTCTGAAAAGTGACTCAATACCAATACAAAATGAAACAATATGAAAATTGTAATAGACTTAATAACAATCCAAAATGAAACTATATGAGAAATGTAATTTTATTTCCAATTCGATGAAAATTAGCCCAGGAAGGGCAAATATGTATTTCTTTTCCTCGGTGAAAAAGAAACCTCACACTTTATCAATAATATTTTGATAATTCCAAATTCATAATACTTATTGATCCACTAAACAACTTATAACACAAAAATAAACAATTTTAAACAATGTCAAAGCAAGAGTACCAAAAATCACTCTATAATTCCCTCCTCTGACATCTACCCAAGTAATCGCCCAACCGGTGTAAACATGTGACAGGAAGTTACTATGATATGATTCAACTCCATATGTGTCAGTTAAGGGAGTGGAATCGATGGAAATCGACAACACAGACCTTCTATACCTGCTACAAGACTCGCAGAAGCCTTCTTAGTGATCCCCATGACTAGTCCCTGGGTCGCACTGAGTTGTAGACCGTTAAACCCTTGGAATCTCCCTTGATATGTACAAGGGTGCATCTGAGAGGTTCCAGACCCTCCCACAATAAGGCATGGGTGCGTCTGGGGAATTTTCTCCTCAGACATGTGCTTGCAACTATGAGACTTGTGCCAATTTTCAAGCCTTGAATCTAGGTCACTGCCGAGAAACCCTTATAGCTTTTAGAATCCATTAATTACATGAAAACAAGGGTTACAAATCAAAAACTGACTCTAGGACTAGGCCTGACTATCCCCAAGCAGGACTGACATTCTATCAAACACTTAGCATCAGTGAAATCTACAGGAAATGAATACAAGACATAGCATAAATGACTGATAAATTATATGAGAATTGACAATAAGGATCACCACCATTTTCCCTTAACTATTTTGACATCAATTAGGTCTTGCATCCATTATCCTTTCAGTTACAAGAAAATATATGAAATAACCATGAGTATAACCAGTCACATAACCATGTTTATAACCAACATTAAACCATGTAAATAAAAATGAGATAACAACTATTAATGCCATATAATAACAAATATAAAATCAAGAGAGCTTAGATTTTATTAAACATAGGAAAAAGCCGACCAGGTTTGGGACTTCCCTGTACCACCTGACCGTAGACGTGGTTGAACCAAAACCAAACCGAATTTGGAATGCCCCCCAACTCCATCACTATCCTTGAGGAATTTTCTGTCTCCTTGTCTCTCAGGATTTACTGAAATCGAGAAGAGATCACTAGGCCCTAGATCGAGACACCACCCTTAGGATTTATCATGTATCACGCCAAAACAGGTCAAGGGATTCCTAGGCCTTTGGGAATTTTCCTAAGACCACCTCCACCCCGGATTACGAAACCATTTGAAAATTCCAAAGCTCAAAAATGAGAAACAATCCCATCACACCATGGCTATCTGGAAAAAGGAAAGGCAAGGCTGAAAACCACTATCATAACCGGACAAAACCGTGCCACCGAAAACAAGAGAACTATATACCAACATGCAAAGCCATGCATGTCAAAACTAGCTATGAAATCACACACGAAATGTGTTACTTGCAAGTATTCTCGCTTAAGCAGCTTGATCCTGCTCCTCCTTGCTTTCTCTTTGATTTCCTTTCTTTTCCTTGTCCCTCCTTTGCTTGCTTTTCCCTTCCTTGCTCCAAATCTAGAATGCTGTAAAAAAATCTAAGTGTCCAAGAGTGTGAGAGAGCTCAAAAAATGAACTGATAAAAGGTTACACTAACCAAGCTTGATAAAAAAACTTGCCAACTGATCCTCATAAGACATTTTATCAATGAGCCTCTATTTTCGTCAATTTCCATTATTTTCTTTCATTTTCCTCCCCACATGCAACCTATGACATTTCACCTTCGTTTTCTCCTAATTTCCATTATTTTCATAAACAAATGTGCCAAAAATTCTCGTGCCTTTCCAAAGCCTCTGCCTTTGCCTTTGCCAAATTCCTTTGGCCATAATAACTGAAATGAACACCCACTAGGCTAGTTTTCCCACCATTCATCTTGGAATAAGTGTCCCTTAATCGTGGCCTTATTTTTCCTTTATTAACTTTTATTACAAGAAGTTTTAACCGGGGGTTGTTATAGACCCCTCCCCCTTGGGGAACATCATCCTTGGTGTTAAATCACACCAAGACCTCGTTAAAACTGCTGAAAAGCAAACATGCTACCCATGGAGGTTTATAACTTAGCTTTTTGCAGTATTTACAATGATTGCTAGTAAAGATATGACAATCATACTGTTTACTAGAGATTTATAACATAACTCATTACAATATTTATAATAGAAACACATATAAACATATGCACATTTTCTCGTCCAACAAATAAAAGGATACGATTCCCATATAAATCAACAAGGGAATCTAGAGGCTCACACCTCCAACCTCAAAAGTAGTACCATGATTCACCTCCTTCCTAGAGAGCCTAGAATCCACTGTTAAATTCAAAGCTACATCCAATCTCCAATAGTACAATCTCGCACCACTTTTCCTCTCAGCGAAATTTTTTATTCCAGGTCACACTCCCAATGTGCATTTGATTCCATTTAGTAATGTTAATGCCAAAAAAAATCCATCCCCGACCTTCCCTTCTCTGCTACATAGTCCCTCAAGTAATTCGACCACCCCCTTCCGTGTAGTAACTCACCTTCCAAGTTTCCCAACATCCCCTATCCTGGGTGATCCATTCCTTGGCAAGGATTCCTCGCATTGGAAGGTCAAACAACCAAGGCATATACCTGACTCAAAACCATCATACTGGTCATAGCATGTTCATGGAAATCAATGGACACTATTGGGTACCGATGCCCCACAATGGCCCTACTCCTGAAGTGCTTTACCGACATACTGCTGCTTGTTTGAATTCCTTTTACTACTTCTACTAATCCTTGCAGTTAGTTTCAACCACCCAATCGGGCATTTCTATGCTTCCTATACCAAATACATAACTTCCATTAGATTTAAAGTAAATTGAAATAATTTCACATCATACCTCATTGGTAGCTTATCAATAAGGTACACTTGCAATCCTGTTTACTTCTTGTCACAACAACTCAAACTAGTTGTTTGATCAAATCATCATGTATAAAAATATCACATTCAGTTAGCTCAAAATACAATCATCATAATCAAAATCATATATCACATAAAACCTTCATCAATCACATGTAATAATCATAGATCATAATCATAAATCACATGTAATCATCATAGACCAGAATCATAAATCACATGTAATCATCATAGACCAAAATCATAAATCACATGCATAATAAAACTGAATGACATACTAATACTTATCCTTCAATCGATCCTTTTTTCTACCTTTGTACTTATTCTGTACACACTCCGGGTTGATTGCCACACCTGACAAACGACCAATGCCTTCTCCTCAACCATGTGAACATACACATAGTGTGCATCACATACATACAACCATACACGACATACAACACCATGTAATACATGCACCTACACCTGACACACAACACATACATCTACACCTAGTGTACAACACAACAAAATACATACTCCTACATCTGGTGTACACCATAACACAATACATACACCTACACTCGATGTACAACACAATACATGTATGTACACAAAGTACACCACAAGGAATACATGTGTCATGATACCACGACTACACAATGCACATACATAGTACCACATGCCCACAACACAACATGTATGACATGCACATAATACCACATGTACACCAGTACCATATGTACAACATGTACATAGTACCACCTGCACACTGCACCACCTACGCAATATGTGCACAACATCACATGTACACGACACCACCTGCACAACGTGTACACGCGCCATATGTACACCACACCACTTGTACAATGTGTACACAATACCACTTGTACACACCACCACATGCATGACATGTACACGAAACCACATGTAAACAATGCCACATACACGACATACACACGAAACCACTTTCACAGAACACCACATGTACAACATGTACACAACACCATGTGCACACAACACCACATGTACATTCATGCACACAACACCATATGTACAACATGCACAATACCATATGTACATAGCACTACATATACAACATGTCCATATCATCATATGTACACAACACTACATATCCAACATGCGCACAACATCATATGCACACAACACCACATATTCATCATGCACACAATACAATATGTACACAATACTGCATATCCAACATGTAAATAGCACCATCAATACCCAGCACTACATATGCAATATGCACACAACACCATATATACAATAGGAACTCAACACCATAGGTACAATCATTTATTATGCAATATACACAACATATATACAAAAACAACACTTCACATCCAAAACCATACTGGCTCTACCAAGCAACCTTGGTTCTAGTGTCTCTCTGCCATCCATGCTTATCCTAGTTTAATAGGACTATGCTTCAACAATTATTATTTTCAACAAGTAGAAGAGGGATCTTGAGTTATTGAGAGCAGAGGAGGTTATCCCTTCAAACAAGTATTTATGTAACCTCTGATATTGGTTTACTTGCTTTAGATTTTCCCTTTGTCCTTTCTCTACTACATCAAATATGCATGTAGCATGCCAAGTAGATTTCACACCAAGTTGAGGAGTTTGGATACTAGAATATATGCAGATCTAATAGGTTCCCTCAAGTTTATCCCTTCAAACTTATCGTATTTTCCATCCATACTTAACTCAACCTATATCATCTTCCCAAAATAGAGAAGGGGAACTAATAGATAGCCAAGTGTTGTGGTTGTCACATCTCCTCTTAATTACACCACAAAGACTTTCCGAGCCATACACTCTTTCACACAAGGTATTATTTATGTATAGTGACCAAGACACAAAATAAGACATGACACAGTTTGACACGACACACACAAGATTGAAACAAACAATAAAGAAAATGGACAGAAGAAAAGATTGTACAAAAAACACAAGTTAGAGCTGCTATTGGAAATAACACTTCAAATTTTGGTCATTTATGGGAAGGGGGTCAGTCCTCCCATCTAAGCATTTCAACTTGAAAGTATTATGGCTGATATTTTCTTTGATGGTGAAGGGGCCAATCCATAGAGGTTGGAACTTCATGTGTTTTCTTTTCTCTTCGTTGGATTTGTCCCACTTCAATACTAAGTCACCCACATTGAAACTTTTAGTCCTTGTGGATTTCTTGTTGAACCAACACTTAACATGGATTTGATGGACCAAGAATATTTCTTTGGCTTTTAGATTTCTTCTTCAAGTTTGATCAAAGTGTCTATCCTTCTTTGAATCAGAAGGTAAGGTATACCTTATGACTCTTGGGAGAGTTGCAAGGCTGGGGGATACAAGTTTGGAGGCAAGATAACTTTTTTACCACAAACCAGAAAATACGGTGAGGTTTTGAGGGAAGGCTTAGGAGTTACACGATTATCTCATAAAGCATTTGTCAAAGCATTGTGCCAGTTCCTTTGGTCATAGAAAATGGTTTTATTGATCATGCGAATAAGATTTTTATTTGTTGATTCAACTAAAATATTTCCTTGCAGGTAATAATTAGATGCATGCAATAATACAATACCATTCTCTAATGCAAATTCATAAAGTTTCAGTAAAGAAAAATAAGTTACGTTATCAAAGACAAGAGACGTTGGAATGCCAAACCTGGTTATAATGTTATGTTTCAAGAAGTGGATGACTTCCTATTCATTAACTTATCTTAAAGGAAATGTTTCTGTCCACTGAGTAAAATAATATGTCGTTGTTAAAATGGAGCAGTGTTGCTTCGATGAATGTGGGAAATTTTTTCCAATAACATCTAGTCCCCACTGTTAGAAAGGTTCCTCAATTGCTATTAGTAGTGGTGGGGTGATTGAATTATAATCTCGACCCACACATCTCTAACAAGATGGGAACTTGTGAGCATAAGTGTGAGAATTTTTGAATAAGGTGGGTCAATAATAACCAATCCTCATTACTTTATGTGCAATTGTATCAATCAGATAGTGACCACCTACTGGTTCGTCATTCAGATCTCTTAGTACCTTGTTCATGTCACGAGGCTCAAAGCAATAAAAAAGGCGCCATTGTGGTGCTTTCTAAAAAGCACTCCATGAACGAAGATATGGTAGAAATTTAAGGAAAATTTCTGTCGTTTATTTGTTCAATGAATGTGTGGGCGAGGTGTCGTGCTCGAAGAATTTCCATATGTCTGAATACCATGGCGCTATTTATTTTTTCTGTGGGAACTTGTTCAACATTATGCATATCTATTTCCTGCTCCTAACCTGAAAAATATTGCTCCAAAGCATCTATTTCTTCTGTTGTGAGTTGACAAAGGACATGACCCTTAATGGTATGAACTGCTTTAAATTTTAGATCATATTCTTGTAAATATGTTATCTAATTTTCCCTCTTTTCACCCAACGCCTGCTGCAAAAAGAGTGTTATGACGCTGGATGAAACACATATTATTGTGTGAGATTTGAGGAGATAGGGCTTGAAATATTTTACTACCTTATACAAAGAATAAGCTTGTTTATTGATGGCAGGATAATTCAAATTTGATCCCTAGAAGCCAACACTTATAAAAAAATATAGGTCGTTTGCTTCCTTCAACATCCTTCTGAGTCAATACGACTGCAATAGATGAATCCAGAGAAAAAGTGTAAAGTAGGAAATATTTGTCATAATCAAGACTAAATAATGCAAGCGCATTAGCAATAAATTTCTTAATCTGAGAAAAAACATCCTTTCCCTTTTGTCCCATTTATAAATCGCATCTTTCTTAATCATCTCCTATAATGATTTAACTATCTGAGCATAATCAGAGATGAAATTTCACAAGAAATTAATCTTCCCTATGAAATATTAATTAGCCTTCTTGTTTACTGGGAACATGATCTGAGTTATAATGTTTACCCTTTCAAGATAAACTTTAATTCTTCTCTTTGCAATGATGTGTCCTAAGAGAGTGCCCTTTGACACATCAAATATGCTTTTCTTGGGATTGAGAGAAATACCATATTTGCGACACCACTCAAATATTTGATTTAAATGACGTACATGATTTGAACTTCTTTTGGAGAAAACAATAACATCATTCAAATAAAAAACTACACTTTGACCAATCAGGCCCTGGAAAGTGATGTCCATCTCTCTTTGAGAAGTAGCACCAACATTGATAAGTCCGAATGGCATATGCTTAAAGGCGAATCTTCCCCACTTGGTTCTGAAGGTGGTTTTAAGATGGTCTGGTTTTTCTATTAGTACATGGCTATAGCCATAAAAACATCTAGCAGTGAGAACATTTTAGACCCAAATACTATTAGGAGGATCTATTCCATGGATGGCACCATGTAGTTGTCTTTATTTGATGCCCGACTAAGATTGTGAAAGTTGACACATAACCTTATCTCATCAGAATTCTTTTTGATGGGGATTGAATTCAAAATCCAAGTAGAATGTCTAACCTTGAAAATGATCTGATCATCCAACAACTTCTTCAATTCCTTTTGAATCAGGGGTTCTTGCATTGGATGAAATTTCCTTAGCTTCTACTGAAAAGGTATGAGCCATTCTTTAATGAGAATGAATTGCTGGATGATACGAGTATCTTATGTCTTCAAATCATTGTATGACCATGCAAACACAACTCAATACTATTTGAATAGGCAGATGAAGGATTTTCATTCTTGTGGAGAACATCGTGTATCGAGGTTTAAATATTTTAGGTATTTTTGAGTTCCCAAGTTGACTTGTTCAGATGAAAACTTTGAGCTCTGAGTCTTAGTGTTAATTGGTCCTCTGAACCGATTTTGCAGGTCATATAATTTTTCCAAGGACACTACACCTTTAGGCATAGTGTTGCCTTTCATCGCATTAGATGCTTCCTGCAAAGCCTTGTCGTGCTCATCCTCCTCAATGACAACATCTTTAAATATGTCCGCATTAGCCATAAAATGTAGTATCTATTGGTCATCATTGAAAACATGAAAATTAGTGACATTATCAGGCATAAATGGTTTATATATAATCTCTATAGAAAAACCATTTTTCAAAGGTGACATTCTAGCGACTGCATTAGCTAATGCATCTGTTGCAACATTTCTAATTCTAGGAACATAAATGATATTAAAAGATTTAAAATAATTAATCAATTTCCATACCTCCTATTGGTAGTTTTTAAGATTTGGTGAAACACAGTGTATAGTGTTCCGTACCTATCGAGTAACCACTTCTCACCAATTACCTTGAGCAACTCTACCTTCAAGTTGATGGATTTCTTTAACCCAAGAATGAGTGCTTTGTATTCGACAATATTATTTGTACACTCAAACTCCAAACGACATGATAGGATGTACTTCTTATTGTGTGGGTCTATAAGTATGAAACCAACTCTAAAGCCATCCTACATTTTAGAACCATCGAAGTACATACTCCATATATTATTAGCTACTAAACTGATTTCTATTCTATTATTACTATTATGTACATCTATATTATATGATTCTTTAGCACCAGTTGGAGTATAAGGAAGGAGATCCAACTGTGTATCAGATAGGGCAGGTGATGGTTGTGCTTTATAACACTAGTGATCGATTTCAAGGAAACAATTTCCAAAAATAAGGTCTACAAAGGAAACAACTCATTATGCCCCTCAAGTGGTGTCACATTATGTTTCATGTATGGTTCACCCTCCACCTGAATTTGATTGTTTATGCCTTTATATTGAAGCCATAAGTGTGACTAATCTATAGAAAAATACCCTTGTAATTTACTAGACTAGTCTCAACTCAAGAGTATGCCATAGGTTCAGGGATGTCCACCATTACAATGCTTATACATTAATGTACTTGATGATCGGATGACAAACATATAATAACATTCTTGAGTTCACCAATACCTTGGACAAGGGATCTGTCCAACTGAATGACTTGTGCATCAGTTTTATTCCTTTTGGCTTTAATTTTCTTAGCAAAAGATAATAACATTACATTAACAAATGCACCCGAATCGCCCAAACAATTGTGGAAATTGTAATGAAATATTTCGAAAATTAACAAAAATGAGGGGCAGATATTGTTAGCATCTAATGTTACAACATTAACCACAGATTCGAGAGTTCCAATAGACTTACTAGACACATTTTGAGAAGTAGAAGCCTTATCACCCAATGAAGATTGTGAGAAGGCTTGGACAAGCAGTTCACATTGGCCTGCTATCTTTGCAAGCTCAAAGATGGAAATATTGGCACGAGCTCTCTTCAAGTCTTTAACTATGTTATAATCAATAGCTTCACTTTTAGCAGGTAGTGCTAAAGTGTCTGGAGGTGTAGCTTTATTAAAAACTTCCAGAGTGATATACTTTCTTTTGCTGCTAGTGGAAGTTTCCTTAGAAGAAATATCATTTCTAGACTTATTTTGTGCATTCTGAGCAGGATTAGTTGGTGCTGCGAGTATTCTTAACAATTGCTTCTCTAACTCTTGTCTCATCACTTCCTAGTCATAAATGGATCATTTTCTCCTCAAATTATAATGACTAGTTTTTTTTTGAGGAGGGGCTTCACTTTTCGTTGGTGGTTCAACACTCTTCTTGTCAGTATTGAAAATGAAATAAAAAAGTGTTAATGGAATGTCCAATACCTATACTTTCCTCAACCGCTGCAGGTTCATTTGTTGCTTCTGCTTATTCAGACTGCTCATCTACTAGTAAAGTATCAACAATGTGTGCAACCAAATAATTCATGTTGTGGTTTTACTGCGGGCATGTTTTCTCTAATGCCATTCCTAATGGAAGGAACAATAGTTAACAATTCCTATACTTTCAATATTCAACACAAAATTTGAACTCTGGGAAAATTTAGCTGACTATTTATTGTTGTTATTATTCCTTCTATATGAGAAACATTTGGGAGGCTTGCTACTAGTAAATGTCTCACTTTACCTTCTCTTTAATTTTGAGACTTCATTGGTGAGTGATTTTAAATATGTGGTCAAGCTTTCAAAAACTACAAAATCATTTTCTTTAGCGTTACTTAAAGAAGGTCAAGATTTATTCCGAGTATCCTTGGAGTCTTTAGATTCATCATCATTTGAAATAACTCTAATGGCATGCAAGTCTTTATACACGATGAATTATTCTGCAAAGTTTAGAGCCAATGTCTCCTTTGCAACTCATTTAACAAAAGAGGAAATGTTTTTCGACAAGGAAACTGTATAATAATGTATAGTGATAGAATCGTGAGGCTGGCTGTCTAGGGGAAAATTGTTTAATATGCAGTTGAACCTTTGATTGAAGTCTTTGAATTTCTCCTTTTCCCCCATCTTAATATTTCCAAGCTCTTTTAATAACATGGTGGGAGTCTTGTCATCGAAAAATTTCTCCAAACACAATTTATTAAACTCCCTCCAACCATGGATTGAATTAGTATGAAGACTATGGTACCATGCTATTTCTCTACATTCTAATGTAAAAGGAAAAATATTGCAAGAAACATCATTGTACCGTATCTCTAACATTCGTAGATGCTTGTAGAAATCATCGATATGATATTTTTCCTTTTTTTCTTGTTAGGATCAAACTTAGATAAAAACTTCTCCAGATGTCTAGGCATTCTATGAAGGTTATCTAGAAGAGAAAGTGGCCCTTGAGCCATCCAATCCAAGTCTTGATCAACCATGTCTTCGCCTCTTTTCTCCTCCTTTTCTGAATCCGACGAGCGTTCTCCTTCACCGTTTAAACTGTCGTTAAACTCAAAATCAACTCTCCACTGTTCTTCATCAGAAATAACAATATATTTCCCGTACACTTCGTGAATGACTGGAAACAAATCTTGCTGAACCATTTCTTTTGAAGACTCTGCTAACTCAAGAGTGGCGAAAACCAAATATTCCACTAATGCAACCTATTGTAACTCTCGGAGAGAGTTCCTGGCTGTGGGCGAACCAATTCCCTATACATCTTAAGATTGATGAAAAGCTAATACAATCAATGACTAGAGGAATTGGCCATGAGAGTAGCAACAAATCTTCTAATTCAAAAACCTAGCCTTCAAAACTAGAATGGCTAGAAACACTGAGGATTGCAGGGTCTTTGAGCTAAGAAATGATTTAGAAAGAAAATAAAGAAGGACAAGGTTTAAGCTTAGGAAATTAAGAATCTAAATTCAAACCTCTGTAGAAATAATTATAGGTAGAAGAGATAGTGTGAGTGAGTTTATGGAATGTGGAGTGCCCTTTAAGGGTCTCAAATTTAAATATATAAATACTAATAAGTAAATTTGTAAAATATTAAATTGAGATGACCTACAACATACACCATTCCAAAAGAGGAAAAAAACATAAATGAACTACTGCAAACAAGGGAGAAAAACCAATTGCAACCATCCCAATGCTGGAATCAAAATTGTTACTATTATTGAATTTTTGAGACTCCTTCGTTACATGGACTCCCTTTTCCCAACTCCGAAACACTACCATGTATCATTTCTCCTCTTTTATTTCTTCTCATGCCTCTTTGTGTAACTGTCACAATCAATTTTAAAAACTGATTCTGATAACAATTATAAAAACTATTTCTCTTTTTAAAAAGTTTTGAAATAAATATCATTTTAATATTATATATATATATAAAATATCGAATAGAATCTATTTAAAACAAAACTTCCACCCTTTTATGTTTATAATACAAATATTAAAATATTGGGCTCTTAAATTAAGACAAGATGGCTGCGGGCACCATGGAAAACCACATACCGCTTTTGGGAGTCATAAACCGTCTTCGAGATCACCTTTAGTAGTTTTTGGAAGAGAGATAAGGTGTCATCGTAATAAACTGAGGCCGTCGATCTCTTTAATGGGCAACTTGAGATGTGTTTCCCAATGCAGGTAGTGGGTACGTTGCCGAGGTCCCCAGCGCGATGTTATGAATACATTGGGTACGATTCAAATCATTCTAAATTTCATGGGGCAAGTGTTAAGGCAGGTGTCAGGCGAGTGGTGTTTATTAAGAAGGCGGGGTGGTGGATTAGGATCAGACATTCCTTCTGTAAATGCGCCAGGCATCGTCTGCACCTCCTAGTAAATTTTAGTATCCAGAGAGTGCGTGAGTGTAGCATGCAGCCCACGGCCGTGCCCAGTATGGATGGGCGAAGAGTGCAGGAAGATGGCCGTCGGACAAGAAGCATGGGAAGGGTGGAAGACCAGCCAGTCAAAGGCCTGTCGGATGCTGCAAAGGGAAAAGCTATTGACGAGGAGTTCTTACCGCGCGTTTATTTGGAGATCCCTGATGGTTCGGAGGAGGAGTTTGATATTCATGAATATTTAGTAGATGACGATTTGAGGTGGGCGACAGGCGGGAAGATAGGGAAGAGAATCCGGTGGACAGATGATCCAGTAGACTCTGAGGAGGGCAGGGGTGGTCGCCGAGGAAGAGGACGGCCGCCGAAAGCTCGAGGAACTCCACGGAGCATGGGAGTGAGTAGTGATGAAGGGGGTCGCGGAGGAAGGCAATCGCAGCGTCGGGTCCGAGGCAGGGCCAGGAGGGATATGAATAGAAAAATTAATGAAGCAGAAACAGCCTACACTCATGGCACTAGCCAACACATGAGAGCAGTTATAGATCAACTGGAAGAGGAAGCCATGCAGGCAGCTTCAGACCCAGAAATGGAGGAGTGGCAGACCTTTATCCCTGATCCAGGACATACTCGCGGAAGGTTGTCTTTATATAAACAATCTTTGCATGCTTATTGGGGCATGAAACGACTTCTGGCTAGGGCCATGGAGCAAATTGCAGTTGAAATGGTGGAATTAGTCCATGGACTCCCTACTTTTAAAAGAGAATTGAGGAATATCCAGATGACTCTGAATGTCCAAAATTACAAGTTGGACAAAATTCTGCAGTTGCTGAAGGAAAATGGTTTCGAAATCAAGGCGGAAGGTGAACCACAGATGAATACCTCAGCTCACTGATGACTGGACTATGCTGTCTACAGGTTTTCAAAGGCTTTGTTTGGCTTTTTGTCAATTTTGTAATCTTTAATGGAATTGTCTCATACAAGATATAGGCTGTTTATGAATCTCATAGTAGACAATTTTGTATGGTTAGATAGGTTAGATATGTTTTTCTTATGGATGGCAGTTAAGAACTATAGACTGGTCCCGGTTTCCCTTCAGGGCGGGCAATGACTTCTTTTATGTATCTAGCTAGTTTGTAAGTTTCACGATGTTTTTGAAGTAATAGAATTCCTTCCTCAGTTTACAGAAAAAAAAAATGGGCAACTTGAGGAAATATTGCCCTGCGGATTCACACTTTAGCTTAAACTTCAAGTATTTTGTGTTGTCAGGGACTCCGTTGGATTTATGCATGATTATGTTAATCGTTGATTACAGGTGAAAAAAAATACGGCAAGAGTTAACGAACATATTATAGGAAATTAAATGTCCGACTATATGCGTCTTTAATAGTCCAATAATATATGTTACTATTTTTTATTTATCTACATATAGCGTGTGTGTTATCGGACTATCGAAAACACATATAACCAGGTCCTATATATAATATACTCGTTAACTCTTGCCAAAAAATAATTCATAAATAGAAACGTGAATACCTAATCCGATCTACATAAAATAATGTGTCTTATTTGTTTCAAAACACTTCAACACCCATGTCCAAATGCGACCATATTAAACCATACGCCTTAATACATCATTGATATTATCTCCCTTGATGAATTGATAGGTGTGTACGATCGCCTGTATGTCTGTACCCAATGAATATGGTTGTAGAAAGCTTTCCTTCAATAGTGGTAGTGGTGTAGAAAGCTTTCCTTCAATAGTGGTAGTGGTAATCTTTGACTGAGTTGTTTTTAGTGTGATTTTTTAGAGGTTTTTTAGGTGGGTTTTTTGGTTTAATTTCTTTAAATTTTATCAAGAATTTATTGAAATCACAAGTTTGATGGTTAACCCTTGCATAATCTAAGTGTCCTAAAAGTTTTTGAAGATGCTGAATCCATATATACACTTAAAAAACCAGTTTAAATATCACAAATCAAAATTTCACTTCAAAATTTTCCACTGGATTCCCTCACCAGAAAATCCAAAAAATCGCTCGATAAACAACTCCATCCTTAACAAGTATGAAATTTTAAATTAAACTTGATACCATCTCCACTATCCATAATGGCAACCTTGAACTCCTCATATCTTTTTCTGTCAACCGAAAGAATCTCCCAAGAGTCTAACCAAAGGTCTTCCTTTTCAAATTTTATCAATGGCTTAAATGGGCGAACTCGTCCAACATCATAGAAGCCGCCAGGTAAATGATCATTAATGCCACAAAAAGACTCAATGCTATATTTTAGAGATGCCCAGGAAAATTCCTCCATAGATCTTCGTTTGCTGGCTTAAAATTTTTGATAAAAAATACCGTGACGCTTACCGAGTTTGGTAAATTCATCATTACTAGCCTCAGAGCAACCGCCTAATTTACCAATCTCCTTCATAAGAGCAATGGATGTTCCACTCCGATCCATAATTTTCCGGACATTAGAAATGACTTTCCCCGAATTACTATTGATGGAATCAGTGCAACATAAATACTTACTATTAAGATCATCCAAATGAAATCTTCCTTTAAATGTTGAGTTTTGTGCTGGAGAAGTGGAATCAATTTCTCTTGCATTAACGCACCCAGTGTCATCTGAATCTTTGCCTCTCTTTGCCACATCATGTACTTGAGGATCCGAATCTTCTTCACTGCAAGAACTTTTTATTAGTGACTCACTATTTGACACATGAACGGACTCCATTACAATTCTTGTGTTCTCATTATAATTTCGTTTATACCTTGATTTCACAACTTGCAGGGCATTTTTACCAAACCTGGTGTTGAAGGAGCTGGCAAAATCTCTAAAATTACTCTCAATTTTTGGAAACCTCCAGCAATAAATTCAATTTGGGCTCTTCTGCAAAAAAAAAAAACCCACATCACGGATTTTTGAAATTTTGCTATGTTTATCCACAATAGGCAACCAAAATTTACTTCCTGGGAACACCTGCGAAAATTAGTTTACACAGTGATTGATTTATGCAATTCATTGGCTTTTTAGCAGCCAATGATTTGGAATGCAAAATACCCTTCCTTTATGACTCGTATCTATTCTCACGATGTTGGCATGAGAATCTTTCACTAGATCATGCACCATATGTTTCTTTTGTAACAACTGAAGATGCAACATATTAAGTTTCTGCACACAACTCTTATTGTTATGAAAACGAATACCATCTACTTCCAATGTAATATCCCTATAGACAAATATCCGAACAAGGATGACATTGGAGGAACATTCAATACCACTAGATTTTCATCAGGTCTATACATGGATTTGAAAAGTGTAGGGAGTGATTTCAATGTTAACCAACATACCCCACAACAGACAACATTATACCAAATGCCAGCACAGTATATGTGAAGCACTTGAATAAGAGACAAAAGCTGCAGTGTGTCATAGTCGAAAGCAACGAAAGCTCCCAGAAACAAGAGTGCTAGGAATACAACAATATACTCAATATGCACACCTTCACTACTTGCTTCACGATAATGAACCTTGCAGCTGTAGGCGCATGATCAAACTCATGAGCTCCTACATGGAGCAGAGTTCCAAGGAAATATACCCAATATCTCTTAAGGGAACGCTTATACCAGGAGCCATTGGAGTAGTTGCATATAATGACTCTGATTTTCACATCATGAAATTTCTTTCTTCATTTGAAGCTACAAGCCAACTTGATTCCCATAAAAGAATCATGATAGCTCCAACGATGGAAAAAAATTCCAAATCCAATGTCAATTGTGAACCAAAATTGTAGAAACTTTGAGTGCTTTCTTCCTAAGGAGTGCAATCTCTCATTAAGAATGTTTGTCATTTCAATACCTTTTCAATAATTTCTCTCCTTATAATTTGCAGGGCATGGCTCAAATTTCCAGATAGCGCGAGCTTTACAAAATTTTAATGGAGTGTTGGAAATGAAGGCAGGATACTTTTCTGCTTATACCTCTTTTGGACGAGCAACTTTATAGTGTTTCTCGACACCTTGACACCTATGTTACCAGAAACGAGAAACGGGAAACGGAACGGGAAACGAGAACGGTACGAGAAACGAGGTTTGGAGGTTTCGCATATAAGAAACGAGGAGAGAGAAAAACACCATATTAAAGGTGAACAATATAGACAAAGCATTAATCATAAACCTGTAATGTTTCTGCTCATGAAATTGTAAAAAAACAATTGTAAATACTAATTTAGTTTTAAGAAGGAAGTGATAATTTTGTAGATCAAAAAATTTAGCCATCATTAATTCCAAGAAAATAGAAAACATTGATAAGAATAAGAGATTTGAAATATAAATAATTAAATTTGTTCTTTTGAATATATATGTATCTCTAAAGTCACTTCCAACAATTCATATCAAAATGCAAGTAAACCTAATAATCTAGATTTTGAAGCTCATTTTCTGGAATAGTTGTTGAGCTTGAGCCAATTCCAAAAGAATTATTTTGGTCAGTAGACTTCATGGTATCATCAAGCATGTCTTCAGCATTGTCTTGTAGCACCTCAAGTGGAAGCTCATCATTTTCGTCATCTTGTGAACCACCATAATCCCACATTCTCGTGGGTCCAGTTTTGTATTCTAGTTGTTGTCGAGATAACAAACGTAGATTTGAGTGTACACACACCAAATCTTGTTCCATTTTTGTGCCTAGGCGATTCCTCTTCGTTGAATGGATGAAAGCATATTCACTCAAATTTCTTTCACATGCAGAGGAACTAGTCACCTGTATAATAAAATTAAAATTATGTTAGTCATAGTCAATCAATAAATATTATAAGATAAATAATCCAAAATGAGCTTTAGAATTAATTGTTTAAACAATAAATCAATACATTAAAGGTATTTGTTATTAAGAATACCCCTGAAAGCAAACAGATAGCCAAACGATGAAGCAAGGGGGTCCCTGTACCATATTGTATCCAGAAGTCGATGGGTCCAAGTTGTTGTCTGTTGTATGCACAATCTTCATTTGCAAAGTGGTCTTCTGATCTCAAATACTTTCCTAGCTCAAACCGTAAAGCAGTGCGATCCTGACGATCGTAACACCTACTTATAAAAGTGTTCCAGTTTTGCATAACCTCTACATCTGACGATGGTTTCTTATGAAACCATTTAGGATTGAGTAAAAATGCAATTGAATGAAGAGGGCTATGAAGCATTTTCCACCTTGTCAGACTAAGTTCCCACACTTCATTTCTGGTGTCTTTGTCAATCCTAGAATTTTCATCTTCCATTATGTCATGAATCTTCTCTCTCATTTGATCCATGCTCTCAAAGACATCCCCTAAGCATGGTTGATCACTATCAAATATGCGAAGGGTGGAAACAATAGGTGTAATAAGGGTGACAATATCCTCCACTCTCCTCCAAAAATTCTCTGAAGAAAAACCAATAATGATGTCCTCAACTTTTAGGCCATCCCCAGTATGAGAACCCTTCCACCTTTGCCAATCCATTGATACCACCATCTCTCTCAAAGATTGATGCATTTTAATAAGGCGTTGAAGCATAATGAAAGCAGATGCAAATTTAGTCTCGGCACATCGAAGAAGCTGAAGTTTTGCATATTTCCTATAAATTGCTATGGATGCTGCATGATTAATAATAAAGTGTTGTAGCATCTTTGCTTCAGTTATAGTTTTATCAACCCATGCAATGTTATTAATATCTTTCAGGAGCAAATTCAAGCAATGCACAGAGCAAGGAGTCCAAAAAATTGTTGGATATTCATCCTCAATCAACCCACCAGCAAGGATATTGTTTGAGGCACTATCTGTAACAATTTGGACCACGTTTTCTCTACCAACCTCCTCTATTGCCTCTTTGAGGAGACCTGTTAGATATTGTTATGAACCAACTCAAAAAAAGATAGAAAAGAGAGATCCACGCCTTAGAATTCAGCCTCTTCGAGGGGGCAACCTCCTTTACATTACATAAATGAACAATTCTTGGATGCTACAAATGAAAATACCTCCTTTCTATATATAGGAGTCTAAGTGGTCCCAATACAATCAAAGCCTACATAACAATAATATTGTAGGGCACAACAATAACAATAGTGGGCTTCTATGTGGCACAATAGTAACAATATGGGCACTACATGGGTACATCAATATAAATAAGGGGTATAACTACAATAGTAATGGGGTAATCACTAGTATTATAGGGACCCAACATGCCCCTCTCCTTCAAAAAAGTGTTGTCCTCAACGCTTGAGTAGTTCAGGATACTTCTGCATAAAATTCTCGTCCTCCCATGTGGAATCTTCAGCGGATAAGTTCTTCCACTTGATAAGGTACTCTGAAATTGATCGATTTCGTAGCTGTCGAGTTCTTGTTTCTATAACTGCGTCCGGTTCCAATATAATTTTTCCTTCTTCGTCAAGTTCTGGCAATATTGTTTGAACTGGGAGCTTGTCGCCTATAACCTTCTTTAAGCATGAAACATGGAAAACTGGGTGCAATCGAGAAGCTGCAGGAAGCTCCAATTTGTATGCCATAGTACCAATCTTTTGCAACACCTTGTACGGACCATAATACTTTGGTGATAATTTATTATCCTTCGTAGCTTGCTTGAGGGACATTTGCTTATATGGTTGTAGCCGTAGGAATACCCAATCACCTACATTAAAACTTCTTTCACTGCGATGCTGATCTGCCTGTTGTTTCATTCTATTTTGTGCCAACACAAGGTTATCCTTTAAGAGTTGGAGGACTTGTTGTTGATGTTCGATGTGATGTTCCACTGCCTGAACCTTAGAATTTTCTCTTAAATATGATGTGATGGATGGTGGTTGATACCCATAAAGTGCCATAAATGGGGTCATTTTTGTTGCTGTATGAAAGGAAGTGTTATACCACCATTCAGCCAGAAGCAACCATTTGACCCATTGTGTCTATTTATCTGATACAAAGCAACGAAGGTATCCTTCCAAACATTTGTTTACTATCTCAGTTTGCCCATCAGATTGAGGATGATAAGATGAGCTATGAGCTAACTGAGTACCAAGACAAGAAAATAATTCTGTCCAAAAATTTCCAGTGAAAATGGGATCTCTGTCACTTACAATAACCTTTGGGTTTCCATGTAGCTTTTGAATTGTTTCCATAAATGCAGTAGAAACTGTACTGGCTTTAAATAGATGTGATAATGCACAAAAGTGTGCATACTTGGTAAGTCTGTCAACTACCACCATGATGACACTCTTCCCTCAGACTTGGGTAAACCTGTGATAAAATCCATTGATACCTCCTCCCAACGTTGGCTTGGAATGGGTAAAGGTTGTAATAGACCCGGTGTCTTAATTGTTTCAACTTTATTTTGCTGGAAAACCAAACATTCTGCCACAAACTTATGAATATCTGATTTAAGGCCATCCCAAAAAAATTCATTCTTCACCCTGTGGTAAGTTTTTAAAAATCCTGAGTGTCCTCCTAAGGGAGAAGTGTGCAATTCCATAAGAATCTTTTGTTTTAACTGGGAATTCTTATAGAGGTATAAGAGATCTTTGTACCATAACGAATCATTTTTCCAGCTAAATGTATCAGACGTACTGGAATCTTGTTGTAGCTTTCGAATAAGTGCCCATACTTCTTCGTAATTCTTCCATTCCTCCCTTGCTTCATTTATCCAATCTGGTTGGATGATAGAAATAGCGCACAACAATGCTTCCACATCCTCATCCTTCCTTGAGAGTGCATCTGCCACCACATTTTGCTTCCCCTTTTTGTAGATGATTTCAAAGTCATAACCCAACATCTTTGTGACCCACTTTTGTTGCTCTTCAGAGGATAATCTTTGTTCTAAAAAGTATTTAAGGCTATCATGATCTGTTTTTTCCTTGAAGTGTCTTCCCATTAGGTAGGGTCGCCATTTCTTAAGTGCATGGAGTATTGCCAACATTTCATTCTCATAAATAGCTTTTCTTAGAAACTTTCCCTTGATTGGATGACTTTCAAAGGCAATGGGTCTTTCATCTTGCATTAGAATAGCACCAATTCCATTTCCTGAAGCATCACATTCCACAATAAAGGTTTTTGTGAAGTCCGGTGTAGCTAAGACCGGTGCTTGGCACATTGCCTCTTTAAGATGTTCAAAGGCCTTTGTTGCTTCCGGAGTCCATGAAAATGCATCTTTCTTCAATAATGTCGTTAGAGGTGCTGCTATTCTCCCATAATTCTTAACAAACTTGCGATAATATCCTGTCAACCCAAGAAATCCGCGCAAATGCTTTATGGATGTGGGGATTTTCCATTCCTTAATGGCTTTAATTTTGGTAGGGTCTACCTTAACTCCTTCATGAGATACAATATGACCCAAATATTCCACCTCCTGGACTCCAAAGAAACATTTGGATCTTTTGGCATATAATTGTTTCTCTTCCAATAGTTGCAGCACCCTGTCGACATGTTCAACATGATCCTTCCAAGACTTGCTGTAGATAAGTATATCATCAAAAAATACTAACACAAATTTTCTAAGGAATGGTTTGAAAATTGAATTCATCAAACCTTGAAATGTTGAAGGTGCATTGGTAAGGCCAAAAGGCATGACCAAAAATTCATAATGACCCTCATGAGTTCTAAATTCCGTTTTCGGAATGTCTTCAATCTTCATTCTGATTTGATGATATCTCGAATGAAGATCCAACTTGGTGAAGTAAATTGATCCATGCAATTCATCCAGTAATTCATCAATGACAGGAATGGGGAACTTATCTTTAATAGTGAGCTTGTTGAGCTCCCTATAATCCGGACACATGCGCCATGATCCATCCTTCTTGTGCACCAATACTACTGGAGTAGAGAAAGAACTTTGACTCGGTTGAATTATACCAGCCTCTAGCATTTCTGCAACCATACGTTCAATTTCACTTTTTTGGACATAGGGATATCTGTACGGCCTGATGTTTGGAGGAACACTTCCTGGAATCAGATGAATAGCATGATCATGATCACGCATAGGTGGGAGACCTTTGGGAGTCTCAAATACCTTGGAATGATTGTCCAGGACTTTTTGGAGACCTGGAGAAATAGATGATTCTAATGTGGAAACATCTAGCGAACATAATTGTGCAATTACACCCCTTTGCTCCTTTTTTAGAAGCTTTGTCATACCATTAGAGCTGATTATCTTTCCTGGTTTCCCTGCAATACCCCTTAATTCAACTTCCTTTCCTTCCACAGAAAATTTCATGAAAAGTTCTTGAAAATTAAAAGCTATTGTACCCAAGGATTGTAGCCATTGGACTCCTAGTACAACATCAACACCTCCCATTGGAATGGAAAGCATTGGGCTAGTCAATACATATTCTCCCATGGATAGCTTGATATTATGGCACTTTCCAGAGCAATTTATTGTTCCTCCATTTGCAATCATCACTTGACACTCTGGTGCTGGATATAGGAAGCAATTCAATTCTTTTGCTACCCTACAATGAATAAAATTGTGGGTGCTTCCTGAATCAATCAACACTATCACCTTTTTCTTCTTGATTTGTCCTTCTATCTTGATGGTTTGAGGAGTGGTAATTCCCGCCAATGCATTACAAGATATGGTCGGATTTATTTGTTCTTCATATAGGCTTTGTTCCTGGAATATATCCTCTTCTTTTGACCTTTCTTGCTCCTTTTCTTCTTCCTCTTCACAATCTATGTAGAATAATTTCTTCTCAGCACACTTATGACCTTTTGTGTATTTGCTATCACAATTGTAACAAAGCCCTTTTGCTCTTTTTTCTTCCAATTGTTGCGGTGTCAACCTTGTAAGTTGTGGAAGATTATGGGCAACAACACTTCCATCTTTATAGTTGTGAATGGTATGCTTCCTAGTTGCCATAATTTTGCTTTCCATTTTTCTTGCTAACCTGAATGCCTTCTCTAATGAATCAGGTTCCCAAAGGCGCACATCATGTTGGATATTATCCTTTAAAGACCCTATGAACACATCAATCCTATGCTCCTCTGGAATATCTTTTATCCTTATGTTCAATTTTTGGAACTCCTCAATGTGCTCCATTATTGAACCCTTTTGTTTGAGATTCATCAATTGGCTAAAAAAAGTGTTGCTTTTTGTATCCTCATAATGTGCTATCAATTCTTCCGTAAAAATTGCCCAAGTGATAAATTGTTTACGAGAACAAAGCCATTGATACCATACAAACTGATTTGGTTCCAAATATAAAGTTGCCATACGTACCTTTTGTGTGTTTTGCACATTATTGAGATCGAAGAATTGCTCCATCTGTAATATCCATGTGGCAGGATCCTTGCCATCAAACTTCCTCATATCGATTTTTGGAACATGGTGAGTCTTCGATCCAACATTAGATTCTATGGAATCATGATTAATATTTCTTTTGTTCTCATCATGAGTTTCCTTTGGTACTCTTTCACCCTTAGTGACTATTTCTTGTAGCAACTTATCCATCTTATCATCCATGCCATCAATTTTAGCTTCCATGCCATCCATCTTAGCTTCTACATCTTTCTTTAAACCATCCATTTTAGATTCTGGTGCTTTTTGTGCAAGTGACACTTGTTGCACTTGTTCTTGTAATTTTGATATATCATATAGCATATCTTCTTCTTCTTCATGAGTCATGCTAGAGCTTTCAGGCTCCTTACTAGGTGTTTGCATTTTTTTTTCCTCGTGGCATCAGTTACCGATAATAATTCTCTAATATTCTCTTTGAATACCTTCAAAATAAATTTTCAAACCAAGCTTAAGCAAAAATTAAAGAAAATCTACACACCTTTTTTCACTTTGTAGGAGCTCGATATTGCCTCCGATGTATCTCTGTACTTTCTAATTATCTAGTTCTGAATTTGTGACCTGTAGTAGCCCTCTGTGTCCTCTTTCCAATGCCACAAGTCTGACCCAAATTGGATTCTCCAAGGAAGAGTTATGCGAAATCTCCCACAGTTACTTGATTATAGACTAGTTCAGTAGAGCGAACTTGGACGACGTGCCACGTGTCACTGTTTCAACCTTTGACTCTGAAAAATATAAAAAAGAAAACTACAGTCCGTCCTCTTTCTGTACCTTCTTACGAAATTTCAATCCGATGGTTAGAAAGAAAGTTATGACGATTTTCCCTAGGTCACCTGTTTTGAGTGTAATTCAAGAGTCTGCAAAAAGACCAACTTCCTCAGATCATATCTCCCCAAATATCACGCGAAAAACTCTGAAATTCGGACCCAAGGTTCAGCGCGATTTCTTCTCAAATGGGTTTTTTTTGCGACTTCTGAAACGTCACAGAAAAAAATTTATAGCGAAAATGCCACGATGACCTGCTTGGAGCAGCGAAACCCTAGAATCCAAAGCTCTGATACCAAATGTTATGAACCAACTCAAAAAAAGATAGAAAAGAGAGATCCACGCCTTAGAATTCAGCCTCTTCGAGGGGGCAACCTCCTTTACATTACATAAATGAACAATTCTTGGATGCTACAAATGAAAATACCTCCTTTCTATATATAGGAGTCTAAGTGGTCCCAATACAATCAAAGCCTACATAACAATAATATTGTAGGGCACAACAATAACAATAGTGGGCTTCTATGTGGCACAATAGTAACAATATGGGCACTACATGGGTACATCAATATAAATAAGGGGTATAACTACAATAGTAATGGGGTAATCACTAGTATTATAGGGACCCAACAGATATGGACCATCTTTTGTCTTTCCTGTAGTATCATAGGATTTTAAAAACAAAACTCCTTTTGGGCTCGAAACCAAAATATTGATAAGGGGACGATGGTTAACATCTGTCCAACCATCTGAGACAATGGAGACCCCAGATTCCTTCCAACTATCTCTAATGTCTTGAAGTCTAGCTTCAACCCGAGCCCTCTCTTCAGATAACACGGTTGTCCTCATCTTTTCATAACTAGGAGGCTTGTAACCTTTAGGAGCATTGCTAACTAGATCCCTTACCATTTCTTTCCAATAAGGAGACCTACAAACATTAAAAGATATGCCATTTGCAAAAAAAAATCGTCCAATGGATGCATCGAGATTTCCCCTTCCTTTTACATCCCATAAGTGTTGAAGGTGAGAAACAGAAACTTGATGTTGAGAATAAGAGTGTGGACCACCAATTGTCAATCCACTAGGATTGTTGTTAGCTTGAACTAAACCTTCAAAAATATGTCTAAGCTTTTCAAGTTCATTAAATTGCTTAATTAGAGAAGCTTTTTCTGTTTTAGGTACACTGTCACATAAAGCTGATTGTTCTTTTTTCCCCATTCCAAGTAAATGCCATCGAACTCTTCCTACATTCCCCGTTTTTTGTTTTTTACAATAAGGGCACAACCAAACCTTTGAACCAGATGATCCACTTGATCCTCCACTATAAGATTGAGTGCATTTCACAGCTGCCCATAACCTTGCTTCAAAGGCTTTTTTTGCTTCTTGATATTCTTTGCTTTGGATTTTTTTGGATGCCTCTATGGAAGATTTCTGTTGGGAAAGGGGCGGTCTACTTTGTGACATTGGTGAACTTTCTTCCATTGCAATGAGAAATGAGTGAAATAAAAAATAAATGATTCTCCTCTGCAACCAATTTTAATCTGCACAATTTATATTTGAAAATTAGTTACAGAAAATAAAATTAAAAAATTGACACCTAATTAGAAAAATATAATTAACTAAAAATTTGAAGGGAAAATCAAAGAAAATTTTGGAAAACTTAAACAAAATAAAATTATTTATCTTTTTTCAAATTTTCAAACATCTAAATCACCTTACTTCGAGCATTGGAGGGACTAGCTCGAGAGAAAAGGACTAGCTCCTGATCTCATTCATTTTACAAAATCCCATGATACATGGCTTCAGTGATATTTTAATAACTTATAACTACTTGTTCCATAACTCACTCTCTCTCTCTAAATATATGTGTGTGTGGGGCTATGCACTAGCAATAATTAGGTATGTTGATTGGTAACATTGAGTTTTCCTATTGATTTTTCCTTTTTACTCAAATACGAGTTGGATATTATATTAAAATAATAGATATTATATAATTTCAAAGTAAAATTCCTAATAATAATTCTCATCACTTTATTTAATTATATTTATTTTAAGTTTTCCAAATTAAAAATCTATTTACAAAACTTCTAAATCTTCACAACATTTGTGAAAATTTTTCAAATAAAATACCATTAAAAAAAACGTAATTGGAAAAAATCTCTAACCTAGTGGAATTTTAAGCATAGCCAAAAAAGTGTTGGGGCAAAATGGTCAACAATAGCCCACAATCTTATAAATAAATTATTTGGTAATTGTGACTATTGATCTTTACTAACTATGATTGATTGAGCTGCTTAGAGTAAGCTTTCACGATTTTGGTCTTCGACTTAATGGATGCAATCTACAGTTTTTTCATTAACTTCTCACTCAGTTACAAAGAATGAATCTGCCATAGTAAGGTTTGATAATTTTGGTTAATTTTCACTGCCTTACGATTAACGCATCACAATGCAATCCATATTTTGCTTTATATTTTATTTATTGTAAATATAGTAATATTTTTCCCAAAAATTGTGAAAAGACATATTCAGTGACACTTCCAAACAACAATAACAAATTTTTTTACATCTAATATACAAGTAAAAATAAATATGAAACATCACACAAATCCCAATCTTAAAAAAAAAAAACTATCATAGAAAATTTACTTCATAATCAAAATTCCCCGTCAAATTTATATCAAGTATGGAGAAGTTCACTTGCAATCCTGTTCCGACTTAGATTTCTACGATTTTATTTCTATTTGTTTTCTGTCTCCCGGATAGCTTCTCCATTTTCCTATGTAAAGTCAGATTCGTTGACAATTTCCCATCAACTCCATACCTATTTACATCCTCAGCATTTCGGATTATCTCTGTACATGCTGGAATCTTTGAAGCTTATCTTGTAATTTCCTAAACAAACGTTCGTCTTTAGCCTCCTTGATGAATTATAAAGAAAAATTCGTGTTATTTGCATGCTTTTATGTGTGAAACTATGTTTGATCTCCAAGTTGAAGGGTTCATTGAAATAATTCATTCTTGTTAAAAATGAATTACATTTCGCAGATTCTCCTGCCAAAAGAGCAACCTTAATACCTTCCATTCTTCTTCAACTGTAATATAATGCTCTTCCAGAGGATCTGTCTCTTATATTTCACTTAAATTGGAAAAAATTTAAGCAGTTTTTTTTTTCAATGTATTGAACCTTCAAGCATTTTATCTAATTTATATAAATAAATTCGATTCTATAGAAATTTATGTGATTTTTCGGATCTTTTTGCATTTCGGTTTACAGAAAACCAATTGAGGAATGTTAACGATTAATTTTTCCAAGAAATTTCTCTGTATCAAGTTTCATTTTAACAGATGTTCTTTTGCATTTTAATTGTGGAGCAGCAGATTGACAATGTCAGGTGCTGCACTAAGGCATCCCTCTTTTGTTGTCTTAAAAACCAAAGATTCAAACATGTCCTTCATGTTGATTATGTCAAGTGACAAATCATCTACAGTATCAACAAGCCTACCAAAACCCTTCGACATCTAACTAGATGTTATTAGACCCTCCTTGGCAACTTATTTCAATAGAGCCAAGATATGTGGTTGTGCACTTCTTCGTTCCATGGATAAAATTAAAGCCCTGTTTACAACTTCATGATGAAAGAAAGGAACATTCAAGTCTTTTATATAATGACAACCATTTTCTTTATCACCACTCTCAACATACTCATTCAACAAGTCACTTATCTTCTTTTTTACTTAATTGGCACTAGTTTCGTTGGCTCTGTGGAGAGAGAAGTTGAAATCTCGTTGAGCTCATGAAGACATGTCCCCATTAAACTGCAGGATCATAATTTGTGCCATAAGTGAACGATGACACAAGCCAACAATTCACTTTTGTGCGCTGGCATATAACATCATATTTTAGGTACAATTGTTGGGCATTCTTCAGTGGTAATGCTAGACCATGTAATGCATTGAATGCTACTTCAAATACTATGGTACAAAACCTTAATCCACAAAAGTACCTCAACAACTGGCATAAATCTGTTGGCTTACCTCCTTTGGGGTATATAATGTTGCGATGGTGGGTGCCAAATAAACAAATGAACATAATCTACACTTCCAAATAAACAACGCAACTCCATAACACTGGGTATCGAATTAAAATGATATCACTCATTGTATTATGAAGTTGCTCCATATATCGCTCCATATAATCCATAACCAAATAAACAATATTATAACAGTGCTTCCAAATAAGGGTTGTCCATGCTTGTCAGTATTGTGAGAAGGTTGCGTCCAAAACGTTTTACACTATTTCTGAATTCGAGGCGGATTTCTTCTATCTATATTTACACACAAAATCGACTTTCAACGCCAAAAGTGGCTTTGGAACAAATATAGATTTTGCATCCAATTCAAAAGAGACTCTTATCAGTATTTCACCCAATACCTTTATATCCTAAAATCAAATGAGGAGCCATGCGATACAATTTCGTTTCAATATATGCTTGAAAAATGAATGATCTTTTCTCGAGATCCTTCAAAAACTATGCGAATCTTAAGGAGGATTCCAGAAAGGATTTAGAGGCGGGGTATGATGTGGAAATGGTAGGCATTAACGAAGAAAAAAACCTAGGACAATTCTTTGAGGAAGTTGAGGATGTGAAAAATGATATGGAATCGGTGGAAGGACTGTCAAGGAAGCTGCAAGCTTCACATGAAGAAAGAAAAACCATCCACAACGCGAAAACCATAAAGAATTTGAGAGACACGATGGATAAAGATGTGGAAGCAGTATTAAAAAAATCTAAGTTGATTAAAGGGAAGCTTGAAGCTCTTGATAAGGCCAATATTGCAAGCAGGAGACTACCAGGCTCAGACCTAATGCTCTTGGACTTTTCTTTCGTTTGTTCCCTGTTTCCCGGATATTGCCAAGCTCGGTACAGTGAATGCCCTGTTCTGTCTATTTCCGTTTCGATTTTTTTAGCTAGAACTCACTTTTAGTTTCAAAACTACCTACATTGCAGGTTGGAAACAAGGATCATGAATGAAAATTAAGGTACTTATCAAAACCTCTCTGGAATGGGCATCATCATGCAAAGTTCAAACGGCTGGTTGAAATCCAACCTGTTAATGGATAACAGTTCCAATGCTTATCCATTGTTCTGCCCCTTTCTAAGCAGTATAAGCAAATATGCCATAATTTTATCGCACTCTCAAGTTGAATTAAATAAACCGAGATACAGAGCATGACCCGGCGTATATTTAAGATCACTGATATTGCAAATAGTTTTAACATCACGCATGACATCTCATTAAAAAAACCAGAGATTGAAGTTCTTAGGCAGTACCTTTTGACAATAGATTTGACAATGCTGTTGAAGATAACTCAACGGGGGCCTGAAGCCGCTTGGCTCTGATCTGTGCCTTGCTTGTGCCTGGCTTGCATCTGAGTAATGATGGGTTCGCTCTGGTCTTCTGCTTAAATCCTTGACAACTGGTGTTTTTCTTTGACAGCTCTCTCTGTTCTCTCAAAAATACAGCAGTTTTTTCTTCAGCTGTCGCTCACAATAAGCTGGAGTGCTTAGGCTTAATTTCCAGAAAACTAATAGTCCACTGCAGCAGACTAACATTGAACTGCGAATTAAACTGGATTCAACCTCTGTATCCAAAAAACTAACATTCAATTGCTAATTAAACTCCATTTAACGGACGGTTTGAAAAAATTACATTTAACCAGAGTTCGAAAAAATAAATTTAACTGCAAGTCTATCTGGAAACGGTGAGAAGAAACGGTTTCGTTTCGTGGGAAACTGTTTCTTGCCCGTGGAAACGAAAACGGCCGTTGCAGACGGCGTTTCTAGCTGGGTTGCGTTTCGGTGAAGGTTTCGGCCAGAAACAGCGGATAACGTCCCGTTTCTGGTAACTAGGCTTGACACACAAGATCTCGAATCTTTTTATAACTAATATATACATGGAGTTTTAAGTGTGCCTAGAAATTGTTCATGATTAGATTTACAAGTTATCATTTCCCTGAGTTCATGTTCTTCAGATTTAATTATCTAGGTGCCATCAAGTTTTGCAATTTTAATCCCGTGCTGGAATTTTCTTTTAAGATCTTTGACATTTTAGCAGCAGACTGAGCTACAACATTCTAGCTCCAAATGGGGACAACTCTTTGCTTGCAAAGTGCTAAGAACTCTAGACCAATGTCCTTGGTTGGGAATGGAGTCAAAATATGAAAAAATATGAAATATAAAATCTCCCCAAAACCTGCTCCAATTTGGATTGCTTCCTTTATTCTTAAACTGAAAATACTGAACTAGAAACACTACAACTGAAAATAAAATGCTCACTGATTGAGCTTATTTATGTACAGGTCCTACCTATAACATGGGTGAATTCAATCAAGTGAAATCCACCTTCCAGTGGTACCAAGCCAACATTTGAGTGTTGGATCTAATGCCACTATACTCTTGGAATTCAGAAATTGAAATAGGAAAGCACCACATAAAATTTTCAAATGAAAGATTTTGCACATACCCAAAAACTGAAGTTTGTGGTTGACCAAGGAAAACTTCCATATAATCAGCTATGGGATCATAAAATGGATAAAATAAATTTTTAGCTACCTCCCTTTCTTGAATAATCTGCTGACATAAGTCTTTTTGTATAGGGAATCTACATCCATTGTTTGGCTCTTCAACTTTGGGCCTTTTATGAAATTTAAATGGAAGCTCCAAGCTCTTCCCTGAGACAATATATGATTTATCAGAAAACTTAGGAACTTCCCTACATACCTTGGGCTCTGGAGCAACTATGTTTTCTCCAATGCACTGATGAGCATCTTCTTGACCAATATCCTTTCCATTCATACTCATGACAACCTTCTTTACTCTAGAAAATGACTGTCCAAAAATGTTTGTTTGTTGGTTTTCTTCTTGGCATTTTCCTAGGAATGAATTTGCTTGGGGACTAGTATCCAACTCTTTATCATAGTCATATGAGTCATAAATAGGGGCATCTTCAAAGTCTACAAAATAAAACTTATGAGGATTTATTTGCAGTTGGATTCTTTCCTTATCCACCAAGCCACAAGAACTAGAAAATATGTACTTTTCATCAATAAGGCCAGAGGGTTGTTCCATGTTTTCTTTTAAAAGGATACTGATATTTGTATTTGAACTAGTAGCAACATTTTCTTCCTCAATGCAGTGATGTAACTCTTCCATTTCAGAAACAAGAAAATCATTTCTTGATTTATAGTCACCTCCATACTCCATAACAATTTTTTGAATCAGAATTTCCTCACTTTCCTCATCATAAAGTGGTGGCCCTTTCCACAAGTCTGGAATTTGATCATTTTCAAGAAATTCTTCTTCATTCCCAAGAGAGCTCAACAAGTTGCCTTCTTTCAAGGTGGTTGTCAACAATACTTCATTAACATCTCCCGGACAATCTTGGAAAGATTCTTTATTTATCAGTCTCTCCAAGAAAATATTGCTTGTCATTTTCAGATCTTTCTTTTGAAAAAGAATAGTTGAATACTACTTTAGGATCATGAGGGTTTTGCAAAGTTGCTTGAATATTTTCACATGCAACTTCATATTTAATTTCTTGAGAAGTATTTTCATCATTTTCAAGAATGTCCTCCTCACTTTCAGCAAAACACTTTCTTTTGCAATCAAATTTGTCACCATTAACTTTATTATCAGCTTCATAACCACAATACTGTTTGTTGGAAAAATATTAATAACAATCTTCAAAATGAAATTCTGATGGGTACAGAGTTTTACAAAAAGAATTAAACGCTACATGAAAAACCTTCAAGGAGGAAACACTGGATTAATGCAAGGATCTATACCAAATTTGAGCATCTCCATATAATGAATAGAAACATAGCTTCATTAATGTGTCTTCATATGTGATCCCATGCTGGTCCATGCATATATGAAACTCCCTGAGGTGCTGAGCCAAATCTTCATATTCATTTTCTTTGAATCTTGGAAGAAAGGAATTCTAGTCATGAAATGAAGGCACAGGATTTGGGAAGTTGGATATGGAAGAGAAATCTAATGAAGATTTTTTTTTTTGGCCAAGAACACTGGTATTATCATTTTTGGAACCCATAAACAATCTAACATGCCCAAAGGTAAAAATACCAGGTGAAAATTTTATAGCCTATCATTGGTTTTTGTCACCTTAAAAAACCAGACAAAAATATTTAAACTCAGGGAAGATATTTTAAATTCCGTCCCCGACAAGGACGCTAAAAGATGTTGTAACTCTCGAATATAATTCCTAGTTGTGGGGGAAGCAATTCCTAAGACATCTTAATATTGATGAAGAACTAATACAATCAGTGGCTGGAGGAATCTACCGTGAGAGTAACAACGAATCCTCTAATTCAAAAACCTATCCTTCAAAACTGGAATGGCCAAAAACCCTGAGGATTGTAGGGTCTTTGAGCTAACAAATGATTTAGAAAGAAAATAAAGAAGGATGAGGTTTAAGGTTAAGAAATTAAGAATCTAAATTCAAACATGTGTAGAAAGAATTATGAGTAGAAGAGATAGTGTGAGTGAGTTTATGGAACGTGCAGTTCCCTTTAAGGGTCTCAAATTTAAATTACATGAGTACTAAGAAGCATATTCATGAAATATTAAATTGAGACAACTTACTGCATCATACACCATTCCAAAAGAGGCAAAAAACCATAGATGAACTACTGGAAACAAGGGGAAACAACAAGTACAAACATCCCAATGCTAGAATCAAAATTGGTTACTATTATTGAGTTTTTAAGAGACTCTTTCATTACATCGCCTCCTGCCTTTTCTAACTCTGAACCCCTACCATGTCTCATTTCTCCTCTTTTATTTCTGCTTATCCTCTTTGTCTAACTGTTGCAATCGGTTTTAAAAAACTAATTTTGAGAACAATTATGAAAATTGTTTCTCCTTTTTAAAAGTATTTGAAATAAATATCATTTTAATATATATATATATATAAAATATCAAATAGAATATCTTTTTAAAACAAAACTTCTGCCCTTTTAGATTTACAATACAAATATTAAAATATTGGGCTCTTAAATTAAGACAAGATGGGTGCGGGCCCCATGGAAAACCACATACAATTTTTGGGAGTCATAAACTGCCTCTAGGATCAACTTTAGTAGTTTTCTGGAAGAGAGAGAAGGTGTCGTCGTAATCAACTGAGGCCGTCGATCTCTTTAATTGGCAACGTGAGGAAATACTACTTTGCGTGATCACACTTTATCTTAAACTTCAAGTATTTTTTGTTGTTGGGACCCTGTTGCATTTATGCATGATTATGTTAATCGTTGATTATAGGTACAAAACTAGTTCATAAACGGCGACGTGAATACCTGATCCCATCTGCATAAAATCATGTGTCTTATCTATTTCAATACACTTCAACACCCATGTGCAATTGCGACCTATTAAACCATACGCCTTAATACGTCACTGATATTATCTCCCTTGATGAATTGATATGTGTGTACGATCACCTGGATTTCTACACCCATGAATATGTTGTAGAAAGGTTCCCTTCAATAGTGGTAATCCTTGACCAGTCCAAGACTTTAAATTGAACTTAATACCTTCCCCACCAGTCGCATTGGCAACCTCTAACTCCTCATCTCTTTTACTGTGAACCAAAATAATCTCCCGAGATTCTGTGCAAAGGTTCTCCTTTTCAAAGTTTATCAATGGCTTAAGTGGGTGATCTCATCCAACATCATAGAAGCCATTAGGTAATGATCATTGACACCACAAAAAGACTCAATGCTATACTTTAGAGATGCCCAAGAGAATTTCTTCATGGATCTTCTTCATTTGCTGGGATTAAATTTTTTAATAACAAATATCATGATGCTTACCTAGTTTGGTAAATTCATCATTACCAGCCATAGCGAAACCGCCTAATTGATCACTCCCCTTCACAAGAGCAATGGATGTTGCACTCTGATCCATAATTGTCTTGACATTAGAAATGACTTTTCCCAAATTACTATTGATGGAATCAGTACAACATAACAAATTACGATTAAGATCATGCAAAGGAAATTCACCTTTTAGTGTTGACTTTTGCGCTGGAGATATGGAATTAATTTCTCTGGAATTAACACACACAGTGTCATCTGGATCTTTGCCTCTCCTTGCCATATCCTATACCTAAGGATCCAACTCTTTTTCACTGCAAGAAATTTTTATCGGTGCCTCACTATTTGACATAGGCACTGACTCCATTACAATTCTTGTGTTCTCATTATAATTTCCTTTATACCTTGATTTCACAAGTTGCAAGGATTTTTTACCAAAACTGGCGTTGAAGGAACTGGCAAAATCTCTAAAATTACTCTTAATTTTTGGAAACTGCCCGCAATAAAGTCAATTTGGGTCCTTCTGCAAAAAATCAAGATTGTGGATTTTTGAAAATTTTTCTCTGTTTGTCCACAATAGGAAATCGAAATTCACTTTCTGGGACCACCTACGAAAATTGGTTTGCACATTAATTGATTTCTTCAATTTGGTGGATTTTTAGCAGCCAATGATTTCGAACAAAAAATCTCCTTCTAGAATGACTCGTATCTATTCTCATGATGCTGGCATGAGAATCATTCCATGGATCATGCACCAGAATTTGCTTTTGTAACAACTCAAGATGCAACATATTGAGTTTCTGCACACAATTCTCAGTGTTATGAACATGAATACCATCTACTTCCAATATAATATCCCCTGAAGACAAATATTCGGCCAAGGATGACATTGGAGGAACATTCAACACCACTGGATTTTCATCATGTTTGTACATGCAATATAAAAGTGTAGGGAGTGATGCCAATGTTAACCAACATACTGCACAACATACATCATTATGCCAAATTCCAACACAGTATATGTGAAGCACCCGAATAAGAGACAAAGGCTGCAGTGTGTCATAGTCGAAACTAACGAAAGCTCCAGGAAACAAGAGTGCTAGGAATACAACAATATACTCAATATGCACACCTTCACTGCTTGCTTCATGATAATGCACCTTGCAGTTGCAGGTATATGACAAAATTCAAGAGCTCTTACCGAGAGTAGAGTTCCAATGGACATATACCCAATGTCTCTAAAGGGAACGCTTATACCAGGAACCACTGGAGTAGCTGCATATAATGACTCTATTTTCACATAATGGAATTTATTTCTTCATTTGAAGCTACAAGCCAACTTGATTCTCATAAAAGAATCATGATAACTCTATCATTGTCCATTGTGAACCAAAAGTGTAAAAACTTTGAGTGCCTTCTTCCTAAGGAGTGTAATCTCTCATTAAGAATGTTTATCTTGAAATCACAATACCCTTTCAATAATTTTTCTCCTCATAATTTGCAAAGCAGGGCTTGACTTGCTAGATAACGCGAGATTTACAAAATTTTAATGGAGCATTGGAAATTAAGGTGTGATACTTTTCTGCTCACACATCCTTTGTATGAGCAACTTTATAGTGTTTCTTGACACCTTGACATATAAGATCTTGAATATTTTTATAATTGATATATACATGGAGTTTTAATTGTGCCTAGAAATTGTTCACGATTAGATTTACAAGTCATCATATACCTGAGCTCATGTTCTTCATATTTAATTATCTAGGTGCCATCAAATTTTGCAATTTTAATCTTGTGCAAGAATTGTTTTTAAGATCTTTGACATTTTAGTTGTGCCAGATTGAGCCACAATACAACCAACACACCCGTGCGAGTTGTTTCTTTCTTCTTAGGTAGATGAGGAACATTAGGAGCAATAGGGAGTAAACCAATAGCTTTCACAAACCGACAGGTGATAGGCCTAATCACCAAGATTTTTTCATAGGTAACTTCATAAGACAACTCCAGACCAGGTTGAGAAGGCTCGGGATAGTGCTTGGGATATTACTATGTTTTCTAGAAACTGAATGATTGGGATGTGAAGAGTTATTAGCCGTAAAAAAAACTAGTTTCCTTCCTTATAGTGCCAGAATGTTAACGGTGCTTGACACCACCAACATACATGGGATCTCCCCAATATGAGGTCCCAATTAGACCTCACACCATTTGTTGTAGGAGTCACGTATGGAAATATGACCTGATTGTTGTTTACTTAAAGGTTTTCCTTCGCTTAAATAATTAGCACGAGAGAGAAGCACACATGTTCTTTTGAATGAGCAAGAGAGTGTGCCTTGTGAAGTGTTCAATTTTATATGTATCAAGTTTCCTTCAACGCAAGGGAGAGAAAGTAAGTCTATAAAATATAAGTAATAGTACTAATGTAATGGAGACATACACACATAAATGAGAAAGAATCGTTAGACATCAAGCGAAATAGTTTACATAGATGCTACAATCATTAAATCATCACAAGACATTTCCAACAAGTTAAGCACCAAACTCACCGAAATAGTTCAATTACTTCAATACATATGAAAGACAACATAAACTAAAAACATTAGAAGAATAGTCTCAAAACATTTATGATTCATGCATGCAAATGTGTTGGCCGAAAGGCTTCAAGTATTAAGTAAAAGTTCCAAGATACATAAGTATAATGAACATCACTAGCTCCATTAGTGGAGTGTTAGAGCCACTACTTTCTCCCCAAAAGTAGTACCTCTATATCTCTAATGCTATTGATGGTGCTGGACCCACCAACATTCAGGGGATCTCCCCGGTATGAATTCCCAACTAGACCTCACACCGTTTGGTGTAGGAGTCCCATCCGATATGATGGCTCAGTTTCCATTATCTTAAATGTTTGCCTTAGCTCTTGCTTGTTAGCACATGAGAGTGGTCTGCTTTGTCTTTGAAAAGTGAGGTTCGCGTGCTTGGTGAGTGTTAGTGTTACTTGTATCAAGGTTCTTTCACCACAGAGAGAGGGTGGAAGTGAGTCTCCAGTCGACAGGGAGAAGTCCCAACTTTTTCAGAAACACACAACACAACAGGACATGCACAACTTCCAACGAAACAGTCCACACTGATGCGACATTCACACACATAAGAAGGAATAGCATGTGCAACGCTCAACGGAGAAGTCTGTGTGAGTGTGATAGTCATTAACAAGTTTATGGAAAGGTTCTATCTGATGTTTGGTGAGGCAGCCCATACGGGCAAGACACCGTTAACAACTTATACAACACATTTTCATAAGCATATGAATTAAAGCAATCAAAAGAGTTAAATGGTTTTAACACAGGTTAAAGCAACATGCATTACAAGTGTTCCAAGATTAGTCTTACAAACAGTTACAATACATGTGTGCAAATGTGTTGGCCTGCTATCAGGCTTCTAAATTAAGTGAAAGTTTGAAGACACATCGGTACACCATACATCACTAACCCCGTAAGCGGGGGCGTTGGAGCCACTGCTCGCTCCTCAAAGAAAAGATTATAGACTCTCAAGGCTATGTGGGAGGAGACAAGGTAAAAAGTATTTTGCATGTACAAATGAGGGGTATTTATAGCCAAGGGTAAAACTGGCCCTTGTGACTGTTTGACTTCCATCATGACTATTTGACTTTCATGACTTTTTAACTTTATATGACTCTTCAGATTAAATGTGGGTCTCTTTTACTTCCACATTACATTACATTGATTTACAATAGTATGGCCCACAGTAGTGATGTGGCCAACATGAATCATGACACAACTCGACACGACAGTGCTGGTATGTTCTTGCTACTGGTGGTGTCCATGTCGAGTTGCAATGCTGCTGAGTGATGTATGTGATCTTGGTGTATCATAACTTCATCTCCATATGGAAAGGTGTGTGAAGTCTTCGATGGTCTTGGTGTTTGCTTGATGTTTGCACGTGCATGTTCTTCATTCACTTGTACTTTGGCATGCTTGACATGTTTGTCTGTTTGCAAAAAAATCTCCTCGCATGCATCGCCCATTCGCAAAACAATCTCCTTGCATGCATTGCTTGTTCGTGAAAAAATCTCCTTGCATGCATTCTTCGTTTGTCTATTCGCGAACAAATCTCCTCGCATGTTCTCTCCTTGTTCATCCCATTCGTCGTTGCGTCATGTATCATCCATGTACCTGTATTTGCAATCACTCAAGACGAGATGACATCAAATCCATAAATCTCCTAGTCTACCATGATGCATTGTCATTCTCTTTTGGATGCAGGTGACCAGGAGTGAGGACAAGGCTATGAAACTACTCAAGACAGATTTAAATTTGGGATGTGGGATCTGGGCACTGCTGGTGAAAATTGCACAGGAATCACTAGGAGACTGAGATGGATAATCTAGATTGCAGTGTGTGTCCGCGGGTTTTGGCTTAGCTGGAGGGAAAATTTGCGCAATTTCTTGAGGGAAGCAGTGTGGGTAGCATAGGGGGGTTTGGAAGTAAAAACTGCGCAATTCCTCTGGGGAGCTGGCAACAGGTTGCAGGAGGATTTTCGGGAAAAAATGGACATTTTTTTTAGGGAGATGGCAGCGGGCTGCAGGAGTGCTAGTGAAAAAAGCTATGTAATTGATGGGAGGCTAAACTGCTAAACACCTCTGCACATTTTTTGAGCTAAGCGAGAAGTTGGGTAACTAAGGGACTACTCATGAAATCTGCACAATTTTCTAGGTGAGCAGCAGGCCGACTGACTTGGTGGAAAAATTGCGCAATTTTTTGAGGGAGACATAGACATTGGGTGTTTGTTTGGCCTGTCTGTGCAGTTTCTTTAGTCAGTAGAGTGAGCATTCTTGGCAGCTTTTGCACAATTTTTGAGGGTATTGAGTCCTAGAGTCACTACCTGGTCAAACTCTCCAATTGACCAGCAGGAGGCTTGGTTGATGTGTTTGCAGGTAGTGCATATTGAAATGGCTTGTTGGAAACTTCTGCACTGTTCTGGGTGACATTCGGTCGAGTCGATTCTATGGTGGAGGTCTGGCTGTTGGAGGGTGATCCTGTTGTTAGAACTTTAGAAAAATGACTAAGTTTGTGAGTGAGTGAATTTGTGCATATGCGACCTTGCAAACACACACTCAACATGACTTGACGACAAGACATGTCAAACCATCAAGGCAACATATACTCAACGTGACTGACTAATGGTGCGAGCGACAAGTGTGACACTTGTGATAGATCATTGAATGATCGTGGTGATGCTTGTACAACAGTGCACACAACTTTATGTGTGAGTGCGATAGATGTGTACTTGGTGAACACAACTCAAACACAACCTTCAACATCACCAGAATGAGGTCGCAAGCATGAAATAGCAATCAACATTTGGAAGACGACAATTGGCCAAACAAGTAAAAAAGAAGCAAGACATGTAGAAAAAACACATAAGATGAATTTTTTCATTTGTGCACATGCATGTTGCTGAGGACAGGATGATATGACAATGACAAGCAGTCCTGCAAACTCAACTAAGAGGTGTACTTCCAAAGATGTTCTTTACTTACCATACTTACCCTGAAGATGATGATGCATCCGAAGAAGTTTGCATGCGATCCTAATCTTTTCCATTACTCAGTTCCTTGGTCCTTCTCCTCAACTCCTTGGAAGCAATTTCAGCATGTCACATTTTCCTGTAGTAACTAAGAGGTATATCTACAAAATTTCAGTGGATATTGACTCCTGCAAGAATGAGGCCCCGGGAGGATCGTTTGCACAGTTTCTGCATGCAAGACCGACAAGACGACTTGGACAACATTGTGCAGTTTTGAGGCTCAAAGCACTGCTATGGGACATGGGTCCTGGGAGGACACCTCTGCGCAATTTTTGAGTGCAGTGTAGCTAGACTGCTCTACGCATTTTTGGAGAGCAGTGCTGGTGGGGTCTCTGTGGGATGCAGGGATTCAACAGGCAAGGGAGGTGTTGGGGCAAAGTGATTGCATTTCATTTAATTTGTCAACCCTGGGGTTCGTAAACTTGTGAAGCATGCGTGCACTATGTGCTAGAAATTGTCTTTCCGTTTAGATCAATCTAACTACAAAATAATGCAAACCAATTCATCTAATCTATGAAATCAAATAATGAAAATGAAATTCAACTAACCTATGAAATAAAAAACAACTAATGTATACTTAGTTACTCCAATATTCAATTATGAAGTGTTACCTTCTTGAGATGATGTATAAGCAACTATTTATACTTTAACTTCTAATTTCCTAGAAAAGCAAGTAAAGTGTGCAAAAAATAACTCAGTAATTTCATGTATTAAATATTCAACCGTTCAATCTTGAATTATGATTAAATCAATTTCTTAGAATGATCTTTAGGAATATCAGTTAATGCAATTAAATGAGGATATTAAAAGCAAATATAAAAGCACGAAAAAGTAAATCTCAATGATTGCATAGGTTGAACATTCAATCACCCAATTTGAAGTCACTTTCTTGGCCTAATATTTTATTCAATTATACAATGAATTGATAGTTTGATCTAAGAAAGTAAATAATAGAACATGAAATGAAACTAAATAACTATGAGCTTTTGCCTCAAACTTAATCCAATTGGAAAATACATAAATCTTTCCTATTGAAATGTTTTTTAGAAAAGAAAATATTACACCATCATTCTAAAACTAATACTAAGAAAGAAAATAAACTTTAATCTATAAAAGCATTTAAATCTCACACATTTTAGGTAGCTGATCTAAAAGTGTGAGAGATGGTAAATCGAGATGCTCCATATGTAAGCAAAACCAAGTCAAAATGAAGAAACATTCATGAGTAAGGTGCCACAATCTAATTCTGTATTCAAAGCTTGAGCATAACTCCAAATTTACACATGAAAATGATAGGAGAAAACTTCCCTTATTTATACAAAAAGATGAGAATCTATCTCATTAATGGGAGTCCATGAATCTCTCCCCATATCTCTAGAGTTACAATCAAAATAAGAAATGATAAGGCACATGTCTTCTTAGAGTTTCAATACAAATAGGAAATGAGACACATATCCTCATGATCCCATGATCTTCTCCACTCAAATTCGAATTTGGTTTTGGGAGCCCACATAAGGGTTTTTTAGAAGCTTCCTTTTGAACTACACATGTAAACAATCTCATCCCACCTGTTAGGTATAAGCATCTGCACATTATTTTCTAATTTTTAACTATAAATTCACTTAAAGATGTTAAGAATTAATAAAGTTTGGAAAAACATAAATGTGACCCAATAATGATAATGATAAAGTAAATGTAATGAAATGGAGGTAAATTTAATGAAATAGAGGTGGAGTGAAGGTAACAACACAGAAATATAAGTGAAAATGTAATGGAAGTGAACGACAATTTCAAGGCCCAACATACCCCCCAACTGAAGCTATTGTATGTCCTCATGCAATCTATTACATTAATTCTTTTTGATCTTGAGATTTGACTTAACTTTGCATGATATCATTTGATAACTTCATACTTCTGCAAAATCTTTTAGTTGAATTGCAACATGGTTGGTTCTTGTGTTACAACCATATTTTGTTGTTGCATTCATTTTTTATCTTTGAACTTTGCATAATGATAATTTGATTATTGTTGCAAAGTATATCTTTATTGGATTACATCATAGTTGGTTCTTGTGTGACAACCATGATTGCGTTTGTATTCAATTATATTTTCAGAACTTTTGAAAAGCTTTTGTATGCTCATAACAATAATGTAATAGTTAATATATTTTGAAAGTATGTGGGCTTTTGAATGTGATATGAATATGGAAAAATATGAATATGAATATATCCCCCCCAATTGATGATATTGGAAATTTTATGAGATGAGGAAGATAAATGTTTTTTCCAAAAATTTTCATTCTATCTTTTCAAAGAATTTTATAGTAAAAAGTTAGAAAATGAAATACCTTAACTTACCCTTTAGAAATGGATGAGCTGCATGTGTGGTGGCTGCAAAATTCTGATCATAATCTTCTTTAAGTGGTTGGACAAGTCATGGAGAAAAGAGTCAAGATGACTTTTTATTTGCTTTTAATAAAACTTGCTAAATCTGCTGCGGAATGGTGCTGATTCTGCTGCTGTTATAAGATTTCGCAACTGTTATTTGATTCTGTAGCTGTCAGCTAATTCCACAGCTGCATGTCTTCTACATTTTCTCCAAAATGATGAAAATTATAGTCTTCATGTCGTCAAAACTCATTGGCACAATTCCTACTATGTGAATAAATTTCTGATGTCGAACATAGGGAAATTGTTGACTTAGTGGCCATTAATGGATGCCACTGGTCAACACGAGAACTCTCACCATTGATGAAAATGAGAGTCAAGATGCCCAAACACATCTTTGCTAAGTACGAATAATTTTGTTGTTATCGAGTACCGCTAGGATCCGATGAACAAGGGACATTGATGTATTCCCATTGTTCGTCGGCATGAGGACTCGTCATTAAGGCATGCAAGCCTCAAGGTGTTTTTGCAAGGATTTTAGACTTAAAGGACTATGGACTCAATAATTTGCATTGAAGCAGGTTTTTTATTTGCAAAATGAAAAAGGATAGGAAAGGAAAAATGAAAATGGAAGATGACAATGAAAAATAATAATGACAATGGTCAATAAGCATGTAAGTGAGCTTCTTGCTTTTATTTGTGGGTCAGGCGAAAAGTGTATGTGAATAAAGGAAAATGAACAACTGACTCTTGCTAGGAAAAATGACCGTGGCTTGCTTTGAATTGCTTGGTTGGATTTATAATTCAAAAGGGAGGAAAGGTAATGGTTTTGGTGGATATGGAGACAGACTTGTTCTTATATTTCTCATGGAATCGGTCCTTTGAAGACCAATTGTGGGCACAATTAGTTTTCTCCAATGATCATTCGATCATCCCAAACTTGCAAAAAAAACTTGACATAAAGAACATAAGTGGGTTAAAAAAGAAATGGCCAACTTACTTTCTGATTCTTATGCAAAATGTAAATGTCAAATAAAACAGATTAAGGAAAATCAAAAGTGTTATATTAAGTCCAATTCATGATATTGATAACAATCCATTTTTAAGAAATAACCATGAAAATTAAATTAACTCCCTGTTGTCGGATGACTTCATGCACTGTGCTCAGTAAAACAATTGGCATCACAAAGATTTGTTGTGCTCTGCAAGTTAAAACTTCATAGAAAAATACACAACAACAATATTAATTCCAAATGTTCATAAATCATCTAAATAATTTTTGAATTGTTTTGCAAGCCATTATTGAATCATCATTTGTGCTGCAAAAATAACATGTTGTCAAAAATATTTGAAGCGACAAAAATATGAAAAAGTACTTGTACAAAAAAAATTATTTCAATCAAATTTTGCAAGTATTTTTCGCTTTATAAATTGCTTCAATAAATTGATTGCATATGTATTAATCATCACAATTTTTTTGTTTTTTTGTTTTGCTTTTGTTTTTATATATATTATTATTATTTTTCACAAATAAAATGATTTCTTTCATTCAATCTTTGAAAATTATTGCTGTTCGTTTCATTACTTCAGAAGTAGGGACCTTTCTCATTCTTCAGATTAATAGTGGCCTCGAAATTATCTTCCTTTGTTTCGCCTGGAAATCCACATCTCACATTAGTCACTATCTGCATGTCTAGCACAAGTCGCATTAATGTATCAACCACAAATCTGAATTCACTGATTGTGTATTCACGCTTCATAGCATTCAAAACAGAATCACTCCCTGACTGCACTGACACGTGACGAAACGAGTATACACATGGGTGCAACATTAAGTTAGCAATTTCTTCCAAGTGTTCAAAGATGTAAGGAGGGTAAATCTGTTGAAATTTTGCAGAGGAGCAAGATTCATTGTTTGATTAGAAGTCTTAGTGAATTAAATTTGTTATTGCCAGCAAAACCTCGTGCATAAAAAAAATCCGTTTTCCTCACGCAGTCACCAAACAAGGTCCCGAAGAACCACAATTTTCTCCTGAATGGTTAGGAATTCGAGGAAATGGTTTTCATGTTATCAAATTCATCCCTTTCTAGAAAAAACCCATGTCCCATATTTTTCATATTCGCCGCAGTTTGCTCAGAAAATTCGTTTTAATGGAGGGTGTCAAGTCAGTTTACACTTTCTCGGAATTACGTTTTCTGCAAAAATCAATTTCGGATTTCTTCTAAACGGTTACAAAATCCAGAAAATCACTCACGAGTTATCTAATTTCCCCCATTCTAGAGAAAACCCATTTCTCAGTTTTTTCAGATTCGCCTTGGTTTGCTTAGAATTTTCATTTTAAAATCATGTGTTTATGTTACTGCGTTTTCTAGAAATGTTCCGGTGATTTTTGATTTGCAGGTTTTGAAGGTTGGGCTTGTGGATGTGTGGATGTCTTCCAACAAAGGAAAAGAGAAGATCTAACTATATCAATAATCTTATAGACAATTTTGGGGGACTCGAACTTTGGAATGAGATAAAAGATGGGACAACGCTTTGAAGAAATGTCACCGCATCATTTTTGTTATCCCGTAGAAAACTCTTGCATTACAGAGGTAAGGATTTTTGCACATGGATTTGCAAGTCTTACAGTAGCTAAATAATTTTTATGATATACTAACAAAACAATTTCTTTTTTTGATCCTCTAGGTCACACGAAATGCAGAAGGAGAGAATACTTGAGAGATTTATTTTGTTAGCATACTTAGTTACTCCAACATTCAATTATGAAGTGTTACCTTCTTGAGATGATGTATAAGCAACTATTTATACTTTAGCTTCTAATGTCCTAAAAAAGCAAGTAAAGTGTGAAGAAAATAACTCAATAATTGCTTGTATTAAATATTCAACCATTCAATATTGAAATATGATTAAATCAATTTCTTAGAATGATCTTTAGGAATATCAGTTAATGAAATTAAATGAGGATCTTAAAAGAAAATATAAAAGCATGAAAAAGTAAAGCTCAATGATTGCATAGGTTGAACATTCAATTACCCAATTTGAAGTCACCTTCTCGGCCTGATATTTTGTTCAATTATACAATGAATTGATAGTTTGATCTAAGAAAGTAAACAACATAACATGAAAGGAAACTAAATACTATGAGCTCTTGCCTCAAACTTTATCCAATTGGAAAATACATAAATCTTTCCTATTGAAATGTTTTTAGAAAAACAAAGATTACACAGTCATTCTAAAACTAATACTAAGAAAGCAAATGAAATTTAATATATAAAAGCATTCAAATCTCCCATATTTTAGGTATTCTGATCTAAAAGTGTGAGAGATGGTAAATTGAGATGCTCTATATGTAAGAAAAACCAAGTCAAAGTGAAGGAACATTCATGAGTAAGGTGCCACAATCTAATTCTGTATTCAAAGATTGAGCATAACTCCAATTTTACACATGAAAATGATAGGAGAAAACTTCCCCTATTTATACAAAAAGATGAGAAGCTATCTCATTAATGAGAGTCCATGAATCTCTCTCCATATTTCTAGAGTTACAATCAAAATAGGAAATAATAAGATACAAGTCTTCTTAGAGTTTCAATACAAATAGGAAACGAGACACATATCCTCATGATCCCATGATCTTCTCCACTCAAATTCGAATTTGATTTTGGGAGGCCACATAAGGGTCTTTTAGAAGCTTCCTTTTGACCTACACATATCAACAATCTCATCCTACTTGTTAGGTATAAGCATATGCACATTATTTTCTAACTTTTAACCATAAATTTACTTTAAAATGCTAAGAATTAATAAAGTTTGGAAAAACATAAATGTGACCCAATAATGATAATGATAAGGTAAATGTAATGAAATGGAGGTAAATGTAATGAAATAGAGGTGGAGTGAAGGTGACAATATGAAAATATAAGTGAAAATGTAATGGAAGTGAACGAAAATTCAAGGCCCAACAGGAGGCTGGTGTTTCTGCACAGTGTGGTGTTTTAGCAGGCAAGGGAGGAAGCTTGAAGGTTCAAGAAGAAAAACACACAGTTCAGGGAAGCTAGATGAGGCTAGGTTGCTTGGGAAAATGGATAAGTGTGAGATCAGTGAAACATAGGTAAACATGACAAGACTTGACTGTGATCGCACATGGACACTTAGTGACACAACGTAGACCATCCATAATACATAAGACATATTTTTCTTGATGCAACAACTTTCGTGACAAGAGTGCATGAGGTGAGCGTGAAACATGTCTATGTGATGACAACCACTTATGCACACACAATTCCCTTAAATCAAGACAACATTCCCTTTTCATGACAAACAACAAACCCTATGCCCAAAAATGACACATGCTACATAAAGATGAGAACGTGGAAAACTCTTAGGATCAAGGAGGGGAGCTTGAAATTACCAAATTACCAATAAGTGAATAAGGATGATCGATCACAGGATCTAAGGTAGGCTCCAAAATTTGCATGCGAGCCAAAATTTTGGAGGGTGGTTGTAGCCGCTACAAGAAATGCCTTATGGGAGGAGATGAGGTTAGAAGTGTTTTTCTTGAGAAATGAGGTTCCTTTATAACTTGAGGTATGAATCTTCATATTCTTATGAATCTTGAGCTTCCAACTTCTAATGACCTTTGGACTCTCAATTAACTTTTGGAATTACATCTGACTCTTGGAATTACATGTCGTTTGGACTTATATACATGTCTATTTTGTCCATACATGACTCTTGAACTTATACTTCTTTGTCTTTACAATGATTACATAATTACATCATAAATTCCACATCATCATGTGGTGAGGACATGACAAGTCATAAAAATCGGTGACTTGTAATCATAGTGACTGATGGCATGGAATTTCTTCGATAGGTGACAAAGTTGAAACTTATGTCTTCGATTTTACATACAACTTTCATGCTGTTGATGTCTTCACCCTCCAAAGGGTATTTGATATTATGGAGTCTTTAGGTTGCTTCAATCATCAAGATTTCAATGTGTTCTTTGTTCTCAAATGCTTCCTTTGACTTTCCTCTTTTCTTGATATTCTTCATGCATCCTTGCCATGCTATTCTCAGAATACCTATAACTGCAATCACTCATGGAAAGAAGACATCAAACTAAAAAATATTCTATTCTAACATGTTTCATGCAAATTTTCTGTTCATGACTTAACAGTGCAATTTAGAAAGGAGAAGGAAACTTCTGGGCATAATGGCACACTTTGAAAGGTTGAAGGACTAAAGAGATGAAGCTTTAGAGCTTCAAGATGCACTCATGCACTCAAGGGGAGAGAGAGAACTCAAGGGAGGGTGTAGGGCACAGGTCTGAAGGATGAATAGGAAATGTTCAGGCTTCCCAAGTATGTTGTGTGCTCAAGGGAGATAAGAAGGGCGTGTGGTGTACTGATGAAAGATGAAGGGATGAGGCTTTGGTTCTTCGGAGTGCACTCAAGGAGGCCAAGGAGGGTGCAAGGCACAAGGTTGAAGATTGAAGGCTTTGGCTTTAGCATTTCAGGTGTGATCATGCTTTAATAGGGGTAATAAGGGCATAGGGTGCATTGTTGAAGGCTGAAGGAGTTAGGCTTCATGCTTAGATGATGCGCCATGCACTCAACAAAGAGGAAGGCATTTTCGAGGGTGAAATTTGGAATGAGGAAGGAAGTGCTATGCACTCTTTGAGGGAATAATGTGCACTTCCGAATAATCAAGGATTCTTGATCAGGGCTTAAGAGTGCGCTTTTGCGCTCCTAGTCTTAATGGGTTCAATTTGCAACCAAAATTTATTTAAATGTGGAAGATAGAACAAGGGGAAGACACAATGAGTTTAGACATAAAATCATGTGTGACACATACTAACTCATTAATTCAACTCATACATTATTGAAAAATGGTAAATAGACATCAAATCACCCATGTACAAACATTCCCCAAGTACAATGAACATAGTGTGTGGGACTGTGACCAAAATCATCTTTTTATAACAAAGAAAGGTACTATGACCATGAAGTGCACTAAGTATGCTCTAATTAATGCAAAGAAACATAATAATGACCAAGAACACTTGAAACATGTAGAAATACTTGAAATGACACTCAACCATCAAAGCGACACTTGATACGAAAGTTAGGTAGGCTCCAAAATTTGAAAGTAGTGAAATTTCTGAGGGTGTTGTAGAAGCGACTACATGACACAATAAACCAAAATTACAAACAAGATAATAAATATCAAAAATAAAATGCCAACTAAACTATATTTGAACCAAATTTGATCAGATATAGTTATATGGTGACACATCTAAATCCCCTTTAGTAGAGCTTGCAAACTCTACCAAATATTTTATCAATGAGGAACCATCACTCCTTAGTAGTGCATAAGTTGGATACCCAGTTTCTATAATGACCACTCACAGAGAGTGACTAGTCGCAAAAGTTGCTATGTAAACCAATTACAAAGAGAGACTTTACCCTAAGACCAAAATTAGAGAGATAAATTTACTCAAATATAACCAAAATTAAGCAAATTAAGCCTGTAATAGGCCCAAACAAGGTAGAAATCAAAAGAGATAGAATCAACAGATAAAAATTTGAAATTAGTACTAAGGAAGGAGAAATCAAGACATTATGGGCAGAATTCTCAGTGGAGTCACTAGTTCTATTAGCTTGAGTTTCACTCAAAAGATAAGGAGCTATTACTCTATGGATCTTTCCTTTAGATCTATCAAATAATGTGTGAATAAACCAATTCAATCCCAAGTAACTACATTATTACATCCGCATACATAATAGAGAACAACTAAGAAAGTGTTCTACCTCAACCCTCACAGATTAATGTAGAATATGTAGATCTATTGTGACTAAAGATATTTCTCGTAATTGGATATCCCACTCCAATGGCTAGACTTGATCTCCTACACATAAACACAAACATACAAATATGATGCTTGCCTATATGGAAGGACACTTAGCTTAACAAATAAAAAATCAATAAAAAATCATTACAAGCTTTCCAAATCATAAACAAGACATTGTAAGGGAAATAATTTGAATTCATATCATAAGAAGAAGTACAAAACACAATATACATTGGTGATAATATGATCTTGTCTCTGACCATTGGAACTATCCTTCCCTCGACTTACAAGAACACTGGGCTCATCCATCATGCAAGAGAAGTTCCAACATAAATCCACTAGCATCACTGAATTATTCTCTTTCTAATTCCCTCTCCCCTTGAGAGGGTCTCATTGTATAGGCCTCTCCTAGACTTAGGATGATGCATCTAGACACCTATGGCCATGAAAGATTAGGAAAATTATCTAATAATTGACTCCCAACCAACTCAAGAACAAGTGGGTGGAGTTGATCTCGTAGGGAGTGACATATTCTAGAAAGTTGACCTCCATTTCACCTATTCCAAAGACATATTGAATACTAAAGTGTTAGGCTATTCCATTGCAATGGAGTGATGTGTAATAGGATGACAATCCTATGGGAGTGATGGATTAGTATAAGATGACAATCAAGGAGGAAGAAGGGTGCATAAAGAATATCAATTTAAGGAGGTTGTGAAAGGGTTCCTCTATTTGAAATAAGATGAGAAAATATGATAAACAATAACTACTATAAAAGGGCGCCATTCAAATAATTACCTCACCATGTGGGCCACCCATCATCATTGTGCCAAAAAAGGCCGTGTTGGCAGATGTGTATTGATTATAGGAAATTAAAAAAATTACGCTTAAGAATAGGTACACCCCACCTAAGATAGATGATCTGCTGGATTAGTTAAAACAAGCCAAATATTTCACCAAGTTAGACTCATCTAGTTTAAGTTAGAGAAGAGGATACCTGGAAGTCTGCTTTAAAAATCAGAAAAAGTTTGTATGAGTGGTTAGTTATGTTGTTTGGCTTATGCAATGGACCGACTAAATTCATGAAGTTAATGCATTATATACTATGCCATTTTTAGATTCATTTTTTATTGTTTATTTGGATGATATACTAGTATAAAATGCTACCTAGGAGAAGAACATATCGCATTTGATTTAGGTGCTAGAGAAATTAAGGAAGCTCCAAGTGCTGTAAATTTCAAGAAGTGGGAGTTTGCACAATAGTATTTAGTGTATATGGGATATTATTATAGACATATTTGGGCACATCAACCCCAAACTTATATGTCGATGTATTAGGGCTCATCAACCCCTAAAAGAGTTGTTTCATACCCTAAAGGAACATAGTCATCTGAATACATCATTCCCCAAAAGTTCCATCTGAGAAACCATCCAGAAATTGCCTAAATTGAACCATACTGACTGCTCCACTGGCAAAGTGTGATGCATACTAAGTGGTACATTGCTAGGGTGTGATGCATACTGTTTATGCCTTCTATAGGGTGCGATGGGCAAGGATGGACAAATTTCCGAGACAGTTTGCTAGGTGGTTGCTCATGGAATCTTCTAGAAACTTCTCCTATGCCACTTGCCTCTCTGAATTCACCCAAGGATGAATAAAAGATCTAAGAAAATCACCAATCCCTTCTCTTGTGGAACCAGTTGTAACAAGTGGAATGACACTAATCAAACCCTATGGATGACTCACACCCTTGCACACATCTATAAATGGATCCCTCATCCAACATATCTAGAGGCTAGAATGTGGTGAATTGCAAGTAAGTGCTGATTGTTTGTAATTGAGGAGAGAGTATTGTATTCTTGTTGGAGTGATCTTGCTATTTCATGAGGTGAAGAAGGATTGAAGCTGGGAGGATGGAACTGGATCAGACAACTGGGTTGTAATTCTCCTTTCTATTAATAAAGCTCTTCAAGTTTTCTTCCATATGATTGTGCATTGTAAATGTTATCATTTGTGAATGCTATCATTTGTTCATTATATATCTAATTCTGTAATGTTTATGTTGTAATATATCATGATGCTTTGACGATTCTTTGTTGTTGTACTTGTACAGGTACTCCACAAGCGTGTTAAGTACGGGGAGGAGTTGTAGGATCTGCCAAAGGAGAGAGAGAGCAAGCAAGGGATTAAGCGGAATTTCCAGGTTGGTTCCATTATCTTTCTCTTATCTGTTGCACATAGAAGAAATCATTGGATTGCTTTAAACTATTGTTTCTAAGGTAACTTCCAAAACTAGAGGGCTAGAATTCTTTAGGAATACTAGTTTTCCCAGAAAAAAATTGGCAACTCTGTTGGGGAATGAACACATTTTTTTGTTGTTGTTATTTTTTGTTTTACGATCAATTTGATAAACTATAGACAGATTCTGAAGAGCCAGGTAGCCTTCGAACTGCTCTTGCTTTGCAATTGCATAGTAGATGAATGCTGCTTCAGTCAATATCTGGTTTAGTTTATGAATTAAACATTTGACTTACAAGCACATCTAGATGCCCTTTTGGTAGCTTAGTAACCTCTCAAGACATTCCAACATACTTTGCTCCTCATTTTTCATCAAAACCTAGCTTAACTCATTGAAAACAACGCCACATTTGAGCCAAAACCCATTTCAGTTGCGCTCCCTGGACCATTGCACTGTCTTCCACTGTAACTTAGTATGCATCACACCTCCTGAGTGTAGTAAGTGCGATGCATATCAGTTTCTGTGAAGCCTAGGTGTGATGATTGACTGAACTTTTTTCCCATCTAGAAATTGAGGGTTTTTGACCTTGTTTTCAGTTTTGTTTGGTTGTTTTGCTGCATATGAACAGTGCCTCTTTACTGAATCTTACTTGAATCACTTATATTAGCCTCAATTACATTAGGATTAGTGAATGTTTTTTTGTATTTGTTCCTCATTTACAATCCTTTGTCGCAAAATTTGTTTAAATCAATTTGTCGCTTTGGTACAAAAAGTGTCGTAATTGTCATTTTGTGTTGAAAAGAGAAGTGTCGTAAATTATTCCTTCCCTTGATAATCGATTAAACTTTTATTCATGTATTTGGTTTGATTTTTTTATATTCTAAGTGTTGAAAGAATTTTTATTCAAAATTGAAAAGTTTCATTTTGAGTCTTCCTTTCTCTTTTGAAGAAGAAATTGTTGAAAATGTCATTTTGAGTGAAATAGTTCAAATCTTTGCTACATTTAGTTTTACTTTCTGTAATTTTTCACATTAAGGAGAATGAAAAAAAATACATGCATTTGCATTTAGCATTTTTTGATTTGTGTGTGAAAATATGATTTAGGGAAATGCACTAGTGTGTGCTCTTTGCTCTTTGCTTAAAAGCACTGTTATTTTCTTTCCCTAGTAGCTAGGATTTTCATTGCTCAAATAAACAAAGATTGTTTATCATTGTAGATTGAATCTTAGGAATTTCAGATCATCATCATGCGGTGAACCATTGAAAGGAAAAATCTAAACAAGATCAACTTTAAAATGAATTTCAATGAATCTAAGAACGTTTTGGAACTTAACGCAACATATCTAGAGGACTTTGCTAGAGACGTGTTCCAGCGTCGTTAAAACTAGTGGCTATCGTTTTCATTGAAGGTTGGGTGATTCCTCCTCCTTGATACGGAAAGTGCTAGCATGGACTTGTGCTCCCCATACCATCGCGTATATATTGGGAGACCACAATAGGCTTAAATCCTTTATCCATAGGAAACTGAGTCTGCCGCCTTATTGATCGCAATGCACTGAACACAGCATTCAGAAAGATTGACTGCCATACATAAGTCCTTGGTAATTTCTCTTTAATTTATCACCAAGGTGTCTATTGCAGTTTTGTCGTTCCTTTTCGAATCTTTAAAAGAAAAGGTCCATCTAAGCACCTATCCTTTCAGGCTCATTAAAAATAGAAGGAGACTAGAGTCATCTTTAGCTTTTTCTCGACTCTTAAAAACTGAAAAAGCAAAGTTGTGTCCAAGCGTCATTAAAATTAATTGAATTTGGAATAACATAATTTTCCCCTTAATTTTGAGTTGATCAAGTAATCCGCAATCGTGGAAGAAAGTCAATAAAAAACCGTTGTTCACGGAAACTAGCGAGTCAACCGTCTTTGCCTCCGGAAGCAAAGCTAACCTGGGCAAAGCAGTCTCGTTTAACTGAGTCCAATTCATCTGGTTTATTTGAAACTTTTGTTTCAACATCGTCAGAGACTCTAGTTACTCTAATTATTTCTGGTACATCTGCCTTCAGAGAGGAAATTCTGTAGTTACAAGAGGACATTAGAACTGATCCTAGTGTAATGGTAGACACTTCTATACCTGAAACAACTCCATCTAGAGTTGATCCAGAGCCCATTTTAATTCAAACCGAGGCTACATTTGAACCAGTAGTTATTCAAGAACCTCCCTTTGAGACTGAAGTTCATTTACCTGAACATCTGGATGTTGAGTTTCAGTATTCAGAAGGTGTCACCCTTCCAGTATTGGTCACTGTGAAAACTATACCTGCTTCGGCTCCAAAAATATTTTTCAGACCTGACAGTCTACCTATTCCACCTGGTCTGATTGCTATAGAGGAGATAGTAGAGGATCCCACATCTAGTACCCCGTTAAATTTTGGAACTGGGATTCATTTGTGTCCTTCTACTTCTGAGTTTGGTTTGCTTAATCCTCCTTCATCGTAAGTTCCTGTCGAATTACCAGAAACTAATATGGTTGCTACCAATAATGCTTCCACATCCCAAGTGCTTATGCGATCCATCGCAAACAAGAAAAATGATGCTTTGATATCGACAAGGAATAAAGATTATGGGAATCCATCATTGTCGAATAACCAAGCTACAGATCAACCTAGTGGTTTGACAACGACTTCGCCTAAATTTGTTCCACCCATTATTATTGAATTAAGTATAAAGCCACCAAAGGGAGTCATACATAAATTGACATTTAATCCTTGTGCTCGAGCTGCTCAGAATTATAGTATAGTGGAGGATCTGGCTCAATCACCATTCGCTATGTTGACACTTGAGGTATTGCAAAATTGTCCCTCCCAAAAGCATGTTTTGTTATCAGCAATAGGTGGGATTGATCCAACGGGTTCCAGTCTTGTGGTCTTTAAGCATACTGGATATACACCACATTTACCGGCCCAACTCGCTTTCCTTATATAGGTAAAGCCCTCAATAAAAATTTTCATCGAACCATCGTTAATGAGGGGGCATCTACCTATATTATGTCAATGAGTTGTTGGAAAAATCTTGGTTCACCACCCTTGTCTCGATCACCAACAACATTAAAAGCATTCAATGGAAGAACATACACTCCATATGGGATTTTAAGTAGCTTGCAAGTTGAAATGGGGGGCAATACAGTAGACATTGAATTCGAGGTCATTGATGGACTCCTTGACTACAATATTTTACTAGGAAGGCCCTGGGTTTATGTTATGGCTACCGTTGTGTCTACATATTTTAGAAAGATTTCATTTCCCTTCCAAGGTGGAATCACAATCGTTGACCAACTAGACTTTTTTGCTAACAGTACTGGAAGCATTCCATTGATCCATGGAAGTTCACAATCGCTTCAAAATGTTGGAGTAGGTCTCCTAAAAGACCCTTCCTTAATGGGTACTTTTGCCCTCCTGTCTCCATCTAGTTTCGCGGAAGTGGCCACAATGGAAACTTATCACATGATCTCTTCTACATCATCTGAGTTTAAGAAGAGTTCCGACCATTTTGATAGCAAGGATCATCACGAAGTGTTTCCACTAAACCCCATCAAATCTTTGTAGTAATCAATTTTCTGGGCTTATGCGGCAAACCCAAGTCCGCACTCAACAAGTGTTTGGGTAGATAGGTCTTTAGAATATGGTACCTTTTCTGATTCTTGGTCTTGCATACATTCTACAGACGAAGGAGTCATCCAATCAATTATGATGGGAGAGATGCCATGGGAAGATTATCATCATCATTCCCGCCTTCGAGATGAAAATGAAGATTATTCAAACAACCTCAATCACCCTTCAATTTTTGATTTTTTATTAAATTATGTAAATACAGTAGATTTCAAGCAAAATCTGTCCAACATTGAAGAAACTATCACCATTAATATTTCGACCAAACCTAATGTTGTAGAGAATATTCACGTTGGCAAATATTGTTTTCCATCAGAACTAGAAAATTACTGTGCTCTTTTTCGTGAATTTAGAGATGTCTTTGCATGGTCGTATGAAGAAATGCTAGGCATTGATTCGAGAATTGTTGAACATGAAATCAAGATGTATCCAGATGTCAAACCAGTATGACAACGACTTCGACCTATTCATCCAAAGAAAGCTGCTGCCATTAAAGCAGAGGTTGAAAAACTTTTGCGTGCTGGCTTCATTTACCCTGTTCCTCTCATTGATTGGGTATTGAATATTCTTCCTGTGATGAAAAAGCAAGGAACGATTAGAGTGTGCGTTGATTATAGGGATGTAAATCAGGCATGTCCAAAGGACAACTATCCTACACCCTTTATCGACCAGATAATTGATGAATGTGTCGGATGTGAAATCTTTTCATTCATGGATGGATTTTCCAGATACAATCAAATCAATATCCGCCCACAAGACCAATCAAAAACTACATTTATATGTCCGTGGGGCACATTCACATATCGTAAATTACCATTCGGTTTGAAGAATGCAGGGGAAACATTTCAGAGGGCAATGAATTATGCCTTCCATGACATCAAACACATCGTTCAACCATATCTCGATGATCTTCCTGCTCATTTGCAAAAATAGACTGATCATCCGCAGCATTTGAGAGCCATATTTTTACGTTGCCGACACTACAAAATATGACTCAATCCACACAAATGTGTGTTTTTTGTTGGTTCTGGTCGACTTCTTGGTTTTGTGGTTTCTAAGGACAGAATTCGACTTGACCCATTTAAGGTTCAGGCAATTCTTGACATGCCTCCACCTTCAAATTTGCTTCAGATTCAGAGACTCCAAGGGAAAGCTAACTTTCTGAGGAGGTTCATTCCAAATTATGTTGAGCTCACTAAAGGTTATACACGTCTTTTGAAAAAGGGGTACCCTTCCATTGGGATCAGGTCGCACAAGCTTCCTTTGATGCTCTCAAAGATTCCCTGATAAAAGCATCATTAATGTATGCTCCTGACTATCAAAAAGACTTCAACCTATATCTCGCCGCTGCAGATACAACCATCGCTATGGTTTTAGTGCAAGAACATGATGGAATTGAACATCCTATATATTATTTAAGTCATAATCTTAATGATACAAAAAGCAAGTACTCTTATGTTGAAAAGTTGGCTTTAGCAGCCATTCAAGTAGTACAGAGATTTCAACACTATATACTCCTTCGCAAAACTACCATTGTGTCAGATTGCAACCCTATGACATACATTTTGTCATGTCAATTGCTGGGGGGAAAATATTCCAAATGGATAGTCATCTTGCAGGAGTTTGATATGGAATTCATCAAATCCAAATCAAAGAAGTTTCTCATCTTTGCAAAGTTACTTTGTGGCGTTCCCTCGTCCTCCAATGATTAACATCAAAAGCATCAATCATGGATGAGACTCTGTTTCTGATATCGTCAAGTGATCTGTGGTACGGGGATATAATGGTCTATCTCCAGACCCGAACTTTTAGGCCTAACACCTCTTGCTCTGAACAACATACTTGATACCAAGCCAAAGATTATCTGATCGTTGGTGATACACTTTATCATCGTGGTGTCGATACGGTTTTACGAAGGTGCCTCACGCATGAGGAGGCTGAAAAAGTTTTGAATGATTGTCATTTAGGTGCTTGTGGGGGGCATCTATCTGTTTACACTATTGCACAAAAGATCTTACGAGCTTGTTACTTCTGGCCCACCATATTCAAAGATTACATAATTGCAATCAGAAGTTGCCATGCTTGTCAGATTTTTTATCGCAAAACCAGATTACCACCTGCACCACTGCATCTAGTCATTGCTATTGGCCCATTCGCTAAATGGGGCATTGATTTCATGACATGTAACCCCACCTCGGCCGGGGGGCATGGGTATATTATAGTCACTGTCGACTATTTTACAAAATGGGCTGAGGCGATGCCTACATTGAACAACAACGGTGAAACAACTGCTCTTTTCTTTTTCAATCATGTAGTTTCTAGATTTGGTGTACCACAAGCTATAGTCACAGATCATGGGTCGCATTTTCACAATCACATGATGATCAAATTAACTGCAAAATTAGGACTGTCCCATGATAGTTCTACTCCATATTATCCACAGGCTAATGGACAAGTTGAGGCAATCAACAAGATTCTTAAGGGCATGATGCAAAGAATGATTAGAGTCCATAAAAGGAATTGGAATTTAATACTATACTCAGCTCTATGGGCATATAAGACTTCAGTGAGAAATGCGACCAGATTTACACCCTTTCAGTTGGTGTATGGTCTAGAAGCAGTCTTACCCATTCAGTGCGAAATCTCATCCCTCAAGCTTGCAATCAACTTGCTTCCCGAAACTTCTGAAGAAGAGGCTTGTTTCTTGGAATTAATCCATCTGGATGAAACCCGTCATGATGCCACATTGGCTAATGAAGCACATAAGAAATGCATCAAGGCACAATATGAAAAAAATGTTAAGCCTCGTGTCTTCTTAGAAGGTGACCTGGTCTTGCTTTACGATCAGGACTCTGACAAATTAGGAGCAGGTAAATTTGAACCATTATGGATGGGCCCTTACATTGTTAAAAATGTATTGACAAAAGAAGCCTACGAGCTAGTCGATTATGATGGGATCCCACTGTCACAGCCCTGGAACGGGTTGTATCTTAAATTTTACTATGCTTGATTAAGTGTAGTAAACTCATTGTATATATGATTTTATTGCATTTTTGAGTGTTTTATTTTATAGTTGTCATTTTGGTTAGGTAATCCACTTCACATTTGTTACAAATGTTAGAATTTTTGGAACCATTTGTTGGGTATGCCGATGGAGCTATTCGTAGTATGTAGAACCTATCTTCTGCGGCCTGGGCCATCTTCGCTCCAAGCGGCAAGATAGTGAGTTTCAGGGTGATATGTATTGGTCGATCGATGAACAACATCGGAGTATAGCGTGTTGATTGAACTTCTCTCTGATGCCATTTCACATGGCATACACCAGCTCATTGTGAGGCTATATTCACAACCCGTCATTCTGCAACTTACTGGCATTTATTCTATTCGGAACCCAACTATTTATTGCATGTTCCTAAGAGTTAGGATTTTGGAAAGACATTTTAATTCCATTCAATATCAACACATTTCCAGAAATTTAAACACATTGACTGATTCATTAGCAAACTATGTGTTAAATAAACATTTGAAACATTTGTAAAGAAAGCATTTCACATCAACATTTGCATTAGGATTTCATCACTTAGACAAAATAAAACTCCAAAAATCAAAAGTAGATAGCTATTTATAATTTTCACAATTTTTTTTTTGTCCAAGACAAAATCGATCATCTGACCAAGAAACTCAAAATGAATGCGGAAAAACATCCTAGACTGGTGATGCTAGTGATAACATGTCACTGCCTATGCTATCATGCACAAGAGCCTAGTCCAATGACTCGGTACACTAGTATTATGGCGCTGTAACCTCAAAGGTAACTCATCGGTCTTGACATCCTAAATGCGGAGAGTGAGGCCCTCGATATGATCCTACAACACTGCTAGGGTATCTGATATATCTAGATCCCAAAGGATGGCCCTCCCTACAGCCTCTCCTGCTGGAGCGTCATCTGCTTCCCATGGGCGTACCACTAGTCACACTGGTCCAATATCTGCACACACATATGAGTTTGTTTAGTCTTGGTAACATCAAAAACACAAAAACATTATAAAATTGAAAAAACAAAGATGTGGTTGAATCATTTTACCTATAGCACTCCACTACTCACCAACTGGTAATGCCAAATCCGGATCGCCTCGGAAATCCATCCCGACATATGGATACTCTGCAAACACCATCTCCTGGTGGTTGAACCACTCGAAAAAGGCATCTGAGAAGGAGATCTATGACTGGCCAGCATGTCTAGCCATAAGGTCCACCCATCTCTGCATCCGTGGTTCCCTCGGTGTAGGCAATCCCAGTGAAATGTTTTGAGGTTGCATTAATGGAATTCTTTCCAAAGAAAAAGTAGTCAATATGGATCCATAACCAAAGTTCTTGGTTCTTCCATTCTTTACTTTGGATAGTTGTTCTTTTATAACAAGAAGTATCACCTCACACCAATTGAACACCTTCGGTTCCAGGCATTCCAAGGCATACTGCATGTAAGATCTGTTCGCTAAATGTAAAGTCGCACTGCTAGCCAATCTAGCAAAGGTAAATAAAATGGTCCTCAAAGGTCAACCAGTGACATCCCAAATATTAATCTTACCATCTCTGCTAGGTTTAGTTCCATCCCTGTAGAACTGATGAATGTAATCTTTCACAGATTCGCCCCCACGAGCAAATCCTGATAGTGAAAGAGGGGCACCATGCCTCGACAATCCTATCAGAAAATAAATATCCTCGACCATGAAAGGAATAGATTTACCTCTGATCTGGAATACTTGGTCAATAGGATCCCAAGCATTGAGAAAATACTGCAACAAATTGATTTGTTGTCTCATGTTGGATATGCAGAAGAACTTCAGTAAACCACAATTTCTTAATGCATCCACTGTGCCCTGGTCATGTAAAGTAATCATATCCTTCTCTTCATGTTTTCGTTCACGCCATGTGACAACCATCTTGATCCAACACATATCTGAAATGCAAACAATAGATGAGTTAGGATCCAATTTTGAGCAAAAACAGGTAAAAATTTGATGAAAAAACACTGTATAAAGTTACCTTTCTGCGTCCATTGCACCCTGCCATTGAGCAAGGTGAGACGCATACTGGCTGGCCTGTTGGTAGCTCAGTATGCATCGCACCTTTCATTACTAGCGGTGGGCTCCAGTATTGTAGCAATAATGCTACAACTCCTGGAGCTTCCTGTCTCTTAATTTTATCAACCCGGTAGTTCGTACAAACTTGGAAGCGACGGTGCTGTATGCACAAGTATTAGCTCTTGTCGCAGCTGTCACTTGGTCAGCTAGCACAAGTCCGCTAGGGCTCAAGCCAACTTCTATAGGCTCACAGAAGAAGCTTTGTGAATGATGGACGAAAGCTAACTCAAAGGAGACTAGTCTAATTGCAAAAAGAAACTGAAAGCCAACAAAGCATGGAAACCCTAGTAAACCCTAATTTGACTAGCTAGACCCTAACTCTGCAAAACTGTGAATGAAACAACTACCAATAATGCCATTACTTGCAGTGAACTGAAATACATGCATCTAAGCTACTTTCATCTGAAAAGACATGTTTTTTGTATTTTTTCATTAAGTGGTTGGATTTGTTGTGATGATGCTTTTGATTAGGGTTTGGTTGTGCAGGAGCGGTTGGAATGGAAGGAAAGCATGGGCAAGGTCAGGATGGCTAAGGGAGGTCCCAGAGGGTCTCTAGCATCAGTCCACAGAAGCCTACCACGTTCTGATGCTCAGCAACCGAGTTTGCAGGTTTCTACAGGAAGTCTGCAGGGGATCCTATAGGAAACTCAGGGGTTTCTACAGGAAGTCTGTGCAATTCTACAGGATGTTTGGCCGTGGAAGTTTTGGGAGATGGTGGAGTGTTGGAGTGGTGTGGGAGGATAGGTGAGGTGGAGATGGAGCTGGTGATGGCTCAGGAGCAGAAAAATCAGAGGGAGGAAGAGTGCATGCAGTGGGTTGATGGTTGGAAGGATGGGATCAACGAAAGTGCAAGCAAATGGAGCTAAGTGATCAATGGACGAGTTGGAGGGTAAATGAGTTGGACAGAGGCCGAGTAGGTGGATTGAGGAGAGATCAAGAAGAAGAAGAAGGAAGTGGAGTGATAAGGAGCAGCGTAAATGAAACAAATGACTTATGCACCAAAAACGAGAAATTCATTAACCTATGATAACTGTGCCATGAAACCTATGAACAACAATGGAAAACCAAGAAATGAAACTCGTGCATGGAAGTGAAATGTAGAAGTATGGTTCTATGTCAAAAGTTCATGGATGGATCTTCAACGAAAATGTCTATGTTGCAGCTTGCATGGAAGTGAGAAGAACTGCGTTTCTTTTTGGTGGTTGGTTATGGACTGCACCCCAATCCCTAACAGAGGTGGCAGTGAGCCTTAACAACCTTTTGCTGGAGCTCCAATAATTTATGACTATCCTCCTATCGAACTTAAGCAACTAAAAGCAAATCACCATAAACTAATCCTATCTCAGCTCATGAAAAAGACTAAATTAACAAACTGTAAACTCGAATTGCATGTTAAAGTAAAAACTCAAAGTGCTGGAACGAAATGCAACAACATTACAACACCGAGGAGATCTATTTCTCTCAGGTTGGGCCCTAACCTGAGAGCTATAGCTCCCTTAGAAACTCAGAATGAGATCAAAATCTGTCTGCCTTTATTCATAAACGAAAGTCTGATGACATGCCAAAATTGGCTTACAAAAGGAACAAACACCGAGCTGTAGCTCGTACTTCCAAATTACAAGAGTAATACAAAAGTTCAAAAAGCTTCTATCCAAGGCTACGGCCTCAGTATTTATGCAAAATGATCATCCAACAGGTGTCCTTGATTTGAGGAGCTCGGCTGTCCAACTGAAGTTTAAACTGCTGATCCTGTAGGACAGTCATAACTGCTGTTCCTGTAGAACAGTTATAACTGCTGTTCCTGTAGAATAGTTGGCTGCCTCTAAGCTCGGTGGGGAGATGGATTGGAGCTCGGAGCTATGGTGGGAATCACGAGGAAGGTCCCCAATACTGTGGACATCATCTCCTAAAAACCAGCAGTGCCACCTCATTGTCTCCTTGTCTCCTTTTTCGTGATCTTTGCTCCCTTTTAATGCCAAAAACCTAAAAGTATCATGTATTAGTCACGTAGATAGAATGCCTACCCTTCTTCCTACAAACAACACGAATAAACCAAGAAATGAATGCATAAGCAATAAAAAATGAATGGTTTGAGCAGAGCAAGTAGGCTAAATGAACCCAAATTGTACCAAAAATTGGGGCTCATCATCACCCCCCAGCTAAACTATTTTCTCATCCTTGAGCAACTTTTCCCTGGCTCCTCGTCTTTGGCCGAGAACTAGAGCCCGGAGCATGCTTTTCCTTTCCCATTTTTGGTGATCCTGCCTTTTCTGCCGAGGGTGGCGCTGCTTCCTTTCCTATTTTTGGCGGCCCTGCCTTTGCTGCCCCTGATGGTGACGAAGGTGGTGCTTCTTCCCCCTTCCCTATTTCCTTGAGCCGGGCTTCGGAAGGCGATTGACCTATTTTTCGTGTCCAGGAAGTTATTTTTGGGCTTCCCTTCTCAGGGGTGGCTGATGTTTTAGAGGGGGTTCTTGCACTGGGTGAAGTAGGGACATCCCCTAAAATGGTTTGGTTGCTGGGTGGAGGCTGTGGCTTGCCCGTGGTCATCCTCTTGCTTCTCCTGGCTTCAGATGGTAGAGGGGTCTCCCTCTCTCTCTTCTCCTTTGGCTTTGGAGGTGTACTGAGGGCAGCCAGTGCCACTGCTGCCTCCTTTTCGAGAATGCCAGCCTTCTCTTTCTTGCGTTTTTCCCTCTCAGAGCTCCTTGTAGAGGGCCCCTCCTTTTCAGATTTCGGGCTTCCTGTGGAAGACCCTGCTTTGCCCACTTCCGGGCCTCCTGGAGGAGATTCTTTCTTTCCTGATCTTGGGCTTCCTGTAGAAGACCCGGCTTTAGCCACTCCCGGGCTTCCTGTAGAAGCCCTTGCTTTGGTAATTTTCGGGCTTCCTGTAGAAGGCTATTTCTCTATCTTCAGGCTTCCTGTAGGAGCCTGTTTCTCAATGACTTTCGGGCTTCTTGTAGAAGCCCCTTTTTCCAATTTAGGGCTTCCTGTAGAAGCCCTTGTCTCTGTCTTCGGGCTTCCTGTAGAAGCCTGTTTTTGCAATATCGGGCTTCCTGTAGAAGCCTTTGTCTCCGTTTTTGGGCTTCCTGTAGAAGCCTGTTTCCCAACAATTTTCGGGCTTCCTGTAGAAGCCTTGGTCTTTGCTTTTGGGCTTCCTGTAGAAGCCTTTTCCTCAATGACCTTCGGGCTTCCTGTAGAAGCCTGTGTTTTTGTTTTCGGGCTTCCTGTAGAAGCCTGTTTCTGCTTTCCTTTAGACACAGGTGTCTCCACTTCCACTTGCTTACCTGCTTGAGTTTTGCTTTTTGCTTTGGGTGCAGGTGCCGTTGAGGTACTTGGGCTGACGTGGACCACCTCAGCTTTGTCCATTCTACTCTTCATCCTCTTTTCCCTTGCTGACAGGATAGGTGTGCCACCTTTTTCTTTGTCCTCCTTTTCCACATGCTTCTTCCTTTGTTCCTTCTTCTGTACTGTTGTCGGGGTCTCTTGGCCTTCTTCCCTCTGTTCCTTGGCCACTGCTTCGTGTTCCTCACTGTTGGAGGAACCCGTTTCTTCGATCAACATTTTAATGTCCCCATCTTTTGTCAAATTCCGGAAGGATTCCCATGAGAGGGGAACCTTATATGAATGCAATGCATCCTCCACAAGAAGCTTGATCAGCCCATGGTGGGCTATCTGATCTGGTATTCCCTCTTTCAGCTTTGTAGCACACTCCATTAGAGACTGCAGGAGGTAATAAGGGATGCTCAGTTTTTGTTCTACAGGAAGGTCAATTCTGTGCCTCAATTCAGTGAGCAGCCGAAAGTGATATGCATACACGATGCTGAAACGGCCTTCACAAGTAATATATTTCATGATTTACAAACTGACTTCATTCCAAGGTGGCAACAGGCTCGTTCTTCGCACCCCGTTTTTGTCCTCCGAAAATTCTTCCTCCGGTGGGAAGAATTCTTTCTTTGCCTGCTGGCTCAGCTTTCTTTCTTCCTTATCCCACGGCAAACCCATAGGAAGTTCTGTGATCCGAATGATATGTTCTGGGGTGAGCTTGAGGCTTAGACCTCTGAAGTTCACTGTGGCCAGTGTCTAGGATTTAGGCTTCAGAGCCTGCTAGAATTCTTCGGCCACTTCATCATCGTAACCCTGCAGCTTATCACAAAAAGGCATCCATTGTGCTCTGGTGAAAAGCTCTACCACTGCTGGGTTTTCCCTTAGTTTAGTTGAATCAGTGGGCTCCCGTCTTATAAACCCACCCCGCATGATGAACACGGTCGTTTTAATTAAAGGTGGCAAATGCAAAAGAGATTTGGTCTATTAAGACAGAGCATGCACATAATCCACAAAATTCAACACAGTCTACTTATACCGACATCATGTAGAATGATAGCACAGGCACATCACACAACAATTCCACCAATATCTTTATGACCCGACTGTGGACGATGGTCTTGCCACTTCTACCAACCAGTTACATGAAGAGTTCAGGGTTACCTCTTTAATTGGCCACCTTTTTCGCGAGGCACCCGCTTTCCTGTAGATGACTGTGTTCCTGTAGACTGCGTTCCTGTAGACTGCGTTCCTGTAGAACTGCGTTCCTGTAGACTGCGCTCCTGTAGAACTGTGTTCCTGTAGAACTGCGTTCCTGTAGAAGCAGTGCACAATTCTCGGGGAGGACTGTAGTTGGCCCGCGCTCGAGGTGTGCTTTACCGGCGTTCTGGTAGCCAACAGCTCGGCGTATCAAAGTGCAGAGGAGATCAGAATAGCCACCCGAGTTTGAAGTGTTGGATGGTAAATGCATGCGCATGATCTAGCCGATTAGATTTTGAATTGGCGCAATTCGTGGCACGGGGGATGAGCTGTCCCCGCCGGACCGTTGGGCGACGTCATCCATCATTCGCCTGCGTATTCACTTGCTGCCGCATTCATTCCCACAGATTTTCCGCCGCCTTTTCCTGTTAAACTCATGCTTCTGACGAGAGTGTTCTCACGTGCGTTCAGTTCATTCTCTTTGTCGTGGCCGCCACCCAAACATCCAATTATACTTTAACTAGCCGACGTGGCCAGTCGACTGGCCATACGGCCGCTCAACCATTCAATTTTACGTTATGCAAACAATTTCAAAGTAAGATTCATGCGATTTGATGGAAGGAAGGGTTGAGACACTTACCTGCGTGGCTGCACACGAATTTTCCAGTTCTTTGGACGATGGTGAGTGGATCTACCTGCTGCATGCGACTTACACAGACCCGGAGGCTCGTGGTTACAGGCTGCCAACGATGGAGTGGATGTTTTGCTTGCATGCGCCCACGTTTCATTTCAGATGGCGGTGCTGTGAATGGTATCCACTCGAGCAGGTTGAACTGTTACAGGATTCCCGCGAGGTGTCTCGTAACAGTCCTTTCTCCTTGGGTGCATGTTGCATGACGGAGTTTCTGGCCTTTTAACCACGTTCCTGGAGCTCTTGATGCCTGCGGTATGAGATCCCAGCATTTGTTTAACTTTGAAAATGGATTTTCCCGCGAGAACTCATCGATCTTCTTTGTTGGTGCAGGGAACTTGGTCGCATGTCGACAAGGATGGTGGAGCAAGGTGACAGCAATGTGCAAGGGTGCCAACAGAGGCTTGCATGCATCCAAACCAATCCATAGTCATTAAATCTCCTTTCAAGATGAATTCTGGCTGTCCAAAACTCCTACAGGAAGTTTCGTGTAGAACACAGAGCTTCCTGTAGAAAGTTCGACCTTCCTGTAGAAAGTCTGTACTTTCCTATAGAAAATCCGCGCCTTCCTGTAGAAAGACTGCATCTTCCTGTAGAAAGACAACATCTTCCTGTAGAAGATTCAAACCTTGATAAAATTGCACATACCTTGAAAAAACATGGGTACCCTTGGAGGAGGTGCTGGTGAGGTTCCTTGACAACATGATAAGGACCCTTGGCTCTGAGTTGAAGGGCTTCCTCTCCTCCATAGAACATCTGCAACCTGCATGCAATTTTACCATATTTTGCTTATTGTTTTTTTCTTTTTTCTCTTTTTTTTTTTTGAAAGATAACAGGGGCGCCTCAAAGAGGTTTTCACCCGTGCCATCTGCCCTTAGCGCCTCAGAGAGGTTTTCACTCAAGGATCTTTTTCAAACCTTTTTGCTTTTTTTTTTTTTTAAGACAATAGGGGCGCCTCAATGAGGTTTTCACCCCTACTACCTGCCTTGGGCGCCTCAGAGAGGTTTTCACCCAAGGATCTTTATTTGTTTTTTTTTTTTTTTTTTTTTTTTTTTTTTTTTTTTCATATATATTTTTTATCCTTCAGGGTATGCCAGAGGCAGAGGTAGAACCCTTCTCTATGACCAATACAAATTTCTCTATAGTTTTGATGAACTCTTGTCTTGAGAGAGGTCTCCTGTAGATCTTCAAACGGTGCCCATTGACAAGCATGGGGATGGCTTCCTCATCAATGGTTCGAATGAGGACAGATCCATTGTCATGGCATTTCTCCACTGCATATGGTCCTAGCCATCTGGTTCTCAGCTTCCCCTTGAAATCTTTGTATCTGGAGTCATACAACAAAGCCCAATCTCCCGGCTCAAATTGCTTTTCATGGAGATGTTGGTCATGCCACACCTTTCTCTGAAGTTGAACCACTTCTGAGTGAAGGAGGGCTTGCATCCGGTACTCATCCAGGTCATTCAGCTGCAGTAGCCTTTCTTGTTGTGCATGGCTGAGATCTAGGTCCAGCTGAGCTGCCATCCTCAAGGTGTTGTATTCAAACTCAATGGACAGCAAAGCTCTCTTCCCATAGACCAGCTCATACGGTGTGAAGCCGGTGGTGGTCTTCCAAGTGGTGTTGTAAGCCCATGTGGCTTCAACCAGGCGATCTGCCCAGTCCTTTCTGCTACTGCTCACCACTTTAGTCAAGATCCCTTCTAATGCTCTATTGGTGACTTCCACCTGCCAATTTGCTTGAGGGTGATAAGGGGTGGAAGTCCTATGCTTGATCTTGTGATGAGCTACGAGATCTTCAACCAGGTTGGAGGTGAACTGGCTCCCTTGATCGGTGACCAGCTCTCTTGGATAGCCAAACTTATCGAAGATATTCTCTCTTAGGAACTCAGCCACCTTTTCTTCTGTTGCTGCTTTGATTGCTTTGGTCTCTGCCCACTTTGTCAAATAGTCAGTACACACAATGATGTAAGTCCTTTGCCTCGAAGAGGGGTTGATTGGGCCCACAAAGTCCATGCCCCACTTCTCAAATGGCTCAAGGGTCACTTGAGGTTGGAGAGGCATCTCATCCCTTTGGGTCAGTTTCCCCATTCTTTGGCATTGGTCACATTGATTGACATATCTTCTGACATCTTGATGAAGCGTGGGCCAATAGTAGCCTGCCTGCAAGATTTTGAAGGCAGTTCTCTTTGCTGCAAAATGCCCTCCACAAGACCCATCATGATAAGTGAGGAGGATATTAAAGACTTCCTCCTCCCTTACACAACGCCTTAAGATCTGATCGGGGCCAAGCTTGAACAGATTGCCCCCGATCCAAGTGAATGAGGCACTTTTTCTGATGATTCTGCTCTTCTCTCTGGAAGATAGGTGTGGAGGGAACTGTGCTGAAACAAGATAGTTTGCTATATCAGCAAACCATGGAGAGAGTACTGAAATAGCAAACAGATGTTCATCGGGCATCTGGTCGTCCACTGTTCCATCCTCATCTGCAGACAAATCCAATCTAGATAAAAAGTCAGAAACTACATTTTCTCTACCTGGTTTGTCAACAATGGTCAAATCAAACTGCTGCAATAAAAGTAACCATCTAATAATACGAGCATTCACATCTGGTTTATTCATTAAATATCTAATAGCAGCATGGTCAGTATGTACAAAGGTCTGGTAACCAGTAATATAATGTCGGAACTTGTTCAATGCATGGACCACAACCAAGAATTCTTTCTCGGTTACAGTGTAATTCAGCTCAGCTTTGGACAAGTTTTTGCTAACAAAGTAAATGGCATATGGAAGTTTCTGCTCAACTTGTCCTAAAGCTGCACCTATGGCTTTGTTCGAGGCATCAGTGTGGATGTGGAAAGGTAGGGCCCAGTTTGGACCTCTCAGGATTGGGGCTGACACCAACTTGTCTTTTAATTCATTTAAAGCCCTCTGACAATCGTCAGTCCAATTGAACTCCACATCTTTTGCCAACAGGCCAAACAATGGCGAGGCTAGTTTGCTGAAATCTTTAATGAATCTCTGGTAGTATCCTGCTAATCCCAAGAAACTCCGGACATCCCTGACTTTTTGAGGAGGTGGAACCCTCTTGATGAGAGCAATTTTGTTAGGATCCACCTGCAATCCTTGGCAAGAAATGGTATGGCCTAGCACGGTCTCTTCAGTCATTAGGAATTCACACTTTTCAGGACTGAGGGACAAGTTCATCTCGGTGCATTTGGTTAGGACTTTTCCCAGGTTGGAAAATGCTTCCTGGAAGTTGGCCCCATAAGGAGTAAAGTCATCCATATAAATTTCTACTGCATCATGGACCAGCTCCGAGAAGATGCTCAAGACAACTCTCTGAAAGGTAGCAGGAGCATTGCATAGCCCAAAGGGAAGGACTCGATAGGCAAAGGTACCCCAAGGACAAGTGAAGGTGGTCTTATCTTTGTCTTCCGGGCTGATTTGGATTTGGTTGTACCCGCTAAACCCATCCAGGAAAGAGAAGAACTTCTTTCCTGCCAGTCCATCCAACACTTGATCTATGAAAGGTAGAGGGAAATGGTCCTTCTTGGTGGCTTTATTCAGTTCTCGGTAGTCCACACAGATTCTCCATTTCCCATTTTTCTTGGGAACCAACACTAGAGGGGACACCCATTCACTATCTGAGATGGGGTAAATGAATCCGGCATCCAACAGTTTTTGCAATTCTTCCTTGACAATGTCCTTAAGGGCTGGATTCATTCTCCTCTGAGGTTGCCTAACCGGTTTACAATCCTCTTTGATGTATATATGATGGGTACAGACCGAAGGATGGACTCCTTTCATTTCCTTATAGCTCCAAGCAAAAGCATCTAGGTGATTGGCCAACAGACTACACAGCTCCTTTTCCTGGGAAGGAGATAGGGAGGAGCTGATCTTCAATGCTTTCTCAGGGCCGAACTCCACATTCTTGACTCTGGGAGTAACAGGGTTGGTTGTACAAAGATCCACTAAGGTGCTAGCTTGGGCATCCTCCACCAATTTCTCTAAGGGTAGTGCACTGGAAGGTGGATTCTGGATCAAGGTCTCGATCAAGTCATCCTCGGTTGGGGGGTCTCTTCTAGTGGTATCTAAGGTGCACAGAGGTGCGAAGTACACCTCGTCTTCCTCTCCTTCTTCCAACCAGAGTGGTAAATCATGCTCCAAGGAGGGTTGGGCAGGAGGGTATAGGACTAGCTGCTTGGACATGGACCATTTTTTATGGTCATGTTTCCTACACGACAACTTAAGTAAGCATCTGCAGTAGCTAACCAAGGCCTTCCAAAAATGAGAGGATATCCAGTAAGCTTGGCCTTTGGTTGCAGAACCAGGAAGTCTGTAGGGTATTCCCAAGAGTTAATAGAGACCAAGACATCCTCCACAATCCCTTCGGGAGTCACGGTGGAGCGATCTGCTAATTGCAGTACTGTCGAGGTCTTCCTCAAGGAACCCTGAAGATTAAGCTTAAGCATGGTATCCCTGGTCATCACATTAATGGCGGCCCCAAGATCAATCAAGGTGTGAGGTATAATGGTGCCATTGATGTGAACATCTACTACAGGACTTCCAGGATCTAGGTACTTTGGACAGATGACTTGTCCTAACATAAGGTCAGACAGTTGTCCTATGACATTGATAGTTGAGGCATCTTTCTTCCGTCTGCCTGGGTGTTTGAAACACTTCTCCTTAACCAGCTTGTTGTATATTGGCACATCCTTGATGGCTTGGAGAAGTGGTATTTTTACACACAACTGCTTGAGCTCACCCAGAAGCTCTTCCTCCTCTGGGTTGGGTTGTGTGGTGGCTGTTAGTCTCTCAGGAAAGGGTGGAATAACCTTTGGTTCACTTTCCTATTTATCTTCCTCCTCCTCTGGGGGAGGAGGTTGGCGATCTGGTAGAGTCTTTCCAGATCGAAGATTGATCTCCTGGATCTCCACAACATAGGTAGGGCATGAGGTTTCCCCAGTGTATACCTGCTGGGCCTGTCTATTGTTGGGGTTCGGGTTCGGTTGAGCAGGCATTTGAGGTTGCCTTGGAGGAGCAGGAGGTAATGGCTGAGGTTGAACTGGTGGTGGAGGCAAGATGGCAGGAGGAGTGTTGTATTGGGGCCTCCACCCCGACTGAGGTGCATTCCATTGAGGCTGTGGCTGGGCATGTGAGTGATATGAATGAGAAGTAGGTTGAGTGGGGTACTGAGGTGGATAAGACCATGGAGGAGGCATGGACCATGAAGGATGAGCAGGGGGACCCCAGGAAGGCATAGGAGTCGATTGGTTGGGGCTGTAATAAGCTTGAGATGCCCCTTGCATCCCCTACTGATAAGGTTTAGATCCCTGTGGCCTCCTTTGGTTGAGGTAATAGAGAGGCTCTGTGGGAGCTTCGGTCCCTTGGTACATGGCTTTAAACCCAGGTAAGGTTGGACACTGATTTGTGGGATGGTCCTCCTCACAAACGAAACACACTTCAACCGAATGCAATGGACATTCGTTCTTAGGGTGCCTCCTTGTGCACCTAGGGCAGAAGACAGCCAAGGCTCTCTCAGCCTCTTCTTTCTTTTGCTAAATCTTGAATGTGTCAAGCTGCATGGAAATGGTTTGTCTTACCTCACTCTTAAGATCTTCTAATTGATTTTCAAGCTCATGTTTGGAGAAAGGGACACTAGTTGAGAGGTGGTTTCCTCTACCTCGTTTCCGAGTTGCCCTGGAGTGGTTTCTAAACACGGTTTTGATGTCCTCATAAGGCAGTTGGTAAATGTCCCCCCTAGCTAACATGTGAAGGGTATCTAAGAGGTCTTCAGGGGCTCCTCGAAGCAGGACCAACTTGAGGGATTCAGGGTCGAGTGTGCACCTGGCCCGCTTATAGCTTAGTTGGAACCTCTCCTCATAATCCTCTAAGGACTCATCATTTCCCATGGACATCCGAAAGATTTCCCCCTTTGTTTCCTTGGACCTACAGTAATCCCGGTACTTGGTGTTGAAAGCTTGCTGCATCTGAGCCCAAGTGGTGATACTATTCCTAGGTAAGCCCATGAACCAGCGTAGTGCTTTATCCTTAAGAGTGGAAGGGAAAAGTTTCAATTTTTTCTCATCTTCAGTATAGTCATAGGTTCTACAAAGGACAACAAACTCAAACAGGAAGGTATCTGGATCTTTAGTGGTCAGCCCATGGAAGTGAGGTAAGGCGGAGGGGCTAATGTTCTTCATTTTCATCTCTCCATTGGTCTCTCGGATGGGGAAGGCACCTTCTATCCTCTCATCTTCTCTTCTATTGTCAGCCATAGCTTCAGATGGAGTGGTCTCTAACTCTTCTTCTACTATAGGGTCTTTGGATATCTCACGATGTTCACCTATAGGTTCTTCTGGGTCACTGTCACCAAAGAAGAGAGAAGGGTGACTTAGTGATCTGGTGGGGGTGTTTGGTAGGAATTTGCCCGATCTATCTCAGTTCCTACGAGGCATGAAATGGAAAAGACTTTCTTTTTCTTTTGATCACTTTTGCTTTGCTTTTCTTTTGGTACCTGCAAAACTGAGACAGATTGATCTACAACTAACTATGAAAGATGCAGAATTAAACTGAAAGCAGGAAAGAACTAATCTACTTTGCTCAAATGAAATTGCAGAAATGGAAATGCTAGTCTACGCTTGTAGAAAGGAAATGTTAATCTATGAAAGCAGGAAATGCTAATCTATGGAAGCAGGAAATGCCTATGCTACTTTTGCAGAATGGAAATGAAGTAAACTACTTAGCAGAAGGCAAGAGTAAGGAAGTAGAAGAAAAACAACAATTACTAATACTCTGACGCTTCCCCAGCAACGGCGCCAAAAAGATGGTGGGCTCCAGTATTGTAGCAATAATGCTACAACTCCTGAAGCTTCCTGTCTCTTAATTTTATCAACCCGGTAGTTCGTACAAACTTGGAAGCGACGGTGCTGTATGCACAAGTACTAGCTCTTGTCGCAGCTGTCACTTGGTCAGCTGGCACAAGTCCGCTAGGGCTCAAGCCAACTTCTATAGGCTCACAGAAGAAGCTTTATGAATGATGGATGAAAGCTAACTCAAAGGAGACTAGTCTAATTGCAAAAAGAAACTGAAAGCCAACAAAGCATGGAAACCCTAGTAAACCCTAATTTGACTAGCTAGACCCTAACTATGCAAAACTGTGAATGAAACAACTACCAATAATGCCATTACTTGCAGTGAACTGAAATACATGCATCTAAGCTACTTGCATCTGAAAAGACATGTTTTTTGTATTTTTTCATTAAATGGTTGGATTTGTTGTGATGATGCTTTTGATTAGGGTTTGGTTGTGCAGGAGCGGTTGGAATGGAAGGAAAGCATGGGCAAGGTCAGGATGGATAAGGGAGGTCCCAGAGGGTCTCTAGCATCAGTCCACAGAAGCCTACCACGTTCGGATGCTCAGCAACCGAGTTTGCATGTTTCTACAGGAAGTCTGCAGGGGATCCTATAGGAAACTTAGGGGTTTCTACAGGAAGTCTGTGCAATTCTACAGGATGTTTGGCCGTGGAAGTTTTTGGAGATGGTGGAGTGTTGGAATGGTGTGGGAGGATAGGTGAGGTGGAGATGGAGCTGGTGATGGCTCAGGAGCAGAAAAATCAGAGGGAGGAAGAGTGCATGCAGTGGGTTGATGGTTGGAAGGATGGGATCAATGAAAGTGCAAGCAAATGGAGCTAAGTGATCAATGGACGAGTTGGAGGGTAAATGAGTTGGACAGAGGCCGAGTAGGTGGATTGAGGAGAGATCAAGAAGAAGAAGAAGGAAGTGGAGTGATAAGGAGCAGCATAAATGAAACAAATGACTTATGCACCAAAAACGAGAAATTCATTAACCTATGATAACTGTGCCATGAAACCTATGAACAGCAATGGAAAACCAAGAAATGAAACTCGTGCATGGAAGTGAAATGTAGAAGTATGGTTCTATGTGAAAAGTGCATGGATGGATCTTCAACGAAAATGTCTATGTTGCAGCTTGCATGGAAGTGAGAAGAACTGCGTTTCTTTTTGGTGGTTGGTTATGGACTGCACCCCAATCCCTAACAGAGATGGCAGTGAGCCTTAACAAACTTTTGCTGGAGCTCCAATAATTTATGACTATCCTCCTATCGAACTTAAGCAACTAAAAGCAAATCACCATAAACTAATCCTATCTCAGCTCATGAAAAAGACTAAATTAACAAACTGTAAACTCGAATTGCATGTTAAAGTAAAAACTCAAAGTGTTGGAACGAAATGCAACAACATTACAACACCGAGGAGATCTAAGCTCTCAGGTTGGGCCCTAACCTGAGAGCTATAGCTCCCTTAGAAACTCAGAATGAGATCAAAATCTATCTGCCTTTATTCATAAACGAAAGTCTGATGACATGCCAAAATTGGCTTACAAAAGGAACAAACACCGAGCTGTAGCTCGTACTTCCAAATTACAAGAGTAATACAAAAGTTCAAAAAGCTTCTATCCAAGGCTACGGCCTCAGTATTTATGCAAAATGATCATCTAACAGGTGTCCTTGATTCGAGGAGCTCGGCTGTCCAATTGAAGTTTAAACTGCTGATCCTGTAGGACAGTCATAACTGCTGTTCCTGTAGAACAGTTATAACTGCTGTTCCTGTAGAACAGTTGGCTGCCTCTAAGCTCGGTGGGGAGATGGATTGGAGCTCAGAGCTATGGTGGGAATCACGAGGAAGGTCCCCAAGACTGTGGACATCCTCTCCTAAAAACCAGCAGTGCCACCTCATTGTCTCCTTGTCTCCTTTTTCGTGATCTTTGCTCCGTTTTAATGCCAAAAACCTGAAAGTATCATGTATTAGTCACATAGATAGAATGCCTACCCTTCTTCCTACAAACAACACAAATAAACCAAGAAATGAATGCATAAGCAATAAAAATTGAATGGTTTGAGCAGAGCAAGTAGGCCAAATGAGCCCAAATTGTACCAAAAATTGGGGCTCATCAACTAGCTAGGTGTGATGATTGAGGAATGAAATATTTAAACCCTAGGGGCCCAAAAAATTGGAAAAACTTGCTCAGAATCAATAAAAGATGGAATGAAAATGAAGAGCTTAAGGATAGCTCCTACCTGGTCTTGACGGCACGGAGAATGGTCCACAGGATCTCCGAAAATCGACTGGTGAAATTTGAGGGGGAAAACCACTCCAGAGCTCCAAAATCCCAAATTTGAAATAAAATGATGAAAGTGAAAGGTAAAAAATACTTTTTACGTTTACTATTTATGTAATTCAAAATGAAATGTTAGTTTTAGTTCATTTTTAATCCATATATATGTATTTCTAATCAATTTGATGGAGTTTTGAGTAGGTTGAACGATTGATGAAAGAATCTGATGTGTTAAACAGTGAATTGAACATCTTTGACTACCAGGCAAACCATTTTTCAAGCACAGTTTTTCATTTCAAGCTTGTGTAAAAATGAAACTGAATCCAAGCATAGTTTTTTCATTTCAAGCTTGTGTAAACATGAAACTAAATCCAAGCGTAGTTCCCTGTGGTTGAAGCTTGTCTATAAATGAACCCATTTTCAAATTTTAAACCCTTGTGATTTCCATTCTGTTAGCCTTTTGAGCCTTGGTTGTTTTCATCTCATCACCACCATCTCTTCTGCTGATCATATGCTTTCACTTGGTTGTTTTATCCTTTTTGAGGAACAATTGCAATGAGTGGTCTTATTAGCCAGCCTCTTCACATAAATCAACATGTTTTGAGATGTTCTTGTTATAGATTTGATCCAAAAACATAAGATAATGGAAATAAACCCAGAAACAATAAGAGAGAAATAGATAGAAATGCTTCTTTATTATCAAACCCTTAAGGTAGGGCAACACCATACATTCATTCCTTAAGGAAGGAGAACACTCCACAAGAAATATGCCTGTTCATACAATAATCCTTAACTATATTCCTTGACTTGGAGTCTCTAGCCTCTATATAGGCCTCATACATACAATACTATGGGTCGTTACCATGGTTCCCTCATACCATCAACTAATACCATGGGCCCATTACATTATTATTAACTACTTGTGGTCCCTTACATGATATGGTTTAACCACCTTATTTATTACTATGGCCCATCCCATTATTACATTATTACCTTGAGTACCTCCTTTGGTACCCCATATTATCCCCCTGTAGGTATATAACACTCCACCCCCCTTAGCATGTTTCATCACCAAAACATGGGAAGAACACAAATAATAAGATCTACTCAAAAGAGTAGTCCACTAGTACCATGAACGTGCATCTAGCCATCCAAGAGAAGGTGAACCTTCGATCTCGCTGGTGCCTCGCTCGCTTGAGATGGAAGTTGACTGTGGCAGCTCTCCTGTGTTGATGTGTAGTAGATGGATCGTCGCTCATCGCTATCCGTCATACGGGGGTTGTTGTCCTTATGACTAATTGGTTTCCATCTTGTTGGTTGTTTTCTTGCGGGGTGATGTGGGTGATGATATGTTGAAGTTTTAACCCACGGTGCCTTTTTCTTTAATTCACCCTGCTGTGGTGCCTGTTGTGGTGTATTCGTTTCCAATATGACTTCAACCACTGAATCCTCATCAGATGTGTGAGCACCTGTTACCTTTTCAGCTTCAGCCTCTGTTTGTGTTTGATTGTCGACCATCATATGCTCATCATCTGATATGTCAGTCCTTGGAACATCTTCTGCGTCAACCTCCGTGGACTCTACCTGCTTATTGATGGAAATATCCTGTAATGTAATTTTCTTCTTTTTATACCAGAGCTTCAGGAATTTATTTTTCACATTAATATTGACCGTACCCACAGATTCCATCCAAGAATATCCCAAAACAACATCCATGTTATCCATATCTGAAGTATAAAAGTCATAATGCAACACATACTTATCCATAGAAAGCTTCAAATATTTATAAACTTGAACATCCTCATTATCAACCTGTATGTTTTCGATGTGTTTTGTTGGAACTTGCAATTTTTTTGCCAAATTAACATTGATAAAATTATGCTTACAACTAGGATTTACAGACACAACGATCTTCTCCTTTTGAATGAATCCATGAACCTGCAATAAGGAGATACCAGCAGAAAATAACCCTTTAGGTTACTTGGTTTCCTTCTTTCCTGTAAAAATAAAATCTTTGCTAGGTTGTGTGTCTGTCTGTGTGAGCTTATCCACAAGATTAGCTTTACGGTCAAAGTGGTCCATAAGAGCTTTTGTGAATTTGTCCCAAGTCAAGGGCCTTCGACGGCAACGTTGATGCCCTTGCCACCATTGCAATCTTTCAATGTCCAAGTACATTTTTCTCACACTCAGCTGAGTCTCATCATCCATGATGTAATTCAATCTAAAACATTTCTCCATTTGTGCTATCCATTTGGCTATATGAGAGCCATCAAATGGATACAAGTCCCTCAAATTCAGATCTAGGCGGCCATCACAAAAAATTGGCGAAAATTTGAAATGGTCACAATTCCGTCAATATTGCTTAGAATCCCTATTATAACCTGTTTCCAGAAATGGAACAATCATTCTACATCTTCCCATGTGATAGAAATATTGATCCAGACACTAGAATTTCAGATCTGTGCTGCAACTCTCCCGCCGTCACCAAAATTTCTGCAAAAAAGAGCTGATTTTAAATCAGCGATATCTCCCTCATCCGGACTCCGATTCGACTGATTTTTTTTTTAATTTGGGTGTTTTTTCACAAAGAATTCAGATATACAATTTGATTTTGTAGATATTGCACCAGGACATCTAGATCTGCACTGCAAACTTGCTGCCCTGAAAAATTATCTACAACCCCACTGATTTTTAGATCAATGATATCTCCTTCATCCGGACTCCTATTCAACCGATTTTTTTTTTGAAATCGGATATTTTTTCACAAAGAATACAGATATGCAATTATATTTTTTGGATCTTTCACCAAGATGTCCATATCTGTGCCGCAACTTCGCTGCCCTGAAAAATTGTCTGCAACCCCACTGATTTTTAAATCAGTGATATCTCCTTCATCTGGACTTCGATTCAACCAATTTTTTTTTTGAAATCGGGTATTTTTTCACATAGGATCCATATCTGCAATTAGATTTTGAAGATCTTGCACCAAAATATATAGATCTGATCTGAAAACTCGCCGCCCCTGAAATCTTGCAAAAAAATAAAAAAATTCTCCACTTTTTTGCCCAAGAAAGTGCTATGATACCACTTGTTATAGATCTGATCCAAAAATATAAGATAATGGAAATAAACCTAGAAACAATAAGAGAGAAATAGATAGAAATTCTTCTTTATTATCAAACCCTTAAGGTAGGGCAACACCATACATTCACTCCTTAAGGAATGAGAACACTCCACAAGCCATATGCCTGTTCATACAATAATCCTTGACTTGGAGTCTCTAGCCTCTATATAGGCCTCATACATACATTACCATGGTTCATTACCATGGTTCCCTCATACCATCAACTAATACCATGGGCCCATTACATTATTATTAACTACTTGTGGTCCCTTACATGATATGGGTTAACCACCTTATTTATTACTATGGCCCATCCCATTATTACATTATTACCTTGGGTACCTCCCTTGGTACCCCATATTATCCCCCCCAGGTATATAACAGTTCCAAAATCACCGGAACCAGTTTCTACCCTAAACACCACTCGTTCCTCAAAATAGAGTCCTCTCTAAACCCTTTTCAGACTCATTAAATATGAAAAGATTGTCGAGCGCTTGTCTTTTCTAGTTCGTTAAAGTATTGGAAATGTCATCCCTCCTGTATTATTTTATCCTTTTTTAGACCTAAGGGATTATTTTTACGAAAAAGAACTTATGGAGTTTTCTTTTTGTCCCTTTTTAAACTCTCTAAACATGAAAAGGACCGAGTTATCCTTGTCGTTAAACTCATTAAAACAATAGCGACAAACTTGTCCATCTAGACGAGACCAAGTTTCACTGTTGCTAGACTCATTAAAACATTAAATAGTGTCAGGTTTGCTCAAAGGGAAAATTATAGAACAAGCATATGTTATCCTCCTCAATCTTGACAAAAATAAAGAGGTATTGGTCAGTAATGACTAAGGAAAAAGGAAAAACTTGAAGAATTTATGGTAGCAAGTCGCTCTTGAACATAACACTTTCACTTCATCACCATTATTGAGTTGGTTTGGGTTATTCCATTCACTGGTCATCATACCATTGGTCTTTCATACAATCCATTTTTGGGGTTAACGCTACCAATTCATCTCAGTGTCACCAACATGTTCAAGAGAAATCATTCAGTTGAGAAATCACCATCCAGTTAATGTCCCATATACTGCAATACTTCCAACCTTCATTTTTTCATGACCATCATTCCTGAACCTTGTGTAATCAGTTCATTTTCACCTCCATAAATCATTTGCTTCATTTCATGTCATAGATGTGAGATACATCAAGGCCCTCCTACGATGAGTCGCTTATTGTCGACATCAGCTCATTATCCAAGAAGTTGACTTAGAAACACCCCTTTCAGTGCTTTGAAGCTTGCATACATCAATGGCAAGTTTCTCACTTCCGGCGACAGGTTGACCTAAATGGCCTTTTACTGAAAGATTTTGCGTGGTGTTCGACATCGGATCATATATTCACGCCACGTGAATTGTACTGTAGTACCTTGAGGATCATTATCATTATTGGTGATCCCTCTCACGTCTGTTAACAACTCACATCATTCGTTGGTAATCAGGCAATGTCTTTCCATGTTCGACTTCAGAACATCTCTTCACATGGATTGACTTGTACATCGGGTGAATATTGAATGAGTTTGAAGACCCTGGATCTAGTTTGATCAATCCAGGCTACGGTATATTCAGGGATATAAAAACATAAATGTACAAAGGCTCTACACAAATGGTCATCCTAACCATGGATGATGACTCTATATCTGAAGAATCACCAGTCTGTATCTATAGACGACTATCTGATCTATGTACATGAAATGAAATTTACAAGGCTGAGCATGGGAATGCCTCCCTCAGCTAGATCATAAAAATTATATTATGATGATGTATTGTGACTTATGCAGGTCACCTTCCAGTTCGAAACTTCGGATCCTCATGATAAAGCATTTCACCTGACATGAATATTTACGACCTCATGCTTTAGGGGGCAACTGTTATAGACATATTTGGGCACATCAACCCCAAACTTATATGTCGATGTATTAGGTCTCATCAACTGCTAAAAGAGTTGTTTCATACCCTAAAGGAACATAGTCATCTGAATACATCATTCCCCAAAAGTTCCATCTGAGAAACCATCTAGAAATTGCCTAAATTGAACCATACTGACTGCTCCACTGGCAAAGTGCGATGCATACTGAGTGGTACACTACCAGGGTGTGATGCATACTATTTAGGCCTTCTATAGGGTGCAATGGGCGAGGATGGACAAATGTCTGAGACAGTTTGCTAGGTGGTTGCTCATGGAATCTTCTAGAAACTTCTCCTGTGCCACTTTCCTCTTTGAATTCACCCAAGGATGAATAAGGGATCTATGAAAATCACCAATCCCTTCTCATGTGGAACCACTTGTAACAAGTGGAATGGCACTAATCAAACCCCATGGATGACTCACACCCTTGCACACATCTATAAATGGATCCCTCATCCAAGAGATCTAGAGGCTGGAATGTGGTGAATTGCAAGTAAGTGTTGATAGATTGTAATTGAGGAGAGAGTATTGTATTCTTGTTGGAGTGATCTTGCTATTTCATGAGGTGAAGAAGGATTGAAGCTGGGAGGATGGCACTGGATCAGACAACTAGACTGTAATTCTCCTTTCTATTAATAAAGCTCTTCAAGTTTTCTTCCATATGATTGTGCAATTGTAAATGTTATCATTTGTGAATGCTATCATTTGTTCATTATATATCTAATTCTATAATGTTTATGTTGTAATAGATCATGATGCTTTGATGGTTCTTTGTTTTTGTAATTGTACAGGTACTCTCCAAGCATGTTAAGTACGAGGAGGAGTTGTAGGATCTGCCAAAGGAGAGAGATAACAAGCAAGGGATTAAGTGGAAGTTCCAGGTTGGTTCTATTATCTTTCTCTTATCTGTTACACATAGAAAAAATTATTGGATTGCTTTAAACTGTTGTTTCTAGGGCAGCTACCAAACCTAGAGGGCTAGCATTCTTTAGGAATACTAGTTTTCCCAGAAACATATATGTGATAGGTGGAGGAGAGTTGAAGATAACTCATGCCAAGATGGAGGCCATCATGAAGTGGCCAATGCTTACTAATTTATTTTAGGTCAAGAGATTTTTTGGGGTAGCATATTACCTCAAAAAATTCATAGCTTGTTTTCTCATAGTAGAAGCACTACTTCACGCCATAACAATGAATGAAAAAATTTCTAGTGGGGAAAGGGTCAATAGAGGACCTTTGATGAGTTAAGAAAAAAGATTATTCAAACATTGGTTTAAGCATTACCAAACTTGCAGTAACCCTTCAAAGTGGAGAGAGATGTGAGTGGATATGCCATTGAAGTAGTCTTGATGTAGGGAAGAAGGATTGTATCCTACCATTCTAAAGTATTTCATGGGGTGATTCTCAACTACCCTACCTACTATAAGGAGCTCTGTCTTGGTGCAAGATGTGAAGAAGTGGAAATACTATCTAATAGGAAAGGAGATAATAATATACACATATCACCAACCACTATATTACTTGCAGGCCTAAAGTAAGCTACAACAAACTAGGAATTACAAATGGATGGGGCTTTTTAAACTTTTTCATTTATTAATAAAGTATAAGAAGGGTAGCACAAGCAAGTTGGTTGACATGATTTCAAGACCATCCATATCAAAGATCATAGCTATGGGAACTCTTATGCACATGAACCCTTTCACCCATGATGCATATAGAGTGGTATATATAGAGGATGAGTATTTCAAGGATGTGTTTCAACAGTTGTAGAGCTAGAGTCATGTGCATGATGGTGACATTACAATTCATTACCATCTCTAGTATGAGTTACTCTGCAGGATAGAAAAGTCGTGTTCCTAAAGGTGAGCACCTGTAGTTGAATAAAGAGTCTCACACCTCCAAGGTTGTAGGTAATTTTGGTCTATGGAAAACAATGGCCAACCTTAAAGAGGCATGTGTACTAGCCCAGGATGAAGAAAGATGTAGCTAGGTTCATAAGATGATGCATGCTTTGTTGTACCTGTAATCATAGTAATAGGAAATATGGTCTATATCATCCATTTCCTATATCCACTCATCCAATGCAAAGCATTCCTATTCACATTATGGGAGCTTTACCAACAACCAAGAAGGGACATGACTACTTGCTCATGGTAGTTGATGGGTTCAACAAGATGTGTGTTGTAATGCCATATAAAATGACCATTAATGAGAAAGAAGAAATTAAATTGTTCTTTGGATAGGACTTGGCGTACTTTGGGATACCAAGGAGCATCATTTCAAGAAAGGGCAAGAGATTTCTTAGTAGTTTTTGGACTACATTGTGGGAGAATATGGACACAAAATTTAAGAGTTCTACAACATTCTGTCCACACACAGATGGGAAAACAAAAGAACTTTGGTGTAAATTTTAAGGGGCTATAATCAGAAGCATCTTAAGACTTGGGATGAAAATCTAGTATTTATAAAACAATATTATCATAAAGAAGTTGACACTTCTACTAGTAAGTCCCCATTTGAAACTCATTTTGGATAGTTTCCACCTTCACCTTTGGATACTACATATGGATAGAAAGGAGTGAGGAAGGATCTTACATGGGATATATATATATATATATATATATATATATGATTTGGAAAATCCATTTGTAGGTACAAGAGACATTGTAGATGTCACAAGAAAAATACAAGCCTAGACATGATCATCATAGAACATATAAGTCATTTAAGGTGGGGACATAGTATCATTATAGTTGAACAAGGAGAGGCTATATGGTCTTGGTAAGAAATTCAAAACTCAATAATATGGTCCCTTTTATATACTAGAAAATGTGGGAGATAACACTTATAGGTTTAGTTTACCCCCATGCATGTGCATTTACTCAGTGGTGAATGTAGAAAATCTGAAACTCTATGAGCCTTCCATGTTGGATCAGGAAGAGGAACATGTACTAGATTCTATAGAGGATTTAGAAGTAGATTCTAAAGTAGAGTTAACAAATGATATAGTTTTTTAGAAGAGGTCTAGGGGGCTAGTATGACCTTTGGCAGATTGTGTTGAAAGGATAACATCCAAGCAAGGCTAAATGGTACTCCTAGGAGAAGGTAGATGAAAAATTTCTTCACCTTATTTAGTAAAGATTTTGCGAACCAAAAACCTCCAAAAAAGGGGAGGTATGATTTGGATTTAATCAATATATTATTTTTCATCCATCTCAATGTTCTTAGAGTGAAAAATTTGGAAGAATCAACTTGCGGGGTCATTTTTACCATTAGTCCCAGTTTGGAAAATTTTGGGTGAAAACATTTAGGAGCCATTTGAGGCCTTAAATGACCAATGGTTGTGGTCCCAACATTAATATTAACATATATTACATAATCTACACACTAATTCCTTTCCATTGATGCAAGAATTACCAAAATTGCAACTCGATTGAGAAAATTATGCCTCTCGAAAGTTGACCTATCAAAATTGATCACCATAATCCAAAAGGATATGATGTTAGTCCCCATTACTTAGGGAAAATGAGCTAGCCATGTGGCAAGTATGAATAAGAATATAGAAGGGTTAAGTTGTAACTCATGTTAAGGGTTTAATGGGTCAAATTTAACCCCTTGTTGGCCATCTATTTGCGTTATAAATAGGCCAGTAGGAGGAAAACGATTTCCATTCTATTCAACTGAGTTTTTTCTATGCACGAGGAGAGTAGTTGAGAGTGGATAGAGGAAGAAAACATAGAGGGTTTGTGTACTGCATTAGCACATGAACCACATGTCTCACTTCTTTGTACTTGCATCCTTTTCCATTCAAAGAAAGAGAACATAGAGCAACACCACCTTCTAGCTTTGTTTTCTCCCAAAAGGGTTTCCTAGATCATATCTTGTGTTATTATGGTTTTGAGTGATTGTGATTTTCTATGTTCTCTATTTTCCGTATTTTATAAATTGCATGTAGTAAAATAATAGCTTAATAAATCTAGATCTATAAGGAAAATAACCCTCTTAGTATAGATTTTATATTCTAAGTATAATTTTATTAGATCAAATATGATGAATTGTCCACTAGAATATCCATGAAAGTTTATAGATCACCAAGGAATCAAACTTTTGAAATATGCAAAGAAGAAAATTCTCTTTGTCACAACAAAGGAAAATTATCATTGTATAGAAATAAAAATGATAGTGTTACGATGTATCATATGAATATAAACATATAGGAATGATCTGAAATCACCCTTAGGTGACCTTAGGAAATGAATGAAGGTATTACAGACTCATGTGCTAGTGTGTGTGTCTATGTTATTTTGGGCAATGGATCGATAAGATTGCGAAATACAAAAACACTTGAAACAATAAGAGATCACAGTATGCAAACATAAACATAACAAAATTTAATAAGGAGTTCGCCCAATCCTCCTGGGCTACGTCTCCTGGTCCAACCTTCAGTGGTGGCCTTTTTATTATGTTTTTCAAGCAGAGTCTTACAATAAGGAGCTCAATCTGAGTCTCACTTGACAGAGGATGATCAGTAGGATGGCACTTGGAATTCCTAAGTCCTTAGAGTTCATAGACTCCCTTTACCGAATTCTGACCTCAATTGGTCTCTGTCTGCTTGATGCTACCCTTACTCTGATGGTCAGATCGGCTTCTTTGCCCTCTACAACTTTGCCTCTCTTTTTGTGTCTCTTGGTCTTTAGCTTCTTCACTACTTCTCTACCTCACTGTCTCCCTGCTTCCTGTCAGCTCGTGGATTTAAAGCCAGCTCGTTCCTTCAACTGTTCGTTTCAGCTTCTCAGCTTTTTGGATCGCTTGCATCTATTTGCTAGGACTCCTCTGCCCTACGTCATCATCGCTGTGTAATGCTTTGCAGAGAGGTGGCCACCTGTCTCTTTGCGAATTGAGTGTCAGTTCTTCCTGAACAGTTGTTTTTTTCTGTTATTTCCCAGGTGCTTGTGAAATGGATCCTTCTATCGATTCATCGGTCAAATTGGACTTCAAATATTATGCGCCATAGTTTATTTCTCCCTCGGGTCCGGTCATCCATCAGGTTGAACCTCCGCCATTGATCTGGAGCCCCCAGATCCTACGGTCTTCGCTTATATCGCGCGGTTGAGTTGCTCGACCGTTAGTTCGCGATGTAAGCGATTTCTCTCTCTCCCTCCCCGAAGGACACGCGTCATTCAGTGTATGGAATCACTGGGTCCTCAGCTAAATCTGCTTATCGCCCGAAATGCCTTCGATATTCTACCGGTTTTGAGTGGAGGACCTGCCCTGTTAGTTTTAGCACTTTCCCATAGTTTTCCAATTTTCCCTTGTGATCGGTGATTTGCTGTTTGATATAGCAGGTAGAGGAAAACAATTCCTGATAGTCGGTACGAAATATCAAGCAACTAATTTAGTAGCATCAGCTGCTACAGAAGCTCGATGTCATTATGTAAATAGAAAATGGCTTGGTGGTATGTTAACTAATTGGTCTATCGTTGGCCTCTATGGTAGAATCCAGTCGGGGAGGCCTGAGAGACGGTGGTTTACCCTGTGGCGGATGTCAGCGGTTCGAGTCCGCTTATCTCCAGCCCGTGATCCTAAATGGTAAATGGTATATGATACCACGATATTATTCAGATCCGGTAGTTTTATTTATGATTTCTCGTTCATGGACGTTGATAATATTTTTCCATTTGGTAGCACCTTAGTTTGCTTTTGGTTCAGAATGATCAATATGTGGAATCGGAACAGCTTATTGCCGAGGTTCGTGCTAGAACATCTTCCTTCAAGGAAAAAGTTCGCAAAAATATATATTCTGACTTTGAAGGAGAAATGCACTGGAGTACCCGGGGCCTTTCCTTCTCAAGGGGTTTTACCCACCGATATGCTAATCGTGTATCAGAAATAGCCTCCATTTCCAGATCTGAGCTTCCTAATTTCCATTTTTGTGCCATGCGCGGTCTCCATGGGCCAACAGTTAGCGTGCTTTGACCGAAGGTCCTCGTTGCTCCATGCTAGCTGCAAATTGCCATTATTCAGAGGTTATTTTTGATAGCTATAAGATTTTTTGAAGTCTATTATTCATTCTTAACAATCATGGAATTGTTTGAGGATCCAATTTGGATAACGACCTTCGCACTGAAAAAGCTTTTGGACCACCAAAAGTTAGTTTTCAAGCATCGACTAAGTGAGGATACAGCTTTCTCACCTGTCCAATCTCTATCCATTTTGCACTACTTGGCTTTGAACCCCTAAGCCCAATTATGAGGTACTCAACATCTCCCCTGTGCATTGTTCTCACCTTCCTGTCTAGAACTGTGTCTTCCTGCAATTCATTAAGATATTTAGGTAATTGGTCATCAATAAAAGGCAATTGAATCTGCTCTTTAGGATCTTCAATTAATGAAGGTTCAAATAGTCTCAAGCTGTCTGCATTGATGACTGATTAGATGTGCATATAAGCTGGAAAATCGAGGCGAAAAGCATTCTCACCAATTTTCTCAAGGATCCTGAAAGGTCCATACCTTATTGGTTTTAGCTTTTTAGCTTCACCTTACATCTTGTCCTTGCTAATATACAACCAGACTTAATCACAAACTTGGAAACTATGCTCCATCCGATGCTTGTCATGCCTTGCCTTGTATTTGGCCTGGCTCTTTTCCAGCTGTTCCTGTACTGCATGATGGGTCTCTTGGATTTGTTTAATGAACCTAGTTGCCTTGTCCACATCACTGTGTCCCTCAACTGTTGTGTCCTTACCAAATACAAAATCCAAGGGAGACCTTGGTGTGAAACCAAAATAGATCTCAAAAGGAGATCTCTGTGTGGAAGAATGTTTGGCTTGGTTGTAAGCATGCTGCACATAATAAAAATGTTCATCCCAAAGCTTGGGATGTTTGCTGCAATATCCCTTGAGCAACTGGATCATTTTCCTATTGACTACTTCTTTCTGGTCATCAGTTTGTGGATGGAAAGCTGTGCTTTTCTTCAGTTTGGTGTCCATTAGTTCCCACAGACTTGACCAAAACTTCCTCACAAATCTGGTGTCTTGATTAGATATAATGGAAGTGGGTAATCCAAAATGAACCCATACATGTTGAAATAATAATTTTGTAGTTTGTTCAGCTGTAATCTGTTTATTACAAGGTATCAAAATACACATTTTGCTGAACCTATCCACAACAACATATAGATAATTATGACCTTTCCTAGATTTAGGTAGTCCTCCAACAAAGTCCATGGAAACACTTTCCCAAGGATGAAAAGGAATCGGCAATGGAGTGTACAAGCCCAGTTTCCTATTGCTGCGCTTGCTTTTAGCACACATAGTACACCCTCTTACATATCTAGAAATTGTCTCGTTCATTTTTGGCCAATAACGAAATCTTTGCAGCTGTGCAACTATTTTTCTTATCCCAAAGTGACATGATATTAGAGAAGTGTGTGCTTCTCGAATTATCTTTACCCTTTCAGTTTGTGGAATGCATAGCTTCCCACATTGATACAAGAGTTTGTCCTTAATATGATAATCCAATTCTTCTACTCATTTTCCTTGAATTAAAGTTGTATACAAATATTTAAAGTCTATATCTTGAGCATATTGTTCAATGTAAATTTTATGTAATACAGAATTATGCTTAAGTATAGTAGATGCATTTATAATGGGTCTAGATAACATATCTGCAACTTTATTATGTATTTCCTTTTTATATCTGATGACTAAATGAAACTATTGTAGGAACCCCATCCACCTGTTGTGTCTTGATTGCTGCAACTTAGTTTGGGAGTGTAGATATTGAAGTGGTTAATGATTAGTATGGATAACTGTTTTTTTGCCCATTAAGTAATGTTTCCACTTTTTCACACTCTGTACTAATGCATACAATTCCTTATCATATGTGGGATAGTTAACTATTGCATAGTTAAACGTTTCAGAATGATAACATATGGGTTTACCATGTTGTATCAACACTGCTCCCATGGCATAGTCACTGTCATCTATTTGGATCTCAAACGGTCTTTGAAGATCTGGAAGTGCTAGTACTGGTGCTGTACTAATCTTTTCTTTCAAGGTGTCGAAGGCTTTCTGCTGTTTGCCTCTCCCCTGAAACACCTTGTTCAATCCTGTTAAAGCATGTAAGGGAGCTGCAATTAAGGAAAAGTTAGAAATGAACTTTCTCCAATATTGTGCTGCTACTAAGAAGCTTCTAACTTCTGTAGCAGATTTGGGTTTAGGCCAGTTTACAATGACTTCCACCTTAGAGGGATCTATCTTCAATTCACCACCCCCTACTATATGTCCCAAATAATTCAAAGATGTTTTTCCAAATTCACATTTTGAGAGTTTAACATAAAGTTTTTCTCTTTTCAAAACATTAAGTGTCTGATTAACATGCTTTAAATGTTCTTCCCATGTTTTTCTAAATATAAGAATGTCATCCAGATATACAATAAAAAAATCATCAAGAAAAGGTCAGAGAACATCATTCATTATTCTCATGAAAGTAACAGGAGCATTAGTTAAGCCAAAAGGCATAACCAGCCACTCATACAATCCCTGCTATGTTTTGAAAGCAGTCTTCCATGCATCTTGTTCTGCAACTCTGACCTGATGATATACACTATGCAAGTCTAACTTGGAAAAATAAACAGCTTCCTTTAATTGATATAATAGATCATCTATGTGAGGAAGCGGATAACGATTTTTAATTGTTATTTTATTCAGTGCTCGGTAATCAATGCACATTCTCCAAAATCCATCTTTCTTTCTCACCAAAACGATTGGTGACACACATGGTGATGTGCTAGGTCTTATGAACCCCTTCTCGAGCAACTCCTGCACCCGCTTCTTGATTTTTGCATTCTCTAAAGCGGACAACCTGTACATCCCAATGTTAGGCAATGGAGCATCTTGCTGCAAATTAATATCATGCACTATTTCCTTTTTGGGTGGCAGAGATTTAGGTTTTTGAAACAATATATCATACTCTGAAACAACTTTTTCTAAATCAGCTTGCTGTTTAGCATCACAACCCTCAAATACATTGGTTTTATCAGGTTTCTTTTCCTTTACAACCATCAGTAAAAATTGTTTGCATGAATTTACAATTCGTTTCATCTGCCCTGAGTTTATGAGAGTATAATTATTCTTGAGCTTATGAACTCTTACAAAGTATTCGATTCCATATTTAACGAGTAGATACTTGTTCTCAGCTCTGTATAAAATATCTTTTCTGTCATACAAGTAAGGACTTCCTAAAACAATTCCACATATATCCAAAGGAATTATATCTAACTCAACCTCATCTACAAATGTTGACCCAAAAGAAAACTTGAGTTTGCATTGTCTAGTCACTTGTAGTTGTGATTTATCACTTAACCAACCTAATGGGTATGGTTTCTTGTGAGGTGTAGTAAGTAATCCCAACTTCTTCACAATTTCTTTAGAAATTAAATTTACTTGTGAGCCACTATCAAACAAAGTATCAATCTTTTGATGTTTGGAAATAACTCGAATATGGAAAAGCTCATGTATTTTTCTCTCATTTTCTTCATCAATAGTAGATTGTGTAGAATTACTAGTAGATGCTTAAGAATTATTACCTTTTATACCTATGGCTGCAATGGTTGTTTAATCTCCTGAGTTTGACCCCAAATCTTTCTGAATAGATACAACAATCTTCTTCTTCTTTCCCTCGAACTTCTTAGGTCTCAGCTCCAGATGCAGAATCCAACAGTGCTCATCAACATGCCCATCCTTCTTACAATGAGTGCATGAAGTCTTTCTTTTCTGTGCAGTGTTGCCCTTCCCCTCTTTCCATTTATGTTTTCTTTTCTCCTTATTCTTGCTTGCAATGGGCTTGGATGATCCTCCAACCTCTGGGTTCCCATTCTTTCCTCTAGCTTCTAGACACATAGCTTGAACAGATACCTCATCTGTACTAGTGGGATTAAACATGAGGATAGTGTGCCTCATGTAGCTATGTAGACCACCGATGTACTTCAACAGAGTCTCAGGTGAGTCTAATGAGATTCCTAGAATCAAAGCTCTCTTCTTAAATTCTTGGGTGTAACCTCGTACACTTTGCCCTTTCAATTGGAGAAGAGTTTGCCAACTCATCATGGCTTGCTGCATGTGGGCCAGTGGATAAAACTGCTTTTTGATTACATAAACAAATTCACTCCAAATAGAAAGAGTCTTACCATGTCTCTTCATGTCAGCTTGGGTCTTGCCTTCCCACCAAAGCAAGGCAATTGCCCCAAGGCGTAGGCTGGCCAGCTGAATCTTGCTCTTGTCTGAGTCGATACTCTACACTCTACAATAAACATCAATTTGTCTGATCCAATTATCTAGATTTTTTGCATTCAACTCTCCATCATATATTGGTAAATCAAATTTAACATCTAGTTTAATCAAAGATATCTTCTTTTTATGTTCAGGGCTATTAGGAGGTGTGAGAAAGTTTTCCTCTTTCCCTTTTCCTTTTGGGTGGTCATGGAGGAGAGACTCTTCTTCTCCTTTATCTTGTTTGGATCCTAATGATTCCTCTTCTTTATGTCTTCTAAAGTCCTTATACATTTCCTCTACCATGGATCTCATGGCCAGGAAACTATCTATAAATTGAGGGTTTGGGCTCGTGGAACCTTCCTCCAACATTGTCTTCTGAGGGTAGACTCTTCCAATTTCAGGATTAGTTTCGACCAACTCTCCTTCTCCTAATTTGAGCTTCGATCTAGTTAGCATTCAACAGCTAAATCCACCACAAGCTTGTCTGACCTTAACAACCTTTAGCTCTAATACCACTTGATCTAAAATCACCCCTAGAGGACCTTAGGAAATTAATGAAGGTATTACAGACTCATGTGTTGGTGTGTGTGTCTATGTTATCTTGTGCAACAGATCGATAAGATTGTGAAATACATAGACACTTGAAATAGTAAGAGATCACAGTAAGCAAACATAAACACAACAAAGTTTAATAAGGAGTTCACCCAATCCTCCTGGGCTACTTCTCCTGGTCTAGCCTTTAGAGGTGGCCTTTTTATTATGTTTTTAAAGTAGAGTCTTACAATAAGGAGCTCAATCTAAGTCTCACTTGACAGAGGATGATCAGTAGGATGACACTTGGAATTCCCAAGTCCTTAGAGTTCACATACTCCCCTTACCGAATTTTGATCTCAATTGGTCTCTGTTTTCTTGATGCTGCCCTTACTCTGATGGTCAGATTGGATTCTCTGCCCTCTGCAACTTTGCCTCTCTTTCTGCATCTCTCGGCCTTTGGATTCTTCATTGCTTCTCTGCCTCACTGTCTCGCTTTCTATTAGCTCGTGGCTTTAAAGCCAGTTCGTTCCTTTGACTTTTCATTTCGGCTTCTCGACTTTCTGGATCGCCTGCCTCTGTCCGCTGGGACTCCTCTACCTTGCATCATCATCGCTGTGTAATGCTTCGCAGAGAGGTGGCCACCTATCTCTTTACAAACTGAGTGTCAGTTCTTCCTGAACGGTCGTTTTTTTTCCATTATTTCCTAGATTCCTGTGAAATGGATCCTTTTGTTAATTCATCGGTCAAATCAGACTTCAAATCTTATGCACCATAGTTTATTTCTCCCTCTGGTTCGGCCATCCATCAGGTTAAACCTCCGCTGTTGATCTGGAGCCCCCAGATCCTACGGTCTTCACTTATATCGCGCGATTGCGTTGCTCGGCTATTAGTCCACGATGTAAGCGGTTTCTCTCTCTCCCCGCCAGACACGTGTCACTCAATGTATGGAATCGCTAGGTCCTCGGCCAAATCCGCTTACCGCCCAAAATGCCTCTGATATTCCGTCGGTTTTGAGCGCGGGACCCACCTTGTTGGTTTTAGCGCTTTCCCACGGTTTTTCGGTTTTCCCTTGTGACCGAGCGCTCGGGGCCTTTCCTTCTTGAGGGGTTTTGACTAATTGTGTATTAGAAACAGCCTCCATTTCTGGATCTAAGCTTCGCAATAGCCATTTTGCGCCATGCGCGGTCTCCATGGGCCAACGGTCAGCGCGCTTTGATCGAAGGTCATCGTTGCTCTGTGTTAGCTACAAATTGCCATTATTCAGTGGTTATTTCTGATAGCTATAAGATTTCTTGAATTTTGTCATTCATTCTTAACAATTATGGAATTGTTTGAGGATCCAATTCAGATCAGAAAATTTCTCTTTGTCACAACAAAGGAAAATTATCATTGTATAGAAATAAAAATGATAGTGTTACGATGTATCACATGAATATAAACATATAGGAAAATATGATAAATCATGGAGATGGAAATTTCTTGGAAATGTGAAATGTTGTGAAGAAGGAAAAATTGAGGCAACCTAGTGTATCACAAATAAAAGTAGTGTGGGCACAAAATGTTACAAAATACTTTTGGAAGATGTGAGAATGACATTTTGGCCAAGTTTTCTAGAAAAATTATACATGTTTGATGTTCACTCTTGCTTCTTATAAGATATTTGAGGAGACACAACACATCACATGAAGAATAACTTTTGATGCACATGACACATTGTAAGGAAAATAAATTTTGCAAGATATACTAAATCACACTACAAACAAGATGAGGTGCAATATGTCACAAAACTAAAATATTCTTGATGATGGGAAACATCACAAAGTTAAAACATCTTAAAGGATGCACAAGGTCAGAAGGGAAAAGAATGATGTGAGAGATGTTAGAAAGGAAAATCTTTAGAAGGCATGGAAAGTTGCAAGGGCACGAAAAATTTAGAGATACAAAATATTGCAAGGAAAACAAATGAATCTTCCAAAATGCATATCAACATGCATTTATGTGTTTTTTTGGGGCTCAAATACTCACTTGACTCAACAACATGCTAGTTTAACATTGGAACATGCATCTGAAAGCAATTTTTAATGTATTTATTTACATTCATAGAAACTATAATGCTACTTTTTAAATCCAATGGTAAAAGTGGGTTAGTTAAGAGTGGAAGCTACATACAAATTAGTGCTACATTTTTATACAAATTATTATTCTTCCCATGAATTTATGACTCTTATGAGGTTTGAGCTATCACAAACATATACCTACAAAAATACTTATCAAACATCTTAATAAACCTAAAAACTAGTAAATTGAACTAACAATTATTGAATGTATAGGCAATGAAAGAAAGAAAGTTTTAGAAGTGACTTATATGAATTAAGAAAGAAGAGATCCTTAGATTTTGAACCTTTGAGCATTAGTCATTTGTTAGGGATGTTATTCTCCTTGTTAGGAACAAAAATCCTCTTAAATTAAATGTCACTTTCCTAGTAATCTAGATACAAGGGTAAATCTCACATCACATCATGTTGAAAAAACGATAGCTTAGAGGCGTAGCTAAATAATATGGACCAAAGCTTAACACATCAGAATGCTATATTGACTAAAAGGAGTTAACTCAAAATCCTAAAAGTGATATATGATCAATCTAAATTGAACATGGTATCCTTGGATGAAAACCATTAAGAATAGGATAGATAAAAAATCTAGGCTCTAGTGTTGCAATCAAAGGTTTTCCAAAGGATTAGAAGCAAAAAAGTGATAGGGAATTAGAATTTTTCAACATGGGTATGTTATAAACTTAGGTATCCCTCTTGTCTTGTTGTGATAATTATCTTGTATCCCTCTACTTCAAATAAAACTATTCTACAATTGATCTTGACCCAACGTCATCCAAAACCAACATTGTTTTTTTATTTCCTTTTAAATTAAGATTCCTATTCACTTGGTCATGTGTTTACTTTATGCTATGAAAAATAGGATTTTTTCCACCAATTATCATACCACACATAGTATCCAAAAGGCCCTTTACATTTGGAGAATGTGTAATGGTAATGGAAATTATATTTTTATAGAAGAAATGTGAAAATCATAAAGATACAATGCATTGATTAATAAATGAAGTAATAATATAGAAGTTTAGAATGAAAATTCAAAAGGGGAAATTACTTATACCTTTGACGCAAGGATTATTACAAATGACTAAAGAAAGTGTGGTCTTTCCACTTCCTCCTATCCGTTTTATTCCAATGATATCGATCCCATTATGGAATATTTTAGTTTGTTTGATATCACTGACAATATTGTTTAAACCCACTACAAAGTTCAACATATCCAGGACTGGGAGTTGGAGCTACCAATGTAATATTTAGCCATTATAATATCATACAAATCATAAATGGAGGTCTCAAATAGTTGAGTTGTGATTATTTTATGAGTCATGAGAAAATTGGATATGACATCATTAGTCATCTTATAATTAACATTGTTGATTATATTCCGATTCATTTCATCAATAAGTTCCAACAATTTGTAACAACCCTTGGAATCCACATTTAACTTATGGACATCAAGGGAAAGGTCAATCAAGCCTTGGGTGAGCAAGAAACTGTTGAAATTCATTTTAACCTTTGGGATATGCTTTCCATATCAATACCTCTTGTATAATTAAAGCTATTAATTCTCTCTAATTTTTGGTGATGTGAAGGCCATCTTATAGTTGGGCTTGAAATTCCTTGAATGGTTGGTCTCCATGGGGTGAGGCATCTAGGTTAGAAGAAGGTGTATATTTTATCACTGGTAGGATTGATGCATAATAATTTTTTCTTGAGATCCTTGCTAGAAGATTTGTAAGAAATTATCATATTCATGATGGTTCTAGTAAATATGAACAACTCACCTACCATGGTTCTAATAATTCACTGAGAAATAGGGTCCATGCTAATACCATATTACATAAATGGAAATATTCTCTATATGTTGGGTAAATTTGACTCAGTGAAAGAATCAAGGTTGTTAGGTCAGTTTTGTGTACATCGTGTTGGTGGCCTATGGTATTACATGCGGTTAAAGCCTTTAAAAGGCTTGATGATTCTCCATTGTAATATGCCAAAGTTGAGAGAAAGAATTGCTTGGTTGGGGCCAAGGTTTTTGCTAACTTGGCTACCATGAAGTCAAGGATAATACTAGATCTATTATTAGGCTAGTTTTTCCTTGGTTAGGGTTTTCCAGGATAGATTCTGTAGACATATGCATGTGTTTTTTGTTATTCCCTCTTGTAAAATTTAACGCCACGCAAGTGATGACTATTTAATCCAGTCATAGAGAGAAAATTGTATGCAAAATTACCTAGAAAGTGAAGTAGGCGTGAAGCAATATAAAGTTTTTATAAACTACAATACTTTTATGCACCATTGAAATTAGGTTCTAACCATAGATCCACCTTGAAAATTACGTTTTATCACATTATTTGGTTTGGGCGTTTTGAATCAACATAATATGCTCACATTATTTTGAGTATTGCTAGTTTTGGGTGTTTTCAAATTAATCTATCCTTATGGGAATCACAATATTTTTTACAACCAATTTTGACATGAAGTGAAGGAAAATTTTATTTTGAAACCATAGCAACTATATTTGCAACTTTAATCATAACAAATTACAATTAATATAATATGATTTCTTAACAAACCAAATAATTGAAGTCATGGTATGAACAACTAAGATTATGATTTTAAAAATCTTGATTATGTCGAAAATCGCCAAAAACATCTAAAATTATAATTTATAGAATATCATGTTTATATACATATGATAATTAGTATGGAAAACTAATTTTATATTTTCAATCATCTCAAATCTTTAAAAATTCATCAAAATATCTAAAAATGATAGAATATAATAAAATACAAGATAATTAAAATCACAATTTAAAATTTTTAATATTTCAAGAATCGAAAATCCATAAGTGTATATATGAATAGATCATATACCTCAACCGATAGTCCAAATAATGTAACATACAAGTTATTTACCAAACTCAAGGATTAAAAATTTTTGGCGTAATTTCAAACAAACTAATGACCATACAAAGAAAAGGACGCTTACCCTCCTACTTAATCACACTATGAAGATTGAACTGAGGGGCATTGGAAGATGCATAAGTGGCTATATGAATAAATCATATACCTCATGTTGGTTTAGGGGGTCTTGACCTAGGTTCAGAGTTAGTTGTGCAAAAAAAATCTCTACACTATTGGCCCTTTCGGCATCAATCGGCAGTGCGTGGACTGAAGTCTCACCCGAAGCAGTATGGGGAGATGCTAGAACCAAGTTTCCGCAACCAAAGATCAGTTTGATGTCCTTTCTGTGACCTAGATCTGCCTTCACATAGATCTTTAAGCAGTTATGGCTTATGAAAGTAACTTCCTTGAACCGGCCTCTAGACCTCCGCTAAGGTCTATGATTGGATTTTGTGGACCCTAAACAGGGGAATTAGCTACTTACACGCACCATAGATTAATTTTAGACCAGTATTTACTTAGATCTACCTAATTGTGCAATAAATTTAACATGAAGAGTTACAATCTTCACGTAATCACTTAAAATTAATTACATTCAGATAATAATACCGATAAAGTAAATTCATGCATCAATGCATCATTATGTCATAAAGACATCATTCATCCCAACATATATCACAATTGTATTTTGCCCCAAAACTGACCCCAGGGGACCCCATCCTAACACCTCAACCCATTGTTTACATAATCTAACACACAATTATTTACCTAAACTATGCATTCAAAAATTTTGGCACAGTTTCAGACAAACCAATGGTCAAGCCAAAGAAAAAGGTGCTTACCCTCCTACTTAAGCACACTATGTTGATTTATATGAGGGGTGTTGCATTCTTCCAACTGCGCCATATCTCTTCCCATAATCCATCACTACCCATTCCACTTGGCTGTACTGAAAATATTAAAAAACAAACCTGACACCATGTGGCTTATGTCAATGAAATTGCAACAGAAAGTATTGACATGATGGAGGGGGAAGACGTATATGAAACATAGGAACCCCATAATGTCGATCTCTTTATATAACAGTTAAGCATGCTAATGATCAATGAGGATTTTATAGATATTTAAGACTTGAAAGTCATATATGGATTCCACCTAATTTGGGCCACACAAACCCTTAACATGATTGGATTCTTAGGTCTCTCTTCCTCACTACCCTGGAGTTTTTAACTTGGGTTGTCACATAAAACAAGTACTTCTAAACCAATCACACTAACAAAATAAATTTGACTATTTTAAAATTATAATTATTAGTATTTTATTTTACTTTATTTTAAACATATTAAAAAAATAATACATTTTCTAATTCTTTTATTATATAAATTTCATATTAATAAAAATATTCATTTATTTTTAATTTTTTGTTAGGTTTGAGTCCTGAGATGATTGGTATGCCTAACCTATGGCTTGAGTAGCCACAACCTAGAGGCATGTAAGCCATCAAAATCACCTGAGGATCGCACTCGGTCTGGGCCATACCAACCCTTAGCATGAACGTAATTTTTCTCAGGGAGTTTCAAACCATTGACCTTTACACCAGAGAGTGCATTAACAAAACACCTTGTCACTGCCTATTCTATGCCCCACAGTGGGCTACAATTTTTCGTTTATTTTATTTAATCAAAGATTTAAAAAAATTAAATTTAATATACATCATATTTTTATTTTTTGATTTTTTATCATAACCTATTAATAACTTATGTTTTGGCGATAAACAAAATATATTATATAATTCAATATAAATAAAATTTGTAACATAGTTACCATTATTTAATAGTGTGTTGTATTTAATAGTCATGCTAAGGAATAATTCCTAGAATTGATTTTTCCATTAATGTAAACATTATTATATAACATGAGGATGGGTGACCTTTGGAATTCATATTCTATGGTTTCTTCCTATTCTAACTGTTCATTTTCCTTCATTTACATATCTAAAATTTCTTCACCCAATGCCTAAGGATTAGGTTTCCAACATTCCCCCCATAATCTAAAGGGGTGTTTGTGAGTCCAAGCATCATTATGAATCTTTCAAACATTTCTCTTCCAAGTGCTTTCGTGAAAATATCTGAAATTTGCTCATTTGTGGAATAATGTTGTAGGTGAGTAGTCCTTGCCTCTACATGATATCAATGCAAATGATACTTTGCATTGATATGTTTGTTTTGATCATGGAAAAGTACTGTAAATTAGAAGTGGGGTAGAGTTCACTTGTTTCTCTTGCAAGTCTTCAAAAATTTTCTTGAGCCACACAATCTCCTTGGTTGCTTCTATAGCTACCACATATTAAACCTTTATTATGGAATCTGTTGGAATTCACTATTTTAATGACCTCCACGAGACATATCTTGATCCAAGACTCATAGTATGGCTTGAAGTAGAAACTCCATTTTCCTATTCTCCATCAAAGTCTGAACTAGAATATCCAATCAAAATGAAGTCATCCACCTATAAATATTTGAGTCCAAAGTCTTGAGTTCCCTTCAAGTACTATAGAACTCTTTTTGCAATAGACCAATGGCCTTCACAAGGCTTTTTCATAAAACTAGAAAGGGTTCTAACAATAAATGAAATATATGGTCTGGTAGTGGTGAGGTAGATAAGACTTCCCACAAGATTTTTATACTTAATTGCATCCTCAGATTCATTTTACTCTTTATATGTGAGATTCATATTTCATTCAATTAGAGTAGACAAAGGATTGCTTTAAACCATTAAAAAATTGTTTAAAAATTCTCCAATGCAATTCTTTTGAGAGAGGAATATATACTTTGGATGTTGGGCCTCTTCAATGCCCAAGTAGTAGTGAAGGTGTCCCAAATTTTTCATCTCAAACCCTTTCTTTAACTCTTTCTTTATGGATGCAATGTAGTTTTCATTGTTCCCTATCATAAAAAAATAATGTACATATACCACAAGATACAAAATATTTTTCCCAAATTTCTTAAAAAATATAGTTTCATCATCATTATTAAAGTGTTTAAAATTTAATTTAAGAATATGATTAGTTAATTTTTCATACCAGGCTTGCGATACTTGTTTTAGGCCATATAAAGATTCGATGAGTTTGCATACTTTATCTTCTTTTCCATTGACAACAAATCCTTCTGGTTGAGACACGAAGACATTTTCTTTCAAGTATCCATTCAATAAAGCAATCTTCACATCTATCTAATGGACTTTCCATCTATTATGAGCTGCCAAGGCAAAGAGAGTCCAGATTGTGGCTAATTTTTCTATGGGGGAAAAGGTATCTTCATAATCAACACCTTATTTATGTGCAAAACCTTTTGCAATAAGCCTTGCTTTGTGCTTGTCAAGTGAGCCATATAATTTATACTTGTTCTTATAGACCTAGTTGCATCCAATTGGTTTGGTTCTAAATGGAGGGTCCCCTAGCTTGCATGTTATATTATTTATGAGATTATCATACTCCTGTATTTCTTATTCCTATTCATCATGAAAAAATAACTTCCTTAAATGAACTTGGTTCAAAATTAATAGAAAAATTCAAGTCATAATCATATGAAACATCCATATCATCAACATAACAATAATTATCTACATCACCTCCATTTTGTCTATTGGAACTTCTAGTTCTAGTCTTTCCGACCTCATAAGGGTGAATACTTTCAAGTGTTTTGGTGATACATTTTGGGGCACATTTATGAGATGGTCTAGGTTTCTTTATTGATTGATATTGGGCTGCATCAATATTTATCCATCTAATCCTCTCAATCACATCACTCAAAGGGTCTTCTTGATTTGAAGGAGTGGCCAGAACTTCATGAGGGGGACGTAATGCTTCAGAAAAGATTCCATAGATTGATCCATGATAAGGATCCCTCAAATATGTGGAATTTTGTTATCAAATTCATGATAAGTTTTTTCATGATTGAATCTATCCAAATGATTAAGCTATCACTAAACAATATTATCAGTTTTATAAGATTCAAGAAAAGTCATATCTATAGACAATATAAACTTCTTTTTTACCTCATCATATAGAAATTATGCTATGGTGGAAGATGAACTTTCAACTCATATCAAGATTTTTTTTTTTCCTAGGAATCAAGGCTAGCAGGTGGAACCAAAGATCCTAAGATTCCTTATCGAAGGAATGTGGCCATACCACATTTCATAAGCAGTCTTGTTTTTGAGAGCATGATATGGACATCTATTTTTGGCATATAATGCACATAGAACTACATCAACCTAAAACATCAACTTTAGATTTTTGGAAAACATCATTAAGGAAACCATATTTAAGATAGTTCTATTCATTTTTCAGTTACACCATTTTGTTGAGGATTGCATGGAACAATTGTTTGATGTCAAATCACATGCTGGCAAAGATAGATTTCAAATTCATTAGAAGTATAATCTTTTCCATTATCGATACAAAGGGATCCAATATGTGATTGTGCATCATTTTTAATCCATGCAAGAAAATTTCTGAAAGTTTCAAAAGCTTTTGATTTAATTTTGAACAAGTATACCTTACACATCTTGGTGTAGTCATCAATAAAAGTCATCATATATCTATTTTCATTTGTAGAAGGAATGGGCATAGGGGCACACAAATCATAATGAATCAGTCTAATATATCTACAAGTTGAGGTATTTTCATTGATATCAAAGTAATGGTTAAGCATGGACGATAATATTGAAAGGTTCATAACTGAATTCAAATAATAAGACCTTACTCCAACTGAGGAGGTGCAAAAGGACTTGAATCCCTTAATGTTCAAATAAATTTTAGAAGCAACCCTTGAAGTAAATGAATATTGTGGTGGATATAATCAAGGTAAAAGAAAACAATGGATTAAGCCATCTTGTAGTGCTCACCAAGACCTTTCCAATGGTAGGTGTTATGCCTCCTAAATCCTCATGGTTGAGGTTATATGATTTTTTGAAATGCATATGTTAATCTCCTTGCCAGAGATCAGGTCAAGCCTACTAGATGTCAAGTCAGCCCCATTTGGTTGTCAAGAACACCTATAAATAGGTCGGATCCTCAATAATTTTCTCACTTACTCAAATCAGATATATTCTAAGAAGAAATATGAGGTTTGCATCTCATGAACTTAGTTTGGAAAAAGCAGTTAAGTGTGACTAAGGTTGAGGGATGACACACTGTCTCTAGGAGGCTTCTTTCACTATTTTGGGGCTCTTCTTGTATACTTTTTCAAAAGGATTACAAACCTATTCATAAGGATAATTCAACCTTATTTTCAGAAGGATTTTTTGACATGTTCTAATGTTATTTCATACCTAGTACAAGCTCAAAATTTAGCCTCCCATGCCTCAGATTTCATACCTATTTTGGCTTAGAATTTAGTTTTTTATTTCAGACCAGTGGTTTTCTATTATTTAAACCATAATTTGGCCTGTGAAACCCTCAAGTTTGGACCTATGGAAGCGTTAGATTCAACCCTATGGAAGCCTTAGATTCAAACCTATGGAAGCCTTAGATTCAACATGTTACAACCTTATATTAGGCCTTGTGGAAGCCTCAGATTTAGCCCTGTGCAAGCCTCATATTCAAAAAAATTTTAGCCTCATATCTGACCCTCTGTTAGCCTCGTATTCACACCCATGTTTGGCTCAGTATTGACCTTGTTTTGAAGCCAATTTTGGAAAAACCTTGGAGAAAAACTCAACATTGTCTTAGGCCTATCTTGAAGGCTCATTTTGGAATGTTTTAAAGACAAAACTCTATATTGTGTAGGCATTTATTTTCTTTGTTGTTTGTGAAGGTCAAGTATAGGATAGGTGGATGTAGTTAGAGTTGAGAGTGAAAACATGAATATTTGATGGTGTAGTGACAAACAATTGAGATATAAGGAATAGAATATTAAAGACAAATCCAATGTACAACTTGGAGCCGAGTTGGTACTCAATTGGAGAATGAAGTATCCTATGAGTTAGTTCCCATGAATTTTGTTGAGTTGGTGCTTAACTAGCTGATTGGTGTTTCCTATGTATCGGTGCCTATTGATAGTGCTAGAAATCCGTCAACCAAGGGGTCTCCTTGATGTGAAGTCCCATCACACCATTTTGAGTAGGAGCCCCATCCAAAATATTAGCCCTATTGCCATGTATTCTTAAAGATATGCCTTGGCTATAACTATAAGCAAGAGAGAGGAGTGGAAATGTGCCTTCAAAAATAAAGGGGGGTGTGCTTGGTGAGTGTTTGATCACATGTGTGTCAAATTTATTTCACTGCAGGGGGAGGAAGAATGAGACTTTAAGAGAGAGGTAGTAGTACCACCCAAGAAGAGACACATGGAAGAAAGAAGGATCTGTACAACACCAAGCGGAATAGTCCAAAGAGGTGTGAAATTCATTGCAACCAATGTAACAAGGAATATCTGTCTAATATCTATCAGAATAGTCCATGAGGATGTGAAAACGATAATAAAAATTATAGCACATTCTCACTATGATAAGTACCAAAATAACTGATATAGTTCAACTACTTTAGCATAGATGAAAGAAAACATTCAAGATATAGTCTTACAAATATCCATAATCCATGCATGAAGAATGTTCTGGCCCATAGGGCTTATGTTATTAAGTAAAATTTCCAAGACACATGTATACAATAAACATCACTAGCTCTAATAGTGGAGCATTGGAGCCACTCATTTCTCCTCAAAACAACTTACCTGTCTCTCTAATACCTTGCGGGAGGATCCAAGGTGAAAATCCTTTGATCATACAATGAGGGTATATATATAACCAAGGGGTGATGGTTCACTCTCCTTGTGACTCTTTGACTACCCTCATGACTATTTGAATTCATATGAATTTTTTACTTACATGGCTCTTCATATTCCATGTGTGTCCTTTGGACTTCCACTTTACAATACATTTCAGATAGGTAATTACATAATCCATAATAATTATGTGGCACATGATGACTTGTGGTAGGACATGACATGACATTGATGACATGGACTGCATGATGATGTGAAAGTGCCAAGATGTCCTTCTTTCTGATTCTTTATTTGTTTCTTCTTGAATAGGTGGTACAAGTTATTCTTCCTCCTCCTCATTATGACTTGAAGATAGGAGTCTTCCATGTGATCTTCATCTTCATCTTCTGTTAGAGTTCGATGTTCCTTTGTCTTCTCGCCTGTTGATCATCTTATCTCTTCAGCTCCATATGTGTCTTCTAGCATGTACTTCTTCTCAATATCCTTCTTCATCATCTTTCCATTTCATGATAGAGTTCCTGAATTTGAAATGCACTCATGAAAATACAACATCCGTCTAATAAATCCCAAGTCTAAGATGGTGCACATTGATCCAATGATTGAGCTAGAATTGGGTGACAGTTAGGAAGTAGGCTCAGTAACTGTGCAAATGTACAGATCAAGAAGTAAGGGGTGAATCTTGATCCTTGAGACTGAAATGCACAATTTAGGATGGGTTGAGGAAGAAAATTGTGCAATATGGGAGATTAGGATGATAGATTGAGGGGACAGGCATTGGATCAGCCTTTTACACAGTTCTGGAGGACAAATGAGCCCAGGTGACTTTTCAGTTGTGTAGTTCAAGGGTTGAGGCTTGAGCCTTAAGACTATGTAGTGTATAGTTCAGGCTGGAATGAGGGAGAAAAATACATAGTTCTGGGAGCCAGTGAGGTAGGCCGAGGGGATGGACACTAAGTGAACACACTGCGAAGTTCTTGGAGAGAAGGGAGGTTGGGATATTATGCAATTGTGAATTTTAGAAGCTTATGGAATGACATTATGGATTGTGATTACGTAGTGCACAGTTATGGCTAGGCTAGGAGAAAGGATTGTGCAATTTTGGAGGTCAAGGCTAGCTCTTGAGCACTGAAGTTGCAAAATGTGAAGTTCTGGGCTTGAGCACTAAAGTTTCAAAATGCACAGTTATGGACTTGAGCACTAAATTTTCAAAATGTGAAGTTATGGGCTTGAGCACTGACCTTGCAAAATGCAGAGTTATGGTCTTGATCATTGACATTGCGAAATGCACAGTTCTGGAGGGCTAGATGAGGCTAGGTTGTCGATATTTTTTTCGAATTTTGGCTAAGTGCATGACCAAAGAGACTATTGTGAATAGTTATATGACTTGAATGTGATCACAAACTTGAAATAATTTGATGACATAACAACAAAAATCATCCAAATCATATTAACAACATATTTGCCTCAATGCAACAACTTTGGGACAACTTTATGAGAAGTGCGACACTAAAGGTACACTTTGTGATGACCATTACGACACTTGTGTGATAGTGCTTAAAACTTTGGGAATGAGTGTGAGTGATGCTTACATGTTTAGACCAACTCATTTACAAAATGATAACCCCTTGAAACCATTAGAAGAAGCATACATACATTGTGCGCCAGCCAACATGCGAAAATACGACAATTGCTAAAGTGCAAACGACTCTTGAGATATGTGAATGATAGTGAAACAAATACCAAATAAAATATAACATGAAAATGATACTAGTTAGAGTGAAATCAAGTGATAGCGACAACCGAAAACATGAAAGCAATACTTGTGAAAACATAGGTGTGTGGGAGTGCCAATTTGCAAAACTCACCGAAATAGAAGTACAAACACAACTATAATGTGAGAAATTGTCATTATCAGCACACACCGACTATTGACATGGGTTGGAAATCACAGAGGAATAGTCTTCATGGAACGTGATATGATTTTCCAAGCTTGTGTGAAAGCATGCACTCATGAAATTGTTGCAGACCGAGCATGTGTGAGAAAGTGACTTTGACACTTCTAATCCAAGAAGGGAGCTTAAAAGCATTAGCTGAACAAGAAGTGACTATGGAAAGACTAATATCAAGATCCACATTAGGCTCCAAAACTTGAATTATGCAAAATTTTGGATGGTGTTTGTCGTAGCGACAACACTTGGTGATGCACTCGTAGAACTCTAGCTTCTCTGCCTTGGTAAATTATTTTATGCAAGTTCTATCTATTCAAGAAGTATTGATTCATCGTTCATATTACCATGGATTTCACACTTACCCCATGCATAAAAATAATCCCCTTCATTTATTTACTCAATTAAACATAAACATAAGGTCAACAATCACACGATGTTTCGAATCAGGATATCGTAATCAAGTTCGCGAGCTTTAGATTTTTAGAGTATATTTTTTCATCTTTGGTGTTGCTTCACTGCTAGCAGGCTTGGACAGTACCCCAACAGAGTCACTACAGGATCCACATTAGCTTTGATAGTACCTTGATGGATTTTCTTGCTTCACCTCTTTGTGCGAGAAGTCGTTCTCTCGTTTGGCCTTTATTTATTTATTTAAAGAGGACTGTGCATTGACACTTATTTATTTATGTCCGAAAGAGGGATCTTGATTTATTTAGAGAAGGAGAGGTTGTCCCTTCAAAGAAGCATATGTAAGACCTCTGATATTAGTTTTCTCATTAAGATTTTTCCCTTGTCCTTCTCTAGTTGTTAGCATTATCTTGAAAACACTTAAACATAAAACTGAGTGCAATCACGAGGTTTCCAGAATAGACATGGGGATCATGTTGAAGAATCTAAGGAAATTGGATATAGTAGGATTATTCTAGACTTGATAATAATTATGAAGATATTTTCTAATTTATCTTGTTAGCTTAATATTCTTCTCTTCTTATTAGTGTTGTGTGTTTACTTCATAAAAATGCTACCAAAACACAAGATGTTGGCTCTTTACCAGGGAAAAACCTCTCTCTCTTAGAGAGGAAAAACCTTTTGTAAATTTCTCTTATTGAAGCTTCTATTGATTAATGACAAAATCTTAGACCCTTGACAAGAATATCCTTCAAGCACAAGTCAAATCCTTACTTCTTCTTGCACTTTGTTTCCTAAAACATCGTCTCCCTTCTTCTGGCATGTTCTTCTTCTTCCAACAACTGATGATAGTCCTTGTTATGTTAGCTCTTAGAAGAGATAATTTATCTTTGATTCTTAGTGAGGTCCTTTGCTAATGAGGATACCTTCCTTATCTTGACCAACCGAGCTCCTTCTTGATGTGAGGTTGCAAAATTGATGTGATAGTATTGCAGCCCTAGTTTCTCACACGTGTGAGAGGTTTCCTTATGTATTTGACTCTTTTCTTCTTCACCTGAGAGAGCCTATTCTTCGCTTGAGTAGGAGGCACTATAGGCCTACGTTTCTAGCCCAAACAATGAGAGATGAGAAACTGTGATGTTGCTGCTATAGTGACCATAGACAACCCTCCTTTCCTCGCATGTGTGACTGCAATTCACCCTAAAAATGTTCCTTTAAACTTTGGTTATGTCTCCTCCTTCGCTACACTAGAGGCTCCTTATACTTTTCTTTCTTCATCCTTTTCTCGAATTCTCTTGATTGATAATTTTAGAGGTACGATTGCTTGTTGTTGAGGAGTAGACAACCTCTATATATAGATCTATGTCCCTCCTTTAGGCTAACTTGAGGCTGACTAGGATACTGTAGGCCGACTTGACTTTTCTTCTTTAGAATCGCTTCTTTTGGTGATGTCGTTGCATGGAGGACTTGTGACTTTGCTTGGAGGTATTATTTTGAATCTTATACAAATATATGCATGGTGTAACATGCTCTTAAGGGTGTTCAACATTTTCTTTTGACTCTTTGACTCACTTATAACACGTTGACATGTGCTAGACCTCTTTCAATGAGCAAGAAACTCACTGATAAACATAACAAAAATAATATTTCTTTTCTTGTATAAATACAAATATCAAAATTACATTTATGAATACCAAACCTAGTTACACTTTATTCAACACTCCCTCTTAACTAGAGAGGTATTCATAAATCATCACAAGGTGTTTGGCTATTTTTCAATCTTGAAGAATTCACATAAGAGAGTTCAGATTGGCAATCCATCTGTTATAGCACCATAATAATCAAAATTTTTCATATCAAAGCCTGGAATAAAAAATCCATCTCTCATAAGATCAGAGCACAATTTTGGTGAGACCAATGATATATAGACACCTTTATCATTGTATCTCAAGGTACATACCCACCTGGGTGTTCACTGAGTATGGCCTTCTAGGACTATTCTTATCTGGGGTTCCCATCCCGAAAAGAATACCAGTCCTCTTGCCTACTCTTGTCTTGGATGCCTTACACATCCTCAAAGAGCATCAGATGCTAGATGATTACCCAATCCTCCATTATTTCTTCCAAATTGAAGACAAGCATGTTGTGTCTATCTATTCCTCTTAATTGAGGAAGACATGCCCAAGTTTACTCTGACAAGGAACTTGCTCAAGATCCTTTGTAATTAGGATATTGTTAGAAATACCTCTTAGCTAGGGACTTATCCATTCACCAACAAATTATTCTTCATGGGTCCTTCAGTGTTGTCTCTCCTTCTGTCTTTGATGTCCTGAAGTCGTTATGTTTTAACTTATTCTTGGCAGGGCACGACCATCGATCACTTTCCTTCCTGGTTTGTCATGTCATTTCTTTCTTAGTGGAAAGTGGCCCGCTTGATATATGTCAGGATCTTGTGTCATCTGGCTACTCCTTTGTCATTTGATTATGCTTTGGGATATTTATCACATAGATGCTTAGTTGTACTTTCTTGTTCCCATACTTCGATCTTGTATCCCTTCATGACTTCATCCAAATATGGTTTCAACATCAAATAGTGATTTTGTTGGATGGCTATTTATCATGACATATTTTTAGAATTGAATCAGTTATTTGCACCTTAATATCTCCAAGGCCTTCATGGGTTTCAAGGGTCCTTTGATATTTTTCCTTACTTTGTTAGAGTTTCCATGCCTTCTTTCGGGATATGTCTTATACTGGATATTTTTCAGAGAATGATTCTTCATGTCCATGGTGTTCTTACATGCTTGATCTCTTTCTTCATTTGCTTCTTCTTGGATTATTTAGTCAACAACCTCATACTCCTTATGAGAGCACTTCTTCTTTACCTGCTTCTTGGATTAGTCAACAACCTCATACTCCTTATGAGAGAATTTCTTCATGTTGACCTTCATTAGATTGTAGTACATGCTTTCGAGCATGTCTTTGGTGAAAGAGATCCTTTTATGCTTGATCAAGTTTTAGAACATTTCCCATGATTCGATAATACATATGATGACATGACTTAAACTTTGATGCATACATACCTCATCTTGATTCTACTTTGATCATCTCGACTTCATTTGATGGTTCTTCTTGATTGGTGTAGCCTTTCTTGCTTTATCTTTTCTTGCTTGCATATCATCCTTCTTTGAGTCCCATGAATGGAACTCCCAATGAGACATATTCTCTTATTTATGAACCTTCTTTTGAAGATCTTGTCAGAGGATCTTGAAGACCCTCATCCTGCAAATGTTTCTTCCTTTTGATGATGGAGGCCTTCTAAGATTTTAATCATGATCAATTATTCTTTCATTGTGGATGAGGTCCTATAATAGGCATGCTTCTTCTACATGAATATCTTGGGCTATGTCTACACCATGATCCTATATTCTAGAAGATATCTTTAACCATGCATTCTATTCTATTTCTACATGATCCTATACCACTCAGAACTTTGAAAGAAGACTTTTAGGTAAAGAGGTTGACTTAGTCATAATAGAGATCTGGAGGATCTTTCTTCTTCTACTTTTTGTCTTCTTCTTTCATTTCTTGAGTTATGTGAGCTTATTCTCTTTTTGTCTTGTTGTTTTCCTTCTTAAGTTTGGTACAATCTAGTTTGTGTGTATTATTGATAGTCATAGCATTGAATTTTGGACATATCTCTATTTTTTGTTCTTCATGGACCAAATTTGCCAAATTTTCCCTTTCTCTTGGCCATGGTAGAAAATGATTGCTCCTTTGATCCCACATCATCCTTTTCTTTGAGTCTTGTTTCCTCTATCTTGCATAGAGACCATAGTTCACTTAGAGGGGTAGCTTCCTTCTTGGCATATATTCTTGATGTGAAGTTGCCCCAATCCTCAGGTAGAGCATTGTGTACTACAATTGTCATTTCTCTGTCAGACTTGTCTTCTCCGAATTCTTGAAGTTGATATCTCATCTCATGTATCTTCATGAAATAGGGGGCTATTCATTCCTTTGATATGTTCATATTGTACAAATAATTTCCTAGAGATATCACTTCTCCAACTGTGCTTACCTAGAATAGATGAATTAGTTTATCATAGATTTCTTTTGGTGTCTCAAACTTGGAGACATAAGGAATGAGAGAGTCCTTGATGTATTCTATTAAAATCCTTTGAGATCTTGTCTCATCCTTATTATATTTGGGTAAGGCTTGAGTTTTTTCCTTAGAAGGGATAGTGACATTCCATTTGATGAGGTCTAGAAGTTCATTCTCCTTGAGAAGTAAATCAATCCTCTTCTTCCATGCAAGGAAGTTAGTGGTCCCAACCAATTTGATTCTTTCCTTGAAAAAATACATTGATGTATGTCCAAGAGGGGACATATATAATTACTTGATAAGGTTTGTGATGTAGTGGACTTGCTTTATTCTTGAAGACTTGATGGCTTGCCTTCTTGGATCTTGATGTTCTTCAAATTGCTTTCTTCAAATAGACTTGCTTGATGATGATATTTTCTTGGAGAGAGATGACTTGACTTGTAGCGCTTCTTCCCTTGAAGATGGTGTAGCTTGATGTAGGTCCTTCTTTGACTTGATCTTCTTGAAGGTGCCTTTGTATCGAAGGCTTCTCTTCTTGCTTTGTAGTCTTCCTTGATGGATAATAGATGGTAGATATTTCTTGTCCTTGATGTATTTGAGACTTCTTGGGTTGATTCTTTGACCTTGTAGTTGTTATTGAGATGTACTTCCTTGATGATTGACCTTATGAGTGTTCTTGAGATGCTCTTTTTCCTTGATGTGTCACGTTAGCTCTGATACCGTGTTGACGAATCTAAGGCAATTGGATATAGTAGGATTATTATAGAATTGATAAAAATTTGTGAAACATTTTTACAATTTATCTTGCTAGAATTTATCTTGTTAGCTTAATATTCTTCTATTACTATTAGTGTATATGTGTTTACTTCATCAAACTACTACCAAAACACAAGAAACAAGAACACAAGATGTTGGCTCTCTGCCAAGGAAAAACCTCTCTCTCTTAAAGAGGAAAATCCTTTCGTAAATTTATCTTATTGAAGCTTCTATTGATCAATGAAAAACACTAGAATCTTGACAAGAATATCCTCCAATCACAAGTGAAATCATTCCTTCTTCTTGCACTTCGTTTCCTGACACTTCGCCTCCCTTCTTCCAGCACTTCGTTCTTCTTTCGGTAACTGATGATAGTCCTTGTTATGTTAGCTCTTAGAAGAGATAATTTATTTTTGATCCTTAGTGAGGTCCTTCACTAATGAGGATACCTTCCTTCTCTTGACCAACAAAGCTCCTTCTTGATGTGAGGTTCCAAAATTGATGTGACATTATTTTATCCTTAGTTTCTCGCACATGTGAGAGGTTTCCTTGTGTATTTGACTCATTTCTCCTTCGCTTGAGAGAGCCTCTTCTTCACTTGAGTAGGAGGTCTTATGGGCCTAAGTTTCTAACCCAGAAAATGAGAGATGAGCAACTATGATGTTACTACTGTAGTGACTGTAGACAACCCTCCTTTCCTTGCATGTGTGACTGCAATTCACCCTAAAAACAATCCTTTAAACTTTGGTTATGTCTCCACTGTCTTTGCTGCACAAGAGGCTCCTTATACGTGTCTTTCTTCACCCTTTTCTCAACTTCTATTGCTCACTGATTTTAGAGCTATGATTTCTTGTCATTGGAGGAGTGGACAACCTCTATATATAGAGGTCTATCCCTCCTTTTGGTTGACTTAAGGCCGACTAGGAGACTGTAGGCTGACTTGAATTTTCTTCTTTGGAATTTCTTCTTTTGGTGATGTCGTTGCATGGATGAATTGTGACTTTGCTTGGGGGTATTATTTTGAATCTTATACAAATATATGCATGGTGTAACATGCCCTTAAGGGTTTTCAAAATTTTCTTTTGACTCTTTGACTTACCTATAACACTTTGACATGTGCTAGACCTATTTGAATGAGAAAGAAACTCATTGATAAATATAACAAAAATAATATTTCTTTTCTTGTATAAATACAAATATCAAAATTATATGTATGTAGATCTAACCTAGTTACATTTTCTTCAATAGATCATGGTTCGACACAGGGTTTTATTAATGTAAGGGTCGTATTTTCCATTAGAAAGTCATCGTCAAAAATATGTAACCCACAAAAGGAAGAAGGACAAAGAGTTAGCCAAACGTTGCAGTGTTACAAAGTCCTTTTTTATTTTTTCACATTTCGTTTGAGAAAATAGAGCATCTTAATGTACAGTCTCACAAAACAAAAGGAAAGGCAACACACAACAAGGAAGCAAAACCATAAGACAAGAAAAATATGCTTAACCAAAGCATAATGGAAGATAAAAGTAAGAAAAAACAAGAGAGACTAAAGAGAACAACACAGGATGAGTGCAAGAGAAGGAAAACTAGGATGAAACTAATCCTACTCCTAACCTAAAAACTAGAAGGTCGGAGTCACGTATAATGAAATTTCTAGTGAAGCCACCTAGTTGTTCCTAACTTGCATCCACAAAGATACAAAAAATTAAAACATATCTAAAGTAATATGAAACAAAAAATTTAAAAGCTTGAATAACTTTCACAAATATTTTAAAGTATTTCATGTGGGAAGAAAGATGTGTCACAACCATTACTTTCATCCAATTCACATTCTTACCTTTATTATGGATACCATCTTTCAAAAAACCTCAAAAGCTTCTTGCGGATGTCTCTCCATCTACAATGATCTCCTTAGCAAGTGTGAGGGGAGATCGAAACTTGTCATTTGTGATGGAGCTTGATAGGTAAGACGATCCGCTTGGAAACCTTTAAATATTTGAAAAGATGAATTTTCAATTAGAGGTAGGGGATTACGATGGGAATATTTTAAGGGAAAATAGATTTGATCATATTCAACAGTCATGTCAAGACATAAAGGACTTGACATAACCATCAACAAAGGTGTTGTAGCGACTACAACCACCCTCCAAAATTTTGCCTTCACTTCATTTTGGAGCCTCCCTACTAAATCTCAGTAGCGTGTCTTACATTGCACAGGTACTTGTGCTTTCATTTGAATTTATCTTTTTCTTTAGAGCTTGTGTTGCTTACTTGATTTACTGTCTAACCATAACCTGAGCCCTTGTGACTTGGTTGCATCCGGTTCTTGCACTGCCTTGGAAAACTACACAATCCTAGAGGGAAACCAACCTTGCTCTCAGGAATTGCGCAGAGTAGCCTAGCAATGAGCCTTGCTCTCTAGAATTGTGTAGATCAGCCCAATAGAGAGTTTTGGCTCCAGAACTACACAAACCCAACTGAAATCCTACCTTCAACTGAGAGATTGTGCAGAGCTTGAGAGGAAGCCTAGAGCCACTCACCCCAGCAATTGCACAGAACCTACCGTGCTTAGAAACTACTCAGTGCACGAACCAAAGAGTTTCATGGTCCTTCCCAAAACCATGTAATATTTCCAGGTAGTGCATGACAGTTTTCCTGAAAATTAAGAAGCTAAGAGAAAAATAATCCCTAGGAAGTAGGGATCTATAATTAGTTTCCCGAAGGCGACACATTGCCATATTTAAAGGTTTCTTCCAAGTTTCATTGTTATCCTTGATCTCAAGCATATGTGTCATGAACTCCATTTTTCTCAAATCTATGTGATGGAAACCTCTAGAGATCACTTATGCATTCGATCATCAAGCTCTAGCATCCCTAGGAGATCAAGGCCTTTGGAGCATTATCATCGCTTTTTGGGGTGAGTTTTTCTTTTATCACTTTATGCCGCTTTTTATCGCTTCTTCTTGTTTAAATTGTGAGAGTGTTGTTTCATTCGTTTTGTTGAACAACTGCTAGAGTTCTAACTTGTTTTAGTTTGTAGAAGTGTTGTTTCAAGTTATACATTTCCTTCCCCAAGTGTCGCATGAATTTTCTTTTTTTTGCACCAATGGTAACTGTTGCGACGAATCCCTTCACATGCTTCGTGTTCCTTCAGTTTGATCCATTGCTGCACTTGTTTTACATGTACACATCTACACCTAGTAAGATTTGCACTCAACATCACACCATCCTTCAGGTCTGCTTGTTTGTATGCTCCCCATGAACAGGTCTGGGATCCCCTTGCCTAGGTCTCACATCTCACTGCATGCAATGCACAATCTGGGAGCTCAAGGCCTCTACCTTCGCTTTTGGAATTACGTAGAGCTTGTCCTGACTTGGCTCCAACTATGCATTGCGTAGTTCTAGGAGCCAGTCTCCCAACTTGGCCATTGAGACTATGCAATGCTTAGTCTCTCCCAAGCTCTATCCCAGACTGAACTGTGCATTGCATACTTGCAATCATCAAGCTTCCAAACTGACTGTTGTGACTACACAATGCGTAGTTCCCAAAGTCAGCCAGTCACCCCTGTCAGTCAAAATTATGTAATCCCTCTCATCAAATGCCCTGATTTCTGCTTGATCATGTTGTGAAGTTGGATTTGTAAGAGCTAATGTTTGCTTGCCATGAGTGTTCATTTTGTCCCACAGGTACCACACTCATGAAGCACTTCTCTCCAGCAATCATTGTACCATGGCACCAAAGAGAGTTGCTTCAAGAGTGACCACTAAAAGAAGTACCAATGAAGTAGTTGAGTAAGCGCCAATTTACTTGCCAATATATGTAAATGCCCAACACTAACGTATTAGATGAAATTTGAACTCAAAAATAACCACCTAAGAAAAAATGAAGAAAATATAAAATAATGAAAAGTAGACAATTGTTTTAATATATCATTTTTTATTATTTTACTTTTATCAAAATTACCCAAATAAATGTCACACTTATTAAAGTAATTGTATATATATTTTATATTTAAATTAATTTATTAGCACAATATTTAATAAAATTTAAATTAAAAAAGTAAATTTAAAATTTAAATTAGTTACACATCATTAAAAACACACTCAACCCATATTTTACCCTTCATTAAAAATATTCTCGATATTATAAATTTTATAGAATAAGATATTAATTTTATTTTTAATATTTAATGTAGCTTTGGGTCACTTGGGCACCATTCATGCTTAAGGTAGGTAAATTATATTATTAAAAAAATTGTTGGTGCCTAGTCACACATGTATCTCTTTTGAATTTTAAAGGATTTTGATTGGATTACACATTATGACATGGAAATTCAATGTTAACTATTTAAAATCAAATTTCCTCTAATATGATGGAATGAAGATGAACAATAGTAGCAGAAGGCAATAATCTAGTACAAGATCAGGGAAGGATGAAATTGCTGACATAACAGAGGGAAAATAAAGTTGTAGAGTGAATGAAAATTCAATCTTCATGAAGAAATCTTTGAAAACATAAGAAAAAGTAGGCAATGGATATAGACAATAGAGTGAAGGAAGAGAGAAAAGCAGAGCTTGTAGGTAGTATATTTGAGATCGTAGCAAGCAGAGCAAGATTCGAAGGAAGAATAGGAGCTGAGAAGTAGAAATAGGAAGAAGAACAAAGGCAAGGTGCAATGACAAAGCAAACAATGCTAATACAGGTTGATGAGTTGGAACAACCAATAGCTGAGGAAGAGAGTGAACAGATGCAGGTTCCCTCACCAAAGCTAAGCACAAGAACCAAGTCTGGCTGGAGGTCAATAGGTACATGGAGCAGTTGATGCATGAGGCCACTAGTGATGACTTGCAGCTGAGTGTAGACAACATGCAGAAGTACATTAGTGGTCCAGCCACACTCAAGAAAATGTTGCGCATGCTTCAAGATGAGACAAACATAGGTTCCAAGACCACATGCCCGGATGCCATGGAGGCAAGAGTCCACTTTCAGCAAGACAACATCAAGTAGTTTGGGGACATCACAACACAGTACCAAGCTTGGCATCAGTACATGACCAAGAAGCATCAAGTGGATGTTGTCGAGTTGGTCTTTCCCCAAACCTCAGAGTCATAGTGTTTTGTCTTGTTAGGTTGTCTCTAGCCTATTTTGTCTCACATGGGTACATGTGGAAAATTGTATTATTGTAAATATGTTGTAAGTGAAATTCCAAGTGTCACTAGTGGAATGTGAATAGTCACTATGTAATGTGAAGAGTCATGAGGGTAGTCCAAGAGTCAAAGGGGAATGTCAAGGGTCACCCCACCCTTTTCTATATATAGAACCTCATAACTCATAGTACAGGCTTTTTGGGAGCCAAGCTTTTGGCTAGGGATTGCTTAGAGAAGGCTTGGAGAGTATTGTGACCAGCCTTGGCTTCTCCAAAATATAGAGCAAGCACATCTCTTTGGGGGAGAAGGCAGTGTTGACTGTAATGTTCAACTATTGGGGCTAGTGGCTATCAATGGTGTATGTATGGATGGAACTTTCACTCAATAATGTATAACAGGGCCAACACGCTTTCATGCATATGTTGTTTTTATAGTTGGAATTTTATGGTGTATTTAGCAATGTATGTTATTTAACTTACGCATTTATGTATGAACTATTTTGTATGAAATTGTATGAATCTCATTGCAGATGTGTTGTTCGTTTAACCCGTCACTCTGGTTTGTGGACTATTCCATTTTCCATTTTGTGATGTCATTCTGCTCGCGTGTTCCTTTCAGGCTATGTACTCTTACAGGATTCTAAGGGACACACTTAATTTTCCCCTCCGTGTGATAGATTCCCCATGCATCTCACTTTAATCAATGAAGGTCACACACTTTATTCTGACAAAGTTATCATACTTACCTCTATGCACTACCGCAGTCAAGGAACTACTGTACTACCCACTGCTGGGACTCCTACTCCAAACTGTCTGGGGTCTAGTTGGGACTTCTTACTAGGGAGATCCCTTGACATGTTGGCGGGTCTAGCACTGCCAAAATTTCTGGTGCTAGAAGGAGGGCTAGATGACAAGATGAGTCCTCAAAGTTTGTTTTGAATATCTATACATCATTCATGACTTACATTACAATCTCAACTCCGACATGTTTTTCTCATGCACATGATTTCGAAGTGTCAGAGGACATCATTGATGACTTGTCACAAATTAAGTATGACGGTGAAGGCGAAGCAGCCCTGCTAAGGCATGGAGTTTCCTTTGCAGGCTTCTGTCACAGGAATGAAGTCCCCTCAGATGACATTTCCTGTGGGTTGTTCACTTACACACTTGATGGGAATGTTGACCAATGGTGTCACACATTTCCCACAACATCTATTCACTCATATGATCACATGATCAGAGAGTTAATCCATGCCTTCTATCATTATGACCATAAAGAACTCAAGAAAAAGTTCTGGAATTACGGAAAGAACTTGATGAATCTATTGCACAATTTTGGGTGCACTTCTTGAATCTTTCTTTTCGAATCCCTGAAGATGAAATTGATTGGAAATTTCTCAAAGAATGGTTTCAGTATCTTCTTCACATATCTAAAAATCCTCACAAGTTAGAATATTTTGAACTCCTCCCAGCATACCTCGGTGTTAAAGCTACCAAATCTAAGACGGACAATGTTGCTGTCATAGGTGACCCTCTGTCCACTCCTCACCAAACAACTCTAGCCCCACAAGATAAGGTGGGAGAAGTTGCAAACCCATTTGTTGAAATATCACATCCTCCCACCCCACCTACTCTAGATATCTACACATATTTGGACTGCAAGCCTATTGGTTGTCACGTGTACTCATTTTCTCAACCTCTGTCTTCTCATTCTGTTCATCCTCTAGATTTTGGTGTATTTTGTCCATCCATTCCAGACTCCGCATGTGATGTTAACAAGGATCAAGTTGTGGATGGAGTTGGTGTTGAGCAACAACCTGCATTGGAATTTTTTATGAGTATGTGTGGGAATCTGAAGAAAATATTACGCTGAAGAATGTCGTACTTCTACCCCCACCTCGCCCTTTCTATCCTAACATATTCTGTGATCTTCCCATTTCTCATTTGTCTTATGAAAATTCATTTCCATATGTTCCCACTTTCGATCATTCACAGGACACATGGGATGTCAGTCCGTAATTTGATTGTAGTGAGGAAAAATATTTCTTTTCAAATCCACCAAATCTGTCATCTTTCATTTCCGAAAACGTAGAGGGTGAAAATTTGTATTTCTCATCAACCTCTCTGTATGATTCGTATGATCATGATGATGTCGATGTACATCTCAATTTTTTTGATCATGGATGTCGTGATATCTTTACTCCTTCATTCAATCATGATGCTGATTCACATATTGTTGATCTTTCCAAGCCACTGATCTTTGATGATCTACTTGCTGACAAAGTGGAAACCCTTCAAGATATCGAGGAACTTCATCCCGAGATGATGGTTATGTCAGGTTCTCGCTATATTACAATTCAATTCCGTGTCTGATCAGAAATCTTGTTGAATCACCCCAGGATCCTCATTAGTCTCTTTCGCACATTGAAAATAAACCTGATCTGCACATCTCACATCCTCCACCAAAATGTCATGATCCTATCACTCATGCGTTGGAGGAGTCATATGTAGCAAGTCATGTTGCGAAATGCAATATGTATTCTTTCTGCATGTTTGCTCATATGTCAAGGTCAAAAGAGTGTACATACTTGTTGTCTCTACATAATGTGTTGCCACACCATGGTATGCCCATAAAGTGTCTGTCATGCACTTTTACTCTTTTCTTTTCTATGGACACATTCAAACTTTGAGCGTGTTGGTTTTCATTTTTTTATATTTGTTGCATGTTGGTTTGCGAGAATATGTTCCTTTATAACCATGCCTTCACTTACATGGACCACCCAATGCACCAGTGGCTGCATTGGAAATATCACTTCATGTGAGTATGCCCATGCAATGTTTAGCTTAGGAGTAGGAGTAATGTTTACTTTCTTGCTTTCTTTGCTTACTTGTTTTTCTTTCATTTTACTTCTATCATTTTATTGCTTTGTTTGTTTGCTTTTGCACCTGTAGGTTTATCTTCAAATGAAACTGTGTCTAGCTTCTTGAGACAAGCTGGGTGAAACAAAAGAGGACTTGTACAACTATCAAAATTTGGTTATCTATTTATTCCCTCTCTTTGTGAATATCTTGCGTTCTTTCAATCAATGATACCCTGATGGAAAATACATTCTTTTCAAAGTGAGTCTTGGTGAAAACACAACGCTTGCACTTTTAACTCGTAACACCTACTCTAATAAGTTCTTCTATATTCGGTTAACCCTTGTCAACTCAGTCAAGTAGAGCAAGGTGAGGTGGAAATCCTTAACAAGTATCTCAGAGGTATATTTAACATCCTTCTCTGAAGGGACAACCTTTCTGCTTTCAATAAGTCAAGATCCCTTTTCTGCCTCATGAAATAAGTATGTGCATATGCATAGTTCTTTTAAAAATGAAACATATATATAAACGAAAAAGAAGAGAAAGGCTTCGTGTGCAGGGAGATGAAGCAAGTAACTCTGCCGGGGTACTATCTAGGATCACTGGCAGTGGAGCAATGCTCGTGTTCTTGAAGTGACTCTACCAAGGTACTATCTAGGCTTGCTGGCATCGGAGAAACACTATAGATGAAACATAAACTATGTCAGTCTATATTACTTGTGCATCAATATACCCCTCATCCCCAATCGAAACAACTCAGTTGACTTGGCTTGGTATGTGTGCTAACCGATCAAGAGAATGGCAGGGACTACATATTTAACTCAAGCTAGTGAGGAAGCCATGATGATCAAAGAATCAAACAATACTTCCAAAGGAGTTAGACTCTCTTTACACAAGACCAGGTGCATACAGAGAGTTATATTTCTACCAGTGTGTCGCCAATGTTGTAGCAACTACAACCACCCTCTAAAATTTTTCCTTCTCTTTTTTTTGGAGCCTCCCTACTAAATCTCAACAGTGTTTCTTACACTGCCCAAGTACTTGTGCTTTCATTTGAATTTCTCTTTCATTTTACAGCTTGTGTCACTTAATTTCTTTGATGTATAACCACAAACTGACCCCCCATGACTTGGTTGCATCCGTTTCTTGCACTACCTTGGAAAACTGCACAATCCTATAGGGAAACCAACCTTGCTCTCACGAATTGTGCAGTGCAGCCCAATAGTGAGCCTTGGAATAAAGAATTGTGCAGATCAACCCAACAGAGAGCTTCAGCTCTAGAACTACGTAAACCCAATTGATAGCTTGGCTTCAGCTGAGAAATTATGCAAAGCATGAAAGGCATCCTAGAGCCACTGAGCCCAGAAATTGCACATAACCTACTGTGCTCAGAAACTACTCAGCGCACAAACCAGAGAATTTCCTGGTCCTTCCCAGAATTGTGCAATATTTCCAGGCAATGCATGGCAGTTTTCCCTAAAATCAAGAGGCCAAGGGGAAAAAAATCCCTAGGAAGTAGGGATCTATCATTAGTTTCTCAAAGGTGACACATTTCCATCATTAAAGGTTTCTTCCAAGTGTTGTTTTTGTCCTTGATCTCAAGCATATGCGTCATGAACTCCATTTTTCTCAAATATATGTAATGGATGCCTCTAGATATCACTTATGCATTCAATCATCAAATTCTAGCCTCACTAGGAGATCAAGGAGTATTCAGAGCATTGCCATCAATTTTCGAGGTGAGTTTTTCTTTTATCACCTTATGTCGTTTTTTCTATCGCTTCTTCTTGTTTAGCTTGTGAGAGTTTTGTTTCACTCATTTTGTTGAATGAACACTAGCATTTTTACTTGTTTTAGCTAGTAGAAGTGTTATTTCAAGTTATACATTGCCTTCCCCAAGTGTCGCATGAGTTTTCTTGTTTTGCACCAATGGTCACCGTTGCGGAAAATCCCTTCACATGCTTCATGTCCCTTTAGTTTGATCCATTTATGCACTTGTTTTACATGTACACATCTACACTTAGTCAGATCCACACTCAAAATCAAACCATCCTTTAGATATACTTGTTTACACACTCTCCATGAATAGGTTCGAGCTCCCCTTGCCTGGATCACACATCTCATTGCATGCATTGTGCAATCTGGGAGCTCAATGCCTTTGCCTTGGCTTCTAGAATTGCACAGAGCTTGTCCTAGGCTAGCTCCAACTATGCACTATGAATTTCTAGGAACTAGTCTCCCAACTTGGCCATTGTGACAACACAATTCACAGTCTCAAACATTCCTTGTCCAAGACTAAACTGCGAATTGCGTAGTTCCAATAATCAACCTTCCACACTAACTATTGGGACTATGCAATGAATAGTTCCCACAGTCATTCAATCACCTCTGTCAGTTAAAACTACGGAATCCCTCTCATTATATGCCTTGATTGCTACTTTATAATGTTGTGAATTTGGATTGGTAAGAGATAATGTATTATTGCCATGAATGTCCGTTCTGTCCCAAGGGTACCACACTCGTGAAGAAATTCTCTCCAACAATCATTCTACCATGGCACCAAAGAGAGTTTCTTCAAGAGCGATCACTAAAAGTATTACTGGGGAAGCAGTTGAGTAAGAGCCAACTTACTTCCAATACACTTAGATGGCCAACACTACCATGGTAGAAAGATGATCAGTAGTGGTAGAAGGCAACAATCTAGTACAGGATCAGGGAAAGAGGAAATTGCTGACATAACGTAGGGAGAACAAAGTTGCAGAGGGAAAGAAAATTCAATCTTCATGCAGGAAACTTTGATAGCATAAGAAAAAGGAGGAAGAGGACACGAAAAACAGAGTGAAGGAAGAGAGAAAAGCAAAGCTTGCAAGTTGTAGAATTGAGATCGCCACAAGAAGAAAAAGACTCAAAGGAAGAATAAGAGTTGAGAAGAAAAAACATGAAGAAGAATAAAGGCAAGGTGCAATGGCAAAGAAAACAATGCTAGTATAGGTTGATGAGTTGAACAACCAGCATCTAAGGAAGAGAGTGAATAGATGCAAGTTCCCTCACCAAAGCTAAGCATAAGAACTAAGTGCAGCTGGAGGTGGAAAGCTACATTCAGAAGTTGATGCCTGATGCCACTAGTGATGAATTGCAGCTGAGCATAGAAAACATCCAGAAGTACATTGGTGCTCCAACCACACTCAAGACAATGATGCACATGATTCAAGATGAGATGGACACAGGTTCCAGGACCACATGCCAGTATGCCATGGAGGCAAGATTCTGCTTTCAAAATGAAAAAATCAAGCAGTTTGGGGACATTACAACATAGTATCAAGCTTGGAATTACTACATGACTGAGAAGCATCAAGTGGATGTTTCTGATCTGGTCTTTCCCCATGGGTACATGTGGAAAATTGTATTATTGTAAATATGTTGTAAGTGAAATTCCAAGTGTCACTAGTGGAATGTGAATAGTCACTATGTAATGTGAAGATTCTAGTTAGGAATTTCTTAGAGAAGGATTAGAGTGTATTATGAGGAGCCTTGGCTTCTCCAAAGCATAAAGAAAGCACATCTCTTTGGAGGAGTAGGCGATGTTGACTGTAATGTTCCACTATTGGGGCTAGCAACTGTCAATGGTGTATGTATGGATGGAACTTTCAATTAATAATATATAACAAAGGCATCATGTTTTCATGCATATGTTATTGTAGTTGGACTTTTCTGGGTGCTTTAGCAATGTCTGTTATTTAACTTACGCATTTTTGTATGAACTATTTTGTATGCAATTGTATGAATCTCGTTGCAAATGTGTCGTTGGTTTAACTCATCACTTTGGTTTGTGGACTATTCCGCATTCCATCTTTTGATTTCGTTCTGCTTGTGTGTTCCTTTCATGATGTGTACTATTATATGCTTCTAAGGGACACACTTCATTTCCTCCTCTGTGTGATAGAATCCCCATGCATCTCATTTGAATTGTTGCAAGGTAGCACACTTGCTTTCGACAAAGTTATCATACTTACCTCTGTGCGCTACTGTAGTCAAGGCACTACTGTACTACCCACTGTGGGGACTCCTACTCCAAACGAGCTGAGGTATAGTTGGGACTTCTTTCTGGGAAGATCCCCTGACATGTTGGTGGGTCCTGTACCATCAATAGAAGGTTGGAGAGCCTTAATTACTTGAAGAAAATATGAATACTAAGATATTGAATGATGAATATTGAAGGATGTAAAACAACTGTCATTGGATGTATTGATGGAAAAATGATAATCTGAATGTCAACCATCAGTGACTGAATAATGATAAGATGAGCTGATTAAAGCATTAAATTTTCAATTTGTAATTAACTAAGATAAATCAGTTTGGATATCTCTGTGAATGCTCTAACTAATCGAACTAGGTTCCTCGAAAGCCAAATGTGACAAACCATTTTCCTGTAACTGGTGACAAACTGTGCAAGCATCTTAATCATCAAATTAATTTAAGAGGGATGCCAACACAATAAATCCATGAGACTAGTTAGGACATGGTGAATGGAGAAGAACTTGATTCGTGCAATAAATCATGCATTCATTATTACTCAAGAAGATTTTAGGTGTGATGAAGGGGAATATTTGCAATATAAAATTCTCAAGAAAAATCGAGAGCTGATTATTAAGAGACGAATTAGATAGGCATGATTCCTTCAACTAAAGATAGTCTTAGAAATGATCATATTTAGAATTCCATGATTTTATGAGAGATACACATACCAAACCCAAGTTTGATGTGAGAGATTTGCATGAAGATGAATCAACTGAACAAAATTATTGCATCTAATTAGAAGCCAAATCTCAGAAGTTTTAAATATTACATACGGAATACAAAATATATTTCAAAAAGAGATTTTTATCGAGTGAAACCATGAAAAGAGAAGGATTGTGTGAAAGGAACTATATATTACCATAGTCAAGAGATCTTGAAATAAACATCAACATAAGTTGAAGTGCTTTGAGTTCTTGAAAAGTCCCAAAACTTTCAACGGTTGTAAAATCGCATCCTAAAGATTGAGCAGATCATGCATAGTGTGAGGATAATTGCTACCACTGGTTTTAATAAGACCACTGCTCACCAGATGGTAGCTATATCTATCACTGATTTGACCAGATTTTTAAACCTAAACAACCAAATTACTCAAGTTGAAAGATTCTTCTGATTACAAATTCAAAGATAAATGAATGGAGAAAATTAGAGATGCAAGCTACTTTGGAGAGTTGTATTCATGAAAGATAAGATATGATGAGGGATGGTAATTTTACTCAATGATTTCATTGTTTTCATTTATATCATGGATGATCTCACCACCTTGTGCCAATTGAGAGGTTGAATCATTAGATGAAGTACTTGAAGAACATGGAGTATCCCCGTCGCAAGTAGATGCATCACAAACGGTAGAGCACAACGGATAATGAGATGAAGAGGAAGTTTTGATAAGCACATCCTATTTGAAAAAATCAAATTATGGATCTAAATTAAAATCTTCATGAGAAACCAAAAGATCAACTGATACACTTGGGCATTCGTGATTACATACATCAATAGAGTCATCATCATTAGAATGATTTTTTCCCAAGGCTACAGATTGATCGAAAGAATTAATTACATTTGATTCACTACCAAAATTGGCAGATTGAAAATCATCCAAGAATGGAAGTGCATCATCTTCACATAGAGGATTTTGGAAAATAGAAGAGGGATTGAAAGAATCTTCACCTTTATGCTCCTCCACCTGTGTAATGTGACTTTCTTGTATCTGATTGCAATTTGAACCAACAATGTGAAAATCAAGAGAGTGTGGAAAAATAGTTGGTGGAACAGATTTCTCACGCAGATCATGGTACAAAGAGTCATGGCCTGTAGATGATAGAGGATAACATAAATATAAATCATATTCAAGACTAGAATTATGAATAGTAACATCATCTTGCGGAATGGATAAGTTAGTCTTCACCATGGGCTTCATGAGCCATTCTGAGATTTCCTCCATTGAATCTGAGTCATGACAAGAAGAATAGGAATGAGAATATGGATTAGGATTTTGATTAGAAAATTTCCCAACTTTATTATCATCGCACGAAGATAGCCTCATCACAATTGGAAAAGGAGGAGGGCAAAGAACAAAAGGAGTAGTAAATTCCTCCTTTGAAATTAGAGGTGTCTCATGATTTACAAGAGTTGGGGAAGTAGAAACATCAGGTGCTTTGGTTCACCATGCAAAGTGATATGAACTAAACACTTGAACTTTTGTTTAAATAAATCCCAACCCATATTTTCCTCAGGAAATTCATAGCAAAGGGGAAGGAAATGATAAGGGAAATCGTCAATTGATTCATTAAGAACTTCATTCTTAGTTGATTAATTTGTTTAAGAATAGTCTTACAAATATCCATAATCCATGCATGAAGAACACGCTGGCCCGTAGGGATTCTGTTATTAAGTAAAAGTTCCAAGACACATGTATACAATGATCATCACTAGCTCCAATAGTGGAGTGTTGGGGTCACTCCTTACTCGTCAAAGGAAATGATCTATATCTCTAATGTCTTACTGGAGGAGCCAAGGTGAAGAGTCATTTTCTCATACAATGAGGATGTATATAACAATAAGGGGTGATGGTTCACCCTCCTTGTGATTCTTTGACTACCCTCATGAATGTTTGACTTCCAATGAATTTTTGAATTACACGACTCTTCATATTCCATGTGAGTCCTTTGTACTTCCACTTTACAATACATTGAATAGGTAATTACATAATCCACAATAATGATGTGGCATATGATGACTTGTGATAGGACATGACATGACACTGATGACATGGAATGCATGATGATGTGAAAGTGCCAAGTTTTCCTTCTTGCTTCTTCTTTGTTTGTGTCTTCTTGAACATATGGTACATGTTCTTCTTCTTCCTCCTCCTTATGACTTGAAGATGAGGAGTCTTCCATGTGATCTTGATCTTGGTATTTTGTTAGAGTTAGATATTCCTTTGTCTTCTTGCCTGCTAATATTTTTATCTCTTCAGCTCCATATGTGTCTTCTAGCATGCCCTCCTCCATATCCTTATTCATCATCTTTCCATAACATGATAGGGTTACTACATCTAAAATTCACTCATGAAAAGACAACATCAGTCCGATAAACCCCTAGTCTAAGATGGTGCACATTGATCCATTGACTGAGACGAAACTAGGTGACAGGGTGGAAAAGAGGATCAATAACTGCACAAATACAGAACTCAGTTACTTAGGGGTGAAGCTTTAGCCTTGAGACTGCACAATGCGTAGTTCATGCTAGGCTAAGGAACAAAACTGTGCAGTCTGGGAGTTCATGATGACAGGCTGAGGGGACGGGGATTGGATCATCCTTTTGCACAATTTTGGATGATGGATGATCCCATATGACTGTGCAATTACATAGTTTAAGAGTATAGGGCTAAGAGTCTCGAGGCTTGAGCCTTAAGGCTGTGCAATGCATAGTTCAGGTTGGACTGAGGGAGCTAATTGTGCAATTCTAGGAGCCAGTGAGGCAGGATGAGGGGATGGACACTGAGAGAACACACTACGTAGTTCTAGGAGACAAGGGAGGTTGGGATATTTCACAACTACACATTTTAGAAGATTATAAAATGGTATTGTGGATTTTGATTGCACAGTACACATTCAGGGCTAGGATGGGAGAAAGGATTGTGCAATTATGGAGGTCAAGGCCGGAGCTTGACCAAGAAAGTTACGAAATGAACAACTCTAGGCTTGAGCACTGAAGTTTCGAAATGCACAGTTCTAGGCTTGAGCATTGAAGTTATGAAATGCATATTTTTGGATTTGAGAAATGAGGTTTTAAAATGTGTATTTTTGGTCTCGAGCATTGAGGTGGCGAAATGCGCAATTCTGGAGCGCTGGATGAGGCTAGGTTACTGAGTTTTTTTTTCGAAATTTGGCTAAGTTTGGAACAAAAGAGACTGTTGTGAATAGTGATATGACTTGGACTATGATAAAACACTTGAAATAATTTTACGACATAGAAACATATATCATCTAGAGCACATTAACGACATATTTCCCACAATGCGACAAATTTACGACAAGTGTGAAACTAAAGGTACACTTTGTGACGACTGTGACGACACTTGTGCGACAATGCTTAAAACTTTGGGAATGAGTGTGACTGATGCTTAAATGGTTATACCAACTCATTCAAACAAAGATAACCCCTTTAAACCACCATAACAAGCATACATACATTGTGCGCCATCTAACATGCAAAAATACAATAATTGCTGAAGTCAAAACGACTCTTGTGATATGCGAATTACAGTGAAACTAACACATGCCAGAGCAAAGATAACATAAAAAAACACTCGTTAGAGTGAAATAAAGAGAAAATGACAACTGAAAACATGAAAGAGATACTCATGAAAACAAAGGTGCGAGAGTGACAATTTTCAAAACTCACCAAAATAGAAGAACAAACACAACTATAATGTGAGAAACTATCATTGCCAGTGTGAACTGAATTTCAACATGGATTGGACATCGCATAGGAACAATATTCATGGAACATACTTTCTTGTCCAAGCTTTCATAAGAGAATGTGCTCATGAACTTGTTGCAAACTGAGCATGTTTGAGAAAGTGACTTCGACACTTCTGATCCAAGAAGGGAGATTAAAAGCATCAACTAACAAAGAAGTGACTATGGAACGATTGACCACAAGATCCACAATAGGCTCCAAAATTTTAGTGTATGAAAATTTTGGATGATGTTTATCGTAGCGACAACATTGCCCATGAATTCACTCAGCTAGTGCTTAATTGGGATATTGGTGTCTCTTGTGGGTTGATACCTATGAAAGTTTCATTTGGAGCTAATAAAAATGATTGTACTCTTTATTTATTAAGAAAATTTGAAAGTGATTTTATCTTAGTTATAAATATTTTGTGTTCATGTGATCAATTTTAGATGGTTAATGTTGTGATGTGTTGATAGATAAACATTGATTAATTTACCAAACACTGATTCACCCCCCTCAATATTTCCAACAATTGGTATTAGAGCCACTTGCTTCAAACATAGCCTGATAGTTGGAAGGAAGATCTCAAAATATTAGAAGGAAAAATAAAGAAATAAATTCTCCAAGCATTCAAAGGAAGTCCCATCCAATGCTATGTTGTCAAAATGTTCTAAAGATATTGAAGAAAGTTTGTTTTTCCCAGCTCCTTCATTTGAATGAAAAAAGTATGATTTGTGGAGAGTCAAAATGAGGCATTGTTTAATGAGTCTTGGTTGTGAGATATGGGAATCACTTTTTATTGGAAGCATAACCACAAAATTTAAAGGAATAAAATGCAAAGGCGATGAAAGCAATCTTGAGTAGTCTTTCAAATTCTATAAAATTAAAGGTGGGCCAATGTTCTTTAACCAAAAGTGTTTGGGAAAAACTATAAAATCTTTATGTAGAATTTGTCCTTGTGTCTACTGAGCCAAAACTAGAATATGTGGAACAATATTACAAAAAATTTCAAGAATCAAAATAGATATATGAAGGCAAAATTGAAAACACCAAAATCTTGGAAAACTATGAAGGTGAAGAAGAATTTGAAGTAGAGGTTGAAGTAAACCTTAAAAAAAAGCTTCTGGCTGCTCTAAAAGAAATAAATAGATTGAGAAAATAAAATAAAGAACTTAAAAACCATATGCAAGATGTTGAAGAGAAGAATCATGAACTTGATGGTACAAAGGAAGAATTTGTTCTCCTAAGATTCCAAGTAGAGGAAGTACAAAAGAGAGAAGAACTTATTACAAGCCATCATAAGGAAAGAGATTCTAAGGATTTTAACAAGATTGAAGAAAACATTGGTAAAAAAGAAAAGAGACATGTGTAGAATTTTCTCTACAAATCAGCTAGCTCACTAATATCATGTAGAAATTTCACCTGTAGATCCAACTGATATATGTAATGTACTAAAGCATAATACTAGATCTACATCTATCATAAACTTTACGAAAGCTTAATTGAACATGAGCAACATCAAGCATGAACACATATAAATGATAAGGGGGAACCAACCACACATAACACAAAATACATCACTAGGGAAAGCACCAGCATAAAACCCCAACACCATATTATCAATCAAGTGGAAATCCTCAACAACATACAAAAATAATCAACTCAAAAGCTATCCTGCTCTCTCTATACTCTGATGATAAAGCTCATGGACTACCTAGCCCTGTATATAAAGGCTGCACCTCAGGTCCAAGCTCCTATTTCCTTGCATAGTTTTTATTGGGGTCCAATTACAAAACACATGTAAATTGGCCCGATCATACCTGCTGTCACCTCAGGGCCAACTACGCAGTCATAGAAGGAAGAAGCTTCCTTACCCATGCAAGGAATACTTACTAGAAATATCCTAGCATCTAATAGTACACTGTCCCACATCTGATCTCAACTGGGTCTCTACCTGAACTGCCATGCATCAGTTATCCATGAGAGAATACTCAGTTATATGAAAATAATAGTTATCACATGCATGCAAGCATCAACAAACTGTATCTCATTAATTTCACAACTTGTTAAATTAATCTAACTGAACTTGACTAAGTTAAACAAAGTCAATTGATCCTCTTAATATAGAACTCATCCTTAATTCCTCAATTAGTGGATCAAATCAAGGACACATTCCCTAATTAGTGGAGAAATAATTGCATGTTCTCACAAAGACTTCAAGTTTGCTTTTCCTTAACTAATTAACTCATGGAGAATTAATTAATTAATTAATATTCCAAACTGCTGGTAAGATCATATTTGAATTTACTTCCTATAGATATACCAGGGACTGCTATAAATAGGAAGGGACCCAAAAATGCTATTTTTAGAAGATGCTATTTTTAGCAGTTTCACCTCTCACCCAAGGTGGCCAAAATTCCACAGTGGCCAAAATACTATTTTTAGCAATTTATATTTTTAAATTTCTTGTTGCACACTTTTCAACACTCCCTCTCAATAAGAAAGGCTTCCTCTCGAACCCAATCTTGTAACTCTGGAATGTTCTCCATGCAACACATCTACCAAGTGTAGTTGCTCTAACAACACTCGGAACAAAAAACCTCCCAACTGACCTCTCTATTGGGCTAGAAACATACTCTGATGCTGAAGCTCTACCTGCTACTGACAAGTGCTCCCTCTCTGGCTTCTGCGCTACTGCAACATCTCCATGCATCTCGCACCGTTGCACCCTTCTCTGTGCTACCCTGCACTGTGCAACACACTTGTGCCTATCGCATTGTTGTAGCCTGCATGCTCTACGCTGCCCTCGGATTCCCTGCACTATAGCTCTCTCTGCCACTCCATCCACATCTGTCTCTACCCAATCAGTCAGTTCCTACTACTCCACATAGGGGCTCCTGTAGTCAAGGTCTCATACAAGAGGTTGGGTACCTCAAGGATCCTACCCCTCCTCCTTGGGTCAATCACTCCACATTGCCCCACCTCCTACCTAGAGGTATGGCTGCATGTGATCCCTTTGCCCACCTGGATCAAAGTTTCCCCCTACTGGAGGTATCTGCATGAGTAGATGTCTCTACTCGATCTCCACTCAGCTTCCCATGTTGTGGCTACTCCACAACCTCCGGAAGTTGCTGCACCGATCGTGGCTCCTCCACAATTGTCTGAGACTTCTTCTACGTTGCATGTTGAGAGGTAATATACTCTCCCTCTCAACCACCAAGTCTCCATCAGTTGCCTTGCTTCTCAAGGCGTTGCATGTATCTTGAACCTCAAGAGCATACAGGTTCTTGACCCATGAACCGATCTGCTTCACCTGTCTAGTGAAGATGTGTCTAAGGAAAACCTTTGCCTTACTGAAGACTACATCATAGCCGCTGTCTTCCAGCATCACGATTGACACCAAGTTTCTCTTCAGTACTGGTACATACTTGACATCGATCAAGGTAAGGCGAGCTCCATGCTCCCTCTGAAAAATAACCATGCCTACACCTAAGACACTATACTTCTCATCATTACCCATCGCTATGCGTATCTGGAGATCTTTCTCCTCCAAAGTACTAAGAAAGCTCTTGTCGTTGGTCACATGGAAAGAAGCTCCACTATCAAAAAACCAACCACTTCCCACCATGGATGAAACCATGCATGCGAAGAGTGTGAAATCCAACTCAAACTGTGAAGCAAGTGCCTCACCTTCAGATCCTTCCCCAAATCCCTTCTTGGATTTCCTCTGTGGACAATTTGCAGCATAATGGCCCACCTCATGACAACAAAAGCATCGCACTTTTGATTTGTCAACCTTCTTCCCACGGTTGGAAGAATTGGATTCGGAAAGAGAAACCTTCTCCTTCCCCTTCTTTTCCTTACTCACTAAGGCACAGTTCTCCTCATCCTCCATGGATGAAGAACCTTCCCTGGTGCTTCGTCTAATCTCCTCTTGCATTAAACCCGACCATAGTCATTCCCAATATGGCAGTTTCTCCCTTCCATTAACCGAGTCCTAGTAGCTATGCCAGCTCTTAGGAAGGCCAAGGAGTGTTAGACTCACCATATCATCATCAGCTGTCACAACCCCTACACTTGCAAGCTCATCCCTGCATGTGATGAGCTTGGTCAGATACATAGAGATCGTCTCATCCTTTTCACACTTGATCTTTCGAAGTTTGTCCTTCAGTGCCAGCTTCCTCTGATCACTGCTATTCTGATATAAATCTTTCAATGTTTTCCACATTGCAAATGGAGTCTCCTTCCCATGGAGGCTCGAGACAATGTGATCTCGCACTCCCTCCAAGAGAATTCTCCTAGCTCTAGCCACACACTTCTTCCATTCTGCTAGTTGAGTAGCATCAGTAGGCTTAGGGACTTCTTGATCAATGAAGTCCTTAAGGTCGTTATATTCCAATACTGCCTCCATGCGATCCTTCCAAGCTATATAGTTTGAGCTACCATCAAGGGCATACTCAAGCCTCAAACCATAGAATGCCATTGGTGAAATAGATGTGATAATAACTTGAGATCTATATCCCGAATAATAAACTTCGAATTCCTTATTGTATATTGTTCTTCCTTGATCACTTGTGCTTTGATACCATGTAGAATTTTCTCTACAAATCAGCTAGCTCACTGATATCATGTAGAAATTTCACCTGCAGATCCAACTGATATATGCAATGTACTAAGGCATAATACTAGATCTACATCTACCATAAACTTTGTGGAAGCTTAATTAAACATGAGCAACATCAAGCATGAACACATATAACTGATAAGAAGGAATCAATCACACATAACATAGAATATATCACTGGGGAAAGCACTAGCATAAAACCCCAACACTGTATTATAAATCAAGTGGAAATCCTCAACAACATGCAAAAAGAATCAACTCAAAAGCTATCCTGCTCTCTCTGTACTCTAATGATAAAGCTCATGGACTACCTAGCCCTGTATATAAAGGCTGCACCTCAGGTCCAAGCTCCTATTTCCTTGCACAGTTTTTATTGGGGTCCAATTACAAAACACATGTAAATTGGCTTGATCATACCTACTGTCACCTCAAGTCCAACTATGCAATCATAGAAGGAAGAAGCTTCCTTCCCCATGCAAGGAATACTTACTAGAAATATCCTAGCATCTAATATTACATTGTCCCACATCTGATCTCAGCTAGGTCTCTGTCTGAACTTCCATGCATCAGTTATCCATGAGAGAATACTCAGTTATATGAAAATAATAGTTGTCACATGCATGCAAGCATCAACAAACTGTATCTCATTAATTTAACAACTTGTTAAATTAATCTAACTGAACTTGAATAAGTTAAACTAAGTCAACTAATCCTCTAAATATAGAGCTTATCCTTAATTCCTCAATCGATGGAGCAAATCAAGGACACATTCCCCAATTAGTGGAGAATAATTTCATGTTCTCACAAAGACTTCAAGTTTGCTTTTCCTTAACTAATTAACTCATGGAGAATTAATTAATTAATATTCCAAACCGCTGGTAAGACCAAATTTGAATTTACTTCTTATAGATAGACCAAGGACTACTATAAATAGGAAGGGACCCATAAATACTATTTTTAGCAGTTTCACCTCTCACCCAAGGTGGCCAAAATTCCACACTGGCCAAACTGCTATTTTTAGCAATTTCTATTTTTACATTTCTTGTTGCACACTTTTCAAGAACATGAATAAGAATTAATATCCCTAAAAACTCAGCTAGAAGAAGCAAAGATAATGGAAGAAGTAATGAAGATCGAACTTCTGAAGAAAATAAAAGATTATGAGAAGCTTGAAGAAGAGATTGTCACACTGAGAAATTAAGTTGATAAGATATGCAAGAATATGAAGATATATAAATAATTGTATGACATTATCAACCATCAGAGATCACCATTTGATAAAAGGATACTTGGTTATATAGTTTAATCTCCGTACAAAAATGATACAAGATCAAAATCCTTGAAGGTTAAAGTTGAAGAAAATCCTGAAAGTAAAGTAATGTCCTTCAAAGGCCGAATCAAAATGAAAGCCAAAATAATGTTGCAAGTGCTACCTTTTCAATAAGTTATGTTGATGTTCTCAAGGAATATTTTATGTATTCAAGTAACAATGAGAATCAACCAAGGATTGAACCTCCTCCAAGGCAAAGGAATTTCAGGAAACCATCAAGGGAAGTATTCTCATCCAGGTATCAAACCATATTCTTTGTACATTTATTTTCACATACTAATTTGAGGCATAATGTAAGAGATTTCAGGTCCTATACCAAGAGTGATTATGGAAAAATAAGTCCTTATTAGTCTTCTAGAAATAATTTTGGAAACTATAAAACCAGAGGACCTATTGGCTATGACAACAGTTATGATTCATTTTATCCATTGTTCAAGTACAATACAAAATGCTACAAATGTCACAATATTGGACACATAACACTTGATTGTAGAAGTAGCATGATATGGTCTCCTAAGAAAGTCAGAGAATAAAATATTCCTACTAGGCACAGAGAAAATTCCACCAAATTTTGGAGAAGAAAACAAGTAGAGCCAAAGACAAAAAATCATGAATTAGCTCTGTATGTTCAGGATCCAAGTCTGAATTAAGGAAGCTCATCACTACTATGCAACCTTTCCATAATGGAATAATTATAGATGGATGTTATTCCCATAAAGAATGATGATTATCTTAATATGGTTGACAATATATGTTATAAATTGCATAACATAATTTATATAGTAACGCTGAATAGATTGAACAATATTATTGCCAATATTAGATGAGACATGAGTTGACATTGCATGTACTTTACCAACTCTTTGGATACATGGTATCTCAACAGAAGGACATTAGTTCATATTTAAAGGCTACTTCAAATTATGAAATACTTTTCTTACTGTGGAACAAATATTGTGTGATTCTCTCCCAACATTTGATAAATCCTTGAGTATATTTCTTGGTAAGATCCCATTTCTTTCAGACAAAACTATAAGAATATTAGAGAATTTGTGCTATACTCGTAGATTTGATAGGGATGGAAAGGAAGTGCTAGTGGTGATTAAGGTACTCAAAGTTGAAGTAATGTATGGATCCTAATATCGCTACGATCACCTGCAAGGGATATCTTCTTTTAGATTTCCTTACAAAGCGCAATTCATAGAATTAAAGAAGTACAAAATAAGGAAATTTGTAGCTAACAAGTTGTATCCATTGAAATTATAAAGAAGTTTTCTAGAAAAAAGATGCCGTTTGTGGAGGATGGTATTTAGATTGGAGATAGCATGGATATTAATGAATAAAGAGTATCTGTAAAAGAGGATGATTGTCAACATAATCTATCAAATGGAGCTACCAAAATAAGGCAAGCTAGTGGGATCACTGTAGTAAATGCTTCTAGAAAGGACAAACTAGGTGTTGGAAATAGTGTTGGCATTGATTTCAACTCGGTTAGGATGACATATGCATGGATTTTCAAATTTAGGAGGAGTATCTTGGTAGCTATAGTATTTAGTAGAGAACTGTCATAGTAGCAAGTTAAGTGATGGAGCTAAAAAAATATAACTATGATGGTTAGATGGCCTAGGATTTGATGTAATTTCTACCTTAGAAGATTAATTTAGATGCTCTTGGAAATGGCACAATTATATAGTGCTCAAAAATATATTTCCAATGGTAGGATGAAGTTTGAAGTTGGCCCTTGGGAGCAAAAGATATGGTTAGTCAACGTTAGTAGGTCCAAAGTCAAATTTGGTGACTTAGCCATCGATTGCGCAACATTGTCAACATATAGGTGGTACAAAAGTGGAGAAATAATAAGCTTAAGAGAGATGGAATGTGGGTCCACCAAGGAAACATCACCCTAGAGGATTTACCCCTACAATTTCCAATAGAGGTGCAAGTGTTAAGTTTCAAAGATATGACTGCTAGGATGATGTGGCACACATGCCTAGATGATGCATAGTTGGCAGAATAAGACTAATAGAAAAATGTTAGGAGAAATGGCATGGTCCCACATGGACACATCATCCTAAAATTTATTCCCCAACAAGTTCAGAGGAAGCTAAGTTGAAAACGTCCTGGGAGAAGGCTCCAGGGAGACGACAAAAACTCTGCTTGTTGCAGTAATCGTGAATTCCAATTTTTATCTTTGAAATTTCATGCCTTGAAATTATAATTTTTATGAATAAAATCAAACAAAAAAACCAAGGATTGGACCTGCTCCTCATGCATTCAATTTACATGACTTAATGCCATATGGTGTGTTATGATAGGATGACATAGATGTACTAGCACAATGGTGGTATCCACTATAGTGTATGACATCAACATCTAAAAGTCCTTAGACACATGGCACCCTAGAACGATGACATGTGGCATACATATTTGGAATTTTTAGGTCATCAAGTGGGCTAAAATTTAAAAAAAAGTGACACATGGCACCACTAAGAATAAGACATGTGAAAATTGGTACAAGTGGTAGACAAGTTAGCAAGGATGGAAAAACACGTAACCCTAATGTTTTTTCTATTCCCGAGGGAAAGAAATGGGACATGGTGGTAAACACACATAACCTATGTGGTTTTTTGATTGCCCAGTAATTGCTGTAGTGGACCCCACGAGACACATCACCTTGGAGGTATGATCCCAACAATTTGAAAAGGGGCATAGTTGGAAATCTCCAGGGAGACAAGACCGGGTTCAGAAATTTCATAGAAAATGAAACTTTGTGATCCAAAAATGGATCCTGGATAAACCTCTAAGTCTAGAAGACTTAATGCGAGAGGTAAAAGGTTCCAAATAACACAAATCCTTTGTAAACCAGAGGAAAATGAAAATCGCAAGCTCCTCCTAGAAATAGTCTCATTGCAGAGATCTCCTCATTCTGAATCCAACATAACTTGAATGGGCGAAAACAGACCTCGGATGGAGTTGAGTCAAAGAACTTGTAAAAGACTTACACTACAATCCCAGAGAGGCTAGTCATGTTGAATAGAGCTTACGGAGATGTAGCCCAAGAGTTGTGGGTGAACTCCTAATTAATTTTGTTGTTCATATGTTTGCTTTATAGCTTCATTATTACTGCTGCGTTATTCATTGTTATATGCACTTATATATATGTTCAAGTACATTTAAATATCAGTATGCACAATAGAATTTAAAGCACATAATCAAGCAACTGTAAATACAAGCATATGCCTATGTTTTCAAGCATTTCTTATTTCCACATTGGTCAATCAAATAGACTTGGGGAAATTCAAGGTTTGGAAGTGGAAGAGGTTCTTGTAAGCTAGACAAGAAGCCTAAGTCTAAAAGACTTCATGCAAGAGGTAAAATGTGCCAAATAGCACAAATCCTTTGTAAACTAGAGGAAAATGAAAATCACAGGCTGCTCCTAGAAATAGTCTCATTGCATAAATCTCGTCAATTTGAATCTAACACAACTTGAATGGGTGAAAACAGACCCCAGATGAAGGAGTTATTGTAAAATGAAAATTTCCCAATGTCCTTAGAAAAGGAGGCAATTTCATTAAATTTTGAACTACATTGAAAATTTGATTTTTGTATAGACTCATACCAATCCAAAACTGACACGTGGCATGCCGGGATTGGGCCACGTGGCCTTGTTTGATTGATCAAACAGGAAATATCGAATTGGAGGATTACACTATTGGGCCTTAAAAACTTGAAGAAAACCATGAAAATCAAGCTAACAAAGGTTTAAACGATGGGTGAACAGGGGTTGTCAGATCTGGCTAATCAATGGTCCAGATTCGATTGGCATATTGCATCGGCAGTTATCGACGGGTTTGATTGGAGGCATAGTGCGATGGATTAGGGCAATGCGATGGAGCAATCGCCAAAATCGGCGGATTGCCATCGTCGAACACCCTGGAGCGGCCATGTTATATCTATATATATATATATGTGATAATCTGACTGCGATCGCTGATATCGGCGGATCGGTGTCAGCGATACCACAGGGGAAGCCAAAGGGCCATTGCGATATGCAATGCGATAGGGCTCTAGGTGATAATGGATATATTTTGAATTTCGTAAAATACCATTTTTATATGTATTTAGTGTATTTCTCTTATTAAGTGAAATATAAAGGGGAAGCGATGCGATGTAAACCAGACCCGAAAGGGTTTCGAAACGGAAATGGATAACATTTGAAATCTGCCAATGCCATTTTGTATGTATTTTCACATGCTTTAATGCATTGTGAAATACAAAGGGACAGAGCCTTGCGACATGTGATAGCGACCTACAGGTAGACCCAATAGGAAAATAAAGTGCGATTATGAATATTTAAAGTTCGAGAAGAACAATGCTTGGAAAATTTTTCCGTGTATTGCAGCGTTCTCTGTGTAAAACACAAAACTACTGTTTTTAATGGATTTCAAGCACCGATGCCCTCATCTTGTTGGGTTGTGTTATATTATTTCCACGAGTAGTCCTTATAGTTAATCGGGGTTAGGAGGGGGAGGTCACAGGGGGTTTGAGGTGTACCCATAACCCCACTTTATGGGGTCCGGGGTAGCGCCCCGAAAATTTTTGGTTTTGGACCCTATGTTAGGTTGGGTAGACCCACCTATGGTTTTGTGCATGATTTTCGCACATGTTTTTTGGACGCGATGGTTTTCGATCCATGGTATTGGACATGATGGTTTTCAGTCCATGGTACTGAATGTGATGGTTTTCGGTCCATGGAATTGGATGCTTCGGCATGTATAAATATGTATTATAACATTGAAAGGAACATAATGAAAAATCAAGCTGGTAGTCCTGGTTTTGGGATCTAGGGAAAAATCTCTGTGTATATGTGTTTTATGTGTTATGCTCTCGCATTGTTTATTTTCTATGTTTTAAGAATTCGTATGCAGGTAATTTCTATACAGGGTTAAAACATACATTTGGTATCAGAGAAGTTTTGGCTTCAAGGGGTTGCCTTTGTCGCTGAGGGGTTTCGCTCAGGCCTATGGTAGACCCTGTTCAGTGGGAGATCTGCGAGATCGATTTTGGTGATGAAAGAAGATGGTGAGCAGTGGAAAGATAGAGATCGAGCAATTTAATGGTCAGAGTTTTGAGTTGTGGAAACTCAAGATGGAGGATTTGTTGGTGGATAAAGATCAGTGGATCGCGGTAGATCTTGGTATGAAGAATGGAAGAAGTTTGATCGGAAGGCAAAGAGCACAATACGATTGTGTGTCTCAGATTCAATATTGCTGAATGTATTAGGGGAAGCTACGGTGAAGGCTTTGCGGGACAAGTTAGGGACTTTGTACCAATCTAAGTCTCTGGTGAATAAACTGTTCCTACGGAAAAATCTGTATAACCTGAGGATGAAAGATGGAGACTCGGTGATAGAGCATCTGAATGCATTTAATACTATGGTAAGCTAGTTAGCATCTGTTGATATTAAAATTTCAGATGAAGATAAGTGCATCAATTTGTTGTGTTCTCTAGCAGATTCATGGGATAGTCTCGTTATTGCAATAGGTAGCAATGCAACTACCTTGCATTTTGATGAAATAGTCTCATCCTTGCTGACGGAGGAGATGAGATGGAAAAACATGGAGAGCTAGAATGGTGATGCCTTGTCTGTACGAGGATGGTCCTAGAACATAAACAAAAATAAGTCATTGAGTGGGAGATCTAAATCTCCAGGAAAACCTGTAAAGGTGGTGTGCTGGAAATGCGGAAAGCAAGGCCACTTCAAAAGGGATTATAAATCTAAAGCTCCTGAAAAAGGAAAGGGATTTTATGAGGCTCCTTCTGCAGAGGAAAACACCGCCTCAGATGAAGGTGGGGATGTGTACTTGGCTTCTTCAAGTACACATGTAGATCATGAGGTATGGTAGATTGACTCAGGTGCATCCTTTCACTTCACTCCCCATAGAGAGTGGTTCCGTGAGTATGAGAAATATGATGGTGGTGATGTCTTCTTGGGGGATGACAGGAAGGCTAGAATCATTGGTTGTGGAAAGGTAAAGTTGAAGCTGCAAGGTGGAAGGGTTAGAACACTTCGAGGTGTTCTGCATATTCCTGCATTAGCCAAAAATTTGATTTCTGTTAGCAAGCTGGATGATGCAGGTGTAAAAACAATGTTCGAGAAGGATACCTGCAAGATGGTTCGGCGAGAACTAGTATTGATGCGAGGAGTTCGGATTGGAACTATATAAAAGCTGCAAGGTAGCACTGTTGCTGATGGGTGCAACAGTTCCGTGGTTCCTGAAAGTGGAGTAGAAAATCTAGTGGTCTTTGGAGAAGAGATCATGCTGTGGCATCAAAGGCTTGGACATATTGGAGAGAAGGGCCTTCAAATACATCATGGTAAAGGTATGGTAGAAGGTATGAGTAATAGCTCTTTGGATTTTGATTTCTATGAAAATTGTGTATACGGGGAGCAGAATCGGGTGAGTTTCCCCTATGGTAGTATGAGGGAGAAATAGATATTAGAACTTGTGCACAATGATGTGTTTGGACCTGTGAAGGTTCCATCACTGGGTAAGTCTGTGTACTATGTATCATTTATAGATGACTTCTCAAGGAATACATGGATATATTTCCTTAAGAAGAAATCTGAAGCATTTGACGGGTTTAAAGAATTTAAGGCTCTCGTGGAAAATCAGATAGAGAAGAAGATAATGGTGCTGAGGACAACTAATGGTGGAGAGTTTTGTAGCAAGGAATTTGAAGAATTCTATAAGAAGTGTGGTATAGCATGATAGAAGACTACTCCATATACACCTTAGAAAAATGGAGTTGCAAAAAGAATGAATAAGGCGTTGATGGAAAGGGCAAGGAGCATGCTCAGTGGTGTTGGGTTAGGACAAGAATTCTAGGTAGAGGTAGTGGATACTGCATATTACCTGGTTAACGGGCCACCTTCATTAGCGTTGGAGGATAAGACTCCAGAAGAGGTATGGACTGGTGAGAAACCCTCTCTTTCACATCTGAGGGTATTTGTATGTGATGCATATGTACATGTTCCAAAGGAGAAACGAACCAAGTTGGATAGTAAATCTGAAAAGTGCATCTTTATTGGGTATAAGGATGGTTTAAAGGGTTATAAGCTTTGGAACCCAGTCACACAGAAGGTTGTGTATAGCCGAGATGTGGTGTTCAGAGAGGTAAAAAATGTTATTAAACATGAATTCCAACCAAAGGAACCTGAGAAGAAAGAGTTTGAGCCTAAGGAGGAAGAATCAGACTCTACAATAGAGGAGGAATCAGAAGATGAAGAGCCACAAACTCCGGGTGTGAGAAGATTAGTTCGAGAAAGAAGGCAACCAGAAAGGTATAGTCCATCTGCTTTTTGTTCAATTTTTTCTTTATTTATTACTGACGATGATCCCAGAACTATGAAGGAAGTAGTAGATTCAGAGGATGGCAAACTCTGGAAAGAGGCCATGGTTGATGAAATGGCATCTTTGCACAAAAATGAGGCTTGGGATCTAGTGGAGTTTCCGGTTGGAAGGAAACCCATTGGCAGCAAATGGGTGTTCAAGAAGTAGACAAATGTAGAAGGAAAGGTGGAGAAATACAAAGCTCGGTTGGTAGCAAAGGTTATTCCCAGGTGTCGGGAATTGATTTTGGTGATATTTTTCTCCTGTTGCCAAGGTAAATTCTATTAGATTACTTTTATCTGTTGCTGCTGCTTTTGATTTTTAGGTAGAACAAATGGATGTGAGGACAATATTTCTTCATGGGGATCTGGAAGAGGAAATATACATGAAGCAACCTGAAGGCTTTGCGGTGAAGGGTAAGAAAGAACTGGTATGAAAGTTAAATAAGTCTCTGTATGGGTTAAAATAGTCACCAAGGATGTGGTATCAGAAATTTAATACATTTATACGAGGACTTGGATTCACCAGAAGCAAAGTAGATCACTATGTGTATTTTAAATTAATTGGTGACTGTGTTATTTATCTGGTCTTGTATGTGGATGATATGTTGCTGGCTGGAAATGACAAAGAAATTATCCAGGATTTGAAGACCCAATTTTCCTCCAAATTCGACATGAAATATCTTGGTGCTACAAACTATATTTTGGGCATGGAAATTAAAAGAGATCGAGCAAAAAGGAAGCTCTAGTTAAACCAGAGGAAGTATGTCGAGACAATACTACAAAGGTTTAATATGCCGGATAGTAAACCGGTGAAGGTTCCTATTCCTGTAGGTGTGAGATTATGTGCTGAACAGTGTCCCAAGACACAAGAAGAGGAAGAGGACATGTCTTGTGTTCCATATGCAAGTGCAGTCAGTAGCTTGATGTATGCAATGGTCTGTACTAGACCAGACATTGCACATGCAGTGGGAGAATTGAGCAGGTTTATGTTAAAACCAGGGAAGGAGCACTGGACAACAGTGAAGCGGGTTTTTAGGTATTTGCGTGGCACTAGTGATTATGGTTTGTGCTACCAGGGAAGATCAAGATTGGACAAAATGTTGGATATTCATGGCTTTTTTGATGCAGACTGGGTTGGAGATCTGGATCAGAGAAGATCTACAAGTGGGTATGTGTTTAACCTATTTGGAGGTGTAGTCAGTTGGATGAGTAAGAAACAATATGTAGTGGCACTATCAACTACAGAGGCAGAATACATGGAAGCCACTCATGCAAGAAAGGAAGCAGTTTGGTTGCAGAGATTGTATTCAAGTATGGGGTTAGTACAGGGAGCTATAAGGATAGGCTGTGACAACAAAAGTGCAATTTTCTTGGCAAAGAACCCCGCATATCATTCAAAGACAAAACACATTGATGTTCAGTATCACTTTGTGAGGGATATGATAGAAGACAAAAAGGTGTTACTGGTAAAGGTGGACACTTTGAAGAATACTACAAATGCATTGACAAAATCTATGAGCTCTGAGAATTTCTCTTGGTGTAGAGAGACAATGGGTGTTTTAGGCCTGGAAAAATGACTAACCTCTCTTGTGGCCCCCTGTGGAAAGAAAACAAAAAGTGGGAGAATGTTGGGTTGTGTTATATTCTTTCCACAACTGGCCCTCATAGTTAACTTGGGGTTAGAGGGGGGGAGGTCACAGGGGGTTTGAGGTGTACCCATTACCCCACTTTATGGGGTCTGGGGCAGCGCCTCGAAAATTTTTGGTTTTGGACCCTATGTTAGGTTGGGCGGACCCAGCTATGGTTTTGTGCATGATTTTCGCACATGTTTTTTGGACGCGATGGTTTTCGGTGCATGGTATTGGATGTGATGGTTTTTGGTCCATGGTATTGGATGCTTCGGCATGTATAAATATGTATTATAACATTGAAAGGAACATAATGAAAAATCAAGCTGGTAGTCCCGGTTTTGGGATCCAGGGGAAAATCTCTGTGTATATGTGTTTTATGTGTTATGCTCTCGCATTGTTTATTTTCTATGTTTGAAGAATTCGTATGCAGGTAATTTCTATACGGGGTTAAAAACTACACATCCGTTATGGAACAAGTGGCTGCCTAGCCAAACAACGTTATGCAATGATTATTGAAAGCTCGGGAGAGGAATTCAAGTGGACCCAAAGCCGGAAGATAGAGAGCCCGAAAGGGGAAAACCAACAGACAACGCCGATTTGGCTAAAAGCCATGAATGTCAAAGACTATGGGGGGCTGAGTTAATGTTGGTGGCCGAGTTGCTGTTGAAGGGCTGCTGGGTTATGAATGGAGGCTATTATTGATCCTTGAGGGGTCGCTGTTGAGCAGAAGCCAAAGCAGTAAGCTGAAACCAAAGGGACAACGCAGAAGCCCAGGAGTCACTTGGAGTGCAAGTGAAAAGCCCAAAGAGAGTTGTAACTAGCCAGAAGGCAGAAAGAAGCCAGGATCAAGAGCCAGAGCTTCAAGAGCCAGGGGATTAAATGGAGTCTGAATGCACTGTTTCTGTGTAAATAGCAGGAGTTGAGTCAAAGAACTTGTAAAAGACTTACACTACAGTCCCAGAGAGGCTAGTCATGTTGAATAGAGCTCACGGAGATGTAGCCCAAGATTTGTGGGTGAACTCCTAATTAATATTGCTATTCATATGTTTGCTTTATACCTGCATTATTACTGCTGCATTATTCACTGTTATATGCACTTATATATATGTTCAAGTACATTTAAATATCAGTATGCATAGCAGATTTTAAAGCACATAAGCATACAACCGTAAATACAAGCATATGCCTATGTTTTCAAGCATTTCTTATTTCTGCATCAGTTAATCAAATAGACTTGGGGAAATTCAAGCTTTGGAAGTGGGAGAGGTTCTTGTAAGCTAGATAAGAAGCCTAAGAACCCCATTTTTAGATCACTTTTTCAGCTAATGATCAAAAGACATGCCTAAGGGCTAATTATGCATCAATTTTGTGGTTTTTTCATAAGTTAAGTGACCATGGTCCTTCATCGATCTATAGTCTTGATTACAAAGCACCGTGGGATGAGGGGTTAGTTCTGTGGGCATATGAAGCTTGAATGGGTCGACAATTACTTTAGCCTATATGTCATATTCAACAGTTGTGCCAAAATTTGTTCACCATCCTTCGACTTAAAAGGATAATAAATGGGTCAGTACAAGCCTTGGTGATTAAGGTCATATTAGGTGGGTTTTTCCAATCTTATCAGTTAGCTAAATCTATAACATCTGCCAAGTCCTGTAAATTTCAGAATTGATCCTGAACCTCAATAATCTCTCACACATAATGAAATTAAGGGTGATAGCACAACACTATACTAATGCATAAAATTTGATCAATGGAGTAACTGGAGTGAATTTGTTCTAGTGATGGGATTCCTTGTTGATCTATACAGATGATAATCAAAGTACTCTTGGTGACATGTTGAATTAAATGAAAAATATCTTCAGGAAGTTTGGAGAAGAAATAAGACCCTATCGAATGCACTCTTCAAGTACTATGGTCAATTAATAGGCAAGGGGAGCTATACTAAAATTTAAATATCTCTGGTATCACATAAGAAATTACACTGTGAAATTAAAGACCATTGATGTTGTGCTACATCCGTTATGCCTAGAGTACTCTATTCCAATTAATGAAGTTCTAAAACTATGAGACAAAGTTGAAGACTACTCTCTGTAAAGTGCTGAAGTTTGAATTTTTTGATGTGGGGAGTGAAGGTATGATGTGTGTGTGTGTTGAGAGCATTGTGTGTGAAAAGGAGTAGTTTGCATTAAGGAGATGTGATTGAAGGGTTATGTGCCAATGTTGTGGATATGAAGAGATGAACAAATGTTGTAGAAAAGATGAAAAAGAAAATACAAAGGTAGATGAGTGTTTGTATGCAAAGTAGAGAGGAAGGAGTTGTATAAGACAATAGACCAAGTCATTTTATTTTATGTAATAGAAGAAGGCCATTGTTCTTAGTCTGAAAATTGTATGAAAATAAGACATTTTCTTGAAGTCTGTATGGGTCTGCAATTATAAGAGGTTTGTGCCTCTAGGAAGTTGTGGCTTGCTTATTTGAAGGGGGATATGGTCTCGTGTTAGTAGGTGCTCACAAATATATGATGTAGTCAGATTTGGTGCCTTCATTATCATCATAATAAAAAACAAGATTTGGTGTTTTTCCTCACAAAATGGTTTCCATGTAACATTAGGGGAATTTTGAGGTCTAAAATGGGAATCCTAAGAAAAATGTACAACCAAAATAAACTTTATAAGAACCTATAGGATTCAATATAATGATGCCAACCATGGGGGGTGATTCACCATTTTTGGAGTAAAAAAGTAAAAATATTAAAGAATAATTAAATAATAAAACTACTCTTTCAACTCCTATTTTCAACTTATCTCCTTAAGATTTTACTCAAATTTTGAGTAGGGGTACACGTTTCATGAAAAATTTAATTCCTCATCCAAGGAGTACCCATGCTACATACTTGCGATGGACTCTACTACATGAAAAATGAGAAATACATGAAAAAACGTGATTGGAATCACACTTTTTCATGTATTTCTCATTTTTCGTGTAGCAGGGTCCATTGAAAGTATGCAACACGGGTACTCCTTGGATGAGGAATCAAAATTTTCATCCAACGAGTGGTGCCGCTTGAAATTTGAGTAAACCCATAAGGAGATAAGTTGATAACACGAGTTCAAAAATAGTTTTATACTTTTTCCCTCTAAAATTTGATGATGTAATCTAATCTTATTTTATTATTTCCACTATTATTTTATAATTTTCGTAGTAGACCCATTTTAGACCTCAAAATTCCCCTAATGATTATTGTGTTCAAATATATGTGAATGCTAGTATATCATGCGCTGTTTGAGTGTATGGAATTGAAAATTTAAATGCACATAATAAAAATTTCTAAAACTATTAATTAATAATTCACCCCCCCACCCAGTAATTCCTTATTCCAACACTAGGTTCTACACAAAGTGCATCAAATGTTTTTGTTGCAAAATCAAAATGCTACATATCATTTTACTTCACTCTCTACACCAAGAAACATGCCCTTCTCCAACAACTTTTCAGTGCATATAAAAATGTACCTAAGGATGCAGTGCAGTTCAATGCCACACCCCTAGCTCAATATGAACATACAATCATCACTAGAGTTACTATGTACTGTATCTAATCCTCCTAAAGGGAGTGAGAATCCTCTTATGCAAGTGTTACACATTCTAATTTATGGCACCAATCCTCCTGTTGACTTAATTGCAATTGTGAAAAGATTATATGAGACCAAATTGAAGGATGCGGGAGTTCTAATTCCAATATTGCCATTGTTAACAAAATATGAGGTGTTTCTTATATATCTGAAACTTGTTGACCTTCCCCTTTAAAATTTCTAGGCTACACTTGCACAAATATTTTTGGGTTTTTCTCATACAAGTCCTTCTTTAACACTAGCTGAGGTGTTGATTGCAATTCATGGGATAGATCTAGAAAGGGATGGAATACAATTGAAAAAGGTTGTGATGCATGTTCTAATACTTTGATTAGTGTGTTGTTTTGACCCAAATGTTTTTAGCCAAAGTGTTGAATCTTGTTGAAAATACACCACTTCCCTTGTTATTAATGTCATTATGAGAGTAGTATGAGGATCTACATTCAGAAATTAGAGTGACAAGTTTGGGCGATTTTTGAAGGGGCATGAATTTAGATTTAATAAGTGATAGGATATACACCTTAATAGAATATTTGGTTGAAACTATTGAAACTTAAATAGAAGAAGTGTATAATGTTTCACATGAAAGGAAAAGAGTCTCATGACATGTTGAAATGTATAGAACATCTTTGTTCCATAATCAAAAAATGAAAAGATGATTGATTTTTTGAAGGACCTATTTGATTCAAGACCAGAAGGAATGAGGAAGTTGTTTGCAGAGGAGATACATTAGCATGGTGACTTTTCCAACGTGCTTAAGCTATAATTATTTCTAGAAGAACAATGTGACAAACACTTGGAGGTTCTGAGTGTAAAAGAAAATATCTCGTGTTTATGACAAAGTGAAGAATAACACTAGGATTTATGTCAATTGTACATAACGTTTTGAGAAAATCCTTGATATGAATATGCAAATTAGGAAGCACGTGATTAGGGGGAGAAATCTTTATTGTTTTAAAAGATAAGGGGAGTAGCTGACATGTCATGGAGAAGAAGCAAATAGGAGGAGAAACCCATTTTCCATTGATGTTAAAATGGGATAAATGGTAGAAGTATTGCTATCAATGGCGAAGGGGGGGATTGTTGAGGTATTTTCACTGATGTAAAATAAATGGTTATGCGTAGACAAGATTTTTGTGAGGTTTGTCATTTATTTCAAAGCAAGAGAATCCCTTAGTCTAGCTGAGGTGGTGCAAAAGGAATTGAAGCCCTTAAATTTCAAATGAAAGCTAGAAATAACACATGAAGTAAATCAAGGTTTTGGTGAACAGAATCAAGGAAAACATAAGAATGGATTACACCATATTGTAGTGCTCACCGAGACATTTCCAATAGTAAGTGGCATACCTCCTAACTCCTTGTGATTGAGGACATATGAATTTTTGAAATGCATATGTTGATTTCCTTGCTAGAGCTTAGGTTGGCCGTATTAGATGTCAAGTATATAAATAGATTATAAATAATTTAATATAAATAAAATGTGTTTTTTTTTTCCAAGGAAAAAAATCGAACTTTTTTATAAGGAATAAAAAAGTTACAAGCATATGAGTGAACATTCTGCAAAATCTGCATGAGAAGGAGCGTAAACTCCTCAGTGTAAAAACAACAGCATACCTACAAAACTCTATAAACTCCTGTACCCGGCCTGAACAGCCACACCATAAAACTGTAATCAAGTATGTCTCAAGGACCCTGGGTCTCCTTTCAAAAGGAAAACAACCCATAGCGAAAACAAAAAACACAGATCACTACCCGCTCTATCAAAACAGAGCCAACAGATAAAAGAGAGAAACACAGTTTTCATATGCCACCAGTATCATATAAAACCACTGATAAACTAGTGCATATATATATAGAGGAAAAAAAACATTAAGAGTATGGGGGAAGATCCGACACACGGATCTGGTCCTGGTACTGTTCTGTTATTCTCCATGAGCCCACAGCTTGCTGCAGACCTTCTTTAGAAAACCTGTCTGCCTCTTCATTCCTGTCCCTGTAAATGTGATCAATGGAGAAAACATTAAACTGCAGTTTTAAATTTTGGATTTCTTCTAATAATGGCATCAACATATAATGCTGGCATCTATATTTCCCAATGACCCAGTTAACCACATTCAGCGAGTCTCCAAAAATCTGAACAGCAAGGATATTTTTGTGAATGAGCCAGCAAAGGAGTAATTTTAAGGCTGAGAGTTCTGCAAAATTATTTGTACCCATCCCAAGACCCACTGAGGCTTTTAGCGAGTGAGAGGGGCTAATGTGAATAATAATCCCGGCTCCTGTGATGTTATTTTGGGCTGCCCCGTCAAAAAAATCCCACGGGATCCCATCTCTAATATGAAACTCCTTCCGATGATCTGATTTTAAAGGACCTTCCGGCTCAGGTAAGCTGGCGAGAATGGCAGTGCTTTGAATTGCAATAGCTACCGCTGGAGTGGATTTTTCTCTAAAGATACTTCGATTCCTGGCGATCCAAATGCCCCAGCAAATGATGGGGGGGAGATTTCTCAGATTCTTCACATGAAAATGGTTCCACCAGTATTCCCAGGCATTGGACATAACTTCCCCCTCCCACCTTACTTTGATGTTCAAGAGCCTTTCCACTTCATTCCAGACTTGCCTTGTAAAAGGACAGGCGAGAAACAGATGCGGAATGGATTCTGAGTCTGCAAAACATAAAGGGCATCTGCCAGGACCCTGCTTGAAACGAGATTGAAGAATCTCCCATGAAGGGATCTTATTTTTTAAAGCGCACCAGAAGAAAATCCTAGCTTTTTTGGGACACTTCAGTTTAAACAAAGGCTTTGCCCACCAAACAGGAGGGTCCCATCCCTTTTTCTTCATCAAAAAATTATACCCAGCCTTAGGAGAATATAAACCTGTCTCAGAATGAGCCCAAACCAGGGAGTCCGGTCTGTCCTTTAATCTAACATTTGATCTTCTAAGCTCCTGAAGAAAAAGCTGCCATTCATTCCTCCATATGGGATCTAAGCCTAAATCATCTTCAGTTTTCCAAGACTGCCCCCATATAGATGACTGCTCCATATTTGCTATCTGATTTAGGCTTTTGATTCCTTTATCATCCAGGTGAATGAGCAAATCAGGGGGTAGAGCAAAACCTTCGCTACACCCTACCCACGGATCCCTGCCAATCCTCAAGCTTTCACCATTTCCAACCCGCCAAGCCAAACCTTGTTCAATTAGTTTAAAGGCCTCTGTAGTGGCTTTCCAAATAACAGAGCAGTTCCTTCCTTTTTTGTTTGGGCTCCTAATCCAATCTTCAAGAGGAACGGGATCAATATATTTTCTCTTGACAACTCTAGTCCAGAGATTCTCCGAATTTATAATTCGCCATCCTGATTTTGCTGCCAAAGATTGGCTGAAGTCAAAAGGACTTTTTAAACCCCATCCACCCCAATCTTTTGGTCTAGCAATTTTATCCCAAGCCACCCAAGGAAGAACTGTGTCCTCCTTAGACCCTGACCACAGAAACCTGCTACAGATCTGTTTGATTTTATGGAGTGTCCCTTTGGGGATCCAAGTCAAAGCAGCCCAATAAACCGGAATAGCCTGAAGAACAGAATTTACCAGAGTAAGTCTTCCTGCCCGCGATAACCACTTGAAACTCCAATGGGATATTTTTTGTTCAATCTTTGCCACCAACCCATTCCAGTCCTGTTTTTTATAAGAGGATGGTTTTAGCCAGAAACCAAGATATTTGAAGGGCTGCTCCATATTACAGATTCCAAAAGGCAGGTAAGAAGCAATCAAGATCTCCTCTTGTCTACTGAACCCTTCGAAGATTAATTGAGACTTCCTCTCGTTTATTTGAAGCCCTGTAGCTTTCAGGAACAGATCAAGAATGATTTTAATCTCTTTAATTTCATTTAAGCTCCCATTTGTGAATAAAAGAATATCATCGACAAAAAGTAGATGAGTTATGAACAAATTAACAGCAACTTCCAAACCTTTGACCAAACCTGATCTCTTGGCATTTGAAATCAACCTACTTAGTCCTTCTGCTGCTAGGAGAAAAAGCAAAGGAGATAGAGGACATCCTTGTCGCAAACCTCTTTGGCTTTTAAAAAATTTGGAGGCAGCCCCATTGTTACACTAAAAAATGTCACCATGGCTATTTACAGTTGGTATGGCTCTATCAACAGTCATACTACCCTCTTGAGCAAGTCTTATGCCTCTGCTATTCATGTCAAACTCCAAGAAAGAGAGAAAGTCTTTATAAATATGTTTATCTCTGGGTACGCAGGTTCTCTCAAACCTTGCCTGCGGGTACGCACCTATTGTTCATAAGGTCTGCGTCCAAGGATGCTCTGTATCTAAAGGGACAGGTGCGTCCCTCTGAAAAGGCTAAAATGCGCAAGTTTTATCTTCAAAAACTTACTTGTGGTCATTTCTAGAGCATTCTAGAAGGTTGTTTGATGTGTATTGAGCGCCTCCAGATGGTTCATGCACTCCTACCAAAGAGGAACTTATCCCATCAATAAGGGAGTGATCCCATCCAAAGAGGGGACTATCCCATTGATGGTGGACCTGATTAACTTCCTCTTGAGCACTATAAATACAGGCATTGGGCCAGAAGCAGGGGAGGTTGAAAGCTATACATTTCTAAGGGTAAATGCTGCAAGAATTAGGACTCCCATTTAGAAGCTTGTGAGGAGAGATTGCCATCTTTACTTGTTCTATTTGGAAGTGGGTGAGCTTTGTCAAAGTAGAGGAAAACTCTTGTGGACCCTGGAAGGAGCTTGCACAACACCAAGGCTCAGGTTGTAATGGTTCCTTTTGATTACCTTTAATGCAAATTGGTCCATTCTTCTCAATAACTTGTTGTTTATGGGTTATTTCATGTACTCCTTGGTCTATATGTTGAATATGCTTTGTTTTATGTTATAATCAGGTGCTATTTAATTGTTTGACTGTTGGTGATTGCAGGTTTTAGAGAAAAGGAGGAGCTCATCCAGATCAACAAAGCTTGGACTTCTACAACAGCGTTTGGACAAAGGTAAGAACGAAACACTTGATTTCTCATATCATAATGCATGTTTAGAGAAGGATAGCTCCAGTTTGTTTTGTTTGTCATTAGAATGTCTTAGACTTCTAGGAAGGTCAGTTGTGTCCGCACCCTTGACTGATTCCGTGTGACAAATTGGCGACTCCACTGGGGATAGATTCCATTGATGAGAAGAGTCTTTTCTTTTGTGTGAACTTGGCTTTGAGAAAAATGGTTTATTTTTCTGGTTTTGGCTCTGTGACCTTGTCTCTGGGTGGGTTAGCTTAGGATTAGTTTTATTTTGTTTTTTCTTGAATTTTCTAGTAGGACGCACCCTCTGAGTATTGCACAGTGCGTCCCTGGACGCACTGTCGCCGTGTGCACAGTGCGGGCCCGCACCTGTTCTAACAGGTTGCCTGCGTCCCCTGCTAAAATTTAATAAAATTCCATTTTTTGCATTTTTTCTCTTAGTTTTTGCTTTTTCTTAGTTTTTACTGCCCAGATCCATTAGTCTCCTGTCAAAGATCTTCACCTAAGCTTGTTTCATTAGCATTCCTGCTTTAGGCTTTCATCAATTGGGTGTTTTGAGTCTCTTTTTTGAGAAATTCTTAATTTGATTTCCTTTGGTCATTACTTGGAGGTTTGTCTCAGTCCTTTCACAATTTTGCATCTTTTTGCTTCTGTTTTTGCTTCTTGGGGGGCTAAATTGTGTATGAGTGTTAATCGCCTCTGAGTGTTTTTATTTTTTGATCTTTGGAACTCTCACCCAATTTTCTCGACTTGCACTTGATTGGTTCTTAGATTGCATTAGAATCATCTTGTGTTTGAGAATTCTCTTGCATAGATCACATTTGCATAATTAGAATTCTCATCTTCAGAATATGAATGAAAAATGTGCATAGATTACATTTGCATACTTTTCAAGTGAATTGTGCTTAGATTACCATTGCATAGTTTACATTCTGAAAAATCAATCGTAGATTTAGATCAGCTTTCTTTGATTTGAATTTGCACAAAAAATAAAAATAAAAAAATGGTTTGGAATGATTTGCATTAGTTTTTCTTGATGAAATTAGTGCATTAGAGAATTTGATATTTTTCTCTTAGTGATCAATTTTTTCATTGTTGGAAGTGAATGGAAACTCTCTCCTTACTTTAGTTAGGATTCATCGAATTGAAAGGATTGCATTATCATATTCGATTGCATTCAGTTGAGTCAGGTCATAACACCATTGGTTTCATATCCATTTACCTATTTGAGTAATAACAACCTTAATAACACAAAGCTTAATTAAAATTCATCTAGTAATTTTTTACATTTCTAGGGCTCTGAAGCACCAACATAGCTTAGGCTAGTGTCTTGGAGTAGGTGAGTACTTAACTCTCCAAGACAGTAAAACCAAACAAGTAGCTGATCTTGTGATAGAATCAAATCCAATTGTTACATTTACACTCTGGGAAAGCTCCTCTTAAAGGAGAAGCACGAGCTCGTGTCCGAACCAGTGAGGGGATCCATCCTCCCTCGTTGGGAAAGACGCCAGACACACACGTATTACAAACGGTAAACCTCGGATTAACCATTGTCGAGGAGCCAGGGGCCACTTATCGGTAAACCTTGGATTACTGTCAAGGAGCCAGTAAGGGGATTGAGCTTGCTACTCTGCCCTTGCGTGCTATCGGAGTTTAGACTGTTCCCCCAGGTGTACTTGTGGCCGTTGGTAACCTTAGTGACCATAATCTTTAGGATTCTACCCAAGGTGACGGTGGAGGGAAGGTCCCACTGTACCTGGAGCAGATGTCGGCTATACTCACTTGGATTTTCTAGGGGGTTCACTTCACTCGAGACGGTTAAAGTGGAGGAACTTGGTCCAGTCTATTCATTAAGCAGGTTGTCAGGGTAACTGTTCCACCCACTATTTCTGTACTGGATTCTGCGAGGTTGGGCTTAATCACCAACTAGTGTTTTCGGTCCAGAGAGCTTACTGTTTGTGTGTGGTTTGACTCCTAGATTTGATAGCGCGCGTTAATTTGTTTGTTTTTACTTTTAGAGACCATAGGTGTGAATTGTGAATTTTAATTGTTAGGTGTAAATTGTGAATTGTTAATTTTAGTTTAAAATTGTTAATAAAATTCACTGAAGTTGAATATAATGGCAAATGTTCCGGAATTTATCAACCTAGGAACCCCTCCTAATGAGAATCCTAGTACTTTTCCTTACTTTGGGAATGTTGGTCCTCCTTATATGGCTACTTTGTCATTACCTGGATTTACAATAGGTTTACAGATATGGTTATTTTCAACTTCGTTGGCCCAAAATACTCCAATTGTTCCACCTCAACCGAATGCTTCACCTCAACAGAGTTCACCATCTCAACATGACCAACCTTCTGTTGACCCTTTACCTTCTTCGCCTAATTTTTCTTCCTCCATTTCTTCCTCTTCGCCTGGTAAAAGCCTTGATGCTAGTAACCAGGAGGTTAAGAAGAAGAAGAAAGGGAAGAAGAAGAAAAAGAAGAAGAAGCAAGATAAGAAAGGAGTCAACCAACCAACCATGGCTGTAAGTGTTAATTGTGTTGAGGAAAATTCCGACATGCACCGTAAACCCAAATACCCTTGCAGGCTTTGTAAGGGTGACCACTTCCTTGTGAATTGTCCTGGTATTCCAAAGGTCTTGGAAGTATGGTCAGAAAAATCTCATCAACTTTCCATTGATCCATCAACCAGTGATAGTCAGGTTCCTGGGAAAAAGGGTAAAGTTAGGTTTCCTTGTAAGTTATGCAAAGGGAGTCATCAAACTCACATTTGCCCTCACATGGATGAAGCCTCAACATTGTTGGAAAACCTTACTGTTCCACAGCAAGAATTTCCAACTGGTTACCGTAAAATTTCTCCCAACCTACCGTCATCTAACGGAGTGATTGATTTAAATTCAAGTATAGTCGATCACACTCTCCCATTGGAGAGTGAAACTCATGTCACTCAGGTTGATGATCAATTAGTTGATCAAGTGGTCGATTCAATTTCACATTCGGTCGATCCCACTTTCCCTTTAGAGAGTGAACTTCATACCGCTCAGGTTCTTCTTGTTACATCAGATTCTTCTATGCCGGGGGGCATTTCACCTGTTTCTACAGAACCCCCTCCAAGCACTGAAGTCTTTTCCTTTGATTGGAATAGACTGACAGAACCTCGTCTTCCTTCCTCCATCCCATTCCAAATCATTGTCAAGGCTGGTGGTAGGGACATACATCGTACTCAGGTAGATGAAGGTGCTTCTGTTAGTATTTTATCCTCAACTGTTTGGAAATCTTTGGGTTCCCCTCAGCTTGCGCCTATTACGCAGAATCTGAAAGCTTTTAACAGAACCATTAGTGAACCTTCCTAAGTGTTCCATTACCTTGGAAGGTAAAACTGTCTGTATTGATCTTGTGGTAGTTCGAGGTCCCTTGGATTTCAATTTACTCCTTGGGCGAGACTATGTTTATGCAATGAAAGCCGTCGTATCGACACTCTTTCGCGTGATGTCTTTCCCTCACAATGGCAGTATTGTGACTGTAGACCAGCTTTCGTTCCCTAGTCTTGTTTCAACTACCAATAATATGACACCCCTAAATGTTCCTGATTCTAAAGTGGTATCTACCCTGCCACGGGTTAATTATGTGGCAACCGGTCCCATGTTTTCAGTTACCGATGTAAGTGAGCCTCTCACTGTTGATTTAGATCCGGTAATTGACATGGAAAACTCTACAGGATTATTTGAACACGATGTTCTTATCCCTTTTGAGTCCCTTGACGTGTGTTCCCTCCAAAAAACTATTCTTCCTTCGGATGAAGACCTTTTGGAAGCCATGATCAAGGTGTGTCCATTGACATGTCTTTCTTCTAGTTGGCAGCCATGATCAATGTTGCGAGGATAGTTTTTTCTTGTATCAACCTCGTTAAAAAATGAAACAAGGAGCACGAGGAAAGTTCCTTTTACTGTGTCAACCTCGTTAAAAAATGAATCAGTGTGTATGAGGATAGTTCTTTTACTGAGTCAACCTCATTAAAAAATGAATCAGGTAGATTGTAGAAAGTAGGATTTTGCGAGGATAGTTTTTTCTTGTATCAACCTCGTTAAAAAATGAAACAAGGAGCACGAGGAAAGTTCCTTTTACTGTGTCAACCTCGTTAAAAAATGAATCAGTGTGTATGAGGATAGTTCTTTTACTGAGTCAACCTCATTAAAAAATGAATCAGGTAGATTGTAGAAAGTAGGATTTTACGAGGATAGTTTTTTCCTGTATCAATCTCGTTAAAAAATGAAACAGGCTAGCACGAGGAAAGTTCCTTTTACTGTGTCGACCTCGTTAAAAAATGAATCAGTGAGCATGAGGATAATTCTTTTACTGAGTCAACCTCATTAAAAAATGCATCAGCTAGATTTTAGGATATCTAGTTAGATTGTAGAAAGTAGGATTTTGTGAGGATAGTTCCTGTTACTGAGTCAACCTCGTTAAAAAATGAATCAGGTTTGAGGATAGTCCCTGTTATTGAGTCAACCTCGTTAAAAAATGAATCAGGTGTGAGGAAAGTTCTTTTCTTGTGTCAACCTCCTTAAAAATGAAACAACTCCCTTTTCAAGTTAAATATTAAAAGTAAACCTTCATTTCATCCAGCCGGTTGAATGCAATGAAGCCTGGGGGGCATGTACCTCATTTTGCATCATTATACTGGGGGCATGCAAACTTTTTGAGCATAGTTCCTTGTCTTGTGTCAAGCTCGTTAAAAAATGAAACAAGGGTAGGTTAAGTAGGCAGATTGTAGAGAGTAGTCATGAGCATAGTTCCTTGTCTTGTGTCAAGCTCATTAAAAAATGAATCAAGGATTTAGAGCATAGTTCCTTGTCTTGTGTCAAGCTCGTTAAAAAATGAATCAAGGTTTTTAGAGTAAAGTTTTTGTTAGGTAATTTGTAGAGTAGTTATGAGCATAGTTCCTCATCTTGTGTCAAGCTCGTTTAAAAAATGAAACAACTCCCACGAGTCTTTCCAAGATCTTGAAAGTAAAGCTTCATTCCATCCACCTCATTGAATGCAATGAAGCTTGGGGGGCATGTACCTCATTTTGCGTCATTATGCTGGGGGCATGTGAACTTATAACAAGCATAGTTTTTCGTTTCAAGCTTGCGTAAACATGAAACCGGATCCGAGCATAGTTCTTTTCCTGTGTCAAGCTCATTAAAAAATGAAACAAATCCTCCTCTACTTGAGTCGAGAGTTTGACTAGATCTCGTAAATGTTAAGTTGTATTTTTAGGTTAGTTACGTAATTTTAGGTCAGGTCTTTCAAATGATCTCGTGCTTGAACCTTCATTTCATCCACCATAGTTGAATGAAATGAAGCTGGGGGGCATGCGCTCTAGCAGTTATGCTTAGGGGGCATCAAGCACAATTTTCTTTTTGTTTCAAGCTTGTGTAAAAAATGAAGCTACTTTGAAGCATAGTTTTTATCCGTTTCAAGCTTCTGTAAAAATGAAACCTATTTCGAGTCAATTTCAGTTATTTTCAAGACTCGTTAAACTCATGAAAATGCCGAGTTCTTTCCGTCTTTTCCTGCTCGTAAATTAAATTGAAAGTCGGTCATATGAGTACATTTTTATCATTTTTTCGAACTCATTAAAACTTACGAAAAAATGAAAATCATGAGTACATTTTTATCATTTTTTCGAACTCGTTAAAACTTACGAAAAAATGAAACCTCAGAGTCATCTTTTAAGCCCTTTTCTGACTCTTAAAACATGAAAAGATTACCGAGCGTTTCTTTTACACTCGTTAAAACAGAATTAAAAGACGGTCCCCTTATAGCTCTTTTCTGACCGTAAAATCAGGAAAAGATTGCCGGGTTTTTGTCATTTCAAATTCGATACGGAAATAAAACGACGTGTCCTTGATCGCTTTTTACTTTTCAGGTCAGTGGCACTAATTATGAAAGTACTCCTTGGTCATAAGATCAAGCGGTTCCCCCAGGTATTATTTTATACTTTTTCGGGCTTGAGGGACACAAATTTACGAAAAAGTTCAACTTGGAGTCTCCTTAAGTTTTTCAGACTCTCTAAAATTGAAAAACGCCGAGTTTCTCCTATACTGGGCTCGTTAAACATTTCACAGTAGAGGACCTGTTCAATTACAAACAGGAACGAACCACTCCTTCCTAGGGTTCGAATCAAAACTGGGTTGGACTCATCCGAAGGATGAGCTTATAATCAAGCATATGTTATCCTCCTCAAGCTTGTTAAAAATAAAGAGGTACTTGCCAGAAATGGTGGGGGAAAAGAGAGAAGAATGAGCCTATTTGTTACCTTTTGTCTCAGAAGAAACTTTATTACCACTCTTGGACACGACACTTTTCATTCACCTGGGTTGGGAAATCCTTTACCTCACAGTTGATCAAACCACTTTTGAAAGTCTTCAACCGGGTTCCGGGGATTAACTTTGAGTTATTTCGCACCAAACCATCTGTCGTGTCGTTATGTGTCTAAGAGGTCTGCAAACAAAACTTTCATCTGCAAAATACTTGTCATCCATTTGACCATCCCTGAGTCAGTCCTTACAGCAACATTTCTCCAACTTGAACAATGATTTCGTGTTGTGGGCTTGCCTGCAATGGGTCACTTTCTATCGACATCAGCACATTATCTAGAGAGATGACTTAGAAATCGTCAGTGCCTCGAAGTCTGCATGCATCAATGGCAGGTTTCTCGCCTTTGACGTCAGTTTACATCATTGACTTTTGATCGAAGGATTCTGTGAAATGTTCGACATCAACTCATTCATTCACATCTCATGGATTGTACTGGGTACTTTGAGAACCATTGACATTACTGGTGGTCTCTCTCACGCTTGTTAACAGTTCACATCATCGACTGGTAATCAAGTGGTTTCTACCATGTTCGAAATCGACTCATTTATTCGCATGGCTAGAATCGTACCAATTCGAGAAGTAGGAATGAAGACCCTGGATCGAATCTTTACCATCCAGGCTGCGAGGAGTTTTGTATTCATTATCTAAGTAGACTAACCATAAACAGATGGCTGCGCCCATACTGTGTCTACAAAAGTCCATGATTATGATGTACTGCAAAATCATTTCTGTATCAGAGTAGTTAGTCTGTTAGTTAAAATTTTAATCTGAGTATGGGAATGCCTACCTCAGTGATGATATAATCTTATACATGTATTTTGTGTTGAAAATTGCAGGTTCTGACCAGGTGCTCCACGAGATAATCCTCGAAACGATAAAGCGCTTCACCCTTCCTAGATAATACAAAACCCTAATCTATTCCAGGCTTCGCACTTTAGGGGGCAATCTGTTACACTAAAAAATGTCACCATGGCTATTTACAGTTGGTATGGCTCTATCAACAGTCATACTACCCTCTTGAGCAAGTCTTATGCCTCTGCTATTCATGTCAAACTCCAAGAAAGAGAGAAAGTCTTTATAAATATGTTTATCTCTGGGTACGCAGGTTCTCTCAAACCTTGCCTGCGGGTACGCACCTATTGTTCATAAGGTCTGCGTCCAAGGACGTTCTGTATCTAAAGGGGCAGGTGCGTCCCTCTGAAAAGGTTAAAATGCGCAAGTTTTATCTTCAAAAACTTACTTGTGGTCATTTCTAGAGCATTCTAGAAGGTTGTTTGATGTGTATTGAGCGCCTCCAGATGGTTCATGCACTCCTACCAAAGAGGAACTTATCCCATCAATAAGGGAGTGATCCCATCCAAAGAGGGGACTATCCCATTGATGGTGGACCTGATTAACTTCCTCTTGAGCACTATAAATACAGGCATTGGGCCAGAAGGAGGGGAGGTTGAAAGCTATACATTTCTAAGGGTAAATGCTGCAGGAATTAGGACTCCCATTTAGAAGCTTGTGAGGAGAGATTGCCATCTTTACTTGTTCTATTTGGAAGTGGGTGAGCTTTGTCAAAGTAGAGGAAAACTCTTGTGGACCCTGGAAGGAGCTTGCACAACACCAAGGCTCAGGTTGTAATGGTTCCTTTTGATTACCTTTAATGTAAATTGGTCCATTCTTCTCAATAACTTGTTGTTTATGGGTTATTTCATGTACTTCTTGGTCTATATGTTGAATATGCTTTGTTTTATGTTATAATCAGGTGCTATTTAATTGTTTGACTGTTGGTGATTGCAGGTTTTGGAGAAAAGGAGGAGCTCATCCAGATCAACAAAGCTTGGACTTCTACAATAGCGTTTGGACAAAGGTAAGAACGAAACACTTGATTTCTCATATCATAATGCATGTTTAGAGAAGGATAGCTCCAGTTTGTTTTGTTTGTCATTAGAATGTCTTAGACTTCTAGGAAGGTCAGTTGTGTCCGCACCCTTGACTGATTCCGTGTGACACCCATTTATCAGAACAACAAAACTTACATTTGAGATGCACCCCATGATCCAGTTTATAAACTCCGCCTTAAAGCCTAGATGAGTCAAAAGCATCCTTAGGTATGTCCAACTAATCCTGTCATAGGCTTTTGAAAGGTAGATTTTAAGCACAACCCCCTTTTTGTTTTCTTGCCTGATACTGTGAATAGTTTCCTGGGCTACCCCGATTGCTTCATGAATTTTCCGACCATCCAGGAAACCAAATTTCTCCTTTGAAATACATGAGGATAAAATAGGTTTCAGGCAAGGATAATTTTAGGGGCGAATGTTCGCCCTTTGGTGAAATTAAGGGGTTTTAAATTTTTAGTGGGCGAATATTTTGTATCATAGTACATTTTTACAAATCACCTCAAATAGCCCACCTTATTTTAAGGGAGAGGGTAAAAAAGGTAAATTTAGCCCTTGAAATTAGGACTTACAACCTTCCATTCGCCCATTTTCAAGAATAGGTTTTATTTAAGTGAATCCATTCGCCCATTTTCAAGAATAGGTTTTATTTAAGTGAATCCTATGGGCCAAATACCATATTTATAAAAGAGGTATAGTAAATTAATAAAAAAATAAATAAATGAGAGGTATGGTCAATAAATAAAACATTTTTTTATATTTACTCCATAGGTCACCTTATATACATGTAATGGTGTAAACAAATAAAAATATAAGTAAAGTGGAGGTATGGTAAATAAATAAAACGTATTTTTATACTTACTCAAACGGTATGGTAAATAAATAAAAATATAAATAAACTAGACGTACCGTAAATAAATAAAACCTCTTTTTATATTTAGTCCATAACCCTCGTTCTATTTATGAAGGCTTAAGAAAGAGGTTTTATTTAAGTGAATCCTATGGGCCAAATACCATATTTGTAAAAGAGGTATGGTGAATTAATAAAAATATAAATAAACTAGAGGTATGGTAAACAAATAAAACATTTTTTTATATTTACTCCATAAGTCACCTTATATTTAAGAAAACTCAAAAAATGGGTTATATTTAGGTGAAACCTATGGCCAAAATACTATGGGACAAATACCATGGACTAGATTGTTATTAATACCATGCAAAAAACCATTATTAACCCTAATATTAGAATTAATAAAAATAAAAATGGCACATGGTATTGACCCATGGTATTCACCAAAATGGCACATGGTATTGACCCATGGTATTCACCTGGAATGTAGCCTATTTAAATGGGGGAACTAAACCAGCATGTAGCCTATGCTAAGATTCACTAGGACTTTACAAAGTTTTATTATTTAGTGAAAGACTCGCGAAGATCTTACAAGATTTTATAATTGAGTAAAATATTCGCCATGCCTGGAGAGAGATTCGCCAAAAAATTAAATATACATATTATATTATTGATAAAATCGCCTTCCATTTTTCCTATATAACATGGAGATTCGCCCATTTATTATATTTATAAATTTAGGGGGGGTTCTTAAAATTTTCCCTGGTTTCAGGCGAACCGCAATGATTTTTGCAATAATCTTGTAAATAGTATTGCACAGCGAAATAGGCCTGAAGTCTTCAAAAGTAGCCGGGTCCTCTTTTTTTGGGATAAGAGCAATGAAAGTTGAGTTAAAAGGACCATAAATTTCTCCTTTCTTCCTTGATTCCTCCACTACTTCAGTAAGTTCGGCTCCAATTGAATCAAAAAAATGGGAAAAAAGCTCGATGGTCCAACCATCTGGCCCCGGGCTTTTATCTTTAGCCATAGATTTAATTATACTTTCTACTTCCTCCTTAGTCACTTCTCTGAAGAGGTCTTCAGCATCCTCCTCCTCCACAAAACGGGGGAAAGCTTGTGCTGTTCTGATAATTTCCGCTAAAGAGCTCCCCCCAGGGTCAGAGAAAAGGGATTGAAAATGGCTCTTACCCATGTTTGATAACTCCTCAAAAGATGAGGCCTCTCTACCTTCAGAGTCCTTCAACTTCCATATGGTATTTGCATTTCTCCGGCCCTTTGCATAGTTATGAAAAAATTTTGTATTTTCATCCCCCGCTTTCAGCCAGATAGCCCTACTTTTCAATCTCCACTCCTCTTCTCTATCCAGCAATATCTTTGCTCTACTCTTTTCTAGAGCCAGAATTCTTTCTTTCGACTCCTGGGTTGCATAAGCATCAGCCTCTGGATCTTCTAATACACGAAGGGCCTCATCAATAGTGGCCAAATCTTCATTTTGTTTTTTCCTTCTAGCTGAGGCCCATTCAATGACTGCTTTCTTAAGTCTTTTTAGGTTTTCCATGAAACAGGCTCCTTTATTCTCCGAATGACCGATGCCCGAATGTCTCCAGGTATCTCTGAAAAGTTGATTGAAAGAGTCCTCCTGTAGCCAAGAGGCATTGAATTTGAACGGAGCAGCCGGCTTTGGAGGGGGTTTGGAGAATTCCAGCAAGATGGGAAAATGGTCCGAATTCCCCCCTTCACCCACCCATTGCCTGAACAAAGGTATATTGGATGCCAACCTTTCACTGATGAGGAACCGATCCAATCTTTTTGCAATTCTATCCTCCCCCGTTCTTCTGTTCCTCCAAGTAGGTTTAGCTTTTATGATATTTACATCAATCAGCTTATGAGTATGAAGAGCATTTGAGAAATAATCAGTCAGAGGATCTTCCCTCGCAAGAGGCCCCCAAGCTTCAGCGATCCCCAGGGAGAAATTAAGATCTCCCCCAATTATCAGGTTTTTATCCTTTATCAGACCTTTTGAGAGGAGATCGTTCCAGAAAGAAACCCTTCCCTGACATGGACCATAGACATTGACAAACAGAAGGGGAATATCAAAATCAGGGGAAACGATCTCCATACCCAAAACATTTGGCAGACCCCAGAAATTTAACATCTTCAATCTTCCTTCCTTAAAACCCATAGCAAGCCCTCCTGAATGACCTGAGGCATCCAGAGCTATGAAAGTCCAACCCGGAAAGGAGGATCGCAGGGCAGCTTCAATATCAGTACTTTTGCCCAAGGTTTCTTGAAGGAAAACAATATCCGGGTTGTGACGAGAAATAAGGTCTTTTAAAGCCAGTTTTTTGGGTTTACTGGCTAAACCCCTGCAATTCCATGAAAGACAAATCATTTTTTAACCGCCTCAGGGGTTTTAGCTGCTCTAAGCGCCCCAGGGATCGACATTTGTTTGCCATCAGCCACATCAAATATTGCTTTAACTTGGGCTTTTGAGAGAAAAGATTTTCGACCTCTACCTCTTTTTGATAAACTCTTAGAAGCCTCAGCACCTAACCCACCTACAGACTCCATAACCTCATTCGAGCAAACAGACTTCTTACTGAGGGATCTAAGGTTATAATGACAAACAGAAGAGGAAGGACCCAGACCCTGACTCTTCGGGGGATAATCCTCACTGTTCAGATTTAAGGAGGGAATAGCAGCTGAAAGGTTTTCAATATTTTGCATGACATCATTACAATTGTTTAACAGAGGACTGCACCCGACGATTGAATCAGAAATAAAGGGAGAAGTGACTGGGGAGGATTGCATACTGGATGGGTCACCTTCAGGAGCGATGGCCGGATCAGCACGATGCGTTTCCAAGTTCGGCTGGTCAACTGAAGCACGGACCGGGTCCCCATCCTCCCGAGGCTCTCCCTCCTTTGACTGATGAAGGAGATCTTCCATAGATTTTTCATTTGGAAAAGACCCCGCCACCGGATTCTCAGTATTCCTCATAGAACCCTCCCACTCCTCTTCTTTGCTTTGAATCCTCCTTCTTCTCTTCCCCAATGGGCAATCCCTCGCCAGATGCCCATACTCGTGACAGCGGTGGCAACGAAAAGGCAGGAGTTCATAATCCAGGGGCTGTTCGAAGACATATTCCTTATACTGCAACGTGATTGATTCTGCCAGACCTTCCTTCGGATTGAGCCTTACTAATATCCTTGCCACAACTTTTTCATAGGTATGGAGAAACGATCTATCAGCATCCAGATAGGTGCCCAAGAGATTCCCTATAGATTTGAAAACGGAATCCACCCATAGAAAGGGGGGCAGATTAGGAGCCCTGACCCAAACAGGGAATTCTTCGAGCTTTTCTTTTGAGGCGTCGAAAAGGGGGGACCATCTTTTAAAGAAAACAGGTCGCTTCCCGAAAGCCCAGTTCCTCCCCTCGACCCATTCCAGAGCCTCCTTACTGTCAAAACTAACCATAAACCAACCCTTGACCAGAGTGTTGGTCTTGAAAGAGTTTGCCGGAGTTTCCAACCACTGGCTCTCCGCCCACTGCCTTAAGGATTTGCCTGATACAGGGCGCCCTCTAACTCTGCCCACGAGAGTACACGCTGCCACATCCAAAACATCCTCCACCTGCACGTCCATACCAAGTACCAAATTCGCAAAACGCTTCTTCTTCAGATGTTTAGCCTTCTTCCTTTTTTCCCCTGTCTTCTGCGTTTCTGGCTCCGAACCCTTGTCCCCGAACTCAGGGTTTTGGTCCCCTACCACCCTTTGCGGACCGCATCCATTCACTGCTGGCTGATCAACCCCAATTCTGGGAGGGGTTTCAATCAAACCTTCAACAGGACTCCCCACTTCTCCTTCATCCAAAATCCCATCCTCTATCACCTTACCAGCACCGAGGGAATGAGCAAGATTCCCCTGATTTACAGCCTTAGCAGGTCCTGCAAAAGACCCCTCCGCCCCTACAAACCTCTGAGAGGAGTCTTTTGAAAAAAGAACCCTGTTAACAGACGGAGGAATGCTTTTGCCGCCCACCTCTTTCCCAGCTATTTGTATACCCCCTACAGGCCTCCAAATCCCTATGTTTTGAGAAGAGCTAATGATATCCTCAAGGCCGCCAGACGGGCAAAAAACTTTTGAAGGGGAGAAAGACTTACTGTCGGGTGGGGTGATAAACTTGTCTCTCCACGCGCCTAACTTTGCTTGAGGGTTTTCCTCCTCAGAACCCTTGCCGATATTACCGAGGCCGCCTGAAAGATCCCAACTCTCGTCCAACAGACCTTTGGCGATTTTAGAACTTCGCGAGCCTCCTGCCGAGGACAATGCCGACGCATGACTATCAAACTGCCCAAAAAACTTGCCGATATTCTGCTCATTGATCTCCTTTCCCCAGACCGAGAGAATATCTTCCGGGGTTGGGTCAAGTTCCACCGTTTCATTTGGAATTACCATGGTAAAAAACACAAAAAACCCCCGTAATAACTGACGCCTCCTCGCAACCGTTACCCGGGAAGAACGCTGAAAACCGCTTGCAGGCAAAGTAGTTGACCTCGCGAAGGGAACAGAACATAAAAAAGCCTAGAAAGTTTTCAAAGAAAAAACCACCAGGTATCGAAACCCCACCAAACACAAACCGTGACAGTACCCGTCGCCAGATTGAAAGTGGAAAATTTTTATCCCAGCTGTCTCTTTCTCTGCTTGCCCACCGAAAATCAACCTCGTTGGGTCCGCCAGCACCCAGACTCCCGTACCTGCGTGTCCTCACCTGCGCCGACTGCATCACCTAGGCCTAGGGCCTAGGGTTCCCGGATCGAACCCTACTCTCTCCTGATCCATGCTCCACCTCCCGAGGATCTAAATAAAATGTGTTAAATAGTTACCATTATTTAATAATGTGTAGTATTTTATTTTAATCTTAGAAAAGATGTAATAATTTTTAATGTGTTAATTTATAAAAATGAATAATAGTCATGCCAAGGAATAATTCCCATAATTGATTTTTTCATTAATGTAAACATCATTATATAACATGAAGAGGGGTGACTTTTATAATTCATATTCCAAGGTTGCTTTCTATTCTAGCTATTCATTTTACTTCATTTACATATTTATGATTTGTTCATCCAATTCCTAAGGATTAGGTGTCCAAAATCCCTCCTTAATCTGAAGGAGTGTTTGTGAGTCCAAGCATCATTTTGAATCTTTCAAAATTTTCTCTTCCAAGTGTTTTACTAAAAATTTCTACAATTCACTATTATGTGGAATAATTTTGTAGATGAGTAGTCTTGGCCTCTACATGATATCAAATAAAATGATACTTTATGTTGATCTATTTGGTTTGATCATGGAATTTAGGATACTTGGCTAATTTGATAAGAAAAATATTATCAATCAAAATGAGAGTAGAGTTCACTTGTTTCTCTTGCAATTATTCAAGACTTTTCTTGAGCCATACACTCTCCTTGGTTAATTTTGTAGCTTCCGTGTATTATACCTTTATTGTGGAATTCCTTGGAAATTATTATTTATGTGACCTTCAGGAGACAGTTCTTAATCCAATACTCATAATGTATCTTGAAGTAGACACTCCATTTTCCTTATCTCTATCAAAGTCTAAATCATAATATCCAATCAACTTAAAGTCATCTACTTGCGAATATTTGAGTCCAAAGTATTATGTTCCTTTTTAGTAATTTAGAACTCTTTTTGTAGCAGACCAATGTCCTTCAAAAGGATTTTTCATAAACCTGGAAAGGATTCCAACAACAAATGAAATATCTGGTTTTATAGTGGTGAGGTAGATAATACTTCCCACAAGTTGTTTATACTTAGTTGTATCCTATTCATTTTCTTCTTTAGATGTGAGCTTCATATTTTGTTCCATTGGAGTGCATCAGAGTGGACAAAGGATTGCATTCAACAATGCCAAACTTATTCAAAAGTTCTCCAATGCACTTTTTTTGAGAGAGGAATATATAATTTTGATGTTGGGTCACTTCAATGCCTGAGTAATAGTGAAGGTATCCTGAATATGTCATCTCAAACCCTTACTTCAACTCTTTGTTTATGGACGTAATGTAGTTTGTACTATTCCTTGTTATCCATAAATCATCTACATCTATCACAAGATATAGAAAAAATTGGCCAACTTTCTTGAAAATAGAGTTTCATCAACAAGATTAAATTGTTTGAAATTTAATTTAAGAAGATTCTTAGTTAATTTTTCATACCAGGCTCATAGTGCTTGTTTTAGGCCATATAAGGATTTGATGAGTTTGAATACTTTCTATTTTTTCCCTTCACAACAAATCATTTTGGTTGAGACATGAAGACATTTTTCAAGTATCTATTCAATAAAGCAGTATTCACATCCATCGAGTGGACTTTCCATCTGTTCTATGTTTCCAAGGAAAAGAGAGCCTAGATGGTGGCCCATTTTGCAGTGGGGGAAAAGGTCTCTTTATAATAAACAACTCTTTTATATGAAATTAAATTTTCCATTAGTCTTGCTTTGTTATTTTAAAGTGAGCCATCTGATTTATACTTTTGCTTGTAGACCCAATTGCAGCGAATTGGTTTGGTTCTAAATGGAGGATCCACTAGCTTCCATGTTCCACTCTTTATGAGAGTATCATACTCCTTATTTTCTACTTTCCATTCATCATGAGAAGTAGAATATTTAAAGGAATTTAGGTTAAAATTAGTAGACCAATTCAATTAACAACCATATGGAACATCCAAATCATCAACAAAATTATAACCATCTATGTCACCCCCATTTTGTCTGGTGGAACTTCTAGTTATCGTCTTTTAGACTTCATCAGGGTGAACATTTACAAGTTTTTTGGTGAGCCATTTTGGGGGACATTTATTAGATGGTACAAGTTTCTTTGTTGATTGAGTTGGGGCTGCATCAATATTTAGCCATCCAATCCTCTTAATCACATCACTGAAAGGGTCTTCTTGATTTCAAGCAGTAGCCAAAACTTCATGAGGGGGAGGTAGTGATTTAGAAGGAAATTCATAGATTGATCCAATATAGGGACACCCCATTCAAGATGGGGAATTTCATTATCAAATTCATGATTGGTTTTTTCATGATTGAATCTATTTTTGTGATTAAGGTGTTTCTCAACAATATTATTAGTTTTAGAATATTCAAGAAAAATCACCTATACAATATAGACTTATTACTTACCTCATCATAAATACGACATTCTTTGGTGGAAATTGAGTACCCCAAGAATATTCACTTTCAACTCCTTGCATCAAGCTTGTTTCTTTGTTCCTTAGGAATCCAGGCTAGCAGGTGGAACCAACGATCATGAGATTCCTTACCAAAGGAATGTGGCCATACCACATATAATAAGGAGTTTTACTTTTGAGAGCATGAGATAAACATCTATTTTTGACATATATTTCACATAGAACTATGTCATCTAAAAACATTAGCTTTACATTTTTGGAAAACATCATTGATTGAACCATATTTAAGATAGCCTTGTTCATTCTTTCAACTACACCATTTTTTTGAGGATTTCATGGAACATTGTTTAATGTCAAATCCCATGTTGGTGAAGATATTTTTAAAATTAATTAGAAGTATATCCTTTTCCGTTATCTATACAAAAGGAGCCAATATGTGATTGTGCATAATTTTCAATCCATGCATGAAATTTTTTGAAAGTTTCAAAAGCTTATGATTTGCTTTTCAACAAGTATATCCAACACATCCAATCCCTAATCATCAATAAAAGTCATCATATATCTATTTTCATTTGCAGAAGGAATAGGCATAGGGGCACATAAATCAGAATGAATTAGTACAATATTTCTATGTGCTCTATAAGAAAAATCATGAAATTCCTATTTGTTATGTTTTACTAGGATACAAACAACACATTTGTTTAGTCTCCTTGGAATAGTTGGAAAACTAGAAACACCATTCCTTTTCAACAAATGAATACCATAATAATTAATATGTCCAAATATTTCATACCATAAAATACTGGATGGAATTTTACCTTCATTATACTATGAAAAACGTGCAGATTTTTGTGCATGAGTAAATGTTCCTTATAGCTTCAACAATATTTCCTCTTCTATTCTAGTCATGACAACTATGCTTTTTGATGCTTTTCATATCTATAATTTTACATTAAACATATGAATGGAGTGTCCTTAGTGGTGAATATGAACATAAGACAATGGTTTCTTCACAGTTTTGGAAGGTGGAGTACATCATGTAGAAAACGTTCAGGAAGTCTAGGAATTTAAAGCCTGATTGTGCCAAGTCTAGATGGCTTAAAAATTGACTTGCTTGAAAAGTACATTGATCCATATAAATTTTCACTAAGTTATTCAAATAATTCTTCTCAAAAGGTCATATTGAAGGATGCACTTGTGTCAAGAAGTTATACATCTTTCCAAGAAGTGAATGAAGTATGAAGAAAATATTCAATTACTCCAATATTGCAATGGGAAACAATGTAATGAGTAGATTCTTGTGCTTTAACTTTTGCAGGATGTAGTGTTTTACCTTTTCCTTATTTTAATTCTTGCTTGATTCTATCCCAAGGGATTTTGCATGTGGATACATCATATACCCCTCGATCACAACAAAGGGAGTGGAGATAATTTTTTTTTCTCCTTAATGGTGTTTACCCCCTTGCCTCCATGGTTTTTCCTTCCAAATCCTCTTCTATCACCTCTTCCTTGAGGAGAATCTCATGATTGATTCTTCTCTTTATGTGCAAGGTACACCTACTTCTTCATGGGATTGAGAACTTGTCTTAAACTTCCAAAAATCTGTTGAATGGTGTTGTAAATGATGTCAACCCTGGGGTTTGAATTTGACTAAACACCAACCATTGATGTCAAATTGTAAATGAACACTCTTACCATTTTTCTGAATTACATCAAGTTGGAAGCTCCATTGTTGGATGGTTGAAAACTGTAGTTCTAGGGTTTAGGTTCTCTAGACTAAGGACATACCCTGCACTTGTTGTAGGCTTTTTAAGAAGCAAACTACGAATGTTGTGATGAAGATCCTTGCCATTGGATTCTACTCATCGAGCCAATTTTGATGATATGTGGCACATCCCGAGAGGCCTCCCGGTTTGACAGATATTTGTGTTTGAAGTTGAAGACCCCAGTTTGTGGCCTAAAACCTCATAAGGAGGGTGATAGGGAATCATATTACTAGTTGCATAATATGTATATCTTATTGTTGAAATCCCTAGAAGATCCCATGTGTTGGAAATAATACTGAGAGGGGGGGGGGGGGGGTGAATCAGTATTATCAGATTAATAAAAAATTTTCAATGCTCAGAAACATATACGCTACTTCAGTTAAGTAAACCAGCGTGTACACGCTACTGTGTCTAAAGAAAACAACGTATAACCAGAAAACTTATAATTCAGTTAGTTTATCTTCAGTTAAGTGCATCGGGTCATTATTCACCATATTAAGAGTAAACAGATGCAGTATAACAGAACAGATCATCACACAAAAGCCACACACATGAACACCATGATATAAGGTGGAAACCTAATGTGGGTGAAAACCACCTGCTGCAAGTCGTCTCTATCTTTCTTTAATAAGAACTTCAGTTTACAATCTTTTGTACTGGTGCAGCCTTATACCAGTACGCAGGCTACAACCTGCAGAAGGCTTCAACCTTCTCTCGTTCTCCAAACTTCCTTGGAAGGGAGCTCCAACCCCCTTTGCTCTTGTACTAGCTAAGATACTAGTACGTAGGTGCTGGCCTACAATCTTCTTTCCTTCAGGTACCACTTTTCATACATTTTCAGACTGGATATTCCTGAAGCGCAACATTACAATCTAAATACCACAATTCATTCAACTTTCATAGTAGATTACAAAACAACCAACAATCACTGAACCACTGAAACCCTGTCAAACCTAGTCACCAGAACACAGAGCAGACTACAGAACTTTGCAATAACAGTCAGACCCAGCTGCAACCCAAAAATCAAGCTCCAAAAGATATACGCTACTTTAATGAAGGCAACCCGCGTATACACGCGGTTTTACCGAAGACAACCTGCGTGCAGATCTAAAAAGAATTTTTCATAACTTGCAGCTGTACCAGGTATCAGTTATACCCAGAACATAACATTGCGTCAGTATGCAGATCTAGAAATATGCATAATCAACCATATAAAGATAGTTCATTTCAAACCATTTGATCCCAACCACTCCTTAGATCTTGTTCTCCATCAACCAATGAGATCTCTCCTTAGCTCAGATCAAGCAATATATCATCAACCAATAACCTGCGTACTGGATCTAATACTTCATCAGATATTCAAGACTTTTCAGATACACTTTCCTAATGATTTCCTTCTCCTTATATAGCCTTAGGCCTTGTTCAATACCAAGAGCCAAAACCATAGAAATCCAATACCATCATCTTCAAAACTAGGGATCAACACGTCCGTCGAGACACCAAGGTCCAAAACCATAGGCACAACTTCCAAGGAATAACCTCTGTGGACCAAAGATAAGTTTTCCACATACACGCGCTTTTACTGAAGCCAACCTGTGTATACGCGACTTGGTATATAGTGAACCTGATTGTATACGCGACTTGGTATATAGTGAACCAGCGTGTATATATTTTTCTTCATACTTGTAGACTGATCATCAATTCCTTGCTGCTATCCTTGTGCACTATGATTTGTTATCAGTGTGATTTGCCATCAAGGACAACACTTGTCTCATAATGCCAACAATCTCCCCCTTTGGACTTGATGGCAACAACACAAAATCAAATCACTCTCCCCCTTTGTCATCAAGGGCAAAGGGCTGTGCTCCCCCTGAGTACATGCTGATATCTTTTCTTGGCTGTGCTGAAACATGCTTCCTCTGACTATAGGCAAGATCTGCAAAAGATGTTCTTCAAAGGAACCAAGAATTATACACCATAAGGGACCTTCCTATTACCAAAAGACTCAATACATACATCCATACTCCCAACCAAGAGGGGATACATCAGAAACAACCAATTATATTACATCATTCATCCCAGGCATAGTGGGGAAACCAACATAGGCTGTTACATGACCTTGACACCATAAAAGAGATATCACAGAAGAGATACATGACATAGAGACAACAAATCTAGACCAAGACTTATGAAAGTCACAAGCAGCATCTGATACACATCTTTTAGATCAGCAACCAAGATTTCCTTCTGAGCTCCTTCTCCTGAAACCAACAACAGTTGTGTACTAGAACCAAAAGCGTCTAAATGCCAACAATGCTTTATGAGACTTTAATCTGCTCCCCCTGAACCTGTGCCTGCTGCTCCCCCTGAACCTGTGCCTGAAGCTCCCCCTGAACCTGTGCCTGAAGAATTCTGGCATACCCATCTCAGACCTTCTCCGATCGGAGTCTGCCCTTGTTGTTCAGAACTCCATATACGCGACTTCTCCTGCAGAAAACAACATATGCACACGGATATGCTTTCTGCAACACGCGTACACCATACACGCGGATATCCCTTACGTAACTTGCGTATACCAAATTTTCTGTAGAACAGACAAGCTTCAACAGTAGGATGAAGCATCAACTACTCCCAACTTTTGTCTGAGATATTCAAAAGTTTCCCTGGGCAGTGGTTTCGTGAGAATATCAGCAACTTGTTCCTTAGAAGGAACATACTCCAACTTGACCTTCTGCTCAAGCACTTGTTCTCGAAGAAAATGGTACTTGATTGGTATGTGCTTGGTCTTTGAGTGCATGACTGGATTATTTGAAATGCTGATTGCACTTGTATTATCACATAAGATAGAGACTGGTGAAGTGCAAGTGATTTGAAAATCCCGCAAGGTCTGCATCATCCAAAGAAGTTGTGTGCAACAAGATGCCGCAGCCACATATTCTGCTTCAGCTGTAGATAAGGCAATCGAACTCTGTTTCTTGCTGAACCAAGATACTAATCTGGAGCCCATAAAGAATGCACCACCACTTGTGCTCTTCCTGTCATCCACGCTTCCGGCCCAATCTGCATCTGTATAAGCATGAAGTGTGAGATCTGTATCTCTAGGATACCATAATCCATAATTTTGTGTCCCTTGAAGATATTTGAAGATTCTCTTCACTGCCTGAAGATGAGTCTCCTTTGGATTTTCCTGAAATCTCCCAACTATTCCGACTGCATGCATGATGTCTGGTCGGGTACCTGTAAAATAAAGCAAAATCCCAATCATGGATCTATAAGTTGGTTGATGAACTGCTGCTGATTCATCATTTGCACTGAGGCTGCATCCTGTAACCATGGGTGTACATACTGGCTTTGAATCTTCCATGCCATACTTCTTCAAGATCTGCTTGAGGTACTTGGTTTGAGACAAGAAGATGCCTCCTTCATTTTTTTGGATTTGCAATCCAAGAAAGTATGTCAATTCTCCAAGTAGTGACATTTCAAATTCTTTCTACATAACCAAGGCAAAGTTTTGACTCATAGTCTCTTCATTTCTGCCAAAGATAATATCATCTACATAAACAACAAGTATTAGCAATTTGTTATTTTCAATTTTTATATAGAGATTGCTATCTGTTGATCCTTTTGAAAAGCCTTGTTGGTGAATATATTTATCCAATCGATAGTACCAAGCCCTTGGAGCTTGTTTGAGACCATAGAGAGCCTTTTTTAATTTTCATACAAGGTTTGGATCATTCCCAAGAATGAAACCATTTGGCTGCTCAATATATACTTCTTCTTCTAAGTCTCCATTCAGAAAGGCTGATTTCACGTCCATTTGAAATACCTTGAAGTTTTGAAAGCTTGAGAGAGCAAGGAACATTCGGATGGCCTCAAGTCTTGCTACAGGAGCAAAGGTATCTTCAAAATCTATCCCTTCTTGCTGCGCATACCCTTTACAAACAAGTCTGGCCTTGTTTCTAATTACTTCTCCATTTTCATTCAATTTATTCTTGAAGACCCATTTTGTCCCTATGACATTCTTATCTTTTGGTCTAGGAACCAGTTCCCAAGTGTTGTTCTTTTCGATCTGCTCAAGTTCTTCATCCATTGCTTTGACCCAACATTCATCTTTGCATGCCTCTTTCACATTTTGTGGTTCAGTGGAAGAGAGTAATGCCAAATAGCTTGAAGCTTCTGCAATTCTTCTTCTTGTTTGTATTCCTGTTTCTTTCTGCCCCACAATCTGAGATTCTGGATGATTCTTTTGAACATATATGGATGGAGTCTTCTCTTCTATTCTTGCCTGCTCCTCTGGTTCTTCTTGAGGTTCTTCTTCTTCATCATTCTGCCTTTGAGTGTAGCCTTCATCTTCTTCAATGTCTTCATGATGAACTTGCCTAGGAATATATCCCTTCTCATCAACCACTACATCAATGCTGTCAACAATTCTGCCAAGTCTTTTATTGTAGCACTTGTATGCTTTGCTATGTGGAGAATAACTAAGAAGAATGCCTTCATCTGCTCTTGGTTCAAGTTTGCCAAGTTGCTCATCAGTATTCTTAATATAACATTTGCTCCCAAATATTTTGAAGTGCTTCACCGAAGGAGTCTCACCACTCCAGAGCTCATGAGGTGTTTGAGTGCTGTTTACTCGGACATTTGTTTTATTAAGAATAATAACCGCAGCATGTGCAACTTCACCCCAGAAAGTTGTGGGAGTACCTGATTCATCAAGCATAGCACGAGCCATTTGTTGGATTGTTCTGTTCATTCTTTCCACCACCCCATTTTGCTGAGGAGTTCTAGCTGTAGAGAATTCTCTTCTTATCCCATGTTCTTCACAGAAATCGAAAATTTCGTTTGAGGTAAACTCCCCACCTCTGTCAGATCTGAAGCACTTAATTTTGTGTCCTGATTCATTTTCAACCAAGGCTTTGAAGGATTTGAATTTTTCGAATGCTTCATCTTTGTGCTTCATAATCCCTAACCAGACAAACCTGGAGAAATCGTCAATGAATAATATCAAATATTATTCTCCTCGAGGTGTCCTTTTCCTAAATGGACCACATACATCTGTATGGACTAGCTCAAGAGGTATGCTGGCTGATCCTTCCTTCTCTGGAAAGTTAGTTCTGGTTTGCTTCCCAAACTGACAAGATTTTCATATAGTGTTGTCTGGAATTTTGATATCTGGAAGGCCACGAACTGCCTGATATTTGCATGCTTTCCTTATTTGTGAAAAGCTTAGATGCCCCAACCTTCGATGCCATAGCCAGTGTTCATTATCCTTGCTCAAATAGCATTTTTGTGTTCCTTCTTCAAATATGTATAGGTTATTTGGAGTCCTTCTTCCTTTGATCACTGTTTTACCTGTATCAAGATCACGAACACAACATCCATTTGATCTAAATATTACCTCTATTCCTTGATCGCACATCTGACTGACACTCAGAAGATTATGCTTCAATCCATCAACATACAAAACATTTCCAGCTTTGACCTTCTCTTTCAATGGAGCCACACCTTTTCCTTTTATGGCTGCAGAGATATCGTTTCCAAAAGAAACTTTCTTCCCCTTTTCTAATGCGGTATATGACTCAAGCTTTTCTTTGTCCCCTGTCATATGCTTCGAACATCCGCTGTCAATGTACCATAGACTTTCTTGACCTTCTGCATAAAAGGCTATCCCACATCTTTCTGGTTGTGGTTCCTTTATTCTCCATGTTCTGACATTTGAGTTTTTCTCCTTCTGAATTGTCTTCCGGAACCTGCTCCTGCATTCAGAGTCTTCATGACCAAAGTTATTACAAATAGAGCATTCAACTTCATTTTCAAGAACCGAAAAGTTGTTATAAGTCCTTTTCATGGTTTCAGTCATTCTCCCTTGCTTTTGAGCTTCTCTAGTCATGATTGTCTTGTATGCAACACATTGAGCTGCTTTGTGACCGAAGTTATGGCAAGAAAAGCACTGGCCATTAAAGAAACTTCTACGATAATGAGATCTATCATCCAACCGATTGTAGCTTCTATTTATTCTTGGAGCAAATTGGGAAGATTTTACCTGTGGCTGATTGTAGCTTCTGTTTGTCCTTAAGGCAGTTTGTCCCCAAATTTCTTGATGGTCTTTATTTGTTCTTGAGGTAAACTGTCCCTGATTCACCTGATTACTTTTATTTGGCCTTTGCTCGCTTTTCCTTGCTGCATCAAGATAACTTTTAGAGGTAGAGGCTTGAGATGTTTCTCCATTATATCCAAGACCTGTCTTGATCAGAGGAGATCGCTGCACATTGATAATCTCATCCAAGGTTTCAGATCCTTTAACAAATTTAAGATTAATAGCTTTTTTTTTCTCAATCTCTTTTCTAAGACCAACAATTTCACCTTCTAGTTTTTCAAGATGTTTTTCCTTTTCATCAATTTGAAATTGTAGAGTATCAATGATCATATTCTTTTCTTCTATACATCTCTTGAGTCTAGTAATTTCATCATAAAGGTTATCCACATCTATAGCATCCATATAATCATCATCTTCAAATGCCATTAACAACTTATATTCATTACCTCGTTCATCTTCATCACTATTCGATAGACCATCACTATCTTCATGAGTGTAGTAGCTTTTCTTATTTGCACTCTGTTTCTTGTTCCATCTAGCAGGTTCCTTTCCTTTATCCTTATAAGGACATTTTGCAGCATAATGACCTACTCTTCCACAAGCAAAGCATTTAAAAGGTAACTTGCCTCTGAACCTTCCGGGACCCCTTTGAAGATTTCTGACAAAATTTGATTCTTCTTCCTCTTCTTCTGGGACGTGGCTTGCTTCATAATAATCTTCTTTGCTTGATGCCTTGAAAGCAACTTCTCTTCTGTCTGATGGACCTCCCTTTCTCATTTCATAAGCAGTTAGAATTCCATGTAGCTGAGACATAGTAAGAATTCGTAGATTTTCCTTTTCTTCTATTGCAGATACTTTAGATTCAAACTTGGGGGACAATGATCTTAGAACCTTTTCAACCACTATAGCCTCTTTTATTACTTCACCCAAATTTTTCATACAATTAACAATCTCATCTACCCGAAGAAAATAGTTAGCCACACTTTCATCATTATACATCTTGAGAGTCTCATACTGAATCCTGAGAGTTTGAAGTTTAGCACGCTTTACCTGTTCATCTCCTTCATAGCTCGTGACAATTTTGTCCCATATCTCTTTTGTGGATTTGTAGTGCATTACCTTCATGAATTCCGTTTGGGATATACATCCTAATAGGGTACTGACTGCTTTCGCATTTGTTTCATACTTCTTTTTCTTAGCTGCATCTGTAGGAGTAGCTGAAGGAAAAGCGTAGCCTGTTTCTACGAAGTCCCAAACTTCTGTACCAAGAGATTGAAGATAGGCAGTAACTCTTACCTTCCAATAATTGAAGTTTGTCCCATCAAAAACCGGTGGCCTGATTGATGCTTCTCTCTCGTAGTTGCTCATGATGAACGATCTACCTTCAAGCGATCAAGCTTCTCTGAAGGACCTGCTCTGATACCAATTGTTGGAAATAATACTGAGAGGGGGGGGGGGTGAATCAGTATTATTAGATTAATAAAAATTTTTCAATGCTCAGAAACATATACGCTACTTCAGTTAAGTGAACCAGCGTGTACACGCTACTGTGTCTAAAGAAAACAACATATAACCAGAAAACTTATAATTCAGTTAGTTTATCTTCAGTTAAGTGCATCAGGTCATTATTCACCATATTAAGAGTAAACAGATGCAGTATAACAGAACAGATCATCACACAAAAGCCACACACATGAACACCATGATATAAGGTGGAAACCCAATGTGGGTGAAAACCACCTGCTGCAAGTCGTCTCTATCTTTCTTTAATAAGAACTTCAGTTTACAATCTTTTGTACTGGTGCAGCCTTATACCAGTACGCAGGCTACAACCTGCAGAAGGCTTCAACCTTCTCTCGTTCTCCAAACTTCCTTGGAAGGGAGCTCCAACCCCCTTTGCTCTTGTACTAGCTAAGATACTAGTACGTAGGTGCTGGCCTACAATCTTCTTTCCTTCAGGTACCACTTTTCATACATTTTCAGACTGGATATTCCTGAAGCACAACATTACAATCTGAATACCACAATTCATTCAACTTTCATATCATATTACAAAACAACCAACAATCACTGAACCACTGAAACCCTGTCAAACCCAGTCACCAGAACACATAGCAGACTACAGAACTCTGCAATAACAGTCAGACCCAACTGCAACCCAAAAATCAAGCTCCAAAAGATATACGCTACTTCAATGAAGGCAACCCACGTATACACGCGGTTTTACCGAAGACAACCTGCGTGCAGATCTAAAAAGAATTTTTCATAACTTGCAGCTGTACCAGATATCAGTTATACCCAGAACATAACATTGCGTCAGTATGCAGATCTAGAAATACGCATAATCAACCATATAAAGATAGTTCATTTCAAACCATTTGATCCCGATCACTCCTTAGATCTTGTTCTCCATCAACCGATGAGATCTCTCCTTAGCTCAGATCAAGCAATACATCATCAACCAATAACCTGCGTACTGGATCTAATACTTCATCAGATATTCAAGACTTTTCAGATACACTTGCCTAATGATTTCCTTCTCCTTATATAGCCTTAGGCCTTGTTCAATACTAAGAGCCAAAACCATAGAAATCCAATACCATCATCTTCAAAACTAGGGATCAACACGTCCGTCGAGACACCAAGGTCCAAAACCATAGGCACAACTTCCAAGGAATAACCGTCGTGGACCAAAGATAAGTTTTCCACATACACGCGCTTTTACTGAAGCCAACCTGCGTATACGCGACTTGGTATATAGTGAACCTGCTTGTATACGCGACTTGGTATATAGTGAACCAGCGTGTATATATTTTTCTTCATACTTGTAGACTGATCATCAATTCCTTGCTGCTATCCTTGTGCACTATGATTTATTATCAGTGTGATTTGCCATCAAGGACAACACTTGTCTCATAATTCCAACACCATGATGTGGAACCTTCACATTGACCAAAAAATGTTTTGGTTAAAATTTCTTAGAATATACAAGGGGCATTGGTCCTTATAAAAAAACTCAAATTCGTATTCTTAATGGGAAGACAATTTATCCTTGTCGTCAATATTTAATTCAAATTTTAAAAATGATATTTCCTCCTTAAATCCCTCCATTGACTACTCTTATGAATCCCTTCCCAAACCTATAAAAATTAATTTGTTTCATCATTCAAGAATACACACATACAATGAATACCTTATGACCTTTCTCTCAAATGACAACTTCAACCGTGTGATGAAATTACAAATCCAATGAGTGGCTAGGAATTTTCTAGAAAACAAAGGTTCATTTTAGTTCAAGGTTTCATAATTTTTTTTTGGATTTGGGGATTCACTTTTATTTTAGTTAGAAGAAAACAAGTTTTTGTTTGCACCATTTTGTGGCTCATTAATTCTATTACAACCATCAGCTCTTCTAGGGAATCCAAGAATATCAACAAAGATATATATCATGGATATGAAATTAATTCACTCATCTGTGTGAATTAGAAGAGATGCTATTGAAGCTCCATTTTGACACCAAATTTCACATAAGTTTTTAGTAGCTTGAGGCATAGTCGGCGAGGGTTTTAGTTCCATTGCAGAAGTTTCCTAGCGCATTAGTTTTGAATCAAAATGTTCATCCCCTTTAGGGAATCATCTTGGTTACAACTTCTGAGCATGTACTTAGGCGAATGAAGGAGTATTATTATACATATCCTTGGATTATACATCAACACTTGATAAGGCACATACATATGCAATTCTAGACTTAGTTTCAAGGCACTTTCTTAGGCTAAGCACATATTAAAGCTTGATCTGAAGAATACAAGCCCTCAAATTTGTTGAGTAGCAAGAATTACATACACAAGTTTTTAACCCTCATCTACAGGAAGGTACAAGTTTAAAGGATCTAATTACGCCCCAGGAAAAGGTTTTGAGTAATTGAGCTCAATTTTGATGAGAGTACAAGGTGTAAAGTCCATTCATTTATGTATCCTCTATCCATAAATCATGATGTATATGTGAGATATTGCGATAATTAAATCATTATCCAATAGTAATGAAATACCAACAGTAAAGTTGAATATTTGAAACCAAGAACAATTGTGAGTTTAAAGTCATCTACAACAATGGAGATCTGGAAGGGTGGCTTATTAAGCATTTATGAAATAACACAATAATACTCTAGTGAACAACTTCAAGGATCAAATGCACAAAACAAATGAAGGATTTCTAATTATTATTATTATTATTTATTTTATTTTATTTTATTGTTTTTTTATTATTTATTATTTATTATTTTACTTTATTTTATTTTAATATTTTAATATTTTATTATTTATTTATTTTATTTTATTTATTTTTTATTTTATTTTATTTTTTAATTTTTTATTTATTATTATTATTATTATTTTGTATAACAATAATGATGCTTACAAGTAAAATTTGACTAATGTATGAGTTTTCTATTTGATTAACGACACAATATCAGGGAAAATTTTAAGAACCCCCCCTAAATTTATAAATATAATAAATGGGCGAATCTCCATGGTATATAGGAAAAATGGAAGGCGATTTTATCAATAATATAATATGTATATATAATTTTTGGCGAATCTCTCACCAGGCATGGCGAATATTTTACTCAATTATAAAATCTTGTAAGATCTTGGCGAGTCTTTCACTAAATAATAAAACTTTGTAAAGTCCTAGTGAATCTTAGCATAGGCTACATGCTGGTTTAATTCCCCCATTTAAATAGGCTACATTCCAGGTCAATACCATGGGTCAATACCATGTGCCATTTTGATGAATACCATGGGTCAATACCATGTGGCATTTTTATTTTTATTAATTCTAATATTAGGGTTAATAATGGTTTTTTGCATGGTATTAATAACAATCTAGTCCATGGTATTTGTCCCATAGTATTTTTGCCATAGGTTTCACCTAAATATAACCCATTTTTTGAGTGTTTGTAAATATAAGGTGACTTATGGAGTAAATATTAAAAAATGTTTTATTTGTTTACCATACCTCTCATATATTTATATTTTTATTAATTTACCATACCTTTTTTACAAATATGGTATTTGGCCCATAGGATTCACTTAAATAAAACCTCTTTCTTGAGCCTTCATAAATAGAACGAGGGTTATGGACTAAATATAGAAAGAGGTTTTATTTATTTACGATACGTCTAGTTTATTTATATTTTTATTTATTTACCATACCTTTTGAGTAAGTATAAAAAGACGTTTTATTTATTTACCATACCTCCACTTTACTTATATTTTTATTTGTTTACACCCTTACATGTATATAAGGTGACTTATGGAGTAAATATAAAAAATGTTTTATTTATTTACCATACCTCTCATTTATTTATATTTTATTAATTTACCATACCTTTTTATAAATATGGTATTTGGCCCATAGGATTCACTTAAATAAAACCTATTCTTGAAAATGGGCAAATGGATTCACTTAAATAAAAACTATTCTTGAAAATGGGCGAATGGAAGGTTGTAAGTCCTAATTTCAAGGGCTAAATTTACCTTTTTTACCCTCTCCCTTAAAATAAGGTGGGCTATTTGAGGCGATTTGTAAAAATGTACTATGATACAAAATATTCGCCCACTAAAAATTTAAAACCCATTAATTTAGCCAAAGGGCGAACATTCGCCCCTAAAATTATCCTTGCACAATATACATAGTAGTGATCTATACATACACTGTCTATAGCAATATATCAGAGCTTTATAAAGGAAATATTCCTCTCATATGTCAATGAATATAGTGATGTGATAATGATATCCTATACAGTGAATTTGTGACAGTATCAGTGATACTACCTTAATAATCTTTGAGAATTTTAACAAGTAATGTGTTAATAATCTAAAGATGTGACTATGACTGAAACTCTATATAGTAATTCTTGGTGAGGCATGATAGTACTCTTGATGATTTGTGAAAAGTGACTTTGTTGATAGAACCATTATGGCAGTGTGACCCTATGGCATAAAAATACACTTGATGATCTGACCTTGGTATAATTGTGGCATGAAAATGATCTACATGAGAGTGCACTTGTTATTCGACAATGTTGTTTGGTACTTGACAATGTTCCTTGTACATTACAACTTCTTGATTATAATAGTACTGTAAGGAAATTGTGTGGATTGATGTTATGATAGTACTTGACTGGCATAAAACAATGATACTTAGCAGAGTTGTGTTTGGAAATGTTGTGCACTAGTTAGTTAATCTGGTAGCTAGGGTTTAATATGCAGTTTGTGCAATGGCTTGATTTTCCATTGTGCAGTGACCAGAGGCAAAATTGTGTTTGAGACATGATTGTGTAGTGGTCAGATTGAGCAAAATTGAGCAGCGAGGATGCCAGGACTTGACAGTCATATACACATTGATCAAAGAAGTAGAACTTTCATTAAATTTTATTTATATTTATTTTAATCACAGGGGGATCTAGTCTGAAAATTTTGAAATGTGGTCCATCGACTGATCAGGGTGGGAGGGTCATGCAAGGTAGGTGATTGGAGTCACCTTCAGGTTGGAGCATGAGAACGGTCCAGGGTAGAAGGATGGTGCTAAGGTAGGTTGGAGCCTACATAGGGTGTTGGAGCATTTGTCTAATTGCAGTTGGTACATAGGGTCTTGGAGCATCTGTCAGGTTGGAGCTTGAGATCTAGGACATTGGAGAATCCTCCCAGTTGTAGTTGGTAAATAAGGTGATGGAGAAACCTACAGGTTGGATCTCCTTACATTTGGAGCAGAAAACGCGAAGTAATTATTTTTGAAGACAAATATTAAGAAGTGTTCAATGGTTTTTGACCCAGAGGGGGTTTTCCACCTAAAAATATTTGTGTCTACCATCCTGATTATTGTACATTGTCGAATGGTGTTGTTTAATTTCTAGTTGATGAAATGTGAAACATAGTTAATTCTTTGAAAGATTAAAAATATTAATTGATAAGAAATACTGATTCAACCCCTCTTAGTATTTCCAACAATTGGTATCAGAGTAGGTTCCTTTAGTACCATGTTAACAACTGGAAGGCACATATTAGAGTATAGAGATAGGAAAATAAAAAAAGCAAGCCACCAAGTATTCAAAGGAAATTCCAGGTTTTGAAATAATTTTAGATCCTATTAACACTGATAATAAGAAGGCAACTCTTGAATAAGAATCCGAAGAGACAAACGAGATCGAATTTCAAAACAAAACTATCAGATCTATAAAGGAACTTAAGGGTGAAAAATAAAATGTCAAATTTATGGAAAAAAAAAACTAAGGATAGAAAAAGAACATGCTAGAAGCATCACTAAGAAGAATGAGGAATCAAAGGAGATCATCATCAACCTTAAAGTGTAGCTGGAAGAAACCAAAAAAGTTGAAGAATCACTTAGAAGAGAACTTGAAGAAAGTAAAAAAGAATGGAAGAACACAGAAAATGAAAATGACACACTCAACGAAGAAGTTTCTCTTTTGAAACCCCAAGTGCAGGAAGAAGAAAGGAAAGAAAAAAACCTAGCAAGATAACTAAAGGAATCTAGTCAAAGGTATGAATATGAAGTTGATAAAAAACAAAAGGAATTAGATGTATATTGAACATAAATTAGGAGGATTAGAAAGGAAAATGAGAGGAAAAAGGAACAAATAAAATTTCTTAATAGAGAAGCAGAAAAGGTCACTCTTATAAAGCTACAAATAAAAGAAGCAGAAAGAAGAAGACAAATTTTGGAAAGCTAATTTCAAGAATACCTGGCTCAAAAGAAAAAATAACTTGACATATCTCTTACTGAAATCAACAAGTTCAAGAAATGGAAAAATAAATACTTACAGGTCATTGACAAGAAAGATCAAGAATTGGATTAATTGAAGATGAAGGCACAAAAAGGATGTAAAACTGTTGGGTTGTGTTATATGGTTTTTGGTCCATGGTTTTGGATGCGATGGTTTTAGGTCCATGGTATTGGATGCTTCGACATGTATAAGTATGTATTATAACATTGAAAGGAACATAATGAAAAATCAAGCTGGTAATCCTGGTTTTGGGATCCAGTGGGAAAATCTTTGTGTATATGTGTTTTATGTGTTATGCTCTCACATTTTTTATTTTCTGTGTTTTAGAATTCGTATGTAGGTAATTTCTGTACGGGCTTGAAACCTACATTTTCTATCAGAGCTGTTTTGGCTTCAAGGGGACGCCTTTGTGGCTGAGGGGTTTCTCTCGGGCCTGTGGTAGACCCTGTTTAGTGGGAGATCTGTGAGATCGATTCTAGTGGTGAAAGAAGATGGTGAGTAGTGGAAATATAAAGACTGAGAAATTTAATGGTTAGAGTTTTTAGTTGTGGAAACTCAAGATGGAGGATTTGTTGGTGGATAAAGATCAATGGATCGCGGTAGATTCGGGTAGTAAACCAATGGGAGTGTCCGATGAAGAATGGAAGAAGTTGGATCGAAAGGCAAAGAGCACAATATGATTGTGTGTCTCAGATTCAATATTGCTAAATGTATCAGGGGAAGCTACAACGAAGGTTTTATGGGATAAGTTAGGGACTTTGTACCAATCTATGTCTCTAGTGAATAAACTGTTCTTGTGGAAAAAGCTGTATAACCTGAGGATGAAAGATGGAGACTCGGTGACAAAGCATCTGAATGCATTTAATACTGTGGTAAGTTAGTTATCGTTTGTTGATATTAAAATTTCAGATGAAGATAAGTGCATTAGTTTTTTGTGTTCTCTACCAGATTCGTGGGATAGTTTGGTTATTGAAATAGGTAGCAATGCAACTGCCTTGCAGTTTGATGAAATAGTCTCATCCTTGCTAATGGAGGAGATGAGACGGAAAAATATGGAGAGCCAGAAAGGTGATGCCTTGTCTGTACGAGGACGGTCCAAGAATAGAAACAAAAATAAGTCATCGAGTGGGAGATATAAATCTAGAGGGAGATCTAAATCTCTAGGAAAACCTCTAAAAGTGGTGTGCTAGAAATGTAGAAAGGAAGGGCACTACAAAAGGGACTGTAAATCTAAAGCTACTGACAAAGGAAAGGGATCTGATGATGCTTCTTTTGCAGAAGCAAAAACCACCTCAAATGAAGGTGGGGATGTGTACTTGGCTTCTTCAAGTACACATGTAGATCATGAGGCATGGTTGATTGACTCAGGTGCATCCTTTCACTTCACTCCTCATAGAGAGTGGTTCTGCGAGTATGAGAAATATGATGGGGGTGATGTCTTCTTAGGGGATGACAGGAAGGTTAGAATCATTGGTTGCAGAAAAGTAAAGTTGAATTTACAAGGTGGAAGGGTAAGAACGCTTCCGGGTGTTCTGCATATTCCTACATTGGCCAGAAAACTGATTTATGTAAGCAAGTTGGATGATGCAGGTGTAAAAACAGTGTTCGAGAAGGATACCTGCAAGATGGTTTGTGGAGCACTAGTATTGATGTAGGGAGTTCAGACTGGAAATCTGTACAAGCTGCAAGGTAGCATTGTTGTTGATGGGTGCAATAGTTCTGTGGTTCCTGAAAGTGGAGCAGAAAGTCTAGTGGTATCTGGAGAGAAGACCATGCTGTGGCATCAAAGGCTTGGACATATGGGAGAGAAGGGCCTTCGAATACTTCATGCTAAAGGTATGGTAGAAGGTATGAGTAATAGCTCTCTGGATTTTGATTTATGTGAAAATTGTGTATATGGGAAGAAGAATCGAGTGAGTTTCCCCTTTGGTGGTAAGAGGGCGAAACAAATATTAGAGCTTGTGCATAGTGATGTGTTTGGACCTGTGAAGGTTCAATCACTGGGTAAGTCTGTGTCCTATGTATCACTTATAGATGACTTCTAAAGGAATACATGGATATATTTATTTAAGAAGAAATTTGAAGTCTTTGATAGGTTTAAAGAATTTAAGGCTTTAGTGGAAAACCAGATAGAGAAGAAGATAAAGGTGTTGAGGACAGATAACAGTAGAGATTTTTGCAGTAAGGAATTTGAAGAATTTTGTAAGAAGTGTGGTATAACACGGTAGAAGACTGCTCCATATACACCTCAACAAAATGGAGTTGCAGAAAGAATGAACAAGATGTTGATGGAAAGGGCAAGAAGCATCCTCAATGGTGTTTGGTTAGGACAGGAAATCTGGGCAGAGGTGGTGGAGACAACATGTTACTTGGTCAACAGATCACCTTCATCAGCATTGGAGGATAAGACTCCATAAGAGGTATGGACTGGTAAGAAACCCTCTCTTTCACATCTGAGGGTATTCGGATGTGATGCATATCTACATGTTCCAAAGGAGAAACAAACCAAGTTAGATAGTAAATATGAAAAGTGCATCTTTATTGGGTATAAGGATGGTTTAAAGGGTTATAAGCTTTGGAACCTAGTAACAAGGAATGTTATGTACAACTGAGATGTTGTGTTTAGAGAGGTGAAACATGTTATTAAACATGAAGTCCAACTAAAGGAACCTGAGAAGATAGAGTTTGAGCTAAAGGAGGAAGAATCAGACTCTACAGCAGAGGAGGAATTAGAAGATGAAGAGCCACAAACTTTGGGCATAAGAATATCAGCTCGAGAGAAGGCGACAAAAAAGGTATAGTCCATCTGCTTTATATTCAAATTTTTCTTTATCCATTACTGATGATGATCCTAGAACTGTGAAGGAAGCAGTAAATTTAGAGGATGGAATACTCTGGAAAGAGGCCATCGTTGATGAAATGGAATCTTTGCACAAAAATGAGGCTTGGGATCTGGTGGAGTTGCCGGCTGGAAGGAAACCCATTGGCAACAAATGGGTGTTCAAGAAGAAGACAAATGCAGAAGGAAAGGTGGAGAAATACAAATCTCGGTTGGTAGCAAAAGGTTATTCCCAGGTGTCGGGAATTGATTTTGGTGATATTTTTTCCCCTGTTGCCAAGGTAACTTCTATTAGATTACTCTTATATGTTGCTGCTGCTTTTGATTTTGAGGTAGAATAGATGGATCTGAAAACAACATTTCTTCACAGGGATCTGGAAGAGAAAATCTACATGAAGCAACTGGAAGGCTTTGTAGTGAAGGGTAAGAATGAATTGGTATGCAAGTTAAAGAAGTCTTTGTATGGGTTAAAACAGTCACCAAGGATGTGGTATCATAAATTTGATACATTTATATGGGGACTTGGCTTCACCAGAAGCAAAGAAGATCACTGTGTGTATTTTAAATTAATTGGTGACCGTGTTATTTATCTGGTCTTGTTTGTGGATGATATGTTATTGGTTGGAAATGACAAGGAAATTATCCAGGATTTGAGGACCCAATTGTCCTCCAAATTCGACATGAAAGATCTTGGTGCTACAAACTATATTTTTGGCATGGAAATTAAGAGAGATCAGGAAAAGAGGAAGCTCTCGTTAAACTAGAGGAAGTATGTCGAGACAATACTGCAGAGGTTTAATATGCAGGATAGTAAACCAATGAAGTTTCCTATTCATGTAGGTGTAAAATTATCTACTGAACAATGTCCCAAGACACAATAAGAGGAAGAGGACATGTCTCCTGTTCCATATGCAAGTGTATTTGGTAGCTTGATGTATGCAATGGTCTATATTAGACCAGACATTGCACATGCAGTGGGAGTATTGAGTGGGTTTATGTAAAAACCAGGAAAGGAGCATTGGACAACAGTGAAGCGGGTTTCCAGGTATTTGCGCGACACTAGTGATTATGGTTTGTGCTACCAAGGAAGACCAGGATTGGAAAGAGTGTTGGATATTCATGGCTTTGTTGATGCAGATTGGGCTAGAGATCTAGATTAGAGAAGATATACAAGTGGGTATGTGTTTAACCTATTTGTAGGTGCAGTTAGTTGAATGAGTAAGAAACAATCTGTAGTGGCACTATCAAATACAGAGGCAGAATACATGACAACCACTCATGCAAGCAAGGAAGTAGTTTGGTTGCACAGATTGTGTTCAAGTATGGGGTTAGTATAGGGAGCTATAAGGATAGACTGTGACAACCAAAGTGCAATTTTCTTGGCAAAGAACCCTACTTACCATTCAAAGACAAAGCACATTGATGTTCAGTATCACTTTGTGAGGGATATGATAGAAGACAAAAAGGTGTTGCTGGTAAAGGTGGACACTTTGAAGAATACTGCAGATGCATTGAAAAAATATATGAGCTCTAAGAATTTCTCCTAGTGCAGAGAAACAATGGGTGTTTCAAGGCTAGAAAAATGACTAAGCTATCTTGTGGCCCCCTATGGAAAGAAAACAACAAGTGGGAGAATGTTGGGTTGTGTTATATTCTTTCCACGACTAACCTACGTAGTGAACTGGGGGGTTAAAGGGGGAGGGGTGGAGGCCCCCCTTTGTTGTGCCGATTGCATAGCGGGGGGTCACAGGGGGGGCAACAACCCCCCCTGTCTGAGTGTTTGAGGGGGGCGGGTAGCCCCCCTCTACGGGGTCTAGGGCAGCGCCCCGTGAAATTTTTTTTGGACCCTATATTAGGTTGGGTGAACCTACCTATGGTTTTCGGTCCATGGTTTTGGACGCGATGGTTTTCGGTCCATGGTATTGGATGCTTCATCATGCATAAATATGTATTATAACATTGAAAGGAACATAATGAAAAATCAAGCTGGTAGTCCCGGTTTTGGGATCCACTGGGAAAATCTTTGTGTATATGTGTTTTATGTGTTATGCTCCCGCATTGTTTATTTTTTGTGTTTTAGAATTCATATGCAGGTAATTTTTGTACAAGGTTAAAACCTACAAAAACTCCATGTGACGAAGGCACAAGTATCAAGACGTTGTAGAACAAGATCGAGGAGAAGACTGATCAAAGTGAAGGACTGAATAAGATAAAAAATTATATGGTTCCAAGAAATAATGCTGAAGCAATGAAGAACAAGGATGAACAAACAACTATACGACCTACAAGGAAGAATGAATATATAAGATCATCCAAACAAGATAATTCATCTAGGTACGCTAATTTATTTAATGGTTATTGTTTTTCATGTACTAACTTTGGACATATCACTGGGGATTGTAAAACCTATGGAAGGTATAATTATCAAGGAAATTATTAAGACCCTAGAAGTAAATTTGCAGGAACATAAGACAAGATTCACGATGACTTTGACAGTAGAAAGTATATGTTATTTGTCCAATCCTTCAGGTCAAACATTGAATGTTACAAATGCCATAACTATGGACACATAGATCACAATTGCAGGTACAAGATGAAATCTCCCGTGAATGACAACCCTAACATAAATTAAAGGAATGTTTTGAGAAGAAAACAAATGCAAGAAGATCAAATGGATAAGAGCTTCTCAATAGTCATGCTTTTAGGATTTGCAAGGGAAGAAAATCACGATGAATCAATGGGTACATTGGACAATAAAAAAGTTTAGGAAGGTCCAATCAAAGAGCTCGGTGATACATTATTTTGAAAAATCTGGCTTATTGACTACTTGAATCTTGAAGAGGGGGAGTCTATGCAACAATATTTGCACATTTTGATGATCTATCTATCAATAGGTTGACAATTGATAGACATGTAGTATTATGGCTAAAATATTAGATTCCATTCAACTGTGTCAAGTTCATAACATTATGGAATATTCAAGGGAGGAACAATTAAAGGAATACTGGTCCACAATGATCATCATATCTTTAAAAATTGATAGATAATTAGAAAAAGGAAAATGAGTCATCAACATTGCGAGTTGAGGAATAAAAGGGTTGCAATTTTTTTTTACGAAAGTTCTCAATGATGGCAAACTAGATCCATGATTAACAAAGAATATTAACATTATGAATTCGTATGAAGAATAACATGATAGGGGGAGACAAATTGTTACAACAAGTATTAAGGAAAGCATTTTGAAGACTAATAGGTACTTTGTAGGAATACAGAGGAAGGAATTCCGTCAGGGGGAGAACAAGCAGATTATAGGTCCACAGGAAGTAGGAATATTGTCAAGGGGAGTCACCCTTTGCCATTGATATCAAAGGGGGGAGAAATCACGAGAAGAATATGGATGTATAAAGTCATGGGGATTGATACTCATAGAAGGGGTATGTATGTTTCCATCAATGAACAAGCAATAGATTGTTGAATGGTGTTGTCATCGATGTCAAATTTTAGGGTCCAACCCTAACCCCTTTATTTATGTAATATGCCCAATGGTCCGAGTCATAGTCATAGATATTTAGATAGTAAATAAAGCCCACATTAATAATTGTAAGTGGCTGACCCGTATTAGAGAAAAGGGACCACAGTTAGTTGTAAATGGGCCATAGTTAATAAATAAAGTGGTTAACCCATGTTATGCAAGGGACAACTAGTAATTAGGGTTTTGGATGTCATTTAGCTATAAATAATATTAGTTAGTAAAGGAAATATCATCGAGTCTTATTATAATCGAGCTCTGCTCTGCTGGAGGTTGCCCCTTCGAAGAGGCAAGTGAACATTGAATCTATTTCTGAATACTAAAATAGTTGCTGTTTTTTTCATTTTATTGTGTGTTTTGGGTTATATTTCTTTGTATTTCTAGTATTCTAGAATTTATCGTAGGTCAAGAGCATAACAAGTGGTATCAAATCTCTTTCCAAGGCCGATTGTAACTCCAATTTTCATAGTTTTTTTTTAGGCTAGAGGCGTGTTTCGACGTCTTTAAACCACGAGATCTGTGATTGAGCGCATAAAACTGGGGATTTGGGGAGGCATGCACACAGGAACTATAAGAGTTGGCCATGCTTGTTGGATTCCATTGTAACACCTATGGGTACCCCTTTGAGTAGTAGCGCATTAGACAAAACCGTGCACGGACTCCACTTCCACGTACCCTTGGGTATATCAGAAGCTCCCTAGGCTCACATGAAACCTAAATTTAGATAAGACATCAGCCGTCTTGCTACTACATTACACCGAGAACAAAATTCGGGGAGATTACTCACACATATGATAGGGTATTCGAGTAGTACAACTAAGGGTATGATTGATCGTCCTTAGTTAGCGACATGAAATATTGGGCCGAGTATTATTGTTGGACCCCTATGTATATTGCGATCTGTAGCACCTCACACTCCTTTCTGACCATAGTTCCCTCTTGTATTTGAAGATCGCCCACTAACTTATCTTCCAGAACAAATCTAGCAGTCGGGGTTCTGTTGCTACAGTGAAAGTCAGATCCAACAGTTGGGGTTCTTCCACCGTCGTACAAATAAGATCCAACAGTTAGGGTTCTGCTACTGTTGTGCAACTCACATTCAACAGTTGATGTTTCATAGTGCCGATTAGAGTCTTTTTGCAGTGAGGCTTGTTGCTACTACAGTCCGGGCCCTATTTTCGCAAGACATTGGGAATGATCAATTTTTCTGGAATTCGACCACTGCAATATTGATCAGAGGGGAGTAAAAAATAAAAATTCTGAGATCATCCCAGGATGATTGCAAGAGACTTAGCCCATAAGCTTTAGGATGACAAGCTAATCATAGTGGTACCATTCACATTTCAACCTCAATTTTCTAGTGTCCCAAATTTTTCCAAAGTGACTTCAAGTGATCCCCGCTAATAGATTCCTGAGCACACCCTCTTTCCAGGAAGACTAATCTTAAGTAATTGAATGGAATTTGTGTATGCTAGGTACTAGATCGCAAGTCATGGCCCATGAGAAGATCGAGAGACTTGAAAAAAGGTCAGATGAGTTCTAGGGAAATATGGATCGAATTACCTCACAACTTTCACTACTCACTTCCATGGAAATCACCAACATTCCAACCCTTGGCCACACAATCTGGACATGTACAAATTTGGTGGCTCTAATGTTGTAGTATGGGTAGCAAAAATGGAACAATATTTCTCCCTTAATGATATTTGTGATGATCAAACTAAACTACGTGTGGGAGCCCTTTATTTAGACCAAGAGAGATGGAAATAGTGGAAGTGGCATCATAAATGTTATCCCCGGAACATAACTTGGCACCTGTTCTCCAAAGCCTTATGTGACTGATTTGATATGGAATATAATTTTTTGGGCCATCTCACTAAGATCCAACAGACAGGCACAGTAAAAGACTACATTGTAGCCTTTGATACATTGGCCATTAGAACTGACAGTCTAGGAGATGACTTCTACTTGGATTGTTTCATCAGTGGTATCAAAGAAGCCATCCAAGGCCATGTCAGGATGCACCACCCAACTATGTGGATGGACGCTTGCAAAAAGGTTGTTGAGGTGGAACTCGCCTTAGCTGCCTAGTCCACTCATAAAAATTTCGTAGCCAAGGGGCATCCCACCCAGGCTCAGGGTGATGAAAAATCCTCCTCGGGCCATAAATGCAAGGAATCAAAATTATTTCAAATTGCTGCTACTGATAATAACTCATCTGAGGAAGCCCCACCCCTTGGGGGGACCGAGGATGATGTTGAGAAAACCAAACCTAATAATGATCTCACATCTATGCGAGACAAACTAGTTATCTCACTACATGCTTTGGTAGGTATTTCTTCGCCTCAAACTCTCAAAATCTGAGGTTTTCTTAAAATAGACCAGTAGTGGTATTGATTGATAGTAGAAAAACTCATATATTTATCCATAAGTGAGTCATCGTAGTTGTTTGTTGTTTTGTGCAAGAATTCTCTAATTTCCAAGTCCTTATCGCTGATGGGGGGGTAATGAAATGTGAAGGCCGTTGTGAAAATATTAAGCTTTAGATGAGAGACAACCACCTAAAGACCCACATGTTTTCTATTGAAATGGGTGGTTGTGACATTGTCTTGGGTGTTGAATATCTTCGCACATTGGGCTCAATCAAAATGGATTTCCAGGAGTTATATATGAGATTTAGGCAGAACGACTACATTCATACATTACATGGACTCCATGCAGGTGCCCCTACTATCATCAACTCACATCAAATGGAGATGATTTTGAGAAAGGGCCATCACGGAGTCATCGCCCAATTTAATTCTATCCAGGCCATTGAATCCACTACTCCTCATATTCATCCTAAGATTAAATAGGTCTTAGACTGCTACGAACAGGTATTTGACAAACCTAAAGAGTTTCCACCTTCTAGGGGTGAACATGATCATAACATCCCTTTGGTACTGGGGGTCCAACCTCCTAATGTGCACCCATATCGATATATTTTCACCCAAAAGAATGAAATTGAAAAAATCATCAAGGAACTCCTTGAAGTTGACCTTATTTGTCCCAAGATTGGTCCTTATTCATCATTCATGGTCATGGTTCTAAAGAAAGATGGAGAATGGCACATGTGTCTGAACTTTCGAGACCTCAACAAGCTCATTGTCAAAGACAAATTTACTATTCCAATTGTTGATGATCTTCTTGATGAACTACATGGTGCTCAATTCTTTACCAAGATAGATATTTGCTCTGGCTATCACCAAATACACATGAAGGAAGTAGACATTCCCAAGACTACCTTCCAAACTCATGAAGGCCATTTTGAATTCTTGGTCATGCCATTTGGTCTTTGTAATGCTCCATCTACTTTTCAAAGCCTCATGAACCACAAGCTGAAACCATATCTTTGAAAAAATTTCCTCGTATTCTTTGATGACATTCTAATCTACAGCCTAACCTGGGACAAACATCTTCAGCATGTAGACTTGATCTTGCAACTGCTTCGAAATCACAAATTATTTGTCAAATTATCCAAGTGATCTTTTGGTGTGGAAGAAGTTAGGTATTTGGGACACATTGTGGGTCGTGAAGGAGCGATGGTTGATCCAAAAAAGATACAGGCAATGCAAGATTGGTCCCAACCAAAAACCTTGAAGAGTTTGAGGGGATTCTTGGGCCTGATTGGATACTATTGTAAATTTTTCAGCAATTATGGTCGCATTTCTAGACCCATCACTAATATTCTCAAGAAAAATTCGTTTCTCTAGACTGATGTAGCTTAGCAGGCATTTGTGGCTCTTAAACAGGCCATGTGCTCCACTCCCATATTGGCCCTACCAGACTTCACCAAATATTTTGTGATTGAATGTGATGCTTCCGGTACTAGTATTGGTGCTGTATTAATGTAGGAAGGTTGGCCATTGGCCTTCACTAGCCAACAACTGATTCGAAAATACCTGTGTTAATCTACACATGAGAAAGAACTGATGGCCATCTTACATGCAGTAGACACCTGACAACCTATTGAAGCCTCAAAATTCATGGTGACAACATGGGGGAAAACCACCTAGTCCGGACCTTGAAAGCAACTTCTTTTCCATTTGGTATAGTGGCTACGACTAGGGATAATGGGACCAGTTTCCCAGAAATGATTTGATATTGATGGTGGGATGATATATGATGTAATATGAAATGATTAAGTTAAGTGTAATCTAATCTAACTTCTAAGCACATGCATATATCCTAGTTTAACATTATTTAAATATAAGTATACCCGGGAATCAAATACGATATGCGATCTATAATGATGTCTTACAAAAATTGGTAATAAAAATCATTCAACTGCAATAAGAAATTAAATCGTTTGAAAATAATCGTTTTGGATAAATAGTTAGACAAAATGAATAAGAAAAATATATTGCATATAAAATCATTAATGTATTCAAAATGGAATTAGAGCTAACATCATACAAAAGTGAAATAATGCTAAAACTATAATTCAGATTTTCATACATAAAACGATTGAAACAAGAAGTATTGCTTAATACATAAATAAAACATGATCATAAGATAAAAGTACCATATATGATAAGTCCTACTCATGTGCTTCAACAATATTGACACAATTTCAATCAATCCAACACATTCTAAGAGTACAAAAGTGCATTTCAGTAGAGCATGCTAGATATTTAAAAGAAAGTAGATCATATTCCATTCATTTCAATAAAAAATCCTCAAAAGTATAGAAGTAAAATGTTTTGAAAAGTGTTTTTGATAAAATTTCTAGACCCCTCTCTAAATGCATGAGAGGGGTTTAAATACCAAACTATATGTCTTAAAATATATTATTACAAAAATAACTAAGGAGGTTTCAAACAACCTTCCTCAGGATTTACAAAAATAAAACTTAAAGAACAAATAAATTAATGACTAACTCCTTTGAACTTGATCTCTAAGGTCGTAAATATCAGTCATGGGCTTGAGCTGAGGCGGTTGGCTGATTGCAGATTTTAATTGCCCAACGAATATGGCATCTATTAGTGCTGGCACCATTTTTTGGGTTGAGGTTGTTAAACATCTTAGAGTCACCCACTGGCTTCATGGTTTTACTAGAAACTGTTAGTATGTTTCCCAATTTAGCCTGTTTAACTGTTTGATTGCCTCTTCCTTTTCTTGCGCTGCCTATTTCCACTGCTACTCTAGCTATTTGGCGTTCGGAAGAAACCTTGGTACACACTCCTTGACAATATTGGCACCATGAATATTTTCGTTAATGGATTCTATTATGCTGTTTGCTTCTGTTGTTGCTATCGTTATTGCCATTTCCTCTTGTTCCAACCGAGAATCCCAATCTGTGAACATAATATCTTTATGAGACTCCTATAACTTTGGTAGGTCAAATTTTCTTCCATCCTCTGATTATTGCCAGGAGATAAATTCAGAAACCCTTTTGTGTATTTCATCATACTCAAACCTCATATCAATAAATTGGTTAGTTAATTTATCAATGGTCTCGCAATAAGGATTTATCTGCGATATTTTCTAGCAAAATACTTCCTTTTTTTGCATTAGTAAGGAATTGAGGCTGAGTGATTCTTTGATGAATTCATTGATTTTCGGATTGTCTTTATGTTTATCTATAATGGCTTGTATCTGAAAATATTTTTCTACTAAGCTGGCTTGATGTTGTATTCTAATCTGTTCGAATTCTTTTGGGAGCTAGGCTACTTGTAACTCTGCTTGCTGATTAGATTTTCCTTGGGCTAATTGTTGTTCTAGCAACAAAATTCTCTGTTCCTTTCCCTTGAACAACATTTTGACTTCTGTCACCTTGTCAATAGTTGTTGTGGTATAGGCTCCTGCAAATTGTGATAGCTTTGTGAGATTCTCAGATGGGTCAATAGGCGAGTCTGTCCATACAATGTCCATTAGTTCATTTTCTGGAGTTGCAACAGCTACAACATCTAGTTTTCTTTTCTTCCTCTGTCTCTTGACTATAGATTTGTGGGTAGAACTATAGAATACATCTAGCAGAGGTATTTCCTCAATTCTTAAAAAAATTTCTGAAGTAGGAGTAGTAGGAATTATCTCAAGGTCCTGAGTGCTAGTAGCTTCTTCCCTTGTTATTTCTCGATTTGAATTGTGTTGGGTTTTCTTGGGAGTCTATATTTCATATGTTTGCTCAGGGTTTGTGTCCGTGTGGATATTTTTATTGAACTTCTCCCATTCTTGTTCTAGGTCAATGATTGGAGCTTTACCTGACTGATTTGAAATGGAAGCAACCTTTGCTTGTTTCTTTGCTTTGGCCTGCTCGGTTGTCTCCTCTATACTTTGAGTTGTGTCTTTTTCATACTCTTTATTTGTGTTTCCTCCCCCATTTTAAAACTATTTCTATGAGTTCTCTGACTCATGCATATATCTCTCTTAGGTTTCTTCTTTAGAGTTTTCTTTGGAGCTGACCTCCAAGATTACGCTAGTAGTTGGCTCCCTTATTGATTCAATCTGCAATAGGTCCAACGGGACCTTTAATAATCTCTTTTTCCTGTACACATGAAAAGCCTTAACATATTCTGGGGTCAAAAGTAGTGATTCCAAATGCAAAACTTGTGAAAATGTTTCTGCATGTAGGAAGAGGTCATCAAAGGCATCCTCTTAATGGGTGAATTGTTTTACTTTTACCATATTAGTAAATTCCTTAACAATGCCATTTGGATCGTACCGCTTTCCCGGAACTGTAGCTAATTTCAGAGACTTAATAATATATGCTTCTTTTAATGCATGTCCATAATCGTGTAGTGCAAAATCACCACATTGTAATGGGAATGTAGGCCAAATGGCCTTCTTCTACTCTTTCAGTCCTCTTCTTAATCCGCCTTCCCCTACTGTTTGGTAGGCTATTTCTCTGGCCATTAGTTTGTCGGGGATATAATATGGGAGGACATGCGGTGAAGCAATGCTCCCAAAAACTCTGATGTAGGTGAATGTTTCTTCCACAAACCATCTGGCTACTGGAAAGATATATATTTTGGCCTCTTTAGAAAACCTAGGGGCGGTCCTGTCATACACTTCATTATGAATGGGTAGCATAAACACTTGACATATTTTATAAAAATGGGGGTGGAATTGAGATTCCCACAAAATGTTATGGTATATATGGATGGGAAGCAGGTTCTGTATGGTCCACTTCCATCCCATATTGGGAAATTGAGAACAAAAATAGATTGCATACATAACAAAAGAACTCATGAAGAAAGGAGGAAAAATCCTTAAAGAAGGACTTCTTTTCCTTCTATATTCTATAATGGCCTTTGCCATTTTGTCTGATAAAATTTGAGCCCAGTTCATTATTGTTTCATTTACTTCTGCATCATTTAATGGGAGCCATTCCATGGAAAACTTGGTGCTATCAGGTCTATGGAATAACCTACATATCATAACTGTTGTGAAACTATGAGGGGGAGAAATGGATACCGTTGAGTATATACTAGTTTTATCCCATTTGAGCTTGCTTTCACTTGATTTCCAGGTCCGCGTGACATCTGATGAGTCCTCATTTTCTTTAGCGAATTGCTCAAGGAACTGTTTATTGTAGAGATTTTACGACTTTGGTAACTGGTACATTAGTCATAGGCTGTTCGGTGAGAAAGACACAATGACCTCTTGCTTATGATTCTTGAAGTAACTATCTGTGATGTCTACCTCGTCAATTACCCATTTGACCATATCTGTGTATGGTATTATTTTTGGCCTTGCAGCTATTCGGTGCAAGAATGAACATGCTACTTTGAAATAGGAGGCATCAGATGAATCCTGAGCATCTGCTGTGGCCTTTGTTACTAGTGGCCTGGGCTACTCTTCTTCTAATAAGTTGCACATGGCCTCCCATGTCAAAGTTCCTCTGTCCTTGCTGCATGTGGTATTCAAGAAAAGCGACATAATTTCTGATTACTTAGATGCAGTTCCCTTTCCCTTCTTCACCATTGTTTCTAACAATGTTCTCTATGGAGTCTTCCTAAAATGGAGGAAAATGGAAGTTATCAGATAAATAGAAGTGAGAATTACAATGAAAATAAATGATACAGTTAACTTCAAAAAGGTGACAAGATAGGAGCTTTTATTCAAAATGCAGATGAAAAGATATCGTATCACGTCGAGCCGCTCTTTAACATATATTCCATTAAACTCGTTAAATAAACACTAAGGATTCTTATCATTGCCTTTATTAGTCTTTAAACTACCGCATCGCAAATGGGAAGGAAAAACTTTTAGGGTGGCAAGTTTGAACTGCGAGAAAGCCAATTTTGCGATTGCAATAAGATTATTGCAATATCGCAAATCACACTATCACAATTTTGGTTGTGTGCTTTCCAAAATTTTGTTAACATTCTATGGGATGTGACATTTGAGATAAGTGGCATATTCTTTATCATTTAGAGCATCAATTTCCCGAATGAGTAATTATTTCATAAAGTGGCTTTTCAATGCGTGCCGAACTTAACTTACAATTTATAACATTTTCTTTTATCGTGTCTAGGCTTTATCGCACTTCGCAAGCTCACGCAGTTCATAAGATTGGACATTTAAGTAAATTGACATGATGCGATAAGGTTGACTCGTCCTATCACAATATAACATCTCGCATGTTACGACATTTTTTGTGAGTTGCGCCCTTTGTGAACGTCGATATGCGATTGTGATAAGCGCTTCATTTATAGGAAATGCCTTAATTCTTAGTTTTGAATGAAAAGTCTAATGAAGTCTAAGTTAAATGCAGTGATTGATTCTATTGCAATTCAAAAATTCTGTTCAATAATTAGCCATTTCAAGACACTTGGTCCAACGGTATGCAAAAAGGCGAGAATTACTAGTCTTAGAGGGTTTTGACTCGATATCTTGATTTATTTCTAAAAGTTCAAAAGAAAGTGCCTAAGTGCTAAATTTTTCTTGGAGGGTTTTTATAAAGGGTCCCCATTTATTAATAGAATATTAGCCATTAAACTAATAAATGGGGGGGTTGTTGAATAGCACAACATGACCATACTTGTTGGGGTGACGTTTCGAAATCCACATGGACCATCAAAGCCTAATTTGTTTTTTGGAGCAACGTCTATCATCACCACAAAAGAATAAATGGCTGGCCAAAATGTTGGGATATGGTTATGAGATAATTTACAAGAAAGGGCATGACAATGTATTAGTTGATGCTTTATCACGCCAATTTGAGGATGAAAGCACCCTACTATCAATCTCTCTTTCCATACCAGATTGGATTGAAGAGGCCCGCAAAGAATGTTCCTCACACCCCTCTCTCTCCCAACTTATTAATAACCTGAGAGAAGATCCTAATTCCTTAGTTGACTACTCTTGGAAGGATGATATTAATCGCTACAAGGATCGAGTAGTTATATCACCGCATCCACCCTCAAAACCTACATTTTGGAAGAGTTGCACTCATCTCCAACTACAGGGAATTCAGGATTTCAGAAGACTTATGCTCGCACTCATCATTCTTTCTTTTGGACTCACATGAAAAATGACATTCTTACTTTTGTAGCTAAATGTGATTTGTGTCAATGCAACAAATGAGAAACATTCAAGTTATCGGGAACCTTACAACCATTTCCAGTCCCTGCCTCTATCTGGATGAATGTTTCCATGGATTTCATCACTTGTCTCCCAAATTTGGGCAACAAATTCATCATCATGGTGGTTGTGGATAGAATTTCTAAATATGATCATTTTTTCGCTCTACCCCACCCATTTACCCCCACTTTGGTGGCTCAAGCTTTCATGGACTAGATATTCAAATTGCATGGGATGCTGACTTCCATTGTGTCTGATCATGACCCCACTTTCACTAGAAAATTTTGGCAAGAACTTTTCAAGCTACAAGGCACGCAACTCCAACTAAGTACTGCCTATCATCCCCAAATCGATGGTCAAATAGAAGCAGTCAACAAATGTTTTGAGACATATCTAAGGTGCTTCACTTCAGAAAATAAACACCAATGGGTATAGTGGCTACCTTTAGCTAAATGGTGGTATAATAATAACTATCATGAAGCCACCAAGATGACTCCATATGAGGCAGTGTATGACCAACTCCCACCTTCACCTATTTCTTATGTCCCTAGATGTTCTAAGGTGCAGGACGTTTATCAACTCCTAGAGAACTGTGTTGCCATGATAGCTCATCTCAAAGAGAATCTTCATCAAGCTTAGAATCGAATGAAGCAATAGGAAGACCAACATCATTCCAAGTGAACATTTCAAGAAGGAGATCTGGTATTCTTGCGATTGCAATCATATAAGAAAACATGTCTCAAAGAAAAGGGCTACCAGAAACTCACACCAAAATTCTATGGACCTTATCAAATACTTTAGCGCATTGGAGAAGTTTCCTACAAACTAGCCTTGTGACCAACTTCAAAAATCCATTTGGTCTTCCATGTATCATGTCTCAAGAAAGTGGTGGGGAACAATTTCACAATTCAAACAAGTCTACCTGAATTGGATGAGGAAGGCTCACTCTGGCTCCAAGCAGAATAGGCGCTCAATACCTGTGAATGACATCTCCATGACCACATAATAAAGGAAGTCCTTGTCAAGTGGAAACACACCTCTCAAGAAGATGCAACCTAGGAACCAACCACTATTCTTTAGTAGTTTCCGCAGCTTCAGCCTTGAGGACAAGGTTGATTTTGAGGGGGGAGGGAATGTTAGGGTCCAACCCTAACCGCTTTATTTATGTAATAAGCCAAATGTGTTGAGTCATAGTCATAGTTTGTTAGAGAGTAACTAAAGGCCACATTAATAATTGTAAGTGGTTGACCTGCATTAGAGAAAATGGACCACAATTAGTTATAAATGGGCCATAGTTAATAAATAAAATGGTTAACATGTGTTATGCACGGGACCACTAGTAGTTAAGGTTTTGGATGTCATTTAGCTATAAATAGTCTTATTTAGTAAAGGAAAGATCATCAAGTCTTATTTTAATCGAGCTCTGCTATGCTAGAGGTTGCCCCCTCGAAGAGGCAAGTGAACATTGAATCTATTTATGAATACTAAAAGACTTGTTGTTTTTTTCATTTTATTCTATGTTCTAGGTTATATTTCTTCACATTTATGGTATTATGGAATTTCTCACAGGTCAAGAGTGTTAGATACATACATGGTAAACATAAAGTGTAAATGATAAACATGAGTGTGTTTTTATTATTGATAATGATATACATTTATAGTACATTCACATGACCTTTGGTTTCGTATTCCAAGGTCTCTTGGACTTCCTTAGAATATTCAGCTTCCACACCAACCCTTAGAGGATTATGTGTCCAACATTCCCCACCTTAATCTGAAGGGTTATGTATGAGTCTAAGAAGAGAACTGTAATAAAAACTGTGCAAAAATTCATGGAAACACTAGGCTGAATGTGTTCTCTGAAATGTTGGTATAAAGGGCGGTGGTTTAAGGATGACCACCAACACTGGAATGCTTAGTGCAGTTCCTAGAACTCTTCCAAGTCTGGATGAAGCTCAAGTCTTCTGCTAGAGGAAGTGCTCCTGATGTTTTGAAGAGGGAAATCTTCAACCATGAAAGGGAGGTCTCACCCCGCATAAAAGGGAGAACCTCAACCTAAGAAGGGAGGTCTCAACCTGTGATGGTTTAAGGATGACCAACAACTATGGAATGCTTTATTCAATTCCTAGAACTCTTCCAAAACTAACAAGAAGCTGAAGTTTTCTGCTAGAGAAAGTGTCCCCAATTCTTTTAGGAGGTATCACCGACTGAAGGCATGATTAGGGGCATATTTGTCTTTGGCTACAACTCTGAATCTTGTATGGCAGGTTGTGGCTTAGGCTCACTTGATGTGGTTTTGAAGCTTGTAGATGACCATAATTTCCCCCCTTGTCATATACAAGGTGAAAAGATGAAGAGATCTCAATTGCAAGACTTTTCAATATTTGAGAACAAATCCTATTGTATGAGCGAAATATCTTCTTGGCCGTTGAAGCCCATTGCCAAGAAGTGATCCATCCAAGATGAATCTTTGTTCTTATAGGATTTTTGTTTCTGAAGCATCTGTTTGAAGAATGACTGGTTTTATGATAGTTTACATGGATGAAGATCAAAACAATGGTCTTTCATGTGGCCAACTTGGTCACAATGTTGGAATTTCACAATCTGTTGCTGTTGTTGTGGAAGAGGGGCAGAATCTAGAATAGCTGAAGGTGAACTACCATGGAGGAATCCAGCACTCAAAAACTGGATGGGATTTGAGTAATCTAGAATATGAAAGGACACGTCCTTGTCATATCCAAGACCAGTTCTGTGCTTGTTGTGGACAAGCTCTTCCCGAGGTATGATGATGGGCTTGGGAAGTGCAAACTAGACTTCTACATATGCATGTAACTCTCTTGCTTTATTGGGCACTGGATCTGAATCAACTGTACCATTATTGTCTTGCTGTTTATGGGAGTCTATTTCAATCTTTTGAACAGAAATAGGTTCAGAATGATGACTCCACTTTTGTAATTCTTCTTGCTGTAATTGAGATTCAAGCTGCAAAAAATCAATCTGTTCTTGGGCATATTGTAGAAAAGTCTAAATTTTTGAGAGAGAGCCTTTGCTGATTTGGAATGTGTCATCAAAAGTAGATTATATCAGAGTTTTTAAGAACTCTAATACTTCACCAATTTGAGTAATTTTTTATAATGCCAAAAGTACACTTTAAAAAGCTAATGCCAATAAAACAAATAATATGTAAACTATCAAGCTTCCAAAAGATGTATGGATCTAAAAGAACGCTTGTTCTTCCCCATGACTGCTACCAATGATCTTTGACAACAAGATCATCAAAGTGAACCATCATAATACACAAGATGAAATTTTATTTTCTAGATGTAATATCTCTAGTTGTGTCTCTGTATTAGGATTGAAACCTATCTATTTCTTGCCACGCATTCTTGTCCAAAAGAACCATATATTTCAGATTTAACTCCAGATAGTTGATCTGGATGAAATTGACTTTTCCATGGGAAGCCTTCCTATCTGGGTCTCTGAATCAGGGTCCAAACCAATTTCTATCACCTCACACATCTTATCCAAATGAACCACATCTTGCATACCACAATTATATATTACAACCGATATGTTGGTATTGACTGTTGGTATGGCGGAGTATGCGGGAGCAGTGTTATGGCAGAGTATGTGGGAGCAGTGTTATGGTAGTTCGGTGGGAGTGGGTAGCAGAAACCGGTGGTGTGAGGAGCAATGCTGTTAGGAAATGATATTACAGACAACACACCTTCCTGGCCTGAGATGACAGTATGGTGATCATGACACAAGTTGTAAAGATGAAAGAATTTCTTTGGGGCCTTTTTTTTATCTGCAACAGATCATTTAATGTTGTTGGAAGCAATAGAATGTCTCCTATCCATGGAAAAGGGAACAATTCCATTTATGTTTTTTTTTGCAGTGCTACGAATGACAATAAGATTGAATGCAAGTCATATATGTAAGGACCGTTTAAAGAGGAGGATTGGCATACAGTTGGAGCTCTCTACTCTTGATAGTATGTTGATCATCAATCACTCATATTCAGAGGAAACTCTGTATGATACTGATTGCATGGAGCAGATTATTCAGCATTTCCTCACATTTAACCAAGAAAGTTTCAGAGCCATTTCTTCAACCCCAGTATCCCCATCATCAAATCATTTGATGACTACTGCGACATTGATTGATGATTATCTTACCGAGGTTTCTTCAGATTTAAACCTAAAACCAGCCAAATTCAAGTCATTGACAGAGGCTCTGCCAGAGAACTCACGGTCTTTGCATGATGGGTTGTACAGAGCTGTCGACATTTATCTGAAGGCACATCCTTGGCAGGTGGAGAGTGAAAAGGAGAAACTATACCAAATAATTAGTTGTCAGAAGCTCTCAATAAATTCATGTACTCATGGAGCTAAGAATGAATTCTTACCACTGAGAACCATCATTCGAGTTTTGTTCTTTCAACATTTAAACTTACGGACAACCATGGAAATATCCTTGTGTCTTGAGGGGAGTGATAACATCATAACCAATTCTCATGCAAGCTTACCTACTCATGACACTCAGGTTGATCCAGGCCATGTTTCATTTCGTTTCCCCGCAACACCATTGACAACATTGTCCCATTATTTAAATCGTATGAGGAATGAATTTGCACTAAACAGTTTTGATAATCAATCACAAACTAGTACCTTAGAAAGAAATGAAGCAGAGGGTTTCAGATCAATGGGTTTACAATCAACTATTGGAGGTTTTCCAACACTAGCAGTCATTCGGTCCACACAATAGTTATTGACTCAGCAAGCTGGAGCTTCACTTGATCAACTTGCCACGCAGCTGGAAGGTGAAGCAACTGTAACTGATGCATTGGCACGCAGTGAGATTCAGGCTGCTACCATGCGAAATGGAATTATGATGCAGAATTTGGGTGCATTGTTGTTAGAGCTTGGATGCACCACAATGACATTGCGTATGGGACAGTCCTCGGCTGAGGCAGTAGTAAATGAGTACAACCAATTTGAGCAGTGCCACAATGATATATCTAAAATAAATGGAGCTTCATGTGGTGGTGATGTCATTTCTCATAAGACTCTACAGACAAACCCACTCAATCCCGCGGGTGCTATCAGCACAAAAGACATTGAACACATCTTTGTCCTCCTCATCATCGGTCGAAACTTAATGGTCAACATACACAAATTTTTCACAAAGATGAGTGTATGCGGGCCTAGCTAAAATGTTAAGGATTCATGCATTACAAGAATTTCTCTAGCTGGGTAAAGCGTAGAACAAAAGACAATATTCGTGATTTCCCATAGACATATGTGTTTTTGCAAGATGGTGATAGTATTCATGATTTCCCACAGACAAATGTGTTTCTATAAGATGGTGTAATTGTGCAGGGAACGTTTCTTAGAGCTCCTACAAAAGAGATGGTAGCTAGAATTTAGCTGAAAACATATTCATGAAATGAAAAACTGACATGCACAAAGATGCCACAAAACAAGTGGCTAAAATTGGAGCAGGGTAGGAGTACGCCCGCTCTGATACCATGTTAGACACATACATGGAAAACAAAAAGTGTAAATGATAAACATGAATGTGTGTTTAATATTGACAATGATATACATTTATATTACATTCACATGGCCTTTGGTTTCGTATTCCAAGGACTCTTGGACTTCCTTAGACTATTCAACTTCCACACCAACCCTTAGAGGATTAAGTGTCGAACAAAGAGCATAACATTAACCCCGAGGTTTGAATTTGACTATAAAACCAATTATTATTGTCAAATTTTAAATGAATGCTCTTAATATTGTTTGAATTACATCAAATTGGAAGCTCCACTATTGGATGGTTGAAAACCCTATTTTTAGGGTTTGGGTTCTCTAGACTAAGGACATACCCCACAATCATTGAAGGTTTTTGAAGAAGCAAACTATGGATGTTGTTAGGAATATCTTGGTCATTGGATTCTCCTCATCGAGCAGATTCTGATAATATGTTGCATGTCTTGAGAGGCCTCCTGGTTTGAAAGATATTTGTGTTTGAAGTTGAAGACCCCAGTTCATGGGCTAAAGCCCCATAAGGATGGTGATAAAACACCATATTATTAGTTTCATAATGTGGATTTCCTATTGTTGAAAGCGCTATAAAATTTGATGATGTGGCACCTTTACATTGGGCTAATTGGTTAAAATTACTTAGAATATACAAGGGACATTGGACCTTATAAAAAAAACTCAAATTCATATTCTTAAAGGGCAGATGACTTAACCTTTTCATCAATATTTAATTCAAATTTTAAAAAGGAGAATTTCCTCAAATAAATCCAATGACTACTCTTAAGAAGCCCTTCCCAAACTTATAAAAATGCATTTGTTTCATCATTCAAGAATACACACATACAATGATTATCTTGTGACCTTTCTCTAAAATGAAAACATTGAACCTATGATGATATTTTGAATCCAATGAGTGGCTAGGAATTTTTTGGACAATGAAGTTGCATTTGGGTTCAAGGTTTCATAATTTGTTTTATTTTTTTTTAGATTTTGGGATTTACTCTTATTGCAGGTAGAAGACAACAAGTTCTTGTTTGCACCTTCTGATGGCCCGTTAATTCTATTATAGCCCTCGACTCTTTTAGGGAATCCAAGAATATTAGTGTAGATATTTGTCTTGGATATGCAATTAATTCACTTATCTTTTCTGATTGGAAGAGATGATATTGAAGCTCCGTTTTGACACCAAATTGCACATAATTTTTGATTAGATTGAGGCCCAATAAGTGAGGGTTTTAGTTCCATTACAGAAGTTTTATAGGACATTAGTTCTGAAGCAAAACATTCAGCCCCTCTAGGGAATCATCTCAGTTACAACTTATGTGCATGTAATTAAGCCAACGAAGGAACATTATTGTACAAATCCTTGGATTAGACCTCAACACTTCATAAGGCACATACATCTGCAATTCTAGATTTAGTTTCAAGGAACTTTCCCATACACTTTTGGATTAGGATGATCCCATATTAAGGATTGATATAAAGACTACAAGGACTCAAATTTGCTAAGAAACAAGAAGTATCTACAAAATTTTACCACCCTCATCTACAGGAAGGTATAAGTTTAAAGGATATGATTACACCCTGGGATAAGGTTCTGAGTAATCAAGCTTAGTTTTGATGAGAGTACAAGGTGTAAAGTCCATTAATTTATGTACCCTCTATCCACAAATCATGATGTATATTTGAGACACTGCAGTAATCAAGTCAACTATAATAGCCCTGGTGAAAATTCCATGTAATAAAAGTTAAAAACAATACCCACGGTTGATGGGACACTTATTCCATTCTGAATGTTGCACAAGACATCCTAGGGGGTGTTCATTTGGTTGTTTATGGCCAAGGAAATTGGAAAAGGCAATGGATAAGGCTTTGGAAAGGAAAAATGGAATTTTTGGCATAATTATTAATGAAAATAATAGAAATTAGGAGAAAAAGGAGGTGAAAGGTCATAGGTTGCATGTGAGGAGGAAATTGAAGGAAAATAATGGAAAATGAAGAAAATAGAGGCCTCATTCATAAAAAGGCTTATGAGGATCAGTTTGTAACCTTTATTCAGTTGAGTTTTGGAGTTCTCTCATTATTCTCTCTCTCTCTCTCTCTCACTCTTGGACACTTAGAGTTTCTTGGAGCACTTTGGCATTGGAGCAAGAAAGGAAAAGAAGGATAGAGGAAGAAAATATCAAGTAGGGAAAGGAAGGATCAAGCAACTACAACATCCTTCATTGCAAGTATCGAATTGCATGTGTATTTTCCTTAATAGATTTAGAATGCATGGGATTTCATGTGGTTCTTTTCTTTCATGGCAAGGGTTTTACCAGGTGTGACAATGTTCTTCATCCTAGCCTTGCCATTTCCTGAAATCTTTGATGAGATGGGTTCTCACACTCGATTAATGTGGGATGGACGGATTGGATTCGAAGCTGAGTGGGGTGGATCTCTGAATTAACAAACAAATGGCGTAGTAGTCCCTGAACTGGACTGTGGATCACAGTAAATCCACTGGCCTAGTAACCCCTGAACTAGACCATGGGTTGTGATAAAGACAGAGTGTGTGCCTCTATGGGTCTAGGAATCCTTTCTGGTGAATGGTGGGGTATATGGTATAGTCAAGATGTGGATATTATCTCTGTTGGGACTAGTAGTATCGAGATGGGATGTATTGTAAAGCCTAGAGAGTATGTCTTGGTGTAGGGCCTAGTGATCCCTAAATCAGACCGTGGATTGCGGTAAAGCCGGAGAGACTAGGAGGCACTCAAATTCCTCACGGTGTAGGTAGAGAACTCTAGTGGCATCCATGATTGTTGGTGTTTTTGGTGTGTTCTATGAGTCCCGCATTCATGCTTGGTCTATGGAATGGGGGTGATTGGATGAAGAGAGACTTGTCTCAGTCAATCTATGGTCGAGTGGAACATGGTAGTCTCATCTTTGGTTGGTTTATTGTATTCATTAATGAGAAATCCATTCCCTTGATTTTCTTGTGTAAATGTACCAATGTATATGTGGATTTTATGGTTGATATGTTTATGATATATCTATTGCTATTATGCTAGCTATATCTATGTTTTATGACAACAACTATGTGTGAATATCAGCATGTTTTTACTTGTATATGAATGGATAATGTGTCTATTACCTAATAGATGATAACACAACAAATTACATGATGGAACAATGGTTCATAGTGATTCTCAGGTAAGTATGAGATCCCTACACTTAGTTATGTTGTTTACACCTGTAAGCTACATGTTGATGATATGTTTGATGAAATGCTTGTCATGGCTAGTAGGGGTCTGGTTAAAGTCTTGTTCAACTTATTTCTTTTGCATCATTGTTTCCCTGTAATTTTAATGATTTTAAGTTATCACTCCATTTTGGGCTCTGGGCTTGCTATAGGGATTAATGCATGGGTGTTTGGTGATGGAGATACCCTCAAGGATCTTCCTGGGATCCTTGGAAGACAGTCAGATTAGCTGCAGCTAGCCCAGAGATACATGCACATATCCATATTAGTGAAATGAGAATCAAAGTAAGAAGAAGGATTGTTACCTCAGGTCTTGGTGTGGTGTTGTTGGAGAGTGCAAAGTAGCGGAGTGGAAGACCCCTTAGCTAGATCCAAGATCAATACCTGCACATAAACAAGATGATGCATAATATCACAACATATAACTTCAATAATCAATACTATAATACATAAGGATATCTAACTGCATACATTTAAGCCACTCATAATCATTAACATTGCATAAAAATGTAAATAAATCATAATACCAATGCCATGGAGTGAACAACACAATTGTAGGTCTATATTAATGATAGAAAGGAGTGATTACAACCATCGGTTACATCAATCTTCCCTTACTCCTCCAGCTCATTTCTCTCTCTCTCTCTTCTTAACCTCTTGAAGAGGTAATCTCTAATACAAGCTTCAACAGTCAATAGGTAATCATTTCAATAGTTTCGACCCCTTTCACAATGGCCCTAGCCTCAAATATATAACATGAGAGGATAAGCCTTGCCAAATCCTTCATGAGTTCCTTTGGGAAAAAGAAGATGTGTTTCCATTCTTTAACTCTCTTTTCCCATTTGTAGACTCCATTAGGAATATTAATTCCTCCAAACGGGTTGAATCTGGATGTTTCCCTACTTTCATGAGCTGACATAGGAGTGAATATAGGGATATTTCTCTGTCAACTTGCTCCTTTGACCTTCAGAAACTAGCTTAATTTGATTAATGCTCTTCCCAAGGCACCAGTTAGAGTTACCCTAGGGATTAATGCACTTGATGCATGGCTAGGAAGCTTTATAAAGCAGGTTGCTAGTTCCTGGAGAACATTAGCTTGACAAATAGGCCTGTGAACTTGGTCAACCTTTCATTCATCTTGCCCTTCTCCTCTGAGCTGATGAAGAGGTAATTTTCCTGTATAAAAGATGTCCCATAAAGTGTGAGATCAGAGGCAGAGACGATACCCTAAATACTTTATATAACTATCATTTTCTTCGAAAGGAGAGAGAGAGGATCAGAGTTTTAGGAATATGAGAAACGTGATACAACACATATATATAAAACATCAGAGAGATTTGTTAATAAAGACATATGAAGATCATGTCTACCGATAAGAAAAATGTAGAACTTGTGTCATAATAAGATCCTTCTGATGAGATGTCTCCAAAAAATAATACACGCAGCTTGGGAGAGGAAACAAGGTTGAGTGATGTAAGCCTCTACCCAAGGTATTGATTTCTGCTTCACCTTAACAACATAGTTTGATGCATGTGAATAAAGGCATCGAGGTCGAACATGTACGAAATGATCTAATTACCAGTCAATAATGGAGACTATTAATAGACGCGAGGATGGCCACCGATAATGGTGATGGTCTCCAAGATGCACAATACAATCTATCAAGCGTGAATAATGTTTTTGTCATCAAACACTTGTATAATCATTTTAACCAGGAGCCAATAATGAAAACCCCTGACCAAAAACAAGGTAACCTACTGTTGAGGGCCCCGAAATCGGGTCAACAACAAGGGGGATACCCACCCGGTCGGGAACCTGGTTGGCAGCTCCTTGCCTGTTTGGTGTAGCGGGTCCGACTGGGGATAATGGGACCAACTTCCCAATCTAAAAGATGTGTGTGTGTGTGTAGATTTTGAAGATACTAATCTAAAGGTAATTTTAAACTAATTTAATTCTAGACTCTAAACTGACTCTATGTTACTGTAATCTAACAAAAACAGCACATCTAATCTATACTAACCCAGGGTAAAATTCTTTCATTATGCGATCCAAAAAGATTTCATACAACAATTGGTAATAAAGATCATTCAACTATCATAAGAATATAAATCAATTAAGATGAACCATTCTGCATAAGAAGTTAGGCAAAATAGTTGTGAACAACATCTCACATAATCAGTTATTCATATGTCAAGCACAAACATATGATTCCACCGTACAAAAGTGCCAAATGGTAATCCAGATATTCATACATTAACATATAAACAAATCAGCTGAATATCACTCTAAGAATATGAGCAGAAATTAATCAAGAGATAAAAGTACCATTTATGACTGATTTCACTCACAAACTTCAAGCAATAACGATTTATCTCTACTTACTTCTAACATCTACTAAGAGTACAGAAGTGCAACATCAGTAGCAGACATTAAAATGGAAACATAAATAAATCTCAATCCATCCATTCATCAAAAACCCCCTCCGAGGGTGCAAAAGTGCATGTTTTGAGGACACTTTTTTTGACAAATTTCTGGACTCTTCTCCAAATGCCATGAGAAGGGTTAAATACTACTAACTAACTAATCTTAATTACACAAATTTAGGGAACAGCTTCAAATGACTGCCCTTTTACTAAAGAAAATTTATTTCTAAAAATTGAATCTAATTTCTAACCGTTTCTGTATCTGCTCCTTAGTGCTGTAAGCAATGTGAGGTTCGCCTGGAAAGAGTCGGCTGGTTGTCTTTTCCTTTTGCTCGGGCGATGAAAGTAGAAATAACAAAAGCTGGCACCTCTTTCTGACAAACTAGAAGATATTTTTGAAAATCTTCCTCTGGCTGAGTGTTTTTTGCTGTGTGTATACTTAGTATAACCCAGATTTCTTTCAAACTGATTGTGGTGTTGCTATTTCGGTTTTCGGCCGTGTGAATGACTCAATGAGTTAGGGATTTCGTTGCCTGAACAATCTTACATATTGAAAATTGCTTCCATTCTTTGTTCCAGGATTTTTTGAAGCATCATCCCTTTTCAGCGTTTTTCTTTTTGCTTTATCCAATCTGACCTTCAGGATCTTTTGCAAACATGCTGCTTTTGTGCGCCTTTGACTCTGAGTCTTGGATAGTCTATTTTCATCAGTGTCTGTGGAGTGATACTCTGGAATCCGTGGCTCTGCTGCATGCGGCATTCATTTGCGAAGACATCTCCTCTTTGTTGTTCAAGTATTGGCACTTTCCCCTTTTCCTTAGATGTTTCCTGCATATAGATTTATATTAGTTGCTGCCTTACAGTTTACGCAAAGGAAAAGAGACATGACAAAAAGATTGACATGAAAGCTTTAAACTCTAATGAATGCATAATCATGACACTCATAATGACTTGACTCTTCGAAAAACACAACACGATCATCTTTGGATACTCAGGTGTGTAATCATTAATTTCCCTTAAGGTGCGCGCTCGATTTTGGGTTTACAGATCATGTCGAAGAAACTTTGCGATGAGTGGTTTCTGCGATTCGTATCGCAGCAATTAATAGTCTCATTCGTCGCAGATCGCAAATCGCAAAATCACCGTTTGTAGGATCGCAGATCGCAAATCGCAATTTTCATTTGCTCGTTGTGTGCTGCTTTTGCGACGTTTGCGATATGCGACGTCACATATCGGCCGTCGGCGATTCCTTTTTATTTTCTTTTAAGGGCGCTTTCAAAATATGCGATGCGATGAATTTCGCATCGCTTCTTTGCAGCTTATTTACGCGCATAGAAAAACTCTTCACTCTCTCTCTGCGATGCGATATAGTTTTTAGGGAGTTAAATACAAAAATTTGGATAAAAATATTTTTGGGATTTTTTGTTAAGGGTCCCCCTTTGCTTGATATTATTTCTAACTAAACAAAGAGGGGGGTTGTTGGTGACCACAACAATGGCGATTCACTGTGAAGAACCAGTTATCTCTGCTTTTCTATTGACATTTCTGTTAACACCCAGGTTGTTCCCTATGACTCCCAAGGGAATACGGCCGGGGTAACCACTAACCAATCTTTGGATTACAGCTTCTAGCCAAACTGTTTTCAGAGAGGGCTCTCTCTTTATGATTTGTCTCTGTTATGATAGTATTTTAGGCTAGCTATTATGCTCAGGTTTTTGTTTATGTTTTGGTTGAAGGATGTCTTTCAATACCTAAGATGTAATGTTTAGACAATTGTACTTCATTGGGCAATGGAGTCTAGAGCTGTGAAATGTTTGAAATGCTTCAGTGGGAATGTTCAGACTGCAGGGTCTATTGGGTATCCCAACAAACAAAATTTAAAGCTTAAAAGATGATGTATGATCATGCATGTTTAGCCAATGGAGAGCAATTAAGAATTCTCCATTAAGTTAATGCTGTGAAAGTGAAATATCTTATTCAGGAGCAAACTTGAATTCCTGAAACAAAGGTCATTGTGAAAGATATATTCTTAAAGTGTAGCAATTAAGAATTACACTTATCAAGATTATAACTGAGGAAAACATTCATTAACAACATAGATTGAGTCCAGGGTATTCCATGAATAAATCCTGAAGGCTATTCTTTTTCTTTGCTGCTAAATACTTAGAACTTGAAGACATTTATGGGCTGTAAAAGATTCACAAAAACGAAGAGAGTTACAGAAAACTTATTATATATGAGATGCACAGGGATCCTGCAAACTTCAACAAAACACCATGAACGCATTCAAACAACTCAGGACTTCAGAAATTCCATCACTTCTGTTATTAAACTCTGCAAAGGTTATAGCATAGGAAATTTCTTCAAAAGAAATCAACAACAACCCCTGCAAGCTTATGCGAGGGGCAAATATATACAAACGGTAATACAAAATATCTCAGGCGTTGAGTCATCTGAGAAATAAATATTTCACCAACTTTCTATAGAACAGCGGATAGGAAGTTATTGCTGCTTTTAATATAACATCAATGCTCATTTTTATCAGTCATAAGATATTTTGGCTTTTGGAGGCCACCGAGTCGGTTGGAATGCTCTGCTTTAAATTCTGGAAAATGCGCTGATGTGGCTGCTCTGCTATAACTTTTCGGCCCTGTCACTTGTAACTATCCATCTTGACTTGCTGGCTGAAAGTTCTGCTGATTTGCCTCAGCTTTCATCTTTTCATGCATGCTGATTTTATTATCTTTTCCTGTGCATGCCATGTTGTTGGGAAAAGTATCCAATACGGAATGACCCTATCCCACTCTAAGGGTGATAGTTCCTTAGCAACAATCAAAGCAAAGCTATTTGAGATTACTTTTTTATGAGATGTAAAAGAGGGGAGAAAGAGATCCACTAACCGATGTCTTTCGCTAATGATTGATCCAATCTTCTCTCCTTGTTGCTTGCCCCCAGCTCCTTCCTCTTTCACTGGCCCAGCTACACCAAGATCCTGCAAAATGGCAAGAGAGGGAAACTACAAGAAGCATACATTCATAATTGATTCAAGGATTAGAATAAATCAAATACACAAGTATAACAATACACCATTGAGACACATGCATATAGAAGAACCTCAAATGCTTTATTAATGGAAGAAGTAAGGTTCAGGAAGTGATACAACCATAAGAGGCCCAATCCAGCATCACCTTCCCAGCAGAAAGAAATCTCCTCTTCACCTCCTTCAAAGCAAATCACCCAATAGTTCTAAACTCAAACCAACAGCAATTCTTTACATTCACAAGATTCCAGCCTCCCTAGACCTCATGAGAGAGATCTATATATAGGAGTTTTGGAGAAAGGATGAGTCAGCTTGAGGCTGGCATGAAGCTGACTAGTGTCCTCTCCCACTTCAGTTCTTCTTCAGTTCTTGAGTCCACTTGGATGTTCTTGCTTCCACTTGGAGATCTAGAACCTCTTACTCATCACCAGTCGAATTCCCTGATCCAAGTGTCATTTTGGAAGCTTCCTGGGCATTGACACCTTGAGGAATGACTGTGCCACATGTCCAAACTCGCCCAGTGCAGGTAGCCTTCTTTGCAGTTGACATTCAACGCAGGTAGACAGTGGAGCAGTTGACATTCAGCGCAGATGCTGAGTGGAGCAGTTGACATGATCCAGAATTGCCTTGTTTTTGAGTGTTTTCAGGTGGAGAACTTTTATTCAGTGCTGTGGTTTGCTGACCTTGTTCCTCTAGGGGTAGGAACAACATGTTTAGGGACTTTGGATCCCTTAGATTATGGACATTTCATGCTTCATGCTGTAAGGCACAAAAATGTCTATAACAGTTGCCCCCTAAAGTATGAGGTCGTTTATCGGGTGAAATGCTTTATCAGGAGGATCCGAAGTTCATTCAATCACTGAGAGGTGACCTGTAATAAGATACAATACAATACATTATTTTTCGTACTGTTTTCATGATCTAGCTGAGGCGGGCATTCCCATGCTCAGCTTTATAAATTCATTTTCGTACATAGAACAGACGATCGTCTGATGGTAGACTGATAATTTTGGTGAAAATTATCATCCTTTGAGTAGGATGATCATCTGCTGCAATGATGTACATGTCAAATGTCTTTATATTTCCTGAATATATATCGCAGCCCGGATGGATGAAACTAGATCCGGGGTCTTCAAACTCATTCGATCTTCACTCTAAGTACAAGTCGATCCATGTGAGAATTGCGCTGAAGTCGAACATGGAAAGACATCGCTTGATTACCGGTCAATGATGTAAACCGTTAACAAGCGCGAGAGGAATCATTGATAATGATAATGACCCTCAAGGTACCGCAGTACAATTCACGTGGTGTGAATATAGGACTTGGCGTCGAACACCACGCAAAATCTTCTGGTCGAAGGTCATTGATGTATACCTGTCGCCGGAAGTGAGAAACTTGCCATTGAGGCATGCAAGCTTCAAAGTACTGAGAGGGTTGTTCCTAGATCAACTTCTTGGATAATGAGCTGAAGTCGACAAGAAGAGATTCGTCAAAGGAGGGCCTTAATGAATCCCACATCAGTGACACGGAACGGAGCTAATGATTTTAATGGAGGTGAAAACAATCAGTGAAATATGATTCAGGTTGGCGGTCATGAAAGGATGAAAGATGATGTATGGTAGTGGATGGGACACGGTTGACTCTTTCTAAACAACATATCTTGAACATATAACGACACTGATGCGATGGATCGGTAGCATTACCCCAAATGTGAATGGTTTGGGGAGACCATGGTGATGAGACCGGTGAATGAAACAACCCAACCCGATATGGTACGGAGGAAACGTGTCATGTTCAAGAGCGACTTGCTACCATTAAAGCTTTGAGGTTCTCCCAATTTTTCCCCAGTCATTTCTGACCAGTACCTCTTTATTTTTGTCAAGCTTGAGGAGGATAACATATGCTTGTTCTATAACCTGCCCTTCGGGCAAGCCCATCGCTATGTTTTAACGAGCCTAGCGATAGGGAAACTCGTTCTCGTCTAAAGACAAGTTTGTCGCTATTTAATCATTTTAACGAGTCTAACGACAAGGAAAACTCGGTCCTTTTCATTTTTAGAGAGTCTGAAAAGGTACATAAAGTTAACTCCAAAATTCCTTTTTCGTCATCTAATCCCTTAAGTCCAAAAAAGTATAAAACAATACAAAAGGGATGAGTTTTTGATAACTTTAACGAGCCGAATAAAACAAGCGCTCGACCTTTTTGTGCAATAATCCCTCAGGTCCAAAAAGATTAAAATCTAGAGGAGGGATAGCTCTTCCGGTCCTTTTAACGAGTTGGAAGGCCAAAACTCAGCAAACTTTTCATATTTTATGAGTCAGTTGAAAAGAGCTTAAAGAAAACTCGTCTTTTGAGGAACGAGTGATAAACAGGGATAGCAACTGATTCCAGGTACAGGTTGGAATTTTCCAATCACGGCAGTGTCACAAGGATGGCTAGGTGAAATCACTCTTCGCAGCTGTTCCTCAAAATGGGTAAACAATCATATGGAGGTGAACGATCGGCCAAATGAAAGTGGAGGTGGCAGGTGCAAAACACGACCAAGGATTTTTATGGCTGATAAATTTACAATCACAGTGGTTATTTACCGGGATAGGTTCATTTTTTATTTAAAAATGAGCTTAAACTCTGGAGGAAACTTTTCTGACTGCTTATATTTATTTTTTAACGAGCATGAAGACCGCATTAAAACTGCTCGAATCTTGCGTTTATTTTTAACGAGCATTAACTTTATGCTAAAACTGCTTGATTATATAGTCAAATTTTGATTTTTACCATAAATAGCTTTTCTCTTTTCAAGGATAGTACTGCATTCTCAATTGTTGCAACAAACGTTGTTAGAAATACATAATCATGAGATGAAAACCCTAATATTTTTCTTTGAACTACGTAAAAAGCTATTAAAAAGTGTTTTTTACCTCTCATTTTACCATTTCATTTGCATTTGGTTTGTTGGAGCTCTGGAGGTACCTCTTCCCCCTTGATTTTCACCAGCTGATTCTGGGAGATTCTGCGGACAATTTTCAGCACCGTCTGGAGCAGGTAGGAGCTAAACCCTAGCTCTTTCTTTTCATGGTTTCCTTTTTCAGTTTTGTGCCTGTTTCCCAGCTTTTCTGAGCCTCAGGGGTTTTGCCAGGGCGCCCTAACTTCAGCGCAGGTTTCCCATTCGAAACCTGCGTTGAATGTCAAGCTGCCTTAAGGCAGCCTGACCTTCAACGCAGGTGGGACACTCTCTGCCTGCGTTGGGCTCAGAAAACTGAGTTTTCAGCTCATTTTTTGATGAATTTTCGCCAGTTTCTCATCAAACTCAGGAACTTACTCCTTCTCTTGTTTGTTTTGCAGGGATTTTTGAACAAAATGTCCCTTACATGGCAAGAACGAGAACATGAAGAGGAGGACATGATTGCCCTCCATGACCCTGTCATGGTGAATGCGCTGTAGAACTGTGGCCTGCTGAAGTTTTTCTGTATTTCTAGCATGAGAGCACAAATCACTTTGCTGTAGTATATGCTTGATGCTTGGGATCCCATTAACCAAGTATTCCAGATTAGGGGAAAATCCATCCCCTTGACCATATCAGTGTTTACTGTTTTTATTCATAATGTTGCTGTGCTTTATTCTATCAAGACTTTTAATCATACTCTTGGGTGCATGCAGATGTTGGTCCTGTTGGTCCAGCAGTTCATCCGAGACCGCCAGTCGCTCCTCGGGCAGTGGAGCCTGCTGGGAGAGTTATTCTTCGCGACCTTGACGATACTGAGACCCTTACAGCTATGCAGGAGTAGGTTGAGAGCCTTACTCTCGGTATTCCGGATGTACGGATCGATGAGTTACCTTTACAGCTGCAGCGGCATACTACTGGCGTGCCTAGACGATGGACTCGTCTCTTGCGCATGATTGCACAGGCCATGACGTGCTATCATGAGCACCACTAGGCTAGGGTGCCCCCTAGCACGTTTTGAGTTCTGGGTCATATGACCAATTTTGTCTTGGTTACAGAACATTATGTATGAACTATAAACAGCTTATATATATTTTGATTTTCGAGTTTTATTCTGGTTGAGTTATATGATCCATATGTACAATCATTGATGATGTGTCTCTTTTATAAATGTCGCAAATGTCTATCTAACACATAATTTGCTAATGAGTCAGTTAATGTGTTTAAGTTTATGGAAATATGTTGATATTGAATTGAATCAAATTGTCTTTCCAAAATCTTAACCCTTAGGAACATGCGATAAATAGCTGGATTGCGAACGGAGTATATACCATTGAGTTGTTGTATTACGAGCTGTGAGTCTAGCCTGACAATTAGTCGGCATATGCCGCGAGTGATGGCATCAAAGAGTAGTTCTATCAACGCGCTATACTCATCGATGTTATTCGTTGATTGCCCAATACACACACCTCTGAAACTTACTAACTCGCCGCTTGGATAAAAAATGGCCCAGGTTGCGGAGGATAGGTTCCGTGAACTACGACTCGCTCCGTCGGCATATCCAACACATGTCTCCAGAAGGTTTGACATCTGCAACAAATGAAAAAGGTGGATCACTTGACCAGAACAAATACTTTAGCGGAAACAAAATACAACAAAAGCATGCAGGTTACTATTTAAGCATAGTAACGCTTGAGGTACAACCCGTTGCGGGGCTGCGCCAATGGAATTCCATCGTAATCCATTAACTCATAGGCTCCTTTTGCTAACACCCTTTTAACAATATAGGGCCCATCCATAAGGATTTGAATTTACCTGCTCCCAATTTATCGGATTCTTGGTCATAAAGCAAGACCAAATCACCTTCTGAGAAGACACGGGGTTTGACACTTTTGTCGAACTGCGCCTTGACTCGTTTCTTATGGGCTTCGTTAACCAAAGCGGCATCACGACGGGTTTCATCCAATTGGATTAATTCCAAGAAACGAGCCTCTTCTTCTGAAGTTCCGGGGAGGAGATCATTTGCGAGTTTAAGCGACGAAATTTCGCACTGGATTGGCAAGACTGCTTCCAGGCCATACACCAGTTGAAAAGGTGTGAACCCAGTTGCATTCTTTACCGACGTTCGGTAGGCCCACAAGGCTGAATACATGATTAGGTGCCACCTTCTTTTATGAACCCCGATCATCCTTTTTAACATACGCTTCAGGACCTTGTTGATTGCTTCAACTTGTCCGTTGGCTTGTGGATAATACGGGGTAGAGCTATTGTGAGATAGCCCTAGCTTGGCAGCTAATTCGACCATCATGTGATTGCGAAAATGCGACCCATGATCTGTAACTATAGCCTGTGGTACGCCAAACCTGGCGACTACATGATTGAAAAAGAAAAGGGCAGCTGTTTCACCAGTGTTATCCAATGTAGGCATTGCCTCGGCCCATTTGGTAAAATAGTCAACAGCGACTATAATATACCCATGCCCCCCGGTCGAGGTGGGGTTACATTGCATGAAATCGATGCCCCATTTGGCGAAAGGCCCAACAGCAACTATTGGCTGTAAAGGTGCGGGTGGTCTTCTAGTTTTGCTATCAAAAATTTGACAAGCATGGCAACTTCTGACTACGATTATGCAATCGTTGAACATGGTTGCCCAGAAGTATCCTACTCGTAAGATTTTTTGTGCTGTTGCATATCCAGATTGATGCCCCCCGCACGCGCCTGAATGACATTCATTCAGGGCTTTTTCGGCCTCCTTATGGGTAAGGCACCTCCTCAGAATTGTATCGATACCACGGCGGTAAAGTGTATCACCGACGATCATGTAGTCTTTTGCTTGGTATCGTATACGTTTTTGTTTGGAGTGAGAGGTGTTTGGCCTGAATTTTTGGGTTTGGAGATAAACTATGATATCTCCATACCACTCATCGCTTGTAGATATCAAAAACAAATTTTCGTCCACGATTGAATCTTCTGATGTTTCATCATTGGACGACGATGGGAGATCGCATAATAATTCTGCGAAAACTAGAGCTTTCTTTGATTTGGATTTTACAAATTTCAGATCAAACTCTTGAAGGATCGCTATCCATTTTGAATATTTGCCCCCCAGCAACTGTCGCGACAGTATATAAGTCATGGGGTTGCAATCTGACAAGATGGTAGTTTTCCGAAAGAGGACATAATGTCGAAACCTTTGAATCGCTTGAACAGCTGCAAGCGCTAGTTTTTCAACATAAGAATATTTACTTTCTGTATCATTTAAGTTTTTACTTAAATAATATATAGGATGTTCAATTCCATCGACTTCTTGAACTAAAACCATCGCAATGGTTGTATCTGCTGCAGCCAGATACAGGTTAAAATCTTTTTGATAGTCTGGGGCGTACATTAATGATGCTTTTACTAGACAATCTTTCAGAGCATCAAAGGAAGCTTGCGCCACCTGGTCCCAGACGAAAGGTACATCCTTTTTCAAAAGACGAGTATAACCTTTATCAAGTTCTGCGTAATTTGGAATGAACCTCCTCAGAAAGTTTGCTTTCCCTTGGAGTTTCTGAATCTGAAGCAAATTTGAAGGTGGAGGCAAATTAATGATTGCCTGAACCTTGCAGGGATCGAGCCGAATCCCATCCTTAGAGACTACAAAGCCAAGTAAACGACCAAAACCGACGCAAAACACACATTTGTGTGGATTGAGTCTTATCTTGTAGTGTCGGCAACGTAGAAATATCGCTCTTAAATGCTGCGGATGATCAGTCCGCTTTCGCGAATGAGCCGGAAGGTCGTCGAGATAAGGTTGAACAATGTTCTTGATGTCATGGAAGGCATAATTCATTGCCCTCTGAAACGTCGCCCCTGCGTTCTTTAAACCAAAGGGTAATTTTCGATAAGCGAATGTGCCCCACGGACAAATAAATGTAGTCTTTGACTGGTCCTGTGGGCGGATATTTATTTGATTATACCCAGAAAATCCATCCATAAATGAAAAGATTTCACATCCGGCGCATTCATCAATTATCTGGTCGATGAAGGGTGTAGGGTAGTTGTCCTTTGGACAAGCTTGGTTTACATCCCTATAATCGACACACACTCTAATCGTCCCTTCTTTTTTCATAACAGGGACAATATTCGATACCCAATCAGTTAGAGGAACCGGGTAGATGAATCCACCATGGAGAAGTTTTTCAACTTCTGCCTTAATGGCAGCGGCTTTCTTGGGGTGCACCTGCTGAAGCCGTTGTCTAACTGGTTTGACATCAGGATACATTTTAATTTCATGTTCAACGATACTCGAGTCAATGCCTGGCATTTCATCATATGACCAAGCAAAGACATCTCTGAATTCACGAAAAAGAGCATTATATATTTCCAGTTCTAAAGGGGAACAACCTTTTCCGACATAAATATTCTCTACAACATTTGTTTTAGTCGAGATATTTATGGCTATAGTCTCTTCAATATTGGATAAGTTTCGCTCGGAATCCACCGTATTTACAGTATTTGTTAGGAATTCAAAAACTGAAGGGTGATAAAGGTCACTTTGAGTATCTTCTTCATATTCCGGAAGAAGGGAACGATGGTGGTGATCATTCCATGGTGCCCCCTCAATCAACATTGATTGTAAGATTCCTTCGTCAGTCCCATGTACTTTCGACCAAGGATCTAATGAGGTACCATATTCTCTAGACCTATCTACCCAAACGCTTGACGAGCGTTGATTTGGGTTCGCCTCCCATGCTTGAAACATTGATTGCTACAATATTTCTAAATGGCTTGGGGGCAAAACAATTGCATGATCCATGTTGACATTGTCTTTTGCGACCTTCGTGGAAGATATCATGTTGCAGGTTGCTACAAATGGTATATTTCCTATGTAAATAGGAGGTGGTAGCGCGAAAGTTCCCATCAATGTGGGGTCTTTCAATAATCCTACTCCGATATCTTGAAGCGAATGGTTGCTCTCATGGATCATAGGAATGCTTCCTGTAACTTGTGAACCATTAGGGAGGAAGTTCTGTTGGTCGACGACCGTAATCCCTCCTTCAAATGGGAATGAAATCTTCCTAAAATAAGTCGACACCACAACTGCCATGGCATAAATCCATGGTCTACCCAGTAGGATGTTGTAGTCAAGATTTCCATCAATGACCTCAACATCAATTTCTACTGTTTTTCCTCCCAGTTCAACCTTCAAGTTATTAAGGATACCATACGAGGTATAAGTCCTTCCGTCGAAAGCTTTTAATGTCGTCGAAGATCGCGACAAGGTTGGAGATCCTAAAGTTTTCCAGCAACTCATCGACATAATACATGTTGATGCTCCCTCATCAATAATTGTTCTGTGAACAGTTTTGTTGAGTGCTTTCACTTGAATAAGGAAAGCTAATTGAGCTGGTAACTGAGGATCGTATCCTTTGTGATCAAAGGATACAAGATTGGAATCCTTAGGATCAGCCCCACCAATAGCCGATAACAAAGCATGCCTTTGAGATGGGCAATTTTGTAATACCTCAAGAGTCGACATAGCGGATGGCGATTGTGCCAAATCTTCTACTATGTTATAATGTTGCGCCGCTCTGGCGCGAGGATTAAACGTCGACTTGTGTACTACTCCTTTTGGCGGTTTTATTGTTAATTTAGGAATGATGGGTGGTACAATTTCTGTTGAAGTTGTTGTCGAACTACTTGGTTGATCTTTACCTTTGTCGTTCGACAGCTGAGGATTCCCATAATCTTTGTTCCTTGTCGAAATCAAAGCATCATTCTGCTGTTTTGAAACCGACAACATAAGTACTTGCGACGGGGAAGCATTTCCACTATCAACCATATTTTGACCTGGGTTGGGGAACGGATCAGTCAACACAGCTGAGGTTTGGGAACTTTTAAAGAACCTCTTTAACTCAGCTTTGAATGGACAATTCTTTGTGTAATGATCCTCTTCATCACATATTTGACATGGATAATTTTGTTTCCCTTGCCCAGGAGGGTTTGAAGAATTTTTTCAAGGAGATGATTCACCCTGTTTCTTCTTCTTCCCTTTCTTTTGCTTCTTCTTGCTTCCTAGTTGATTGGTTTCTTTGCCCTTATCTGATGATACGGCATTTACTTCCGAAGCAAGAATTTCTTCTTTTGCATTTTGATGCGAATTCTTACGGGCTTTCTTTGACAAAGCCTTTATCGATTTCGCATTTGCCGTGCCAATCACGCCATCACCGACATGAGAGTCACTATTGGATTTAGGAGGAGGAGGAATTAAAAATTCCGGTCTAGGAGCGTCAGGGATTTTGTCGTAGAGCGTGCCGGACTGAGTATAAACTAAGTCTAAATACTGTGCACGAGCGATAACTTGCTCCTCTGTCACGACTCCCCCCTTGGCCACATCTTCCGTTATAGCCGGAAGTAACGACTTTATAAACCATTCAGCTAACAGCTGATCGGGAATGTATGTTTTCACCATCCTATGACGACGACGCCACTCATGTTTATGATCAGATATATGGGTGGTAGTTGTCTGCTTGAAGTTGGTTAATATTTCTGTTCCCGTTTCATACCTTATCGGTAATTGAAAATGGGTTAAGAAATTCGTGGCTAGGGAACTAAAGTTGTCGAAAGAGGCTCTAGGTAATTCAATATACCATTTAGCCGCTGGACCCGTCAATGTCCTCTAAAAAAGGCGAAGCCTTATCGAATCGTCGTTTAGGGTGTTCGACGAACACCACAGATGAAAAGTCATCACGTGATTCGATGGGTCTTCACCTGGATTTCAATTGAATTTAGGAATGTCAGGTGGAAGTTTATGAGGAATCGCTGGCCACCAAGGGGCATAAGCAATCGGATCGTTGGTTAACCGGTGTAAATCGGGTAACTCTAAAGTCGCCACGAATGGTAACTGTTGATTCAGGTTAGGCGAAGCATAACCAGGGTACGATGGAATCGCTTGAGCAGTGGGCCTTTACATACCAGCATAATGTAATTGATGTTGGTATGACTGATACGGTTGGTGGACTTGACCACTATAAAGTGGTTGGTTTTGACCGTTTTGGATATACGGTTGTCCACTGTTCGCAAAGATCTGCTACTCAGAACCTTGGTACACCTGCTGGAATTGTGGTTGTTGGTATTGCACTAGCCATGGTTGTGAAGCCATGTTCTGTTGTGCTATGCTAACCATTGGACTGAGGTGTGGGGTAATTGTACCCGTTTGGACCTGTGTCGCCCCACCAGTCGGCGATTGTGGTTGTGACCCATGGTCAAGGGGCTGTTGCATTACAACCCGAGAAATCTGAGGTTGACATGCAACAGGCATCGCTTGAACTTGTGACACTGTTACAATAGCCAGTGTGGTTGGGATGCTCGTCATAGGTACACACTGTTGCATAGAATATACAACCCTTGGTTGTTGAGGTAGCATATGTACCCAACTACTTGATGCAATTCCAGTATAACCTGAATACTGTTGTGAACTCCCGTATGGGTACCCTCCCGGAGGGGGTAATGAAAGGGCATACTGCCCCCCATACGGTAGCAATCCGGAACTCAATTTGGGGACTGGATTGCCCAAATTGACCTCCAAATGGATCAATTTTGTGAGTCTCAACATAAGAGTTGCCGGATATTACTCCGGATGAACAAACTGGAACAGACCATACTGTCGAGATAGTCCCTTGGTGGACTCTTTCTAGCGGTTGTGAGCTAGTTGGGACAGATGGTATGCCGGCAAACATTGTTGGAGTGACGGCAGGGGCTTCTGCTGTCGTTGTGTCATTTGACACAGTCCTAGATGATGACGGTTGTTCAGACATTTTCAGTCTATCCAATAGATTGCCTAGCGATTCTACAGGAACCTCCACTTGTGGTGGATTAACTTCTGATGAAGGAAATAGAGTGACTCCGACTCCAAAATGGGTTGGAGTACTTGCTTGCGGATCCTCTGCAATTTCCTCTATTGCAATCAAACCCGATGGAAGAGGAAGACCGTCAGGTCCGTAAAATATTTCTGGTGCCGAAGAAGTGGTTGTTTCGACAGCGACAGTTTGTTGAGGAACAAAACTCTCTGGACCGGTTATAGATGGAACTGGTTCAGTTATACAAGTATTTTCCCCCAGACTAGGATCAGTATTACTGTCCTTCTGTGGCTGTTGAACTTCTTCTATAGGGGAAGGGTTTCCAGAAATGTTTGGAGTAACCAGAACCTCAGATGTAGTTGGAACACTTGTTCTAACTTTTATAGGAGATTTTGAACCGGTTAAACTAGTTCGCTTTGTCCGTACTGTTCTCAATTCTGGAGACAAAGACGGTTGACTCGTAAGCCTCCGCGAACGACGAGGTTTCAATTGACTTTCTTCCACGATTGCGGATTACTCGATCAACCAAAATATTAAAAGGGGAAATTTGTGTTTCCGAATTGAATGAATTTTATTAGATGCTTTTAGACACAACTTGCTTTTTCAGTTTTAAAGAGACGAGAAAAAGCTGAAGATGACTCTAGTCTCCTTCGATGTTTTTACGAGCCCGAAGTGACAAATTCTCGGATGGACTTTTTCAGTTATAGAGTTTGAAAAAGGCCAAAAGAAACTGCTCTGGAGATCTAGGCAGAGGGTGTGCCAAACCTTTCGCAAAACCACAGAGTACGTTTTACGGTACGGGTGGTCGATCTTCGTGAATGCTGTGTTCACTGCATTGCGATCAGTAGGGCGACCGACACGGCTTCCTATGGATAAAGGCTTTGTTCCTATAGGGGTCTCCCAATATATACGCGATGGTACGTGGGAGCACAAGTCCGTATTGATACTTATTGCTTCACCATGGAGGAATCACCCAACCACTCAACGCTAAGATATCACGTTTAACGACGTCGGAACACGTCTCTAGCTTAGACCTCTATGTGTTTGCGTTATGTTTCAAAGCGTTGTTATGTAAATTCAATTTATTTTAGGTTGATCTTATTTAGCAGTTTGCCTTTATGGATCACCACGAGATGTATGGTACAACTCCTAAATGCATTCTAAAGATGAGAAGCAAGCTTTTTCAATATTTTCAACTTATGAAAATCTTAACTACTGAGGGAAAAGAAAGACATCATCTTTTCACACAGATCATAGAGCACACACTAATGCACTTTTTCCTAAATCAACATGCAAGCTGTCAAAATGCACATGCACAATGCAGGTATTTCTTTTCTCTTTCTTAATGTTGGTGTACTACAAAAAGAAAGCTGTTGTATAACTTTGAATTCAATTTCAAGTGAAAGCAAACAAGTTTTTGTCCAAAATCAAAAGACACCTTAAGATTTACTTGTTTCAACACTAGAAATACATAAATTCAAACCATATGACGAAAGCAAAAGCTCAATCAGCTATGAACAGCAAACAAACTAACTCTTAAGATCAGAACGACACTTTATCACAGGTCTAGATCTAAGAGGCCACAGCAAGACTAGTTCACTTTCGTTATGGGAAACTGCAAATGATGTAAGAAATACACAAAGAACAAATACAGTTTCTTTATACAACCGAGGCGAAATAGTGGCAAAGAAAGGTGGTTTCAGATAGGTACATTGACTGATAACAGGCTACAAAAACAGGGATGAAAACAGGGTAACAGAAAGCAGAGAACCCCAGTTGCACAAGGCCACACTGGTTTAGCGCAGGTAAAACACTGTCAGTTTGACATTCAGCGCAGGTAGCCCCTTTGGGACCTGCGATGAAATGCAGACTGCCTTCACAGTGCCTGCAATGAAGAGAGAAACTCTCGTTTCTCTTGGTTTCCGGGTTACAGATTGCTCAAAAATCAACAGTTTTTGGCCAAATCAAAGCTATCAATCAAGTCCACACTAAAGGATGAAAAGGAGGATGAAAAGCTATCACTAAGAGCTGTTCAGAGTCCTTGTGGATCAGCTCTTCAAATCATAAACATGCCCAGAAACTGAGCTAGAGTAGCTGCCCTCTACTTTGCATTTGAAAGATCCAAATGCAGTTCGATTCGGTACTCCCTGTGTTTAGGAAATGAATAGCAAAAACACAAACAACCAACAAGATACGATCCCCAGCGGAGTTGCCAATTTGTTGTTGGGAAAAGTATCCAATACGGAATGACCCTATCCCACTCTAAGGGTGATAGTTCCTTAGCAACAATCAAAGCAAAGCTATCTGAGATTACTTCTTTATGAGATGTAAAAGAGGGGAGAAAGAGATCCACTAACCGATGTCTTTCGCTAATGATTGATCCAATCTTCTCTCTTTGTTGATTGCCCCCAGCTCCTTGCTCTTTCACTGGCCCAGCTACACCAAGATCCTGCAAAATGGCAAGAGAGGGAAACTACAAGAAGCATACATTCATAATTGATTCAAGGATTGGAATAAATCAAATACACAAGTATAACAATACACCATTGAGACACATGCATATAGAAGAACCTCAAATGCTTTATTAATGGAAGAAGTAAGGTTTAGGAAGTGATACAACCATAAGAGGCCCAATCCAGCATCACCTTCCCAGCAGAAAGAAATCTCCTCTTCACCTCCTTCAAAGCAAATCACCCAATAGTTCTAAACTCAAACCAACAGCAATTCTTTACATTCACAAGATTCCAGCCTCCCTAGACCTCATGAGAGAGATCTATATATAGGAGTTTTGGAGAAAGGATGAGTCAGCTTGAGGCTGGCATGAAGCTGACTAGTGTCCTCTCCCACTTCAGTTCTTCTTCAGTTCTTGAGTCCACTTGGAGGTTCTTGCTTCCACTTGGAGATCTAGAACCTCTTACTCATCACCAGTCGAATTCCCTGATCCAAGTGTCATTTTGGAAGCTTCCTGGGCATTGACACCTTGAGGAATGACTGTGCCACATGTCCAAACTCGCCCAACGCAGGTAGCCTTCTTTGCAGTTGACATTCAAGGTAGGTAGACAGTGGAGCAGTTGACATTCAGCGCAGATGCTGAGTGGAGCAGTTGACATGATCCAGAATTGCCTTGTTTTTGAGTCTTTTCAGGTGGAGAACTTTTATTCAGTGCTGTGGTTTGCTGACCTTGTTCCTCTAGGGGTAGGAACAACATGTTTAGGGAATTTGGATCCCTTAGATTATGGACATTTCATGCTTCATGCTGTAAGGCACAAAAATGTCTATAACATGCCAACTTGTATATTTGATGAAAAAACTTAGTGAATGGCTTCCTGGTCTATAGGATCATCTGTATTGCCTTTTTCCACCATTCCTGTGTGGGTAGTTGATGCCTGAGAATTGCATCCATAGTCTCATCTGCCTCTGTGTATTTATAGAAGTTAGGAGGCACTTCAAACAGGTGTGTGATTTCATTCATTATAAAGAATAGATTCTCCACTCTGTTGTAGAGACTTTGCCCTGTAGCTGGCCCTGTTTCTTCTGAGGTGCTGGGCCTTTCAGTGATCTGACTTGTGGCGAATGTATTGACCCTCTTTGCATACTGCTCATGGGTAAGCAGTCTTCCTGCACTGTTCAATAAGCCAGGGAGACCTCTGTTCTGTAATACCACAAATTTTTCCATAAATTTGTTCACCTCGGTCTGCATGTCTTGGGTCCTTCTCTCCAATGTCTGCACTAAGTTTCTCAGTGTAAGGACCCTTTTTATCAACAAAATAGTCTTATTCCTGTTAGAAATTCCCATAGTTGCTAACTGAGCACTTGTTCTATTATTGAGCACATTGATCATCCTGGTGGCAATTTCAGGCATATTGCCTAGAGCTGCCCTTGATCTCTGAATTTCCTTTTGTTCTTTTGTAATGAGCTCCAACTGCTCATGGATTGTCTCAATATACTGCCATTGGTCAGTAATAGACTGGCCAATGTTGGCGCATAACACTGTCTTGATCTCAGCTACTACTTTGTCCAGTTGGAGCTCCTTCTCTAGCTCCTTTATCCTGTCTTTGAGGGCTTTTATTTCCCTGCCCTTTTCTGCCACAGTCTGCTTGGATTTGTCATATCTTTCATTTACCTTGGCTAATTTCTCCTTGGCCTCATTTAGTTCTGTCATTTGTGCTTCCAAGGCCTGAATCTCACTTCTCAGCTTTTGCATGTCCAGGCTTTGGGCCTGCTCTGTTGTTGGTGGTGGTGCTGAGGTGGATGGTGTTGCATGTTCTGTTTGTTGAGGAGGAGGAACAGTAGTTGGAGCAGTTTCCTCAAGGTTTATTATTTCAGGAGGAGGTTGGGAGGTCTGACCTTCTTCTTTTTGCTTCAAAGCTGCCTGTAATGCTGGTTGTGCAGCCTCTGATTCTCCCAGCTTTTCTTGAGTCTGGATTAGCTGCTTATATAGTGATACCAGCAAAGCTGTGGCATCTTGATCATGCCTCTGCTGAGCAACTTCATCTGTTTGAGGGTGGATAGTGGCTGGAATTTTGATCTTTCTCTTCAAAGCTGCCATGTCTGCATCCCTCAACTTCAATATTTCTTGTATGCCTTTGATATCCTTGGGATCATGCCCAATATCTATAATTATATCTTCTAAGGACCTTATTCTGTTGTCCTTTGCTTGAGAGGATTCTCTCTCCAACTCAAGTTGGGCAACTGTATTATTAAGGCTATTTTCTAGCCTATAATTGTCCAAAGTCTTCTCTGCCAAGGAGGCATACACCATCTCACCCGTTTGCTTATGTAATTCAATTTTGTCCATTGGGTGGATGTCCTTGGCCAGGACCTCAAGATTGGTCCTTATATAATCTGCAGGGGACTGGGGCTGTGCTACAGCTGGCATAAAATGACTCATGATCATTTTTCCCTCCTGTACATCATAAGCAGACATCAGTCTTTACTGGTTGGTAGGAGCCATTTTAGGCAGATGATTGTAGAGCTGTATTCTAAGTGGCTCATTTCTCCTTTTAATATCAATGAACTGCTGTTTGATTCCTCCTTCAACTTCTCTTTGGTGGCTTGAGGAGCTAACTTCTCCTCCTATTGTTCTGTCTTGTCCCTGCTGGAAGGAGCTAGCAGATGCTTCTCTACTAGGTGGGCCCATGCCCAGAGACTGCCCTATTGGCATTTCCTCCTCAGAGAAAGGATTCAATCTCTGTCTTTTCTCACCATGACTTATTGATGTGGTTAAGGGAGTCTCTTTGTCCCTTTTCCTACTTATCCTCCTTTTGTGGTGTTTGGAGGATTGATGCTTCAACTGATGTTTCTTGCCTTCGAGGCACAGTTTGTTGTGGCTGTTGCTCAGTGGATTTTGGGGCCTCAACTGCCCCTTCTTGCTATGGGGGATGCTCTTTGTCATGCTGCCCTTCTTCTTGCTGTAATTCCTGTTGTTGTTGTTGTTCTACCTGCTGCTGCTGTTGCTGCACCTTCTCATGAGGTGGTTGTTCAGTCTCCATTTCCTTTTCTTTGCCTTTGCTAGATATATTATCAGTGGCTTTGGCTGCTTGCTGATTTGCAGTCGAGGAGGATGAAACTGCTCCCACTTGCGTGCTTGGAAGAGTGGGTACCTGTGAACAAAGTTCAAGGTCAGCCATCTTCTTTAGATTCCTCACCGCTCTTTGATTCAGCTCTTCTTGTGTAACAGGCTCTTCTAAGGTTCCTCTCCTCCATTTTACTTGGTTTGCATATTTTTCAATGTGAGGAATCTTCACATGATCATAGCCAGACAGCTTATATTTGAGCGTTCTCAAAGTTATGAAGTGGTTTGGGTCATAAGGTTTCCAAAGGAAACTGGTTTGAAGGCCAAGGGATTCTAACATGTTATCCGCATCCTTCCAACCTTCCTCCCTCTTGTTATAGACAAGGTGGCCAAGTTGGTTCCTGACCTTCAGCTGTGCTTTCTTGCCTCTTCCTGAAAAGTGAATCACATCAACATTGCCAAACTGCCTGAAATATTCTAGGGCAAACAACCTCATAGGCACATATCTGGGTAGTCTGTAGGGAGGCATTTCACACCCATAGATCCTGATGACTGTGTGGTTCTTGTAGAAGTACCAGTCCCCAATGCTGTATGATTTCGATAACTGAAGGATCCTTTGCATGTCATCAGTGAGCCTTGGAGGAGGTGAGCTCATCAACATAGACATGGCTGGGTGGATGAAGAGATCTATGAACTCATAGTAAGTGTATGGAGAGTGAGATCTGTAGTGGAAAGCAGAGGACCAATAGACCACTGATCTTGGATTGCCTTGGGCATCCATTCTTTTGATTGGAAAAGAGAACTTCTGATGTTGATGATATAAGATTAAGTGGTAAATGTAAGAGGTGTATCTGAACACCCTTTCTCTGGCCAGGTTCATCAATTGCTCGTGCATTTTGTCTGATATATAGGTGGCATAGTCATAGCAGACTGGAGACTTGCCCGGGGCAAACATAAGCATCATTACTAGTACAGTTTCATCAACAAACTCAATTGAGTTGTAGCCCAAAGTGGGACTAATCATGTCTGCAAGATCTCTGCCCAATTGGTTGAGGTACACTTGATTGATAGGAGGATACATCATAGAGTCAGAGCCAATGTATAGCTGATTTAATTTGGTGACCTAAGCATCTGTCAATCTGGCTCCTTGATTTATCAAGTCTATGAGTGATAGAGGGACTAGTTTCTTCTCAGTCTTGAAGCAGAGCATCTCTTTGATAGCTTCCGGGGTGATATAGAACACAACTGATCTTGAAGGGTCAAGCACTGCCCTCTGAGTAGGGTCATAGTTTTCAACACATAGGTGGATCAAATCAGGGAACTGATTGACCTGAGGAAATTTGAATATAGGGAGAAAAGAGTCCCATATGCCTAGCACATCTGTTCCAGTCTCATGTTTGGCCTTCAATTCATTGAGCAGGTGGATATGGAACTTGGTCCTCATCAGCATCTCCTCTGAAATTTGATAGTCCAGGTCTGCCAGAGGCTGCCACTCCAATTGTCTCTAAGGGGCATTCAATGGAGCAACGTTTAATGCCACCGGGGCTACTGGTGGATCCATGATTTGTTTTTGGGATTCTGCTATTTAGGGACTAGTGTTGCTGTGTAGAATAAGACCAAAGAGTTTTTCTGTTAACAGAGAAACATGAATTATTCAGGGATAAAGGATAAATGATCAGTTGCAGCAATTGAAATACTTCTTTAAGGTGCAGATAAGACTAATGTCTGGTCTTAATCTCTCTCTTATAGCAAGTAGGTATAGTTTGAGTAACTGGTTCGCAATTGCACGAACAGAGTGCAGTTTTATGGTGAAAATCTAGGCAAACAAGGCTCAACTGATGATTTTCGACCTTACAGTTGCAAATGGGAACTAGGCACAGGGATTTTGCCGGTGAATTTCAAGTTTCTTTGTCTCTTAAGATTTTTGAGGGAATTTACAGACAAATTAGGTGTATGAAGGATTTACGAGGATAAATACTTGGTATATAGCAAGCAACGGTCACGAATGCAGGTAGAAATGACGCGCTGAAGGTCTTCAGGTCGAATTCAGCAAGGTGGTGAATGCTTGAACGTAAAGACCATGCAGAGAAAGCAACAACGTTTTGGCAAAAAGTATGAAAAACGCGAAAATTCGGCCAAAATATGGATTTTTTGGGACATTGGCGCCTTTTTTGGATGACGTCAGCATGACGTCATCGGGTGGGGTCAAGGCCGGATGACGTCAACATGACGTCATCGGGTGATGTGGCAAGCTGTGATTGGTCCACGGGGATAATGAGGTGGCAGGCATATTAGCGCAGGGGCGGACAAGGGTGCTGACGGGACGGCGGGGTGGCACTGACGTGGGCCTGACGTGGTGATGACGCTGGACGGACGGATCGACCGAAACCGGAAGTGGTTAGCGGTTTCTCATCGCATCGATTTTGATACGGAGGTAGAATTGTCAGGCGTACCTCCGATACGCTGTGGGGGTGACGCGTGGCAGAGGCCTGACGTCACCCTCTGACAGATATCGGAAGGTATCTGTCGGACGTCGGGGCCGGTCCGATATGGATGAGGGCCGTCGGATCAAAGGGGTCCGATCCGACGGTTGACGGATCGCTGAGTAGTGCGGACGATACGACAGCGGGGAAGTAATAAAATATTCTTTTCTTTTGAAAGGCGTGCCCAGCGGGACTTTGGATTTCGACGGAATTATATGGTTTTGCAATGCATTTTTAAATAAAAATGATATGGCGCCGATACTTTGGATAAGTGAAAAAAAGTGGGTTTTTGTGCGCTTTTTGCAAATGCAGCGGGTTATAGGTAAAAAGGGTTTTTCATAAGGTTTTCTTAGCAAATAAAGGGTTTAATGGGTCAAATGGATTCAGAAGGGGGAAGGGGGTTAAGGCTTAGGTTTCTCAAGCTGACCAGATGCCAATTTGATCCCTGACAGAGAACATATGGCTATAATGCCAAGGGGAGGGATATTTATACCATGTTTGGGGTTTATACACCATGGTGTTATAATAATAGGGAAAGGGTAACATAGGGGAATTATATAATAAATGTTAGGGGTTAATATAGATGAAAAGGGTGGATGGGGAGTAATAACACTAAGTTCATTTGAAATTAACTTAGCTTAGGGAGTAGATCAAAATGAAAAGAATTTTAGACAAGAAATGTGGCTTTCAAAGGACTAGGAACCACCATAAAACCACCAATTCTTCCATGAATCTCAACTGATGAGGGGATGTTAGTAATGAATGGAAAAGGGGAAAATTGGGAAGTTAGACATGCTTCTTTGCTTTGCTGCAACCTGATAGAGAAGAAGGACTTCTCAATCCATTGATTTTGCTTTGTGAAATAGGTTAGTACACCTTCAATTGTAAGGAATGACACTTCTGCAACCCCCTCTGCCTACCCATCTATTTTCCTAGCATTTTTTGTTCCTTCTTGGAGGGTGCACTTAGACTTGTAGACCCTTATTTGCCTTTTCTTTTCTCTAGCTTTTTCCTTTTGATTTTCTATCTAATGCTACCCTTATTGCTTCCAAGGTCCCAGATTAAGCAGTTGGGAGCCTTATTTCTCTACCTAAGCTACTTGTCTGCCAAGATTAAACAGTTTGGACAGACTTCTTTCTCTATTCTACAACTGAAAATTTAAAACATGGCATGATCCAGATTAGGCTGTTGGACCATCCATCAAAATTGAGACTATATCAAGCTATATGCACAGCTTATCTTCTATTGGAAATATGGGATCTTTGCATCATCAAAGCAGAGCATATTTGGAACTTTCCTTGCCAATCATGAAATATGAAACCTATTGGTATAGGTAGCTAACAGTGGCTCCACATGGGGATGGTTTTTCATTAGAAAGACCAAGAACAGCAGGTCAGAATGCCTTGGCCTTTGCCTGCTTTCACCAATATTTGAAGTATGCTGCTTTAAATGCCAAAATTGTGCTCTTGTCATCTTAGTAGATCTCTGATCCTATTTGCCTCTTGCTGATAGTTAATAAAATTTTGAGAAACTGCATTTTTACATTTTAACAGAAAGTAATATATACACTTGAATATGTACAATGGAAACTCAGGCTGCACTTATGGGTAGTAGTCAAAATAGTGCTTCAGCATCCTGCCATTCATAGGACCTTCATCCAAATCAGTTTCATTAAGACTTTTAAGGAAATAGGTATTGTTTCCTTGCACTGCTTGGACAACAAATGGTCCTCTCCAAAGGGAATCAAATTTTCCATGTTTTCCCTTATCCTCTCTTCTTGAGTCCCACTTGAGGACTTTGTCTCCAATGTTAAAGTCTTCTGCCTTAGTTCTTTTGTCAAAAGCTTTCTTTAGCTTTTCTTGTAAAACTTGAACTCTGCTGTACACTTGATCTCTAGTTTGCTGCAAACATATTATTTGATTGATCCTTCTTTGCATATCATTTGGTTCAGCTTGACTTTCTTGAAGAAGTTTCATAACAGGAACTCCTAGTGATGAAGGGAATTTGGCTTCTAATCCATAAACCAACTCATATGGGCTGACCCAAATTGATCTTTTGGTTGTTAGCCTATCTGCCCATAAGGCATTGACAAGCTTCTTATGCCAATTCTTTTTATTTTCTTCTAACACCTTCTTTATGATGTTTACCAGGCTTTTATTTGATGATTCTGCAAGGCCATTTCCTTGGGGATAGTATGCAGTAGAATGGCCCAAGGTAATGTGAAATTTGTGGCAAAAATTCACCATCTTCTTAGATCTGAAAGCAGCAACATTGTCTGTTATTATTTTGTCAGGGCAGCCAAATATAGCCAATATGTTATTCTCCAAAAACTGAATGATTATTGAATCATTTGCCTGTCTGCATGGAGCAGCTTCAATCCACTTAGTGAAATAGTCTGTAGCTGTTAGAATCCATCTATGCTGGCCTGAGGATGAGGGATGAATTTCCCCAATGAAAGCTAAGCCCCATTGTTGAAAAGGTCTCTCTGTTGCAATAGGCCTTAAGGGAAGTGGTAGCAACTTTCTCTTTCCCTCAAACACTTGACATTTATGACATGATGTAGTAAACTTTTTAACATCAGAGAACAGGGTAGGCCAATAGTAACCAGCCCTCAGTATTTTATCCACAGTGGACATCCAATACAAGTGTCTACCACAGTCACCTGCATGAAATTCTTTCATGATTTTGTTAGTCTCATCCTCAATTAAGCAGTTTAACAATATCCCTTCATGGTTTTTCCAAAGCAAATTACCCTCCATAACACAAAATATTGAGGCTTTCATTTTTAAGAACCTACATTTAGTTCTGGACAATCCTGGGGGAGCACACATGTTTTGTAACACATAACATATATCAGAGTACCAAGGGGATTGTTCAAAGGCTACATTGATCTTTGGAGTCGCCAGCTCCAGTTCACTGTCCAGCTGGTTGATGTCTAAGGCTTGGAAGTTGGCTTCTGTCATTAGTTTGGCCAAACCTTGTCCTTTTATTAGTTTTGTAGGTTTTATCTCAATATCAAATTCCAAAATGTTGGCAATCCACTTTCCTCTTCTGCCCTCTAAATTTTCTTGGGTGAGAATGTCTTTAACAATGGGACTTGGTACATAAGCTATAACATGTGAATAGAGGATGTAAATCCTAAAGTCTTTGATAGCCTTGACCAAAGCATAAGCTTGTTTCTCCATGATTTGGTATTTTAGAGGAGCATCTCTAAGAGCTCTACTAAAGAAAGCAATGGGCTTTTCATTTCCCTGGTCATCTTTCTGTAATAAAACAGCAGCAATAGTATGTTGGGAAGCAAAAGAAAATATGATAAATTCCCTGTCAAATTGAGGATTTGTTAGGACTGGGGTTTGGGTAAGGGCCAATTTTATTCCTTCAAAGGCTTGATTGGCTTCAACTGTCCATTTCACTTTTGAATCCTTCTTGAGCATATTATTCAGTAATCTGATCAGTTCGGCTAGGTTTGGGATAAACCTTCTCAAGAAATTGATTTTTCCCAAGAATCCTTGCAATTCTTTAATATTTCTTGGGTGGGGCATTTGTAAGATAGCTTGTATCCTGTCTGGGTCAATTCTAATGCCATCCTTTGAAATGATATGTCCCAACAGCTTACCTTCTTCCAAACCAAATAAGGATTTCTTGGGATTCAAGGAGATTCCATATTTCCTACATGTTAGGAAGATCTGTCTCAAGTGTTTTAAATGTTCTTGGTCAGATTTTGAGAAGGGTGTGAGGTCATCCAAATAAATGACAAGGAAGTCATGAATTTCTTTGGAAAAAGCAATATCCATTGCTCTTTGAAACGTTGCCCCTGCATTTTTCAATCCAAAAGGCATTTTTACATATTTGAAAGTTCCCCATGGGGTAGTAAATGCAGTTTTGTCCTGATCATCAGGGTGTACTAGGATCTGATTAAAGCCTAAGAACCCATCAAGTAATGAAATCCTTGAGGCACCTACCACTCTTTGGAGAATGTGATCCATCTTGGGCAAGGGGTAATTGTCCTTGAGGGATACTTGATTCAAGTTCCTAAGATCCACACAAAGCCTTATTTCACCAGTTTTATTTCTTGTAGGGACCAAATTTGAAATCCAATCAGAAAACCTGATTGGTGCTATGATGCCTGCTTTAAACATTTTTTGCAATTCCTTTTCAATCGAAGGGAGGAGCATGGGGTTAATCCTTCTCAATTTCTGCTTGCATGGATTTTGATTAGGCTTGAGAGGGATAGTATGCTGGATAACAGAGGTGTCATAGGATTTTAAATCCTCATAAACCCATGCAAAGACATCCTGAAACTCTTTGAAAAGGTCAATGTATTTGGGTTTTTGGTAAGGAGGCAGAGATGCAGATAGCTTTATTATCTTGGGCTTATCAACAGTGCCAATGTTGCATTCTTCAATGGTTGTATTTAGGGGCTGCATTTTTGGTTTTCTAGGGATGTCATTTGAGTCAAAGATGTCTTCTAATGGAGTTAGTCCTGTTGGGAGAAAATTGTCTTTTAGCTCTATGATTTCAGCCTCTACCACAACTATTTCCTCATGATTGGTTTGTTGGATTTGCTGTATGTTCTCCTTGTTGAAAATAGTTGGATTTAGCATTTGTTTTGCTGTTTTGGGTGATATTGGGTGGTGAGTTTGTTCAAACTGTATTTGTGATTGACTTGCTCTTTCAGGTATTTGTGATTGACTTGCTCTTTCAGTGTCAATATTTAGACCTGCAAATTCTTGTTGCAAGGTCAAGAAATTGTTTATTTGTGCATCATCTTCAAATACTTGCCAGTCCTTGACATTGTTTGGGACAGAAGGTCTATGCTTTACCTCAGCTGTAAAGCAGTGGTGGGGCACAAAAGGTAGCTTGCAGGTACTTGCAAATGTGGCTAAACTATGGGCATGCAAGTTATGGGTTCTGGGAATCTTGGTAATTTGAAATTCAGTGAAGGACCGTAGTAGTTCAGCAGTAGCAGATCTATAAGATCTCAGTCTTTTGTCATTGGTGACAAAGTTTCCCTTTACTTGTTGGATGACTAAATCTGAATCCCCCATAATTGAGACTTTTGTGGCTTGTAAGAATTTTACTAGCTTGAGGCCTAGTAAAAGAGCTTCATATTCTGCCATATTATTAGTACACTTGAAGTTCAGTCTATAGGCTCGGCCTTCTGCATGACTGTCTTGTTTATTATGTATCCAAACTCCAGCTCCTGCCCCTAATTTGTTGACTGACCCATCAAATTCAAGGAACCATAGGATCTCTTGTTCCGGGGAGAATTTGATGACCTCCTTGTGTGCTGGAATTGTAAGTTGAAGCTCTGGTTTGCCATCTGGTTTTCTTTCTAGGGCAGTCTCCTCACTTGATGGGACCTGTTCGCTTTCTTGAGCAGCAGCTGTGTTTAATGTTTCGTTAATCATTGCTTCTTGGGTAGCGGTTTGCTCATTAGTGTCTTCCTCTTGTATGAGTCTCTTGGTTTCACCCTCACTATCTGAGAGAGTTGTATTATCATTGAAGAGAATGTATGAGTCCATGTCTGAATGGACAACATATATGGGAAAGTTTTGAGGCTTTTCTTCACTGCTGACCATGTATTTCATTAATGTTTCTCTGTACAATCTCTTTGGTTGCCCAAAAACAGTGATGGTAGCATATGACATATTTAACTGTAGGGAACCTTGAAGTTTAGCTCCCCAGGATCTTGATAACAACATCCCATACTTGGGTGGAATGTCAGCGACCACCACATCCATTAGAATTGTTTTGTTTGGGTACTGAACAAGAGACACACATAGATCTTTTATTAGGCCTAAACACTTGACTTGGCTGGAATCAAAGGAGAATAGGTCCTTGTATGGTCTGGTAATATCCAGGTTTAGCCTTTTCATGACTGATTTGGGTATCAGGTTGTGAGAGGCACCCGAGTCAAACATTGCATTGTGTAATATTTTGTCATGAACATGCAAGCTGACATAGAAAGGTAAAATTCCTACACCTGCTGTCTTTCCATCCACCTTAGGGCCAAAAAGTAGCTCTGGGGTATCATCCAACACATTAACATCATCTTTGTTGCTAGTAAGTTGGAGGGATTTCCTGATTTGTTGTTTGTAAATGTTGTGTTTGGCCAATTCTGAGAGAGGAATTGCTATCTTTAATTTACTAATTTCAGTTTCTAGGTCAAAGGATTTTTCGGATTGGGTCTTTTGGCTGTGGCTGACATTTCTTTCCTTGTTCACTAACTCTTCTTCTTGATTCTTATCTTGATTTTGAGGCTTTCCCTTCTTGCTTATCTCTTGAGGAGCGACACTTGGGTTAGGGTGCAAGGATGATGCAGCCATGGGCTGCTGTTCTGAAGAAAATGGTTCAGTGATTTCTTCAATGGTTACTTCCTTTGCAAGTGATTCCGTTGTGTCCTTTGGCTCTGTGACTGTGGCTCTTTTGGGCTGCTGGCTATCCTTTATCTTTTCAGGCTGTGTTACATTTACAGTTCTACTTCTTAGCTTGTATTGTTTATGGACTTCATAAACAGTTGTGTCATAGCCTTGTTTGAAGTCAAATGACTCACCTGATTTGACTAGGAACAACTTGATTACCTCATCCTCATGGTCTTCTTGTGTCAAAAAGACTTGACTTTCACCATCTAGACCCATTAAATTAATCTGAGAATCTTCATTGGGTTCACTTGATGTGGAAGTTTCAGCATAGTTTTCTTGGAAAGGGGGTCTTATGTCTTGGTCAGCACTGGCCTTGCCAACGTTTAGGTTTTGAGTTCTCCTAAAATTTGGATTCCTGGGAGGGTTGTTTTGTGGTGCTTCCCATGATGACTTTCTCTCAACAGATTCCACTCTATCACCCAATCTCTTCATACCAGTGAGTATTGCATCCAGTTTTTGATCAAATACTGAGGGTTCTTCTTTGAAGGTGGTTCTCTTTTCCAGCCTTGCTCTGTTTCTTTTGGCAATCAGGTTAGCTTCCACTGTGACAGCAGCCTTTTGGGCATCTGCAAGGGTTTCAGGAGCTCTCTCCTTCAACTGATAGGCCATATCAGGGTCAAAACCATCAGGGAATTTGTACAAGGCCAGATCAGGAGGAGGTCTTAAATTTTGTGGGATTGCGTTATACACATTGTTAAATCTTGCACAATATTCAAAAACAGTCTCTTGGGGACCTCTTTTAATAGTGTCATATTCGCCAAGTATGTGCAGAGGATCTTTCTTTTTCTCCCATCTGTTAGTAAAGGCTTGATAAAGCTCATCAGGAGTTGTGATGGAATTTGCATTCAGGGATCTAAACCAAGTTCTTACATCCCCAGTTAGGCTTTGAACAAACATCCTCATTCTCACACTGTCATCATCTATTTCATAGGTCTCAAAATGGTCTTGCATCCTTTTGGCATGCTGAATAGCTGTCAAAGGGCTAGTGGAGTCAAAATATGAGATTTTGGTTTGGTAGTCTTGGGGTAGAGCTGCAGCATTAGCTGGTATCTGCAAGGGTGCATATCTGTTAGCCATATTCACAAGGTTTGGGGGATTTACAGGAGCAACTGGGATGAAAGGAACGGTGTGTACTACAGGGGTAACATGTGTAGCAGCACCTAGAGTGTTGTTCAAGGGGTTATGTGCAGTGGGTGAAGATGTGAAAGGAGGGCTTTGAGATGTAGATGGTGAACTGGGGGAGACAGGGGTAGACTTGAATAGAACCTTGATTGGGGTTGGAACTGGCTCAGGGTGGGCTATCTCAGGAGTCAAATCAGTAGGATTTTCCTGCCTTTGCTGCTTCCTAATGATTCTAGGGATTATATTAGGATTCTCAAACACAGCTGGTGGATTTGGGTCAGGGTTTGACCTAGTGTGCCTGTTTTCCCTTTTAGGAGCCAGCTTCTGAATTTGTTTTTGGTATTTTCTTTGGAATATTTTTATATCTGTAAGGACTAGGCAAGATTTTAGAATGGTTGTATATTTCTTTAAGCTAACATGAAGATTGACTGAAGCAGCATTTATCTGAACCTGTTAATGTAAAACAGAAACAGTCCTGAAAGCTTCCTGGCTGTTATTCAGACTTCATCTGTGGATTTAAGAGATGTACAGTAATTAGAAAATCTTAAGGAGGTCCCCAGCGGAGTCGCCAATTATGTTAACACCCAGGTTGTTCCCTATGACTCCCAAGGGAATACGGCCGGGGTAACCACTAACCAATCTTTGGATTACAGCTTCTATCCAAACTGTGATCAGAGAGGGCTCTCTCTTTATGCTTTGTCTCTGTTATGATAGTATTTTAGGCTAGCTATTATGCTCAGGTTTTTGCTTATGTTTTGGTTGAAGGACGTATTTCAATACCTAAGATGTAATGTTTAGACAGTTGTACTTCATTGGGCAATGGAGTCTAGAGCTGTGAAATGTTTGAAATGCTTCAGTGGGAATGTTCAGACTGTAGGGCCTGGGTATCCCAAAAAACAAAATTTAAAGCTTAAAAGATGATGTATGATCATGCATGTTTAGCCAATGGAAAGCAATTAAGAATTCTCCATTAAGTTAATGCTGCGAAAGTGAAATATCTTATTCAGGAGCAAACTTGAATTCCTGAAACAAAGGTCACTGTGAAAGATATATTCTTAAAGTGTAGCAATTAAGAATTACACTTATCAAGATTATAACTGAGGAAAACATTCATTAACAACATAGATTGAGTCCAGGGTATTCCATGAATAAATCTTGAAGGCTATTCTTTTTCTTTGCTGCTAAATACTTAGAACTTGAAGACATTTATGGGCTGTAAAAGATTGAAACACAAAAACGAAGAGAGTTACAGAAAACTTATTGTATATGAGATGCACTTGGATCCTGCAAACTTCAACAAAACACCAGGAACGCATTCAAACAACTCAGGACTTCAGAAATTCCATCACTTCTGTTATTAAACTCTGCAAAGGTTACAGCATAGGAAATTTCTTCAAAAGAAATCAACAACAACCCCTGCAAGCTTATGTGAGGGGCAAATATATACAAACGGTAATACAAAATATCTCAGGCGTTGAGTCATCTGAGAAATAAATATTTCACCAACTTTCTACAGAACAGCAGATAAGAAGTTATTGCTGCTTTTAATACAACATCAATGCTCATTTTTATCAGTCAGAAGATATTTTGGATTTTGGAGGCCACCGAGTCGGTTGGAATGCTCTGCTTTAAATGTTGGAAAATGCGCTAATGTGGCTGCTTTGCTGTAACTTTTCGGCCCTGTCACTTGTAACTGTCCATCTTGACTTGCTGGCCGAAAGTTCTACTGAGTTGCCTCAGCTTTCATCTTTTCATGCATGCTGATTTTATTAACTTTTCCTGTGCATGCCACCTTGTATATTTGATGAAAAAACTTAGTGAATGGCTTCCTGGTCTATAGGATCATCTGTATTGCCTTTGTCCACCATTCCTGTGTGGGTAGTTGATGCCTGAGAATTGCATCCACAGTCTCATCTGCCTCTGTGTATTTATAGAAGTTAGGAGGCACTTGAAATAGGTGTGTGATTTCATTCATTATAAAGAATAGATTCTCCACTCTGTTATAGAGACTTTTCCCTGTAGCTGGCGCTGTTTCTTCTGAGGTGCTGGGCCTTTCAGTGATCTGACTTGTGGCGAATGTATTGACCCTCTTTGCATACTGCTCATGGGTAAGCAGTCTTCCTGCACTGTTCAGTAAACCAGGGAGACCTCTGTTCTGTAATACCACAAATTTGTCCATAAATTTGTTCACCTCGGTTTGCATGTCTTGGGTCCTTATCTCCAATGTCTACACTAAGTTTCTCAGTGTAAGGACCCTTTTTATCAACAAAATAGTCTCAATCCTGTTAGAAATTCCCATAGTTGCTAACTGAGCACTTGTTCTATTATTGAGCACATTGATCATCCTGGTGGCAATTTCAGGTATATTGCCTAGAGCTGCCCTTGATCTCTGAATTTCCTTTTGTGCTTTTGTAATGAGCTCCAACTGCTCATGGATTGTCTCAATATACTACCATTGGTCAGTAATAGACTGGCCAATGTTGGCCGATAACACTGTCTTGATCTCAGCTACTACTTTGTCCAGTTGGAGCTCCTTCTCTAGCTCCTTTATCCTGTCTTTGAGGGCTTTTATTTCCCTGCCCTTTTCTGCCACAGTCTGCTTGGATTTTTCATATCTTTCATTTACCTTGGCTAATTTTTCCCTGGCCTCATTTAGTTCTGTCATTTGTGCTTCCAAGGCCTGAATCTCATTTCTCAGCTTTTGCATGTCCAGGCTTTGGGCCTGCTCTGTTGTTGGTGGTGGTGCTGAGGTGGATGGTGTTTCCTGTTCTGTTTGTTGAGGAGGAGGAACAGTAGTTGGAGCAGTTTCCTCAAGGTTTATTATTTCAAGAGGAGGCTGGGAGGTCTAACCTTCTTCTTTTTGCTTCAAAGCTGCCTGTAATGCTGCCTGTGCAGCCTCTGATTCTCCCAACTTTTCTTGAGTCTGGATTAGCTGCTTATATAGTGATACCAGCAAAGCTGTGGCATCTTGATCATGCCTCTGCTGAGCAACTTCATCTGTTTGAGGGTGGATAGTGGCTGGAATTTTGATCTTTCTCTTCAAAGCTACCATGTCTGCATCCCTCAACTTCAATATTTCTTGTATGCCTTTGATATCCTTGGGATCATGCCCAATCTCTATAATTATATCTTCTAAGGACCTTATTCTGTTGTCCTTTGCTTGAGAGGATGCTCTCTCCAACTCAAGTTGGGCAGCTGTATTATTAAGGCTATTTTCTAGCCTATAATTGTCCAAAGTCTTCTCTGCCAAGGAGGCATACACCATCTCACCCGTTTGCTTATGTAATTCAATTTTGTACATTGAGTGGATGTCCTTGGCCAGGACCTCAAGATTGGTCCTTATATAATCTGCAGGGGACTGGGGCTGTGCTACAGCTGGCATAAAATGACTCATGATCATTTTGCCCTCCTGTACATCATAAGCAGACATCAGTCTTTGCTGGTTGGTAGGAGCCATTTTCAGAAGATGATTGTAGAGCTGTATTCTAAGTGGCTCATTTCTCCTTTTAATATCAATGAACTTCTGTTTGATTCCTCCTTCAGCTTCTCTTTGGTGGCTTGAGGAGCTGACTTCTCCTCCTATTGTTCTGTCTTGTCCCTGCTGGAAGGAGCTAGCAGATGCTTCTCTACTAGGTGGGCCCATGCCCAGAGACTGCCCTATTGGCATTTCCTCCTTAGAGAAAGGATTCAATCTCTGTCTTTTCTCACCATGACTTATTGATGTGGTTAAGGGAGTCTCTCTGTCCCTTTTCCTGCTTATATCCTCCTTTTGTGGTGTTTGGAGGATTGATGCTTCAACTGATGTTTCTTGCCTTGGAGGCACAGTTTGTTGTGGCTGTTGCTCAGTGGATTTTGGGGCCTCAACTGCCCCTTCTTGCTGTGGGGGCTACTCTTTGTCATGATGCCCTTCTTCTTGCTGTAATTCCTGTTGTTGTTGTTGTTCTACCTACTGCTGCTGTTGCTGCACCTTCTCATGAGGTGGTTGTTCAGTCTCCATTTCCTTTTCTTTGCCTTTGCTAGATATATTCTCAGTGGCTTTGGGTGCTTGCTGATTTGCAGTCGAGGAGGATGCAACTGCTCCCACTTGTGTGCTTGGAAGAGTGGGTACCTGTGAACAAAGTTCAAGGTCAGCCATCTTCTTTAGATTCCTCACCGCTCTTTGATTCAGCTCTTCTTGTGTAACAGGCTCTTCTAAGGTTCCTCTCCTCCATTTTACTTGGTTTGCATATTTTTCAATGTGAGGAATCTTCACATGATCATAGCCAGACAACTTATATTTGAGCGTTCTCAAAGTTATGAAGTGGTTTGGGTCATAAGGTTTCCAAAGGAAACTGGTTTGAAGGCCAAGGGATTCTAACATGTTATCCGCCTCCTTCCAACCTTCCTCCCTCTTGTTATAGACAAGGTGGCCAAGTTGGTTCCTGACCTTCAGCTGTGCTTTCTTGCCTCTTCCTGAAAAGTGAATCACATCAACATTGCCAAACTGCCTGAAGTATTCTAGGGCAAACAGCCTCATAGGCACATATCTAGGTAGTCTGTAGGGAGGCAATTCACACCCATAGATCCTGATGACTGTGTGGTTCTGGTAGAAGTACCAGTCCCCAATGCTGTATGATTTCGATAACTGAAGGATCCTTTGCATGTCATCAGTGAGCCTTGGAGGAGGTGAGCTCATCAACATAGACATGGCTGGGTGGATGAAGAGATCTATGAACTCACAGTAAGTGTATGGAGAGTGAGATCTGTAGTGGAAAGCAGAGGACCAATAGACCACTGATCTTGGATTGCCTTGGGCATCCATTCTTTTGATTAGAAAAGAGAACTTCTGATGTTGATGATATAAGATTAAGTGGTAAATGTAAGAGGTGTATCTGAACACTCTTTCTCTGGCCAGGTTCATCAATTGCTCGTGCATTTTGTCTGATATATAGGTGGCATAGTCATAGCAGACTGGAGACTTTCCCGGGGCAAACATAAGCATCATTACTAGTACAGTTTCATCAACAAACTCAATTGAGTTGTAGCCCAAAGTGGGACTAATCATGTCTGCAAGATCTCTGCCCAATTGGTTGAGGTACACTTGATTGATAGGAGGATACATCACAGAGTCAGAGCCAATGTATAGCTGATTTAATTTGGTGACCTGAGCATCTGTCAATCTGGCTCCTTGATTTATCAAGTCTATGAGTGATAGAGGGACCAGTTTCTTCTCAGTCCTGAAGCAGAGCATCTCTCTGATAGCTTCTGGGGTGATATAGAACACAGCTGATCCTGAAGGGTCAAGCACTGCCCTCTGAGTAGGGTCATAGTTTTCAGCACATAGGTGGATCAAATCAGGGAACTGATTGACCTGAGGAAGCTTGAATATAGGGAGAAAAGAGTCCCATATGCCCAGCACATCTGTTCCAGTCTCATGTTTGGCCTTCAATTCATTGAGCAGGTGGATATGGAACTTGGTCCTCATCAGCATCTCCTCTGAAATTTGATAGTCCAGGTCTGCCAGAGGCTGCCACTCCAATTGTCTCTGAGGGGCATTCAATGGAGCAACGTTTAATGCCACCGGGGCTACTGGTGGATCCATGATTTGTTTTTGGGATTCTGCTGTTTAGGGACTAGTGTTGCTGTGTAGAATAAGACCAAAGAGTTTTTCTGTTAACAGAGAAATGTGAATTATTCAGGGATAAAGGATAAATGATCAGCTGCAGCAATTGAAATACTGCTTTAAGGTGCAGATAAGACTAATGTCTGGTCTTAATCTCTCTCTTATAGCAAGTAGGTATAGTTTGAGTAACTGGTTCGCGATTGCGCGAACAGAGTGCAGTTTTATGGTGAAAATTTAGGCAAACAAGGCTCAGCTGATGATTTTCGACCTTACAGTTGCAAATGGGAACTAGGCACAGGGATTTTGCCGGTGAATTTCAAGTTTCTTTGTCTCTTAAGCTTTTTGAGGGAATTTACAGACAAATCAGGTGTATGAAGGATTTACGAGGATAAATACCTGGTATATAGCGAGCAACGGTCACGAATGTAGGTAGAAATGACGCGCTGAAGGTCTTCAGGTCGAATTCAGCAAGGTGGTGAATGCTTGAACGTAAAGACCATGCAGAGAAAGCAACATCGTTTTGGAAAAAAGTATGAAAAACGCGAAAATTCAGCCAAAATATGGATTTTTTGGGACATTGGCGCCTTTTTTGGATGACGTCACCATGACGTCATCGGGTGGGGTCAAGGCCGGATGACGTCAACATGATGTCATCAGGTGATGTGGCAAGCTGTGATTGGTCCGCAGGGATAATGAGGTGGCAGGCATATTAGCGCAGGGGCAGACAAGGGTGCTGACGCGACGGCGGGGTGGCACTGACATGGGCCTGACGTGGTGATGACGCTGGACGGACGGATCGACCGAAACGGGAAGTGGTTAGCGGTTTCTCATCTCACCGCTTTTGATACGGAGGTAGAATTGTCAGGCGTACCTCCGATACGCTGTGGGGGTGACGCGTGGCAGAGGCCTGACGTCACCCTCTGACAGATATCGGAAGGTATCTGTCGGACGTCGGGGCCGGTGCGATATGGATGAGGGCCATCGGATCAAAGGGGTCCGATCCGACGGTTGACGGATCACTGAGTAGTGTGGACGATACGGCAGCGGGGAAGTAATAAAATATTGTTTTCTTTTGAAAGGCGTGCCCAACGAGACTTTGGATTTCGACGGAATTATATGGTTTTACAATGCATTTTTAAATAAAAATGATATGGCACCGATACTTTGGATAAGTGAAAAAAAGTGGGTTTTTGGGCGCTTTTTGCAAATGCAGTGGGTTATAGGAAAAAAGGGTTTTTCATAAGGTTTTCTTAGCAAATAAAGGGTTTAATGGGTCAAATGGATTCAGAAGGGGGAAGGGGGTTAAGGCTTAGGTTTCTCAAGCTGACCAGATGCCAATTTGATCCCTGACAGAGAACATATGGCTATAATGCCAAGGGGAGGGATATTTATACCATGTTGGGGTTTATACACCATGGTGTTATAATAATAGGGAAAGGGTAACATAGGGGAATTATATAATAAATGTTAGGGGTTAATATAGATGAAAAGGGTGGATGGGGAGTAATAACACTAAGTTCATTTGAAAATCACTTAGCTTAGGGAGTAGATCAAAATGAAAAGAATTTTAGACAAGAAATGTGGCTTTCAAAGGACTAGGAACCACCATAAAACCACCAATTCTTCCATGAATCTCAACTGATGAGGGGATGTTAGTAATGAATGGAAAAGGGGAAAATTGGGAAGTTAGACATGCTTCTTTGCTTTGCTGCAACCTGATAGAGAAGAAGGACTTCTCAATCCATTGATTTTGCTTTGTGAAATAGGTTAGCACACCTTCAATTGTAAGGAATGACACTTCTGCAACCCCATCTGCCTACCCATCTATTTGCCTAGCATTTTTTGTTTCTTCTTGGAGGGTGCACTTAGACTTGCAGACCCTTATTTGCCTTTTCTTTTCTCTGGCTTTTTCCTTTTGATTTTCTATCTAATGCTACCCTTATTGCTTCCAAGGTCCCAGATTAAGCAGTTGGGAGCCTTATTTCTCTACCTAAGCTACTTGTCTACCAAGATTAAACAGTTTGGACAGACTTCTTTCTCTATTCTACAACTAAAAATTTAAAACATGGCATGATCCAGATTAGGCTATTGGACCATCCATCAAAATTGAGACTATATCAAGCTATATGCACAACTTGTCTTCTCTTGGAAATATGGGATCTTTGCATCATCAAAGCAGAGCATATTTGGAACTTTCCTTGCCAATCATGAAATATGAAACCTGTTGGTATAGGTAGCTAACAATTTCCACTTCCGTAACAGAAAAATTTTAATATGTCTAAATTTTGTTATGGACAGATAGAGTAGATTACCCCTCATCCTGTCAATGATACTTTGTTTCAACCCTTCTTTTATTCCAATTGTCTGCTTTCTTTAGGCTTAGTTCTTGCATTCATACCAGACAATACTTGGTCCTTTTTTAAAGATAAAATAAGGTCTTCTCTGCGTACTGGCTTTAAACTATGCTCATTTGTCGTAGGTAGAGCCTCTGCTGCCCGCAAGCATCCATAGCCTCGACAGGGTTACCATGTTATCCAGCAATCATCCTTTTTCCTGCTTGAGGTTATTTACAACACTTCAGAGAAAAATCCTTTTTGACACTTTTTCCTTTTTTATTCTCTAAAGAACAATGTCTTGGTTTGGTGGCCAATTTATGACACAATCATTCACTTGATTTACACTTTTGCTGAACAAGCTGGCTCGTGATGAGACCCCTTGTCTTTTGATTGCAACAATCTTGAGTCGTTGCCCTGTTTTGATAGACAGTATTGGTAAAGTCAGCAAGTTATAATATTTGTGGTCATGATAAGCCGGCTCGTGATGAGACCTCTTATTCTTTCAGATATAGTGTTTTCTCGGATTGTTTCTCTGAATGCTGCGGTTTCCTTTAGCAGGGAGGAAGTCATTGTTTTTCCTTAAGAGAGCTCTGGACGACAATAATAGAGTTTTAAAAATAATAGCTTTGTAGAGAATATTTATTTTATTATTGATGATACCTTTCATTGTGCTGGGATAAAACAATTTTTTACCAAAGGTTGCTTTCATCAAAGTCTTTTGAAAGGTTGAAACTAATATCATTATTCAGGCTAAAGTTAATGCTATTTGTCAATAATAAAAATCAGATTTTTCGAAAAGTTTTGCTATTTGTACAAGTGAAATCAAAATCTGATAGAGAGTTAGTGTGCTCTTTCATGAATCTTATTCAATGATCATTTCAAACCAGTTTTATTTATAAGAAAGAGAAAAACAAAATAAACAAAATAAAAGAAACTAAAACTATCCTACAAAAATAGAAGAATGATCTTCTATGGAAAATACATTTCAAGAATCTGTCCATTCATAGGCAAAGAATCTCTTCTACCTGCCAAATCCTGCAACATAAACGTCGATGGGCCTATGACTTCTACAATCTGAAAAGGACCAAGCCAAAAATTCTGAAATTTCGTATGTTTGCCCTTTTCTTCATAAGCCTTATCCCATTTCAAAACTAAATCTCCCATCTGAAAGTTCTTTCTGGTTATGATGGCTGAGTCAAAAGAGGATTTTATTAGCGCTTGGTGGTGAGTATGGGTTTTCTTAGCTTGTTCTCGGCGTTCTTCTAGTTTGATTATCTCCATTTGTCTTAATTGCAAAGAGGAAGTAGATACTTCATCGATGTGTTGTACTAAAGACAAAGAGGGAATGACTAAGTGAGTTGGAAGAACCACTTCTTTCCCATAAACTAAATTAAAGGGAGAAGTGTCGATTGAAGCTTTCTTCGTGATTCTATCTGCCCATAAAGCATTTACCAGTGCTTTGTGCCAATTCTTTTGGTTTTGGTCGACTGTTCTTTTGATAATCCTGATTAGGTTTTTATTTGTTGATTCAGCCAACCCATTACCTTGCGGATAGTAATTAGCAGAATATTTCAATTTGAACCCTCTTTCTAATGCAAACTCAGTCATTGCATTTCCAGAAAAGTATGATGCATTATCAAACATTAAGGCCGTTGGCAATCCAAACCTAGTGATGATAAATTGATCTATGAATTCAATAATGTTTTCAGAATTAACTGTCTTGAGAGGAACTGCTTCTACCCATTTAGTAAAATAATCTGTTGCCGTGAGGATATACCTATGCTGCTTAGAAGAGTGAGGAACGATCTCACCCATTATGTCCAAGCCCCATTGGCTGAATGGTTGCTCGATGTTGACCGACTGTAGTGGCATGGACGATTTCCTTTGTTTCCCTGCAGCAGTCTGGCAGATTTGGCATTTCCTTACGCGATTGTATGAGTCTTTGAATAGTGTGGGACAATAATATCCTGCACGTAAGATCTTATGCGCAGTAGTCTCTCCAGCATAGTGTCCACCTGCTGGTCCATCATGGAGTTCCTGCAAAACCTTTTCGGCTTCAGTTTTCTCAAGACACCTAAGAAGTACAGAATCATAATTCCTTTTAAACAGAACATCATTTATGAGATGGTATTGTTTAGCTTTCAATCTTAGAGCTCTTTTCTTGGTGTGATCCAAGTGTTATGGAGCATACCCGTTCTTAAGATAATAAATGGTGTTCGAATATAATGATTCTGCGTCATTTAGGCCTACCTCATACGTGTGTACCTCTTCAAATGAGTTCTCAGGAATTTGCGATGCTCCAGCTAAAATATTGCAGAAGCCTTGACCCCTTACGATGTTTGCTGGTTTGATCTCAAGATCGTATTCTTGTAGAGCGGTAATCCAATTTGCTCTCTTTTCGCCCACATCCTTTTGTACCAAAAGGTTTCTTACCGCTGGAAACGGTACTATGACTTTGGTATGGGCTTTAAGTAAGAAAGGTCTGAAATATTTGATCGCTTTGAAAACAACATAAGCCTGTTTCTCCACGTCTGAGTAATTGAGTCCAGCACCTTGTAAGTTCGAGCTAAAGAATGCGATTGGGGCTTCCGCCTTCTCTTGATTTACTTGAGTCAAAATCGCGACATAAGATTTCTCTGAGGCGAAAGTGTATAAGATGAAAGATTCTGAAAAATTTGGGGTAGCTAAAGATGGAGCGTCGATGATAGCTTGTTTGATCAAGTTGAATGCTTCGTGCTCATCTATGCCCCATTTAAAATTTGAATTCTTTTTTATCATATTTTGTAAAGGAGAAATAATACGTGAAAAATCGGGGACAAATGTTTTTACAAAATTGATTTGTCCAAGGAAAGATTGCATGGCCTTTTTGTTATGGGGTATGGATATTTCGGAAATTTATTTGATTCTGTCAGGTTCAATGTGAATACCAGATTTTGACACTATGAATCCAAGCAATTTCCCTTCACTTAATGCGAAAAAATATTTCTTTGGGTTAAGTGAAATTCCATACCTTAAACATCTTTGAAAGATTTGTTTCAAGTCTTTGAGATGGTCGCTTCGCTTCTTGGAGTACACTGTTATATCATCCAGGTAAATCACTACCGATTTATTGACCAAACCTTTAAACGCGATGTCCATGGCTCTCTGAAAGGTAGTGCCGGCATTGATCAGACCAAATGGCATCTTCCGATATGCGTATGTGCCCCATTTGGTTTGGAATATGGTTTTTAACTGATCATCGGGATGTACCATCACTTGGTTGTATCCTGAAAATCCATCCAGGAAAGACATTAATTCTGAGCCCGCTACTGCCTGTAGTATTTGCTCCATAGATGGGAGGGGAAAATTGTCTTTCTGACAGGCTTTGTTGAGATTCTGGAAATCAATACAGGTTCTAATATCTCCGGTTTTCTTCCTAACAGGCACCATATTGGATACCCATTTGGAGTGTCTGACGGGGAAAATTATTCTGGCTCTCAACAATTTATTTAGCTCAGTCTTTATCTGATTTTCTAAGTTGGGGTGGATTTTTCCGAGCTTCTACTGGACAAGTTTTTCATTGTCAATCATAAGGATAGTGTGTTGAATGATAGAAGTGTTGTATGTTTTCAGCTCATCGTAATTCCATGCAAAAAAAATTTTGAATTGTCTCAGAAGATGGATATATGCTGATTTTTCTTCAGGGGCTAGGCCGTGGCCTAAATTAATGTTTTGCGGCTTCTGATCGGTTCCTAGGTTCACTAATTCATAGTTCAGAGTTGAACTGTAGAGTTTGGAATTGGCAAACCTTTTAAACCGACTTTTCAAATCATATAAATCTTCTAACTTAACCACCGATTTAGGTATAGTGTTATCAGTGCTATTTTGCTGAATTTGGTGATCATGATGGTCTTCGTCAATTATTTGATTTGAGTAGGATCCTTCAGAACTGAGGAAATTTACAATGTCTGGATCGTCATTGAATACTCTCCAGTTGGTGATGTTGTCAGGGATGGATGGTTTAAAGATTAATTCTTTTGAAAACCTATCGGGACTAAAATATTCGGAGGGAATCAGTCTAGAGGCTACGTTAGCTAACAGGTTTACGCTCGCATTTTGGAGTCTTGGGATTGACGAAATATTGAATGCTATGAAATGCAAAGTTAGATCTTGTACTAAAGATTGATAGTGCTTTAAATGACTTGACAGGCAATGTATGGTGTTACGTACCTGTTTGACAATAATTTCGGAATCTCCAAAGACTTGGAGATACTTAACATTCAAGCCGATTGCTTTGTATAGGCCTTGCACCAAGGCTTCGTATTCCGCTGTATTGTTTGTGCAATCAAACTCAAGTCTGCATGTAAGCATGGTATTGTTCCCATCTGGGTTAATCAGAACGCATCCTGCTCCTGCTCCCTCGTTAGATTTAGAGCCATCAAAATATAATTTCCAAAATAAAGATGTATTTACAGAATTATCTAAAAAATTAAAACACTTTGAATCATCAGTTTGGGAAAAATTTTCAACTTGGGACACAACCAAATTTTCTAAGTAAGGTGAAGTGTGAGCATTGAAATTGCCGAGGAAAGAATCTACCGAGTAATTGCCTATGATACTGTTGTTGTATGTTATTGCTTCGTTCTCTCCTTCCAATTCTGTCACTATGTACTTTTGGTGCAATTCTCGTTCAACCTTTATTTGATTGGGTTTGTCGTTGTAGGGTAACCACATGTGCGACCAGTCGGTTGAGAAATATCCGTGGAGTTTCTCGGACCAATCCCTGCTAAGAATTAAACCATAGAATTTAGGGATATCAGCTACTAGAATGTCGATAACCTGACATACTTTCGGGTTAGACAACAATCTTATGGTCACCTGGTTAAGTTCACCAATCACTTCGACTTGAGATCGATCAAGTTGAACTATGTGCACTGCAGATTTCTGAGGCTGAACATTCAATTTGGCACATATTGATCTAGGTAGAATATTCGTTGAAGCACCAGAATCAATCAGGAAATTGTGCACGTTTTTATTGAAAATTTCATAAGTGAGGAGAAAAGGAGGAGTATGGGATCTTGACCTTCCTCCAATCAAGGCAATGTCATTCAGATCAATCTTATTGATCATGTTGGTTGGAGGTCTTCCCATGTTGTGGGAAGCTACAGCTGTAGGTAAAGATGTAGTAGGCACGACATGTGATTCTTTCATCATTATTTTCTGTTGATGTTTCAATTTGCTCAATTTGTAAAGAGTGATATTAGCCCTAGTCTTTTTCATGTCATCGATAATGTTATACTCCATTTCATCCGACACTATCAGTGTTCTTGATGGAGGTGCTTGATCTGATTGGACTGGGCTAAATTGGGTCGCTCTAGCGGTTGTTTTCTTTGTTGCGACCTTATCTTTTGTTGCAGGGCTTGCGCCCTTCTGTTTAGGGGTAGTTTGGGGAGGATCAAGTTGATTTTTGCTTCGTGTGCTAACCGGAAATGCTTCTTGATCCTCTTCTTGTGGGAGGATGAAATCCCACATTCCTTGTAGTTCCACAACTTCTTCATCATCGGTCTGCCCTTCAGTGGTATTCTCTTCTTCTTCTTCTTCTTCAGATTCGACGTTTGAGACAGCATTGGGTGGTTTCACCTCCATGGGAAGGTTTCTTTTAAAAGATCTGTAGGGCTTTTTTGAAGAATTTTCTGCTACTTGTTTTCTTATATCAATCATCTCGTTGGACATGGCCTTTAACACCTTTTTGTAATCCTTCCATATCGAAAGGATCTTTCGTTTTCTTCTTCTTGGTGTCTTCTTTGAAATAGATCTTCTTAGATTTGCGTTCTTCTATTGCAGATCTCTTTTCTAGGGCAACTACGCGTTTTTCTACTGCTAACGCCTCAGTTAAGTTTTCAACTAAGGTCGTCTTGTTTTCCCTATCTACGAAGATAACCAAGTTAGATGGTAAGGCCGTGATGTACCATTCACATCTTACTTCCTCACTGGGTTGAGAAGTAGTGGGAATATTGTTGAGGATCGTGTTGAACCGTAAATTGAAATCTTTAATGGGTTCTATAGCCTCAACTTTAAGATTAGATAGGTCATTGATCAATGTCGCTGTTGATCTGTCATCGCCAAACTTGGTGAGGAATTGACTTTGAAAAATGTCCCAACTTGTGATGGACCCGGAAGGTAATTAAAAGTACCATGACCCGGCTGTTCCTTGCATTGTGTAAGGAAAAATTCGGACGGCAGCATCTTCGTTGGTAACTCCGTTGAGATTAACAGAAAGCATGAAATTATTGATATGCTCTTCAGCTAGCATGCCTGTTTCTGGATTGAATTTAGGTAGCCACTTCTCAGGATGGGCCGGTATTGGGCTCAGGGGTGGAGGCATTAAAACTGCCCCATGATTGTTCCATGGAGACTGGGACATCGTTGAGCCGCTAGTTAATGAGAGTGCAGAAGACGGTCCCTGATGCTGAGAAGATGAAGGTATTATGATCTTTGATGATTGAAGAGGAAGTGTGGAAGATGGATGAGTGATTTGGGATGAGGATGTGGGTGGTTGACTTTGCGGTGAGGGTGTTGAAATGGACGAAGTGGATGAAAGAGTCTCACGGTCAGACTCTGGTGGTGCTTTCCTTGCTCTTTTCCTAGTAGGGAGAGGGAGTTCACTTGGTTGAATACCAAATTTTTCACTCTTCAATCTGGTCAGAGGGTGAGCAAGATTGTACTGCGAAGTCACGCTGCTGTTAGATTTATCAGACCTATGAGAAAAAATAGAGAATCCCTGGAGTTTACGAATCAAAGTTTGAATCTCAGGGGGTTCAATAATGATTTGGTCTGATATATTGGAGTAGGTAGCAGCGGTGGATACTCGAGCGACTTCTAACTTCGGGTTTAACCGCAGTGGAGAAGTTGGGGGAGTTGATGAGGGTGATTTACTCTCAGAATGGCATTTAGATTTTGACTTAGTTTCCATTCATAGTTCGTTCCCTCCTTCTAGCGCCAAATATGTTGAGGGCCCCGAAATTGGGTCAAAAACAAGGGGGATACCCACCTGGTCAGGAACTTGGTTGGCGGCTCCTTGCCCATTTGGTGTAGCGGGTCTGACTAGGGATAATGGGACCAACTTCCCAATCTAAAAGATGTGTGTGTGTGTGTGTGTAGATTTGGAGATACTGATCTAAAGGTAATTTTAAACTAATTTAATTCTAGACTCTAAACTGACTCTATGCTACTGTAATCTAACAAAAACAGCACATCTAATCTATACTAACCCGGGGTAAAATTCTTTCATTATGCGATCTAAAAAGATTTCATACAACAACTGGTGTTGGGGGGAAAAGTATCTAATGCAGAATGCCTCTATCCCTACTCTGAAGGTGATAGTACTCCAGCAACAACTGAACGCAAAGCTATTCAAAGTTTCTTCTTTATGAGATGAGAGAGGGAAGAAAAGGATGATCTACTAACCGTTATCTTGCGCTTATAGTCGATCCAGTCTTCACTCCTTGCTGCTTGCTCCTAGCTCCTCGCCCTTTCACCGGCCCAGCTACACACAGTTCCTGTAAAAGCACAAGAAAAGGAAACTACAAGAAGCATACATCCATAATCGATTATAGGATTAGCATAAATCAAATGTACAAACATCTATCCATCATAAAGACACATGCACATAGAAGAACCTCGAATACTTTATTGATAATAGAAGTAAAGTTCTGAGAGAGTTACAACCACAATGGGCCCAATCCTGCAACACCTCCCAGCTGAAAGAAATCTCCTCTTCACCTCCTTCAAGCACACACCCAATAGCTCTAATCACAAACCAACAACACTTCCTTACTTGCACAAAATTCCTGTTATGAAACTAGCTCACAAAAAGATAGAAAAGAGAGATCCACGCCTTAGGATTCAACCTCTTCGAGGGGGAAACCTCCTTTACATTACATAAATGAACAATTCTTGGATGATACAAATGAAAATACCTCCTTTCTATATATAGGAGTCTAAGTGGTCCCAATACAATCAAAGCCTACATAACAATAATATTGTAGGGCACAACAGTAACAATGGTGGGCTTCTATGTGGCATAATAGTAACAATATGGGCACTACATGGGTACATCAATATAATAAGTGGGTTATACTAATAACAATAAGGGGCTACACTAGTAGTATAGGGGCCTAACATGCCCCTCTCCTTCAAAAAGCATTGTCCTCAACGCTTGAGTAGTTCTTGATGCTTCTATATAAAATTCTTGTCCTCCCATGTGGAATATTCAGCGGTTAAGTTCTTCCACTTGATGAGATAATCTGAAATTGATCGATTTCGTAGCTGTCGGGTTCTTGTTTCTGTGACTGCTCCAGGTTCCAATATGATTTTTCCTTCCTCTTCAATTTCTGGCAATATTGCTTGAATTGGGATCTTTTGCAACTTTTGAATAAGTGGCCATACTTCTTCGTTCTTCTTCCATTCATTCGTTGTTTCGTTTATCCAATTTGGTTGGATGATATAAATAGCACAAAACAATGCTTCCACATCCTCATCCTTGAAGCGTCTTCCCATTCGGTAAGGTCGCCATTTTTTAAGTGCATGTAGTATTGCCAACATTTCCTTCTCATAAATAGCTTTCTTGAGATGTAGCAGTAAAAATACCCAATCACTCACATCAAAACATTTTTCACTACGATTTTGATCTACCTGTTGTTTCATTTGATTTTGCACCGAAGTGGCGTTATCCTTTAAAAGTTGGAGAACTTGTTGTTGATGCTCGATATGATCTTTCTCTACTTGAACCTTTTTCTTCTTGATATGTCCTTCTATCTTTTGAGGAGTGGTAATTTCTTCCAGTCCTTTACAAGATATGGTCGGATTCATTTCTTGATGCTCGATGTGATCTTTCACTTCTTGAACATTTTTCTTCTTGATGTGTCCTTCTATCTTGATAGTTTGAGGAGTGCTAATTTCATCCATTGAATTACAAGATATTGTTGGATTCATTTCTTCTTTCTCGATGTGATCTTTCACTTCTTGCACCTTTTTCTTCTTGATATGTCCTTCTATCTTGAGAGTTTGAGGAGTGGTAATTCTTGCCAATGCTTTACAAGATATGGTCTGATTCATTTCTTCTTTCTCTGGGGTGGTGTCCTAACGTATATCCTCTTCTTTTGATGTTTCTTGATCCTTTTCTTCCTCCTCTTCATATTCTATGTAAAATAATTTCTTCTCAGCACACCTATGACTTTTAGTGCATTTTCTATCACAATTGTAACAAAGCCCTTTTTCTCTTTTTTCTTCCAATTGTTGTGGTGTAACCCTTGTAGGTTGTGGAAGGCTGGGAGAAACAACACTTCCATATTTATAGTTGTGAGGGGTATGCTTCTTGGTTTCCATAATTTTGCTTTCCATTATGTCACAAATCCCTTTTACTCTTTTCAATTGTTGTGGTGTTGCTCTAAAGAAGGTGTTGCTCTTTATATCCTCATAATGTGCTATCATTTCCTCCGTGAAAATTGACCACGTAACGAGTTTTTTTACGAGAACAAAGCCCTTTGTACCATAAAAATTGATCTGGTTCTAAATATGAAGATGCAATACATACCTTTTGTAACAGTTGTACACCATGTATATCAAAATATTGCTCCATCTGAAGTATCCAATTTACCGGATCCTTGCCATCAAACTTCCTCATCTTGCTTTTTCTTGATTTTAGGAGCTCTACCTTGAAACGACTGTAACTCTGTACTTTCGGATCTTTAAGTTCTAAACTTGTGACCTGTAGTATCCCTCTGTGTCGTCTTTCCAATGCCACAAGTCTGATCCAAATTTGATTCTCCAAGAAAAAGTTATGCACAATCTCTCGCAGTGACCTGATTATAGACTAGTTCAGTAGAGCGAACTTGTATGAAGTGCCACGTGTCACTGTTTCAACCTTTGACTCTGAAAAATATATAAACCGAAACTACAGTCCGTCCTCTTTCTGCACCTTCTTACGAAATTTCAATCCAATCCTCAGAAAGAAAGTTATGACGATTTTCCCCAGGTCACCTGTTTTGAGTGTAATTCAGGAGTCTGCAAAAAGACCAACTTCCGCAGATTATATCTCCGAAAATATTGCGCGAAAAGATCTGAAATTCAGACCCAAGGTTCAGCGCCAATTCTTCTCAAATGGGTTTTTTTTTGTGACTTCTGAAACGTCACAGAAAAAAAGTTATAGTGAAAATTCCACGATGACCTGTTTGGAGCAGCGAAACCCTAGAATCCAAAGCTCTGATACCAAATGTTATGAAACTAGCTCACAAAAAGATAGAAAAGAGAGATCCACGCCTTAGGATTCAGCCTCTTCGAGGGGGAAACCTCCTTTACATTACATAAATGAACAATTCTTGGATGATACAAATGAAAATACCTCCTTTCTATATATAGGAGTCTAAGTGGTCCCAATACAATCAAAGCCTACATAACAATAATATTGTAGGGCACAACAGTAACAATGGTGGGCTTCTATGTGGCATAATAGTAACAATATGGGCACTACATGGGTACATCAATATAATAAGTGGGTTATACTAATAACAATAAGGGGTTACACTAGTAGTATAGGGGCCTAACAATTCCAGCCTCCTTAGACCTCATGAGAGAGCTCTATATATAGGTTTTTGGAGAAAGGATGAGTCATCTTGAGACTGGCCTGAAGCTGACTTGTGTCCTCTCCCACTTTAGTTAATCTTCAGTTCTTGAGTCCACTTGGAGAATCTTGCTTCCACTTGGAGATCAAGACCCTCTTACTCATCACTAGGTGAATTCCTTGACCCAAGTGTCAGTTTGGAAGCTTCCTGGGCAGTTGACACCTTGCAGAATGACTGTGCCACTTGGCCAATCTCGCCCAGCGTAGGTAGCCTTCATTGATTTTGACCTTCAGCGCAGGTAAAAGGAGGAGTAGTTGACATTCAGCGCAGATGCTCAGTGGAGCAGCTGACATGATCCAGAAATAGCCTGTTTTTGAGTGTTTTTGAGTGGAGAACTGATTCTCAGTGCTGTGGTTTGCAGACCTTGTTCCTCTAAGGGTAAGAACAACATGTTTAGGGAATTTGGATCCCTCAGATTATTGACATTTCATGCTCCATGCTGTTAGGCACAAAAATGTCTATAACAGTTGCCCCCTAGAGTATGAGGTCGTTTATCGGGTGAAATGCTTTATTAGGAGGATCCGAAGTTCATTCAATCGGCTGAGAGGTGTCCTGCAATAAAATACAATACAATACATTATTTTTCATTCTGCTTTCATGATCTAGCTGAGGCGGGCATTCCCATGCTCAGCTTTATAAATTCATTTTGGTACATATAACAGACGACCGTCTGATGATAGACTGATAATTCTCTGCTGAAATTATCATCCTTTGAGTAGGATGATCATCTGCTGCAACAATGTACATATCAAATGTCTTTATATCCTGAATATATATCGTAGCCCGGATGGATGAAACTAGATCCGGGGTCTTCAATCTCGTTCGATCTTCACTCTAAGTACAAGTCGATCCATGTGAGAATTACGCTGAAGTCGAACATGGAAAGACATCGCTTGATTACCGGTCAATAATGTAAACCATTAACAAGCGCGAGAGGAATCACCAATAATGACAATGACCCTCAAGGTACTACAGTACAGTTCACGTGGTGTGAATAAAGGACTTGGCGTCGAACACCACGCAAAATCTTCTGGTCGAAGGTCATTGATGTATACCTGTCGCCGGAAGTGAGAAACTTGCCATTGAGGCATGCAAGCTTCAAAGTACTGGGGGGGGTGTTCCTAGATCAACTTCTTGGATAAGGAGCTGAAGTCGACAAGAAGCGATCCGTCAAAGGAGGGCCTTAATGAATCCCACATCAGTGACACGGAACGGAGCTAATGACTTTAGTGGAGGTGAAAACAAACTGTGAGATATGATTCAGGGTGGCGATCATGGGTGGATGAAGGATAGTGTATGGGAGTGGATGGGACACGGTTGACTCTTTCCGAACACATCTCTTGAACATATAATGACACTAATGTGATGGATCGGTAGCATTACCCCAAATACGGATGGTTTGGCGAGGACCATGGTGATGAGACCGGTGAATGAAACAACCCAACCCGATGTGGTATGGAGGACAAAGTGTCATGTTCAAGAGAGACTTGCTACCATCAAAGCTTTTCGAGATTCTCCCAATTTTTCCCCAGTCATTTCTGACCAGTACCTCTTTATTTTTGTCAAGCTTGAGGAGGATAACATATGCTTGTTCTATAACCTGCCCTTCGGGCAAGCCCATCGCTATGTTTTAACGAGCCTAGCGATAGGGAAACTCGTTCTCGTCTAAAGACAAGTTTGTCGCTATTTAATCATTTTAATGAGTCTAGCGACAAAGACAACTCGGTCCTTTTCATTTTTAGAGAGTCTGAAAAGGTACAGAAAGTTAACTCCAAAATTCCTTTTTCGTCATCTAATCCCTTAGGTCCAAAAAAGTATAAAACAATACGAAAGGGATGAATTTTCGATAACTTTAACGAGCCGAATAAAACAAGCGCTCGACCTTTTTGTGCAATAATCCCTCAGGTCCAAAAAGATTAAAATCTAGAAGAGGGATAGCTCTTCCGGTATTTTTAACGAGCTGGAAGGCCAAAACTCGGCAAAACTTTTCATATTTTACGATTCAGATGAAAAGAGCTCAAAGAAGACTCGTCTTTTGAGGAACGAGTGATAAATAGGGATAGCAGCAGATTCCCGGTACAAGTTGGAATTCTCCAATCACGGCAATGTCACAAGGATGGCTAAGTGAAATCACTCTTCGCAGCTGTTCCTCAAAATGGGTAAACAATCATATGGAGGTGAATGATAGGCCAAATGAAATGGAGGTGGCGGGTGCAAACATGACCAAGGCTTTTATGGCTAATAAATTTACGATCACACTGGTTATTTACCGGAATAGGTTCATTTTTTATTTAAAAATGAGCTTAAACTCTGGAGGAAACATTGCTCACTGCTTATATTTATTTTTTAACGAGCATGAAGACCGCGATAAAACTGCTCGGATCTTGCGTTTATTTTTTAACAAGCATGAACTTTATGCTAAAACTGCTCGATATACCAGTCATAAGATAAGAATGTCTCCTGAAAGATCCCATTTTTTATAGAGCTTGCGCCTTACCAAAGCTATGCCCTTTGGCAAATTTTGACTTTTGCCCCTCATCCTTTCTTTATGCAAGTTCGGAAACGACCAATCCAAAAAGCAGATAAATAACCGCTCTTTGCTTGCACTCCAAAAGGTTTGCATGCCCCCAGGTATAAAGTACAATTTCAAGGTTACCCCTCAATTTGCAGGTAGAACAATTGTTCTACCGGGAAAGGCCTACCTCTTTCTGGTTACCCAAAGAATGGTTTTATTTGCTGCCGCAAATGAAACTCTTTCTTCGGCGATGTCTATCATTAGGTTACTCAAAGATGGTTACTACTTGTTGCAGTAAAAGAGTTCCCTTCTTTGGGGGCTGCCCCTACTTATCCTCTAAAACATTAGTTTTAATGGGTGAGGCTTGCCTTTTACCCAAAGACGGTTATCATTTGCTGCCGCAATAGAATCTCTTTCCTTGGTAGCCTACCTTTTTAGACAAAGATGAGTGACACTTTGTCAGACAAGTAACCTTATCAAAAGAATCCTATTCTAGAACAACCCCTCTTCCATCCATGGATGGGGTACGGACTAGTCATATTCTTTCGCAGAAATTCCACTTTATACCCAAGGTTTCTTCTGCCCGAAGCAGACCAGGATGCATGCCCGCTGGGTTCCAGTTCTATCTTTCCGAATCACTCGCATTCATCGGGAAGGAGGACTGGGGGTGGAGACATTTCTTGGGTGAATAGACCATTGAGGATTGGTATTTGACTATTTGCGATGCGTGATCCTGGAAATGAAAGTTGGTCTATGAGCTTGACCACCCTTCCTTCGTGTGGAAAACACATTACTCTAAAGAGTGAGGAGACTATAGCTCCCTTGCAATATATATAGTCACGTCCAAGGAGTAGGTTATATTCCAAGGGTCCTTGAATGACCATCACGTTCATATTAACGGTCTTCCCTTTCAATGTAACAGGCACATTGGGGAGGATCCCTAATGGTTGACTAGTTCCTTTATCAAAGCACGAGAGATTTCTGATCTCAGGCGAAAGCGCCGGGGAACCCAGTGCTTTCCAAGCAACAGAGGAAAGGATACTCACAGATGCCCCTTCATCAATGATAGTTCCAGCCATCACCATTCTATAAATTTGGACTATGATTCTGAATGGTATACTGGCTGGTAACCGGGGTCTGCCCAATTGGTTCCAATCAAAGGACACAACCAGGTTGCTTGGTGGTGGGACCGAATACACGGTCGGATATGATCCTGACGATGTTCCTTCCTGCGATAAAGGAATGGGTGCATTGCCCTGATGCTCATCAGAATCTGTGTTGACGAAAAGAACCTGGATGGTGTCATCCTTATTCTCTTCCGTGAGGGTGTCATTTGAAGATGAATCTTCAGTGACGGTGTCATTTGAGGATGAAACCTCTGAAGGAAGAACCGAGTCAACTGCCGTATCGACCTTTAGACTTTCCTCTGGTCTGGATTCAGTAGGTTCATTTTCAATGACTGACGCTTCAGCTGACCACTTGAGCGGGCCAACTGTATTTTCAACCAATGAAGGACTCGGCACGAGTTTTTTGTATCCAGGAGGAAGTATTACCGGAGAAACCGGACGATCTTCCAAAACTCTCTTCGCTTCGTCTAAGAAGGGACAACGGTGGATGGCGTGACCGCCTTCACACATTCTGCAGGGGGATCTTGCTCCCCCTCTTTGTCTTGAACCTTCACTTTCGCTGGTTGACGGTAAGCAATCAACATGGCTATTAGAGGTTGATGCTCCCGAACTGTGCAAACGAGGTGACCAGTCCCTTAGTATCCGGGGAATACAGGGACAATCTCTATGGAAGTGGTCTCCTCTACATATGACACGCGGTGATTTAGACCCGGGCTATGCTGTGTGTGGGTTTTTGTCAGATGTCTTTTGCTTGCCCCCAGCCGCCTTAGGCTCCTTCTTCTTCTTCTCTTTCTTCTTCTTTTCCTTCTTCTCCGTGGGAGCTTGGCTTTTGCCAGCTTTACCTTTTGAAGATGAAGGATTGGAGGAAGGGTTAGAGGAAGTAGAAGGCTGGTGGGATGCTCTAGACTCATCTAACTGTTGACTCGACTGCTCAGGAACCATGGTGTTCTGAACTACACTAGTTGAGAATAGCCAAACAGGCAGGCCAATTGTCAGTCCTGGAAGCGACAATGTGGCCATGTGGGGCGTGCCAACTTCTCCCCAAGAGGAGAATGGACTAGGACTTCCATCATGTGGAGTTCCTTGGTTGGGGTGTTCCATGTTCTCAACTTAAAGATCAACGCAGGAATAGGAGGTGATTATGTTCCGTTTAAAATAAATTTTATAACGACTCTTAGACACAACTTGATTTTTCACTTTTTAAGAGTCGAGAAAAAGCTAAAGATGACTCTAGTCTCCTTCGATGTTTTAACGAGCCCGAAGTGACAAATGCTCGGATGGAATTTTTCAGTTATAGAGTTTGAAAATGGCCAAAAGAAACTGCTCTGGAGTTCTAGGCAGAGGGTGTGCCAAACCTTTCGCAAAACCACGGAATACGTTTTACGGTACGAGTGGTCAATCTTCGTGAATTCTGTGTTCACTGCATTGTGATCAGTAGGGCGGTCGACACGGTTTCCTATGGATAAAGGCTTTGATCCTATAGGGGTCTCCCAATATATACGCGACGGTACGTGGGAGCACAAGTCCGTATTGATACTTATCGCTTCACCGTGGAGGAATCACCCAACCACTCAACGCTAAGATATCACGTTTAACGACGCCAGAACACGTCTCTAGCTTAGACCTCTAGATGTTTGCGTTATGTTTCAATGCGTTGTTATGTAAATTCAATTTATTTTAAGGTTGATCTTGTTTAGCAGTTTGCCTTTATGGATCACCACGAGATGTATATAAATTCTCCTGAATGCAATCTAAGATGATAAGCAAGCTTTTCAATCTTTCAACTTTGAAAACCTTAACTACTGAGGGAGAAGGAAGATAACACCTTTTCACACAGATCATAGAGCACACACTAATGCACTTTTCTAAATCAACATGCAAACTGTCATAATGTACATGCACAATGCAAGTATTTATTTTCTCTTTCTTAATGTTGATGAAATGCAAAAAGAAAGCTGTTGTATAACTTTGAATTCAATTTCAAGCGACAACAAACAAGTTTGTCCAAAAAATCGAAAGCCACCTTACGATTCACTTGTTTCGACACTTAAAAATATGTAAATTCAAACCATATAACGAAAGCGACAAACTCAATCAGCTATGAACAACAAATAAGCTAACTCTTAAGATCAGAAACGACACTTAATCACAGGTCTAGATCTAAGAGGTCAATGCAAGACTGGTTCACTTTTGTTATGGGAAACTGTAAATGACATAAGAAATACAAAAGAACAAATACAGTTTGTTTATACAACTGAGGCGGAATAATGACAAAGGAAGATGGTTTCAGATAGGCCTACTGACTGGCAGCAAACAGCAAAAACAACAGTGAAAAGAAATCAAGACACAGCAGGAAACTCTAGGAACTCAAGCCAGGACTGGTCCAGCGCAGGTGTAACACTGCTTGTTTGACCTTCAGCGCAGGTAGCCCCTTCGGGAACTGCGCTGAAATGCAGACTGCTAGTGTACAGCCTGCAATGAAGAACGAGACTTTCATCCGTCTTGGTTTCCGGGTCACAGATTGCTCAAAAATTCACAGTTTTTGCTCAAATCAGAAGCTATCAGTCAAGGACACACTAAGGGATGTAAAGGAGGATGAAAACCTATCACTAAGAGCTTATTAGAGTCCTTGTGGATCATCTCTTCAACTCATAAACTTGCTCAAAAACTGAGCCAGAGTAGCTGCCCTCTACTTTGTGTTTGATAGATTGAAACACAGTTCGATTCGGTACTCTCCTTGTTTAAGAAATGAATAGCAAGAAACACAACAAACTACCAAGACACGATCCCCAGTGGAGTCGCCATTTTTGTTGGGGGGAAAAGTATCTAATGCAGAATGCCTCTATCCCTACTCTGAAGGTGATAGTACTCCAGCAACAACTGAACGCAAAGCTATTCAAAGTTTCTTCTTTATGAGATGAGAGAGGGAAGAAAAGGATGATCTACTAACCGTTATCTTGCGCTTATAGTCGATCCAGTCTTCACTCCTTGCTGCTTGCTCCTAGCTCCTCGCCCTTTCACCGGCCCAGCTACACACAGTTCCTGTAAAAGCACAAGAAAAGGAAACTACAAGAAGCATACATCCATAATCGATTATAGGATTAGCATAAATCAAATGTACAAACATCTATCCATCATAAAGACACATGCACATAGAAGAACCTTGAATACTTTATTGATAATAGAAGTAAAGTTCTGAGAGAGTTACAACCACAATGGGCCCAATCCAGCAACACCTCCCAGCTGAAAGAAATCTCCTCTTCACCTCCTTCAAGCACACACCCAATAGCTCTAATCACAAACCAACAACACTTCCTTACTTGCACAGAATTCCAGCCTCCTTAGACCTCATGAGAGAGCTCTATATATAGGTTTTTGGAGAAAGGATGAGTCATCTTGAGACTGGCCTGAAGCTGACTTGTGTCCTCTCCCACTTTAGTTAATCTTCAGTTCTTGAGTCCACTTGGAGAATCTTGCTTCCACTTGGAGATCAAGACCCTCTTACTCATCACTAGGCGAATTCCTTGACCCAAGTGTCAGTTTGGAAGCTTCCTGGGCAGTTGACACCTTGCAGAATGACTGTGCCACTTGGCCAATCTCGCTCAGCGTAGGTAGCCTTCATTGATTTTGACCTTCAGCGCAGGTACAAGGAGGAGCAGTTGACATTCAGCGCAGATGCTCAGTGGAGCAGCTGACATGATCCAGAAATAGCCTATTTTTGAGTGTTTTTGAGTGGAGAACTGATTCTCAGTGCTGTGGTTTGCAGACCTTGTTCCTCTAAGGGTAAGAACAACATGTTTAGGGACTTTGGATCCCTCAAATTATTGAAATTTCATGCTCCATGCTGTTAGGCACAAAAATGTCTATAACAGCTGGTAATAAAGATCATTCAGCTATCATAAGAATATAAATCAATTAAGATGAACCATTCTGCATAAGAAGTTAGGCAAAATAGTTGTGAACAACATATCGCATAATCAGTTATTCATATGTCAAGCACAAACAAATGATTCCACCGTACAAAAGTGCCAAATGGTAATCCAGACATTCATACATTAACATATAAACAAATCAGCTGAATATCACTCTAAGAATATGAGAAGAAATTAATCAAGAGATAAAAGTAACATTTATGACTGATTTCACTCACAAACTTCAAGCAATAACGATTTATCTCTACTTACTTCTAACATCTACTAAGAGTACAGAAGTGCAACATTAGTAGTAGACATTAAAATGCAAACGTAAATAAATCTCAATCCATCCATTCATCAAAAACCCCCTCCGAGGGTGCAAAAGTGCATGTTCTGAGGACAAGTTTTTTGACAAATTTCCGGACCCTTCTCCAAATGCCATGAGAAGGGATAAATACTACTAACTAACTAATCTTAATTACACAAATTTAGGGAACAGCTTCAAATGACCGCCCTTTTACTAAAGCAAATTTATTTCTAAAAATTGAATCTAATTTCTAACCGTTTCTGTATCTGCTCCTTAGTGCTGTAAGCAATGTGAGGTTCGCCTGGAAAGAGTCAGCTGGTTGTCTTTTCCTTTTGCTCGGGTGATGAAAGTAGAAATAACAAAAGCTGGCACCTCTTTCTTACAAACTAGAATATATTTTTGAAAATCTTCCTCTGGCTGGGTGTTTTTTGCTATGTGTATACTTAATATAACCCAGATTTCTTTCAAACTGATTGTGCTGTTGCTATTTCGGTTTCCGGCCGTCTGAATGACTCAATGAGTTAGGGATTTCATTGCCTGAACAATCTTATGTATTGAAAATTGCTTCCATTCTTTGTTCCAGGCTTTTCTGAAGCATCATCCCTTTTCAACGTTTTTCTTTTTGCTTTATCCAATCTGAGCTTCAGGATCTTTTGCAAACATGCTGCTTTTGTGCGCCTTTGAATCTGAGTCTTGGATAGTCTATTTTCATCAGTGTCTGTGGAGTGATACTCTGAAATCCGCAGCTCTGCTGCATGCGGCATTCATTTGCGAAGGAATCTCCTCTCTGTTCTTCAAGTATTGGCGCTTTCCCCTTTTCCTTAGATGTTTCCTGCATATAGATTTATATTAGTTGCTGCCTTACAGTTTACGCAAAGGAAAAGAGACATGACGAAAAGATTGACATGAAAGATTTAAACTCTAATGAATGCATAATCATGACACTCATAATGACTTGACTCTTCTAAAAACGCAACACGATCATCTTTGGATACTCAGGCGTGTAATCATTAATTTCCCTTAAGGTGCGCGCTTGATTTTGGGTTTACAGATCATGCCGAAGAAACTTTGCGATGAGTGGTTTCTGCGATTTGTATCGCAGCAATTAATAGTCTCATTCATCGCAGATCGCAAATTGCAAAATCGCCGTTTGTAGGATCGCAGATCGCAAATCTCAATATCGCAATTTTCATTTGCTCGTTGTGTGCTGCTTTTGCGACGTTTGCGATATGCGACGTCGCATATCGGCCGTTGGCGATTCCTTTTTATTTTCTTTTAAGGGTGCTTTCAAAATATGCGATGCGATGAATTTCGCATCGCTTATTTGCAGCTTATTTACGCGCATAGAAAAACTCTTCACTCTCTCTCTGCGATGCGATATAGTTTTTAGGGAGTTAAATACAAAAAATTGGATAAAAATATTTTTGGGATTTTTTGTTAAGGGCCCCCCTTTCCTTGATATTATTGCTAATACTAAACAAAGAGGGGGGTTGTTGGTGACCACAACACCTACCATTGATGTTTGCAAGTTCCAAGGCACTGAAGTGTTACTGGATCTGCTTCCTAGATAGAGTGTTGAAGTTGATAGGAAGAGACCTGTCAAAAGGTAGGAAATAATATGTCCTACACCAGTCGACACAAAACAAGAAAAAAATGATTGTTTTTTGAAGAATAGTTTGAGCATTGGGTCAAATCGACAGAGGGCATGATGGAAGAATATGCTTGACGGTTTGATGGAGGAATCAAAAGATAAAGGGTTTCCCTTGAAAAATAGAAGGCATGACACAAATGTTTTAACCATGCAACACTAGACTCATAAACACTAAAGAGTGTTAAGATACAAAGATGCAAGAACATTGGGGTATATAGGCTAAACTCATAGGATGGTAAGGTTCATATTGAGAGCCCGTCACAAATAATGCTTTGCTGAGGGAGTGTCATGTTCAAGGGAGCGACTGTTACCAAAAAATTCTTTTCAAAATACTGACATAAGGCAATTGTATTGTCCACTTTTCCCATCTGATTACTTTAATCAGTCCAGATGGGTAAACTCAGTTGTCTTTTCATATTTCGAGTGTCTGAAAAGATCATAAAGAGCGACTCCAGTGTGGTCCCTTTGTTAGAAATTTTAACCGGGTGCGACAAAGGTTTAATAGTATACCCGAATAGGTTCCTTTTCCGTAAGTTAGTCTACTAAGTCCGGATAAAGAGATAAACCTACGCTTAATAGACGTTTGCCTCATTCTGTTATGAGTATGAGGAGATGGAGTAAACTTGATATTCGTCGTGAAATTTTAATGAGTCCAATGAAGAAAACTCGAGGTATATTTTTCATTTGAATGAGCGAGGAAAAAAAGGTAAAAGAACTACTCTTTCCTTTTTCGTAGATTTAACGAGCCCGAAGAAGGGAAAAACTTGGGGATTTTTCAATTTAAAAATGAGAAAGAGTCCCAAAAACGTAAGCGCTTATATTTTCGTCGTAGGAGTTTTATGATCCCGATGAAAAAAACTCAGGGATTTTTCAGTTCAAGAGAAAGAAAAGATCCCATAAAAGAAAGCGCTCATAGTGAATAGAACATGGTCATTTCTACAATTTAGCCCTGAAAATCCTTTCATCAAAGCATGAGTAATATTTGATAATATGTCGACATGGCACCTGATAAATAACATAGGAAATGAACTACTTATACTTCAATGACTTTAATTAAGATAAGTCATACCTCCAGAGTGACTATAAGGAAGTTTTTGAGCCTCCATTTTCACCATTTGCATCATTTGAGTGCTGTGAGAGTGTTCTAGAGCGAAAGAGGAGCAGATCTTCTCTGGATGATTGTAGATAATCTAGGTGATCATTCAACTTTCTATTTGTTCTAGGTAGATGGAAAAACCCTTATCCTTAATTCATTAACCTTTTTTAGCTGCATTGGGTGTGGAGTTTTAGAATTTGGGGAAGCCCTAGCTCATTAAATGTGACTAACGCCCCCCTCTAGGTCTGGAGGGGCATTAAACGCCCTTCACAACCTAGAGGAGGGTGTTAGTGGGCCCTGTTTTCCATAAGGGGGGGCGTTAGTGCATGAGGGCAGATTATAAAACCCTAGAAAGTGATTTCTCAAGCATTTTTGCCCCATTTTAATTGATTTTTTGGTTGATTTCTATAGGTTTTGATCCATCAACATGAGTTTATGGAGGGAACGAGTTCATGATCACCAGGAACTACTTATGAAAAAGCATCAAGCTTGCATAATTGCATTGCGCCAACGTGGTTTGATGAAATATGTAAGGATTGAACTAATGAAAGGTCAGGAAGAATTATTAATCTAGATCATTCAGTGCTGGGATGAACACTAAGGGTCTTCCGGGTTGGGGGTCACAAGCTCTCAATTGACAAAGATGATATCTATTTTTTGACTGGTTTATCGTGCCGAGGTGCACAATCAAACTTAACCGGGAGCAGGACAGATCCATGGTCCACCCTAGGGTTGATCCAAACTTATTGTATCCCAAAGAGAAGACTAGTGAGAAATAGGGTCCTTATCGAGCAGATTAGATCCAGGTCCATGAGGGGCATATTGTGGATGATCGTATGCTTAATGGGGTCTAAGAGTTCCCATGTGGCGACAAAGGCCCAATTGTTGCTTGCCATTTATTGTGTCCAGCCTCAGATCTTCAACTGGTGTGAGGCAGTTCTTCATCAGTTGAAGGCGAAGTTGACAGCATGTAAGACTCGAACCCAACAGAGTTTTGGGTATGGTACTCTCATTGTATCCTTTATACTTGAGAGGGTGCCTGTTATGAGACTACAGATGAGTGTAGGTCTGCTGGATCTGAGGGAGCCCATGCAAGGGAGATGGAAATATCTTGATCCTTGCAATGGAGGGGGACCCATCCGACATTTTTTCGAAGAATATTTCTTCGAGTGGCTCAACGGTCAGATCTTGATGATAGATGACTATGCCTATGAGGGCATGGACTTTACTAGTGATCCTGACTTGATACTACCACCTAGTACAAATTGGGGGCCTCAAGGTAAGAAGGCTTTTTAGAGTACCTTAAAGTATTTTTTAGCTTTTGATTGTTCATGGAATGTTTTTGTTGTTATGGGTGAACAAGTACTAACATTAAGCTTTTTCTTGACACAAACGTGGCACCAGTATGACCTGCAAGCATGCCTCACCAAGTGAGGTGAGGGGATCAACTACCTGGAGCTGGAATAGGAGCAATTGCCAAAGATGGGGATGACGCACAAAGTCTCTGTGAGGTTTTGAGGAACCTTAAAGGTCTGAGAATGGGTGTTCCCCCCCTTCCCATGAGGGAGATTCCCACTCACATGAAATGCATATTGTTGGTGTGCCTGAGTGGTTTATGGTTCCTTTTCGGAGGATAGTTAGAGCTATATTCACTTTTCATGAGCAGTAGGCTCTTGTAGCAGGCGCATGGTATAGTCAACGAGTGTTTATAGCGAGGCTTAGTAGCCATTTTGTACTTAAAAACACCCAAGTTTTGGGAATTTTTTTGATGTAAAAGACTGGATTCGATACACACACACACACACACACACACACAAATATTTTGGTACTTTATGATGTAAATGTTTTTTAAGTGTTTTTGTAAATTTTTAACTGTGTAAATATTTACTTTCAAACATGTATCTACAATAAATGAGATAGATTCCAATCTAGTACATAGTTTGCCAATCAATAAGAAAATGCATTAAATTCTCAAGGAATGTGTTCATATGCAATAAACTCAAATTGATTTTCCAAGAGTCGTACCCTTAAATAATGACGTAAAAAAATTGGATTGCGAATGTGATAACGATTTGTCAATTGGATAATGACAAGTTGAGAGTCTAACCTAACCACCAGATTGGAGATGTTCCAAGATGATGCTTCAGTGAGAAGTGAAATTACAGACATATGCTCAGTAGTATTGTTGGTACCAGTACCAAGAAAGACTACCCTAGAACAAAGCAGTTCTGACTCAGGTGTGTAAATGACCCAAGCAGTTGATGCAATGTGCCTTGTGTGACAACTAACACCATTCACATATCCTACGTATGTTAAGTGTAATGAAGACATTTGCACGACGAGAAATATGTATGAGACAAATACTCAAAAATACCAAAAAATACAGTCACATAAAAAATAAGTAAAACTTATAAATACATAGAAGTACTAGGCATAAAACTTTTTCAGATAGAGCTCGTTTCGGCTCTCCTCGAGTGGGATTCCATCACAGCGCTGAAGTTCATATTCCCCTTTTGAGAGGGCCTTGGTGACTACATATGGACCAATCCATAAGGGTTGAAGCATTCCTTCCCCCACGAGGTAATGTTTTTTATCATAGAGAATAAGATTGCCCTCTTGGTAAGAATGAGACTTGAACTTTTGTCATACTGGGCTTTGACCCGATGCTTGTGGGATTCAAGTGCCAATTCAACATCTCGATAGGTTTCATCCTATTGATTGAGGTATAGCAAGTTCTCTTCCTCGACAGTGGTGCTAGGAAAGAGTTCAACAACAATTTTTAGGGAAGGAATCTAGCACTCGATAGGTAAAACCACTTCTAGACCATAAGCTAGTTGAAATGGTGTAAAGCCTATGGTGGTTTTGATTGAAGTTCGATATTTCCACAACGCAGGATATAACATTTGGTGCTAGTGGGTTTTGTGATTCCCTAATAACCTGTGGATAATGGTCTTTAAGATGCCATTAATGGCTTCTACTTGGCCATTAGCTTGGGGGTAGTAGGAGGACGATTGGTCTTGGCAAAAACCGAGCAATGATGTTAAGTCAGACATCATTTGATTTTAATAATGATATCCATGGTCTGTAATGATCATGAGGGGCACACTGAATGAAATATAACTTGATTAAATAGGAATAACATCACAGTTTCTCCATCGGCCTGGAAAGTGGGAGGGGCTTCAACCCATTTCGTGAAATAGTCCACAACTACAATAATGTAGTTTTGTTCAGCAGAGGAAATGGGGTTGCATGTGATGAAGTCAATACCCCATTTGGAAAAGGGGTAGATGGAGATAACTGAGTGAAGTAGGGCTGAGGGAGTGCACATTTTATTTATAAAAACTTGACAAGGGTGGCACTGCTGGATTTCCTTGATACAATATTTGAACAAGGTTGGCTAGTAGTAACCTACATGTTAAATTTTCTGAGGAGTAGACATGCCAGAAAGATGATCGCCACATGACCCAACATGGAAGTCATTTAAAATGTGTTCCACCTCTTCATGAGTGAGGAAATGTTGAAGAACTATATCAGCACCACAATGATATAAAGTATTGTTCAAAACTAAATAGTGTCGTGCTTGGTGGTGGATGTGACAACAGTCACCTGACGATAGTTCAGCGAGGAAACATTGCACTTGGAGGTAGACAAGAATTTCACCATACCAAGGGTCAATAGAGTCGATTAGATAGAAAGATTCATTCAAGAGAGGATCATTGGCTATCTCATTTGGATTGACAATGGGAAGATCTGACAGAAATTCGGTGAAGACTAAGGATTTTTTCGCCTTGGCAATGGTGAAAATCAAATCAAATTGTTGGAGGATAACTATCCATTTGGAATATTTTCCTCCAATTACTTGACGAGACAAAATGTGTCTCGTAGGATTCTCCAAAGTGATGACGGTAGTTTGTCGCAGTAGTATATAATGTAAAAATTGATTGACAACAAAGACAACTACCAATGATAGATTTTCCACATGTGAATATTTGAGTTTGGGCCAAACCAGGCCTTTCGACAGATAATATATCACATGCTCACTCACATCATCATGAGTTTGGACCAACACCATTCCAAGAGAGGATGGAAAGGCCACCAGATAGAGGAGAAAGTCATACCCATAGTTGGGAGAACTAAGCAGTGGGGTTAATATAAGTTCCTTTTTCAAGGCATCAAATGATCATTGGGCTTGATCATCCCACAAGTATGGTACTCCCTTCTTTAGTAGGTGCATAAAGCCTTTCGTCAACTTGGCATAATTTATGATGAACCGTCGTAAGAAGTTTTCTTTCCCTTGCAAACATTGGAGCTGCAAAATGGATTGTGGTTTGAGAAATAGAGTATTTTCCTTTACCTTATCAGGATCAACCTTGATCTCGTGTTTTGAGACAATGAAACCAAGTAGGTGTCCAAAATCGACAAAGAAAACACATTTATGTGAATTCAGAAGTATGTTATAGAACCTATACCTAAGAAATATTGCTCGTAAATGAACTAGCTATTGAGTTCGGTTCTTGGAATGGGCTGGAAGGTTGTCCAAGTAATCCTGAACAATACGTCTAATATCATGGAATGCATAGTCCATGCCCCGTTGAAATGTTGCTCCATCATTATTTAAACCAAATGGGAGTTTTCGATATGAAAATATTCCCCAAGGGCAAGTGAAGGTGGTTTTGTGTTGGTTCGTTAGTTTTATGGCGATCTAGTTATAACCTGAGAAACCATCCATAAATGAGAAGGATTCGCAACTGACGCAGTCGTCGATTATTTGGTCGATGAACATTGTTGGATAATTATATTTTAGACACGTAGTGTTCAAGTCTCAGTAATCGAAACAAAAATGGATGGTACCTTGTTTCTTATCTACAAGAACTAGATTGGAAACCCATTCCATTAAGGGAACAGGGTAGATGTGTTGGCATTATGATTCAGGTGTTGTCCTTGATGGCAAACCCATTCAGGTGATAAATCAAGAAGGACGCAGGAAATATGTTCAGCACGTGCGTCCCCGCAGGTATACCATACAGAACCCGCGTCCAGGGATGCAGGCCAGCCGTTCAGGAGGTGCGTCCGCCCAGTGCACACATTTCAAGGCAGAGAAATGCACGTGGGGGTTTCCTGTGTGGTATCTAGCCGACGGTTTTGTGTTTCTATGGTGTCGGCTCGTGGTATTGTTCCATGTTTTGGGGAGAAGCTTGCCTATATAAAGCAAAGGAGTTCATTTGGATTGAGTATCATCTTGGTTGAACATCTCTTGGTGAGATCTAGTCTAGATCTATAAGGGCGAATCTTCTAATGGACTATGATCTCTATGGCGCATGATCAGATCTGTGGATCTGAGTGTTTGGGTTGGTTCTGAAGTCCTCATATTTCTTATATCTGAAGGGACGCAGGTTCAGTGAAGAGCAAGTGCGCCGGGACGCAGTGAAGTAAAAGCTCAGGTGCGTCTCTGAGGCAAAGGATGCGGCGCGACTGTGTTATTGGGTGTGTCTCTGAGGCAAAGGACGCGGCGTGACTGTGTTATTGGGTGCGTCTCTGAAGCGAAAGACGCGGCGCAATAGTGCTACTGGGTGCGTCGGTCGCGGAAAAGCTTAGAAGAACAGTGCGTCTGCACGCAGAACAAAAGAAGGTAGACTGCGTCCAGTCGTAGGCCACAGAAAGAAAATATGCGTCCCTGTCTTAAGATGATCTGTTGACTGTATATTTCTGTTCATAAGGTGTTCTGGGTTATTTCTGTAATTACTGATCTGATATCTGTAGTGGACTGTATCTGTTGTATACTTGTTGATCATTTGATTGTTCATGAAAAGAAGTAGGGGGTTGTAGCTCCCTTCCAGGAGAGACTGGAAAACGAGAGAGAGTTGTAGCTCTCTGCAGGTTGCAGCCTGCGTGCTGGTAAAGGACTGCACCAGTACAAAATCATTGTAAAAGGATTTTCTTGAAAGAAGATAGAGACATATTGCAGCAGGTGGTTTTCTCCCGCATTGGGTTTCCACCTTACATCTTTTGTTCTTTGGTGTGACTGTCTATTTTCTTTATTCATGCTCATTATTTTATGGTACTGATATGCAAGAATAATTCAAAAGATCAAATAAGGAAGATTTGGTAAATTGCTTGATAATACTGATTCACCCCCCCTCTCAGTATTATTTCCAACAATTGGTATCAGAGCAGGTCCTTCAGAAAAGCTTGATCGCTTGAAGGTAGATCGTTCATCATGAGCAACTACGAGAGAGAAGCATCAATCAGGCCACCCGTCTTCGATGGGACAAACTTCAATTATTGGAAGGTAAGAATTACTGCATATCTTCAATCTCTTGGTACAGAAGTTTGGAACATTGTAGAAACAGGCTATGCCTTTCCTTCAGTTACTCCTACAGATCCAGCTGAGAAAAAGCAGTATGAAACAAATGCAAAAGCAGTCAGTACTCTATTAGGAAGTATATCCCAAACAGAGTTCATGAAGGTCATGCACTTCAAATCAGCAAAAGAGATATGGGACAAAATGATCACTAGCTATGAAGGAGATGAACAGGTAAAAGAAGCTAAACTTCAAACTCTCAGGATTCAATATGAGACTCTCAAGATGTACAATGATGAAAGTGTGGCTAATTATTTTCTTCGGGTAGATGAGATTGTTAATTGTATGAAAAATTTGGGTGAAGAAATAAAAGAGACTATAGTAGTTCAAAAGATTCTAAGATCATTATCCCCCAAGTTTGAATCTAAAGTATCTGCAGTAGAAGAAAAGGAAAATCTCCGTGTCCTCACCATGTCTCAGCTGCATGGAATTCTAACTGCTTATGAAATGAGAAAGGGAGGTCCATCAGACAGAAGGGAAGCTGCTTTTAAAGCATCAGGCAAAGAAGATCACTATGAAGCAAGTCATGTTCCAGAAGAAGAGGAAGAAGAATCAAATTTTGTCAGAAATCTTCAAAGGGGTTCTGGAAGGTTCAGAGGTAAGCTACCTTTCAAATGCTTTGCTTGTGGAAGAGTAGGTCATTATGCTGCAAAATGCTCTTATAAGGATAAAGGAAAGGAACCAGTTAGATGGAACAAGAAACAGAGTGCAAATAAGAAAAGCTACTACACCCATGAAGATAGTGATGGCTTATCAAACAGTGATGAAGATGAACAAGGTAATAAATATAGGTTGTTAATGGCATTTGAAGATGATGATTATGAGGATGCTGTAGATGTGGATAACCTTTATGATGAAATTACTAGACTCAAGAGATGCATAGAAGAAAAGAACATGATTATTGATACTCTACAATTCCAAATTGATGAAAAAGAAAAACATCTTGAAAAATTAGAAGGTGAAATTGTTGGTCTTAGAAAAGAAATTGAGAAAACAAAAACTATTAATCTCAAGTTTGTCAAAGGATCTGAAACTTTGGATGAGATTATCAGTGTGCAGCGGTCTCCACTAAATAAGACAGGTTTGGGCTATAATGGAGAAACTTCTCAAGCATCCACTTCAAAAAGTTATCTTGATGCAGCAAGAAGAAATGAGCAAGAGCACAAGGAAGATCATCAGGTAAAGCAGGGACAAATGTCAAACAGAAACTATCAAGGGCAATCCAGCTCAAGGGTGAACAAAAGCCACAACCAGCCACAGGTAAAATCTTCTCAATTTGGTTCAAGAATAGATGAAAATAGAAATTACAATCAGTTGGCTGGTAGATCCAATAATCGCAGAAGCTTCTTCAATGGACAATGCTTTTCTTGCCATAACTTTGGTCACAAAGCAGCTCAATGTGTTGCGTATAAAACAATCATGACTAGGGAAGCTCAAAAACAAAGAAGTATGACAGGGATTACAAAAAGGACCTATAACAACTTTTCAGCTCTTGAAAATGAAGTTGAATGTTCTATTTGCAATAATTTTGGACATAAAGACTTTGAATGCAGAAGCAGGTTTCCGAAAAGAAAGGTACAAGAGCAGAAAAAGGAACAAGCCTCAGGCGCCAAAACATGGAGAATAAAGGAACCTCAAACAGAAAGATGTGGGATAGCATTTTATGCAGAAGGACAAGAAAATCTATGGTACATTGACAGTGGATGTTCGAAGCATATGACAGGTGATAAAGAAAAACTTGAGTCTTATTCTAATTTAGAAAAGGGAAAGAAAGTCTCTTTTGGAAATGATACTCCTGCAACTATAAAAGGAAAAGGTATTGCTCCTTTAAAAGAAGATGTTAAGGCTGGAAATGTTTTGTTTGTTGATGGATTGAAGCATAATCTACTAAGTGTCAGCCAGATGTGTGATCAAAGAACCGAGGTTATATTCAGATCAAATGGATGTCTTGTTCGTGATCTTGATACAGGGAAAACAGTTCTCAAAGGGAAAAGAACTCCAAATAATCTGTACATATTTGAAGAAGGACAACAACAATGCTATCTAAGCAAGGATGAAGAGCACTGGTTATGGCATCGAAGGTTGGGACATCTAAGCTTCTCACAAATAAGGAAAGCATGCAAATATCAGGCAGTTCGCGATCTTCCAGATATCAAAATTCCTGACAACACCATATGCAGATCATGTCAGTTTGGAAAACAAACCAGGACTAACTTTCCAGAGAAAGAAGGATCAGCTAGCATGCCTCTTGAGCTAGTACATACAGATGTATGTGGGCCATTCAGGAAAAGAACACCTAGAGGAGAGGAATACTTGATATTATTTATTGACGATTTCTCCAGGTTTGTTTGGTTAGGGCTTATGAAGCACAAAGATGAAGCATTCGAAAAATTCAAAACCTTCAAAGCCTTGGCTGAAAATGAATCAGGTCACAAAATTAAGTGCCTCAGATCTGACAGAGGTGGGGAATTTACTTCAAATGAATTTTTCGATTTCTGTGATGAACATGGGATAAGGAGAGAATTCTCTACAGCTAGAACGCCTCAGCAAAATGGAGTTGTTGAAAGAATGAACAGAACAATCCAACAAATGGCTCGTGCTATGCTTGATGAATCAGGAACCCCCGCAACCTTCTGGGGTGAGGCTGCACATACTGCGGTTATTATTCTCAACAAGACAAATGTCCGGGTGAACAGCACTCAAACCCTCATGAGCTCTGGAGTGGTAAAACTCCTTCGGTAAAGCACTTCAAAATATTTGGGAGCAAATGCTATATCAAGAATACTGAGGAGCAGCTTGGCAAACTTGATCCTAGAGCAGATGAAGGCATTCTTCTTGGCTATTCTCCACATAGCAAAGCATACAAATGCTACAATAAAAGACTTGGCAGAATTGTTGACAGCATTGATGTAGTGGTTGATGAAAAGGGATATATTCCTAGGCAAATACATCGTGAAGACATCGAAGAAGATGAGAGCTACCCTCAAAGACAGAATAATGAAGAAGAAGAACCTCAAGAAGAATCTCAAGAAGAACCTCACGAAGAAGCAGAAGAACAGACAAGAATAGAAGAAAAGACTCCATCCAGATATGTTCAGAAGAACCATCCAGAATCTCAGATCATGGGACAAAAAGAAGCAGGTATACAAACTAGAAGAACAGTAGCAGAAGCTTCAAGCTATTTGGCATTACTTTCCTCCACCGAACCACAAAATGTGAAAGAGGCATGCAAAGATGAATGTTGGGTGAAAGCAATGGATGAAGAACTTGAGCAAATCGAAAAGAACAACACTTGGGAGCTGGTTCCTAGACCAAAAGATAAGAATGTTATTGGAACAAAATGGGTCTTCAAAAATAAATTGAATGAAAATGGAGAAGTAATTAGAAGCAAAGCCAGACTCGTTTGTAAAGGGTATGCGCAGCAAGAAGGAATAGACTTTGAAGAAACTTTTGCTCCTGTTGCAAGACTTGAGGCCATCCGAATGTTCCTTGCTCTCTCAAGTTTTCAGAACTTCAAAGTATTTCAAATGGATGTGAAATCAGCCTTTTTGAATGGAGACTTGGAAGAAGAAGTGTACATTGAACAGCCAGATGGGTTCATTCTTGGAAATGATCCAAATCTTGTATGCCGATTGAAAAAGGCTCTCTATGGTCTCAAACAAGCTCCAAGGGCTTGGTACTACCGGTTGGACAAATATCTTCATCAACAAGGTTTCTTAAAAGGTTCAGCAGATAGCAATCTGTATATAAAAGTTGAAAATGACAAATTGCTAATACTTGTTATGTATGTAGATGACATTATTTTTGGCAGCAATGAAGAAGCTATGAGTCAAAGCTTTGCCTCAGTCATGCAGAAAGAATTTGAAATGTCCTTGCTAGGAGAACTGACATATTTCCTTGGTTTGCAAATCCAACAGAAGGAAGGAGGAATCTTTTTATCTCAAACCAAGTATCTCAAGCAAATTTTGAAGAAATATGGCATGGAAGATGCAAAACCAGTATGTACACCCATGGTCACAGGATGTAGTCTCAGTGCAATGATGAATCTGCAGCAGTACATCAACCAACCTACAGATCTATGATTGGAAGTTTACTATATTTGACAGGTACCCGACCAGACATCATGCATGCAGTTGGAATAGTTGGAAGATTTCAGGCAAATCCAAAGGAGACTCATCTTCAAGCAGTGAAGAGAATTTTCAAATATCTTCAAGGGACTCAAAATTATGGCTTATGGTATCCTAGAGATACAGATCTCACTCTTCATGCTTACACAGATGCAGATTGGGCCGGAAGCGTGGATGACAGGAAAAGCACAAGTGGCGGTGCATTCTTTATGGGCTCCAGACTGGTATCTTGGTTCAGCAAGAAACAGAGTTCAATTTCCTTGTCTACAGCTGAAGCGGAATATGTTGCTGCTGCATCTTGTTGCACCCAACTTCTTTGGATGATGCAGAATTTGCAGGATTATCACATCACTTGTACACCTCCTATTCCTATCTTATGTGACAACACAAGTGCAATCAGCATCTCAAAGAATCCGGTTATGCATTCAAAAACCAAGCACATACCAATCAAGTACCATTTTCTCCGGGAACAAGTACTTGAACAGAAGGTCAAGTTGGAGTATGTTCCTTCTAAGGAACAAGTTGCTGATATTTTCACCAAACCATTGCCCAGGGACACTTTTGAATACCTCAGGCAAAAGCTGGGGGTTGTTGATGCATCATCCTACTGTTGATCATCTTCCTATTGGTGGTATAGGCTCAGGGGGAGCACATAATGCATTTTTGGCATTATGGAGAAGGAGATCTTGGAAATAGCTGCAATATGTCTCTATCTCCTTCATGATGGATTTCTGGTTACAAATCTGGAGATGCATGAGCATAGGGGGAGCATACCCTTTGCCCTTGATGTCAAAGGGGGAGAATGAAGCTGAAGATTATGTGGTTGCCATCAAGTCCAAAGGGGGAGATTGTTGGCATTATGATTCAGGTGTTGTCCTTGATGGCAAACCCATTCAGGTGATAAATCAAGAAGGACGCAGGAAATATGTTCAGCACGTGCGTCCCCGCAGGTATACCATACAGAACCCGCGTCCAGGGACGCAGGCCAGCCGTTCAGGAGGTGCATCCGCCCAGTGCACACATTTCAAGGCAGAGAAATGCACGTGGGGGTTTCCTGTGTGGTATCTAGCCGACGGTTTTGTGTTTCTATGGTGTCGGCTCGTGGTATTGTTCCATGTTTTGGGGAGAAGCTTGCCTATATAAAGCAAAGGAGTTCATTTGGATTGAGTATCATCTTGGTTGAACATCTCTTGGTGAGATCTAGTCTAGATCTATAAGGGCGAATCTTCTAATGGACTATGATCTCTATGGCGCATGATCAGATCTGTGGATCTGAGTGTTTGGGTTGGTTCTGAAGTCCTCATATTTCTTATATCTGAAGGGACGCAGGTTCAGTGAAGAGCAAGTGCGCCGGGACGCAGTGAAGTAAAAGCTCAGGTGCGTCTCTGAGGCAAAGGACGCGGCGCGACTGTGTTATTGGGTGCGTCTCTGAGGCAAAGGACGCGGCGTGACTGTGTTATTGGGTGCGTCTCTGAAGCGAAAGACGCGGCGCAATAGTGCTACTGGGTGCGTCGGTCGCGGAAAAGCTTAGAAGAACAGTGCGTCTGCACGCAGAACAGAAGAAGGTAGACTGCGTCCAGTCGCAGGCCACAGAAAGAAAATATGCGTCCCTGTCTTAAGATGATCTGTTGACTGTATATTTCTGTTCATAAGGTGTTCTGGGTTATTTCTGTAATTACTGATCTGATATCTGTAGTGGACTGTATCTGTTGTATACTTGTTGATCATTTGATTGTTCATGAAAAGAAGTAGGGGGTTGTAGCTCCCTTCCAGGAGAGACTGGAAAACGAGAGAGAGTTGTAGCTCTCTGCAGGTTGCAGCCTGCGTGCTGGTAAAGGACTGCACCAGTACAAAATCATTGTAAAAGGATTTTCTTGAAAGAAGATAGAGACATATTGCAGCAGGTGGTTTTCTCCCGCATTGGGTTTCCACCTTACATCTTTTGTTCTTTGGTGTGACTGTCTATTTTCTTTATTCATGCTCATTATTTTATGGTACTGATATGCAAGAATAATTCAAAAGATCAAATAAGGAAGATTTGGTAAATTGCTTGATAATACTGATTCACCCCCCCTCTCAGTATTATTTCCAACAAGATGAAACCATCATGTAACAATTTTTCCACCCCAATCTTGATGGATGAAATTTTTCGGGGGTGGACTTGTCGAAGCCTTTGGCAGATAGGCTTGGCATTGTCATACACCTTGATCTCATGCTCGATAATAGATGGATCTATGCTGGGCATTTCCTTGTAAGACTAAGCAAATACATCACGGAATTCCTTAAAAAGGTAGGTGAAGCTTGCAGTTTCCTCAGGAGTGCGATAGGATCCAATCTGGATGTTTTCTGTGATGCCTGTATTGAATGAAATATCGATGAGAAATGTCTTTGAAAGATCGCCCATGTTCCCTTGTGAATCCAAAGTTTGGATAATCGTATAAGGCAAGGGAACAATTTCAGGTCTGTCAAAAGATAGAATTTGAATGGGCATCGTATCTGAATCAGATATCGAAATGTGATGGTGTGAATCCTCCCAAGGTCACTCTCCTAAACACATTATCTCTCTAATAACTTCGTTCGAAGGTAGGACTTGATTGAGGAGATAATTAGAAGGATAATTTATGGGAGAGGAGGTGTTACCATTGGTCGTTACCAAAGCGACTGGAGATTCAGATGTAGATTGAATGGCTTGGTAAGCTACTTCAGCTAGTGACAACAAATTTGTTCTTTGTAAGAGTTAATGTCTGAAGGGGCCCAGAGGATCTAAGGATCAGTCAGTTCATGAGGAATAGATCGGACCATAGAGACAGTCCATGGAACTAAAGGCCACAGGAGAGGAAAAAAACCCATTAGGAAAGAGCCCTTCAATAGACTGGTATCGATACTAACGTAAGAGTCAGGAATACCACCCACTAAGGGTACAAAGTCACTAGGTAATGGGGAGTAATCTGGGGTGCAAAAGGATAGCTGGTCCACTATGACTATCCTTCCATCCAATGGAAATAGGAAGATACGAAAGATAGTAGACACAATGGTAGTCATGGCATAATTCCAACTATGAACCCACAGTAGATTATAATCGAGTTTTTGATCGAAAGGTAACCTTTTGGGATGAAAGTGTGGCCATAGAAAGCTTTAAGGTAATTCAATGGCGGTGAGAAGGTTGGAGAACCCAAGGCGAGCCAACATGAAGTTGACATGACACAGGTTGAAGCACCTTCATCAATGACAGTTCTATGTACCCCTCTCCCTTTTGAAAATATTTGCACTTGAAATGCAAGCTGGTATGAAAGGGGAGGTTTACATTTGTCCCTGTCGAAAATTTGAAGCATGGAATCCTGAGGGTCAACCCCACGAGTTGCTAAAATCAGATCTTTCCTTTTTTTTGGACAAGTTTGAAATACTTTGGGCGCCAACATAGTTGACAGTAATTGCACCAAATCTTCTACAATATTGTAGTTCTAGGTAGCACAAGCATATGTATTATGCGTTGTGTGACGAAGTTCCCATTTTGGGGGGTGAATCAAAAGATCAGAAATGGGCCTTTCGATATGGATATCGTTAGGTGGCGATGGATTTTAACTCAAGGAGGCTTCATCTGCATTAGCTACTAGAGCTCTGTTGGCATTATGATGCATGTGTTGTACTTGATGGCAACCCTCTCATAGAAGAATATCTCACTTATGTATAACTGGATGAATCTTCAGAAGAGATGTCAGATGTGACTGATGGAGGACAGCTCAAAGGAATCAGATGATAGTTCTAAGTGTAACAATTCAGCTTTGCCATCAAGTCCAAAGGGGGAGATTGTTGGCATTATGAGACAAGTGTTGTCCTTGATGGCAAATCACACTGTTGACAAATCATAGTGCAGAAGGATAGCAGCAAGGAATTGATGATCAGACTACAAATATGAAGAGAAAATATATACACGCTGGTTCACTAGATACCAAGTCGCGTATACAAGCAGGTTCACTATATACCAAGTCGCGTATACGCAGGTTCGCTATATACCAAGTCGTGTGTACACGCAGGTTGGCTTCAGTAAAAGAGCGTGTATGTGGAAAACTTATCTTTGGCCCGTGGCGGTTATTCCTTGGAAGTTTTGCCTACGGTTTTGGACCATGGTGTCTCGACGGACATGTTGATCCCTCGTTTTGAAGCTGATGGTATTGGATTTATATGGTTTTTGCTCTTGGTATTGAGCAAGGCCTAAGGCTATATAAGGTGAAGAATATCATTAGGCACAGTACATCTGAAAAGTCTTGAATATATGATGAAGTATTAGATCCAGTATGCAGGTTATGGGTTGATGATGCATTGCTTGATCTGAGCTAAGGAGAGATCTCACCGGTGGATGGAGAACAAGATCTAAGGAGAGATCGGGATCAAATGGTTTGAAATAAACTATCTTTATTATGCTTATTCTAGATCTGCATACTGATGCAAATAATGTTCTATAAGTGTTATAGTATGATTGATGTCTGGTACGGCTGCAAAGTCATAAGGAAATATCTTTAGATCTGTACGCGGGTTGGCCTTTGAAAAAGAGCGTATACACGCAGGTTGGGTTCATCCAAGTAGCGTGTACACTGTAAAGCTTGATATTTGAAGTTGCAGATGGGTCTGATGGTTATTGCAGAGTTCTGTGTCTGCACTGTGCTCTAGTGACTATGTTGTTGACAAAGTTTCAGTGTTTCAGTGATTCAGTAATTGATGATGCAGGTTGTACTACAATGGTGATTGTCTTATGGATCCAGTATGAAAATGTATGAAACGTGGTCCCAGGTAGATCGTAGGCCGGCACCTACGTACTGGTAAACATATCAGCCAGTACAAGAGCAAGGGGAGTAAAGGTTGGAGCATTCTGTAGGTAGGCACCTACGTACTAGTAAATGGATCGACTAGTACAAGAGCTAAGAGGATTGTAGCCCTCTGCAGGTTGTAGCCTGCGTGCTATAAAGGACTACACCAGTACATTGTAAAAGAAGTTTCTTATTAAAGAAGAAAGAGATGAACTGCAGCAGGTGGTTTTCACCCACATTGGGTTTCCACCTTACATCATGGTGTTCATGTGTGTGGCTTTTGTGTGATGATCTATTCTGTTATACTGCACCTGTTTAATGTTAATATGGTTAATAATGTTCTGATGCATTTACTGAAGATAAGTTAACTGAATCATAAGATCTATTGATATACGCTAGTTGCAATAAACACAGTAGCGTGTACACGCGGGTTCACTTAACTGAAGTAGCGTATATGTTTCTAAGTATGAAATGAAAAGGTTTTATAATACTGATTCATCCCCCCCCCTCTCAGTATTATTTCCAACAATTGGTATCAGAGCAGGTCCTTTGGTAGAAGCTTGATCGCTTGAAGGAGATCCGTGGAACAATGGGAAAGAAGCTTAAGAAGAAAGCTCATAAGAAGAAGAAGACATCTCAGAAGATCTATGACAGTGGGAGAGTCGATTGGGGATTAGGTATAAGAAGTTCTTCAGATTCAGAATCAGATTCAGAATCATTATCAAGTATGAATGTGTTATCCTCTGATGTTCCTGCTATATTTCCTTGTGAAAGTGATGGAAGTGATAGTGAAACTACTGAACATGCTTTCATGGGTGAGCAAGAAAAGTATCAAATAGAGGCAGTATTTAGAAGGCTTACAGACAAAGTTAAATATCAACAAGATCTATTGAGCAAAAGGGAATGTGCTTTCAAAGAAGAAGTTACCAAACTAAAGGCCCAACTAGAAGAAGGAAACAAGGTAAGAAAGCTACTCAAGGACAAGGAAGACCAATGCCAAAAATTGCAGCATGAAGTGACATCATTAAGAAAAGAAGTCAACGAAAGAAGCACAACCATCAAGAAACTCAAAGATAGATCGAGCTACTATGAAAATCTTGAAGCTACAATCCTCTCACTAAAGGGAGATCTTGAAGAATCAAGGAAGCAGAATGAATATCTACATCAAGTAATTGAAAAACAAGAAAATGAAGTCATCAGCTCAAAATCCCAGCTGGAATGTGCTTTCCGAGTTCGTCAAATGCAGCAGGATCTGAATGAAGAACAAGAAAAGGGGATTCTCAAACTAAGGGAGAAAATGGAAGAAGGAAGAAAAGCTGAAGAAAATTGGAAAAAGTAATCTCTTGAAAAGGAAGAACAGCTTCAGGTTGAGGTAAATATCTTGAAAGGTAAAATAGAAGAAAAGGATAAGCTGTTACGATTTCAAGATAGCTCTAAAGTCTTGGATGATATTCTTAGTAGTCAAAGGTCTCCTGCTATCAAGACTGGTCTTGGTTTTCATGAATCTGTTGAAGGTGAATCTAGCTCACAAGGTGAGGCAAGGAACTCTAAAGAGAAAACTAAAATGATCAACAAGGAGATGAAAGGTCAACCCCATCAACAATCAAGGAAAAAGACTCCTCAAAGAAAATCTTTTACTCCTCCTATGAATAATGTTGAATGTTATGTATGTCATAATCTTGGACATTTTGCAGCTAGATGTGGAAGAAGAAGGGTTCAAGACCATCATGTAGAAAGATCATCACATTCAAGGTACTTTAATGGATATTGTTTTTCTTGCAATATGTTTGGTCACAAAGCTGCTGATTGCTATAGGAGGAATATGAAACATGTAAGATGTTATGCATGTAACAAGCTTGGACATATAGCAAAGGAATGCAGGAACAAAGGATGGACATCACACCAAAAGGAGAAAACCTCATCACACTTGAAGATATGGAGGAAGAAGGAAGTACAGTCAGCACAATATACTGAGACACAGCACAGCACAGACATATCAGACTCAGGGGGAGCTGAAAGTGTAAAACTTCAATGTTCTGAATCTCATACGCAAGTTCCTTAAAGGGAAGTCGCGTACATACGTGAGTTAGACACTGCAAAGTCGCGTATTTGTTAGTCTGAGGAAAAGCAGTGGGGACAGGATCAGAAAAAGGATCTGATATGATTCAGTCTATTATTTTCTCTATTGGTTACAGTCTGCTGAGGATGTGTGTAAATGTTTTTGTTACTTGTATGATGTCTAGAAGTGTTTTGATCCTAACTTGAGGATGATGATGTTTTGATGCTTATTTCTGATATATGCATGATCAGATCTAATAGATGGCACTGGTTGAGGGGGAGCATATGCCTTTAGTAATTCATTGTTGGCATTATGGTTAATAATCCTTGGTGATGATTCTTATATGGCTAAATGATATATCTTGCTATGATGTGGTTGTGAGTTGTCTATGATAAACTCTCATATGATTCTTGAAGTTACATAGAAGATGTTCAGATCAGATTTATGATTGATGATGCATATATGGTGCTTACATGGTGATCTTCATAAGGAAAAGGAGGAGTACAAAGATTGAATACACATCTTCCTCACTTGATGATGAGTCACTTATATACTGCTGTTGTCATATGCATAAAGATCATACAGTTATGATGCAGGCACTCATGTGGATAAGGATTGTTGTTGATGATGATATCAAGAAGCTTTGTCAAAAGAGTTTGAGCTCAAGATACATAGTGCTGATACATGGATGACTCCTCAAAGTCACTTTGTTGGAGACATGATGATGAGTTCGTATCTATATGATGATAGGTTGATACTTACATATGTTGATTGATGCAGATGTTCCCAAGTAACGATACTTGGATCATGTAGATCTTGACGTTGATGTAATGGCTATGGTGGTTTCACATGTAATGTGAATGATTTCATGATGATGTTTAAAAGGAGGAGTTGACATCTATGTTCAGACATACCTTGCTGCAGGACATTTACAGGTTGCTGATATGAAAATGGTTGTACACGAGTTTCATAAGGCCTATCCATGTATATACGCTTGTTTATGTGGATGCAGATGTGTATATGGAGTTTTGAAGGAAATCAGCAGGGACATGTGTTGGTTGCAGAAAGTCTGATATGGGTCCGACAGAGATCATCTGGCACAGGTTCAGGGGGAGCAGATAATCTTCCAATGATGCATTGTTGGCATTATCTTAAAAGCTTTTGGTTCTAGTAAACATTTGTTGTTGGTTTCAAGTGGAACAAAGGCGAAAGGAGAACAGAAGGATCTCTTGGTTGCTGATCTGAATGGTGATTATCAGATGCTGCTGGAGACTTTCATAAGTCTTGGTCTAGTTCTTTCGTCTCTATGTCATATATCTCTTTTGTGGTATCTCTTTCATAGTGTCAAGGTCATGTAACGACCTATTTTGGTTTCCCCACTATGCCTGGGATGATTGATGCAATGTGATTGGTCGTCATATGTAAACTTTTTGATGTATCCCCACTTGGTTGGGTGGATAAGTCAATTTTTGTATATCCTCACTTAGTTGAGAGATGGATGTATGTATGAGTCTTTGGTGATAGGAAGGTCTTTTATGATGTATAGAGTCATGTTCTTCTTGAAGAACATCTTTTGCAGATCTTGTCTACAGTCAGGAAGAGCATGAACAACACACTTCAGCAGTACAGAGATTCAGCATGTACTCAGAGGGAGCATGGACAGATTGGTACACCTTGGCATATACAAAGGGGGAGATTATTCAGAGATTTCAACAAATACTCAGGGGGAGTATGGACATCGAAATGTTCAGCAAAGGGAGAGAACATCTTGGTCCACCCTTTGCCCTTGATGTCAAAGGGGGAGAGTGATTTGATGTTGTTGCTATCAAGTACAAAGGGGGAGATTGTTGGCATTATGATGCATGTGTTGTACTTGATGGAAACCCTCTCATAGAAGAATATCTCACTTATGTATAACTGGATGAATCTTCAGAAGAGATGTCAGATGTGACTGATGGAGGACAACTCAAAGGAATCAGATGATAGTTCTAAGTGTAACAAGTCAGCTTTGCCATCAAGTCCAAAGGGGGAGATTGTTGGCATTATGAGACAAGTGTTGTCCTTGATGGTAAATCAAACTGTTGACAAATCATAGTGCAGAAGGATAGCAGCAAGGAATTGATGATCAGACTACAAATATGAAGAGAAAATATATACACGTTGGTTCACTATATACCAAGTCGCGTATACAAGCAGGTTCACTATATACCAAGTCGCGTATACGCAGGTTCGCTATATACCAAGTCGCGTGTACACGCAGGTTGGCTTCAGTAAAAGAGCGTGTATGTGGAAAAATTATCTTTGGTCCGTGGCGGTTATTCCTTGGAAGTTGTGCCTATGGTTTTGGACCATGGTGTCTCGACGGACGTGTTGATCCATCGTTTTGAAGCTGATGGTATTGGATTTCTATGGTTTTTGCTCTTGGTATTGAGCAAGGCCTAAGGCTATATAAGGTGAAGAATATCATTAGGCACAGTACATCTGAATGGTCTTGAATATATGATGAAGTATTAGATCCAGTATGCAGGTTATGGGTTGATGATGCATTGCTTGATCTGAGCTAAGGAGAGATCTCACCGGTGGATGGAGAACAAGATCTAAGGAGAGATCGGGATCAAATGGTTTGAAATGAACTATCTTTATTATGCTTATTCTAGATCTGCATACTGACGAAAATATTTTTCTATAAGTGTTATAGTATGATTGATGTCTGGTACGACTGCAAAGTCATAAGGAAATATCTTTAGATCTGTACGCGGGTTGGCCTTTGAAAAAGAGCGTATACACGCAGGTTGGGTTCATCCAAGTAGCGTGTACACTGTAAAGCTTGATATTTGAAGTTGCAGATGGGTCTGATGGTTATTGCAGAGTTCTGTGTCTGCACTGTGCTTTGGTGACTGTGTTGTTGACAGAGTTTCAGTGTTTCAGTGATTCAGTAATTGATGATGCAGGTTGTACTACAATGGTGATTGTCTTATGGATCCAGTATGAAAATGTATGAAACGTGGTCCCAGGTAGATCGTAGGCTGGCACCTACGTACTGGTAAACATATCAGGTAGTACAAGAGCAAGGGGAGTAAAGGTTGGAGCATTCTGTAGGTAGGCACCTACGTACTAGTAAATGGATCGACTCGTACAAGAGCTAAGAGGATTGTAGCCCTCTGCAGGTTGTAGCCTGTGTGCTAGTAAAGGACTGCACCAGTACATTGTAAAAGAAGTTCCTTATTAAAGAAGAAAGAGTTGAATTGCAGCAGGTGGTTTTCACCCACATTGGGTTTCCACCTTACATCATGGTGTTCATGTGTGTGGCTTTTGTGTGATGATCTGTTCTGTTATACTGCACCTGTTTACTGTTAATATGGTTAATAATGTTCTGATGCATTTACTGAAGATAAGTTAACTGAATCATAAGATCTCTTGATATACGCTAGTTGCAATAAACACAGTAGCGTGTACACGCGGGTTCACTTAACTGAAGTAGCGTATATGTTTCTAAGTATGAAATGAAAAGGTTTTATAATACTGATTCACCCCCCCCTCTCAGTATTATTTCCAACAAGCTCCATAAGTTTTCACTCTGGTTTGAAGATCGACCACTTCAAAGGTGTAAACGGTAGATGGTCATTTACCATTTGAAGGATGATGTGAAACACCGTTGCCCCCTTGCGGTGGTTGAGGTTGGTTTGCATTAAGATGTTGCTGCTGTTGAGCAGGGAAAGGGTTGCTTAGGACCACAGAAGTTCGGGCAGTGTCCTTTTGAGCAAGCAAATTTGTGGATTCAAGGAGACGCAAACAACAATATTTCATATGGTATTCCACACATATTTTGCAAGGGCACTTGACAACTTTTTCCTTTCCATTGTCAGGAGGCGCAACAAATCTCTTTGGGTTTGTTATAGACATTTTTGTGCCTAACAGCATGAAGCATGAAATGTCAATAATCTGAGGTATCCAAAGTCCCTAAACATGTTGTTCCTACCCCTAGAGGAACAAGGTCAGCAAACCACAGCACTAAATATCAGTTCTCCACCTGAAAACACTCAAAAACAAGCTAATTCTGGATCATGTCAACTGCTCCACTGAGAATCTGCGCTGAATGTCAACTGCTCCACTCTGTACCTACGCTAAATGTCAAAAGCAATGAAGGCTACCTGTGCTGGGCGAGTTTGGCCAAGTGGCACAGTCATTCCTCAAGGTGTCAAATGCCCAGGAAGCTTCCAAAATGACACTTGGATCAGGGAATTCACCTTGTGATGAGTAAGAGGATCTAGATCTCCAAGTGGAAGCAAGAACCTCCAAGTGGACTCAAGAACTGAAGAATAACTGAAGTGGGAGAGGACACTAGTCAGCTCCATGCCAAGCTCAAGCTGACTCATCCTTTCTCCAAATCTCCTATATATAGAGCTCTCTCATGAGGTCTAAGGAGGCTGGAATCTTGTGAATGTAAGGAAGTGCTGTTGGTTTGAGTATAGAACTATTGGGTGATTTACTTGAAGGAGGTGAAGAGGAGATTTCTTTCTGCTGGGAGGTGTTGCTGGATTGGGCCTCTTATGGTTGTAACACTCTCAGAACTTTACTTCTTCCATTAATAAAGTATTTGAGGTTCTTCTATATGCATGTGCCTCAATTGCGTATTGATACTTGTATATTTGATTTATTCTAATCCTTGAATCAATTATGAATGTATGCTTCTTGTAGTTTCCCTCTCTTGTCATTTTGCAGGATCTTGGTGTAGCTGGGCCAGTGAAAGAGCAAGGAGCTGGGAGCAAGCAGCGAAGAGAGAAGATTGGATCAATCATTAGCGGAAGATATCGGTTAGTGGATCTCTTTCTCCCTTCTCTTACATCTCATAAAGAAATAATCTCAAATAGCTTTGCATTCGGTTGTTGCTGAGGTACTATCACCCTTAGAGTGGGATAGGGTCATTCCGTATTGGATACTTTTCCCAACAACAAATTGGCGACTCCACTGGGGATCGTATCTTGTTGGTTGTTTGTGTTTTTGCTATTCATTTCATAAACACAGGGAGTACCGAATCGAACTGCATTTGGATCTTTCAAATGCAAAGTAGAGGGCAGCTACTCTAGCTCAGTTTCTGGGCAAGTTTATGATTTGAAGAGCTGATCCACAAGGACTCTAAAAATCTCTTAGTGATAGCTTTTCATCCTCCTTTTCATCCCTTAGTGTGTACTTGACTGATAGCTTCTGATTTGGCCAAAAACTGTGAATTTTTGAGCAATCTGTGACCCGGAAACCAAGAGAAACGAAAGTTTCGTTCTTCAGTGCAGGCTGTGTGAAGGTTGTCTGCATTTCAGCGCAGTTCCCGAAGGGGCTACCTACGCTGAAGGTCAAACTGCCTGTGTACTACCTGCGCTGAACCAGTCTTGCCTTGTGCTACTGGGGTTTCCTGCTGTTTCTTGCCCTGTTTTCACTCTTGTTTTTGCAGCCTGTTACTAGTAAATGTACCTATCTGAAACCAACTTTCCTTGCCACTATTCCACCTCGGTTGTATAAAGAAACTATGTTTGTTCTTTGTGTATTTCTTGTATCATTTACAGTTTCCCATAACGAAAGTGAACTAGTTTTGCTGTGGCCTCTTAGATCTAGACCTCTGATAAAGTGTCGTTTTGATCTTAAGAGTTAGTTTATTTGCTGTTCATAGCTGATTGAGCTTTTGCTTTCGTCATATGGTTTGAGTCTATATATTTCTAGTGTCGAAACAAGTAAATCTTAAGGTGTCTTTTGATTTTGGACAAGCTTGTTTGCTTTCACTTGAAATTGAATTCAAAGTTATACAACAGCTTTCTTTTTGTATCACACAAACATTAAGAAAGAGAAAAGAAATACTTGCATTTTGCATTTTGCATATAAGTTTGTATGTTGATTTAGGGAAAAAAGTGCATTAGTGTATGCTCTTTGATCTGTGAGAAAAGATTTTGTCTCTCTTTTCCCTCAGTAGTTAAGATTTTCATAAGTCGAAAAGATTGAAAAAGCTTGCTTCTCATCTTAGACTGCATTTAGGAATTTGTATCAAAACATCTCGTGGTGAACCTTGAAAGGAAAAATTTAAAAAGATCAACTTAAAATATACTGAATGAACCTAACAACGCTTTGAAACATAACGCAAACACATAGAGGTCTAAGCTAGAGACGTGTTCCGGCGTCGTTAAACGTAGTGACTGTCGATCTCGACGAAGGTGGGTGATTCCTCCTGAGAGTCGGTGGCACTAATACGGACTTGTGCTCCCACGTACCATCGCGTATATATTGGGAGACCCCTATAGGAATATATCTTTTATCCATAGGAAGCCATGTCTGCTGCCCTACTGATCGCAATGCAGTGAACACAACATTCACGGAGATCGACCACCCGTACTGTAAAACATATTCTATGGTTTTGCGAAAGGTTTGGCACACCCTCTGCCTAGATCTCCAGAGCAGTTTCTTTTGGCCTTTTTCAAACTCTATAACTGAAAAAGTCCAGCCGAGCATTTTTCACTTCGGGCTTGTTAATACATCGAAGGAGACTAGAGTCATCTTTAGCTTTTTCTCGACTCTTAAAAAGTGAAAAAGCAAGTTGTGTCTAAAAACGTCTAATAAAATTCATTCAATTCGGAAACACAAATTTCCCCTTTTAATATTTTGGTTGATCGAGTAATCCGCAATCGTGGAAGAAATTCAATTGAAACCCCATCGTTCGCGGAGGCTTACGAGTCAACCGTCTTTGTCTCTGGAACTGAAAACAGTACGGACAAAGCAAACTCGTTTAACCGGTTCAAAATCTCCTATAAAAGTTAGAACAAGTGTTCCAACTGCATCTGAGGTTCCGGTTACTCCTAACATTTCTGGAAACCCTGCCTCTATAGAAGAAGTTCAACAGCCACAGAAGGACAGTAATACTAATCCTAGTCTGGGGGAAAATACTTGTATAACTGAACCAGTTCCATCTGTAACCGGTCCAGAGAGTTTTGTTCCTCAAACAACTGTCGCTGTCGAAGCAACCACTTCTTCGGCACCAGAAATATTTTACGGACCTGACGGTCTTCCTCTTCCACCGGGTTTGATTGCAATAGAAGAAATTGCAGAGGATCCGCAAGCAAGTACTCCAACTCATTTTGGAGTCGGGGTCACTCTCTTTCCTTCAGCAGAGGTTAATCCACCACAAGTGGGAGTTCCTGTAGAATCGCTTGGCAATCTATTGAATAGACTTAAGATATCTGAACAACCGTCATCATCTAGGACTGTGTCAAATGACACAGTGACAACAGAAGTCCCTGCCGTCATTCCGACGATGTTGGCCGGCATACCAACTGTCCCAACTAGCTCACAACAACTAGAAGGAGTCCACCAAGGGACTATTTCGACAGTATGGTCTGTTCCAGTTTGTTCATCCAGAGTAATACCCGGTAACTCTTATGTTGAAACTCGCCAAATTGATCCATTTGGAGGTCAATCTGGGCCATCAATCCCCTTGAGTTCAGGATTGATACCGTATGGGGGGCAATATGCCCTTTCATTACCCCCTCCGGGAGGGTACCCATACGTGAGTTCACAACAGTGTTCAGGTTATACTGGAATCGCATCAAGTAGTTGGGTACCTATGCTACCTCAACAACCAAGGGTTGTATATTCTATGCAACAGTGTGTACCTGTGACGAACATCCCAACCACGCCGGCTATTGTAACAGTGTCACAAGTTCAAGCGATACCTGTTGCGTGTCAACCTCAGATTTCTCAGGTTGTAATGCAACAGCCACTTGACCATGGGTCACAACCACAATCACCAACTGGTGGGGCAACACAAGTACAAATGGGTACAATTACCACACACCTCGGTCCAACGGTTAGCGTAGCACAACAGAACATGTCTTCACAACCATGGCTTGTGCAATACCAACAACCGCAGTTCCAGCAAGTGTACCAAGGTTCTGAGCAGCAGATCTTTGCGAACAGTGGACAACCGTATATCCAAAACGGTCAAAACCAACCACTTTACAGTGGTCAAGTCCACCAACCGTATCAGTCATACCAACATCAATTACATTATGCTGGTATGCAAAGACCCACTGCTCAAGCGATTCCATCGTACCCTGGTTACGCTTCGCCTAACCTGAATCAACAGTTACCATTCGTGGCAACTTTAGAGTTACCCGATTTACACCGTTTAACCAACGATCTGATTGCTTATGCCCCTTGGTGGCCAGCGATTCCTCATAAACTTCCATCTGACATTCCTAAATTCAATGGAAATCCAGGTGAAGACCCATCGAATCACGTGATGACTTTTCATCTGTGGTGTTCGTCGAACACCCTTAACGATGATTCGATAAGGCTTCGCCTTTTTCAGAGGACATTGACAAGTCCAGTGGCTAAATGGTATATTGAATTGCCAAGAGCCTCTTTCGACAATTTTAGTTCCCTAGCCACGACTTTCCTAACCCATTTTCAATTACCGATAAGGTATGAAACGGGAACAGAGATATTAACCAACTTTAAGCAGACGACTGCCACCCATATATCTGATCATATACATGAGTGGCGTCGTCGTAGTAGGATGGTGAAAACATATGTTCCTGATCAGCTATTAGCTGAATGGTTTATAAAGTCGTTACTTCCGGCTATTACGGAAGATGTGGCCAAAGGGGGAGTCGTAACAGAGGAGCAAGTTATCGCTCGTGCACAGTATTTGGACTTAGTTTATACTCAGTCTGGCACGCTCTATGACAAAATACCTGACGCCCCTAGACCTGAATTTTCAATTCCTCCCCCTCCTACATCAAATAGTGACTCTCATTCCGGTGACGGCGTGATTGGCACAGCAAATGCGAAATCGATAAGGGCTTCGTCAAAAAAAGCCCGTAACAATTCGGATCAAAATGCAAAAGAAGAAATTCTTGCTTCGGAAGTAAATGCCGTATCAGAAGATAAAGGCAAAGAAACCAATCAACCAGGAAGCAAGAAGAAGCAAAACAAAGGGAAGAAGAAGAAACAGGGTGAGTCATCCCCTGGAAAAAATTCTTCAAACCCTCCTGGGAAAGGGAGACAAAATTATCCATGTCTAATATGTGATGATAAGGATCATGGCACAAAGAATTGCCCATTCAAAGCAGAGTTAAAAAGGTTCTTTAAAAGTTCCCAAACCTCAGCTGTGTTAACTGATCCATTTCCCAACCCAGGTCAAAATCTGGTTGATAGTGGAAATGCTTCCCCGTCACAAGTACTTATGTTGTCAGTTTCAAAACAGCAGAATGATGCTTTGATTTTGACAAGGAACAAAGATTATGGGAATCCTCAGCTGTCGAACGAAAAAGGTAAAGATCAATCAAGTAGCTCGACAACAACTTCGACAGAAGTTGTAACACCCATCATCCCTGAATTAACAATAAAACCGCCAAAGGGTGTAGTACACAAGTCGACATTTAATCCTCGCACTAGAGCGGCGCAACATTATAACATAGTGGAAGATTTGGCCCAATCGCCATCCACTATGTCGACTCTTGAGGTGCTACAAAATTGTCCAACCCAAAGGCAGGCGTTGTTATCAGCAATTGGTGGGGTTGATCCTAAGGATTCCAATCTTGTATCCTTTGATCACAAAGGATACGATCCTCAGTTACCAGCTCAATTAGCTTTCCTTATTCAAGTGAAAGCCCTCAACAAAACTGTTCACAGAACAATTATTGATGAGGGGGCATCAACATGTATTATGTCGATGAGTTGCTGGAAAACTTTAGGATCCCCAACCTTGTCGCGATCATCGATGACATTAAAAGCTTTCGACGGAAGGACTTATACCCCTTACGGTATCCTTAATAACTTGAAAGTTGAACTAGGAGGAAAGACAGTAGAAATTGATGTTGAGGTCATTGATGGAAATCTTGACTATAACATCCTACTGGGTAGACCATGGATTTATGCCATGGCAGCTGTTGTGTCGACTTATTTTAGGAAGATCGCATTCTCGTTTGAAGGAGGGATTACGATCGTCGACCAACAGAATTTCCTCCATAATGGTTCACAAGTTACAGGAAGCATTCCCATGATCCATGAGAGCAACCATTCAATTCAAGATATCAGAGTAGGATTATTGAAAGACCCCACATTGATGGGAACTTTCGCGCTACCACCCCCTTTTTATATGGGAAATATACCGTTTGTAGCAACCTGCAACATGATATCTTCCACGAAGGTCAACATGGATCGTTCAATGGTTTTTCCCCCAAGCCCTTTAGAAATATTGTAGCAATCAATGTTTCAAGCATGGGAGGCGAGCCCAAATCAACGCTCGTCAAGCGTTTGGGTAGATAGGTCTAGAGAATATGGAACCCCATTAGATCCTTGGTCGAAAGTACATGGGACTGACGAAGGAATCTTACAATCAATGATGATTGAGGGGGCACCATGGAATGATCACCACCATCGTTCCCTTCTTCCAGAGTATGAAGAAGATACTCAAAGTGACCTTTATCACCCTTCAGTTTTTGAATTCCTAACAAATACTGTAAACACGGTGGATTCTGAGCGAAACCTATCCAATATTGAAGAGACTATAGCCATAAATATCTCGACTAAAACAGATGTTGTAGAGAATATTTATGTCGGCAAAGGTTGTTCCCCTTCAGAACTGGAAATATATAACGCTCTTTTTCGCGAATTTAGAGATGTCTTTGCTTGGTCATACGATGAAATGCCAGGCATTGACTCGAGTATCGTTAAACATGAAATTAAAATGTGTCCTGATGTCAAACCAGTAAGAAAACGGCTTCGACAGGTACACCCGAAGAAAGCCGCTGCCATTAAGGCGGAAGTTGAAAAACTCCTCCATGCTGGATTCATCTACCTGGTTCCTCTAACCGATTGGGTATCGAATATTGTCCCTGTTATGAAGAAACAAGGGACGATCAGAGTGTGTGTCGATTATAGGGATGTAAACCAAGCTTGTCCGAAGGACAACTACCCTACACCCTTCATCGACCAGATAATTGATGAATGCGCCGGATGTGAAATCTTTTCATTTATGGATGGATTTTCCGGGTATAATCAAATAAATATCCGCCCACAAGACCAGTCAAAGACTGCATTTATTTGTCCGTGGGGCACATTCGCTTATCGCAAATTACCCTTTGGTTTAAAGAACGCAGGGGCGACGTTTCAGAGGGCGATAAATTATGCCTTCCATGACATCAAGAACATCGTTCAACCTTATCTCGACGATCTTCCGGCTCATTCGCGAAAGCGGACTGATCATCCGCAGCATTTAAGAGCGATATTTCTACGTTTCCGACACTACAAGATAAGACTCAATCCACACAAATGTGTGTTTTGCGTCGGTTCTGGTCGTTTACTTGGCTTTGTAGTCTCTAAGGATGGGATTCGTCTCGACCCCTGTAAGGTTCAGGCAATCATTAATTTGCCTCCACCTTGAAATTTGCTTCAGATTCAGAAACTCCAAGGGAAAGCGAACTTTCTAAGGAGGTTCATTCCAAATTACACAGAAATTGCTAAGGGTTATACTCGTCTTTTGAAAAAGGATGTACCTTTTGTCTGGGACCAGGTGGCGCAAGCTTCCTTTGATGCTCTGAAAGATTGTCTAGTAAAAGCATCATTAATGTACGCCCCGGACTATCAAAGAGATTTTAACCTGTATCTGGCTGCAGCATATACGACCATTGCAATGGTTTTAGTTCAAGAAGTCGATGGAATTGAACATCCTATTTATTATTTAAGTAAAAACTTAAATGGTACGGAAAGTAAATATTCTTATGTTGAAAAACTAGCGCTTGCAGCTGTTCAAGCGATTCAAAAGTTTCGACATTATGTCCTCTTTCGGAAAACTACCATCTTGTCAGATTGCAACCCCCTGACTTATATACTGTCGCGACAGTTGCTGGGGGGCAAATATTCAAAATGGATAGCAATCCTTCAAGATTTTGATCTGGAATTTGTGAAATCCAAATCAAAGAAAGCTCTAGTTTTCGCAGAATTATTGTGTGATCTCCCATCGTCGTCCAACGATGAAACATCAGAAGAGTCAATCGTGGACGAAAGTTTGTTTCTGATATCTGTAAGCGATGAGTGGTATGGAGATATCATTTTTTATCTCCAAACCCAAAATTTTAGGCCTAACACTTCTCGCTCCGAACAAAAACGTATACGATACCAAACAAAAGACTACATGATCGTCGGTGATACACTTTACCGACAGGGTGTCGATACAGTTTTGAGGAGGTGCCTTACCCATGAGGAGGCCGGAAAAGCCCTGAATGATTGTCATTCAGGCGCGTTTGGGGGGCATCAGTCTGGATATGCAACAACACAAAGAATCTTACGAGCAGGATACTTCTGGCCAACCATGTTCAAAGATTGCATAACCGCAGTCAGAAGTTGCCATGCTTGTCAAATTTTTAATAGCAAAACTAGACGACCACCTGCGCCTTTACAGCTGATAGCTGCTGTTGGGACCCTCGCCAAGTGGGGCATCAATTTCATGCAATGTAACCCCACCTCAACCGGGGGGCATGGGTATATTATAGTCGCTGTTGACTATTTTACCAAATGGGCCGAGGCGATGCCTACATTGGATAACACTGGTGAAACAACTGCCCTTTTCTTTTTCAATCATGTAGTCGCTAGGTTCGGCGTACCACAGGCTATAGTTACAGATCATGGGTCGCATTTTCGCAATCACATGATGGTCGAATTAGCTGCCAAGCTAGGGCTATCTCACGACAGCTCTACCCCATATTATCCGCAAGCCAACGGACAAGTTGAGGCAATCAACAAGGTACTGAAGCGTATGTTGCAAAGGATGATTGGGGTTCATAAGAGAAGGTGGCACCTAATACTGTACTCAGCCTTGTGGGCTTACCGAACGTCGGTAAAGAACGCAACCGGGTTCACACCTTTTCAACTGGTGTATGGCCTGGAAGCAGTCTTGCCAATCCAGTGCGAAATTTCATCGCTTAAACTCACAATTGATCTCCTCCCCGGAACTTCATAAGAAGAGGCTCGTTTCTTGGAATTAATCCAGTTGGATGAAACCCGTCGTGATTCCGGTTTGGCTAACAAGGCCCATAAGAAACGAGTCAAGGCTCAGTTTGACAAAAATGTCAAACCCCGTGTCTTCTCAGAAGGTGATTTGGTCTTGCTTTATGACCAAGAATCCGATAAGTTGGGAGCAGGTAAATTCAAGTCCTTATGGATGGGCCCCTATATTGTTAAAAGGGTGTTAGCAAAAGGAGCCTACGAGTTAATGGATTACGATGGAATTCCATTGGCGCAACCCCGCAACGGGTTGTACCTCAAGCGTTACTATGCTTAAATAGTAACCTGCATGCTTTTGTTGTATTTTGTTTTCGCTAAAAGTATTTGTTCTGGTCAAGTGATCCACCTTTTCATTTATTGCAGATGTCGAACCTTCTAGAGACATGTGTTGGATATGCCGACGGAGCGAGTCATAGTTCGCGGAGCCTATCTTCCGCAGCCTGGGCCATTTTTGACCCAAGCGGCGAGTTAGTAAGTTTCAGAGGTGTATGTATTGGGCAATCAACGAATAACATCACTGAGTGTAGTGCGTTGATAGAACTACTCTTTGATGCCATCACACGTGGCATACGCCGACTAATTGTCAGGCTAGACTCTCAGCTCGTAATACTACAACTCAATGGTATATATTCTGTTCGCAATCCAGCTATTTATCGCATGTTCCTAAGGGTTAAGATCTTGGAAAGACGATTTGATTCAATTCAATATCAACATATTTCAAGAAACTTAAACACATTAACTGACTCATTAGCAAACTATGTGTTAGATAGAAATTTGCAACATTTATAAAAAGGACACATCATCAAAGATTGTACATATGGATCATGTAAATCAACCAGAATAAAACTCGAAAATCAAAATACATATAAGCTGTTTATATAGTTCATACATAATGTTCTGTAACCAAGAAAAAATTGGTCATATGACCTAAAAACTCAAAAAGATGCTAGGGGGCACCCTAGCCTAGTGGTGCTCATGATAGTACGTCACGGCCTGTGCAATCATGCGCAAGAGACGAGTCCATCGTCTAGGCACACCAATAGTATGCCGCTGCAGCTGTAAAGGTAACTCGTCAATCTGTACATCCGGACGACCACGAGTAAGGCTCTCAACCTGCTCCTGCACAGCTGTAAGGGTCTCAGTATCATCAAGATCGCGAATAACAGCTCTCCTAGCAGGCTCCATTGCCGGGGCAGAAACTGGCGATCTCGGACGAACTGCTGGACGAACAGGACCAATATCTGCATGCACCGAAGAGTACAATTAAAAGTCTTGATAGAATAAAGCACATCAACATTATAAATAAGAACATTAAACAGTAATATGGTCAAGGAGTTTACCAATGGTGCCCCACTGCTCGCCATCCGGTAGCACCAAATCCAGATCACCTCGGAAATCCATACCCACATATGGATACTCGGAAAACGCCATCTCCTGGCGCTCGAACCACCTGAAGAAGGCCTCAGTAAAAGTAATATGAGGTTGACCAGCATGCCTAGATATGTGGTCGACCCACCTCTGCATACGTGGCTCGGTCGGAGAAGGCAAGTCGAGTATGATGTACTAAGGCTGCATCAGTGGGATTTTCTCCAAGGCGAAGGCAGTCAGAATAGAACCAAATCCAAAGTTCTTCAGCTTCCCGTCCTTTACCTTGGTCAATTGAATTTTCATTTGAACAAGTACTGCATCACACCAGTTGAATACTTTCGGTTGGAGACACTCCAAGGCGTGCTGCATATAAGACCTGTTGGCAACATGTAGAGCTGCACTGCCGGCCATCCTACCAATAGTGAAAAGAATGGACCTGAGAGCCCGATCAGTAATCTCACGGATAACAATCTTGCCGTCTCTGCTCGGCTGAGAACCTTCCCTGCAATACTGGCGGACATAATCTCTGGTGGAATCAGTCCCCCGGGCCGTACCTGACAAGGAAATGGGGGCGCCTCGTCTTGACAGTCCAGTCAAGAAGTACATGTCCTCTATGGTCAAGGGGATGGCCTTTCCCCTAATCTGGAACACTTGGTTAACAGGATCCCAAGCATCAAGCATGTACTGCAGCAAAGAAATCTGTGCTCTCGTGCTAGAGATACGGAAGAACTTCAACAGGCCACAGTTCCGCAGCGCGTTCACCGTGACCAGATCATGGAGGGCAATCATGTCCTCCTCTTCATGTTCTCGTTCTCGCCATGTAAGGGAAATTTTGTTCAAGGTTCCCTGCAAAGCAAACAAGAGAAGGAGTAAGTTCCTGATTTTGATGAAAAACTGGCGAAAAAATCATCAAAAAATGACCTAAAAAACTCAGTTTTTGAGCCCAGCACAAGCAGAGAGTCTCCCACCTGCGCTGAGGGTCAGGCTGCCTTAAGGCAGCTTGACCTTCTGCGCAGGTTTCGAAACGGGAACCTGCGCTGGAACTAGGGCGATTTTCCAAAACCCCTGGGGCTCAGAAATACTGGAAAACAAGCATGAAACAGGAAAATGAAACCATGAAAAGAAAGAGCTAGGGTTTAGCTCCTACCTAGTCCAGACGACGCCGAAAATCGTCTACAGAATCTCCCGGAATCAGCTGGTGAAAATCAAGGAAGAGGAGGCACCTCCAGAGCTCCAACAAACCAAATTCAAATGAAATGGTAAATGAGAGGTAAAAAAACCTTTTAATGGCTTTTTACGTAGTTCAAAGTGAAATATTAGGGTTATAATCTCATTTTCATGCAAATATTATTCATTTCTAACAAAGTTTGTTGCAGCAATTGAAAATGCAGTACTAAACTTGAAAAGAGAAAAGCTAGTAATGGTAAAAAATCAAAACTTGACCATATAATCGAACAGTTTTACCGTGGAATTTATGCTCGTTAAAAAATAGAAAAGCGTGAGCAAGAGTTTCCTCCAGAGTTTAAGCTCATTAAAAAATGAACCTATTCCGGTAAATGACCATTGTGATCGTAAATTTATTAGCCATAAAAGCCTTGGTCGTGTTTGCACCTACCACCTCCATTCCATTTGGCCGATCGTTCACCCCCATCTGATTGTTTACCTATTTTTGAGGAACAACTGCAAAGAGTGATTTCACTTAGCCATCCTTGTGACACTGCCGTGATTTGAAAATTCCAACCTGTACCTGGAATCTGCTGCTATCCCTGTTTATCACTCGTTCCTCAAAAGACGAGTCTTCTTTGAGCTCTTTTCTCCTGACTCGTAAAATATGAAAAGTTTGCCGAGTTTTGGCGTTCCAGCTCGTTAAAGTGACCGGAAGAGCTATCCCTCCTCTAGATTTTAATCTTTTTGGACCTGAGGGATTATTACACAAAAAGGTAGAGCGCTTGTTTTATTCGACTCGTTAAAGTTATCGAAAACTCATCCCTTCTGTATTGTTTTATACTTTTTCGGACTTAAGGGATTAGATGACGAAAAAGGAATTTTGGAGTTAACTTTCTGTACCTTTTCAGACTCTCTAAAAAATGAAAAGGACTGAGTTTTCCTTGTCGTTAGACTTGTTAAAATGATTAAATAGCGACAAACTTGTCTTTAGACGAGAACAAGTTTCCCTATCGCTAGGCTCGTTAAAACATAGCGATGGGCTTGCCCGAAGGGCAGGTTATAGAACAAGCATATGTTATCCTCCTCAAGCTTGACAAAAATAAAGAGGTACTAGTCAGAAATGACTGGGGAAAAATCGGGAGAACCTCAAAGCTTTAATGGTAGCAAGTCGCTCTTGAACATGACACTTTGTCCTCCGTATCACATCGGGTTGGGTTGTTTCATTCACCGGTCTCATCACCATGGTCCTCGCCAAACCATCCACATTTGGGGTAATGCTACCAATCCATCACATCAATGTCGTTATATGTTCAAGAGATGTTGTTCAGAAAGAGTCAACCGTGTCCCATCCACTGCCACACATTATCCTTCATCCACCCATGATCGCCACCCTGAATCATATCTCACAGAGTGTTTTCACCTCCACTAAAATCATTAGCTCCGTTCCGTGTCACTGATGTGGGATTCATTAAGGCCCTCCTTTGACGGATCGCTTCTTGTCGACTTCAGCTCATTATCCAAGAAGTTGATCTAGGAACAACCCCCTCAGTACTTTGAAGCTTGCATGCCTTAATGGCAAGTTTCTCACTTCCAGCGACAGGTATACATCAATGACCTTCGACCAGAAGATTTTGCGTGGTGCTCGACGCCAAGTCCTTTATTCACACCACATGAATTGTACTGCAGTACCTTGAGGGTCATTATCATTATCGATGATTCCTCTCGCGCTTGTTAACGGTTTACATTATTGACCGGTAATCAAGCGATGTCTTTCCATGTTCGACTTCAGCGCAATTTTCACATGGATCGAATTGTACTTAGAGTGAAGATCGAACGAGTTTGAAGACCCCGGATCTAGTTTCATCCATCTGGGTTGCGATATATATTCAGGAAATAAAGACATTTGATATGTACATTATTACAGCAGATGATCATCCTATTCAAAGGATGATAATTTCAGCAGAGAATTATTAGTCTACCATCAGACGGTCGTCTGTTATATGTACCAAAATGAATTTATAAAGTTGAGCATGGGAATGCCCGCCTCAGCTAGATCATGAAAGCAGAATGAAAAATGATGTATTGTATTGTATTTATTACAGGTCACCTCTCAGCGATTGAATGAACTTCGGATCCTCCTGATAAAGCATTTCACCCTATAAACGACCTCATACTTTAGCGGGCAACTGTTATAGACATTTTTGTGCCTAACAGCATGAAGCATGAAATGTCAATAATCTGAGGGATCCAAAGTCCCTAAACATGTTGTTCCTACCCCTAGAGGAACAAGGTCAGCAAACCACAGCACTAAATATCAGTTCTCCACCTAAAAACACTAAAAAACAAGCTAATTCTGGATCATGTCAACTGCTCCACTGAGCATCTGCGCTGAATGTCAACTGCTCCACTCTGTACCTGTGCTGAATGTCAAAAGCAATTAAGGCTACCTGCGCTGGGCGAGTTTGGCCAAGTGGCACAGTCATTCCTCAAGGTGTCAAATGCCCAGGAAGCTTCCAAAATGACACTTGGATCAGGGAATTCACCTTGTGATGAGTAAGAGGATCTAGATCTCCAAGTGGAAGCAAGAACCTCCAAGTGGACTCAAGAACTGAAGAATAACTGAAGTGGGAGAGGACACTAGTCAGCTCCATGCCAAGCTCAAGCTGACTCATCCTTTCTCCAAATCTCCTATATATAGAGCTCTCTCATGAGGTCTAAGGAGGCTGGAATCTTGTGAATGTAAGGAAGTGCTGTTGGTTTGAGTATAGAACTATTGGGTGATTTGCTTGAAGGAGGTGAAGAGGAGATTTCTTTCTGCTGGGAGGTGTTGCTGGATTGGGCCTCTTATGGTTGTAACACTCTCAAAACTTTACTTCTTCCATTAATAAAGTATTTGAGGTTCTTCTATATGCATGTGTCTCAATGGCATATTGATACTTGTATATTTGATTTATTCTAATCCTTGAATCAATTATGAATGTATGCTTCTTGTAGTTTCCCTCTCTTGTCATTTTGCAGGATCTTGGTGTAGCTGGGCTAGTGAAAGAGCAAGGAGCTGGGAGCAAGCAGCGAAGAGAGAAGATTGGATCAATCATTAGCGGAAGATATCGGTTAGTGGATATCTTTCTCCTTTCTCTTACATCTCATAAAGAAATAATCTCAAATAGCTTTGCATTCGGTTGTTGCTGAGGTACTATCACCCTTAGAGTGGGATAGGGTCATTCCGTATTGGATACGTTTCCAAACAACAGGGTTGGACTAGTTGGCTAACTAGTCTTCAGAAGGAGCAGTATTTTTCTTGTTCTTCTTGTTCTTATCGCCAATTTTTGTGTAGACTACATAGATTTTATCGCGGCGGTAGGAAGAGCAATTGATTGGGTAGTGGGGTCAACTGAAAACTAGGCAATGTGACCACTAAGTTGTTTTACAACAGCCCCAGAGGTAGTGCAAATAATACCATCAGCGTGCTCACCGGGTTGCTGAGTAGCAGGAGCATTGGAGCTTCTAGGGGAATTATGAATGAAGTCGTATAATGTGGTAGACTGTGAATAAATCAAATCTAAGTGCTGGGCACAACAAATGGATTGGTCTTCTGTGACTGGACCACCTAAGGCAACATCCTTAGCGATTTGAGGGAGAAGGGATTTGCAGAACCAATCCGCTAATGGATAATCTGGGAGGGGAGCTTTGACTAGCCTTCGCCTACGTCTCCATTCATTGATGTGATTAGAGATGTGGGTGGTCGTGTCCTGACGTAAAGAAGTAAGGAGTTCCATCCCAGTTTCATAGCGAATGGGTAGTTGAAAGTGCTTTAAAAATTCAATCGCTAAAATTCCAAAGGTATTAAGTGATGTGCGTGGCAACTCAATATACCACTTGGTTGCATTTCTAGTAAGGGTACGAGGGGAGAGCTGTAGATGGATACTATCATCCACCTTGGAGTATAAACGCACCATAAATGATAGGTGGTGATGTGAGTACTTGGATCCTCCCCTTGTTTCCCTTCGAATTTGGGTATGTCTGTGGGAATTTTTTATGGGATTGGAGGCCATAGTAAGTTGTGATAGATAGGGTCAATGGTGAGTTTGTACAAATCGAGGATGTCAAGCATTTCCAAGAAAGGCAAGGTATTTGAGGCCCTTGATTCAGACCAAGGTGATGACAAATGACTTTAGGATCCTTGCGGCCCTCCCATCATATTGTTCCCAACATTATACACAGAATGCGTGGAATAATAATTTCCTTGGGGCATAGTAGTATATTTTGGCTGTCCATAGGGGTTGTTAGGTTGGGGGATATAAGTTCCACCAAGATAAGGAGTGCCCCCTTGACTCATTTGAGGTTGAGAGTGGGGTGCCCATACGGATTGAGCGAGACCTTGGTGAGGGATCTTGCTAGCCATGTAATTAGCTACAGGCCCTTTAATGACATAAGGAGGATTCATGTAAATTAATTATTGTCCTTGTTGTCCTGTAAATGGATGGGGGATAGTAATGTTCCTGACTAGTATATGCATATTGGGAATGGTGCACCCAGGCATTTGAACCTGGGGGTTGGAACTAACTAATGGATTCCAACCAAAAGGGTTGCTAAAGGGACTCGTTCTAACCGTGCTATATGGAGTGCTATAAGGAGCACTATATGGAGTGCTTGCTAATGGTCCAAGCGTTGACAAAAAAGCGAAAGAAACCGGTATGTATGAGGTTCCACTCATGTTGAGTGTCACTATATTGATCAAACCTGACACAGTTGGGATAGAGGGGTTTTCCATCAGAGGTGTTGTGCTGACTGTCGACTGGGGAGATGGAAGTGGAACAAAAGTGTCCACAAAAGTCCATGACCCATTAATCATTGATGGGATGGTAGGTATGGTTCAGTAGAAGACATAAGAGGTATAGGTGAAACTGCAATTAGTAGCACTCCCAATGGATTCATGATCGGAGGATTATATGGAGGAATGAAACCTTCAGTAAAGAAATCTTCTGGTAAAATTGACTGAGATCTTCTCGGATGTCCAAACTGATTCAGTGTGAGATCTTGGAGACTGATTACCTGAAAATGGGTAATCCGACTCACTGGGGCTTGGCAGATCATCCAAAGTTAGTGGGGGAATACCTAGTAGCCATCTAGATTGACGACGAGGGATGGATGTAGCCATGGTGACTGATAAATTTTATCAATAGATTTTACAATGATATTTATTAAAGTCTCGGTGATAACAAACTGACACCTAAAAAATAAAAAAATACTCTAAAGAAGTCAGTCAATAATCAGAGGGTATGAGCCTGTATGATAACCACCATTTGCTGGAGATGAAACCTAGTATCAAAATGGATAAGAGAGATAGTTGGCCAAATTTATAGTTACGATTACTCTTGAGCTTGACCCGAACCTCAGATTAAGGGGCCAAGTACTCTCGTGAAGATGAGCGCCCTACAAAAAATAGAAGATAGAGTAGGTTTGTCTGTGTAAGGTACCAGGGTAGCCTTCCCTAGTCACCTTGTGTTCTTCCATAAACAATATGGCCACTATGGTTACCTAAAATCGCAGACACTATTGGGGGGGACATAGTCGCAGACAGTACACTGTGTGGGCAGGACACCTGTGTTGGAAAATACTGAGAGGGGGGGTGAATCAGTATTCCTTATCAATTTTCACTTTTAAATCTTTTCAGAGAATTAGTTAATCTTAAATTATCATTAATTTTGTTAGTGTCAGTCTTTCCAGCCTTCCTCCAGTGACCAATCATGCTCTTACAAAGTGATTTTAAGGTGTCAAGGTCAAATTTTATCATTTCAGTGCGTCTTCAAGTAAAATTTGGTCACTAGGCATTAGGTCTAGGGTTTGCTTTTACTCCTGTCAAAGTTGTCCAAATGTCGGTCCATGTCACCATTCAGCTGAATGGACCATCATTCATAGGGTTTTCATCATCATGTCAGGTTCCAATGGGTCATCTTACACCTTCTTCATGCTTCAGTTGCGCCTAGGTAAGGTCATTTCCCTCTCCTAGGGTTTTGAAGGCAATTTCTCTTGTATGGTCAAATCATTGGCAAAAATTGTATCCTGATGTTCATCCACCTTCCCCTATCCTTAATGTACCTTATTAAACACTTCCCATCACTGAGATCCCCCAAATTCCTCATTTTCGCACAAACCCTAGTTTCTTGCTACAAACCCTATTTTCGAGGCTAGGCCTGTGTTTTGCCATTTTGGACCCCTTACACTCACTCAATTTCAGAGATTACACTTTCCCATACTTCCTAACATCCCTCCCCACCTAGCAAAATTTCCTCAAGAATTTAGAAACCCCCTATCCCCTTCATTTCGCTTCATTTCGACAAATCCCATGTTCCACACATCAGGATAGGTTTTACTCAAATGATGTTTCTGAGCAAGGAAAGATGAATTTGGAAAAAATGAGAGTGTTTTTTGTCCAAAATAGGCCAAGGAATAAAAACCTCCTTCACGTTTTACAAAGGTGTCATGGTTTTAGAGAAATGTCAAAAATACAATCGCCTTGGGAGAATTGATGCACCTCTGAAGTGACCTTGGGAAAATCAAGTTTTCTCCTAGCTTGGTTGGCCAAATGACTTGCTTGATGAGTCAAACAATAACTAGACACAATATATTTCCAATGAGCTATCATGAGCTCAATTTTGAGTTGAGGAAGGCATTCAAAATTTGACTGTAACAGAACTCTGCCTTGAGGTAGCCTCATTTGGCACATTTTGACTAGTCTTGGAAGATTTGATTTTTGATAGGTCGAATGAACTCCAAATTGAAAAATTATAGTTGGGTTAGAAAGTAGACTCAAATAAATTTCCAACGAGCTATGCTGCACCCAATTGGACACCAGGAAGGCCTGCAAAAGTTGCCTGGAAAAAGGCACGGCGCACTGGGAGAATTTTTCCAGTGTAAATTTACACTGGCGCGACGCACTCGGCTAAAAGGCCTGAAATTCATTGAAATCTTCCTCCAAATTTCAAATTATTCATTCCACAAGTAGGTAGAGCCTCCATTTTTGTGTTTCATCCAAGTTTGTGCTAGGGTATGGTGGTTTATGGATGCTAATGATTGAAACAAAAATTCAAACCCTTTCATTTTGAATTCCTCACATGTAAACTGCTGCCTAGGGTTTCAAAACTTGTTTTCCACAAAGGTTACTATTTTACATTATTTCTCTTGTCCTTAATTCCCTTTGTTTTTTTATTCCATTTTTCCCCATCCCCTAAAATTACTAAACTCCTATCCTAAATTCCCTTTCCCAAAAATTTCAAAGGTGAAACCATAAACCTTATCCCACACATAAAACCCCTCAAACCCTCCTATATTTCCCAAACAAATCTCTCCCAATAGTCCCTAATCCCTCACTATTTTTCCCTCCCCTTACTGTCCCTCAAGCCATTATTTTCTCTTGGTGACAAAGGTCAAGCACATCATCAAAGACATTACAAGACAGTGTGACATATCAACACCTATTTGTCCAAGACAGTTTGTCCACCAGTAGACATAACATCTGATCCATCATATGATCATGAAGAAGAGACACAAAATGATTTTCCAACAGAGGTACATGCACCTAGGAGGCCTCATAGAGGTGGCAAAACATTCGTGAAGACCACAAGGCTGCCCAACAAAGCTTAAATGAGAGGACACCCATTCAGCAGGAGATAGAGGCTGATCGAGAGATTTGAGTCGAGAGGATCAACATCCACTTAGAGAAGCTTTTATTGAAAGAAAACAAGGACAAGTACATGCTTAGGCACATGAAAACCATTATTGGGCATGCAATCATGTTTGCAAGGAACGAATAAGGAATTTAAAGGCAAAACTAAAGAAGGCAATAAGGAAGCAAAAGAGGCAAAAAGAGCATGATCGACTCTTGGTATTTGCCGAGGAAATCCTTGGCCCACCATAGTTCTTGATGAAGAAGCTCCAGCCCAAATTTCAAGAAATTTGGGGCATTTTTTGCATTTTGAAATTTTTTGCACTAAAAAACAGGGTTTTTCTCCCTGTGCACCACGCCACCTGGCGCGCGCTTTTGCTAGGGAGCTTCAAATGGAAAAAAGGACATATTATTGGATTTTTCATGAAAAATCATGACTGCTGGTGCATGGCCAATAAATTTGGGCAAGTTTTGAGTCCTTAGGAGGTCAAAAACACTCAAAAAATGACCTCACTGCCCCTATTTTGACACACAAGAAGCTATCCTGGGAGATTGCAGTTTTGGAGGGGAAAATGACATCCAAATTGAAAAATTCCACTTGGGTTGGAAAGTAGACAGGCAGGGCTTTCCAACAAGAACACTTGGGCTCAATTTTGACTTCAGTAAGTGCCTCAAAATCAGCTCCAAATTTGCGAGACGCATATAGATTTTGGCGCGGCACATAGAGAATTTTGGCTTGTTTTTCACTGTTCAGCTCAGCAATTCGCCCAGTTTTGCTTCTTGAAGTTATTCTTGACTTTTCTTGATGTAATTGGATAAACTTGATGTAATTTTGGCACTTATTTACTTGTTCTAGAGGATTCATTCACTAAAAAGTGAAAATTTAATGAATGAATAAGTTTCCTACCTTATAGAGGCAAGTTGTTTTGATTGCCTAGATTTTAGTGCTTGGTTTAGAATTGGTTGAGATAGCTCCTAGAATGATGAGATCGACCCCTAGATGCAAGGGAATGGGTTGGGCTAGTCTATATTATGTAATTTCTAAGCCATTTTCATGGTTGGATACTAGGGATTGCTTTGGCATATCATTGTACATTCTATCTCTGCATTTTTTGCTAAGGAAAGACCAAGGTTTCGCAGCACTGTTTGGGATCCATGTGGCTTTATGTTTTGATGGTGTTCTTCTCTAAGTAATTGTAATTTAATTAGTGTTATGTGTATCATTTGCTTGTCTCTTCTTCTAAATTTGAACAAATGAGTGATTAAGGTAGAATCCATTAATTGCTATGCTCTACCTTTGAATTTGTTTAAATTTCCATGTTTTCATCTGTTTAAGGAGAATTCTTGAGATTCTATTGCTCTCCTTAGCTCCTCACTAGTCTGATTTATCCATTCACTCACTTTAAAGCATCAAAACGACTGTCTTCCTTGCCCCAATCAGAACTCTTCAGAAACTATGCCTCATCCCCGAGCCCAATTTGCCTTTACCGGTTTCCAGCACAAAATTCCTAAAAACTCAAATCAAACCTTTGTACTTCATACCTAGCCTAAAATTATCTTTTATTACAGTCATCTCGAGCCCCATCAATTGTCTTTTGCTGAGATTGACCCAGAGATATCCCTCTCCTGTCCTCGTAGGGCTAGCTACAAGGCTGAGCGTGGTTTGATGTGGACCTAAAACCTTTGTTTTTTCAGCCTAAGGAAAATCTGGGCTCTAACATAGTGGCAACCGTATTGGGGATGAAAATGGTTTACTTTTTAATGTCATTTGTTATATAAGCTATAGACAGAGCCTGAAGTTATGCCAGGTAGCCTTCGAAACGGTTTTGCTTTGCATTAGTGGAAGTAGATAAACGCTGCTTCAGTCAATCTCCGGTCTAGCTTGTAAACATGACATCTAACTTGTTAATTGCCCTAGTACATGTATCAAGTTAGATATGATGGTTGATGGTGGACAATGATCAGACACTGGCAAGGATGAAATCATTCACCTGGCGACTCTAAATTAGTTTTGAGATTAGATCCAAAGACTCCACTGCAGGATGAACCCGACCAACAAAAACATTTAAGGACAACATGGATAGATCAGGTATTCAAGTTGGAATTTCATCCAAGACATTTTGTTCTTTGTTATAAATTATTTCTTCTCCTTTCCTGAGAATGTCAAGAAGGCTTTGCAAAGTATACTATGTTTGAGAAGAGATCCTCAGACTACATTTGATTCCTTCCCTTTCAAGATTGTAAATACCAAAGATTTGCATGCCTTTGAGCTTGATCAAGACCCTTCTTCTGAATCTTGTGATGACCATCTTCAAATTTATGAGCCCCAAGAGACCAAGACTGATTCTATACCTTCTATACATACCCCTATACCTTGTAAAATTCCATATCAGTATAAACCTCTTGTTTTACCTTCTTTTCTTCATGCTTTCCACAAAAACTATGATCTATATCTACCAAGATTTGATGGTGAATGTGACAATATCATTGCTGAGAGACATGTACTGAATTTTGAGTCTTTCCTTGACCTTTTTGAAGTTGATGAAGAAGATGTCAGTATTAGGATTTTTGCTCTTTCGTTGCAAGGCAAAGTCAAGAGTTGGTTCAAAACCCTGCCTGATGCAAGCATCTCATATTTCCAGCAATTCGTCAAAGTTTTCCTTGACAGGTGGGTGATCGGACAAAACCCTTTCTTGATTATAGAAGAGTATAACCAGCTGAAAAGATTGCCAGGGGAGACAGTACAACAATTTTATGCCAGAATTAACCAAGTTTATTATTCGATGCCAGTTGACATAAGACCTCCTCCTAGATCTGCTCTCTTGCACTACCCGGATGCCTTTGATCCAGAAATGGAGTTTTAGCTGAGAGAAAGAAACCTCGCAACACTTGAAGAGATACATAATAGTGACAAGGAAAGTGCAGCAAATTTTGAAGTAAGTGAAGGATCTTTGCCTTTTTGTTTTGATTCATTTCAGTTCATCAGAGGCAACTTCCATGCAATCAAAAATCAGCTGTCAACAAGTCTTGATTTGGACCATCTTGAGGGCAATAAAAACCTTGTTCAAGACTTCTCATATTCAGATTTACAGCCCCTGAATGCAATTGATTGTCAAGTTGTAGATGAGGACTTGGAAGCTGGCACATACGATAAAATGATGCAAGATGATTCCATACCTTTCTGTTTTGAATCATTTTAGTTTTTGAAGGGTAAATTGCATGGTATATCTTCAAATGAGCAGCCTGTAGGAAATCATGTAATCTCATTGGAGCCAATAGAAAATGGGTTGCAACACTCTTTTCAAGTTTTTCACGATCCAATAGCTGATGTGTTGGATGAGGTCTGCAGTCAAAGTCCTTCTCCATTAGTTACCTATGAGCTTGAGACGTGTTTTGATATAAACTTGATCCGATAGCCAGTTTATTTGTCATTTTTAGCAGGAGTCTCATCGCAAAGCTCATATCAAAGTTTGCATTCATGGTATGAAGAGAAGAGAAGTAATCCATTGGATGAGCTAAGTCCCAGTGTCCATGAATTTCAAGATCCTTATGCAGTGTTTTTGGAGGCGGATAGAGAATCCATAGCATTCAACGGATCTATTTCCAAGTTGTCATGGAAGTTTCCTTTCAGTAGTTTTCCGTTGTTGTTCCTAAGTGAGCACTTGCAGAGAATTCAAACAACAGACAAAATACTTACTTGGTTGCATTGGTTGTTTCATTTCACTTGATCAGGTGATGAATGAAAATATTAGAGTAGGTTTTGATGAATAAGCACTACTTTGAGCAAAGTTTGTCAGTTGTGTTTAAGTGTTGAGTCATTTTTTAGTTGAGTGAGAGTCAGTTTGTGTTGTCGAGACATTATTTTTCATTCATGCAGTTCGGCTTGAGTTTTTGACTCCATTGCTCAATGGATGAAGGCACTATCTACTCTCCCAAAGATCTACCGTTCTTGGCACCTCCAAGGAGCTACGATCCCCATTGGAGCCAATGTTAGTTTCAGTCTTTCTAGCCTTCCTCCAGTGATCAATCATGCTCTGACAAAGTGATTTTAAGGTGTCAAGGTCAAATTTTATCATTTCAGTGCGTCTTCAAGTAAAATTTGGTCAATAGGCATTAGGTCTAGGGTTTGCTTTTACTCCTGTAAAAGTTTTCCAAATGTCGGTCCATTTCACCATTCAGCTAAGTGTACCATCATTAAGAGGGTTGTCATCATCATGTCAGGTTCCAATGGGTCATTTTACACCTTCTTCATGCTTCAGTTGCGCCTAGGTAAGGTCATTTCCCTCTCCTAGGGTTTTGAAGGCAATTTCTCTTGGATGGTCAAATAATTGGAAAAAGTTGTATCCTAATGTTCATCCACCTTCTCCTATCCTTAATGTACCTTATTAAACACTTCCCATCACTAAGATCCCCCAAATTCCTCATTTTCGCACAAACCCTAGTTTCTTGCTACAAACCCCATTTTCGAGGCTAGGCCTGTGTTTTGCCCTTTTGGACCCCTTCCCCTCACTCAATTTTAGAGATTAAAATTTCCCCTACATCCTAACATCCCTCCCCACCTAGCAAAATTTCCTCAGGAATTTAGAAGCCCCATATCCCCTTCATTTCTCTTCATTTCGACAAATCCCCTGTTCCAAACATCGGGATAGGTTTTACTCAAATAATGTTTCTGAGCAAGGAAAGATGAATTTGGAAAAACTGAGAGAATTTTTTTCCAAAATAGGCCAAGGAATAAAAACCTCCTTCACTTTTTACACAGGTGTCATGGTTTTAGAGAAATGTCAAAAATACAATCGCCTTGGGAGAATTGATGCACCTCTGAAGTGACCTTGGGAAAATCAAGTTTTCTCCTAGCTTTGTTGGCCAAATGACTTGCTTGATGAGTCAAAGGATAACTAGACACAAATATATTTCCTATGAGCTATCATGAGCTCAATTTGGAGCTGAGGAAGGCATTCAAAAGTTGACTGCAGCAGCACTCTGCCTTGAGGCAGCCTCATTTGGCACATTTTGACCAGTCTTGGAAGATTTGATCTTTCATAGGGCAAATGAACTCCAAATTGAAAAAGTCTAGTTGGGTTAGAAATTAGACTCAAATACCTTTCAAACAAGCTATCCTACACCTAATTTTGACACAGGGAAGTCCTCCAAAAGTTGTCTGGAAAAAGGCATGGCGCACTAGGAAGGCGCGACGCACTAGGAGAAAGTTTCCAGTGTAATTTTACACTGGCGCGACACACTAGGGAGGCGCGGCGTACTGGGCTAAAAGGCCTGAAATTTGTTGAAATATTCCTCCAAATTGCAAATTATTCATTCCACAAGTAGGTAGAGCCTCCATTTTTGTGTTTCATCCAAGTTTGTGCTAGGGTATGGTGGTTTATGGATGCTAATGATTGAAACAAAAATTCAAACCCTTTCATTTTGAATTCCTCACATGTAAACTGTTGCCTAGGGTTTCAAAACTTGTTTGCCACCAAGGTTACTATTTTCCATTATTTCTCTTGTCCTTAATTCCCTTTGTTCCTTGACTCCATTGTTCCCCATCAAGTTACTAAACCCCTATCCTAAATTCCCTTTCCCAAAACTTTCAAAGGTGAAACCCTAAACCCTTTCCCACACATAAAACCCCTCAAAACCTCCTATATTTCCCAAACAAATCTCTCCCAATAGTCCCTAATCCCTCACTATTTTTCCCTCCCCTTATTGTCCCTCATGTCATTATTTTCTCTTGGTGACAAAGGTCAAGTACATCATCAAAGGCATTACAAGACAATGTGACATATCAACACCTATTTGTCCAAGACAGTTTGTCCACCAGCAGACATAACGTCTAATCCGTCATATGATCATGAAGAAGAGACACACAGTGATTTTCCAACAGAGGTACATTCACCCAGGAGGCCTCATAGAGGTGGCAAAACATCCGTGAAGATCAACAGGGTGCCCAACAAAGCCTAAATGAGAGGACACCCATTCAGCAGGAGATAGAGGTTGATCGAGAGATTTGGCTCGAGAGGATCAACATCCACTTAGAGAAGAAGTTGGTGAAAGCAAAAAAGGACAAGTACATGCTCAGGCACATGAAAAACCATTATTGGGCATGCAATCATGTTTGCAAGGCACGAATAAGGAATTTAAAGGCAAAACTAAAGAAGGCAATAAGGAAGCAAAAGAGGCAAAAAGAGCATGATCGACTCTGGATATTGGCCGAGGAAATCCTTGGCCCACCATAGCTCTTGATGAAGAATCTCCAGCCCAAATTTCAAGAAATTTGGGGAATTGTTTGCATTCTGAATTTTTTTGCACTAACAAATAGGGTTTTTCTCCCTGTGCGCCACGCCACCTGGCGCGCGCTTTTTCTAGGGAGATCCAAATGGAAAAAAGTTTATATTTTTGGATTTGTCATGAAAATTAATGACTCTAGTGCATGTCCAAGAAATTTTGGCAAGTTTTGAGTCCTCAGGAGGTCAAAAACACTCAGAAAATGACCTCATTGCCCCTATTTTGACACACAGGAAGCTGTCCTGGTAGATTGCAGTTTTGTAGGGGCAAATGGCATCCAAATTGAAAAATTACACTTGGTTTGGAAAATAGACAGGCAGGGCTTTCCAACAAGTACACTTGGGCTTAATTTGGACTTTAGGAAGTGCCTCAAAATCAGATCCAAATTTGAACGACACATACAGATTTTGGCGCTGTGCATAGAGAATTCTGGCTTGTTTTTAACTGTTCAGCTCAGCAATTTGCCCAGTTTTGCTTCTTGAAGTTATTCTTGACTTTTCTTGATGTAATTGGATAAAATTGATCTAATTTTGGCACTTATTTACTTGTTCTAGAGGATTCAGTCACTAAAAAGTGAAAATTTAATGAATGAATCAGTTTCCTACCTTATAGAGGCAAGTTGTTTTGATTACCTAGATTTTAGTGCTTTGTTTAGAATTGGTTGAAACAACTCCTAGAATGATGAGCTCGACCCCTAGAGGCAAGGGAATGGGTTTGGGATAGTCTATATTATGTATTTCTAAGCCATTTTCATGGTTGGACACTAGGGATTTCTTTGGCATATCATTGTACATTCTATCTCTGCATTTTTAGCTAAGGAAAGGCCAAGGTTTCACAACACTGTTTGGGATCCATGTGGCTTTATGTTTTGATGGTGTTCTTCTCTAAGTAATTGTAATTTCATTAGTGTTATGTGTATCATTTTCTTGTCTCTTCTTCTAAATTTGAACAAATGAGTGATTAAGGTAGAATCCATTAACTGCTATGCTCTACCTTTGAATTTGTTTAAATTTCCATGTTTTCATCTGTTTAAGGAGAATTCTTGAGATTCTCTTGCTCTCCTTAGCTCCTCACCAGTCTGATCTATCCATTCAATCACTTTAAAGAATCAAAGCGACTGCCTTCCTTGCCCTAATCAGAACTCTTCAGAAACTATGCCTCATTCCCGAGCCCAATTTGCCTTTCCCGGTTTCCAGCACAAAACTCCCAAAAACTCAAATCAAACCTTTGTACTTCATACCTAGCCTAGAATTATCTTTTATTACAGTCATCTCGAGCCCCATCGATTTTATTTTGCCAAGATTGACCCAGGAGAGCCCTCTCCTGTCCTCGTAGGGCTAGCTACGAGGCTGAGCGTGGTTTGATGTGGACCTAGAACCTTTGTCTTTTCAGCCTAAGGAAAATCTAGGCTCTAACAAATCTTTATGCAGTAACAACAGTGAATAAAGGAACACATGAGGCACACAAATTTTAGGTGGAAAATCCCCTCTGGGTCAAAACCACTAAACACTTTTCTAATAATTCTTTAATCTCCAACTTCCTAGGATGTAGAAAAGCATTCTTCTCCAGCTCCCGTTGGATGGATTATCCAATGCTCGAGATTATTCAGTAGTCAACTGAATGGATGTTCCAACACCTAATGAGCTACAACTCACCTTAGCACCACCCTACCACCCTGAAGTTTTCACAGGCTTGAACCTGTTGGTGACTTCATGCACTAGCCTAGCCTCACCCTACCACCCTATAGAAGAATAAAAGAAGAATGGACTCCCGTACCAGGGAAAATGGTCCACTTTACAATGATATAGAATGATGTAGAAGAAGAAGACACACTAGACCATAACCCACCAGGTGAATGTTCGTGGCCACCCACCTATCCCACTTGGACCCCCACAACTATCTCTTTCAGTTTTTTAGTTTCCTTATTTGTAGCACAATTTACTATTTTTAGCAGCTTTTTGGGTCCTGAACTTTCGGAGCCGTTTTGAGGCCCTAAATGATGTTTTTTGGGAAATCAAGAGCAGCATGAGTCACAGACTATTGTTGTTCCTCCCACAGTTATAGTCCTTGGGTAGATCTTTCTAAAGAGCTATTGTGCACATCAAACGGAGATCGTATGCCAAAGTTATGACCCCGGGAAGTTGATGTACCAATTTACCCAAATGGGGCCCACAGTTTGGCGCTTCGTCTCCTAGGGTTAGGTTTTCAGATGTTTACAGTTTTCCATTGTTTCTCAATAATAAATAGGCCTTCGAGCCTCATTTTAACATAGTTCAGAGGCATGTAGCTGATCAGGTGCTCATGTCCTAAGTGTCGTAAAATGCTCAAAATTTAAAATTCTCAGAACTAGTTCAAAGTTGAACGACTGGAAAGTGCTCATCCTCCTAATTCCAGCGCCGCAAACGGTTCAAAAAACGGTTGTTGTATGAGAAAGTTATGGCAAAAAGAAGAATTTCTCAGTAACATTGAAATTTTTGAATTTTTCAAAAAAAATAAAAAAAGAATATTCCATAGAATATTCCACAGAATATTCCTTTTGGGCAGCGAATCAGAAGCTGCCACGTGGCAGGCCCGGAGGGCACCACGTGGCCCTGGGTGACGTCAGCAAGGGTATAAGCATATGCGTTTAAAAGTTTTTGGTCGACTTGTGGTTTGAACCCACAACCTGTCTTGTAACATTTCAACGCCATACCAACGCACCACAGGGGTCACCATTGTTATATGTGTGGTGGCAATTATTTATAAAGTTTAAATTTGGTTTGGGCGGGAAATGAAAGGGGCCAGCCCCCATACCATGTGACCACAGCCCAAAACCGTGGGCCAAACCCTTAACCGACGGGCACAAAATCCGAGGTAAACTGCCAACCGTTCATATGCATTTATTATAACTACAGTCAAGTTGGCGGAAATTTTGGAAGAGCACCAAATTTGGGTGGACCCGCCATATTTGGCGGGCCTAACTGGCTCCAACTAAAGTTAACTGGAGTTTTTTTAGGCTAAACTGGAGGGAATCTTTAATGGGCCATAACTTTGGCTAGGAAAGGCGGTTTTGGACGAATTTTTTTTTGATTTTGGGTATTTTCGACCTTCTGAAGCCATTGGTGCAGGTCTTACAGCCATCTGAGGTCATTTGTAAAGGTTTTGGAGCCGTGAAAGTTCTAGGAGCCACTAGGGCCCAATATTGTGAAGACTGTATAGGGTTGCAGGTATCCATTGGAGGTGAACCAGTAGTCAATCCTGAAGGATTCAAGTGTTCTGAATCTGTTTTTACCATCTATTCCACCTGTAGATGCTTCTATTCAGCTGTATATTCAGTTTGAGCATTTAATTAAAACAAGGACAGGCCCATTTGGGAGCCTTGGACCCAGCAGACATAACCGAGGATGGGTGAACTTCTTCATCAACTTCTTTTGCATTTGTGGTTGATTTATTTTGCAGAAAAAATTCATTTTAGTGTGTTAAACAGTAAAAGGAAATAAATCTGCTATACTTAAGTGGGTCATGAATAGCTAAAAATTTCATTTGTTTATTTTCTGTAAGACATGGACATCTTTTAAACATGTATATTTCTGAATTGAATACCTTGCAAAAAATTTACAAGTAGTTTCAAATTCAGATCAGTAGCCGCCACATCTCTTCTCATAGATAAGCTACTATCACCCTAGCTGGTTTTTCCATTTATGTTTGTAAGCATATTTCAGTATTTTACATTAACGAAATGAAGTATTATTTCCACTGCATCTTTGTGTTTATGGTTATCTCTATAATTTGTTTCATTGCTATTTAAATCTGTATTAGTGGTATCAGAGTGGTTTGTTTTTTTTTTTTTTTCTTTGCATGTCCCCAACGAGGTTTTGATATAAGGAGTTAGGGCTTGAACTAATCAAACCTTTGCAAGACCAGCCTCACAAATCCTGATGACCTCCCATGGTGGATGAAAAGAAAGATGAGGGGGTAGGAGATCCTATCAAAATCTTGCTTGAAGAAGCGCTTGAGTGGCAAAGGAATGCGATGATGGACAACATTGCCCAGATCCTTCAGTGGCTACTCAGAGGCGACGCATCCGCTTCCAACAGCTACTCTAGAAATGCCACACCCTTTAAGGTACAAGTTAATTTTGAAATACCCATCTTCAAAGGTGAAATAGATGCATATGTCGTAGATAAATGGTTAAATCTGCTAGAAGGGTATTTTTCTGTTCATGATTGTTCGAGTTAGGGGAAGATTGTTTTCGCTCTTCTCAAAGCAACCCCCCACGTCAAGGACTAGTGGGAAACCTACTGCGAGCAGAAGCATGAAAGCACGGGCTCACTATTTTCAGCTTCACCCACTTGGAATTCATTCCGAGATGCCATCAAGAAGTAGTACTAACCTGCCAAAAGCTATGAGGACTAATACATAAAGTGGACCATGCTGTGATGGGGAAGGGAGCAAGATGTGTCGGAGTTCACAAACATTTTTCATACCCTTTGCACACAGTTGGGTATCAAGGTCTCTAAGATGCATTTGGTACTCAAATACCGCAACTTCCTACATAGATACATCTAGGAAGAGATGGAGTTCCTAAACATCTCCTCGCTTGGCACAGCGTACCGATATGCTGTCAAAATTGATCAGAAGTTTAAATAGAAGAAACGAGACTTTGGATCGGCAAATCCGAAGCAAGGGAAAGGCTTCCCCAAACTACAAAAAATATGACAAAGCCAAGATGGGGTGACCCAAGACAACTCGTTGAAGTAGCAAGAAATGAACAACACCACAAAGTCAAAGAAGGAGACAGGAAAGTGGTTCGAGTTCCACAAGAGCCCCACTCACAACACGAGTGAGTGTCAGACCAAGCTGTCACTAGTGGCCAAGTTGAAGGCTTCAGAATTAGATGCATGTTCCGACCCTCAGTTAGAACCCGACAAGGGGAATGGCAAAGGGAAGCAGATCATTGAAACGGAGCCCAGCGCCACTGTTTCCACCACCAAGATCTAGAAGAATGAGACCAAATATCCAGAGGAGGGGGAGCGTCTTTTCCACTCACAGATGTGGGTGAAGGGTTTGCCGCTGCAATTCATTATTAACAATGGGAGCCAAAAGAACCTCATTTCAGTAGAGGTTGTGAAGCAGTTGGTCCTATCGACTACACCACACTCATGGCCATACAATATCGGGTGGCTTCACTAAGGACGAGATCTCCGAGTTCGCCAACAGTGCCGCCTTCCCTACAACATCAAGCCCTTTACGTATGAGGTATTGTGTGATGTTGCACCTCTTGATGTTTGTGATGTACTATTATGACAACCATACTTATGGAGGCGACATGCTATGTATGAGTCAAGGCCTCGTGCTATTATTATTTCTTTGGATAATTCATTATACAAGATACAGTAGGTAGCCCCACTTACCGCCACCTCTTTGATCATTGCTAAGAAATGCAACAAGCTCATCTCCCAGACTAGGAAATTCATTTTGTCTGGTTCGCTCATAAAGTAAGGGGAAGATCGTTGCCACATCCATGACCCTTGTGAAGGGTTCCTCCATGCATTAGCAACAAAAACAGAGGGATATGCTCATGAAACAACACAAGAATAACTTCTCCTCACCCATAGGGGCACCACACAAGTTTCAGGTGGGCAACAAACTCTGGTTGCATCGGCAGAAAGAATGCCTTACCAGAACCCATCAGAAGCTCAGACCACTCCGACATGGTCCTTACACCATTGCCTAGCTTGTGGGAAACAATGATTTGGAGCACATCATTCCCTCATTCCTTCGCCTGCACCAAGTGTTCAATGTGTACCACCCTTGACCATGATTTTCACCATTACTGGACACATAAGAGGTTACAGAATAGCTCACCAAGGACCAAGTTCAGCAGATGGAGGAACTCAACGCAATGGGGACCATTGCTTCCTGAGGTGGGAGGAATGATCCAGGTTGATGTTGGTGGCCACCCACCTATCCCACTTGGACCCCCACAAATGTCTCTTTCAGTTTCCTTATTTGTAGCACAATTTACTATTTTTAGCAGTTTTTCGAGTCCTGAACTTCTAGAGCCGTTTTGAGGCCCTAAACGATATTTTTTGGGAAATTAAGAGAAACATGGGTCTTCAATCAATGTTTCACTTCCTAAATTTATAGTCCTTGGATAGATCTTTCTAACAAGCTATTGTGCACATCAAATGGAGATCGTATGCCAAAGTTACGACCCTAGGAAGTTGATGTGCCAATTTACCCAAACGGGGCCCACAGTGTGGCGCTTCATCTCCTAGGGTTAGGTTTTTGGATGTTTAGGGTTTTCCATTATTTCTAAACAATAAATAGGCCTTCGAACCTCATTGTAACATAGTTTAGAGGCATGTAGCTGCCACATCTCTTCTCAGAGATAAGCTACCATCACCCTAGCTGGTTTATTTCCATTTCTGATTGTAAGCATATTTCAGTATTTTACATTAATGAATCAAAGAAGAAGACACACTGCACCATAACCCCAAATATGACACAACCACGTAATGAACTAATGATGATCCTAGACGTCCCAACACTTCCTCTTCAACTCTTGGTAGATAGACACCTGTATAACTTTTACAATGATGATTTTACAATGACTTTGCACAATGATACTTTTACAATGATTGTATGCAGTGCTTCCCACTTGAAGACTTCATATGGTGAACTTCTTGCTACTGTTCTGCAACTTGATTTCTTCTCTTGTCATGCTACCCTTTCTCACTCTTCAGAACATTATATTATCCATCGAGTCTTCTCTTGATGAATATATAATACCTACAAAAAGTCTTCAAGGAAATACCCATGACATGATAATAGAAAAACTTACCTCATCCTGCAAAGCATATGTCAGTGCTCAAAAAAAAAAACAAATTAGAATACAAAGACCCTAATGCAATTAAGAAATGAACATGCATATACAGAAGATACTTACCTGTAGCTTACCTCTGCTGCATCATTTTGCTGCACCTTGCTCTTTGCTGCCCTAGATAGTCGGGTTCTTTGCACCCCTTGACAACACTTGATCTAGTTTTTCTTTCCTTCTAGGAGCACGATATTTAATATGATGTATCTCTGTGATTTCATATCCCAAACATGTCATCTTTGGTCCTGTAGAAACTCTATGAGTCCTTTTTCCAATGCCATAGGTCTGACCCGATTTGGACTCTTCAGGACAAAGTTATGCCCAATCTCTCACAATGACCTAATTATGGACTAGTTCAGTAGAGATAAATTGTACGGTGTGCCACATGTCACTGTTTCCTCCTTCAGATCTAAAGTTTATACACAGAAAACTATAGTTTGTTCACTATCCGCCACTTTTTACAGAATTCCAATCCTCTTCTTTGAGAGAGAGTTATGATGATTTTCCCAAGGTCGCTTCTTTGAGATGAAATTCTGGAGCCTACAAAAGCCTTAACTTCCACAAATCATGTCTCTGAAAATATAGTGAACCAAGATCTGAAACTCGTTCATGATGTTCATCATGATTGCAAATCCAACGGGTTTTCATTTTAGAATCTAAGACTTCACAAAAATGAAGTTATATAGAAAATGCCACTATCACTTTATTTGGAGGGTATATGAGATTTATTTTTATAGAGTTGAGAGGGGCTTCTATATAGAATGTTGGATGGATTTTAGGAGCATAAAAATTATTAACTATTGACTATTCAGTGACCAAAACCAATTATGAGTGCCATGCCACAACCCCATAGGGTTTTAGCCCACTAACTAGGGTTACTAACTTCAAACATGAATATCTCTCAAACCATGAAGAATTACTTGGTGTGCCATATATCAACAAAAACATCTCAACAAGTAGAATCCATATAAAAGATTCTTGACTCAAAATAGAGTAAGTTTTCAAGTCAAAATTCCCTTGCAAGATCAGGGTATCACCTGGTGCTGCTTGGGTTGACATCAATGACAACCTCAGATCATCTTTAGATAAAAAATCTCCCCCTTTGGCATTGATGGCAATGCAAGTACTCCCCCTGCGATTAGGGCAGCTCTTCCTATTGCCTTCTCTCCCCCTTTGACATCAATGGCAAAGGGTAACTCCCCCTGACACACAACCATATTGCAGACCTGTACACACTTTGTTACACAACATTTTGTCATTGTCCCTGTACTCCCTGTTCCTTGATCTTGAAGGACCTTCATGAAGAAACTCCCATATTGTCCCTCTTCATGAGCAGATCAATTCCCTTTTGCATCATTTCCCCTGAAAATTTTGTTTTTCCTAGTTTATAAGACCGACGCTAATGACCTTTGTCTCCCCCGCACCAATGTGAAGAGGTTGGCACTATCCCTAGTGCCGACCAGAGCGATTTCACTGTGTTCCAGTCGCACCAGTTCTATTATGGAAAGTTTTTTAAACTAGGAGTCGAAGCTTCCAGCTCTAGAAGCTTTGTAATGGAAGTTTGGTAAACGGTTTCGCTAGATGGGGCCGAGGATGTCAGTTTGGGCTCCTTTCCCCTATAATGATGGAACTACCTCAAGGGACAAGCCCTTCTCCCATGAGAAGAGGATCCATCTCCCATCTATTCATCCTATATAAGCCTCCCTTCTTCCCAAGCACAAGCTAGTGTTAATATTGGTGTGCTAATGCTATTTTGGTTTGGAGTAGATAGCAAGGTATTACTAGTTGCAACTATCTAGTTGTGTGAGGGAGAAGTGTGATTTGGTTTGGAGTGAAGTCTAAAGGGAAGAGCCTTAAAACTGTTGTTGATTGAGGCCATCATGGGATGCTAGTAGAAGTGTATGGGAGCCTGGGAACCTGGTCTTGTCAAAAGAGGACTGCAACGTCAAGACAAATGGTTGTAAACTCTCTTTGATATTAATATATGCAACTATCGATTGATTTCCTACATGATTTGTCATCTTACATATTCATGGCTTAATGTTTCTTGACTTGTTAAGTAGGTTGAATTAAAATTTGTCTATTATCACGTTCGTTGTTTGTTGTTGTTTACTTGTTTCAGGTGCTTGAATAAAGAAGAAAAAGATAGCTGGAGCAAACAAGCAAGGACATCATCAAACAGGATAAGCAGACTAAGAGGTAGGCCTTCTTAATTGGTTCTCACCTAAGGAAATATTCCATAGAATGTATCTACTGTGGCGAGACCCATCATTGGGCTAGAGGAATTTGTTTGTGTTCACACTTATAATTTTACTTCACCACACACTTCCACTCCCCCTTAATTTTTTGAATAAGGAAAATCTAATGAGAACTTGGGAGAATCCCAAGCTTCTGGTGAATATATTCAAATTCTTCACGAGGTAAAGGTTTAGTGAAGATATCAATGATTTTTTATTTTGTACCAACATATTCAAGCTTGATATTTTTTTGGCAACCTGCTCTCTAAAGAAATAATATTTAATCGAAATGTGCTTTGTTTTGGAATGCATCATAGGATTCTTGGAGATACTGATGGTGCTAGTGTTATCGAAAAATATGGGAATAGGCTCATCGAACTTTACTAGAAGATGTTGAAAAGTTTTCTTCATCCAGAGAACTTGAGTACCACAAGCTATTGTCACGATATATTCTACTTCTGTTGTGGATAACAAGATTGAGGTTTGATTTTTTCTCAACCATGATACAAGACAACCACCTAGATAGAATGCTGCTCCACTAGTAATCTTATGATCATCAATGCTTCATGCCCAATATGCATTTGTAAAGGCTTGAATAATGAGATTGTTTCCCTTGGGATGCCACAAGCCATATTCTGTTGTTCCCTTTAGATATCGACGAATTTTTTTGACGGCAGTAATATGTGACTCTTTTGGTGTTGCTTGGAATCTTGCTACTTGTCCAAATGCTTGCATAACATCTGGTTGGGAGGCTGTTACATATAGAATACTACCAATCATAGATCTATACAACCTCTGATCCACATCCTTAGATGCGTTGTCTATGCTCAATTTGCAACCTGTTACCATCATAGTAAGGACGGGTTTGCAATCTTCCATTTTGAATTTATTGAGCATTTCCTTGATGTACTTCGCTTGACATATAAATATTCCTTTCTCTTGCTGAGATATTTGAAGCCCTAAGAAGTATGTCAACTCACCAAGTAGAGACATCTCAAACTCACTTTGCATCTTTGTAGCAAATTTCTTACTTAGTCGATCATCATTGCTACGAAATATTATATCATCCACATATACCTCAACGATTGTTAAATTATATTTATCTATTTGTACGTAAATATTGCTATCAGTAGTACCTTTATTGAACCCTTATTGATGTAGACATCCATCAAGACAAGCATACCATGCTCTAGGATCCTGCACGAGACCATATAGAGCCTTCTTTAACCTGCAAACATAGTCTTCTTTTTCTGATAGTAGAAAACCTTCAAGTTCTTTGATGTAAACTTCTTCTTCTAATTCTCCATTTAGAAATGTTGACTTAACATCCATTTGGTAGACTTTAATTTTTCGTGGACATGCATAGGCAAGAAACATCCAGATGGCTTCCATTCTGGAAAATGGTGCAAATGTTTTGTCGAAATCAATTCCTTCCACTTATGCATATCCTTTGCAGACTAATATTGTCTTGTTCCTAGTAACCTGTAATCCTTCAACTGTTTTTCTCCCCTTGAACCTTTAGTGAAACTACCATCTTGTTCAAACTACCTTCCTGTCAATCATAGACTTGTGCCATATACTGCTACATAGAATCCTCTTGTACAAACATTAAGGAGTAAACAAGCCAGATTGTTCAAAATAGTGAGTCACCTAATGGGCCATATTGACTTGAGTCATTATCTGAAGCAACTGCTAATTCCTCATGACCTATTTCTTTTACAAATCCTAAAAGCATAACTATTAAAACCTTGTTATCTGCTTTGTCTTCCTATACCTATTTCCTTTTCCAGACCTTCTTATTCCTACAATCTCGAGCCATGTGCCCATAGTTATGACACTTGAAGCATTCAATGTTGTCCATAGCCAATTCCATCTGATTTCTGCAACCACAAGCACTATGGCCATAGTTTTGGCATTTGAAACATTCAATATTTGGCCCATCTAGCACGTATTCTCTTCTGACAAAATCATCGTGGAACCTGTCTTGTGATCCTATAAACTTGCTTCTAGGGTTTTGCAGATAATGATTGTACCTGTAAAAAACTTTACAATCCCTAGCCATATGTCCATAGTTAGCACATAAAAAGAAATAACCATTAAATAAAAAAACATACATGGAATATTTTTCATTCTTCTTTGGAGGTGGTGTTGTAGTTTCTTGTGGTCCTTTGTTCTTGATTGCTTTGGTCTTGTTGTTTGGAGTTGCAACATTCTTCTTTGGATTTTCACTTTGATCAACTTCCTTCTTAGAATCATCCTGGGAAGCTGTGGAACTTGTACCTTCATCAACTGGAGCTTTACCATCTGTTATCTCAAAATCAGGCCCTGATAGGCTGCAGACAGGAAGACTTCAAGTAACTGTTTCAAACCTATTTTAGGCTGAGGTTTAGCCTCCCCAACCTGAGAGGGCTCTCTCAAAGGATTAAAGGTTTTTGATTATGATCAAGATGGCTAACTCTTGTGAAACAACTAAGAAATGAAAATGGTGGAAACACAACTAACAAGTATCCATTGGGCTTATGAAGTCATATATGATTCAGTATTAACATCAGGGTTGGCTTTGCATAGATGTCAAGGCATTCAAATTTCAACACACCAAACACATAGAAGGTAGTTTATGAGTATATGAAGGAAATTAGAGCACTGTAAGCGATTTCTAAGTAATCAGATACTCATAACACTGTAGATAACATGAAAAGAAAAAAAAAGAAACTCACTACATTGAACTCTTTATGATTCTTGAGAAGCATAAGCTAGTACTGTATTACCAAAAAAAACAGTCTTTACATAAGCCAAATATCAGAGCTTTTACTTATAAATTTCCAACCATTATTACATTGCTCTTTCTCCTATATATAGAGCTCTTCTACCTAACTGAGATTCCTCCTCAAGCATGAGGGGAACTCGAATTATCCTTATCATGACAGCTATTGACATATTAAACTAACTATTAAAAGCAACTTACTACTAACTGACAGCTCTAGAAACCTAAAAAAATTAGGATTCTAATTCTACATCACGTTGAACATAGCATTTATTAGAATCAAGATTCATTCTCTACCAAGTGGTTTCCTTCAGCTTTAGCCTTGATGGATGTTTAAAGCTCTTTGTTGGCCCTTACTGTCTTATCTCTTCACTGCTGCTGAGAAATAGGAAACTGCCCCTGTTTTATGCTTTTGGTTTCCTCAAAGATATTCAGAAATAATTAACCATGTTGATCTTCTTGAATTAGTCAACAATCTATTGGAGTGCCACGTCCTTCATGTGCTGTCGACCTTTCCCTTGTTGAATGTTGACACCTGTTACATGATCCTTTGAAGAAATTCCCTTTTCAAAAATTTTCCCTCGGTCTCTCAAAATTGGTTGACTGAGTTTTAATTATGTAGCTACAGCAGTTTCGTAGCGCGCTACGAAACTGCTGTGCGTTAGGCATCATCTTCAGCAGTTTCGTAGCACGCTACGAAACTGCTGTGTAATCACCAAAACACAGCTTAAATATCAAACTCTGACTGTCTTGAGCTTTCTTTTCTTGAATTGTCTTTTTCATCTGCCCTGAAATTACTAGCTGGATATGGATAGTCCACCATAGCAAGGTTACTGTATGCTGAGCTTAACCAGTCTTGTACTTCCTTTGTGCTTTTGAGATCCCTGCACATGCAAAACTTCTTGCTAAGATTTTGTAACCCTTCATCTCTTTCACCATATGTCTCCAATGCTTTCCATGATTGCTGTATCACCTTGAAACAGTTCTCACTTTCCCGTTTGAAATCATTGAAACAAGATTGTAGAATATATCAGATGGTACAATGTCTTCAAACTGCAATATTGGCACAGATGAAGCTAGGGCACCTATTGCAATATGTGGATATTTCAACCTCATCCAAGCAGCTAACATTCCACCATAAGAACCACCAATGTATCTGTTCCACCTGAGCCTCTATACTGACTATCATCTGTTGAAAGGGTACTTGACATGGAACAAACCTCAGAAACAATGGAGTTATAGAAAAAAAAAACGCTGGTTATTCAGCAGGTGCCGTGAAATACACCGAATACAAGACTTGTAGTTGCATGGAATAAATAGTGTGTCAATTTCACAGGCATATCAGATGCAGCAAGTTTCTCCGTCCTCTCTGTTTGAATTTGGTATTTGTCTATCTGCTTTTGATTTCGATTTGACATTTTCTATAAAGCACTTTAGTTCAACTAACCTTGCCAGAGAAGGATCACCTTTGAAAACCCCAACCCAGTTATATTCCAGTAAATACTGTAAATTGGATTCAACTTCTGATGAGCAATCCATATTCATGAATGCTTGCATCAAATCGTTCTGTACACCATGATGATACAGTTTTGTCTGCGAGGTTCAAAATCATTCCTACGAGGGGTGCCAAAATCATTCCATGGTTTATTTTTTCTAAAGATTGACCCTGCTGTTTGAGTGTATTGTCAAAAAGTTCAGCATCTTAATTGCAAATCTGGGATCTGGTAATCTTATCCCATCTCCTTAAGTGAAACAGAAAACTCAGTAATAGTCCAACTCAGGGTGTTAAACAAGCGATTAAGGAAAGACACAAATAGCTTTTCACCCAAGTAGCACTTTTTCCACAGTAAATCTTGAGAAAGATTAGACCAATATTCTCCATGTTTTGATGTTCCAAATTGAGAACCCTTACAAAGCCACAGAAGAATGTTTGTTAATGGAGCCCAAAACTGATTATCAAATGTTGAAAGAAATGCACCAGGCATCCTTTCCGCGGCTACTTCATTCTTTCAATGGCAACCATGTACTCTTTATATTGTACTAATACTGATATGGACTGCAAAAGAACATCTCTTAGATTAAGCAGGTCCTCCTTTGCAATTGCAAAGCTGTCTGGAAAGGAAACTGAATTGAAAAGGGCACATGTGAATTCCGGTTAGATGTGCAGCCAATTGAGTAGCAGCTGAGCCATCTTGCTTTTGGAATGTCTTTGGATCAAGAAAGTACTTGACAATCTTCCAAAAGGTTTCAATAATTCTTGGAGGGTTATACAAAAAGGCAACAGCCAAACGCTCTGGATAGTGCTTTTGTAAAACATTTGCAGTTTCGCGAGCTGTCTTAATGGGCGCAGAATTGGACAATGACCACCCACTGAAGTCGATTAGCCGAACCATCTGTTCCTAACCAGTTGGCAAATTCATAATGGCATTCTCAATAAGATAAACCAGGTGGCACAGTTGATTTTCTTGAGATGTTGTATTCTGTTTTCCAGGCTTCATCAAAAGAACAGTTCACCCATTTCCCAGTACTCTGTAGTCTTTATATCTCCATCTGAGGGTTTTAAGTGTGCAACATGATCAACAGAAATCCGCTCTGCCTCCACAGTCCCTATAATGTTCTGATGGTGAAATTATTCTGAAACAAAACCGCAAATCTGTCTGTTCTGCATCCACCTTAATAAAAAACCAAAAAGGTTATCTTAAAATCATTAAATATAATAAATTGAACAATACTTGGCGGTGATCAATTTTATTTGCCAGCTGTCATCTGTAAGGGGTGCCATTTGACCCAACAATACCAATTTTGTCCATATCTTGAGAAATATAAGCCCAAAAGCTCAATCTTGAAAGAAAACTAAACTCGGACTAACACTAAACCTTTACAATTAAAATGATGTGAACCATTTAGAAATTGTTTCTTAGGTGATAACACCATCTTTAATTGCCTTCATTTTCACTTATTCATATATATTATCTTGTAAGTATTCTTTTTGTGATCCCTTGAGTTTGTTGATCTCATCATGAGTTGCATCAAGTTCTTCTTGCTTTTGAGCAAGATCTTCTTGAAACCATCTTTTCAGGATCTTCCTTCTTTTTTCTGCCTCCTCAACTTGTAGCTTGAGAAGAGTGGTCTTCTCTAATTCTCTGTTGAGAACCTGTATCTGTTCCTTCTGCTTATCATTTTAAATCCTGAGCGTGCTTATTTCTATTGAAGATGTTTCTAATTTATTTTTCTTTTGGTCAATTGCGCTTATGTATCTTTGATCAGATTCCTTCCTTTCGATTTTTGCTTCTTGCATCTGTTGTGCGACCCTGCTAATCTCTACAAATGTTGTGTTGAGTTCTTTTTTATTATGTTGGAATTCTCTCCTAAGGTCTCGTTCGCTGTATTATTTATTTCTTCCAACTTCTTTTGAAATGACTCTTCAATACATTTGTGTTCTTCAGCTTCAATTTTGAGACCTTGAACTTGTTCTTCAAGAGTATTGGAATGAATCTTCTCAGCCTTGAGCTCTTTTATAAGATTGATTGCCTCCATAGAAAATTCTTCTATGGTCAACCCTTCTTCATCATACTCAGAAGGATCTGAGTTTTCAGTAACATGTTGATCTAATTTCTTTGTTGAATAGAGATTATGAAGCTTTTCCCAAAGAGATTTAGTTGTTGAACATTGGCCAACTTTTGTTTTCATAGAATTTGGAAAACATTCAAAATTACATTCATGGCCTTTGAATTGTACCTTTTAGCTTCGTCGGTAGATGTGTCTCCAAAAACAATTGATTCCCATACTCCATGTGCCTGCAAAGATACTTCCATCCTGGATTCCCATATCCAGTAATTATCTGCATCAAAATCAGGGGTTGGTACACAATACTCACTTTCTTGAGATTTTGTTGTACTTGTACCTTCCTTTGAAATCCTTGTAACCTGCTTCTTTGACTTTCCCATCTCTATGCTTTGAAAACTGACTTCCAACGGTTAAGCTGTTACTGAAGGAACCAAGATCTGATACCAATTGTTGGAAAATACTGAGAGGGGGGGAAGAATCAATATTCCTTATCAATTAGTACCTTTAAATATTTTTAGAGCATTATTTAATATTCAATTATCATTAATGTTTATGCTGTAGCAACAGTGAATAAAAGAACACAGGAGGCACAAAAATTTTAGGTGGAAAACCCCCTCCGGGTCAAAAACCACCGAATGATTTTCTAATAATTCTTTAATCTTAAACTCCAATTGAAAAGAAATCTCCAACTTCCTAGAATATAAAAAAGCATCCTTCTCTAGCTCCCATTAGATGGACACTCCAACATCCGAGATTCTTCAGTAGTCAACTGAACAGATGTCCCAACACCCAATGAGCTATAACTCACACTAGCGCCACCCTACCACCTTGAAGTTTTCATGGGCTTGAACCTGTTGGTGACTTCATGCACCAACCTAGCACCACCCTACCACCCTATAGAAGAATAAAATAATAATGGACTCATGTACCAGGGAAAATGGTCCACTTTACAATGATATAGAATGATGTAGAAGAAGAAGACACACTAGACCATAACCCCAACTATGACACAACCACCTAATGACCTAATGATGATCCTAGACCTCCCAACACTACCTCTTCAACTCTTGGAAGATAGACACTTGTACAACTTTTACAATGATGCTTTTACAATGACTCTGTACAATGATACTTTTACAATGATTGTATGTCGTGCTTCCTACTTGAAGACTTCATATGGTGAACATCTTGCTGTTGTTCTGAACCTTGATTTCTACTCTTTTCATGCTACCCTTTCTCACTCTTCAGAACATTAGATTATGCATTGAGTCTTATCTTGATGAATATATAATACATGTAAAAAGTCTTCAAGGAAATACCCATGAGATGATAATAACAAAACGTACCTCATCCAGTAGAGCATATGTCAGTGCTAAAAAAAACAACAAATTAGAATACAAATAACGTAATGCAATTAATAAATGAACATGCATATATAGAGGATACTTACCTATAGCTTACCTCTGCTACATCATTTTGTTGTACCTTGCTCTTTCTGCCCTAGAAAGTCTAGTCCTTTGCACCCCTTGACAAGACTTGATCTAGTTTGTCTTGCCTTCTAGGAGCACGATATTTAATTTGATGTATCTCTATGATTTTAGATCCCCAACATGTGATCTTTGGTCCTATTGAAGCCCGCTGAGTTTTCTTTCCAATGCCATAGGTTTGACCCGATTTGGACTCTTCAAGGCAAAGTTATGCCCAATCTCTCACAATGACCTAATTATGGACTAGTTCCATAGAGAAAAATTGTATGGCATTCCATGTGTCATTGTTTCCTCCTTTGACACTGAAATTGATACACAAAAAACTACAGTCTGTGCACTATTCCAATCCTATTCATTGAGAGAGAGTTGTGACGATTTTCCCAAGGTCACTTCTTTGAGATGAAATTCGGGAGCATGCAAAATCCCTAACTTCCACAGATCATATCTCTGACAATATAGTGAACCAAGATCACAAATTTGGTCACAATGTTCATTGGGATTGTGAATCAAATGGGTTTTCATTTCAGAATCTAGGACTCATAGAAATGAAGTTATAGCAAAAATTCCACGATCACTTCATTTGGAGGATATATGAGATTTCTTTTTATAGAGTTGAGAGGGGCTTCTATAGAGAATGTTGGAGGGATTTTCAGAGCTTAAAAAATTATTAATTATTGACTATTCAATGATAGAAACCAATTATGAGTTCCATGCCACAATCCCATAGTGTTTTAGACCAGTAACTAGGGTTACTAACTTCAAACATGAATATATCTCAAACCATGAAGAATTACTTAGCGTACCATGTATCAACAGAAACATCTCGACGAGTAGAATCCATCATGAATATCCTTAACTAAAAATAGAGTAAGTTGAAAAGTCAAAATTCCCTTGCAAGATCAGGGTAGCCCCTGGTGCTACTTGGGTTGACATCAATGACAACCTCAGATCATCTTTAGATCAACAACTTGAGTCCCTGACTCATCTACGATATCCCCGATACAAAAAATACCCAAAGGAGATGTAAGTGAAGGTGGGCTAAATTCATTTACAGTCTGATGTTGTCTAGTATTTAGCTCCATTTTTACTGGAGTGGTCCCAGATAATATGAGTGCCAAAGGATTTCCCTCGTTAATGACACTAGTTTCGGTGTATGATCTTGGGCAGTGAACTCACAACTTCCTAACCCAAGTTCCTAGCCTAAAATAATATGTGTTTACTCAAAAAAGAGTTGTTGATTGATTTTATTATGTAAATTTTAAATGTACTTTGTTAAATTCTTCGATGGGAGTGTTGACATATGAAGTTATGTGGGACTCTGACTCAAATCATGCAAAACCAATTCTTTAAATTTCACTTTCGATGAATAAGTTTCTTCTACAAGGAATGAGTCATTTATACGTCAATATATATACCATGCATCCAGTACAGTAAAACACAAACACAACCGACAGAACTACAATGCTCTCTAACAACTTTTGAAACCAAATAAATGCAGATCAAACCAAGTAAGCAGAAAATTGTAATTTTTTTGTATTTTCTTTTTTTATAAAAAAAAAAATTTAAGAAGTAAAGTTATTTCTTATAGAATAAAAATTTGTTTAGGAGACAAATATCAATCAAGCATGCACAACCTCAGATATTTGATCATTCTACAAGCAAATTTCCCAACACATGAGGTCACAAAACTATCTGTTTATCAAGAAATGGTCAGATAACACACTTTAATAGAGGGTACAGAGAGTTAGTGACTCCACTAACGCTTTATGTGCAAGGCCACAATGCTTTATAAAGCATTGTTTACACTGGCAGGGTACATTAGTGAGGAATAAGCTTGAAAAATAAGGATGTGGGGATCATATCTAAGGCTGAGCACTGAGAGAAGGGTGCTGTATAGTCCTAAGTGGTTAGAAAGGGGATCAAGAAGTACAGGAAGTCCTGGAGGAAAGAGAGATCTAGGAACTTTCTGGGAGAAAACCGGGAACTAAGTGTAGCCCACAGTGGAATCACCAATTCTTTTATAGGGATTAATGCATGGGTGTTTGGTGATTGAGATACCCTCAAGTATCTTCCAAGGATCCTTGGCAGACAATTAGATTAGCTACAGTTGGCCCAGAGATACATTCACATATCCATATTAGTTTAATGAGAATCAAAGTAAGAAGAAGGATTGTTACCTCAGGTCTTGGTGTGGTGTTGTTGGACAACACAACGCAGTGGAGTGGAAGACCCCTCAGCTAGCTCCAATATCAATACCTTCACATAAACAAGACGAGGCGTAATATCACAACATATAACTTCAACAATCAATACTCTAATACATAAGGATATCTAACTACATACATCTAAGCCACTCATAATCATTAACATTGCATAAACATGTAAATAAATCACAATACCAATGCCATGGGTTGGACAACATAATTACAAGTCTATATTAATGATAGAAAAGAGTGATTACAACCATCAGTTGCATAAGCCTTCCCTTACTCCTCCAACTCCTCTCTCTCTCTCTCTCTCTCTCTCTCTCTCTCTCTCTTCTTAACCTATTGAAGAGAAAATGTCTAATACAAGCTTCGTTAGTCAATAGGCAATCCTTTCAATAGTTTTGACCCCTTTCACAATGGCCCTAGCCTCAAATATATAGCATGAGAGGATAAGCCTTGCCAAATCCTTCATGAGTTCCTTTGGGAAAAAGAAGAGATGTTTCCATGCTTTAGTGCTCTTTCCCCATTTGTAGACTCCATTAGGAATAGTAATTCCTCCAAACAGGTCGAATATGGATGTTTCCCTACTTTTATGAGCTGACATAGGAGTGAATATAGGGATATTTCTCAGTCAACTTGCTCCTTTGACCTTCAGAAACTCACTTAAGTTGACTAACTCTCTTCCCAAGGCAACAAATAAAGTTACCCTAGGGACTAACACACCTAATGCATGGATAGGAAGCTTTATAAAGCAGGTTTCTAGTTCCTAGAGAGTGTTATCTTAACAAATAGGCCTGTTAACTTGGTCAGTCTTTCAATCATCTTGCCTTCTCCTCTGAGTTGATGAGGAGGTCATTTTCCTGTATAACAGGGCTTGAAAAAGTGGCTTAAATCTCGAGGTTTCTAGAACAAAACTGGAAATTGTTGTCTCTAGTTACTGGCAGGTAAGCCTATGAGAGCGACTTTGGGTTTCTATTTGCTCCCTTGCCTATAGCATGAGAGCAACTAAGGCCTAAGATGTATAGAACATCAGTGGGACCCAGGGACATGTTGTCTGAATGGCTGACATGTATCCTAAGGATTCTAAAGCTGATATTGAATGATTGTGTGTGATGTTTTTGTTGATTCCACTTCCTTAAGGTCACATAGGAAGTCAAATCTAATCATAGTGGTCTCTCGTCTCATGTTTAACCTGATTGGCTAGTTACTTGGGTAGATAAGGGAGGAGAGTGTTACATAGTGGTATTAGAGCATTTTTCAACCCTCAGACTGGATGGGTGGTGTGCGTTGGTCATGCATGCATATTAGTTTCACGTGTGTTTCTTACACTTGCATTTCATGTTCTTGTTGCATTTTCTTGATGATTGATTATGGTTGTAGTAATGTTTCCATGGAAAATTGGATATTGATTTTGTGGAATGAAGTTGTCATGACTATATGAATAGTTACATATTGTTACATGTCACTTACATGTTGATTTTATGTCTCCTAATTACATCCTTGTATGTTAGGTTACATTCTTGAATATTTTGATTACATGTATCAGTCTTGTAGATTGATTACAAGAATTGACTGCTTACATTCGACTACATGCATTTATGTGTATGTGTAGTTGGTTAGGCATTGCTTATACATATTATTGGTTGCATGTGGCAATGTGTACAATGGAGTAATGGTTTTTTTCATGCATGAGCTCATAGCATGCATTGTTGATATGGCCTTGCATCGATGGCTGGAACCTAGCTAGAATTATTTTTCTACGTTGATGCACTTACTTGTTATATGTCTATATGATATTATGTCTATGTTATACATGTATCATGCTGATTTGGTGATCTTACAGACAAGTTATCCTCCCCGAATGATCCAAAAATGGATCCTAGATAAACCTCTAAGTCTAAAAGACTTCATGCAAGAGGTAAAAGGTGCCAAATAGCACAAATACTTTGTAAACTAGAGGAAAAGGAAAGTCGCAGGCTGCTCTTGGAAATAGTCTCATTGCAGAGATCTCCTCATTCTGAATCCAACATAACTTGAATGGGCAAAAACAAACCCCAGATGAAGGAGTTATTGTAAAATCAAAATTGCCCAATGTCCTTAGAAAATGAGACAATTTCATTAAATTTTGAACTACGTTGAAAATTTTGATTTTTGTATAGGTTCATGGACCAATCCACAACTCAAACGTGGCAGGTTGGGATTGGGCCACGTGGCCTTGTTTGATTGATCAAAGAGGAAATATTGCATGAACGGATTACACTATCGGGCCTTAAAAACTTGAAGAAAACCATGAAAATCATGCTAACGGAGGCTTAAACGATGGGTGAACAGGGGCCATCAGATCTGGCTGATCAACGGTCTAGATTCGATCGGCATATCGCATCGGTGGTGATCAGTGGGTCTGATCGGAGGCATAATGAGATGGATCGGGGCGATGTGATGGAGCGATCGCCAAAATCGATAGATTGCCATTAGCGAACACCCTAGAGCGGGCATGTTATATATATATATATATATATATATATATATATATATATATATATATATATATATATATATATATATATATATATATATATATATATATATATATATATATATATATATATATATATGCAATAGTCCAACTGTGATCGCCGATATCAGTGGATCAGCGTCGATGATACCAAAGGGGAAGCCAAAGGGCCATTGCGATATGTGATGTGATAGCCAGACATGACATGGCTCTAGGCAATAATGGATATATTTTGAAATCTGCAAAATACCATTTTTCTATGTATTTAGTGTATTTCACTTATTAAGCGAAATACAAAGGGGAAGCGATGCAATGTAAACCGGACCTGAAAGGGTTCCGAAATGGAAATGGATAACATTTGAAATCCTCCCGTGCCATGTTATATGTATTTTCGCATGCTTTAATGCATTATGAAATACAAAGGGACAGAGCCTTGCGACATGCGATAGAGATCTACGGGCAGACCCGATAGGAAAATAAAGTGCGATTATGAATATTTAAAGTCTGGGAAGAACAGTGCTTTGTGGATTTTTCCGTGTATTGCAACGTTCTCTATGTAAAACACAAAACGACTGTTTTTAATGGATTTCAAGCACCGATGCCCTCATCCGTTACGGAACAGGTGGCTGCCTGCCCAAAGGGTGTTATGCAATGATTATTGAACGCTCAGGAGAGGGATTTGAGCGGACCCAAAGCCGGAGGACAGAGAGCCCGAAAGGGAAAACCAACAGACAATGCCGATTTGGCTAAAAGCCATGAATTTCGAAGACTATGGGGCGCTGAGTTAATGTTGGTGGCCGAGTTGCTGTTGAAGGGTTGTTGGGTTGTGAATGGGGGCTATTATTGATCCTTGAGGGGTTGCTTCTGAGCAGGAGCCAAAGAAGGAAGCTCAAAACCAAAGGGACAGTGCAGAAGCCCAGGGAGTCACTTGGAGTACAAGTGAAAATGCCAAAGAGAGCTGTAACTAGCCAAAAGGCGGAAAGAAGTCAGAACTAAGAGCTAGAGCTTCAAGAACCAGGGGATTAAATGGAGTCTGAAGCCATTGTTATCGTGTAAATAGCAGGAGTTGAGTCAAATAACTTGTAAAAGATTTACACTATAATCCTAGAGAGCCTAGTTAAGTTGACTAGAGCTCACGGAGATGTAGCCCAAGAGTTGTGGGTGAACTCCTAATTAATATTGTTGTTCATGTGTTTGCTTTATAGTTGCATTATTACTGCTGCATTATTCACTGTTATATGAACTTATATATATATGTTCAAGTACATTTAAATATCAGTATGCACAACAGATTTTAAAGCACATAAGCACGCAACCGTAAATACAAGCATATGCCTATGTTTTCAAGCATTTCTTATTTCCGCATCGGTTAATCAAATAGACTTGGGGAAATTCGAGCTTTGGAAGTGGGAGAGGTTCTTGTGAGCTAGACAAGAAGCCTAAAAGCCCCATTTTTAGATCATCGGGCTATACTAAGGTACGTTGATTTATTGTGATTTGGTTTATTTGACATATTATGCATTGCAGGAAAGAGATCAAATGGCTAGCACGATGGTTGAGTACGAAGACTCTCCCTATGAATCCGAAGAGCAATATGGTGTTGGGACTCTTCCAATTTGGTAGTTACATTGAGAAGTTTTAAGGAAGAGATAAGGAGTTGTAGGGTAGATAATGACCAGATCATATAGGCACAAGAGAAGCATGTAGAGGTTAATGCTATACTTCTTCAGAGTTTTTCAGACTTGTAGCAACAAGGGCCAATTCAGATCAGCCATGGACATGGGGATGGAACTAATGGGGCATATGGAAGTAGGTATCCTAGTAGACATAGGTCAGATAAATCTGACACAATGGGAGATGGGAGGTTGTTCGACACTCCAGATAGGAGGGGAAATGAGTACAAGTAATATTTAGTTGTACTTCTGATAGAAATCATGATCATCATCACTATCATCCTTATAGGAGGAATGATATGGGATACTTTCTGGATGAATTCAAGAAAGAAAAACCACCTAATTTTGATGGAGATGTGAAGAAGCTGGAAGAGGAAGAGGATTGGATACTTGGGATGAACAAATTATTTGAGTTGCGTGAGTAAACAGATAACATGAAGGCCATAATAGCTATCTTCGAAGATGAAAGGTAAAGCAGACATCTGGTGGGAAGATGTTAAGCGGGTCAGAGACATCAAGACATATGACTTGAGTTGGTGGGAGTTCAAGAGGATTTTCAGGAAGAAGTACTTGTCAGAGAGGTACTACGATAGTAAGGCTAAAGAATTCTATGAGATAAAGATGGGATCAATGATAGATGAAGAGCACATGACCAAGTTTTTGGAGCTATTGAGGTATGTACTATATCTTACTGATGACAAGGATAAAGTTCAGATATTTGTCAGTGGTTTCTCATTAGCATTTAGAGATCGGATTGAGGAAGATGAGCCTCGGCCACTTGAGGAAGTCATTGGGAAATTGAAGCATTACTATGAACAATCAAAGCATAAGAATGAATCTCAACATGGATGGAAGGGAAAAGACAAAGGTAGAGGTAAATGGAAGCCTAAGAGAACAAGGCCTCATAATGAATATGGGAAGGAAAATATGACACCACAAAAGAAGTTTAATGCAGTTAGATAGCGACATGGGTCACAAAAAGAACATCAAAGAGGTGAGGGCACTGGTCGGTTGGAGTGTTGGACATGTGGTGAGGAGCACCTGAGGAGAGATTGTCCACAATATCAAGGTGGTAGGCTAAGATATATAGTGCACATGAGGCACAAACCGTTGGGATTTTGGTCAGAGTATTCCACATATTTATGTAGCACTAAACAATAGACAGGAATAACACCAGACATCTATCATTGAGATGGACGGTAAGCTTTGTGATCAAGTTATTTATATTTTTATTAACATTGGATCTAATTATAGCTATGTCAGTCCTGATTTGGTGGATAAGTGTGGTTTGAGTAAGGAATTGCATGCAGAGTCCTGGTTAGTGCAATTGGTTATAGTTACAAAGAAGCGAGTTCATCATTGGTTAAGAGCTTGCGCATTTGACTTGAATGGGATTCCTACCACAACAAATCTAAATGTATTACCCTTGGAATCATATAGTATGTTGTTGGGCATGGATTGGTTGTATCTTCGTAGAACCAAGCTAGACTACTATGACAAAGCCATTGAGTGTGTTGATGATAATGGGGAACCAAGAGTCTTATAGGGTAAGAAGAAAACCACATCAGTTAGGATGGTGACAAATATGCAAGAAAAGCGTAGCCTTAGGAAGGGTTGTATGTTATTTGCAGTACACATTTCTAGTGATAAGGGTAAGGAGGTTGAGGATGAAGATGTGTTGAACAGGTACCCACTTTTGTAGAATCTTCAGGATGTATTTCTTGAGGACATCATAGAGTTTGCACCTCATAGGGAGGTAGAATTTTCTATTTAGTTAGTGTTATGGGAAAATAAAACATAAAAATCACCTTACAAGATCAGCATACCTAAGTTGGTTGAGTTAAAGTTGCAGTTGGAGGAAATGTTAGAAAAGGGATACATTAGGCCAAGTGTATCACCTTTAGGAACATTGGTATTGTTTGTGAAGAAAAAATATGGTACTCTCAGATTATGCATTGATTATAGGCAGTCGAACAAAGTAACTGTCAAGAATAGGTACCCTTTGTGTGAGGACTGATGACTTGTTCGATCAACTAAAGGGAGCAGCAGTGTTCTCGAAGATTGGCCTAAGATCCAGATACCATCAGGTACGCATCAAAGAGGAGGACATTTACAAGACTACGTTCAAGACCAGGTATGGACATTATGAGTTTGTTTTTGTTCCATTTGGCTTAAATAATTCTCCAACTACATCCATGTGTGTTATAGAAATTTTTGGGCACTGCAACCCCAAGCATAAAATGTCCATAAACCAAGGGCTCTTAAGTCCCTAAAAGTGTTGTTACAACCGATAAAAGAACAAGGTCAACTGATTACAGCTTCTCCTAGAAGTTCTCCATGAAAAACTACTCAGGTCTGGTCAAAACTGGATCATTTCACCTGCTCCATAGGTAAAGTGCGTTGCATCTCACCTAAATACACACAGTGGGTGCGTTGCATTTCAAATAGCCCTTCTATGGGGTGCGATGGGTGAGAAGGGACAAATGGCAGTGTCAATCCGCGAGGTGGAGAAGCATGGAATCTTCCAGAAACTTCTCTTGTGACACTTGCCTCTCTGAATTCGACCAGGGATGAGTAAGAGATCATCAATCTCCAAGTGGAACCAAGAACTATTAGAGGGAAGACACTAATCAAATCACAAGCTGACTCATCTCCCTTGTAGACATCTATATATGGATCCCTTATCCTAGATATCAAGAGGCTGGAATTTTTCATCTTGTCAGGAATTGCTATTGGTTTCTTGAGGCAACATCATAGTGTTGGGTGATCTAAGCTTTTCATGAGGTGAAGAAGGGCTTACTTGCTGAGAGGATGGTGCTGGGTCAGAATAACTAGTTGTAACTCTCTTGGCTCTTTCTTGATTATCAATAAAGCTATTCAAGTTTTCCTCCACGCTCTTGTGTAATTTATGTTTCATGCATTTTTATGGTCAATTTACATCTAATCCTAGATTGTTTATGATAATAGATCCATGTTCTCGGATAGTGTTATGCTGCTTTGATTCTATAGGTACTCTGTGAAGCTGGGTATACAAGAAAATGAGTAGCAAAGGACTATCAGAAGAGAGAGGAATCAAGCACGGAGCCAAGCGCAAGACAGAGGTTGGTCTCCTTTATTCTTCTCTCATCTATCTTTCATAAAGGAAAACGAAAGTAGTTTTACTTTGTTTGTTTCTAAGGTAGCTACCAGCCTTAGTGGTATTAGGAGTTCTGCATAGACACTTTTCCCTGTAACAAAATGGTGACTCCACTGGGGAACAAATAGATTGATTGTTTATCTACATTTGTTTACTTTATAAACTTACAGACAGAGCCTGAAGTCAAGCCAACTAGCCTTCGAACTACATTTGCTATGCAAATGCAAAGTAGATCAATGTTGCTTCAGTCAATCTCTGGGTTTTGTTTATGAATTAAACAACTGATTTTAAAAGCTTTCTAATTGCCCTCGTGGTGGCTCTAGTAACGTCCTTAGATCTACCCCTGTGATTGATTTACTGATTACCACTTGCTCGGCCAAAATCCCTGAACTGAACTACAAACTGTGACCTGGAACCCAGTCAAAGTCTCGTCCCTGGTCCAGCGCACTGTTTGTTCTGTGAATCTCAAATTCAACACACTTCCCAAGTGTAGTAGGTGCGCTGCATTTCAAATTCACTGTGTTACAGGTGCGCTAATCAGACAAGGCCTTGTTCCTAAATGTTTGTTTCTTTGTCCACTCTTTTCAGATCTATTCAAGAGTTTTGCTGCCTGTAGTCAGTACACCTCTGTTTCAAACCCCTTTCCTTGCTGTTATTCCGCCTCCATTGTGCAAATAACTGTAAATGTTTTTATGTATTTGTTGAGTCATTTTCAGTTCTCCTTTACAAAGAAGTAACATAATTGTACTGTCGTTTCTTGATTTGAAAGTGTCACAATTGTCGTTTTCAGTAATAGAAAAGGACCTGATTGTTCTTGATAGTCGATTACCCCATTACTATTGTATTTGATCTGAATTAGTAGTTTTTCTAGTGTCGAAAGCAAGTTTTCATTTCCAAATCACAAAGTGTTGTTATTGTCTTCATTTTGATTTTGAAAAGAGACTTGTTAGTAATTGTCGCTTTGAAAAATAATTCAGATTTGTGCATTAGCTTTCTTTTTATCATTCACATATTAAGAAGGCTGAAAACAAATACATGCATGTGCATTTGCATTTAGACTGTTTGATTGGTTTGATTTAGGACAGTGCATATAGTGTGTGCTCTTTTCTCTTTGTTGAAAGAATACTGTCTCTCTTTCCTTAGTAGCTAGGATTTTCATTGCACAAAGAAGATAAAACGACTGTTTATCATCTTATATTGCATTTTAGGAATTGTATATCTACATCACGCGGTGAACCTGAAAGGAAAATTTCTTAAGCAAGATCAACTATAAAATAAATTTAACGAATCTAACAATGCTTTGGAACCTAACGCACAACATCTAGAAGTCTAGGCTAGAGATGTATTCCGGCGTCGTAAAGCCTGGTAACTGTTGTTCTCACTGTTGGTTGGGTGATTCCTCCACTTTGAGACGATAAGTGCCAGTACGGACTTGTGCTCCCACGTACCGTCAAGTATATTTTTGGAGACCACAATAGGCTTAATCTTTTATCCATAGGAAGCCGTGTCTGCTGCCCTATCGATCACAATGCACTAAACACAACATTCGGGAAGATTGACTGCCGTATCGTAAAAATTATTCTGCAGTTTTTTGATTGGTTTGGTAATCCCTCTGCCTAGATTTCTAGAGCAGTCCCTTTCGTTCCTTTTCAAACTCCTTAATGGAAAAGGTCCATCTGAGCACTTTTCACTATAGGCTCATTAAAAATCGAAGGCGACTAGAGTCATCTTTTGTTTTTTCTCGACTCTTTAAAATTGAAAAAACAAGTTGTGTCAAAGCGTCTAAAATTCATCTAATTCAAAAACATACTTCCCCTTTATTTTTGGTTGATCGAGTAATCCACAATCATGGAAGAAAGTCAATTGAAACCCCGTCATTCGCGCAGGCTTACGAGTCAACCGTCTTTGTCTCCAGAATCAAAACTATCACGGACAAAGCAAACTCATTTAATCGGTTCCAAATCTCCTGGTAAAGTTAGAACAAGTGTTCCAACAACATCAGAGACTCCGGTTACTCCAAACATTTCTGGTATCCCTGCCTTTACAGAAGAAGTTCAACAGCCACCGAGGGACAGTAGCTCTGATCCTAGTTTGGAGGTAAAGACTTGTGTTACTGAACCAATTTCATCTACAACTGGTTCAGAGAGTGTTATTCCCCAAACATCTGTCGCTACAGATTCCATACCTTCTTCGGCACTAGAAATATTTTACGGACCTGACGGTCTACCTCTTCCACCTGGTCTGATTGCTATAAAAGATATTGTGGAGGATCCTCCATCTAGTACTCCATTGCAATTTGGAGTCGGGATCACTCTGTATCCTTCTTCATCAGAAATTAGTCTACCACCAATGGAAGCTCCTGTAGAATTGCTAGGACTGTGTCGTCTGACACATTGACGACATAACTTCCTGCTATCACTCTAGCAATGTTCGTTGGTATACCATCTATCCCAACTAGCTCTCAATCACTAGAAGGGGCCCACTCAGGGGCTATTTCGACAGTATGGTCCGTTCCTGTTTGTTCATCTGGAATAGTATCCGGAAACTCTTATGTTGAGTCTCAACAAATTGATCCTTCAGGATGTCAATTTGGGTAGTCTGGTCCTCAAGGGCAAACAATTCCTTTAAGTACCGAATTACCACCGTATGGGGGGTCGTATACCCTTTCATTGTCTCCTTCAGGAGGACAGCCATACGGGAGTTCACAACAAAATTCAGGTTATGCTGGAATTACATCTAGCGGTTGGGTACCAATACTACCTCAACAACCAAGAGTTGTATATTCGATGCAACAATGTTTACCTATGTCAAATATACCAACTACGCCAGCTGTTGTGACGGTGTCGCAAGTACAAGCACTACCTGTTGTATGCCAACCTCAGGTTTCTCAGGTTATAATGCAACAACCTCTTGACCCTGCGACTCAACCACAATCGCCAACTGGTGGAATGACACAGGCCCAAACGGGTACAATTACCCCTCATCTTGGTCAAACAATTAGTATCGGGCAACAACACATGGCTTCACAACCATGGCTGGTGCAATACCAACAACCGCAATTCCAACAAGTATACCAAGGATCTAAGCAACATATCTTTGCAAATAGTGGGCAGCCGTATATTCAAAACAGTCAAAATCAACCATTTTACAATGGTTATGCCCACCAACCTTACCAAAGTTACCAACATCAAATGCATTATGCTGGTATGCAAAGATCCACTGCTCAGGCGATTCCATCTTATCCTAGGTATGCTTCGCCTAACCTGAATCAACAGTTACCCTTCGTGGCAAATTTAGAGTTACTGGATTTAAATCGGTTAACAAATGATCCAATCGCTTACGCCCCTTGGTGGCCAGCGATTCCGCATAAATTTCCATCAGATATTCCTAAATTTAATGGAAATGTGGGTGAAGATCTGTCAAATCATGTGATGACCTTTCATCTGTGGTGTTCATCAAACACCCTAAATGATGATTCGATTAGGCTTCACCTTTTTTAGAGGACGTTAACTGGTCCGGCAGCAAAATGGTATATCGAATTGCTTAGAGCTTCGTTTGACAACTTCAGTACCCTAGCCACAACCTTTTTAACCCATTTTCAGTTACCGATAAGGTATGAAACGGGAACAAAACTTCTTACCAATTTCAAGCAAACAACAACCACTCACATATCCGATCATATACATGAGTGGCGACGTTGTCATAGAATGGTAAAAACGTATGTTCCTGATCAGCTTTTAGTTGAATGGTTTATTAAGTCATTATTGCCTTCCATCACAGAAGATGTGGCAAAAGGGGGAGTCGTCACCGAAGATCAAGTTATCGCTCGTGCGCAATATTTAGACTTGATTTACACTCAGTCTGGCACGCTCTACGATAAAATACCTGACGCTCCCAGACCAGAATTCTTAGTCCCTCCTCCTCCTAAATCAAACAATGACGCTCATGCCGGCGATGGCGTGGTTGGTGCAAAAAACACGAAATCGAGAAAGGCTACATCTAAAAAGACCCGTAAGATTTCCAGTCAAAATGCAAAAGAAGAACTTCTTGCCTCAGAAGTAAATTCTGTCTCGACAGATAAAGGCAAAGAAACCAAGCAACCAGGAGGCAAGTGTTACACTAAAAAATGTCACCATGGCTATTTACAGTTAGTATGGCTCTATCAACAGTCATGCTATCCTCCTGGGCAAGTCTTGTGCCTCTGCTCTCCATGTCAAACTCCAAAAAGAGAGAAAGTATTTGTAAATATGTTTATCTCTGGGTACGCAGATTTTCTCGGCCTTACCTGCGTATACGCACCTTATGTTCACAAAAACTGCGTACTTGTACGCTCTGTATGTAAAGCGATAGGTGCGTACCCCTGTAAAGGTCAAAAGGCGCAAGTTTCACTCCAAAAAAGTTACTTGTGGTCATTTCTAGAGGCTTCTAGAAGCATGTTTGACGTGTATGAAGCGCCTCCAGATGGTTCATGTATCCCTACCAAAGAGGAACTTATCCCATCAATAAGGGAGATATCCCATCCAAAGAGGGGATTATCCCATTGATGGTGGACCTGATTAACTTCCTCTTGAGCACTATAAATACAGGCATTGGGCCAGAAGGAGGGGAGGTTGAAAGATAAACATTTCTAAGGGTAGATGCTGCTGGAATTAGGACTCCCATTTAGAAGCTTGTGAGGAGAGATTGCCATCTTTGCTTGTTCTATTTGGAAGTGGGTGAGCTTTGTCAAAGTAAAGGAGAACTCTTGATGGACCCTGGGAGGGACTTGCACGACACCAAGGCTCAGGTTGTAATTGTTCCTTTTGTTTCCTATTAATGCAAATGAGTCCATTCTTCTCAATAACTTGTTATTTATGAGTTGTTTCATGTACTCCTTGGTCTATGTGTTAAATATGTTTTATTTTATGAGATTATCAAGTGCTATTTAATCGTTTGATTGTTAGCGAATGCAGGTTTCGAAGTGAAGGAGGAGCTCATCCGGATCAACGAGGCTGGACTGCTACAACAGCGTTGGACTACAGGTAGGATCTAAACACTTGATTTCTCATATAGTAAATGCATGTTTAGAGAAGGATTGCTCTTGTTTGTCTTGTTTGTCACTAGAGAGTCTTAGGCTCCTAGGGAGGTTGGTTGTGTCCGCACTATCGACTCTTTCCGCCTGACAAAATGGTGACTCCACTGGGGACTCCATTAATGTGTTTGGGTTCTTTTTGATTTGATATTTTGATCTGAGAAAAATTGCTTGTTTTCTGATTTTTGGTTGTCTAGCTGTGTATTTGGGTGGGTTAGCTTAGAGTCAATTTAGTTTTTTATTTTTCTAAGCTTTGCCAGCAGTACACAGTCTCTGGGTTTAACACAGTGCGTACTTGTACGCACTGCGTCTTTGCGCATAGTGCGTACCCGCGCCTGTATGAATAGATGACCTGCGTACCCCTGTCAATTTTGAGAAAATTTCAATTTTTGCTTTTTTCTCTTTTAGTTTTTACTTTTACTTTGTTTTTACTGCCCAGATCCATCAGTTTTCTGCCATAAATATTCACCTAAGCTTATTTCATTGGCATTCCTGCTCTAAGCTTTCATCAATTGGGTGTCTTGAGTCTCTTTTTGAGAAATTCTTGATTTGTTTTCCTTTGGTCATTACTTGGAGGTTTTTCTTTGGTCATTACTTGGGGGCTAAATTGTGTATGAGTGTTAATCGCCTTTGAGTGTTTTTATTTTTTTGATCTTTGGAACTCTCACCCAATTTTCTCGACCTGCACTTGATTGGTTCTTAGATTACGTTAGAATCATCTTGTGTTTGAGATTTCTCTTGCATAGATCACATTTGCATAATTAGAATTCTCATTTTCAGAATATGAATGAAAAATGTGCATAGATTACATGTGCATACTTTTCAAGTGAATTGTGCTTAGATTACAATTGCATAGTTTACATTCTGAAAAATCAATCGTAGATTTAGATCAACTTTCTTTGATTTGAATTTACATAAAAATAAAAATAAAAAAAATGGTTTGGAATTGATTTGCATTAGTTTTTCTTGATAAAATTAATGCATTAGAGAATTTGTTATATTTTCTCTTAGTGATCAATTTTTGCATTGTTGGAAGTGAATGGAAACTCTCTCCTTACTCTAGATAGGATTCATCGAATTGAAAAGATTACATTATCATATTCGATTGCATTCAGTTGAGTCGGGTCATAACACCATTGGTTTCGTATCCATTTACCCTTTTGAGTAAAAACAGCCTTAATAACACAACGCATAATTAAAATTCATCTAGTAATTTTTACATTTCTAGGGCTCTGAAACACCAACATAGATCAGGCTAGTGTCTTGGAGTAGGAGAGTAATTAACTCTCCAAGACAGTAAAACCAAACAAGTAGCTCATCTTGTGGTAGGATAAATCCAACTGTTACATTTATGCTCTGGGAAAGCTCCTCTTAAAGGAGAAGCACGAGACCGTGTCCGAACCAGTGAAGGGATCAATCATCCTTCATTGGGAAAGACGCCAGATACGCACGTACTACAAACGATAAACCTCGGATTATTGTCGAGGAGCCTGGGGTCACTTGTCGGTAAACCTTGGATTATTGTCAAGGAGCCGGCAAGGGGATTGAGCTTGTTACTCTGCCCTTGTGTGCTATCGGGTCGTAGACTGTTCCCCCAGGTGTATTTGTTGCTGTTGGTGACCTTAGTGACCATTATCTTTAGGGTTCTACCCAAGGTGACGGTGGAGGGAAGATACCACTGTACCTGGAGCAGACGTCGGCTAGACTCACTTGGATTTTCTAGGTGGTTCACTTCACTCGAGACGGTTAAAGTGGAGGAGCTTGGTCCAATCTATTCATTAAGCAGGTTGCTGAGGTAATTGTTCCACCTGCCACTTCTGTACTGAATTCTGCGATGTTGAGCTTCATCACCAACTAGTGTTTTCGGTCCGGAAGGCTACTGTTTGTGTGTGGTTTGACTCCTAGATTTGATAGCGCGTGTTAATTTGTTTGTTTTTACTTTTAGAGACCATAGGTGTGAATTGTGAATTTTAATTGTTAGGTGTGAATTATGAATTGTTAATTTTAGTTATAAATTGTTAATAAAATTCACTGAAGTTGAATATAATGGCAAATGTTCCGGAATTTACCAACCTAGGAACCCCTCCTAACGAGAATCCTAGTACTTTTCCTTACTTTGGAAATGTTGGTCCTCCTTATATGGCTACTTTGTCATTACCTGGATTTACAATAGGATTACCGATATGGTTATTTTCAACTTCGTTGGCCCAAAGTACTCCAATTGTTCCATCTCAACCGGATGCTTCACCTCAACAGGGTTCACCATCTCCACATCACCAACCTTCTGTTGACCCTTTACCTCCTTCGCCTAATTTTTCTTCCTCCATTTCTTCCTCTTTGCCTGGTAAAAGCCTTGATGCTAGTAACCAGGAGGCTAAGAAGAAGAAGAAAGGGAAGAAGAAGAAGAAGAAGAAGAAGAAGCAAGATAAGAAAGAAGTCAACCAACCAACCACGACTGTAAGTGTTAGTGGTGTTGAGGAAAACTCCGACATGCATCGTAAACCCAAATACCCTTGTAGGCTTTGTAAGGGTGACCACTTCCTTGTCAATTGTCCTGGTATACTAAAGGTCTTGGAAGTATGGTCAGAAAAATCTCATCAACTTTCCGTTGATCCATCAACTAGTGATAGTCAGGTTCCTGGGAAAAAGGGTAAAGTTAGGTTTCCTTGTAAGTTATGCAAAGGGAGTCATCAAACTCACGTTTGCCCTCACATGGATGAAGCCTCAACATTGTTGGAAAACCTTACTGTTCCACAGCAAGAATTTCCAACTGGTTACCGTAATCTTTCTCCCAACCTACCGTCAACTGACGGAGTGATTGATTTAAATTCAAGTATAGTCGATCACACTCTCCCATTGGAGAGTGAAACTCATGTCACTCAGGTTGATGATCCATTAGTTGATCAAGTGGTCGATTCAATTTCACATTCGGTCAATCCCACTTTCCATTTAGAGAGTGAACTTCATACCGCTTAGGTTCTTCTTGTTACATCAGATTCTTCTATGCCGGGGGGCATTTCACCTGTTTTTATAGAACCCCCTCCAAGCACTGAGGTCTTTTCTTTTGATTGGAATAGACTGACAGAACCTCGTATTCCTTCCTCCATCCCTTTCCAAATCATTGTCAAGGCTGGTGGTAGGGACATACATCATACTCAGGTAGATGAAGGTGCTTCTGTTAGTATTTTATCCTCAACTGTTTGGAAAGCTTTGGGTTCCCCTCAGCTTGCGCCTATTATGCAGAATCTGAAAGCTTTTAACAGAACCATTAGTGAACCTTTAGGGATCCTTCCTAAGTTTTCTATTACCTTGGAAGGTAAAACTGTCTGTATTGATCTTATGGTAGTTCGAGGTCCCTTGGATTTCAATTTACTCCTTGGGCGAGACTATGTTTATGCAATGAAAGTTGTCGTATCGACACTCTTTCGCGTGATGTCTTTCCCTCACAATGGCAGTATTGTGACTGTAGACCAGCTTTCGTTCCCTAGTCTTGTTTCAGCTACCAATAATATGACACCCCTAAATGTTCCTGATTCTAAAGTGGTATCTACCCTGCCACGGGTTAATTATGTGGCAACTGGTCCCATGTGTTATAGACAATTTTGTGCCTTACAGTATCAGGCATGAATTGTCAATAATCCAAGGGATCCAAAGTCCCTAAACATGATGTTCCTACCCCTAGAGGAACAAGGTCAGCAAACCAACAGCTCTCAGATTAGTTCTCCACCTGAAAACACTCAAAAACAAGCAATCCTGAAATCAAAGCAGGTGCTCCACTAGGCTTCTGCGCTGAAACTCAACTCCTCCATGGTGTACCTGCGTTGCAAAGAAGGTAGAACAAAGGCCACCTGCGCTGAGCGAGATGGGACAAGTGGCACACTGAGTCATTGCTCTAGAATCTTCCAAAAATGACACTTGGATCAGGGATTTCGCCTTGTGATGAGTCAGAGGCTCTGTTTCTCCAAGTGGACTCAAGAACTGAAGATCAACTGAAGAGAGAGAGGACACAAGGCAGCTACACATCAGTTGCAAGCTGACTCATCCTTTCTCAATTCATCTATATATTGAGCTCTCTCCTATGAGCTCAGGAGGCGGGAATTTTGTGCAAAGTAATGATATGCTGTTGGTTTCACTATAGAGCTATTGGGTGATTGCTTGAAGGAGGTGAAGAGGAGAAATTCTTTCTGCTGGGAGATGTTGCTGGATTGGGGCCTTCAATGGTTGTAACCTTCTCAAAAATTTACTTCTTCTATTAATAAAAGCTATTGAGGTTCTTCTATATGCACTTGTTTCAATGATGTATTGTGATAATTGTATCTTTGATTTATGCTAATCCTTGAATCAGTTATGATTGCATGCTTCTTGTAGTTTCCTTCTTTGTTATTTTGCAGGATCTCATTGTAGCTGGGCCAGCAAAAGAGCAAGGAGCTGGGAGCAAGTAACAAAGAGAAGAGTTTGGATTCGACATTAAGCGCAAGGCAACAGTTAGTGCATTTCTTCATTCTCTCTTGCTTTCATAAAGAAGTAAACCTTAAGTAGTTTTCTTTACAGTTGTTGCTGAGGTACTATCACCCTTAGAGTGGGATAGGGTCATCCGAATAAGATACTTTTCCCTACAACAAACTGGCGACTCCGCTGGGGATCGTATCTGTTTGATTGTTTGTAGTATTTTTCTATTCATTTCCTGAACAAAAGAGTACCAAATCGAAAAGTTTTTGACTATATCAAAAGCGAAGTAGAGGGCAGCTACTCTAGCTCATTTCTGAGCATGTTCATGATTTGAAGAGCTGATCTACAAGGATACTTGTAAGCTCTTAGTGATAGCTTTTCATCTTCCTTGTCATCCCTTAGTGTGTGCTTGACTGATAGCTTCTGATTTGAGCAAAAACTGTGAATTTTTGAGAAAATTGTGACCCGGAAACTGTGAAAACGCAACTTTCGTTTTCCAAAGCAGGTAGTACACAGGCTACCTACTTTGCAACGCAGGTCCCGAAGGGGCTACCTGCGCTGAGAGCCAGACTGGCTGAGCAGCACCTGCGTTGGCCCAATTTTGCCTTGTGCAGTTGGGGTTTCCTCCCTTTTTCTTGCCTGTTTTCACTATAGTTTTGCAACAAGTTGTCTTTCTTGTACCTATTCTGAAACCAACCTTACTTGCCATCATTCTGCCTCTGTTATATAACGAAATTGTACTTGTTCTTTTGTATTTCTTACTTCATTTACAATTTCCCATAACGAAGAGTAAACTAGTCTTGCTTTGGCCTCTTAGATCTGAACCTGTGTTAGGCATTTTGCTGGTCTAAAGAGTTAGCTTGTTTGCTGTCCATAGCTGATTAGTCTTTTTACTTTCATCATTATGGTTTGATTTCATGTATTTCCAGTGATTAAACAAGTAAATCTTAAGGTGTCTTTTGATTTTGGACAAACTTGTTTGTTTTTCGCTTTAAATCGAAATCAAAGTTAAATAACAACTTTCTTTTTGTAATACATCAACATTAAGAAAGGGAAAAGAAAATACATGCATTGTGCATTTGACTGTTTGCATGCTGATTTAGGAAAAATTGCATTAGTGTGTGTTCTATGATCTGTGTGAAAAGATTTGCCTTTCTTTTCCCTCAGTAGTTAAGATTTTCAAAGTTGAAAGATTGAAAAGTTTGCTTCTCATCTTAGACTGCATTCAGGAATTTGTTACATACATCTCATGGTGATCCTTAAAGGCAAACTGCTAAACAAGATCAACATTAAAATAAATTCAATTTACATAACAACGCTTTGTAACATAACGCAAACACATAGAGGTCTAGGTAGAGACGTGTTCCGGCGTCGTTAAACATAGTGACTGTCGATCTCTACGAAGGTGGGTGATTCCTCCTGAGAGTCGGTGGCACTAATACGGACTTGTGCTCCCACGTACCGTCGCGTATATATTGGGAGACCCCTATAGGAACAAAGCCTTTATCCATAGGAAGCCGTGTCGGCCACCCTACTGATCGCGATGCAGTGAACACAGCATTCACGAAGATCGACCACCCGTACCGTAAAACGTATTCTGTGGTTTCGCGAAAAGTTTGGCACACCCTCTGCCTAGAACTCTAGAGAAGTTTCTTTTGGCCTTTTTCAAACTCTATAACTGAAAAAGTCCATCCGAGCATTTTTCACTTTGGGCTCGTTAAAACATCGAACGAGACTAGAGTCATCTTTAGCTTTTTCTCGACTCTTAAAACATGAAAAAGCAAAGTTGTGTCTAAAGCGTCGTTAATAAAATTTATTTTAATCGGAACATAATCACCTGTTATTCCCACGTTGATCTTTCAGTTGAAAAGTATGGAGCCCACCAACCAAGGAAGTCACCTTGGTGGAAGTCCCAATCCCTTCTCCTCTTGGGGAGATGTTGGTGCGCCTCATATGGTCACATTGTCACTTCCAGGATTGACAATTGGCTTACCTGTATGGCTCTTTTCAACTAATGTAGTTCAAATCACCACTAATCCTGAGCAGTCGAATCAACAGTCAGACCAGTCTAGAACTACCCACCAGCCTTCCACTTCTTACAATTCTTCCTCTGATCCTTCATCTTCGCAAGGTAGAGCCGGCAAAAGTCAGCCTCCCATGGAGAAGAAGGAAAAGAAGAAGAGAGAAAAGAAGTAGAAGGGGCCTATGGCGAAGGCGACTGGGGGCAAGCAAAATACATCTGACAAAAATCCACACACTGCACCGACCGGGCCTAAATCGCCATGTGTCATTTGCAAAGGGACCCACTTCCATCGTGATTGTCCTTGTATTCCTCGGATACTAAGGGACTGGTCCCCCAGGTTGCACAATCCGATAGCATCAACCTCTGATAGCCATGTTGATTGCAGTCCGTCAACTAGCGAGAGTGAAGGACGAAAAGGGAGACCAAGATCACCCTGTATGCTGTGTGAAGGCGATCACGCCATCCACCGTTGTCCATTCTTAGATGAGGCGAAGAGAGTTTTGGAAGATCGTCCGGTTTCACCGTTACGACTTCCTCCTGGATACCAAAAACTCGTGCCAAGTCCCTCGATAGTTGAAAATCCAGTTGGCCCGATCAAGTGGTCAGCTGAATTGAGAATGAACCTGCTGAATCCAGACCAGACGAAAGTCTAAAGGTCGAAACGGCAGTTGACCCGGTTCTTCCTTCAGAGGTTTCATCCTCAAATGACCCCATCATTGAAGACTCATCTTCAAATGGCACCCTCACTGAAGAGAACAAGGATGACACCATCCAGATTCTTTTCATCAACACAGACTCTGATGAGCATCAGGGCAACACGCCCATTCCTTTGTCGCAGGAAGGAACATCGTCAAGGTCGTATCCGGCCGTGTATTCGGTCCCACCACTAAGCAACCTGGTTGTGTCCTTTGATTGGAATCAACTAGGCAGACCCCGGTTACCAGCCAGTATCCCATTCAGAATCATCGTCCAAATCTACAGCATGGTGATGGCTGGAACTAACATTGATGAAGGGGCATCTGTGAGTATCCTTTCCTCTATTGCTTGGAAAGCACTGGGTTCCCCAGTGCTCTTACCTGAGATGAGAAATCTATCAGGTTTTGATAAAGGAACCAGTCGCCCGTTAGGGAATCTCCCCAATGTTCCCATTACATTGAAGGGGAAGACAGTTCATATGAATGTCATGGTCGTCCAGGGACCCTTGGTTTATAACTTACTCCTTGGACGAGACTATATATATTGCATGGAGGCGATAGTGTCCTCACTCTTTAGAGTTATGTATTTTCCGCACGAAGGAAGAATGGTCAAGCTCGTAGACCAACTTTCATTTCCAGGATCACGCATCGCAAATAGTCAAATAGCTTCCCTTAATGGTTTATTCACTCAAGGAATGCCTCCACCCCCAGTTCTACTTCCTGATGAGTGCGAGTGATTCGGAAAGAAAGAACTGGGACCCAAGGGGCATGCACCCTGGCCTGCCTTGGGCAGAGAAAACCTTGGGTATAAAGTTAATTTCCGCAGAAGAATGGGACTAGTCCGTACCCCGTCCGAAGGAAGGAAGAGAGGGTTGTTCTAGGATAAAGTTCTTTTGTCAAAGTTATGTGAGCGAAATAATCGGCTCCCTTTGTCTCAAAAAATAGGCTCTCCTGAGGAAGGAGATCCATTTGTGGTGGCAAGTAGCCACCATCTTTGAAGGCAAGCCTCACCCATTAAAACATATGTTTTGAAGGATAAGTAGGGGCAGCCTCCAAAGAAAGAGATGAAATTGTTGCAACAAGTAGTCACCATCCTTAGCAACCTAGTAATAGACATCGCCGGAAAAAAGACTTTAGTTTGCGGCAGCAAATAGAACCATTTTTCGGGTAATAAGAAAGAGGCACCGCCTCGAAATTACACTTTATACCTGGGGGCATGCAAACCTTTTGGAGTGCAAGCACGGGACGACTATTTATTTTTTTAAATTTTTAGGTCCTCCCTTTAAACCTGTAGGTCTAACCCGTTAAACTCGTAGGATTAGCCGTTTCCAGCTTGCATAAAGAAAGGATGTGGGGCAAAAGTTAAAACTTGCCAAATAGGAGCATAGCTTCGTGAGATAAAGCTCCTTAAAAAATAACTATCTCACCTGAGGCGTTTCTTGTATTATGACTGGTATAATTGAGCAAGGTTTGGTCGCATTCAAGCTCGTTAAAAAATGAACTGCCCCTTAAGGTTTAGGGGGCATATGCCTCGTCTGCATTATTATGCTGGGGGCATCCATCCGAGCAGTTTTAGCACATAGTTCATGCTCGTTAAAAAATAAACATAAGATGTGAGCAATCTTCCCCTAGAGTTCAAGCTCACCCAGAAAAAATGAACCGGTAAATAACCTTGGTAAATGTAACCTTTGACAGCCATATTAAAGCCCTTGGTCGTGTTCTTGCAGTCTCACCTCCATCCGTTCATTTGGCCAATCGTTCATCTCCATATGTTTGTTTACCCATTTTGAGGAACAGCTGCGAAGAGTGATTTCACTTAGCCATCCTTGTGACACTGCCGTGATTGGAAAATTCCAACCTGTACCTGGAATCTGCTGCTATCCCTGTTTATCACTCGTTCCTCAAAAGATGAGTCTTCTTTGAGCTCTTTTCTCCTGACTCGTAAAATATGAAAAGTTTGCCGAGTTTTGGCCTTCCAGCTTGTTAAACGACCGGAAGAGCTATCCCTCCTCTAGATTTTAATCTTTTTGGACCTGAGGGATTATTGCACAAAAAGATCGAGCGCTTGTTTTGTTCGGCTCATTAAAGCAATCGAAAATTCATCCCTTCTGTATTGTTTTATACTTTTTCGGACTTAAGGGATTAGATGACGAAAAAGGAATTCTGGAGTTGACTTTATGTACCTTTTCAGACTCTCTAAAAATGAAAAGGACCGAGTTATCCTTGTCGTTAGACTCGTTAAATTCATTAAATAGCGACAAACTTGTCTTTAGACGAGAACGAGTTTCCCTATCGCTAGGCTCGTTAAAACATAGCGATGGGCTTACCTGAAGGGCAGGTTATAGAACAAGCATATGTTATCCTCCTCAAGCTTGATAAAAATAAAGAGGTACTGGTCAGCAATGACTGGGGAAAAATTGGGAGAACCTCACAGCTTTAATGGTAGCAAGTCGCTCTTGAACATGACACTTTGTCCTCCGTATCACATCGGGTTGGGTTGTTTCATTCACCGGTCTCATCACCATGGTCCTCGCCACACCATCCACATTTGGGGTAATGCTACCAATCCATCACATCAGTGTCGTTATATGTTCAAGAGATGTTGTTCTGCAAAGAGTCAACCGTGTCCCATCCACTGCCATACATTGTCCTTCATCCATTTCATGACCGCCACCCTAAATCATACATCACAATTTGTTTTCACCTGATCACAATCACTAGCTCCGTTCCGTGTCACTGATGTGGGATTCATTAAGGCCCTCCTTTGACGGATCGCTCCTTGTCGACATCAGCTCATTATCCAAGGAGTTGATCTAGGAACAACCCCTTCAGTACTTTGAAGCTTGCATGCCTCAATGGCAAGTTTCTCACTTCCGGCGACAGGTATACATCAATGACCTTCGACCAGAAGATTTTGCATGGTGGTTGACGCCAAGTCCTTTATTCCCACCATGTGAATTGTACTGCCGTACCTTGAGGGTCATCATCCTTATCGATGATTCCTCTCGCGCTTGTTAACGGTTTACATCATTGACCGGTAATCAAGCGATGTCTTTCCATGTTCGACTTCAAGAAATTCTCACATGGATCGACTTGTACATCGAGTGAAGATCGGAAGAGATTGAAGACCCTGGATCTAGTTTCATCCATCCAGGCTGCGATATATATTCAGGATATAAAGACATTTGATATGTACATCATTACAGCAGATGATCATCCTTCTCAAAGGATGATAATTTCAGCAGAGAATTATCAGTCTATCATCAGACGATCGTCTGTGCTATGTACCATAATGAATTTATAAAGCTGAGCATGGGAATGCCCACCTCAGCTAGATCATGAAAAAGTATGAAAAATAATGTATTGTATTGTATCTTATTACAGGACACTTCTCGGCAGATTGAATGAACTTCGGATCCTCCTAATAAAGCATTTCACCCGATAAACGACCTCATACTTTAGGGGGCATCTGTTATAGACAACTTTGTGCCTTACAGCATCAGGCATGAAATGTCAATAATCCAAGGGATCCAAAGTCCCTAAACATGATGTTCCTACCCCTAGAGGAACAAGGTCAGCAAACCAACATCTCTCAGATCAGTTCTCCACCTGAAAACACTCAAAAACAAGCAATCCTGAAATCAAAGCAGGTGCTCCACTAGGCTTCTGTGCTAAAACTCAACTCCTCCATGGTGTACCTGCGTTGCAAAGCGGGTAGAACAAAGGCCACCTGCGCTGAGCGAGATGGGACAAGTGGCACACTGAGTCATTGCTCTGGAATCTTCCAAAAATGACACTTGGATCAAGGATTTCGCCTTGTGATGAGTCAGAGGCTCTGTTTCTCCAAGTGGAAGCAAGGTTCTCCAAGTGGACTCAAGAACTGAAGATCAACTGAAGAGAGAGAGGACACAAGGCAGCTACACATTAGTTGCAAGCTGACTCATCCTTTCTCAATTCATCTATATATTGAGCTCTCTCCTATGAGCTCAGGAGGCGGGAATTTTGTGAAAAGTAATGATATGTTGTTGGTTTCACTATAGAGCTATTGGGTGATTGCTTGAAGGAGGTGAAGAGGAGAAATTCTTTCTGCTGGGAGGTGTTTCTAGATTGGGGCCTTCAATGGTTGTAACCTTATCAAAACTTTACTTCTTCTATTAATAAAAGCTATTGAGGTTCTTCTATATGCACTTGTTTCAATGATGTATTGTGATAATTGTATATTTGATTTATGCTAATCCTTGAATCAGTTATGATTGCATGCTTCTTGTAGTTTCCTTCCTTGTTATTTTGCAGGATCTCATTGTAGCTGGGCCAGCAAAAGAGCAAGCAGCAAAGAGAAGAGTTTGGATTCGACATTAAGCGCAAGGCAACAGTTAGTGCATTTCTTCATTCTCTCTTGCTTTCATAAAGAAGTAAACCTTAAGTAGTTTTCTTTACAGTTGTTTCTGAGGTACTATCACCCTTAGAGTGGGATAGGGTCATCCGAATCGGATACTTTTCCCTACAACACCATGTTTTCAGTTACCGATGTAAGTGAGCCTCTCACTGTTTGCTCATCTTCCTTTGATTTAGATCCGGTAATTGACATGGAAAACTCTATGGGATTATTGGAACACAATGTTCTTATCCCTTTTGAGTCCCTTGACATGTTTTCCTTCCAGAGAAGTATTCTTCCTTCTGATGAAGACCTCTTGGAAGCCATGATCAAGGTGTGTCCATTGACATGTCTTTCTTCCAGTTGGAAGCCATGATCAGTGAGCGAGGATATTTTTTTCTTGTATCAACCTCGTTAAAAAATGAAACAAGGAGTACGAGGAAAGTTCCTTTTACTGTGTCAACCTCGTTAAAAAAAGAATTAGTGAAAACGAGGAAAGTTCCTTTTACTGTGTCAACCTCGTTAAAAAATGAATTAGTGAATACGAGGAAATTTCCTTTTACTGTGTCAACCTCGTTAAAAAATGAATCAGTGAATACGAGGAAAGTTCCTTTTACTGTGTCAACCTTGTTAAAAAATGAATCAGTGAATACGAGGAAAGTTCCTTTTACTATGTCAACCTCGTTAAAAAATGAATCAGTGAATACGAGGAAAGTTCCTTTTACTGTGTCAACCTCGTTAAAAAATGAATCAGTGAGCGCGAGGATAGTTTGTTCCCGTCTCAACCTCGTTAAAAAATGAAACTGGATGTAAAGAGGATAGTTCCTGTTACTGATTCAACCTCGTTAAAAAATGAATCAGGTAGATGGTAGAGTTTTTTGTTAGGTAGATTGTAGAGAGTGGTCATGAGCATAGTTCCTTGTGTTGTGTCAAGCTCATTAAAAAATGAATCAAGGATTTTAGAGCACAGTTCCTTGTCTTGTGTCAAGCTCATGAAAAAATGAATCAAGGTTTTTTAGGTAGAGTTTTTTGTTAGGTAGATTGTAGAGAGTAGTTATGAGCATAGTTCCTTATCTTGTGTCAAGCTCGTTTAAAAAATGAAACAAGGGTTTTGAGGATAGTTCTTTTCCTGTGTCAACCTCACTAAAAAATGAAACAACTCCCACGAATCTTTTCAAGATCTTGAAAGTAAAGCTTCATTCCATCCACCTCATTGAATGCAATGAAGCTTGGGGGGCATGTACGTCGTTTTGCGTCATTATGCTGGGGGCATGCGAACTTGTAACAAGCATAGTTTTTCGTTTCAAGCTTGCGTAAAAATGAAACTGAATCCGAGCATAGTTCTTTTCATGTGTCAAGCTCGTTAAAAAATGAAACAAATCCTCCTCTACTTGAGTCGCGAGTTTGACTAGATCTCATAAATGTTAAGTTGTATATTTAGGTTAGTTATTTCAGTAATTTTCTTACAGTTTTAAGTTGAGTCTTTCAAATGATCTCGTAACTGAACCTTCATTTCATCCAACTGGTTGAATGAAACGAAGCTGGGGGGCATGCGCTCTAGCAGTTATGCTTAGGGGGCATCAAGCACAGTTTTCTCTCTGTTTCAAGCTTGTGTAAAAATGAAACTATTTTGAAGCATAGTTTTTATCTGTTTCAAGCTTTTGTAAAAATGAAACCTATTTCGAGTCAATTTCAGTTATTTTCAAGACTCGTTAAACTCGTGAAAATACCAAGATTATTTTGCTATCTTTCATTCTCGTAAAACAAATGAAAATGCTGAGTTCTTTCCATCTTTTCCTGCTCGTAAATTAAATTGAAAGTCGACCACATGAGTACATTTTTATCATTTTTTCGAACTCATTAAAACTTACGAAAAAGTGAAAACTATGAGTACATTTTTATCCCTTTTTCGAACTCGTTAAAACTTATGAAAAAGTGAAACCTTGGAGTTCTCTTTTAAGCCCTTTTCAGACTCTCAAAACATGAAAATATTGCCGAGCGTTTCTTTTACACTCGTTAAAACGGAATTAAAAGACGACCCCCTTATAGCTCTTTTCTGATCGTAAAAACAGGAAAAGATTGCCGGGTTTTTGTCGTTTCAAACTCGATATGGAAATAAAACGATGTGTCCTTGATCGCTTTTTACTTTTCAGGTCAGAGACACTAATCATGAAAGTACTCCTTGGTCGTAAGATCAAGCGGTTCTCCCAGGTATTATTTTAAACTTTTTCGGGCTTGGGGGACACAAATTTACGAAAAAGTTCAACCTGGAGTCTTCTTAAGTTTTTCAGACTCTCTAAAATTGAAAAACGCCGAGTTTCTCCTATACTGGGCTCGTTAAAATTTCACAGTAAAGGACCTGTTCAATTACAAACAGGAACGAACCACTCCTTCCTAGGGTTCGAATCAAAACTAGGTTGGACTCATCCAAAGGATGAGCTTATAATCAAGCATATGTTATCCTCCTCAAGCTTGTTAAAAATAAAGAGGTACTTGCCAGAAATGGTGGGGTAAAAGAGAGAAGAATAAACCTATTTGTTATCCTTTGTTACAGAAGAACCTTATCACCGCTCTTGAACACGACACTTTCCGTTCACCTGGGTTGGGAAATCCTTTGCCTTAAAAGTTGATCAAACCACTTTGAAAGTCTTCAACCGTTTCCGGGTATTAACTTTGGGTCAATCGTCACTAAACCATCTGTCGTGTCGTTATGTGTTCAAGGGGTCTCTGCAAATAAACTTTCATCTGCAAAATACTTGTCATTCATTTAACCATCCCTGAGTCAGTCCTTACAGCAACATTTCTTCAACTTGAACAATGATTTCGTGTTGTGGGCTTGCCTGCAACGGGTCGCTTTCTATCGACATCAGCACATTATCTGGAAAGATGACTTAGAAATCGACAGTACCTTGAAGTCTGCATGCATCAATGGCAGGTTTCTCGCCTTTGACGACAGTTTACATCATTGACTTTCGATCAGAGGATTCCGTGACGTGTTCGACATCAACTCATTTATTCACATTTCATGGATTGTACTGGGTACTTTGAGAACCATTGACATCACTGGTGGTCTCTCTCACACTTGTTAACGGTTTACATCATTGACTGGTAATCAAGTGGTTTCTACCATGTTCGACATCAACTCATTTATTCGCATGGCTAGAATCGTACCAATTCGGGAAGTAGAAATGAAGACCCTAGATCTAGTTCCCACCATCCAGGCTGCGAGGAGTTTTGTATTCATTATCTAGTAGACTAATCATAAACAGATGGTTGCGTCCATACTGTGTCTATAAAAGTCTATGATTATGATGTACTGCAAGATCATTCCTGTATCAGAGTAGTTAGTCTGTTAGTTAAAGTTTTGATCTGAGTATGGGAATGCCTACCTCAGCGATGATATAATCTTATACATGTATTTTGTGTTGAAAATTGCAGGTTCTGACCAGGCTCTCCACAAGATAATCCTTGAAATGATAAAGCGCTTCACCCTTCCTAGATAATACAAAACCCTAATCTACTACAGGCTTCGCACTTTAGGGGGCAATCTGTTACACTAAAAAATGTCACCATTGCTATTTACAGTTAGTATGGCTCTATCAACAGTCATGCTATCCTCCTGGGCAAGTCTTGTGCCTCTGCTCTCCATGTCAAACTCCAAAAAGAGAGAAAGTCTTTGTAAATATGTTTATCTCTGGGTACGCAGATTCTCTCGGCCTTACCTGCATATACGCACCTGATGTTCACAAAAACTGCGTACTTGTACGCTCTGTACGTAAAGGGACAGGTGCGTACCCCTGTAAAGGTCAAAAGGCACAAGTTTCACTCCAAAAAAGTTACTTGTGGTCATTTCTAGAGGCTTCTAGAAGTATGTTTGACGTGTATGAAGCGCCTCCAGATGGTTCATGTATCCCTACCAAAGAGGAACTTATCCCATCAATAAGGGATCTATCCCATCCAAAGAGGGGATTATCCCATTGATGGTGGACCTGATTAACTTCCTCTTGAGCACTATAAATACAGGCATTGGGCCAGAAGGAGGGGAGGTTGAAAGCTAAACATTTCTAAGGGTAGATGCTGCTGGAATTAGGACTCCCATTTAGAAGCTTGTGAGGAGAGATTGCCATCTTTGCTTGTTCTATTTGGAAGTGGGTGAGCTTTGTCAAAGTAAAGGAGAACTCTTGATGGACCCTAGGAGGGACTTGCACGACACCAAGGCTTAGGTTGTAATTGTTCCTTTTGTTTCCTATTAATGCAAATGAATCCATTCTTCTCAATAACTTGTTATTTATGAGTTGTTTCATGTACTCCTTGGTCTATGTGTTAAATATGTTTTATTTTATGAGATTATCAAGTGCTATTTAATCATTTGATTGTTAGCGAATGCAGGTTTTGAAGTGAAGGAGGAGCTCATCCGGATCAGCGAGGCTGGACTGCTACAACAGCGTTGGACTACAGGTAGGATCTAAACACTTGATTTCTCGTATAGTAAATGCATGTTTAGAGAAGGATTGCTCTTGTTTGTCTTGTTTGTCACTAGAGAGTCTTAGGCTCCTAGGGAGGTTGGTTGTGTCCGCACTATCGACTCTTTCCGCCTGACAACAAGAAGAAGAACAAAGGGAAGAAGAAGAAACAAGAGGAATCATCACCTGAAAAATCTTCTACAAGCCCTTCTGGAAACAGGAAACCAAATCATCCATGCTTTATATGCGATGCAGATCATTGGACATCAGATTGTCCGTATAAAGCTGACCTTAAAAAATTCTTCAAGAATACAAAGACCTCAGCGGTATTAACTGATCTGTTTCTGAATCCAGGAACAAATCTGGTTGACAGTGGAAATGCTTCCCTGTCTCAAGTGATGATGTTGTCGGTTTCCAAACAACAAAATGATGCTTTGATGTCAACAAGGAATAAAGATTATGGGAATCCAGAGCTGTCGAACAACAAGGATAAAGATCAACCTAGTAGTTGGACAACGACTTCGACAGAAGTTGCACCACCCATCATTCCTTAACTGACAATAAAACCGTCAAAGGGAGTAGTACACAAGTCGACATTTAATCCTCGTGCTAGAGTAGCACAACATTATAATATAGTGGAAGATCTGGCCCAATCGCCATCCTCTATGTCAACACTTGAGGTATTGCAAAATTTCCCATCCCAAAAGCATGCTTTATTATCAGCTATCGGTGGGATAGACCCAAAGGATTCCAATGTTGTGTCCTTTAATCATAAAGGATACGATCCTCAGTTGCCAACTCAACTAGCTTTCCTCATTCAAGTGAAAGCCCTCAACAAAACTGTTCATTGAACAATTATTGATGAGGGGGCATCTACATGTATTATGTCGATGAGTTGCTGGAAAACTTTAGGATCTCCAACCTTGTCGCGATCTTCGACGACATTAAAAGCATTCGACGGACGAACATATACCCCATATGGTATTCTAAGTAACTTGCAGGTTGAAATAGGAGGGAAAACAGTAGAAATAGATGTTGAAGTAATCGATGGAAACCTTGATTACAACATCCTACTGAGAAGACCATGGATATATGCTATGGTTGCTGTTGTGTTGACCTATTTTAGGAAGATTGCATTTCCCTTTCAAGGAGGGATTACAATCGTCGATCAACAAAATTTCCTCCCCAATCATTCTCAAGTTACGGGAAGTATTCCAATGATCCATAGAAGCCCACATTCGCTTCAAAATATCGGAGTAGGCCTACTAAAAGACCCTATATTAATGGGAACTTTTTCCCTTCCACCTCCAATAAATCTGGCAGAAGTAGCATCGGTAGGAACTTGCAATATGATATCTTTGATTGAAAAGATCTCAGAAAACGATATGAACATGGATCATAAGCAGGTATTGCCTCCAACCCCAATGGAAATATTGTAGCAATCAATGTTCCTAGCATGGGAGGCAAACCCAAATCAACGCTCATCAAGCGTTTGGATAGATAGGTCTAAGGAATATGGCACCGCTTTAGATCCTTGGTCGCAAGTGCATTACACCGACGAAGGAATTGTTCAATCAATGGTAATTGAAGGGGCACCATGGGAAGATTACCACCATCGTTCCCTTCTTACGGATTGTGAAGAAGATACTCCTGATGACCTTCATCATCCCTCAGTTTTTGATTTCCTATCAAATACTGTAAACACGGTGGATTCCGAGCGAAACTTGTTCAACATTGAAGTGACTATCGCCCAAATATCTCGACCAAAACAAATGTTGTAGAGAATATTTATGTTGGCAAATGTTGTTCTCCTTAAGAACTGGAAAAATATAACGCTCTTTTTCACGAATTCAGAGATGTCTTTGCTTGGTCATATAATGAAATTCTAGGCATTGTCTCGAGTACCGTTGAACACGAAATCAAGATGTATCCAGATGTCAAACCAGTACGACAACGGCTACGGTAGGTGCACCCCAAGAAAGCCACTGACATCAAGGCAGAAGTTGAAAAGCTCCTCCATGCTGGTTTCATTTACCTGGTTCCTCTAACCGATTGGGTATCAAACATTGTTCCTGTTATGAAAAAACAAGGAACGATTAGGGTGTGCGTCGATTATAGGGATGCAAATCAAGCTTGTCCAAAAGACAACTACCCTACACCCTTTATCAACCCGATAATTGATGAATGCGCCAGATGTGAAATCTTTTAATTTATGGATGGATTCTCCAGGTATAATCAAATAAATATCAGCCCGCAGGACCAGTCAAAGACTGCGTTTATTTGTCCGTGGGGCACATTCGCATATCGAAAATTACCCTTTGGTTTAAAGAACGCAGGGGAAACATTTCAGATGGAAATGAATTATGCCTTCCATGACATCAAAAATATCGTTCAACCATATCTCGACGACCATCCGACTCATTCACAAAAGCGGACTGATTATCCGCAGCATTTAAGAGCGATATTTCTACGTTGCCGACACTACAAGATACGACTCAATCCACACAAATGTGTGTTCTGTGTCAGTTCTGGTCATTTACTTTGCTTTGTAGTATCAAAGGACGGGATTCGTCTCGACCCATGTAAGGTCCAGGCAATCATTAATTTTCCTCCACCTTCGAATTTGCTTTAGATTCAGAAACTCAAGGGGAAAGCAAAATTTCTGAGGAGGTTCATTCCAAATTACGCCGAACTTGCTAAAGGTTATACACGTCTATTGAAAAAGGATCTGCCCTTCGTCTGGGATCAGGTTGCACAAGCTTCCTTTGATGCTTTAAAAGAATCCCTAATGAAAGCATCATTAATGTACGCTCCTGATTATCAAAAAGACTTTAACTTGTATCTGGCTACAACGGATACAACCATCGCAATGGTTTTAGTTCAAGAAGACAACGAAATTGAAAATCCTATATATTATTTGAGTAAGAACTTAAATGATACAGAAAACAAATATTCTTATGTTGAAAAGCTAGCGCTCGTAGCTGTTCAAGTGATACAGAGATTTCGACACTATGTACTCTTTCGAAAAACTACCATTTTGTCAGATTGCAACCCCATGACTTATATATTGTTGCGACAGTTGCTGGGGGGAAAATATTCAAAATGGAAAGAAATTCTACAAGAGTTTGATCTGGAATTTGTAAAATCCAAGTCAAAGAAAGCCCTGGTTTTCACAGAATTATTATGCGATCTCCCTTCATTGTCCAACGATGAAACATCCGAAGAAACAATCGTGGATGAATCTTTGTTTCTGATATCTTCAAGCAATTCGTGGTATGGAGATATAATCATCTATCTCCAAACCCAAAAATATAGGTCTAATACCTCCCGCTCTGAACAAAAATGTATTCGATACCAATCAAAAGACTACATGATCGTTAGTGATACACTTTACCGTCATGGTGTTGATACCGTCCTACGGAGGTGCCTCACCCATGAGGAGGCCGAAAAAGTCCCGAATGATTGCCATTCAGGCGCGTGTGGGGGGCATCAATCCGGTTACACTACAACACAATTTTTTTTACGAGCAGGATACTTCTGGCCAACAATGTTCAAAGATTGCATAACCACAGTCAAAAGTTGCCATGCATGTCAAATTTTTGATAGCAAAACCCGAAGACCACCCGCACCTCTGCAACCAATAGTTACTATTGGGCCATTCGCCAAATGGGGCATCGATTTCATGACATGTAACCCCACCTCGACCAAGGGGCATGGGTATATCATAGTCGCAGTGGACTATTTTACCAAATGGGCCGAGGCGATGCCTACATTAGATAACACTGGTGAAACAACTGCCCTTTTCTTTTTCAATAATGTAGTCACCATATTCGGTGCCCCACAGGCTATAGTCACAGATCATGGATCGCATTTCCGCAATCACATGATGGTTGAATTAGCTGCCAAATTAGGGTTGTCCCACGACAGCTCTACTCCATACTACCCACAGGCCAACGGACAAGTTGAAGCAATCAACAAGGTCCTGAAGCGCATGCTGCAAAGGATGATTGGAATCCACAAAAGGAGTTGGCACCTGATCTTGTACTCAACCTTGTGGGCATACCGCACATCGGTAAGGAATGCAACCGGGTTTACACCTTTCAAACTGGTGTATGGCCTAGAAGCAATCTTACTAGTTCAGTGTGAAATCTCGTCCCTCAAACTCGCAATCGACCTTCTCCCCGGAACTTCAGAAGAGGAGGCTTGTTTCTTGGAACTAATCCAATTGGATAAAACTCGTCGTGATGCTTCTTTGGCTAACGAAGCCCATAAGAAACGAGTCAAGGCGCAGTTCGACAAGAATGTCAAACCCTATGTCTTCTCAGAAGGTGACTTGGTCTTGCTTTATGACCAAGAATCTGATAAATTGGGAGCAGGTAAATTCAAGTCTTTATGGATGGGCCCCTATATTGTTAAGCAAGTGTTAGCAAAAGGAGCCTACCAGTTAATGGATTATGACAAGATTCCACTAGCACAACCTCATAATGGGTTGTACCTTAAGCGTTACTATGCATGATTCAGTGTGGTAACCTATATGCTTTTGTTACATTTTTGTTTTCTCTAAAGCATTTGTTTTGGTCAAGTAAGTCTACTTTTTACATTCGTCGCAGATGTCGAAACTATTGGAATTTTTTGTTGGATATGCCGACGGAGCAAGTCGAAGTTCGCGGAACTTATCTTCTACAGCCTGGGCCATTTTTGATCCAAGTGGCGAGTTAGTAAGTTTCAGAGGGGCATGTGTTGGTTGATCAATGAATAACATCGTTGAATATAGCGCGTTGATAGAAATTCTCTCTGATGCCATCACACATGGCATATTCCGACTGGTCGTCAGGTTAGACTCATAGCTCGTCATACTACAGCTCACTGGTATCTACTCCGTCCGAAATCCAGCTATCTATCGCATGTTCCTAAGGGTCAATATTTTGGAAATGCAATTTGATTTTATTCAATATTAGCATATTTCCAGAAGCTTAAACACATTAACTGACTCATTGGCAAATTATGTGTTAGATAGACATTTGCAACATTTATAAAAAGAAGCATCTCATCAATATTTGCATCAGGATCATGTAACTTAACCAAAATAAAACTTCGAAAATCAAATATATATATATAGATATATAGATATATAACTCTTTATGGTTTACACATAATGTTCTGTAACCAAGACAAAATTGGTCAAATGACCCAAAAATAAAAACGCTAGGGGGCACCCTAGTCTAATGATGTTGGTGATAACAAGTCACTGCCTGTGCAATCATGCGTAAAAGCCTAGTCCATCGACTTGGCATGCTAGTAGTATGTCGCTGCAACCTCAAAGGTAGCTCGTCAGTCCTCACTTCTGGAATACCGAGAGTGAGGCCGTCAACTTGATCCTGTAATGCTGAAAGAGTCTCGGCCACATCAAGGTCGCGAAGGATAGCCCTTCCCATAGCCTCTCCTACTCAAGCGGCAACTGGCACTCTCAGCCGTACTACTGGACGAACGAGACCAACATCTGCATGAGCACATGAGTTCTGATTAGTCTTGATAGAATAAAGCACAAGGACATTATAAAAGGAAAAACGATAAACATAAATATGGTCAAGAATTTACCAATGGCACCCCACTATTCGCCAGCCGACAGTACCAAATCCGGGTCAACCCGGAAGTCCATACCAGCATATGGATACTCGGAATAAACCATATCCTGACGATTGAACCACCCGAAGAAGGTATCAGAAAAGGAAATTTGAGACTGACCAGCATGCCTAGACATATGGTCGACCCATCTCTGCATACGTGGTTCAGTCGGTGGAGGTAAACCAAGTGCAATATACTGTGGTTGCATCAGTGGTATCTTTTCTAAGGTGAAGGCGGTCAAAATAGAACCATATCCAAAGTTTTTCAATCTCCCACTTTTCACCTTGGTCAACTGTTCTTTCATCACAAGGAGTACTGCGTCACACCAGATGAACACCTTTGGTTCGAGACATTCCAAGGCGTACTGCATATAAGATCGGTTGGCCACATGAAGAGCTGCACCACCAGCCATCCTATCAAAAGTGAACAAAATGGTCCTCAAAGACCTAACAGTGACATCTCGGATGATGATCTTGCCGTCTTTACTCGGCTAAGATCCTTCTTTGCAATACCTGCGAACATAATCTCTCACAGATTCACCTCCATGGGCTGAACCTGATAAAGAGATGGGGGCACCCCGCCTCGATAAGCCGGTCAAAAAATAGATGTCCACTACAGTCAAGGGGATGGATTTGCCCCTAATCTAGAACACCTGGTTGGTAAGATCCCTAGCATCGAGAAAATACTGCAGCAAGTTGATTTGTTGTCTCATGCTAGAAGTGCGGAAAAACTTCAACAGGCCACAATTCCGTAATGAATTTACTGTAACCAGATCATGTAAAGCAAGCATGCCATCTTCTTCATGCTCACGTTCTCTCCATGCAATGGTCATTTTGCTCCAATAAATCTCTGAAAACAAACAAGAAAAGAGTTAGATCCTGATTTGGTGAGAAACAAGCAAGAATTTCCATTGAAAACTGTGCATAAATTTCCTTCCTTGCACTCATCGCACCTACAGTAGTGTTTTGGGTGCGTTGCATGTCAATTGGCCAGTGGACAGGCTAACATCTAATGAACCTTTCGATGCATAAAGGGTGCGATGGAGGCAGGGCGAGTTTTTCAAATCCCAGAGGCTCAGAAAAAATAGAAATTAGGCTTAGAATGCAAAATGGAAAAGATGAAATGAAAGAGCTCAGGTTTAGCTCCTACCTGGTCCAGACGGCGCCGAAAATCGTCCACAAAATCTCCCGGAATCAGCTGGTGAAAAATCAAAGGGGGAAAGCACCTCCAAAGCTCCAACAAGCCAAAGTTCAAATGAAATGGTAAAATGAGAGGTAAAAACACTTTTAAATTACTTTTACGTAATTCGAGTAAAATATTAGTGTCCTAACTCATTTTTCAAACATATATTGTTCATTTCTAACTAGTTTGATGAAGCAATTGAGCATGCAGTACAATATTTGAAAGAACAAAGCTATTAATGGTAAAGTCAAGAAATGACCGTTATATCGAGCAGTTTTAATGTGGACTTCATGCTCGTTAAAAAATAAACATAAGCAATGATCAAATGTTTCCCCCAGCACTTAAGCTCAATAAAAAATGAACCAATTTCCAGTAAATAACTGTCGTGAATGTAGTACTTCAGCCTTTAAAGCCTTGGTCGTGTTCTCATCATCACCTCCACTCTGTATTGGATGATCATTCAGCTCCATTTGATTGTTTACCCCTTTTGAGGAACAACTGTGAACAATGATCCTGTTAGCCATCCTTGTAACATTGCCGTGATTGGAAAATTCCAAACCTTACCTGGAATCAGCTGCTACCCAAATTTATCACTCGTTCCTCAAAGATGAGTCTCCTTTAAGCTCTTTTCAACTGACTCATAAAATATGAAAAGATTGCCGAGCCATTGGCCTCTCCAGCTCGTTAAAGGGACCGAAAGTGCTATTCCTCCTTTAGATTTTAATCTTTTTGGACCTGAGGGATTATTACACAAAAAGATCGAGCGCTTGTTTTGTTCGGCTCGTTAAAAGTATCGGAAATTCATCCCTTCTGTATTGTTTTATACTTTTTTGGACTTAAGGGATTAGATGATGAAAAAGGATTTTTGGAGTTTCCTTTACGTCCCTTTTCAGGCTCTTTAAAATTGAAAAGGACCGAGTTATCTTTTTCGTTAAACTCGTTAAAACCTAATAGTGACAAACTTTTCCATAACAGACAAGAACGAGTTTCACTATCGCTAGGCTCGTTAAAACATAGCGATGGGTTTGCCTGAAGGGAAAATTATAGAACAAGCATATGTTATCCTCCTCAAGCTTGACAAAAATAAAGAGGTACTGGTCAGCAATGACTGGGGAAAAATTGGGAAGAAAACTTGAAAAACTTTGCTGGTAGCAAGTCACTCTTGAACATGACACTTTCACTCCGCATCCAAGTCAGGTTGGGTTGTTTCATTCACCGGTCACATCACCATGGTCACATCACACCATCCACATTTGGGGTTAATGCTACCAATCCATCATGTCAGTGTCACCGATATGTTCAAGAGAAGTCACTAAGAGAATTCACCTGTGTCTCACCCACTGCAATACATTTATGCTCCATTCTTTCATGATTTCCACCTTGAACCTTATATCACCAGATCATTTTCACCTCAATTAAAATCATTTTCTCCGTTCCGTGTCATTGATGTGGGATTCATTAAGGCGCTCCTATGACAGATCGCTTCTTCTTGACATGAGCTCATTATCCAAGAAGTCGATCTAGGAACACCGGTTTCAGTACTTTGAAACTTGCATGCCTCAATGGCAAGTTTCTCACTTTTGGTGATAGGTTTACATCAATGGCCTTCGATCGAAAGACTTTGCGTGGTGTTCGATGCCAAGTCCCTTATTCACACCACGTGAATTGTATTGTAGTACCTTGAGGATCAATATCATTATCGGTGATTCCTCTCACGCCTGTTAACAAATTACATCATTGGCTGGTAATCAAGCGATGTCTTTCCATGTTCGACTCCAGAACATCTCTCACATGGATCGAATTGTACTTTGAGTGAAGATCGAACGAGATTGAAGACCCCGGATCTAGTTTCATCCATCCGGGCTGCGATATATATTCAGGAAATAAAGACATCAAATGTAAATCGTTGCTGCACAGATAATCATCCAATCTAAGGGATGATGGCTCTACGAGAATCATCAGTCTACACTCAGATGATTGTCTGTCCTATGTACATGAAAATGAATTTATAAAGTTGAGCATGGGAATGCCTGTCTCAGCTAGATCATGAAAATATTATGAAGATAATGTATTGTATCTTATTACAGGTCTCCTTCCAGCTTGAAAGAACTTCATATCCTCATGATAAAGCATTTCACCTGACATCAAAAAGATTAACAACCTCATGCTTTATGGGGCAACTGTTATAGACATTTTTGGGCACTGCAACCCCAAGCATAAAATGTCCATAAACCAAGGGCTCCTAGGTCCCTAAAAGTGTTGTTCCAACCCCTAAAAGAACAAGGTCAACTGATTACAGCTTCTCCCAGAAGTTCTCCATGAAAAACTACTTAGAACTGGTCAAAACTAGATCATTTCACTTGCTCCATAGGCAAAGTGTGTTGCATCTCACCTAAATACACACAGTGGGTGCGTTGCATTTCAAAACGCCCTTCTATGGAGTGCAATGGGTGAGAAGGGACAAATGGCAGTGTCAATCTACGAGGTGGAGAAGCATGGAATCTTCCAGAAACTTCTCCTGTGACACTTTCCTCTCTAAATTCGACCAGGGATGAGTAAGAGATCATCAATATCCAAGTGGAAGCAAGAACTATAAGAGGGAAGACACTAATCAAATCATAAGCTGACTCATCTCCCTTGCAGACATCTATATATGGATCCCTGATCCCAAAGATCCAGAGGCTGGAATTTTGCATCTTGTAAGGAATTACTCTTGGTTTCTTGAGGCAACATCATAGTGTTGGGTGATCTAAGCTTTTCATGAGGTGAAGAAGGGCTTATTTGCTGAGAGGATGATGCTGGGTCAGAACAACTGGTTGTAACTCTCTTGGCTCTTTCTTGATTATCAATAAAGCTATTCAAGTTTTCCTCCATACTCTTGTGTAATTTATGTTTCATGCATTTGTATGGTCAATTTACATCTGATCCTAGATTGTTTATGATAATAGATCCATGTTCTCAGATAGTGTTATGCTGCTTTGATTCTACAGGTACTCTGGGAAGCTAGGTATACAAGAAAGCGAGTAGCAAAGGAGTATCAGAAGAGAGAGGAATCAAGCAAGGAACCAAGCGTAAGACAGAGGTTGGTCTCCTTTATTCTTCTCTCATCATCTTTCATGAAGGAAAACGAAAGTAGTTTTACTTTGTTGTTTCTAAGGTAGCTACTCGCCTTAGTGGGTTTAGCAGTTCTGCATAAACACTTTTCCTTGTAACAATGTACTTGATGAATAGTGTGTTACGTCCATATTCGGATAAGTTTGTTATTGTGTTCATCGATGATATACTGGTATATTATAAAAAATAGGAAGAGAATGCTGAGAATTTAGTAGCAGTGTTAAGGTTGTTGAGAGAGAATCAGTTTTATGCTAAGCTCAGGAAGTGCAGTTTCTTTCAGACTGAGGAACATTACTTGGGGCATGTTGTCTCCAAGGAGGGAATTGCAGTAGATATAGAGAATATAAGAGCCATCATGGAGTGGGTAGCTCCTAAGAGTGTGGATGAGGTGAGATATTTCATGGGTCTGGCAGGCTATTATAGGAGGTTCATCAGGAACTTCTCATAGATTGCTTATCCTATCAAATTATTGCAAAGGAAAGGTAAGAAGTTCGAATGGACAATGCAGAGCGAGGCTAGATTTGAGTAGCTCAAGTAGTTCTTGACACATGCACCAGTGCTACATATTGCATATCTAGACAAAGATTTTGTGGTATGAATAAATTCTTGCAAGAGAAGGCTTTGTGGAGTCCTTATGTAGGATGAATAGGTGGTATGCTACAAATCCCAAAAACTAAATGAGCACGAAAATAACTACCCAACACATGATCTTGTTAGCAGCGATCATACATGCATTGAAGATGTAGAGACAGTATATTCTTTGGAGGAGGGTTGTACTTATGAGTGATCACATTGGGTTGAGGTATTTGTTTGACCAGTCGAATCTGAACACTATGCAGGCTAGATGGTTGGCCATGATCAATGAGTTTGATTTTGAGATCAAGTACATCAAAGGAGAAGAGAACAGGGTGGTAGATGTTCTGAGTAGATGGGCACAGGGACATAACTTGGTAGCTATGAGCTCCTATGGGACAGACTTATAGGATAGAATCCTATAGGAAGGTCAATAATATGTTAGGTATATGGAGATTATGCAAAGGTTGCAGCAAGGTACAGGTACAAGTATAGGTGCAGGTACAGGTATAACTGCATGTGGACAAGGTATGGATTATCGTCTTACAGTGGATGGATTGGTCATGTTCTGAGACAAGATATATGTACCGTATAACAGTGAGCTCAAGAAGATGATTTTGAGGGAGTTTCATGCAAAACCTTACTCAAGTCATCCAAGTTATCAGAAGACACTGACATCGGTGAAGGTACTTTACTATTGGCCAAAATTGAAGAGGGATGTGATAGAGTTTGTGGAAAGGTGTTTCGAATGTAAGCAAATGAAAGCAAAGTGTAAACATCTAGGTGGACTGCTACAACCAATTGCAATTCCATAATGGAAATGGGAGGTTATTTCCATTGATTTCATCACAGGGTTTCCTAAGACGGTGAAGCAGCATGATTCCATCATGGTCATTGTGGAAAGGTTAACAAAGGTTTCACACTTCATTTGAGTGAAGTCTACATTCTTAGCTAGCAATGGGGCATAGGTATTCATCAGAGATGTGGTTAGATTGCATAGTGTTCCAAGGATATTGTGTCAGATAGGGATATGAAGTTCACTTCCAAGGTTTGGAAGGAGTTATTTGCAGGTTTGGGTAAAGAATTGGCCTTTAGCATAGCTTATCATCTATAGATAGAAGGACATACAAAGAAGATCAATAGAATATTAGAGGACATGTTGAGGATGTATGTGATGCATCAGCAAGGGAAGTGGGAAGAGTATCTCCCTTTGGTAGATTTCACATACAACAACGATTATCATGAGTCATTATGGATGGGTCCTTTTCAGGCATTATATGGGAGGATTTGTAACACTCCTATCAGTTGGAGTGATCTAGTTAGTAGGGTGTTGATTGGACTAGAGATGTTAGCAGACATGGAACATGAAATGTAGGCGATCAAGAAGAATCTAAAGGAAACAAAGGATAGGAAGAAGAGTTATATAGATAGGAATAAGTTGTTCAAGGAGTTCCAAGTCAGGGAAAAAGTGTACTTACACATCAAATCAAAGAAGACCTCCTTCCAAATTGGACCATGTGCTAAGATGGCACCATGGTTTTGTGGACCCTTCCATATCATTGAGAGGATTGGGCAAGTAGCTTATCAACTTACACTACCTCCAAAAATGAAGTCCATGATGTTTTCCATGTATATTTGATTAAGAAGTATGTTAAGGATGTTGATCATGTGATTGACTAGTCTATATTGCAGGTGGAACTAGATGGAGAATTCCAGCCAGAGACTTAGTTCATATTGTAGAAAAGGGTGCTCATGCTCTAGAGCTGAGAAATTGAGCAAGTTAAAGTGCAATGGAAGAAATTTGGGCTTGATGAAGCTAAATGGGAGCTGGCGGATCAGATGAGGGTTATGTATCCTTCCTTGTTTTTCAGTTGAGGCAAAGCAACTTTGATATGGTGGTTTGGTATATGCTTTGATATGGTGTTTTGGTATATTATTAGATATGGTGTTTGGTATATGTTTTAATATATGTTTTGGTATATGATTTGGTATATGTTTTTGGTATATATTTTTGGCGATATTGCTATATGTACATATGTATATGGATGTAAATACCACCATGAGCTATGTTATAAAGCTCCACTATGCGGTATGGGTGTCATGTCATTATGATTATGTTGTCATGTTACTATGATATCATGTGGTTATGTTATCATGATGTTATGATGTCATGTGGGTTGAAACTCAACAGGATGATCATTGTAAATGCCGTAATGAGATATGTTATAAAGATCTAGTATACGGTATGTTGTCATGTTGTTTTTCTTTTGAGCAGGTCTTTCATTGTAAATACTGCATCGAGCTATGTTACAAAGCTCCATGAGTAGTATGTCTTCTTTCAGCAGGTTGCTGAGGTATATGTGTGATTGAACACTGAGGATGGTGTTCCCCAAGGGGGCTATTTCTATAACAACCCTGGTGAAAATTCCATGTAATAAGAGTTAAAAAAAATAACCATAGTTGATGGGACACTTATTCCAAGCTGAATGTTGGGTAAGACATCCTAGGGGGTGTTAATTTGTTTGATTATGGGTAAGGAAATTTGAAAAGGAAATGGATAAGGATTTGGAAAGGAAAAATGACATTTTTGGTAGAATAATTTATGAAAATAATGGAAATTAGGAGAAAAAGGAGGCGAAAGGTCACAGGTTGCATGTGAGGAGAAAATTGAAGGAAAATAATGGAAAATGAAGAAAATAAAGGCCTCATTCATAAAAAGGCTTCCGAGGATCAGTTGGTAACCTTTTGTCAATTAAGTTTTGGAGCTCTCTCATTATTATCTCTCTCTCTCTCTCTCTCTCACTCTTGGACACTTAGAGTTTCTTGGAGAACTTTGGCATTGGAGCAAGAAAGGAAAAGAAGGCAAGAGGAAGCAAAGATCAAGCAGGGAAAGGTAGGATAAAGTAGCTACAACAGAATTCATTGCAAATATCAACTTGCATGCATATTTTCCTTGCTAGATTTGGCATACAGGGATTAAATGTTGTTATTTTCTATCATGGCATGGGTTTTTCTAGGTGTGAGAGTGTTCTTCAGCCTAGACTTGCCATTTCCTGATAGCTTTGATGAGATGGGTTCTCACACTTGGTTAATGTGGGATGGCCAGATTGGATTTGAAGCTGAGTGGGGTGGATATATGAATTGACAAACGCATGGCCTAGAAGTCCATGAACCAGACTATGGATCATAGTAAAGCCACTGGCCTAAACCCCTCAAGCAGAATGTCGGTTGCGGTAAAGCTAGATTGTGTGCCTCGGTGGGCCTAGGAATCCTTATCGGTGAATGATGGGATATATGGTAAAGCCAAGAGGTGGATCTCTCTTCATTGGGCCTAGTAGTCTAGGAATAGGATGTATGGTAAATCCTGGAGAGTATGTCTCGATGTAGGGCCTAGTGATCCCTAGATTGGACTGTGGATTGCAGTAAATCTAGAGAGACTAGGAGGCACTCTAATTCCCCACGGTGTAAGAGAAGAACTCCAATGGTATCCATGTTTGTTGGTGTGTTCTATGAGTCCCACATTCATGCTTGGAATATGGCATGAGGGTGATTTTCTAAAGAGAGACATGGCCCAGCTAATTTTGGGTGAGTTGGAATGTGGTAGTCCCATCTCTGGTTGATTTATTGCATTCATTAATGAGAAATCCATTCCCCTAATTTTCATGTGTAAATGTACAAATGCATATGTGGATTTTATGACTGAAATGTTTATGATATCTCTGTTCCTATTATGCTAGTTATATGTATGTTTTATGAAGGCAACTATGTGCAGCTCTTAACATGTTTTTACTTGTATATGAAGGGATAATGTGCCTATGACCTAATAGATGATAATGAAACAAATGACATGAGGGAACAATGGTTCATAACGATTCTCAGATGAGTCTGAGATCCCTACACTTAATTATGTTGTTTACACCTATAGGTTATGTGTTGATGATATGTTTGACTAAATGCCTATCATGGCTAGTAGGGGTCAAGTTAAAGTCTTGCTCAACTTATTAATTTTACATCATTGTTTCCCTGTACTTCTACTGATTTTAACCTATCACTCCATTCTAGGTAGTGACCTAGGCTTTGGGCCTGAACAATTGGCTTAAATCGCAGGGTCGTTCGCACAGAATTGGCAATTTTGGTCTCTGATCATTGGAATGCAAGCCTGTGAGAGTGAATTTGGGTTTCTGGTCGCTCCCTTGCCTATAACATGATATTGATTGAGGCCTAAGATATCCATAGCATTAGTGGGACCCAGGTATAGGCTGTTTGAGTGAATTACATGTCTCCTTAGGATTCTGAAGCTGATGTTGGATGATTATGTGTGATGTTTCTGTTGATTCCACTTCCTTAAGGTCACATAGGAGGTTGAATTCAATCATAGTGGCATATCATCTCATGTTTACCACGGTTGGATAGTTACTTGGGTAGATAAGGGAGGAGGGTGTTACATCAATATCTAATAGTAATGGAAGTCAAATAATAAAGTTGAATATTTAAAACCAAGAACAATTATGAGTTTAAATTCATCTATAACTGTCGAGATCTAGAAGGGTGGCATATTATGTATTTCTAAAATAGCACAATTATACTTCAGTGAATAACTTTAAGGATCATGTTTAGTCAATTTAATGTTCTTAAATTGTAAGCATAAATTATTGACCAAGGTAGGTAAACTAATGAAATGCAAGTGCACTGTATGTGCTAGAAGTCTTTTATGTTGTTAAGGTGATTATGCTATCATTATCTAAGTTAATATCAAACTCTAGAATTAATGTTGAGGTGATGTTGTTATCTATACTGGGATGTTATTCCTAAGATTTTTTTGTTAATTGATTATCCTAAATGTTATCTCTAGAATTAGTTATGATTGAATTGAGTTTTTAGAATGATTGGATAATGATTTTGACTCTTTTCAATAGATGTGTTATGTTAATCTTCCTTTCAACTTATCAATTGTTTTTGGATTTTTATGCTACAACTAAACAAAGATAGATATGAAATCATGAAATGACATAAATAAAATCCTAATTTATCAATTTGGAAATAAAATGTGCTTGAATTCAGAAGCTGAGAAAGACTGCCACTCATATCTACTGCAACTTTATTTCAATTCAAAAAGCAAAACAAAGATGAAATTGCTAAGCTATGAAATCAATAAGTTGTGCCAGGAAAATGAATGAAAAGAAATTACTGAGTTTATAATAGTTATTAAGAAAATGAAATGAATTATACAAAAATCAATCAAGTGATCCTAGTCACGATCTTCATTGAACTGCATCTTAAAAACATGAAAACAGGGCGTCCATGAATTAAATCTATGAATAACAATTGAAAAGTAAAATCTCATTACTCTGAATGAGAGACCTGATCTATATGTAGGGGCCCTCCACGAGGCAGTCAGTCACCTTAGATCAACAACACATAAAATATATGAAATAAGAACTTTGCATTAAGCGAAAAAGATTTCTAGAGGATGTTCAAAATACATATGGTGGCGCACCCATTAGACAGAGCTTCTAATGTTTTTATAGAGTTCTTTTTAGCAATATGAGAAATTTAAGCCTATAGGACTTCACTATAGTCCTTATCAAAAATAGATCATATCACTTGTTTGTCGATTTGCTATTGAAAAAGAAAATTGATGAAAACTCTTAATATTTAGACTCTGTTCCAGCGTGCTGTCCTGTTGTTGACCACCATGGTTGACCGTGTTAAAGTGCGGATCTCCTGATGAATTAGTTCAAGTAAATAGGAAGAAATCCATGAGAGGATCATTCTGTATCTACCCATATACTCCTTTGCTGAGCTGGCACACCCAAACCCTGTTAACAATGGAAGTGGTTGCAGATCTGTGGATTAGCTGTGGAATCAGGTCAATTCTGTAGCTGCATGTAAACTTTAATAGAACAATAAGGCATATTGACACAATATGAAAAGAAGACATATGAATGTTTACCTTGTCAAAACCTTATGTTTGTTGCATTTATTTGGATGATAGCGGTATGAAAAGGAGGTAAATATAGACAAAAAGGATTTCAAGATAAAGCAGTTATGGAACTATAAATTCTCCCACACACGAGGTTTTGTATGTCCTCATACAACACAAAATTGTCATTTTTTTGTATGTCTTTAGATACCTTTGCCAACACATCCAAGTTTCACTTTCTTCTTCTTCATGGCAGTTACTGCCATCCTTGGCTTCCTCATAAGGATCTTGTATTTCAGGTTAATGATTTCCCTTTTCATGGCCTTGTTTTCTTTCTTCAATTTCTTATTCATTTTATACCACAGGCTTAAGTGAATTATGAGGTTATCAGTTTTGGCAATTTGAATTCCATTTTGTGCTTTCAGAGTTTGATTTTCAGTTTTGAGGTACCTGTTTAATGTCTCCAACAGAAATATTTCTTGTTTCAAGACATTAGATACTAGAGATTCTTATGGCTCATTAAACTGGTTGATTTCTTCTTATGGGCTCTGAATTGATCCTTTGGCTTCTGCTTCCTTTCTCTCTAAAGATTCTATGTAATCTTATATTTCTTGTTGTACAGGATCAATACCTAGGCTTTGTACTGGACTCCTTGGAGGTGAAATGAAGGGAGGTGGTGATACACTTGGTGAAAATTTCAGTGACACTCTTGGAGAGTTATTGAGATCTTCATATTTCTCCTTTGACTCAAGATCAATATGCTCTACAAATTTTGAGTTTGCCTCTTTTATTGTGTTCAATCTGATGCTTCTTCTCAAACCTATGGTCGGTATCCTTTGAATCTTCTTTTATTTAACTTTTGAAATTTCTTTCTAAGGCACAATGTTTCTATGGGGCAAAACCTTTGTTTTCTTGCCGGGTTTCTTTCTTCTAAGACTTTCTATGTTCTTTTTTTGCAAAATTTCGACAATTGGTAGATCATGCTCTGACAAATCTTGCTGATGCCATGCTTCCTTGTCTATTACTGTCTCAATTTTTCTCTTTCTTCCCCTTAGGGTTCTGCTACCACTTGGTTGTTCACGGGTTTTCTATTCAAAGTGATTTCTCACTAGAAAATATTCCCAATTATCACATATGCTTTGAAGATGAAACTAGATCAAAATTTTTATTAACACATGATGGTACGTTTTGTTGTATATAAACTGGATTTTCTTCTGAATACATACTGGCATTTTCTTAAGGCTATTCAATAGAAAGTATGGAAGATACATTTGATGTTATTCAAGGAAATTCATAAATAGTCTAGAATGTGATAGAAAAACATACACCCAAATCAACCTTCACAAGTAACAAATTTATAAAGGATAAGGAGAAAATTTCTCCACTTACTTTTGAGGGTAGAGCTAGGAATACCTTTTCTGAAGATAGTAGTATCCATGCTTGGGTTTTTAAGAAAATTTTCTAGTCTTCCCCTTTGATTCCTCTATTATTGAACCACTTTTCTCTAGCTCTGGGCAGTCTGGTGGCTTCTGCAATCAAGGACTCTGTCACTACGAACTTGACATTGCCTATTTCGACTTCTGCACCATCAAAAGATCATGCAAAGGTTTTTGTCACCTCCCTGTGGAAACCATCAAACTTTTCTATGAAATCTAACCACTGAACTTTCTGTAACAATGCTCTGGTCTAGGGCTATCATTCCAAAAATTTCCTTCTTGTTGGATCTATTTGAACAATAATGCCCATCGTGAGAGATTTTTCGTCTCCAGAATTGTTTTACTTGACAGGGAAAATAGTTGGTAGGATTTCGCTCTAGGACGAAGAGACTGTATGAATTAAAAGAATGAGAGGATGGGCAAGTATAATGGAGGTTCACGGGGTTGAGTTAGCCGTTTGAATGAATTTAATTCAATGATTCAGTGATCAAATCGATGAATCCAAAATGAGTATGAGATAGGAGTTAAAATGGTGGCAGATTATAATGGATTTGACAAGGGACTATCATCCATGAACTGCAATGCTTTTAGTTTTTCGGTAATTTTATGTCCACATATTTCATATATACAATATATTAACCCCTATTGTCAAATTAAAGTGTTACATACCTCAGATTTATTTTCTAACCTTTATTTGTCCTTTGATGTAATTTGCAGATACTTTGCACTTGAAAGGAGTCAATCATTTCTTCAATTTGAGCCACTAAGTGTCCTTGTTAGAATGGCTACAGAAACTTTGCCCGAGCTGTAGAAAGTCACTAGAGTTGCAGAAAGTCACTAATTCTATAGCTAATTTTTTTTTTCAATAAAGGGATGTTTAGAAAAATGGATTTGTTTAGAAAAATGATTAAGAGAAAATTTAAGGTGCCAACAAGAGTTGGTTTTCACTTTAAATTTTCTGTATAAGCATGCCAACAACTTGTTGGTTTTCATGTTTATACATTATTATTTTTTTATATGAAATAGAGAAAAATAAAATTTCTAAGGTGGAAAAGAAGAAGAATTCCTCTCAACCATATTCAATTCTGAGTTATCTTGGAAAATTTTGACAAATTCCTCTTTTGTCAATGGCTTCTGATAAATTCTAAGTCAATGTCCATTCACTAAAGAGGAATTTTATCTTCATCAATAATACTGACTCTCACTGCACCATTTTCAAAGACTTTTTCAACTTCATAAGGTCAAAGCCAGTGAGTTTGGAATTTTCCTTGGAATTTCTTGAACTTTGAATCAAAAAGTAATGCCCAATCTCCTGGATGAAATTTTCTTTCTTTGATATATTTGTCATGCCATCTGGATCTCTATTGTTGAACTAGGCTGGTCTTCTGGAAAGCATCTTGTCTTATTTCATCAAGCTCATTGAGTTGTCCCATCCTTTGCTTTTGTGCTTCTAATAACTCAAGGTCCAACTGGACTGTTGTTTTATAGGTCTGAATATGGAACTCTATTGGTAGTAAGACTTACTTCCCATAAACAAGTTCATAGGAAGTATGTCATGTAGTGCTTCTCCATGTAGTTCTATAAGCCCAGAAAGCTTCTGCAAGCTTTTCTGCCCAGTCCATCCTATGCAAGTGTACAATATTGGTGAGAATTGCTTCAATCACCTTGTTTGTAGACTCAACTTATCCATTGGCTTGTGGACTATTATGAAACCAGCTCAAGAAAAGATAGAAAAGATAGATCAACACCTTAGAATTCAACCTCTTCGAGGGGGCAACCTCCTTTACATTACATAAATGAACAATTATTGGATGATACAAATGACAAAACCTACTTTCTATATATAGGAGTCTAAGGAGTCACAATATAACCCAGTCGACCTAAAAATAATAATATAAAGCCACAAAAATAACAATAGAGGGTTTTTATGGGGCACAATAATAACAATATGGGGACAATAGGGGCACAACAATATTAATAAGGGATAAAACTACAATAGTATTGGGGTAATCACTAGTATTATAGGGATTTAACATGCCCATCTCCTTCCAAAAAGTGTTGTCCTCAACGCTTGAGTAGTTCTGGATGCTTCTGTATAAAATTCTCATCCTCCCATGTGGAATCTTCAGCAGATAAGTTCTTCCACTTGATGAGATACTCTGAAATTGATCGATTTCGTAGCTATCTAGTTCTTGTCTCTGTGACTACTTCCGGTTCCAACATAATTTTTCCTTCCTCGTCAAGTTTTGGCAATATTGTTTGAACTGGGAGCTTGTCGCCTATAACCTTCTTTAAACATGAAACACGGAAAACTAGGTGCACTCGAGAAGCTGCAGGAAGCTCCAATTTGTATGCCATAGTACCAATCTTTTGCAACAACTTGTACGTACCATACTACTTTGGTGATAATTTATTATCCTTCCTAGCTTGCTTCAGGGACATTTGTTTATACGATTGTAGCCGTAGGAATACCTAATCACCTACATCAAAACTTCTTTCACTGCGATGTTGATCTGTCTGTTGTTTCATTCTATTCTGTGCCAACATGAGGTTATCCTTTAAGAGTTGGAGGACTTGTTGTTGATGTTCAATGTGATGTTCCACTGCTCGAACCTTAGAATTTTATCTTAAATATGATGTGATGGATGGTGGCTAATATCCATAAGGTGCCATAAATGGGGTCATTTTTGTTGTTGTATGGAAGGATGTGTTATACCACCATTCAGCTAGAGGTAACCATTTGACCCATTGTGTCTGTTTATCAGAGACAAAGCAACGAAGATATCCTTCCAAACATTTGTTTACTATCTCAGTTTGCCCATCAGATTGAGGATGATAAGATGAACTATGAGCTAACTGAGTACCAAGACAAGAAAATAATTTTGTCCAAAAATTTCCAGTGAAGATGGGATCTCTGTCACTTACAATAATCTTTGGATTTCCATGTAGCTTTTGAATTGTTTCCATAAATGCAGTAGAAACTGTATTGGCTTTAAATGGATGTGATAATGCACAAAGTGTGCATACTTGGTAAGTCTTTCAACTACCACCATGATGAAATTCTTTCCCTCAAACTTGGGTAAACCTGTGATAAAATCCATTGAAACCTCCTCCCAACGTTTGCTTGGAATGGATAAAGGTTGTCATAGACCCGGGGCCTTAATTGTTTCAACTTTATTTTGTTGGAAAATAAAAAATTCCGCCACAAAATTTTGAATATCTGATTTAAGGCCATCCCAAAAAAATTCCTTCTTAACCCTGTGGTGAGTTTTTAAAAATCCTGAGTGCCCTCCTAAGGGAGAAGTGTGCAATTCCATAAGAATCTTTTGTTTGAGTTGGGAATTATTACGGAGGTATAAGCGATCTTTGTACCATAACGAATCATTTTTCCAGCTAAATGTAACAGATGTACTGGAATCTTGTTGTAACTTTCGAATAAGTTCCCACACTTCTTCATCATTCTTCCGTTCCTCCCTTGCTTCGTTTATCCAATCAGGTTGGATAATAGAAATGGCACAAAACAATGCTTCCACATCCTCATCTTTTCTTGAGAGTGCATTTGCCACCACATTTTGCTTCCCTTTTTTGTAGATGATTTCAAATTCATAACCCAACATCTTTGTGACCCACTTTTGTTGCTCTTCCGAGGATAATATTTGTTCTAGAAAGTATTTAAGGCTATCATGATCCGTTTTTACCTTCAAGTGTCTTCCCATTAGGTAGGGTCGTCATTTCTTAAGTGCATGTAGTATTGCCAACATTTCCTTCTCATAAATAGCTTTATGTAAAACCCTTCCCTTGAATGGATGACTTTCAAAAGAAATGGGTCTTTCATATTGCATTAAAACAACACCAATTCCATTTCTTGAAGCATCACATTCCATAATAAAGGTTTTTGTGAAGTCCGGTGTAGCTAAGATTAGTGCTTGGAACATTGCCTCTTTAAGATGTTTGAAGGCCTTTGTTGCTTCTGGAGTCCATGAAAATGCATCTTTCTTCAATAATGTTGTTAGAGGTGCTGCTATTCTCCCATAATTCTTAACAAAATTGCGATAATACCCTGTCAACTCGAGAAATCCTCGCAGATGCTTTATGGATGTGGGGATTTTCCATTCCTTAATGGCTTTAATTTTGCTAGGGTCTACCTTAACTCCTTCATGAGATACAATATGACCCAGATATTCCAACTCTTGTACTCCAAAGAAACATTTGGATCTTTTTGCATATAATTGTTTCTCCTCCAATAGTTGTAGCACCCTGTCAACATGTTCAACATGATCCTTCCAAGACTTGCTATAGATTAGTATATCATCAAAAATACTAACACAAATTTTCTAAGGAAGGTTTTGAAAATGGAATTAATCAAACCTTGAAATGTAGAAGGTGCATTGGTAAGGCAAAATGCATGACCAAAAATTCATAATGACCCTCATGAGTTCTAAATGTTGTTTTCGGAATGTCTTCAGTCTTCATTCTGATTTGATGATATCCTAAACGAAGATCCAACTTGGTGAAGTAAATTGATCCATGCAATTCATCTAGTAATTCATCAATGACAGGAATGGGAAACTTATCTTTAATAGTGAGCTTGTTGAGCTCCCTATAATCCGGACACATGCGCCATGATCCATCCTTCTTGTGCACCGATACTACTAGAGTAGAGAAATAACTTTGACTAGGTTGAATTATACCAGACTCTAGCATTTCTGCAACCATACGTTCAATTTCACTCTTTTGGGCATAGGGATATCTGTACGGCCTGATGTTTGGAGGAACACTTCCTCGAATTAGATGAGTAGCATGATCATGATCATGAATAGTTGGGAGACCTTTAGGAGTCTCAAATACCTTGGAATAATTGTCCAATAGTTTTTGGAGATCTGGAGAAATATATGATTCCGATGTGGAAACATCTAGCGAACATAATTGTGCAATTACACCTCTTTGTTCCTTTTTTAGAAGCTTTGTCATACCGTTAGAGCTGATTATCTTTCACAGTTTCCCTGCAATACCCCTTAATTCAATTTCCTTTCCTTCCGCATAAAATTTCAGGAAAAGTTCTTGAAAATTAAAAGATATTGTACCCAAGGGTTGTAGCCATTGGACTCCTAGTACAAAATTATCACCTCCCATTGGAATGGAAAGCATTGGGCTAGTCAATACATATTCTCCCATGGATAGCTTGATATTATGGCACTTTCCAGAGCAATTGATTGTTCCTCCATTTGCAACCATCACTTGACACTCTGGTGCTGGATATAAGAAGCAATTCAATTCTTTTTCTACCTTACAATGAATAAAATTGTGGGTACTTCCTGAATCAATCAACACTATTACCTTTTTCTTCTTGATTTGTCCTTCTATCTTAATGGTTTGAGTGGTAATTCCCGCCTATGCATTACAAGATATGTTTAGATTCATTTCTTCTTTATCTAGGCTTTGTTCCTGGAGTATATCCTCTTCTTTTGACCTTTCTTGCTCATTTTCTTCTTCCTCTTCACAATCTATGTAGAATAATTTCTTCTCAGCACATTTATGACCTTTAGTGTATTTGCTATCACAACTATAACAAAGCCCTTTTTCCTTTTTTTCTTCCAATTGTTATGGTGTCAACCTTATAGGTTGTGGAAGACTAAGGGAAACAACACTTCCATCTTTATAGTTGTGAGTGGTATGCTTCCTGGTTGCCATAATTTTTCTTTCCATTTTTCTTGCTAACCTGAATGCCTTCTCTAATGAATCATGTTCCCAAAGGTGAACATCATGTTGGATATTATCCCTTAAATTCCCTATGAACACATCAATCCTATGCTCATCTGGAATATCTTTTACCCTTATGTTCAATTTTTGGAACTCCTCAATGTGCTCCATTATTGAACCCTTTTGTTTGAGACTTATCAATTGGCTAAAAAAAAGTGTTTCTTTTTGTATCTTCATGATGTGCTGTCAATTCTTCCGTAAAAATTGACCAAGTGATAATTTATTTACGAGAGCAAAGCCATTGATACCATACAAACTGATTCGGTTCCAAATATAAAGTTGCAATACATACATTTTGTGTGCTTTGCACATTATTGAGATCGAAAAATTGCTCCATCTGTAATATCTATGTTACGGGATCCTTGCCATCAAACTTCCTCATATCGATTTTTGGAATATGGTGGGTCTTTGATCCAAAATTAGAGTCTATGAAATCATGATTAACATTTCTTTTGTTCTCATCATGATTTTCCTTTACTACCCTTTCATCATTAGTAAGCATTCCTTGTGGAAACTTTGTCAAATATGTCTTCAAATCTTCCATGTCTGTCTTCAAATCTTCCATGCTTGTCTTTGAACAATCCATCTTAGCTTCTACGCCTTTCTTTAAACCATCCATCTTAGCTTCTGCATATTTCTTTAAACAATCCACCTTAGATTCTGTTGCTTTTTGTGCAAGTGACACTTGTTGCACTTGGTCTCGTAATTTTGATATATCATGTTGCATTTCTTCCTCTTCTTCATGAGTCATGCTAGAGCTTTCAGGTTGCCTACTAGGTGTTTGCATTTTCTTCTCTCGAGTCATCAATTACCGATAACAATGCTTTACTATGCCCTTTGAATTCCTTCAAACTAATTTTTCATACCAAGCTTATGCAAAAATTAAAAAAAAACTACACACCTTTTTTCACTTTGTAGGAGCTTGATATTGAATCTGATGTAACCTGTGATAACCCTTTGCGTCCTCTTTCTAATGCCACCATTCTGATCCAAATTGGATTCTCCAGGGAAGATTTATGCCAAATCTCCCACAGTGACCTGATTATAGAATAGTTCAGTAGAGCAAACTTGTATGATGTGCTACGAGTCATTGTTTCAACCTTTGGCTCTAAAAAATATATACAAGTAAACTAAAGTCTGTCCTCTTTCTGTACCTTCTTACGAAATTTCAATCCGATTCTCAGAGAGAAAGTTATGACGATTTTCCCCAGGTCACCTGTTTCGAATGTAATTCAGGAGTCTGCAAAAAGACCAACTTACTCAGATCATATCTCCGCAAATATAGCGCAAAAAGCTCTGAAATTCAAACCAGAGATTCAACGCGATGTCTTATCAAATGGGTTTTTTTTTTAGCTTTTGAAACGTCACAGAAAAAATTTATCGTGAAAATTCCACGATGACCTGTTTGGAGCAGCGAAACCCTAGAATACAAAGCTCTTATACCATTGTTATGAAACCAGCTCAAGAAAAGATAGAAAAGATAGATCAACGCCTTATAATTCAACCTCTTTGAGGGGGAAACCTCCTTTACATTACATAAATGAACAATTCTTGGATGATACAAATGACAAAACCTTCTTTCTATATATAGGAGTCTAAGGAGTCACAATATAACCCAGCCGACCTAACAATAATAATATAAATCCACAAAAATAACAATAGAGGGTTTCTATGGGGCACAATAATAACAATATGGGGACAATAGGGGCACAACAATATTAATAAGGGATACAACTACAATAGTAATGGGGTAATCACTAGTATTATAGGGATCTAACATGGACGGTATGGAGTATATTTCCAATGCTTGATTTTGTACTGTTCCATGAGCTTCTACACTACTCTAGATGTAAACTGTGTTCCTTGATCTGTTACAATTTCTCTTGGAACACCAAAACTAGTGAAAATATCCTAAAAAAGAAATGAAACTACAATGTTTTGAATAGCAAAATGAAGTGCTTTAGCTTCTACCCATTTAGTGACACAATGAGTGCATACCAGAATATTCCCTTTTTGTTTTGAAGGTGGATTTATTGGGCCAACAAAATCTAGCGCTCATTTCTCAAAATGTTCAATGAGCACCCGAGGTTGTAGTGGAATTTCATTTGAAAGAGTAGGTGTCCCCATCATTTGAAAACTGTCACATCTCCTAACATATTCCTAGGTATCCTTGAAAATTAAAGGAAAATAATATCCTAAGAGAATGATCTTATAAGAAGTTTTTTTGTTAGAGAAATGTCCTCCACATGGCTCATCATGGCATGCTTTAAGTATTTCTAGTATCTTGTCTTCTCGAACAAATCTTCAGATGATGAGTTTTGGTCTTGTTTTGTACAATTATTTATTTATCCATGAATAAGATGTGTTGTTCTGAATTATCCTCCTTTCTTCTCTAGGAGACAAATGAAATGGTAATTTCCTTGTAGCTAAATAATTAGCAATATCTGCAAACCAAGATGATTTAGTAGATACTGCAAAAAGATATTCATCAGGAAATTTATCCTCCACAGGTTTATCATTGTTATAATTTTGAATTCTAGATAAAAGGTCAACAATTGTATTTTGTTTTCGGGGTTGATCTAGAATGGTGATGTTGAATTGTTGCAATAGTAAGAGCCATCTGGTTATTCTTCCATTAGTGATTGGTTTATTCATTAGATATCTAATGGCATAATGGTCTATGTGAATGCAAGTTTCATAGCCAGTTATATAATTTCTAAATTTATTAATGGCATGAACTACAACTAAAAACTCCTTCTCAGTTACTGTGTAATTTAGCTCTGATGGAGTTAAATTTTTCAGGTATAATAGATTTCATAAGTGTTGGCATTATCATACAAGTATTGTCCTTGATGGCAACTCATATAGATGATATATCATAGTGCAGCAGGGCAGTAGCAAAAAGTTGATGATCAGTATACAAAAAATGTAGAAAATGAAAGGCTTGCAGGTTCCCGTTCTCAAAGATACGGTCTTAGACTGGGTCTGCAGGTGCGTCGTTGAAAAGGTGTGGACATGTTCGCAGGTGCTCCGAACAAAAGGTGCAAACCTAAAGTTCACAGACTTTCATGCAGAGAAAAGCGCATGCACGTGGGAAATCTTACAGGTGATCCATGGTATTTAGTCCGACGTTTTTGATCCTATGGTTTTGGTCCGTGGTTTTGCTCCTAAAGTATTGAACCCAGGTTTTGGGTCCCTTGTATTGGAATTCTATGGTTTTGGACCATGGTTTGAGTAAGGGCTAGTATATAAAAAGGAAAGGAGATCATTTGGGTGGACACTCATGCGTGTGAAATATCTAAAGAAAATCAAGATCTGAAATTCTGGTGATCAGTTGGTGAGTGATAGCTAAATCAAGGAGAGATATGAGCATTAGAAGGAAGATCTACTTTGACGCATGATCAGATTTGTGGATCTCACAGTTTGGGGCATATTGGAGGACTGATAAATTGGCTCTACTCAGAGGTTCGTAGGTGAACCACAACACAGGTGTGGAGGTCTGCAGGTGAACCACAACTTAGGTGTGGCGATACGTAGTTCAGAGACGGGTTCAGGTTCGGAGGTGCGCAGTCAAGACACGGGTTCAGGTGCGGAGGTGCGCAGTACAGACAAGGGTTCAGTGCGGAGGTGCGCAGTTTAGACATGGGTTCAGTGCGGAGGTGTGCAGTTTAGACACGGTTTCAAGTGCGGAGGTGCGCACTTCAGACACAGATTCAGTGTAGAGGTGCACAGTTCAGACACAGTTTCAGGTGCGGAGGTGCACAATCAAGATACAGGTTCAGGTGTGGAGGTCCGCAAGCTCAACACAAATGAAGTGCGGATATCCACAAATTTCTATTGGTGAAGTTGCGGACTTTCCTTGAAACCTATTTTAGCTGCTTTTGTCTATGATCGCAGTGTTCTGCGTTCAGAATTGGTGTCTAGTTACTGGTATTGTTTTCTGGTTACTACATTCTCAGAAGCTAGTTGTTGACTTAGTAGTTGATTGTGGAAAGGAGATTGGTTGATGCACATGTACTTGATGCTTGTTTGATGTTCATGGATCCAGTTTGAAAATTTATGAAACGTGGTCCCTGGAAGAAAAGAGAAGGTTGAAGCCTTCAATAGGTGAGCACCTACGTACTAGTAGCTCAACTAGTACAAGAGCTAAGGGGGTTGTAGCTCCCTTCCAGGAGAGTCTGGAAAACAAGAGAGGGTTGTAGCTCTCTACAGGTTGCAGCCTGCATACTGGTAAATGACTGCACCAATATAGAATTATTGTAAAAAGAGGTTTCTAATTGAAAGAAGATAGAGACATGTTGCAGCAAGTGGTTTTCACCCACATTGGGTTTCCACCTTATATCTGGTGTTCTTTGGTGTGACTGTCTGTTTTTCTTGTTCCTGTTCATTATTATATGGTACTGACATACAAATTAATGGTCAACATATGAAGAATAAATTAAATTAAAATCTGGAAGGTATATTGAAGAGAATTTGATAATACTGATTCACCCCCCCTCTCAATATTATTTCCAACAATTGGTATCAGAGCAGGTCCTTCAGAATAAGCTTAATCACTTGAAGGAAGATCTATCATCATGAGCAACTACAAGAGAGAAGCATCAATCAGGCCATCATATTTTGATGGGACCAACTTCGTCTATTGGAAGGTAAGAGTCATAACTAATCTTCAATCTCTTGGTACAGAAGTCTGGGATATCATAGATACACGGTACACTTTTCCTTCAGCAACTCCTACAGATCCGGCAGGTAAGAAGCAATATAAAACAAATGCAAAGGCTATCAATACTCTATTAGGATGTCTATATCAATCAGAATTCATCAAGGTTATGCAGTACAAATCCGCAAAATAAATATGGGATAAGATCGTTCTAAGCTATGAAGGAGATGAACAGGTAAAATGAGAAAAACTTCAAACCCTCAGAATTCAGTATGAAAATCTCAGAATGTATAATGATGAAAGTGTGGCTAACTATTTCCTACGTATAGGTGAGATTGTTAATTGTATGAAAAACTTGGGTGAAGAAATAAAAGAGGCTATTGTGGTTGAAAAGGTTCTAAGATCTTTGTCCTCTAAGTTTGAATCAAAAGTTTCTGCAGTAGAAGAAAAATAGAATCTACAAAACCTTACCATGTCACAGCTGCACGGAATTCTAACTGCCTATGAAATGAGGAAAGGAGGACCATCAGACAGGAGAGAGGTTGCATTCAAGGCTTCAGGCAAAGGAGATTACTATGAGTAGGATATATATAAGAAGAATAGGAAGAATCAAATTTTGTTAAGAACCTTCAACGGGGTGCTGGAAGATTCAGAGGTAAGTTGCCTTTCAAATGCTTTGCTTGTGGAAGAGTCGGTCACTATGCTACCAAGTGTCCTAAAAAAGATAAGCTTGAAAAAGGTAAGGGACCTGTTAGATGGAACAAGAAACAGAATGTAAATAAGAAAAGCTATTACACTCATGAAGATAGTGATGGACTTTCAAATAGTGATGAAGATGAACAATGTAATAATTATAGACTTTTAATGGCCTTTGAAGATGATGATTTCATGGATGCTATAGATGAAGAAGGTTTGTATGAAGAGATTTATAAACTCAAAATTTGTTTAGAAGAGAAAAATATGATTATTGATACTCTGAAATTCCAACTTTCTAAAAGGGAAAAGCATCATGAAAAGTTAGAATGTGAAATGGTGGGTCTTAGAAAAGAGATTGAGGAAACAAAAGCTCTTAATCTTAGATTTGTTAAAGGATCTGAAACTCTAGATGAGATTATCAATGTGCAGCGTTCTCCACTAATCAAGATAGGTCTGGGATATAATGAAGAAGCATCTCAATCACAGAAACCATCCACCTCCAAAAGTTATCTTGATGCAGCAAGGAGGAGTGAGCAACGACCCAATGGACATGACCAGGTAAATCAGGGACAATTTACCTCAAGAATGAACAAATACTACCAGGTAAATCAGTGGAAATCCACCTTAAGGATGAACAGAAGCTACAACCAGCCACAGGTAACACCTTCTCCATTTGCCTCAAGAATGGATGTCAGTAGAAACTACAATCGTTTGGTTGGTAGATTTGATAATCGCAGGAGTTTCTTCAATGGCCAATGTTTCTCTTGTCATAACTTTGGTCACAAAGCAGCTCAATGTGTTGCCTATAAGACAATCATGACTAGAGAAGCCCAAAAACAAAGAAGTATGACTGGGATCACGAAAAGGACCTACAATAACTTTTCTGCGCTTGAAAATGAAATTGAATGTTCTATTTGTAACAACTTCGGTCATGAAGATTCTGAATACAGGATCAGGTTTCAGCAAACAAAGGAACAAGCCTCAAATGCCAAAACATGGAGAATGAAAGAATCGCAACCAGAAAGATGTGGTATAGCTTTATATGTGGAAGGGCAAGAAAATCAATTGTACATCGACAGTGGATGTTCAAAACATATGACGGGTGATAAAGAAAAAATTTAGTCATATAGTGCCTTAGAGAAGGAGAAGAAGGTCTCTTTTGGAAATGACACCCCTGCTCTCATAAAAGGTAAAGGTTTTGTTCAGTTAAAGGAAAAGGTCAAAGCTGGAAATGTCATGTATGTTGATGGCTTAAAGCATAATCTATTGAGTGTCAGTCAGATGTGCGATCAAGGAACTGAGGTAATATTTCAATCAAATGGATGTAGTGTTCGTGATCTTGATACAGGAAAAATAGTGATCAAAGGCATAAGAACTCCAAATAATTTATACATATTCAAAGAAGGACAACATCAATGCTATCTAAGCAAGAATGATGAACACTAGCTATGGCACAGAAGATTGGGGCATCTAAGCTTCTCACAAATAAGGAAAGAATGCAAATACTACGCAGTTCGTGGTCTTCTAGACATCAAAATTCCAGACAATACAATATGCAAATCATGTCAATTTGGTAAGCAAACCAGAACTAACATCCCTGAGAAGGAAGGATCAACTAGCAGGCCGCTTGAACTAGTCCATACTGATGTATGTGGTCCATCTAGGAAAAGGTCACCTCAAGGAGAAGAATACTTTATATTATTCATTGACGACTTTTCCAGGATGTGTTGGATAGGACTTATGAAGCACAAAGACAAAGCCTTCAAAAAATTCAAATCTTTCAAAGCCTTGGTTGAAAACGAATCAGATCAAAAAATTAAATGCCTTAGGTCTGACAGAGGTGGGGAGTTTACCTCAAATGAATTTTTCGATTTTTGTGAAGAACATGGAATAAGAAGGGAATTCTCTACTGCAAGGACTCCTCAACAAAATGGAGTAGTGGAAAGGATGAACAGAACATTTCAACAAATGGCTCATGCTATGATGGATGATTCTGGAACTCCTGCAAGTTTCTGGGGTGAAGCTGCATTTGCTGCAGTTGTTATTCTCAACAAGACAAATGTCCGGGTGAACAACACTCAAACTCCTCATGAGCTCTGGTATGGTAAGAATCCTACGGTAAAACATTTCAAAATTTTTGGAAGCAAATGCTATATTAAAAATACTAATGAAAATATTGGCAGTTTAAACCTAGAGCAGATGAAGGCATTCTCCTTGGATATTCTCCCCACAGCAAAGCATACAAGTGTTACAATAAAAGACTTGGAAGAATTGTTGACATCATTGATGTAGTGGTGGATGAATAAGGAAACATTCCTAGGCAAGTAAAGTCCGAAGATTTTGAAGATGATGAGCACTATCCTTCAACATCCAATCAGACTTATGATGAAGAAGAAGCTCAAGAGGCACTAGAAGAACAGACAAGGATAGAAGAGAAGAATCCATCCAGATATGTTTAGAAGAATCATCCAGAAACTCAAATTCTGGGGCAGAAAGAGGTAGGTATACAAACAAGAAGAAAAATTACAGAAGCTTCAAGCTATTTGGCATTACTCTCCTCCACTAAACCATAAAATGTAAGAGAGGCATGTAAGGATGAATGCTGGGTCAAGGCAATGGATGAAGAACTTGGGCAGATTGAAAAGAACAACACTTGGGAGTTGGTTCCTAGACCAAAAGACAAGAATATCATAGGGACAAAATGGATATTCAAAATCAAGTTGAATGAAAATGGGGAAGTTATTAGAAACAAAGCCAGAATTGTTTGTAAAGGATATGCTCAACAAGAAGGAATCAACTTTGAAGAAACTTTTTCTCCCATTGCTAGACTTGAGGCCATCAGAATGTTGCTTGCTCTATCTAGCTTTCAGAAGTTCAAAGTATTTCAAATGGACGTGAAATCAGACTTTCTGAATGGAGACTTAGAAGAAGTGTACATTGAGAAACCAGATGGATTCATCCTTGGGAATGATCCAAATCTTGTATGTAGACTAAAAAAGGCTCTCTATGGTCTTAAACAGGCTCCAAGGGCTTGGTACTATCATTTGGACAAATACCTTCATCAACAAGGTTTTTCAAAAGGATCAACAGATAGAAATCTTTATATAAAAATTGAAAATGACAAATTGCTAATACTTGTTGTGTATGTAGATGATATTATCTTTGGAAGAAATGAAGAAGCTATGAGTCAAAACTTTGCCTTGGTGATGAAGAAAGAATTCGAAATGTCCTTGCTTGGAGAGCTGGCATATTTTCTTGGTTTACAAATCCAAAAATATGAAGGCAGTATCTTTTTATCTCAAACCAAGTACCTCAAGCAGATCTTGAAGAAGTATGGCATGGAAGATTCGAAACCAGTTTGTACCCCTATGGTTACAGGATGTAGCCTCAGTGCAAATGATGATTCAGAAGCAATACATCAACCAACTTATACATCCATGATTGGAAGTCTGCTCTATTTAACAGGTACCCGACCAGACATCATGCATGCAGTGGGAGTGGTTGGAAGATTTCAGGAAAATCCAAAGGAAACTCATCTTCAGGCAGTAAAGAGAATTTTCAAGTATCTTCAAGGAACTCAAAACTATGGCTTATGGTATCCTAGAGATATAGATCTCACACTTCATGCTTATACAGATGCAGATTGGGCTGGAAGCATGGATGACAGAAAAAGCACTAGTGGTGGTGCATTCTTTATGGGTTCCAGATTAGTATCTTGGTTCAGCAAGAAACAAAGTTCAATAGCATTATCTACAGCTGAAGCAGAGTATGTGGCTGCTGCATCTTGTTGAACACAACTTCTTTGGATGATGCAAAATTTGCAGGATTTTTGAATCACTTGTACTCCACCTATCTCCATCCTCTGTGATAATACAAGTGCAATCAGCATTTCAAAGAACCTAGTCATGCATTCAAAGACCAAGCATATACCTATCAAATATCATTTTCTTCGGGAACAAGTTCTTGAACAAAAGGTCAAGTTGGAGTATGTTCCCTCTAAGGAACAAGTTACTAATATACTCACCAAACCACTTCCCAGGGAAACATTTGAATACCTCAGACAAAAGCTGGGAGTAGTTGATGCATCATCTTGCTGTTGAATCTTGTCTGTTGTACGTGAATTTCACATGGGGTATACGCGTACATGGATTAGTCAGATACCAGTTGGCACTGGTTCAAGGGGAGCATATATTTCTTCTAATTAATGCATTGTTGGCATTATAGAAGATCTTGGAGGAGAAAGTACAGAAGGAGATCATGCATACTGATCTGAATGGTGATTGACAGATGCTGCTGATATTTTGTCTCTATTTCTTTGTCAAGGTCATGTAACAACCTATCTTGGCTGCCCCACTATGCCTGGGATGGATAATGTGATGTTCTTATTATGTATTCCCACTTGATTAGGAGTTGTATGTACGAGTCTTAGGTGATAGGAAGGCCTCTTATCATGTACGAAGTCATGTTCTTTCTTATAGAACATCTTTTTGCAGACCTTGCTTACAATCAGGGGGAGCATGTACAACACACTTTAGCAGAAGAAGAGATTTCAGCAGGTTCTAAGGGGGAGTATGGTCAACAGGATGGTTATCAAAGAAAGAGAATATATTGGTCTGCCCTTTGCCCTTGATGTCAAAGGGGGAGAGTGATTTGGTGTTGTTTCCATCAAGTCCAAAGGGGGAGATTGTTGGCATTATGATACAAGTATTGTCCTTGATGGCAACTCACACAGATGACAGATCATAGTGTAGCAGGGCAGTAGCAAAATGTTGATGATCAGTCTACAAAGAATGTAGAAAATGAAAGGCAAGCAGGTTCATGTTCTCAAAGATGCGGTCTTAGACTGGGTCTGCAGGTGCGTCCTTCAAAAGGTGCGGACATGTTCGCAGGTGCTCCGAACAAAAGGTGCGGACCTAAAGTTCACAGAATTTCATGCAGAGAAAAGCGCACGCATGTGGGAAATTTTATGGGTGATCCATGGTATTTAGTCCGACATTTTTGATCCTATGGTTTTGGTCCGTGGTTTTGCTCCTAAAGTATTGAACCCAGGTTTTGGGTCCCTTGTATTGGAATTATATGGTTTTGGACCATGGTTTGAGTAAGGGCTAGTCTATAAAAAGGAAAGGAGATCATTTGGCTGGACACTCATGCGTGTGAAATATCTAAAGAAAATCAAGATCTGAAATTCTGGTGATCAGTTGGTGAGTGATAGCTAAATCAAGGAGAGATCTGAGCATTAGAAGGAAGATCTACTTTGACGCATGATCAGATCTGTGGATCTGACAGTCTGGGGCATATTGGAGGACTGATAAATTGGCTCTACTCAGAGGTCTGTAGGCGAACCACAGCGCAGGTGCGGAGGTCTGCAGGTGAACCATAGCTCAGGTGCGGCGGTACACAGTTCAAAGACGGGTTTAGGTGTCGAGGTGCACAGTCAAGACATGGGTTTAGGTGCGAGGTGCGCAGTACAAACAAGGGTTCAGTGCGGAGGTGCATAGTTCAAACACGGGTTTAGTGCGGAGGTGAGTAGTTCAGACACAGTTTTAGGTGCGGGGGTGCGCAGTTCAGACACGGGTTCAGTGCGGAGGTGTGCAGTTCAGACAAGGTTTCAGGTGCGGAGGTGCACAGTCAAGATATAGGTTCAGGTGCGGAGGTCCGTAGGCTCAACACAGACGAAGTGCGGATATCCGTAGATTTCTATTGGTGAAGTTGCAGACTTTTCTTGAAACCTATTTTAGCTGCTTTTGTCTATTACTGCAGTGTTCTGGGTTCAGAATTGGTGTCTGGTTACTGGTATTGTTTTCTGGTTACTGCATTCTGAGAAGCTAGTTGTTGACTTAGTAGTTGATTGTGGAAAGGAGATTGGTTGATGCACATGTACTTGATGCTTGTTTGATGTTCATGGATCCAGCCTGAAAATTTATCAAACATGGTCCTTGGAAGAAAAGAGAAGGTTGAAGCCTTCAGTAGGTGAGCACCTACGTACTAGTAGCTCAGCTAGTACAAGAGCTAAGGGGGTTGTAGCTCCCTTCCAGGAGAGTTTGGAAAACGAGAGAGGGTTGTAGCTCTTTGCAGGTTGTAGCCTGCGTACTGGTAAAGGATTGCACTAGTACATAATTATTGTAAAAAGAAGTTTCTAATTGAAAGAAGATAAAGACATATTGCAACAGGTGGTTTTCACCCACATTGGGTTTCCACCTTATATCTGGTGTTCTTTGGTGTGACTGTCTGTTTTTCTTGTTCCTGTTCATTATTATATGGTACTGACATACAAATTAATGGTCAACATCTAAAGAATAAATTAAATTATAAACCTAGAAGGTATATTGAAGAGAATTTGATAATACTGATTCACCCCCCCCTCTCAGTATTATTTCCAACAATAAGGAGTAAGGTATTTTTTCCTAACAAAGCTCCTAAGGTTGTGTCTAAAGCATCATTTGATATATGGAAAGGAAATTTCCAATTTGGTCCTTTTAAAATAGGTGCTTCAAAGATTTTCTTTTTCAAAGTTTCAAAATCATTTTGACAATCAGAATCCCAATTGAATTCACAGTCTTTGGTAAGTAGTTTGAAGAGTGGAGATGTAATTTTTGTGAAGTTTTCTATGAATCTTCTATAATATCTAGTAAAACTAAGAAAACTCCTAACATCTCATTGACAATTTGGTACTAATAATTTTGAAGTGACCTCTACTTTAGATGTGATCCAAGTGGCTCTAGAGACACACAAGACAGAGGGCTTATGGAAGCTTGAAAATCAAAGTGTTTGGATTATGCTCGAACCAAGTTCATGTTAAATATCTCATCGTCATGATTGGGTTGGTGTGAATGGTTCGTTAATCTGAGTCCGGATGAGGAAGATAGATGTAGTCAAAGTTTTGGTTGACCTGCATTCACTGGGCGGGTTTAATGGAGACAAAATTTAGAATTTTTCCGGTGGATGAAATGTAGCTAACTCTAGTCGGATTCTGGGCGAAATTGTCGCCTTGTTAAAAAGACTCCTTCGGTCAATGTTCAATAATTTTAAAAATTACATTCTTATATATAAAAGCAAAAAATATATAAATGAGGCGGTGGGCCACAACCCCCACCACCCCACACCTCTCCATATAAACATACGATTGCCATCACGTCTTTTGTGGAGGCTGGCAAGGATTGAACCCGCCGCCGACATGGTCCAGCCCCCGCTAGGCGGCCCCATAATACTACCACATCAACCAAACATTAATGCGCCCAATGGTAATATCCAACATTAATACAAACATCATCCAATTAAGACTTTTTCTGCGGAGGTTATGGGAGGCGGGCTGCCCAATGTGGACCCGACCCCCAAAATAAAAGGTATGCGGTTTATTAAAATGGGTTTTGGGTTAATATGGAGGGGTTGGGGTTTGACCACTCGACCTCCTCCTCATAATCCGTTGCCTTACGAATCCACCTAAATGACATTCCTTGTTTTATCCGTCCAAAAACTTATATAAACCTTCATTTTCCCAGTACGCCCAAGGATGGAGGAACCAAGAGTCGGCACGGAAATCGAGGCGATAATTTTTTTAATTAATTTATTGCAGGTGGAACCATGGTTGGGTGAAATTCTCAGGAGGGTGAAATTTTTGCAGTGTCCAAATTGGAAAAAATTTATGTTGATCTTACACCTCTCAGCGACACGAACTCGATGACGTAGTCAGCTTCCTGATCTGAGAAACTGATTTGCAGAGGACTCGGAGGAGGGAATCTTTAAGGAATTTAGGGGAATCTAAAATATTCCTTGAGCCCCAAATTTCAAATTTCTTAGAATTCAAAAATTTGACAGTCGATTTTGCACTATTAAATGCCACAAATCTGATTGCGTGTTCAGATTTTCCATTGGATCATTTCACTTTTTGGCCACTTTTCTAAGTGGAGTGAAGATGTCAGCTTTCGACATGTGAGCAATCATTCCATGAGATTCAACATTGCAAGATTGATGGTACAACTAACTTCAGTAGTTTTAAATCCTTTTCCTCAGACGACCCCTGGATGTGAGGTATATGCAGTGCGTTCAAGTACTTCTTTTTCTATGCATTGTGTTGCACAGATCCCTGTTTGATGTTGATGTGGGATCTTGTTTCTTACTTGTTTTCATGATTCTTGCTTGATGTGATGCATAATCATTCGTGGGATGTACTTGTTGTCATGATTTGTTATGTTTTGTTTAAGATCCCTTTGTCATCATGTTAACGAGATACTCATGTGTCGCCATGTATGTTTGCATTGAGATCCCTTTGATGCCATGTTGGTAGGATGTTCATTATTATCTTGCATGAGTTTGTGTCATACTGATAGGAGTCCTTTTTCTTACTGAGAGTTCCTGTAGCGAAACATCTCTTGGAGCCACTCCTGCATGAGGGCATTTTCATTGTATGATAGCGAAGTCACCTCTTATGTACATCATCATTAATGATATCACTTAATGTAGCAGGCTACACCATCATGACATCGGGGCTTAGAGATGTAGTCCCTCCTGGACAAACTCCGTTATCAATGGATTATGTTTTCATGTGTTGATGAATGTCATGTTCATCTTCTTTACAACATGCAGATGTGTTCATTTAAGTTCTTTAAAAATGAAATTTAACACATCATGAAAGTAAAAAGTCTTGGAAGGGTCCTTTGTCACACCCAAACCTAGATCAAGTGGTATCAGAGCGGTCTTTGCGTGGATGTGAATTGCAAGCATGAACAATGGAACGTGCAACGATAGAGGATGAAAAAGCGATGTACGAGACCATGATCAAAATTTCCAAAAGGGTGGAAATAATGTATAAAGCTCTATAGAAAGAGACAGAGAAAAAGGAACGATTGTAGCTTCAGTTGCAAGACACGAAAGAGGCCCTTGAAGAACTGAAGCACAACAACCAAAGTCTTCAAATAGATAACACTGAATTGAAGATGCTTCTACATGAAGAGAAAGAGGAGAAACATGGTTTGCTACGACAGCTGCAAGAAAAGGACGAGGCCTCGGAAAATTTGCAGCATGACCCATGTGAGGTAAAATGTAATTATGTAAATTCAAGTATGTGTCCTGATGATGATTTTGCTATTTTTTAAAATCATACCACAGAAATTGGCTCCAAACTGTTGAGCATAATGGGGTATAAAGGAAAAGGCTTGGGCGTTAATGGCCAAGGCATTGTCAACCCAATCAAGGTAGAAGAATTACCCCATCAGGCAGGGCTTGGATATGGCAGAAAGAAAGTTGGGGAATGTGCCGAGACAGCTATCGAACCACCAAAAAAAGATGATGAGAAGTCCTCATCAGTTCTTTCCAAATCGATAGAGGAGGTAAAAGATGTCAATTTCCTTTTGGTTTCATCTTCAAATTGTATGCTTTTTGTTGGAGATGTGGAGATCCCTATTACAGTGACAAATATGAGGCTCCTTACTAGGACGAGGCACGAGGAGGAAAAAGAACTTGGTGTTAATAACCAATGCATAACTCAACCTTTGGAGGTTGTGCATAAACATCAATTTGTAGGCTTGAGATACACCGAGGGAGAATGCTCAAAGGTGTTAGATTCTTCCAAGACATCATCGAAATCATCGATGAAAGAGAATGATGGGAACACATCCCCATCATCCCATGGTAGTGCCCATTACAGGGAAAGAGCCAAGGCAAGCTATCATCGCCATACTTACACTAGAGACAACAAGGAAAGGTTAACCAGTCTCAACATTTGAATTCTCATTTCGATTATAATCATGTTGTTAAAGATGAATGTAGAACATGGAATTGAAAAACATGTATCTTTTGTGGATTACATAACCATACATTTTCTAATTGTTGGAAAAGAATGACAGCACACAAAAGGATGAGGCGTGAAAAACCCTCTCAACAGCAGGTAAAGTAGATCTGGAGGAAGAATATCTCTTACAGTCATTGCAACAGAAATGGCTATCAAAGAGCCACTTGTTGGAGGCTCCATCCAGAGCAGTGCCTTAAAGACAAAGTGTCGGTGCATGAACCAGGTGAAACAATTGTTCAACAAGCAAAACCACCATAGGGGGATGACCCATTCACAGCGATAAGTGAAAAATGGTTTCTAGATATGTTAGCTTGTCATGGTCGTGCTTTTGTAAATCATTTGTTGCATTTTAAAATGTAAAAGTGATGATGTGTTTCCATCACTTGTTAAGCAACAATGATGTCTGGTCTTATTTTGAGTTGCATGATAAACTGTGAAAGTGATGTCGTGTTTCCATCACTTGTCAAAACAAAAATAGTGTTTGGCCTTATCTTTGTAAATCATGTGTTGCAGTGATGAAGTGTTTTCCATCACTTGTTGAAGTAACAATGATATGTTGGCCTTGCTTTCGTCGCTAGGGTATTGCATCCATCTTGATGTAAACTTGACCAACGAGTATGTGTTATAAACTCATGGCAAGTATGGGATGCTTGGGTCATTAGTTGGTCATGAAAGTCAAGCATGTAATTTTCAAAATAATGTACTATAGGTTGCAGAGGTTGTAGGTGTCGGCTCACCACTTAAGGCTCCAAAGAACAAAGGTGAAGGAGATGGAAGTGAGGCCTTTTAGGCTGCTTGTGATGTAGACAAGGTACATAGAAGTTGTAGATTACTTTTTATGCTTTTGGAGGACCAAAATCTCCTCAGTGGGGAGGATTGATCCAGATGGCTCCAGAGACACACAGAGGACAAAGAGGGCTTATGGCAGCTCAAAAATCAAAGTGTTTGGATTATGCTCAAACCAAGTTCATGTTAAATATATCATCGTCATGATCACGGTGGTGTGAACAATTCTTTAATCCGAGTCAGGATGAGTAAGATAGATGCAGTCAAATTTTTGGTTGACTTTTGCTGACTCGGCAGGCTTAATGGAGACACAATTTAGAATTTTTCTGGCAGACAGAATTTGGCAAACTCTAGTAAGATTCCAGGGGAAATTGTCGCCTTGTTAAAAAGACTTCTTTGGTCAATGTTCGAGAATTTTCAAAATTACATTCTTATATATATATATATATATATATATATATATATATATATATATATATATATATATATATAGATAGATAGATAGATATAAAGGAGGTGGTGGGCCACCACCCCACACCTATTCATATAAACATACGATTTCCATCACGTTTTTTGTGGAGGCCGACAGGGATTGAACCCATCTTGACCATGTGGGCCGGTCCCCACCAGGCGGCCCCATAATACTACCACACCAACCAAAAATTAATGCGCCCAATGGTAATATGAAACATCAATACAAACATCGCCCAATTAAGACTTTTGCTACGGACGTTATGGGTGGTGGGCCGCCCAATGCAGACTTGACCCCCAAAATAAAAGGTATGCAGTTTATTAAAATGAGATTCCTTGTTTTATCTGCCTGAAAAAATATATAAACCTTCATTTTCCCATTGCACCCAAGGATGGAGGAACCAGGAGCGGGCATGGAAATCGAGGCGATAATTTGTCTAATTAATTATTGTAGATGGAACCATGATTGGGCAAATGCAGTGTCCAAATTGGACAAATTTTATGTCGATATTACACTTCTCAATGACACGAATCTGATGGTGCAATCACTTTCCTGATTTGAGCAACCGATTTGCAGAGGACCTGGAGGAGGGAATCTTTAAGGAATCTAGGGGGAATCTAAAAGATTCCTTGAGCCCCAGATTTTCACTTTCTCAGAATTCGAAAATTTGAAAGTCGATTTTGCACTATTCGATGCCACAAATCTAGTGGTGTGTTTAGATTTTACATTGGCTCATTTCATTTTTCGGCCACTTTTCTAAGTGGAGTGCGGATGTCAGCGTTCGATGTGCGAACAGTCATTCCATGAGATTCGACACTGCAAGATTGATGGTACAGCCAGCTTCAGCAGTTTGACATCCTTTTCTTCAAACGACCCCTTGATGTGAGGCATATGCAGTTTGTTCATGTAATTATTTTTCTATGCATTTTTCTACATAGATCCCTGTTTGATGTTGATGTGGGATCTTGTTTCTTACTTGTTTTCCTGATTCCTACTTGATGTGATGCAGAATCATTCATGGGATGTACTTGTTGTCAGGATTCGTCATGTTTTGTTTGAGATCCCTTTGTCGTCATGTTGACGGGATACTCATGTTCCTCCATGTATGTTTGCATTGAGATCCCTTTGATGCCACTTTGGCAGGATGTTCATTATCATCATGCATAAGTTCGTGTCATACTGATAGGAGTCCTTTTTTTTATTGAGAGTTCCTATAGTGAAACATCTCTTGGAGCCACTCCTGCATGAGGGTATTTTCTTTGTATGATAGCGACGTCACCACTTATGTACATCATCATTATTGATAATACTTAATGCAACAGCCTACACCATCTTGACATCGGGTCCTGGAGACGTTGTCCCTCCTGGACGATCTTCATTATCAATGGCCTATGTTTTCGTGTGTTGATGAATGTCATGTTCCTCTTCTTTACAACATGCAGATGTATTCATTTATGTTCTTTTAAAACTTCAATTTAACACATCACGAAAGTAAAAGGTCTTAGAAGGGTCCTTTGTCACACCCGGACCTGGATCAAGATGAGTCTACCTTAATTCCATCTCCTGAAGTATGGTGACCTAAAACAATTCCTTCATTAAACATCATAAAACATTTCTCATGACTTAAAAAAAATATTTGTTTCTTTACATATTATTAGAACTTTTTCTAAATTTTCAAGTGCCTCTTCAAAATAATCTTTGTAAACTGTGAAATCATCCATATATACTTCCATACAATCATGAATAAGATCAGATAAAATTTTGAGGACTCCTCTTTGGAATGTTGCTGGAGCATTGCATAATCCAAAAGGAAGTACTCAGTAAGCATAAGTTACCCATGTACAGGTAAATGTGGTTTTATCTTGATCCTCAGGTGCTACTTGAATTTGATTGTATCCACTAAAACCGTCCAAAAATGAAAAATGATTTTTCCCTGCTAATGCATCTAAAACTTGATCTATGAAATGAAATGGAAGGTGGAATTTTAATGTTGCCTTATTCAATTCCCTGTAATCGATACATACTCTCAATTTCCCATTTTTCTTAAGAACGATTACTAAGGGTGAAACCCACTAACTATCTGATATTGGATAGATGAAGTTTACATTCAACAGTTTTTGTATTTACTCCTTAACAATTTCTTTCAGATTTGGATTCATTCTTCTTTGTGGTTGTCTAACTGGTCTCGCACTCTGCTCAATGTATATATGGTGCATGCAAGTTTTAGGATTAATTGCTTTCATATCAATGTATTTCCATGCATAAGAAGAAGAGTGTTTTTGTAAAATTTCTATGAGTTGATTTTTCTATAATTCTTCCAGGTTTTCATTAATGTCCAAAGTTTTTCCTAGAAAAATTTCTATTGAAGAATTTCCAAAATTTTCCATAGAGTGTAAATACATTTGTCTATATGATAGATATTTGATTTGACTACAGTCATAATGTAAGGAGGGTTCATTATTTTCCATTAGATTTAAAATTTGGTCCTCCTCACTTGTTCAATAGTGAAAACATGTGGTATATCATCATCATCATCTATCCATTCCTCACTCTCTATTTCTATTGTTGTTTTTGTAGGTGGATACAATGTGAATTTCTTTGTAGAACTTCCATCTGAGATAAACATCTCACCTGATCTACAATCGATGAAATCATCAACCATAGCTAACCAAGGTCTTCTTAGGATTAATGGATGTCCTCCTAAATTATTCTTGGGTGTTAAAACCATGAAGTCGACAGGATATTCCCAAGAATCTAAGGATACATAAACATCTTCTAACACACCATCAAGTTTAATTACAAACCTTTCTGCTAATTACAAAAATGTTGGTGTTTATTGAAGATTAGGAAGCCTTAGTGAATCCATGATTTGTTTACTCATTATGTTTATGGCGACTCCTATATCAATCAGTGTGTTTGGTATTTCAATTCCATTGATGTGAATTTTCACAATGGGGCTCCCTGGATTTAGATATTTTTGTATTGTTGCTTTCCCCATCATGATTTCTGCAATTTTCCCAACTAATTGAATTCTTTTTATGTATTTCCTTTTTCTTCCTGATCTTTGAGTACTCAATTCCTTGATTTTTTTGCAAAAAATGGTATTTATTTTATATCTTGCAATAAAGGATTTTTTATACAAACATTTCTTAATTCATCCAACATATTATAATTAGGCAATGTGATTTGTTTTTCTACTCCATCAATTTTCAACCATTCAGGAAAAGGTGGTTTAATGGATATTGAGGGTTTTTCTATAATAGGAGTATCATCATAAATTATAGGAACATTCTCTATTTGGTTATTTTCTTTTTGAGGAAGAGAGATTTCTCCTTTTTCAGATTGATTTTTATCTTTTTGAAGATTTGTTCTTGCTTCCTGAATGACAACAAGGGGTTTTGTTTATATCTTAATTCAACATTATTTAGATATAGTGGAGTGATTACATAGGTTTGAGGATTCTGCCCTTCCATATTGTAAACAGGTTGTGACATTTTATCATTTGGATTTAGAAGTGGTTGAGCAAGTAATTTATTTGGTTTTTTGTGCAAATGGTAGGGAGAGCTGTGGATTTTGATTTTGGATTTGAACTTGAGGTAATTGATTAGCTTGAGGAATTTGATTAGGTTGAGGGATTTTATTAGATTGAGGTAAGAATTGTGGTGGGAAATTAGGATAGGATGGTGAATATTTTTTATATTGAGCATAAGCCCCATAAAGATTTTTCCATCCCTAATTCCAAGATTGTGTTTGTGGCTGAGCCCAACGCTACAAAGATGGATTCCAATTACTTTGTGAAGACTGAGAAAATTGTTGTGATTTAAAGCCTTGTGGTTGATTTGATTGAGAGTTCTGCCATGGCCTTTTGGAAATAAAACAAAGAGGGTTTACTTGTTCTGGTATTCCTTCATCATTAAATACAACCTTAAGACCTGGTAGAGAAGGAAATTCTTTGGTATCATGGTTATCTACACAAATGGCACAATTTTCTATGGTTTTTAAGTCTAAAGGACATTCTCTCAGAGCGTGCTTCTTTCTACACCTAGAACAAAAAATGGATATTGCAACATTTTCGGCCTTTTTTTGTTTTGTATTTTAAGGGTGTCAATTTGTTCACTAAGACTCCCTAAAATAGCTGTAATAAAAGTATCAAGCAAGCTTCCTAATTCTGCCCTACTGTCTGACCCAGCTGTAGATTTATTGATTCTTGATGAGAGAGGATCCCTAGGACTTTTTCTAACTCGTGCTTTACCCCTTGAGATATGTACACATAGATCACAAATATATGAAAATAGTAATCGAGAAATATCTCCTTTTCCTGTCAAGTTAAGGAGATCAATCCACTCATCTCTGATAGAATTGAGTAGGAGGGCTTTCAAATTTTTCTCATCCAGACTATCCATTTTTCCCCTTTTAATATTATAAACAAATCTCTCAACTAAATCTTCAATATTAAAATCTTATTTTTGTGTCATTTTGAAGACTTTGTACCTAATGTTGTGAGGCATATAGTAGTCCTTATATTTATCTAATAATGCTTCTTTCATTTATGCCCATGTCCTTATAGTATTCATTCTTAGACTCATGAACCATTTCAATGTTGAATCTTTTAAGGTAGCAGGGAACAATTTTAATTTTCGAGAACCATGTAGATAATCATATGATTTGCATAATACTTCAAATTCAAAGAGAAATGTCTATGGGTCTTCACTTCTTTTTCCATGGAAATTAGGAAGAATAGAAGGTGAAATATTCTTCATTGTGAGGGTTGTATCCTTATAAAAGATAGGAAATCCAAAAGGGTCTCAATCTCCTCCTCTGCCTGCATCTCCACCTCCTCCTCTACCTATACCTCCTCCTCCAATCCTAGGTTGTTCACCATTGAAATTGTGTATCTATCCATCTCTTTCTTCAACCATGATGGATTCTTTAGTATCTGTCTCTTCTATCAATGGATAATCAAGATAAGTTTCTTGTTCCTCTTCCTCACTGGGAATTTCTAATTATTCTCCTAGAATTTGTTCACCGTGGGAAGATAGAAAAACTACTCCTGTAGTTGGGGATGTAGGATCTTCTTCTACTTTGATTATAGCCTCAATAGATGAAGTAGGTGAAGTTTTGGATTGGATTTCAGATCTTGAGACTTCAGGAAGTCTTTGTTGGCCTATGGATGGAATTTGAGTTTGAGTGGGTAGTTTGGAACTTAAATGTCATGGAGTGAGTGGAGTTGTGGGAATTAAGCTTCTTCCTCATCCAACAAATCTACCTCTAGAGTCTCTTTCCCTATGCATATCATGTTTTCATTTGATTTTTTTTAACTTCTATTTTAACTTCCCTGACAACGACGCCAAAATGTTTAGTTAATTTAATGTTCTTAAATTGTAAGCATAAATTATTGGCCATGGAAGGTAAACTGATGAAGTACAAGTGCATTGTATGTGGTAGAAGTAATTTATGTAGTTAAGGTGATTATATTATCGTTATCTAAGTTAATATAAAACTATAGAATTAATGTTATTATTTATACTAGGATGTTATTCCTAAGATTTCATTGTTAATTGATTATCCTAAATGTTATCTCTGGAGTTAGTTCTAATTGAATTGAGTTTCTAGAATGATTGGATAATGATTTTAACTCTTTTCAATAGATGTGTTACGTTAATATTCCTTTCAACTAATCAATTGCTTTTGGATTTTTATGCTACAGCTAAACAAAGCTAACTATGAAACCATGAAATGAAATAAAGAAAATCCTAATGTATCAATTTGGAAATGAAATGTGATTGAATTCAGAAGCTAAGAAAAATTTCCACTCTTATCTACTGCAACTTTATTTCAATGAAAAAAACATAACATCCATGTAAACCTACTAGCCCCAACAGTGGAGCATTACATCCATATTCGCCTGCTCCTCCAAAATGATGAACTAGCTCCGTGTAGTGAAGAAGCCAAGGTGCATTACAATACTATCCAAGCTCTTTCCAAGATAGACTTATCAGAAGCTTGGCTGACCAAAAGCCCTTACAATGAGTTATGAGGGACTATTTATAGCAAAGGGTGGGGTGACTCTTGACATTCCACTTTGTGAGAGTTCAACTACCCTCATGGCTCTTCACCTACTCTATGACTGTTACATCCAACTATTAACACTTGAATTACACTTGACATGACTCAAAATTACAATGCACATGTACTCATGTGAGACAACATGGCTTGAGCAAGCTATGCAAGATATAACTGAAACTTAGTCTGTTGTGATGAGACCAACTCTTTGACATGCTCGTGATGGTGAAGGTGGTGAGCTGATGCTAAGCTTGGTCGTCTGTGATGGTGTGCATGCACCTCATGGAGACATCTTACTGAAGTGAACTCTTGCCTCCGTTGCAACCGATGCATTGGTTCGACCCCTTCATCCAAATCGTTTGCTAACATGCGCATGATATTCTTAGGTGCACTAAAATAGAAACATACTGATGCATAATGTCTGTGCTGATCTTCAAGTGTGTGCTGGTGGTCATGTGCATCAACTTGCCAAAGTACATGTTCAACTTCAGTTGAACTTGCTTCTTGTCTTCGCCCTTGTGAGTGTGCTGAATGGGTTGGGTTGCATGCGTGTGCACAATGACATGCATGATGTTGCATGCGATCACCAACACTGCTCACCAAGTATGCTCTATGTTAACTAATGGGGTGGATCTTTAACTTGTACGGGTGTAGTTTCATCCGTGAGTGCACGTTTCACCCATTGTTGTTCCTGATACTGCTGCAACTAATTCGTCTATCTGTGTAGCTTCATGTTCTTCCTTGAGTTGCTGCTTCAGCACATGCAACTCCTTCTTTGTTCCATTCCTTATCTTTGCATGATATTCATGTCACGCCATCACATCATAGCCTGAAAATCCAAAGTTGCTTTCATCATCAGTGGATCTGCTTGAGCTTGGAACTTTGTTCCACCTGTGTGTTGTCAACAACCTTCCTCTTACATTCATTGCATCCGCTGCATTCACTGTGTTCATTGTGTTCACTACATTCGCTGCGTTCAGTATGCTACCTTCAGTTGCTGTTCATGATGCTACTTGCTGTGATGTTTCTACTCTCATATCTTGATGTCCTTATCTATGAACAACTTGATATCTTCATGAGAAGGTAAGCTCATAGACATCTGATTGATTTCATCTCCAGGTGTGCTTTGTATGGTCTCTTTGACTCTGCTCTCTTGGAAACCATTGAACCTGCACTGTTGAGAGGAAGATGAACACCTATAATACCTGGAGACATGGAAACACTCATGGCAAGCAATCTGTCAGTCGAAAACCAAAATGAACTTGAGAACTGACTAGAAACATACCTATGTGACTAATCATGAAGGTTGCACAATTTCAGCCGGGAGGTCAAGAGACTGAATGCCAAGACTGCACAAGGCACAGTCTAGGCTACTGGGAGACTGACTGACTGCTGAAACTGCGGAATGCATAGTCCAGTTTGGCTACTGACTATTGGGATTGCGCAATGCGGAATCTCAGCTGGAAATGGTTACAGACTTGGTGACTGCATTGCGCAAAGCAGGCTTGGGGAACATATGTTGGGCAGAAATATGCATTTATGGAGAGGAAGGTAGAGCCTTCCCTCTCAGGATTGCGCAATGTTGTCTTGGTGAGGCTCTTGGTGACGCAGAGTCTGGGACAAGGTTGCCCAGACTCACAGACGGGGAACTGAAAGTAAATGTGAGCATGAATTCATGCTGATACTGAGTGTAAGCATAAGTGAATGATCATGCATGAAAATGGTTTATGACAAATTCAGAAAATGGAACAACATGCATGTGCGTGAGGCAAGTTGCTGAATCGATGACCATTCACAAAAAATAGTTTCATGCATGCAACAATAGTGAGATGTTAACGAAAACTGAAACAGTCCTAGGACAAGCTAATATAAATGTAAATGATAGCAGACATTCAAAGAAATCAAGAAAACAATACTCATATAAGCAAAAACACAAAGTGACAGAAATGAAACACGAGGCATGGGAAGTGGGCTTACCCCAAAACAGCTGAGCTGAATGTGCCAACTACTCCTAGATGTGATGTAGGATGTTAGAGATGCAAGGTTGATGTGAGGAATGAGATCTGTGTCGTTTGGTCAATGAGTTTCAATAACATCGATGTTGTGATGCGCATGCCACAAATATATGGAAAGCGACACTTGGTGGGAGGTTTTTGAAATAATCCTTGCATTTAAACTCCAACTGCGAAACATAGATCCCTGAAACAAGGGATGCCTTTGCATGCTGCCTTGGGAGAAGCAGCCTATGCATGCAAGTCATTTTTTCTCAGTCCTAGAAGGAACCGGTCAAGTCAGTTGCACATGCAAGAGACTGCTCGACTGCTTAAAGGAAATTTACATTTCTGGCTGGGAGCTAGGCTGACTTCCAAGGAGATTTGTATAATTTCTGGGCAGAGCAGCTGATTGCTGCCCAGATTTTTGCAAATTGTGGGCTGAGTAGCCCTACTAGGAGAAATTACGTAATTCTCGGTGGGAGTGTTGACTAGCAGAATTGTGCAATCTTAGAGCCCAACAGGCTACCAGACAAGATTACACAATTTCTAGAGGGAAGGATGTTTTCCCTCCAAAAATGCATGATTTTCTTAGGGAAGCTTCTCAGAATGCAGCTGGACCAAGTTCGGTGAATAGCCTGTGAGGGGAATGGATCAAGCTATGATCAACAAGATACCTTTGTGAAAGAAAGACACTAAAGCTTGTGAAATTGACGAAGCAAGGCAAGCTGCTATGAAGGTTGGAAGGGAGGGAAGCTAAGGCACAATTTTGGAGGGTGGTTGTAGCCGCTACAACAAGACTCTATAGATGAAATGCACAAAGCTAGTGATTGATTTCCTGTTTTTTTGTGCATAATAGTAACAATGCTTGCAAGTAACATTTGACTGATGTATGAGATTGATATTTGATTAACTACATAGTATACATAACAATGATCTATACATATGATATTTGTAACAATAAAGTAGATATTTAGTAAGGAAATATTCTTCTAATATGTCAATGAACACAATGATGTGATAATGATCTCCTATTCAGTGAATTTGTGATAGTATCAGTGATCTTACCTTGATAACCATTGTGATAATTTTAAAAAGTATTGTGTGAATAATTTGAAGACGCGATTGTGATTGAAACTCTATACAATAAGTATTGGTGAGACATGATGGCACTCTTGATGATTTGTGAAAAGTGACTGTATTGATTATTATTATTATCATGCAATTTTGAGGTCACAACCAAGCCAAACACCAAATTGGTGTATGAGACCCCCTTATTTGTGGGATAAGGGACCCACCTCCATTCAATGATTTGACTGCTAAGTTTACGAAGGCATACATACTCCACCCCCCCTCTGGTTTTGAACCTATGACCTCTTAGGAGGAAACACATGCTCTTAACCATTAGGCCCACTCAATACACTTTATGGCAGCGTGACCTTATGGCATGAAAATACACTTTTTGATTTGACCTTGGTAGAATTGTGGCATTAAAATGTCTTTTGGTACTTGACAATGTTCTTTGTGCATGCCAACTTCTTGATGATAACTGTATGTTAAGGAAATTATGTGGTTTGATGTTATGATAGTACTTTATTGACAGTGATTCTTGGTAGAGTTTGGTTTGGAAATATTGTACGGTAGTCAGTTGATATGGTAGGTAGGGTTTGATATGCAGTTTGTGCAGTGGCTTGATTTGGCATTGTGATTGAGTAGACGCATGATTGTGTTTGAGGTACGATTGTATAGTGGTCAGATTGAGAAGAATTGAGTACTGAGGCTGCCTGGACTTGACAGTGATATATATATTGATCAAACAACATAACTTTTATTACAACTTATTGAGATTGATTTTAAGCCTAGGGGGAATCGGTTTGAAAATTGTGAAACAAGGTCCACCAACTAATCAAGGTGGCAGGGTGGTGCAAGGTAATTGACTAGAGTCACCTTTAGGTTGGTGCCTAAGAACACTTCAGGGAAACAAGGTGGTGCTAGGGTAGGTTGGAGCTTGTATAGGGCATTGGAGCATCCATTCAGCTGCAACTTTTACACAGGGTGTTGGAACATCCATTAGTTTGGATCTTGAGATCTAGCTCATTAGAGCACCCTCCAAGGTACAATTGATAAATATGGTGTTGGAGCCTCTTTTAGTTGGAGCTGGAAACTTGATGTAATTATTTTTGAAGACAAATATTAAGAATATTTTGGTGGTTTTTGACTCAGAGGGGGTTTTCCAGCTAATAATCTTTGTGTATACTATCTTGATTATTATGCATTGTTGAATGGTGTTGCTCATAGTTTATGTTGATGAAATGTTAAAGATAATAAATTCTCTAAAATATAAAAAATAGTAATTGATAGGAAATATTGATTCACCTCCCTCTCAGTATTTCCAACAAAATCTTTCTCTTGTCACGCAAACTTCTCCATAAGAGTGTAAAAAGTAATGTCCTTGTGTTGGGAACTAGCTTGTAATGATTCAAGATAGTGAGAGTATGTAGGATAGAGGGCCTTGACGAAAGCTATGAGATGAATTCCCATTTTAATTCTAGTGGCTTGTACATCAACCATGATGACTCTAGTATTTTAGGGTAGGGACAAGGGGTCACCGTCTTTCAACTCAAGGTTGAATAGTTTAATCATCAATTGAACCACTTCTATTTATGAGTATGAATCATATAAATACAAATTTTTAAATGCATCATAAGCATTTGTAATTAGAATAATATGATGACTCACCTCTTCATTTATAGAAGCAATAATTAAGACATAGACCTTGTTGTATTTTTTCTCCTAAATGACTAGCTCTTGATTTGATGTGGGCTTGACAAGTACATTGGCATCTTCTCCTTCACATATTCCTTTTTGTAAGTCATTAAATATTAGTGTGCCTAACATTTCTAGGTCATTCTTGGCAGTTCTCTTTGCCAGTCAATACTAATCCAACTATATAGATGAGAGAATGCACCTTCAAGATGAACTTAGAGCACACAAAAAAATGTTGCAATAGTAATCTTTGTTTCTTCGAATGTTTAATAGGAAAGGTTTCTCAGAAACCTTAAAAAATACCCATACATGAGTATATCTATCCAAATAAAAGGCCTTTACAAAATATTAGAACTAATTTTCCTGTTCTATACAACTCATCAATAGCCAAAAAGATCCAATTCAAAATCCAAAAGTGAGTTTATAGAACATTAAAACACCAAGTGCAAGGTAATTACCAACATAAAGATTTGATACTTCTTTGTTTACTATAGATTTATGCTCTTGAATGGCACTCTTCGCAACTTCAACATATTGTGAACATCCCCTCTTTCACAATAATTCTTTGACTTTGATTTGTCACAAATATAACGTTCTATTTCCATGTTGAGAGTTCATTTGAAACTATAACATGCACCTTATATTCCTTGGTCCTGGCTCTACTTTATTTAAAAAAATATCAATGACTATCTGAATCTTAAAATACATAAAACACTAATGGAGCCCACTGTGGTGCACAAACCTAGGTCATTGGATTCAAAGTCCAAAGTGCTAACCACTACACCATAGAGACAACAAGGTGCCTTCAAATATTTTTCTACATTGTGCGGGATTGGATAATATCATTGATTCCAATGTGAGAAAGAATCTATCAAGGATGTTATATTCCTGCAATTTCGACATCAAAATGATGCATACATGAGCCCCAATAGAATTAGGCTCGTTAAGAGCGATGGGTGCTATAATAGGTACGTGGGGGATATGTGAAGCCTTGCACTCACCCTCCTATAATACTATTTTGAAACTCATAGAATACCACTTGAATGGAAAAACCTTAGACAAATTAAGTGCATGGAGAATGAACACGTTGAGAGACAGGTTAACATAATAATTGACAAGATATGGCATAATTGATAGGTAGACTTGAGATATGGCGAGAATGAGAAAAATTGTTAGGACATGGCAAGATTGAAAGGTGGACTTGAGATATGGAAAGATTGATCATATGGAAATAATGGAAAAGGACTTACTGACCAGGGAAGAAGTGCCTAAATTTAGGACCTGTGGCTCTAATACCATGTCACACCAAGGAATAACTCCCAAAAATAATTTTTGTATTAATGTAAACAAAATTATATAACATGAAGAGGGATAACCTTTGGGATTCATATTCCAAGATCACTTCCTATTCTAATTGTTCATTTTCCTTCATATATCTATTCACAATTTGTTCACCTAATCTAGTGTTCAACACATGTATTATAAAATGAATGTTACATATTTAGTTTATATAATATTTTTTAAAATATTACATTGGATTTATTTATATCACTATCATATAACTATAGATAAAAAAATCACATTAGAGTAAATTTTTTTATCCATTTCTTTAGATAAAAGAAATTATTTTCGTTTTAATTTTTGATATAAATTTATTTTGTGTAAGAACTAAAAATTAATATAGATCTAAAACATTTTCATATATATATTTTTTCCCAATGTAATGAAACATTTTATTCTCCAGTTAGTTAGGGTAATAGGCTCAAGTTTGTATAACAACATATTCAATATAAACTTGATATATCACTTATAAAATTTAACCTAAATATAAATGATAACAATCATTTTTCCCAACCAACTGAAATAAATTTAATTGCTATATTTTAATATAAATTTATATATTATATATATTCTTAAATAATTTAATAAAATAAATTAATTAATAAAATAAAATAAAAAATCCCTCAATAAAAAATAAAACCTCTAATAATATTGGTCTTGCTAACATTGAATCCGTTAGTGTGCCCATCCCTGTGTTCCACCACATATTCTTATTTCCCTACATGCGTCTGCCATGCATAATTTTAAGATTCGCTTCATCGACAATTGAATGACAAAGAGTGGCAAGTAACACTTAACATGATCTAGATCATTAGATTTAGAGGATTATGTTAGTTCTAGGCATGCTTGTTCTCATTCCCATGTAAAAAAGCAAGTTCAAGGTCACGAGAAGTAAAGAATGGTTTTTCTTAGTTTTTTCCTTATCTATTCATTTGTTGGTTAGGAGATAGATTGCCGCAATTTCTCTAATGTGATGAGTGATGATTCCTCCACACTATTTTCAATGAAAAAACACCATGAAAAAATGCAATATGATTGTTGGGTGGATCAAGTTTTCTTTTTAATCAGAATATCTGATCCACTCACATAAATTGTCAATCCGGGTAGGTTTTTTTGTCTCAAGGCTATCATGCAAATTATATGCAGGAATAAATGGCAACTAACATTAATGAAATCAAAACCAATCATTGTAACATCACTCTCGGCACACCTCAAACCTTTCTCTCACTTGAAAAAAGAAAAGACACTCAATTGTGGAATAAATCACACTCAATCACACAATCATTATTATTCAAAAGAAACATCACTCCTGAAAGCCACTCAACACTTAGACAATTGATGAAACTCTCATTCAATAAAATGAACATGCCAAAGAACTATAAGAAAAATCAAATAACTATGTGATTAATGAAGGGACCGGTACAAGACCTATGTTTTTACATAATAATAGAAGTTATAATTTTGCAACTACTCAATGCATGAACAAGATCTGTAACAGTAACAATAAATCACACATGAATCATAACTAAGAGAAAGTAAATACACAACTATAATACCTCTCTAACCAGTGATCCCTGCTAAGAAGGAGGGCCCTTCCTCCTTAACAAGGGCTGGTGATTTACACAACATGTAGTCCAATCATGAGAAATATATGGAGCCACAGATGGTAGAGATTTACATCAAAGAAAATATGTAGTACATGATTACAATGCTATTACTCCCCTTCCGATCCTATCTATGCATTCCTGGGATGGGAGTACATTCTTTTATAATTTCAGAGTACAAACCTATTTTCAATAAGCAAGATCATCATGAGAATATTTCGATTCTCATGTGATCTAAATCAAAAGTATATAATAATTGTATGATAAAAAAAATCCTAATTGAAACAAAACTGTAACAAATTTTTGAAATTACAATTATTTATCATTTGGGAATATTAACTATTTCAATGGAGTCAACTGTGTTGTCCACGATTTTCTCCTTTCAATAGTCAAGTTGGCTTTGATCTGGTTTTTGTCCAAATCAATTTCCATTACTAAACATAGGAGAGTATCCAAAATAAGCTCAATGTGTATCAACAACGACAAATGAGCTTATGTTCCATCCTTGGTGAGGAAAATCTAGGGAAAATGTTGTCCTGTAATAACATCTCAACAAGTCACAAAACTTAAAACAATCCTTTGTCAATTCATTAATAAAATAGTTTAAACAAGTTAGTTTTTGTGTTAAATTATAAGAAAAACTAGATAATAAGGATGCCATAAAAAAAGGAAGCATTATTTAGCCACTGATAGCTCTCAGAGTGGCAAGACATGACTTTCAGAGTCAAAATAATTACAAAAGGTAGGGAAAATAGGTGCAAAAAGGTGCCAAGTCCATGTCCCAACAATAATTACAATTTTTTTTAATCATATATAATATATACATAGTTGATTTTAATATATTATACTTAATGTGAGCATTGAAATATTTTATTTATGAGCCATATTGTTTATATTAAAATATTTACGGTGATTAATATAATTTTAAAAATATATATCAATATTACTTAATCTTGCACGTTGAAATACTTTATTTATAACCCATATTGATTTTTTTTAATAATATTTTTTAAATGGCACATCAATTTTATTTCATGAAATAATTAATATTTTTTACTCTCTCTCTCTCTCTCTCTCTCTCTCTCTCTTCAAACAATTTATTTAAGTTTTATATTGAAATATTTAAAAACTATAAGAATTATAAATGTTCATCACACTCAAAATGAATATATAATTTTTTTTTGTAGTTGATCTCTGTAATGTTTATATAGAATTATGTTAATCAACATGTATATACAAGTATTTTATTTATGAAAAAAGGCGAGTGAAATATTTTTACCAAATCTCTTGTTCATTCTAAGTTGTAATATTAACAACGAATTACATATCTCCCTCATATTGAGTTGTAGAATGTACCTCCTAACACAATAAAGTTATAATTTAGTTAACTTTTATGATTTTTTTAATCTTAACAATATGAGATGTATTATGAGATAAATGATTTGATACCTATCAATATTTAGTAGTTATTTAATTTGATATGGTTATACTAGTTATTTAAATAAAATGAGATAGCTATATAATTGTTTTGTTGTACTATTTATTGAATAAAATGAAATGGATTAAGTTTATTCTAGGGAGTGTAGTGGACACCTCTCGTTGAAGTTGGAGGAGAAAGATCTATTTTGCATAGTAATGAATGAAGGAAACAAGGAAACAATAAAGGTTGAGGCTGATATATTGTTTGAACAATATTGCAATCAATGAAGATGAGGGAAGGTAAGCACCCTAGTTCTCAAACGTTGGAAGAGAAGCATAAGTTTACAAAGGGAGACAACTTATTAGTTAAAATTTGTGCCACCTTGGATTGGTTTTTCTCGACCCTCATGCCACTGGTTTTTGTTTGAAGGAAGGAGGGGAATAGATCAATTTTTCTTCTATACTAATATGTTAAGTGGATGTGATGACTAATTTATTAACTCCCTCTCATCCTCGCATAAGTTCCCTCCTTGCATCATTCCAAGGTAATGATGTGAAGGATTAGTTTATGAGATACTATCTGCGATTCCTATTGAATGTGCGATAGATAGTTACTATATATATATATATATATATATATATATATATATATATATATATATATATATATATATATATATATATATATATATATATATATATATATAGATATATATATAATTTTTTTATTTTTCTAGAAACAACTTATATTTCCAAAAAAAGGAAATATTCATTGTCAAATCAATTCAAAATTACTGATCAAATCATTACATTCATCATTTAAATGAGAATTTCTATAAAGAAACATATATCAATTCAGTAATTCATACAATTTCTATAGATGAAATTCCTTAGATATGGTCTCCTATCCATCTAGTACCTCATAAATGCCAAAGGAACTTGATGGAAGTTGTAAAGTTTCTTTAGATAAGGTGTTTGTTTTCATGCTTAGCTCTTAGAAAATATGCTTGACTGAATACCAATCTAGCTTCCCTAATTCCTTGCTAATATGAACAAAAATGTGTTCCATATAAGGGGCAACAATGCTTTCCTTTATTTTAACCAGATCTATCACCAATTTCAAATCTCCCATAATTTGCAAGTTAATTTTTTAAAAAAATTGCCACATATAACAAGATCCATAGGGTTGTAAACTCTACTTTTGTGTTTGTGCCTAGTCTAGGGGAGTAGCCAATCAACATATGGTGGTTTTGATGAAAATATATGACAACACCCACACCACATCTGGGAGGATATCCCTGACTGACACCATCAAAGAAGGCCCAAGGAATGTCTGGGAGAAGAGGAGGCATGACTGAGATTCTTTCTTTCCTTCTTTATTTTAGGAGTGTTCTTTGATTTTTTTGCAGGTGCCCTCAAATGATTCCCATCACAACCTCAATAGGAATATAATAACCTTGGAAGATAGATTGATTATGAGCCCACAAGATAGATTTCACAAAAATAGTAGGAAGAACAAGTTTCTCTCTATCTGAGACATCATCCACCCAATCATTGACACAATCCAATAAAGTGTCCTTATTCTAGTTTGAAGAAATAAGTTCAAAAATATTTTTGATCAACACCCAAACCTGAACTGTATACCTACATGAAATAAAGTTTTGTGAGGTTGTTTAAGCTCAAATTTTACATAGGATACATCTTTTTGGGCGAGACCATCCCCGCTTTTGGCCATTTTTCCAAGTTAGAAGCTTGTCTTTAAGGGAAAGCTAGAGATTGTTTTTGGTTTTTAGTGGTCCGATGTGTTTCCATAGAAACTACCACCACCACTACCATCCACCTACGAAATCTAATTACATATTTCAAGAACATAAAAACTTAGTTGTGTATTCACCAGACACAACATTCTTTGACCATGCTAGAATGTCATCACTTTCCAAATTTAGGTGAATAAAAGAGGATGAAAGAAGATAAATATCACTACTACAATCAACAACAACATCCCCTAAAGCTCTAATTTGACAGTGAATCACACTCTTAAGACTCGATTTCATGAGGATGTCAGATTTTTCATCCCAAAAATAAAATTCCATGATTGTTAAGATGAGTAATATATATATATATATGTTTTTTGAAATTTTATTATAGACAAGTATATATTCAATTACTTACTGTATATTTTAATCTATCAATATATAATCATTATAAATCATATATAATATTAAATTAAACATCATTTTATTATTCTTAATTTAATAATTTAATAATATTTAATATAATATATTTTTAATAAAAATAATAATACTCGCTATATTTTTAAATCAATAAAAATAAACACTACCCAATTATATAAGATAAAAAGAATAAAATTTAAATATCAAATGGTAAAAGCAACCTTATCAAATGATATAAAAATAAATATATAAAAATGAGAAAAAGGCAAAAGCGATTTTATCAAATGATATGAAAAGACATTGAAATTAAGTTCAAAGTATATATATATATATATATATATATATATATATATATATATATATATATATATATATATATAAAAGATTCATTAAAATTATTATATATAAATTTTAAATTAATCGAAAATATTAGTGGTTATTATTATTTTATTGCAAAATTTTAAAATTATTAGATTAAATTTTATTAATTTAAGTTATACATAATGTATTCTCTTTTACTTTTATTTCAAAATTTCAAAATTATAAATTAATAATGTTTTGGAAAATTCTTTGTACATAGATTTTATATTTGTTATATCTTTTTAAATATTTGACATATATTTTATATTCGTTATATTTTCTTAAATATTTGTTTTTTTTTTAACGAGAGAGATGGATAATTAAACTAAATTTGTATAAAATTTACACATATAAAGGTGACTCTTCACATGCAGTGATCAAATTTGAAGGGATGATATTAATTTCATTTGGAAGGGTATATATTCATCTAACCCTTCAAGGATGAAAGGTTAAGAAGAAATTATACTTCAATTGACAAGTACAAAGTAAATAAACCCTTCATTAAAAAATCATAAATAAAGTAGCACCTTTCTAAATCTCTACATCTTGAAAAATTTAGATCGTTTTTATATCGAAATATTATAAATTTTCAATAAAAGTAGTAAATAAGGAAATAGTTGCATTATATTATAGAAATCTAAAGATTACAATTGCATTCTAGCATGTTCAGTTTATCAGATTCCAGAACTAACCAATGGCAGTAGAGTGTCTTCTTGGGCTTTCTGCATTGATCTACCATGTAATTCATCATGGCTCTAGACTAACTATAATTGACCAATATAAGTTTTTGTTGGCCTTGGTTAACATCGGGTTGGGAATCCATTCAAACTGAGCATCAATATCATGAGTCCTTTTTCTACACCGAATGACCCTCACTTGATTTTCCATCTTGGAAATATTCTCATGGGTCTCTTGAGGGACAATGCTTTTGTAGTTCAGGGTAGCCTACCTGGAAACCGCCACAACCCTGGTCCTTGGGCGCATGTTGGCATGATTCCAACACTCCATATTCCACCCTTAGCACTGATTAGTAAAAGGGGCTTTTCCAAAGCAAGGGGCACTTGCAATGATGATAAATAGAGAGAGGGAAATTTTGCAGGAGGAGTTATGTAAAGGGAAGAAACCAAGGGCACATGAAGGAAAAATATAGAGACCCTGAGAGTGAGGGGCATAGGAATGATGGTGGATAACATTAGCCATTGGGTGTTCATAGGATGATAGGGGGATGAGGATGGCAAGGAGAAAGGTAGTGGAAATTAACCTCTAAAATTTTTCTAGGGCCATGTAATCAATTCCTATAGCAGATCGAGGAATTTTGTTAGTACTTGGGTCGAGAAGGTGATGCTTACAAACCTAACACATGATTGATATCGAAGGAACGATGGCAGAATTATGAGATTTGATTCTTGGAGTAAAGTTCATCATACATATTTAGGGGGAATGTACGAGTTGAGCCAGGGAGATATGCAAGCCTGTGGAGGGATCATTATTGATTACATCACACTCGCGATAGAGGGGGTCTTCTTTATAGTCCCTCGATGTAAGGGATTACAACATTTCCCTGCCAAATTCTCCTTTGTTGGCGAGCATGTTCACCATGCCATTCACTTTCCTTATGACCACTTGAAAGTGGATCCCACTAAAGACACTGATGTGTTGTTGAATGTGGTGAAGTGTTTTTCTCAGCCTCCAATTGTCAATTGCCTTACTGATCATGGAGCCATGCTAAATCTTATAAGAAGATTAAGTTTCCAACGTTGAGTCTCCTCCCATGGGCAGGGGTTTGAAGTGCTTCTCTTCTGTAATGGCCAAACCATGCTCCATTGCATTGTTGGTGGATATTCCTAATTTCTTATAATAGACCCATAGAGTCCCCCCTTGTGGTTTCTAAACGCACCATCAAAACCTGCAATTCTTGGGTTTCCTTTAGTGACTCCGTCATAATTCAGTTTAATCACATTTCCTTCAGAGGGAGACCAAAATCCTAAATCTCCAGGAGAGGAGGGTTGGGGGTAGGAATAACTGAGGAAAGGTTCTGAAGATCCAAAAGATGCAATATGCAAAGGTTGACAACACGAGGAAGGGGGGGCTTGCATGAAGCGGAGCTTGGATATGGATACAATTTCATGAATAATCTACCTTATCACTGTAAGGAGGTTGTCTCCTAGTTTTTTCATGTTATTTAATATTATTTCATTGCGCTCCTTCCAAATTACCTAGAAAATTTCCCCTAGGAGGAGGTTCTAGGCCTAGTTGACTATTAGGTGAGGGGGTATGCTTGAATGCCAATTGTCTAGGGTGATATGAATTGAGGCCCTATCCCTGTCTGTTTTCCTGAATATTTCATCCCCCCAACCCCATAGCTTATTGGTGCAGCCATAAGTTTTCAAAAGGTGATTGATAGTATCTTCCTGCATTTTGCACAAAGAGCATCTGGAGGGACCTGTGAAGTCTCTTCGCTAGAGATTGTCCATGTGAATATTTTTCCATGCATACCAAGCCAAAGGAAGAGGGTGATTTTGGGCCATTTTTTTCTTCCCCATAGAGTGCTCCATATTTGATGTTGTTACATCTGATCATGATTCGCGATATAGCCATAAGCCTCCTTGAGGTTAAAGAGTCCTGCATAATTTTTTCCCCATATTAACCTATCTTCCCTATGGTCCACTTGGAATTAACGCTCTTTGAGGAGATCTTCAAAATAATTCCATTCCAAATTTTCAGGTAAGGGAAGATAATCTTGCTTGTTCAACCATTCTCTCCATCGGCTTCCAGGAGTGATAGGCCTCCAAGAATGGGCTACCTAAAAATTACCTTTTTCTTGCATGGATCTTTGGAGATAGGCATGATGATATTTGGTGAGGATTAGAAGCTGTTGCTAGGTTTCCTCCCAAAAAAGGGCATTTTCCCCATTAAAATCTCCAAGAAACTGTACCCTTCAATTACATCTTTGTTTCTCCATGCTTGGTCCCACATGGCCGAGTCCTGGACTTGCCTTGAGAGCCTAATGAGATCTTTGTGGGTGTAATTAGGAGCATATTTTCTTGTAAGAGCTGGCCCCAAGGCATGTTGGGGTTATCCAACCATCTCCATTAGGTTTATTCCCTAAGGGATTTCCCTAAGAGATCAAGATCTCTGAGGCTAAGCCCACTTATTTCTTTGGTTTGTAGATTTGGTCCCACCCAATAAGGCCCAATTTTTCTTTGTTTTTGAGCCCCTCCAAAGGAAGCTCCTTTGGATGCTACATGTGGGGTTGTGACAAATTTTGGAGCAACACGAGCTGAGAAAAGGTAGAGAGGCATGGCTTGAAAAAAAATTGACCAATATGAGACAACCAACAAGGTTGAGAGATATGAATGTCCATCTAGATGGTTTCTTGAGCAACTTTTTGAGGATGTCCTCCGAGGATAATTTCCTTAATGATTTGTCAATTAGGGGAACCCCTAGGTATTTCGAGGGTAGAGAGTATATATGAAATCCAAGGATCCTTACGATATTCCTTTATATGGTTGCAAGAGTGTTGAATAAGAAAATTTAAGAAAATTTTTGTGTCATTCATTAGATGATCTTCAAAAATATTTGGACTTACATTATTGAAAATTTCAATCTATTTTCCAATGGAAAAGTATTTCTACTTTTCATTTGTTTCCATACATCATAAATAACATTCCAATCTACCTCATTTAGAGCATGAGGTTAACTAAGAGAGAGGAACATCAACATATATATAATCTCCATTGAATGTCTTCATTTATAATTTCTTTTAATCATGTTTAATTTAGAACCAATAGAGAATACCACCAATACTTTCATTGGTTGGCCAGTTGGTGGCTCATGAAATAGAACTAATTTACTGCATAAATATCAAGTTTTACTAGTTCTTTATAAGTTTCTTTATTTGATTTCACTTTCCTTTCCAAGGGAAGTGGGTTACATACATAGATACATTACATGTACATACATACATATACATATACATATACATATACATATACATATACATACATACTGCCTATACCTACATATCAATTATTTACTAGTCCTTAAGTTGTTTTATTTTATTACACCCTTTTTCCAAAATTCAATCTCCCAACCACTATCCCAAGCATGGCCTTGTTAGTTTATGATAAATATTCCTTCTCGTAATTGGTTGGGGATTAAATATGAGCTGAGTTCTATTACTGCTGTCATTTTCACACATTTAAATCATTACAACCATGAATACCGCAAAGAATCTTTCATCATAAGCATCATAAATCTCACTAAGGTCATTTGTGGTGTCTGGAACATATTCTATTCTCATGTATTTTCTTATTACCTGGACTAATTGGGATGTCTCACTTTTCACCCATTAGTCTTGGCATGATCATCTTTATTCATGCATTATTTATATGATCATTTTCACTTATAGTGTTTCTAGAAGAAGAATGTTACAGTTTCTTTACAGTAGCAGAAAAGTCCAGTCACCCCCCCTTTACAAGACTCACGAGTCATGAATCACGATGTTGGGTCCCTATAATACTAGTGATTACCCCATTAATATTGTAGTTATACCCCTTATTAATATTGTTGTGCCCCTATTGCCCCCATATTGTCATTACTGTGCCCCATAGAATCCCTCTATTGCTATTTTTGTGGCTTTATATTATTATTGTTAGGTCGGCTGGATTATATTATGACTCCTTAGACTCCTATATATAGAAAGGAGGTTTTGTCATTTGAATCATCGAAGAATTTTTCATTTATGTAATGTAAAGGAGGTTGCCCCCTTGAAGAGGCTGAATTCTAAGGCATTGATCTATCTTTTCTATCTTTTCTTGAGCTGGTTTGATAACATTTGGTACCAAAGCTTTAGATTCTAGGATTTTGCTACTCCAAACAGGTCATTGTGGAATTTTCACTATAACTTTTTTTCTGCGACGTTTCAGAAGTGTGAAAAAAAACCCATTTGAGAAGAAATCGTGCTAAACCTTGGGTCCTAATTTCAGAGCTTTTTGCACTATTTTTTCGGATATATGATCATAGGAAGTTGGTCTGTTTGCAGACTCCTGAATTACATTCCAAACAGGTGACCTGGGGAAAAGAGTCATAACTTTCTCTCTGGGCATCATATTGAAATTTCATAAGAAGGTACAGAAAGAGAACGGACTTTAGTTTCTTGTATCCACTTTTTAGATCCAAAGGTCGAAACAGTGACTCATGGCACGTCGTACAAGTTCGCTCTACGGAACTAGTCTATAATCAAGTCACTGTGGGAGATTTCGCATAAATCTTCCTTGGAGAATCCAATTTGGGTCAGACTTGTGGCATTGGAAAGAGGACACAAAGGGGTACTTCAGGTCACAAATTTAGAATTAGATGATCGGAAAGTACAGAGATACATCAGAGGCAATATCGAGCTCCTACAAAGTGAAATAAAGGTGTGTAGATTTTCTTAAAGTTTTGCTTAAGCTTGGTTTGAAAATTTGTTTTGAAGGAATTCAAAGGGCATAATAGAGCATTATTATTGGTAACTGATGCCCCGAAGAAATAAAATGAAAACACATAGTAAGGAACTTGAAAGCTCTAGCATGACTCATGAAGAAGAAGAAGAAATGCTACATGATATATCAAAATTACAAGAACAAGTGCAACAAGTGTCACTTGCACAAAAAGCAACAGAATCTAAGATGGATGGTTTAAGGAAAGATGTAGAAGCTAAGATGGATGGTTTAAAGAAAGGTGTAGAAGATAAGATGGATTGTTTAAAGAAAGGCGTAGAAGCTAAAATTGATGGCATGGATGATAAGATGGAAGAATTGAAGATAAATATGAATAAGCTGCTACAAGAAATGGTAACTAAGGGTGAAGGGGTACTAAAGGAAACTCATGATGAGAACAAAAGAAATTTTAATCATGATTCCATAGAATCTAACGTTGGATCAAAGACTCACCATATTCCAAAAATTGATATGAGGAAGTTTGATGGCAAGGATCCGACCACATGGATATTACAGATGGAGCAATTCTTCGATCTCAATAATGTGCAAAACACACAAAAGGTACGTATGGCAACTTTATATTTGGAACCAAATCAGTTTGTATGGTATCAATAGCTTTGCTCTCGTAAACGATTTATCACTTGGGCAATTTTTACGGAAGAATTGATAGCACATTATGAGGATACAAAAAGCAACACTGTTTTTAGCCAATTGATAAGTCTCAAGCAAAAGGGTTCAATAATGGAGCACATTAAGGAGTTCCAAAAATTGAACATAAGGGTAAAAGATATTCCAGAGGAACATAGGATTGATGTGTTCATAGGGTTTTTAAAGGATAATATCCAACATGATGTTTGCCTTTAGGACCAGATTCATTAGAGAAGGCATTCAAGTTAGCAAGAAAAATGGAAAGCAAAATTATGGAAACCAGGAAGCATACCACTCACAACTATAAAGACGGAAATGTTGTTACCCCTAGTCTTCCACAACCTATAAGGTTGACACCACAACAATTGGAAGAAAAAAGAGCAAGAGGGCTTTGTTTTAGTTGTGATAGCAAATACACTAAAGGTCATAAGTGTGCTGAGAAGAAATTATTGTACATAGATTGTGAAGAGGAAGAAGAAAAGGAGCAAGAAAGGTCAAAAGAAGAGGATATACTCCAAGAACAAAGCCTAGATGAAGAACAAATAAATCCGACCATATCTTGTAATGAATTGGCAGGAATTACCACTCCTCAAACCATCAATATAGAAGGACAAATCAAGAAGAAAAAGGTAATATTGTTGATTGAGTCAGGAAGCACCCACAATTTTATTCATTGTAAGGTAGCAAAAGAATTGAATTGCTTCCTATATCCAGTGCCAGAGTGTCAAGTGATGATTACAAATGGAGGAACAATAAATTGCTCTGGAAAGTTCCATAATATCAAGCTATCCATGGGAGAATATTTTGAAAAGTGTGCAACAATAAATGCTTGTTGAGAATGCAACAAGATGATGGAGCTTAGTGGAAAGGCGTTGCCTTCACTAAGTGGGTCCACAGGCAAATTATGGCGCAAGTTCTATTTTTGATCATAGTGTGGGTGATCACAGTGTGGGTGATCACAATGTGGGTGACCACAGTGTGAGTGATCACAGTGTGAGTGATCAAAGTCTATTTTTAGACTGGCTGTCAAAAATAGAAAAGTCAAATATTATTGTCTCATAATAATATTTGGACTATAAACTTGATCTTATTCTCTTGGAGCACTTTAGGATGAGCTACAGATGTGGTACATGCTGATCCCAGATGGATATACATGGTTACCTATGGGATGACTAATATTTGCATGTAGGACTTCAGTTAGAACTCAAGTGAGTTGATTTTAGTGGACTGGAGGTGCAGTTGATGGAGTTGTGTTCAGTTTAGCCTTGTTAAACTAGTTGTATTTAGTCTAACTAATCAATAGACTAGAGATGAGTTGGGTGAATTAGTTATTAATTAATTCACAAGTTATTAACTCATAATGCAACTATAGAATACATCAGTTAACTCAGTTGCATGTCAGTGCATGTTCAGTTCAGCAGGGACAGGTGTTAGAGGATCAGATTGCTATCAGTTGTGACTATAGTTGTGCATGATGATTTGCACAATCAGAGGGATTGAGTATGCCAATGAATTGGCCAATACCAAGAATTGTAGCTTGTGCTCACATCCAATAGAGTGTGAGTGATTATTTTCAAGTCAAATACGAGTTTGGTAAGCCATTCTCATCAGTTCTTGAGTAGGTATTGAGCTGTGGAGGCAGGCAAGTAGCGGGGGGAGATTTGGAGATCAGATCTAAGCTGTATTGTGTGTAACAGGTGGAGCTGGTACTGGATTGCTTGTGATAAGCATTTTACTTTGTAATGTTACATGTTCTCAATCATTAATATATAGATAGTGTGGGGTTTTTAGCGAGATGCTTTCCCTGGGATACATACTGTGTTAATGAGTTTGATTGATGCTTCTATGTGCGCCTGTGAATGTTTCTGCTTATGTAAATTGATGATCAACGTAGAGGAGGTTATGTATTATGCATGTTCCGCTTATAAGTGTATAATCAGGAAAATCTCTGTGAATATGTGTCATATTATTCAAAATTTCTACATGGTATCAGAGCTGCTTGAATTGTAGAAGAGATTTTTACAGGATATCAAGCAAGGATTGATCATCGGATCTATTATTCAGAAAGTGTTTACATTTTATTTCTTCAAGCAGAGTCTGTAATCGGGCCAGGTAGCCTCTGGATTCATCCTTCTTTTGGAAGGTGAGATATCCGGTGAATGCCCAGACAGTCAATCTCTGTACAAGAAATACTTTGTTCTCACGAATTCTAGATCGGAAGTGGTTGAGTTTTTGTGCTGGTGGAATTCGAATTTAATTCCAAAGCAAGAGATAAAACTCAGAAAAATTAAGTGTGAGAATGGAGACAGTATGCCCCAGTATCTCACAAAGTTCACCCAATGCCAGGATGATCTGGGAAGTGTGGGGGTGACTGTTGGATGAGGATGGTGAGTCTAGCACTCCTTGACCTTCCTAAGAGTTGGCATAGCTACCGGAACTCGGTGAATGGAAGGGAGAAACTATCAAATTGGGAATGACTATGGTAGGATTTGATGCAGGAGGAGATTAGACGGTGCACCAGAGACAGTTCTTCATCTCTGCATGATGAGGAGAACTGTGCCTTAGCGAGTAAGGCAAAGAAGGGGAAGGGGAAGGTTTCTCTTTCTGAATCCAATACTTCCAGTCATGGGAAGAAGGTTGACAAGTCGAAGGTGAGATGCTTTTGTTGTCATGAGATTGGTTCACGGGTCAGGAACCTATATGCTCTTGAGGTTCAAGATGCATGCAAAGCCTTGAGCAGCGAGGCAACTGATGGAGACTTGGTGGTTGAGAGGGAGCGTATATTACCTCTCAACATGCAGAGCTAGAAGAAGTCTCAGACGATTGTGGAGGAGCCACGATTGGTGCAACAACTTCAGGAGGTTGTACAGTAGCCACAATAAGGGAAGCTGAGTGGAGATCGAGTAGAGACATATACTCATGCAGAGACCTCCAGTAGGAGGAAACTTCGAGCCAGGTGGGCTGAGGGATTGCATGTAGCCATACCTCCAAGTAGGAGGTGGGGTGATGTGGATTGATCGTCCCAAGCAGGAGGGGAAGGATCATTGAGGTACCCAACCTCTTGGATGAGACCTTGCTATGGGAGCCCCAATGTGTAGTAGTAGGAACTAATTGATTGGGTAGAGACGGATGCAGATGGAGCGGCAGAGAGAGCGACAGTGCAGGGAATCCCAGGACAGCGCATAGCTAGCAGGCTGCAGCAATGCGAGAGGCACAAGTGTTTTGCACAGTGCTAGGTGGCACAGAGAGGTGTGCAATAGTGCAAGATGCATCGAGATGTTGCAGTAGCGTAGATGTCAGAGAGGGAGCACTTTTCCTCAATGGATTTAAATTTGCTAGGGTCTACCTTAACTCCTTCATGAGATACAATATGACCCAAATATTCCACCTCCTGGACTCCAAAGAAACATTTGGATCTTTTTGCATATAATTGTTTCTCCTCCAATAGTTTTAGCACCCTGTCAACATGTTCAACATGATCCTTCCAATACTTGCTATAGATTAGTATATCATCAAAAAATACCAACACAAATTTTCTAAGGAATGGTTTGAAAATTGAATTCATCAAAACTTGAAATGTTGAAGGTGCATTAGTAAGGCCAAAAGGCATGACCAAAAATTCATAATGACCCTCATGAGTTCTAAATGCCATTTTAAGAATGACTTCAATCTTCATTCTGATTTGATGATATCCCGAACGAATATCAAACTTGGTGAAGTAAATTGATCCATGCAATTCATCCAGTAATTCATCGATGACAGGAATGGAGAACTTATCTTTAACAGTGAGCTTGTTGAGCTCCCTATAATCCGGACACATGCGCCATGATCCATCCTTCTTGTGCACCAATACTACTGGAGCAGAGAAAGAACTTTGACTTGGTTGAATTATACCAACCTCTAGCATTTCTGCAACCATATGTTCAATTTCACTTTTTTGGACATAGGGATATATGTACGGCCTGATTTTTGGAGGGACACTTCCTGGAATCAGATGAATAGCATGATCATGATCATGCATAGTTGGGAGAACTTTGGGAGTCTCAAATACCTTGGAATGATTGTCCAGGACTTTTTGGAGATCTGGAGAAATAGATGATTCCGATGTGGAAACATCTAGCGAACATAATTGTGCAATTACACCTCTTTGCTCCTTTTTTAGAAGCTTTGTCATACCATTAGAGCTGATTATCTTTCCTGGTTTCCCTGCAATACCCCTTAATTCAAATTCCTTTCCTTCCATAGAAAATTTGATGAAAGGTTCTTGAAAATTAAAAGCTATTGTACCCAAGGATTGTAGCCATTGGACTCCTAGTAAAACATCAGCACCTCCCATTGGAATGGAAAGCATTGGGCTAGTCAATACATATTCTCCCATGGATAGCTTGATATTATGGCACCTTCCAGAGCAATTTATTATTCCTCCATTTGCAATCATCACTTGACACTCTGGTGCTAGATATAGGAAGTAATTCAATTCTTTTGCAACCCTACAATGAATAAAATTGTGGGTGCTTCCTGAATCAATCAACACTATTACCTTTTTCTTCTTGATTTGTACTTCTATCTTGATGGTTTGAGGAGTGGTAATTCCCACCAATGCATTACAAGATATGGTTGGATTTATTTGTTCTTCATCTAGGCTTTGTTCCTGGAGTATATCTTCTTCTTTTGACCTTTCTTGCTCCTTTTCTTCTTCCTCTTCACAATCTATGTACAATAATTTCTTCTCAGCACACTTATGACCTTTAGTGTATTTGCTATCAAAACTGTAACAAAGCCCTTTTGCTCTTTTTTCTTCCAATTGTTGTGGTGTCAACCATATAGGTTGTGGAAGACTAGGGGCAACAACACTTCCGTCTTTATAATTGTGAGTGGTATGCTTCCTGGTTGCCATAATTTTTCTTTCCATTTTTCTTGCTAACCTGAATGCCTTCTCTAATGAATCAGGTTCCCAAAGGCGAACATCATGTTGGATATTATCCTCTAAAGACCCTATGAACACATCAATCCTATGCTCCTCTAGAATATCTTTTACCCTTATGTTCAATTTTTGGAACTCCTCAATGTGCTCCATTACTGAACCCTTTTGTTTGAGACTTATCAATTGGCTAAAAAAAGTGTTGTTTTTTTATCTTCATAATGCGCTATCAATTCCTCCGTAAAAATTTCCCAAGTGATAACTTTTTTACGAGAGCAAGATACCATACAAACTGATTTGGTTCGAAATATACAATTTCCGTACGTACCTTTTGTGTGTTTTGCACATTATTGAGATCGAAGAGCTGCTCCATCTGTAATATCCATGTGGCGGGATCCTTGCCATTAAACTTCCTCATATCGATTTTTGGAATATGTTGGGTCTTCGATCCAACATTAGAATCTATGGAATCATGACTAACATTAATTTTGTTCACATCATGAGTTTCCTTTACAACCTTTTCACCATTAGCAAGTATCTCTTGTAGAAAATTTGTCAAATCTGTCTTCGAATCTGCCATGTCTGTCTTCAAATCTGTCTTCAAATTTGCCATGTATTTCTTCAAATCTATCTTCAAATCTATCTTCAAATCATCCATCTTAGCTTCCACGCCATTTATCTTAGATTCCACACCATTTATCTTATATTCCACGCCACTTATATTAGCTTCTGTTAGCTTTTGTGAGCGTGACATTTGTTGCACTTGTTCTTGTAATTTTGATATATCATGTAGCATTTCTTCCTCTTCATGAGTCATGCTAGAGCTTTCAGGTTCCATACTAGGTGTTTTCATTTTCTTTCCTCAAGGCATCAATTACCGATAATAATGCTTTACTATGCCCTTTGAATTCTGTTAAACCAAGCTTACACAAAAGTTAAAAAAAAACTACACGCCTTTTTTTCACTTTATAGAAGCCTGATATTTAATCTGATGTATCTCTGTAATTTCAAATCATCAAGTTCTGAAATTGTGACTTGTAGTAGCCTTCTGTGTCCTCTTTCCAATTCCACAAGTGTGACCCAAATTGGATTCTCCAAGGAAGCGTTATGTGAAATCTCCCACAGTGACTTGCTTTTTGACTAGTTCAGTAGAGCGAACTTGTACGACATGCCATGAGCCACTGTTTCAACCTTTGAATCTGAAACACACATAAAAGAAACTAAAGTCTGTCCTCTTTCTATACCTTCTGACAAAATTTCAATCCGATCCTCAGAGAGAAAGTTATGACGATTTTTCCCAAGTCACCTGTTTTGAATGTAATTCAGGAGTCTGCAAAATGACCAACTTCATCAGATCATATCTCCGCAAATATCTCGCAAAAGGCTCTGAAATTCGGACCCAAGGTTCAGCATGATTTCTTCTAAGATGGGTTGTTTTTTTGACTTCTGAAACGTCATAAACAAAACGTTATAGCGAAAATTACACGATGACCTATTTCGAGCAGCGAAACCCTAGAATCCAAAGCTCTGATACCAAATGTTATGAAACCAGCTCACAAAAGATACAAAAGAGAGATCCACGCCTTAGAATTTAGCCTCTTCGAGGGGGCAACCTCCTTTACATTACATAAATGAACAATTCTTGGATGATACAAATGACAAAACCTCCTTTCTATATATAGGAGTTTAAGGAGTCACAATATAATCCAACCGACCTAACAATAATAATATAAAGCCACAAAAATAACAATAGAGGGATTCTATGGGGCACAGAAATAACAACAAGGGGGTAATAGGGGAACAAAAATATAAATAAGAGGTATAACTACAATAGTAATGGGGTCATCACTAGTATTATAGGGACCCAACACTCTACTTTTAGACTGGTTGTCAAAAATAGAAAAGTCAAATATTATTGTCTCATAATAATATTTGGACTATAAACTTGATCTTATTCTCTTGGAGCACTTTAGGATGAGCTACGGATGTGGTACATGCTGATCCCAGAGGGAAATACGTGGTTACCTATGGGATGACTAATATTTGCATGCAGGACTTCAGTTAGAACTCAAGTGAGTTGAGTTTAGTGGACTGGAGGTGTAGTTTATGGAGTTGTGTTCAGTTTAGCCTTGTTAAACTAGTTGTATTTAGTCTAACTGATCAATAGAATAGAGATGAGTTGGGTGAATTAGTTATTGATTTAATTCACAAGTTATTAACTCATAATGAAACTATAGAATACATCAGTTAACTCAGTTGCATGTCAGTGCATGTTCAGTTCAGCAGGGACAGGTGTTAGAGGATCAAATTGCTATCAGTTGTGACTATAGTTGTGCATGATGATTTGCACAATCAGAGGGATTGAGTATGTCAATGAATTGGCCAATACCAAGAATTGTAGCCTGTGCTCATGTCCAACAGAGTGTGAGTGATTATTTGCAGGTCAAATACGAGTTTGGTAGGCCATTCTTATCAGTTCTTGAGCAGGTATTGAGCTGTGGAGGCAGGCAAGCAACGGGGGGAGATTTGGAGATCAGATCTAAGCTGTATTGTGTGTAACAGGTGGAGCTGGTACTGGATTGCTTGTGACAAGCATTGTACTTTGTAATGTTACATGTTCTCAATCATTAATATACATATAGTGTGGGGTTTTTAGTGAGATTCTTTCCCTGGGATACATACTGTGTTAATGATTTTGATTGATGCTTCTATGTGCGCCTGTGAATGTTTATGCTTATGTAAATTGATGATCAACGTAGAGGAGGTTATGTATTATGCATGTTCCGCTTATAAGTGTATAATCAGGATAATCTTTATGAATATGTGTCATATTATTCAAATTTTCTATAGAATATGTATTGACAAGCCCAATGCTTTCCATTCCAATGGGAGGTGCTGATGTTGTACTAGGAGTCCAATGGCTACAATCCTTGGGTACAATAGCTTTTAATTTTCAAGAAATTTTCATCAAATTTTCTATGAAAGGAAAGGAATTTGAATTAAGGGGTATTGTAGGGAAACCAGGAAAGATAATCAGCTCTAATGGTATGACAAAGCTTCTAAAAAGGGAGCAAAGATGTGTAATTGCACAATTATGTTCGCTAGATGTTTCCACATCGGAATCATCTATTTCTCCAGATCTCAAAAAAGTCATGGACAATCATTCCAAGGTATTTGAGACTCCCAAAGGTCTCCCACCTATGCGTGATCATGATCATGCTATTCATCTGATTCCAGGAAGTGTTCCTCCAAACATCAGGCCGTACAGATATCCCTATGTCCAAAAGAGTGAAATTGAACGTATGGTTGCAGAAATGCTAGATGCTAGTATAATTCAACCGAGTCAAATTTCTTTCTCTGCTCCAGTAGTATTGGTGCAAAAGAAGGATGGATCATGGCGCATGTGTCCGGATTATAGGGAGCACAACAAGCTCACTATTAAAGATAAGTTCCCCATTCCTGTTATTGATGAATTACTGGATGAATTGCATGGATCAATTTACTTCACCAAGTTGGATCTTCGTTCAAGATATCATCAAACAAGAATGAAGACTGAAGACATTCTGAAAACAACAATTAGAACTCATGAGGGTCATTGGTCATGCCTTTTGGCCTTACCAATGAACCCTCAACATTTCAAGGTTTGATGAATTCAATTTTCAAACCATTCCTTAGAAAATTTGTGTTAGTATTTTTTGATGATATACTAATCTACATCAAGTCTTGGAAGGATCATGTTGAACATGTTGATAGGGTGCTCCAGCTATTGGAGGAGAAACAATTATATGCAAAAAGATCCAAATGTTTCTTTTGAGTCCAAGAGGTGGAATATCTGGGTCATATTTTATCTCATGAAGGAGTTAAGGTAGACCTTAGCAAAATTAAGCCATTAAGGATTGGAAAATCCCCACATCCATAAAGCATCTTCGAGGATTTCTCGGGTTGACAGGGTATTATCGCAAGTTTGTTAAGAATTATGGGAGAATAGTGGCACCTATAACAACATTATTGAAGAAAGATGCATTTTCATGGACTCTGGAAGCAACAAAGGCCTTTGAACATCTTAAAGAGGCAATGTGCCAAGCACTGGTCTTAGCTAGATCGGACTTCACAAAATCCTTTATTGTGGAATGTGATGCTTTGGGAAATGGAATTGGTGCTGTTCTAATGCAAGATGAAAGACCCATTACTTTTGAAAGTCATCAAATCAGGGGAAAGTTTTTAAGCAAAGCTATTTATGAGAAGGAAATGTTGGCAATACTCCATGCACTTAAGAAATGGCAACGCTACCTAATGGGAAGACACTTCAAGGTAAAAATGGATCATGATAGCCTTAAATACTTTTTAGAACAAAGATTATCCTCTAATGAGAAACAAAAGTGGGTCACAAAGATGTTGGGTTATGACTTTAAAATCATCTACAAAAAAGGGAAGCAAAATGTGGTGGCAGATGCACTCTCAAGAAAGGATGAGGATGTGGAAGCATTGTTGTGCGCCATTTCTATTATCCAACCAGATTGAATAAGTGAAGCAAGGGAGGAATGGAAGAATGACGAAGAAGTGTGGGCACTTATTCGAAAGTTACAACAATATTCCAGTACGTCTGATACATTTAGCTGGAAAAATGATTCATTATGGTACAAAGATTGCTTATACCTCTGTAAGAATTCCCAGCTAAAACAAAAGATTCTTATGGAATTGCACACTTCTCCCTTAGGAGGGCACTCAGGATTTTTAAAAACTTACCACAGGGTTAAGAAGGAATTTTTTTGGGATGGCCTTAAATCAGATATTCAAAAGTTTGTGGTGGAATGTTTGGTTTGGAAACAAAATAAAGTTGAAACAATTAAGACACTGGGTCTATTACAACCTTTATCCATTCCAAGCCAACATTGGGAGGAGGTTTCAATGGATTCTATCACAGGTTTACCTAAGTCTGAGGGAAAGAATGTCATCATGGTGGTAGTTGACACACTTACCAAGTATGCACACTTTTGTGCATTATCACATCCATTTAAAGCCAGTACATTTTCTATTGCATTTATGGAAACAATTCAAAAGCTACATGGAAACCAAAAGATTATTGTAAGTGATAGAGATCCCATTTTCACTGGATATTTTTTGGACAAAATTATTTTCTTGTCTTGGTACTCAGTTAGCTCATAGTTCATCTTATCATCCTCAATCTGATGGGCAAACTGAGATAGTAAACAAATGTTTGGAAGGATATCTTTGTTGCTTTGTATCTGATAAACATACACAATGGGTCAAATGGTTGCCTCTAGCTGAATGGTGGTATAACACTTCCTTCCATAAAGCAACAAAAATGACCCCATTTATAGCACTTTATGGGTATCAACCACCATCCATCACATCATATTTAAGAGAAAATTCTAAGGTTCAGGTAGATCACATCGAACATCAATAACAAGTCCTCCAACTCTTAATGGATAACCTCGTGTTGGCACAGAATAGAATGAAACAAAAGGCAGAACAACATCACAGTGAAAGAAGTTTTGATGTAGGTGATTGAGTATTCCTATGGCTACAACCATATAAGACAATGTCCCTCATGCAAGCTTAGAAGGATAATAAATTATCACCAAAGTATTATGGTCCGTACAAGGTGTTGCAAAAGATTAGTACTATGGCATACAAATTGGAGCTTCCTGCAGCTTCTCGATTGCACCTAGTTTTCCATGTTTCATGTTTAAAGAAGGTTATAGGCGACAAGCTCCCAGTGCAAACAATATTGCCAGAACTTGATGAGGAAGGAAAAATTATATTGGAACCAGAAGCAGTCACAGAAACAAGAACTCGACAGCTATGAAATCGATCAATTTCAGAGTATCTTTATCAAGTGGAAGAACTTATCCGCTGAAGATTCCACATGGGAGGATGAGAATTTTATGCAGAAGTATCCAGATCTACTCAAGCATTGAGGACAACACTTTTTTGAAGGAGAGGGGCATGTTGGGTCCCTATAATACTAGTGATTACCCCATTACTATTGTAGTTATACCCCTTATTAATATTGTTGTGCCCCTATTGCCCCATATTGTTATTACTGTGCCCCATAGAATCCCTCTATTGTTATTTTTATGGCTTTATATTATTATTGTTAGGTCAGTTGGATTATATTGTGACTCCTTAGACTCCTATATATAGAAAGGAGGTTTTTCCATTTGAATCATCGAAGAATTGTTCATTTATGTAATGTAAAGGAGGTTGCCCCCTCGAAGAGGCTGAATTCTAAGGCGTTGATCTATCTTTTCTATATTTTCTTGAGCTAGTTTCATAACACATGACTTGAGGTAAGATAACATCATTTTTTATTATTATTTTGCAACTTTCCAGATCTCAATATTGTCTTAAGTCAAAAATTACCTTTGAAAACTTCATTAACATCACATTCGCCATTGATGGGAGGAAAATCTCCCCATTCCATCCACCTAGCCTTGATCTTGTCATAGAGATTTCAATATTTTTTGTAGTGCTTCCAAGCGTTTGACCACACTGTACAAAATTAGTTGAAACAAGTACATCTCTGAATAAAAACACCATACCTAAATATGCCAATATGTGCCAAATCATTATTAAAATGGAGAAGTAATCATTATTGTTTTTTTCCTGTTTTTAACATTACAAATAAGGTTTTTGCATAGGATTTCCCTACAAAATCCCAAAAATTCCCCAAATTTGATATGGAATCACGTAGGTACAACTAGAAAGTTTTTTGAACCCCGAATGGAGTTCTTGCTGGTTTGGTAGGTTTCTACAGAATACCATAGTTCCCAAAACAATATAATGTTGGTTTTAAAGAAAAGAACAAGTCGTGAGCTACATAGAATTTAAGTTCTTTGAAACCTTGTGAATGAAAATTTGTTATTTTGGGACCGCTGAAATTGTTATATTTTCAACGTTTTGTGAATGAAAAACATAAACATGAATATAAGTTTTAAGTGATAGCATGTAACAATAAATATATTTCGGGGCTAAACCATTGTCAAAAACAAGCTTTCAGGGTTACCCCTATTGAATTTTAAAATTCTTGAAAGCTTTATGAATGAAATTTCTCTCTTTTGGGTCCCCTTATCTTTCTTTTTTTGAATTTTTTGAAATTGTGAAACATAAACAATTATAGAAGATATGTCAAACTCAAAGTTTCATATGATCCTGATTTTCTATTAAAAAACATATTTTGAGGATCCCCCCTCTTGAATTTTAAGTTAATTGAAAACCTCCTGATAGAAAATTTCACTATTTTGGGTGCCACCTAAATTTATATTTTTAATTTTTAAGTGAAGGAAATATGGAAGAACAAAAAACATATGTACAAACCTGTAAACTGAATAGCCTAATTTTTAGATTAGTTATTTGAAAAATGGATGAATTCAACATACCCTCTTGTTGATAGTAGCAGAGTTCTCCTGCTGAAGAATTGTTGTGTCACCTGCATCCCTTCTCTTCTCTTCTTCTGCAAATTATCTTCCCTCTTAAATTTTTTTATTTTTTATTTTTTCTATTAGATTTTCCTCTCTTTTATGGTGAGATTCTTCTACGTTGACTGGCGACTTGTAATTATTCTTCCAGACCTCAATCTGGGAATTAGGTCAAATTGACATGGTTGTAAAAATTAAAAAAAAAAAAATCGTAGATCTGAAAGCCTTTGCAGATTGACATATGAAATGCTTGAAATAAATGGATTAAACCATGGAGAGTGATTCTCTTAATTAATGGCATATTCAAAATTTGAAAACTCGATTTTACATAGATCAGATTTAAAGTTGAATCTAAATTGTACTTAGATGTGTGAGCGCTTAGACACTATAAGTGTTCAAGTTGGATTTTTTGTCGACTGACTGAAATGAGGGTTTCTATCAAATTGCAGAGGGTTTCAAATTTCTCTATTAAATAACCTTTATGTAATGTAATCCATCACATGATAATACTAAAAAAAACCAATTAAATTAAACTTATAATACATATAATATTAATAAAATGATTAATTGATCCCTTCTCATCCATAAATGAATACAACTAAATCTTTCTTTTGGACCAAGAATCGCGAGGTATTTAGTTGGAAAACATGGATATTAGGATTAAGTTAAAAAATAATATTGACCATTTTAAAAAAACATTACCCTTCTTTTGAAAAACAAAAATTTAATTTAGCCTTATTAATTGATGGGTAATTTTAAAATTATGGATTTTTTTTAAGGCCAATTTTTTTTATACTTCTGGTACAAGCTAGGATGGGTGTAAATTTGAATGTTATTCACATGGAATATAGAATTAATTGGGGGTTTGAATTAATAACATTAGAAGAAGTTCCTTAAAAATACACTTTATCCCTAATTAATTTACATATTTTTAAATCGTAATGAAAATATTGTATTAAATCAAAATTTGTGCGTAGTTCGTGGATTATACAACGGGTGAATACAATGAAAATAACTTGAGGGAATATATATGTATAACCTCATGATGAAATTTATTCTCAATATCTATTAGCCATTTTTCTATCCTAAGGGACACAGGGTCCTTGGAGGTGTAGATTCTCTAAAAGACTTAGAGATATAAACAAATTTTACACTGCATATTAGACCCACTACTAAGGAATAGTTGTAAGGGAAGGAATATTATTTCTCATTATGAATCTTGTGTCCAAGTTTACACCTTTATTGGTCAGATCATTGGTAGTAGAAGTTTTCATTCTCAACACATGAAAGAGGCTAATAGTATAGAAGGCTAGTTTCAGATTATCGATTCAATTAATAATGCTTCACAACTTGCAATACCTAGGTAAAGATCCATTAACAAGATGATGGATAGCCATGTGCGAATCTCCTAACACTGCTAAATTTTCGGTTTTTTCTTATTTGGCTAGAAGGATCCCTTGTAGTAATACATATGCCTTTGTCGCATTATTTGTGTAATTTCCTAACCCCCTACTACACCCAATTTCAATTTTTCCATCAGTGTTGAGAATAACCCCATAAAATCATGCCACCCTCGGATTATGCTTTGAAGCATGATTAAAAATTGATAAAAAAGATTGATTTGATATTTCTCCTATTTCTTCATTTAATCTTTGATCTAGCCTCAGCTTCCACCATTTTGCATGCCTTGAGTGAGTTTTCATTCTCTTTAGCAAACCAGGAAGGAGGTTAGGAAATCATTCCTTTTCTTGAGAATCCACATTAAATCCTAAATCAATATGGAGGGTAAAAATTTTCCAATATTCAACACATATCAGTCAATCTCTTAAGGTAATAGAGTGAGGGTGATACTGCTTCTCATTGAACATGTTGTCATTTTGAGCTATCCAAAAGTTCCAACAAACAAATTTTGGAAACAACAACCATCTTTTATTTAAAGATATATTTCCTTTCAAGTTTATAAGGTATTAACCCTCCCGAGGGAGACAGACTTAGGCCATCAAATTATAGAGAAGAGAAGAGTAAAGATGAACTCACAGACTTCATCAATAAAGGAACAAATGAGAAATAGATGAAAGATTGTTTCTTCCTGTCTCAGGCGTAAAGCATATCATGAGGGTTTAGCCATTACTCTTTTTCAAAGATTCCCCACTGTCAATATTTTACCATGCATTAACAACCAAAAAAATGAGTTGAGTTTCGGTGGATAGTTGGGAGTCCAAAATAGTGTCCAAATACAGGACTTTGGAGGAAACCATACTTGAAAGAATAAAATAGAGTAGCCTCTAAAACCATAAACTCAAGTTTTATGATACCCAATGATCAACAAAGGCTCGATTCCTAGGGATTTAGCCAACCAACAATGACATCAATAGGCTAAATTGATCTGAGAGATGGTGTGCAATGTTCCTAGGTCCCAACAAATCCACAAACAGATCTATCCCACTTTGAAATATCTGAAAATGTGAATTTGCTTTCATATATCAACTAATATCTCAAAGGGATTAACTCCTCATGACTTTCTAATGCCGACTTATTATCAATTAGATTTGACCATAAAATTCTTGACTTCCTATTCCCCAGATATTTGAAAAGATTCTCCTTATTAGATCCATAGATGAATGAAAGAGTTTTATAATGGGAAAACCTCCTTTTGGAGCCAGGGGAGCTTTAAGGCTAAGCTTTTTCCATTGTTGAACTTATTTGCATCACAAAACTTCTTTCCATCAGGAAGAATGATTTAAAATATATCTCCACACCAACTTGTCACCTAATGCAATATTCATAAGGGAAGTATCCCAAATCCCCAAGCCACTTTGATGAGATGAAACTTTTTGTGGCTCTTCTTACCACCCTCCCATAAAAATTTCCTCATAATTTTAGCTAGTTTGCAAAGAGTCCCAGTTGGCAATAGGAGAGCTATGAACTAGTAAAAAGGAAATACTGATTATACCACGTTAATAAGAACTTGATGCAAAACTAAGTTCAACCAAATCACTCCCCACTATTATAGCTTGGACTTGAATTTCACAATAATTCCTAACCATGATTGGGAAGAGTGGGATTTTAAATGGATGATAATCCCTAAGCATATAAAATATTTCCAAGAGGCTGTAGGATGGAACCTAAGAAGGAGAAACAAATTGTTAGGTCCCTATACTATTAGTTTAACCCTTTATTGTTATTAGTAAAAACCCCTTATTATATTGTTGTGCCCATATAGTCCCCATATTGTTATTATTGTGTCCTTACATTATTATTGTTATGTTGGCTCTGATTATATTATGTCCCCTTAGACTCCTATATATAGAGAGGAGGCCTTGTCATTTGTACCATCCAAGAATTGTTCATTTGTGTAATGCAAAGGAGGTTTCCCCCTCGAAGAGGCTAAATTCTAAGGCGTTGATCTTTCTTTTCTATCTTTTTGTGAGCTGGTTTCATAACATTTGGTATCAGAGCTTTGGATTCTAGGGTTTCGCTGCTCCAAATAGGTCATCATGGAATTTTTGCTATAACTATTTTTCTACGAAGTTTTAGAAGCTGAAAATAAAAACCCATTTGAGCTGAGATCATTCTAAACCTCAGGTACGAATTTCAGATCTTGTCTCGCTATATTGTCGGAGATATGATCTGAGGAAGTTAGGGTTTTTGCAAGCTCTATAATTTCATCTCAAACAGGTCACCGTGGAATTTTCACTATAACTATGTTTCTGCGACATTTCAAAAGCTAAAAAATTCACCCATTTGAGCCAAAAACTCGATGAAGTTGGGGGCCGAATTTTAGATCTTTTTTCGCTATATTGTAGGAGATACAATCCAAGCCATTTAGGGTTTCTGTAGGCTCCCGAATTACATCCTAAATAGGTGACCGGGGGAAAATTGTCATAACATTATCCTGAGCATCAAATTGAAATTTCGTAAGAAGTTACATAAAGAGGATGGACTGTACTTTTCTGTGTATCGGTTGTAGGTCCTAAGGTTGAAATGGTGACACATGGAACTTCATACAAGTTTGCTCTACTGAACCAGTTTATAATCAGGTCATTGTGGAAGATTTGACATCTCTTCCTTATAGAATCCAACATTGATTAGACTTGCGGGGTTAGAAGGAGGACTCAGAGGGCTACTACAGGTCGTAATTTTAGAACTAGGAGATCCGAAATTATAGAGTTACAGCCATTTCAAGATTGAGCTCATAAAATCAAGAAAAGGCGATATGAGGAAGTTTGATGGCAAGGATCCAGTAAATTGGATACTACAGATGGAGCAATATTTTAATGTACATGAGGTGCAACTGTTACAAAAAGTATGTATTCCAACTTCATATTTAGAATTGGATCAATTTTTATGGTATAAAGGGCTTTGTTCTTGTAAACCACTTGTTACATTATCAATTTTCAGAGAGGAAATGATAGCACATTATGAGGATACAAAGAAAAACACCTTCTTTAGCAAATTAATAAATCTCAAACAAAAGGGTTCAATGGCAAAACACATTGAGGACTTTCAAAAATTGAATATAAGGGTAAATGATATTACAGAGAAGCAAAGGATCGATCTCTTCAGAGGGACTTTAAAGGATAACATTCAACATGAGGTTTTTCTTTGGGAACTTGATTCATTGGAGAAGGCATTCAGGTTGGCAATAAAAATTGAAAGCGAAATTATGGAAATAAGGAATCCCACCACTCACGACTATAATTATGGAAGAGTTTTTTCTCCTAGCCTTCCACAACCTACAAGTTTTACACCACAACAATTGAAAGAGAAAAGAGAAAAATGGCCTTGTTACATTGTGATAGAAAATACAGTAAAGGTCATAAGTGTGCTGAGAAGAAATGTTTTTACATAGATTATGAAGAGGAGGAAGAAAATGATCAAGAAACATCAAAAGAAGAGGATATACACTAGAAACCAGCCCCAAAGAATGAATAAATGAATCCGACCATATCTTGTAAATCATTGGCAAGAATTACCACTCCTCAAACTCTCAAGATATAAGGACATATCAAGAAGAAACATGTTCAAGAAGTGAAAGATCACATCGAGCATCAAGAAATGAATATGACCGTATCTTGTAATGCACTGGAATAAATTACCACTACTCAAACTATCAAGATAGAAGGACATATCAAGAAGAGAAAGGTAGTAGTTTTTATTGATTCGGGTGGTACCCATAATTTTATTCATTGTAAGATATCCAAGGAATTGAACTGCTTCCTATATCTAGTACCAGAGTGTCAAGTGATGGTTGCAAGTGGAGGAACCATAAACTTCTTTCGAAAGTACCATGATATCAAGCTATCCATGGGAGAATATGTATTGAATAGCCCAATTATTTCCATTCCAATGGGTGGTGCTGATGTTTTACTAGGAGTCCAATGGCTACAATCTTTGGGTACAATAGATTTTAATTTTCAATAACTTCATTGAATTTCTTTTTGGAAGGAAATGAAGTTGAATTGAGGGGTATCGAAGGGAAACCAGGAAATATAATCAACTCTAACAGCATGACAAAGCTTCTAAAAAGTTTTGGACAATCATTCTAAGGTATTTGAGACTCCGAAAGGCCTCCCACCTATTCGTGATCATGATCATGCTATTAATTTGATTCCAAGAAGTGTTCCTCCAATCATCAGGCCTTATAGATATCCATATGCTCAAAGGAGTGGGAACTCATTCAAAAGTTGCAGAAGATCCCAGTTCAAACAGTATTGCGAGAACTTGACAAGGAAGGAAAAATCATATTGGAACCTGAAACAGTCACAGAACTGAGAAATTGATAGCTACAAAATAGATCAATTTCAGACTATCTCATCAAGTGGAAGAACTTACCTGCTGAAGATTCTGCATGGGAGGACAAGAATTGTATAAAAAAGCATCCAGAACTACTTGAGCATTGAGGACAATAGTTTTTGAAGGAGAGGGGCATGTTAGGTTCCTATACTACTAGTTTAACCCCTTATTGTTATTGTTACAACTCCCTTATTATATTGTTGTGCCTATGTAGTCCCCATATTGTTATAATTGTGCCCCATAAAAGCCCACTATTGGTTTTATTGTGCCCTTACATTATTATTGTTATGACGACTCTAATTATATTATGTCCCCTTAGACTCTTATATATATAAAGGAGGTCTTGTCATTTGTATCATCCAAGAATTGTTCATTTGTGTAATGTAAAGGAGGTTTCCCCCTCGAAGAGGCTGAGTTCTAAGGCATTGATCTTTCTTTCCTATCTTTTTGTGAGCTGGTTTCATAACACAAATGTTTATGAAGAAGGGGGATAATATTCCAAGAATATATATGTGATTTATATGATTAATAAGACCTCTAGAAGAGAATAGACACTGATCTGGAACCCACTTGAAGCACTTTGCAATAATTAATTAGGCTCCTCCAAAAAAGAAGGTATCATTTGCAAATTGGGAGTGATTTATACCCTTGATTCCTAACACATATCTTATAATGGAAGGTTTACATTCCTATGTTCATATTTAAGAAACCTGCTTAATGAATATGTCATCAAGATGTAGAGGAAAGGTGAAAAGGGGAACCCTTGATGGTGCCCTATTGAGGCTTTAAAAAATCTTGAGGAGTGTTCATTCACCAAGGGGGAGATAAAATGAGAGGAGATACAAACCTCCGCCCATTTTATAAATTTCCCATTAAATCCAAATTGAGGTATAAATTTTAATGAAAGGTCCCAATTGACATAGTCAAATTCATTTTCCATATCAATTTTGATGAACATACTTTATCCTTCCTTACACTACTTGAATGTACTAGTTCTTGGACTAAGATGATATTATCTATTATGTTCCTTTGGCCCTCAAATCCCCCCTAATTCTCAGAGATGAGATTGGGAAGGAAAGGTTTTATGTTCTTTGCTAAAATTTTAGAAATTATCTTATATGAAACATTACATAAAGGGATAAGTCTATACTTGGGAAGGAGGCTCGATTGAATTCTTTGGGAATCAAGACAATAAAGGATGAATTAATCCCTCCTCCCATACAATCATGCTTGAAGATGTAATCCAATAGACAAATCAAATCAATATTAATGACATCCCAATATTCGTGATAAAAGTGGGATAAAAACTCATATGGAACTAGAGCTTTGTTCGAGATTAGAGAAAATGCCATTTTTTGGTTTTCCTACTTTGTAATGCTTCACAACAGGTCTAAATTGTCATCTTTAGACACCAATTTCAATTTTTGTCTAACATTTACTAGATGACCTCTGAATTGAGTATAGGTTAGGAAAACTATAGTGAATTGAAGTAATCGAAAAACACCCTTTCGATCCCCTTCAAGTCCTTGATCTACACTCCATCCATGCTAACAAATTTAATATTATTCCTCCAAACCAATGCCTTATCTTGGTTATGGAATAAATTGGTGTTGTGATCTCTATAGTTAGCATCCATAAGTTGTGAGACTTAAGGTGCCATTGTTCCTCTTATAATATTAGCACATGATGGAGGGCCTCTAATTCTGTGTGCTTGTATTGAAGAAGCTCCTTTGCGATGGATCCTTGCTTTATTTTCCTTTTAGATTCTACCATATTTGATTTATGCATGTTTATTTTTCCTTATGTCTTCATTATTTGTTTTTATTGTTTGCTTAATGACTAACTTTAGATATTTTTTTCCCCAAAAGGTAATTAGATAACCAATTTCCCACCTACTCCATGTTTCCATTACCAAATCCAAGAAGTCTTCCCTTTAGATACAAAGAAGAGAGAAGCAGAAGGGAAATGACTGATCATCTATTGTTTTCAATACTTGAAGAGAAATTGGTCAATGATTTGAACTCACCCAGGGAGGAATATGAGGGGATACCTGAAATTCTTTAGATAAAAAGGAACATGAAACTAAAAGTATTCCTAGGTTGGATACAATCTACCCTAGGCCAGGTCTACCATTATTCCATGTAAATTTGTTAATAATTGGCTTGATATCTATTCTAGATCCATCTAAGTAATAAGATCCTCTAAAATTTCTTGAAACTAATCTCAAAGGTGGGATCGTCCCTTTTTCCCCCAAGGATGAAAGGTTTTATTAAAATCCCATGCCATAATACAATCTTCAATTCAAGGGGAGTCTCTTATATCTAGGAGAGACACTCAATAATTGACCTTTTCTATCTATTGAATAAGCACATATACATTTTTTGGTTTAACGCTCAACATTCAATTACTGATAAAAATAAGTACAAACAATTCTACATGGTGTTAAGGGATGCCCAACAGGGAAACAAGCCCAAAACCACTAGTTTAAAGTCTTGATATTACATATAATGAGTTTGAGCAAAATGTATGTCAACACCAGAAGCATGACTAAAAATGATTTGCAGAATGATACATAAAAACCAAAACTTTGGCTTGGAGCCATAAAACTAGCATTAAAGGTGCTTAGAATCACTAAAATACCCTATGTAAAATAGCTGGAAGCCACATAAGGGATGGAAAACTACTTGACTAAGCTTGGAAGACTTGAGATCATAAATAAGCTGTCGATATTCATGAGCTATAAGCCATGAGCCATGAGATACAAGCCACAAGCCATGAAAATGGACAATAGGGACCCCTCCTTGGCCCATTGATCACACATAGTGGGAGCTCCTTCCTCGACACCCCTGAGCCTTGGCTATGCACAAGAACTACTCCTTCCCTATCCAACAATCACCACACATGCACACCTTCCTCAACACCTTGGACCCTCGAGCCTCTACATTTCTTCAAGTGCGACTAAGAAGGTACTTTCTTATGAACTCTATGACCTCCTAGAAGTAGTGACACAAAGATTCTTCTCTTCACTAACATGCTAGGACTAAGAACCCAAAGAAATTGCTTCAAATTCTCAGCGTGCCTCCCAATATAAGAACTCCACTAATTAGCCAATTTCTAGTAGTCCGAAAGGCGAGCCTGAGTGCCGAATTGGAGCCTATGTGCATCCAAATAAATTCTACAGGTCGTGAATTTCCCCATGAGTAGTGGATGACCAACTCCAACCTCCATGCAGACGAAGAGAGAAAAATCCGAATTGTAGGCATCAATCCTGGCTACCAGAGAATTGTGAGGAGGATCAACATTGTAATTATCCCACGCCATGGCTCGATTGGCAACCAAAAGAATCTTGTGATTCTCCATGAAACCAAGTGAATGAATAATAGCTTTGCACGTCAGAGTATTAGATCAATACAATTCTCCTTGAGGTCGAATGACCTTATAATCATCATACACCATCATAAAACAAACACTATGGTACTGGATTTCATTAATGGTGAAGGCTCTAGGCATGGGTGAATTTAATGGAGTGTACAAATGAGCTATGGTTGATGCATGACCCTCCAAGTGGAGAGCCAAGCCACCCAAAGTGGTCTTGTTAATTGGAAGACTCTACATTCACACCCATGGTGGGGTTGAATAGGAACATATATATTAGCAACAATAAATTACTTGTTTGATGGGATATGAAGCAAGTGAACCACCAACCAATGAGGCATCGAATGTGAGGCAATAAAGTTGAAAATATATGTAGACCAAATTTAGAGCCCCCTATAACCCCCATGTGGTCCAATCACTTTAAGCTCAAAATTATTCCATAAATTTGAAAACTTGGAGGGTCTAATGTTCCCCCATATTTGTCTCATGGAGTAGGAGGAAAGCCACCATTTCCTTTTTTATTATAGATTTAACTTCAAACATTTTTTTATTAGATCATAACCCCCTACAATTTCCAAAGAGGAATTTTGTTATATATTGTACGATTTGTTGCCTTTGGAATGGGGGCCAGGGATGATTTTATTGACATTTCTAGTAACCATTTTGGATGGATCAATCATAATTTAAGTAAACATTTCCTTATTTTATTTTTATAAATTTTTTTCATTCCAGAGCTACCAATTTGTTTTTGTCCCTACTTTTCTTCTCGAATGATTTATTTCATTTTCGCTGTTTGCATTTGATTTTTCATCTACATGACTTGTTGGTAACCCTCAACCCCAAGTTTTGAGGGCCTTTGGGGAGTGGAATTCTTCTTCTTCTTAATCTAAATCCTCCCTTTGAGTCCCAACAAAGGCTTCCTCTACGGGGTCATCCCTTCCAGCGCTACACAAGAAGAGGGCTTAGCAGGGCTAGGGGCCTTCCCCATCATCATTTTAGTAGTTAGGATTTCCCATTCTTCTAGAAAATGTTTCAAGATACTGAAGGTATTGCTTATATCTATGGATCTATTATTATTAATATCAAAGGTTCCCTCTCTAGGAGTTGACCCTTACTTTTTTGGAGACATGGGTCCTTTCCCTTTCTGCCTTGTAGTTGCTTGAGGAGGAGCTTGGTTGTTCATCCTCGTGGGGTCACTTCTGCTTTTCTATTGCTTCCATTATTATCTATATTACTCTACTTGATATTCTCTTCTACCTTATTCTTACAATCACATGTGAAATGACCATATTCATGGAAAATCTTGCATCAATTTGTGGAATCTTCTTTTGAAGCACTCTCTCCCCCACATGAAGCTCTAGCCACTGATGATACTTTGAGTGGTGTGTTTGACAGAATTGGGAGACTCAATCTTGATTTAGTCCCAACTCAGTCAATTGAACAACCCAAACCATCTCAGAAAGGTCCCCCAAAATGGCTGACAAAGACACTTGAAAGCATTCATTGTGACGAGGTTGGAAAGACATGAACATGAAATTAAACTAGGTAAAATGGAGGTGATGTAGATGATTGTGATTCACCTGTTGATATGGATGTTCCTTATGATTGTGAACTTAATTTTTCTACAAATTTAGAACCAACTTCCTTCAAATAAGCTGCTTCTCGTGATGAATGGAAAGAAGTGATGCAAAAGGAGTATGATGCCTTGATAAATAATGGCACTTGGAAGTTGGTTTATCCTCCATTGGCAACCAAACCAATTGGCTAGAAGTGGTTCTACAAGAACAAGTATAAAGATAATGGCTCACTGGACAAGCACAAAGGAAGGCTTGTGGAAAAATAATTTCATAGAAGGAAGGGATCGATTATGAGGAGACTTTTGCTCCCATAGCAAAATGGGATACCATCCAGACACTCTTTGCCTTGGTAGCTCATAATGGTTGGAAAGTCCATAAAATGGACATAAAAAATTCTTTCTTGAATAGATATCTGAAATAAAATGTTTTTATGTCTGAACTAGAAGGATTTGTTGTGAATGGACATGAACATAAAGTATGAAAACTTGTGAAATCCTTGTATGGCCTCAAGCAAGCACCGCGAGCTTCGTATGAAAAGTTAATTGAGCATCTTCTGAAACTTAACTTCAAACATCATTATCTTGATGATGCAAATTTGTTTGTCAAGAAAGTTGGAAAAACAATTTTATATCTTGTGGTATATGTAGATGATCTTTTGATGACAAGGAACAATGAGAGCTACATAACATCCATAAAGAAGGAATTGAGGAAAGGTTTTGAAATGACTGACTTGGGTAATGTTCACTACTATCTTGGTATTGAAGTAGCTCAACCTCTGAAGTGTATATTCCTCTCTCAAAAGAAGTACAATGGAGATATGTTGAACAAGTTTGGGATTGCTGAGTGCAATCTTCTGAGTACTCCAATGGAACAAAACTTAAAGCTCACATCCATTGAGGGAATATAATTTAAGGATGCAAAAAAGTATAGACATCTTGTAGGAAGTCTCAACTACCTGACTACTACAAGACCAAAAATTTCATTTGATATTGGAATCCTCTCCAGGTTTATGCAAACGCCTTGTGAGGGACATTGGTCTACTACAAAAAGAGTTCTAAAGTACATGAAGGGAACCCAAGACTTTGGAATCAAGTATACATAGGTCGGAAACTTTAGCTTGATTGGATACTCTGATTCAGACTTCGATAGAGACAAAGAAACTGGGGTATCTACTTTAGGTTATGCTATGAGTCTTGGATCAAGAGCTATGTTTCGGAGCGTAGAAAATCCTGTCGATTCATAAGCTCATGTAATCTACTAAAATAAGAGACAAGAATCTACTTCTACTCTTTACAGCGGAAGCACATAAATATTGAGAAAAAAAATAATTGACAAGAGGAAGAACATCAATGGAACATAAAAAAATAAATATTCAGGGAAAGCCACAACTCAAAACCCCACTATTTGTATTGCATTAATAAAAAATCCAAGATGATAATACAATTCTTGTTCTCACAAGAAGAATCCTAGCACTTAGTAAAATAAATTTCCAACTCACAAAAAAACTCTTGCCTAACACTTATCCAATTCTCCAGATCTCCAAGTCCCTCTTTCCTTATGTAATTCCTATGGCTAATTAGCCCATCTTAAAGGGAAATCAGTGCATCCAAAACTTTGAAATCCCTTCTAGGTTCAGTTCCTGATTGCATGCACCATCTGTACAACTCAAAAAATTATACAACAAATAGTACACTGTCCCCACACTCTAGTCTCAACTAGGTCTTCTCAGAATCAACATGCATGAGTTTCTGATGAGGGAACCTTCAGTTAACTAGAGTGACACTTGTGGATGCACTAGTGCACCAACTGACTGTTAACTCTCTATTGGTTCCACAAATAGTTAGAACTTATTTAATTGAACATAACTCAATAAACTGATTTATCTCATTACATCTCATAAATAAACTCATCATGGACCCCTGAAACTTAGGGATAACATATATATGACTTCTAAAAGACTTCCAACTCGAAATTCTTAAGTTAACTAAGTCAACTTAACTTAGTTAACTATTATAAGTTTCTATGAGAAAATAATTACAATTTTAATTCACAATTTAATTCAAGGACAAATCAATTTGGAATTTCTGGATTCTATCTTTTACATTTCTTGTTGCTATTTTCAACACTCCCTCTCAACAAGAAAGGAATTCAACTTGATCCCAATCCTGAAGCTTTATAATGTTCTTCATGCAAAACTTCTCTCTATTGTTGTTGCTACAACAACTCCAGAAACAAAAAAAAAACATCCAACCTGAATCAGTATGATGCATCTGTCATCAAAGTCTTTGACTGCTATTGCCTCTGTCTACTAAAAACTTTGCGCTTCTGTTGACTCTACCTTTCTACATTGTTTTCAACCCTTCTCTCCACTCTTCAGTATCTGAATGCTCTAGCCTTTGTCACTTTGATATCCGATTACATCAATGCCACTGAGTCCTCCCACTCTATGTACTTTGGGATTTCATAGCAAGGTATGATCCATGAGATAAAACCTTTCAATGAACCCTAATAAATTTCATCCCTCTTGGGACTATCACTTCACATTGCCCCACTTCACACTTGGAGGTATGTCTGCATGTGATCCCTTTGTCCACTTGGCTCGAAATTTACCCCTACTAGAGGTCTTTGCATGAGTGGATGCCTCCACTCGGTCTCCTCTCAACTTCTACACTTATGGCTACTCCACAATTGTCTGAGACTACTTCTTCTCCACTTGAGTGGATGTCACCACCTCTCATCTTCTCTAATTGTAGTTGCTCCATAATTTCCTAAAGTTGCTTCTGAGGCTTCTTATGGGCTGCATGTTGAGAGGTAATTTACTCTCCCTCTCAACCACCAAGTATCTAACCTTTTCCTTATTCCTCAAGGCTTTGAATGCATCTTGAACCTTAAGAGCATATAGGTTCTTGACCCGTGAACTAATCTGTTTCACCTGTCTCGTGGTGATGAGTCTAAGGAATGCTTTTCCCTTACTAAAAACTACATCATAGCCATAGTCTTCCAATACTGAAGCTGAAACAAGATTCTTATTTAGTCTTGGAACATACATCACATCTGTGATCTTAAGAGGGGAGACAAACTCCCTCTGAAAGGTGACCGTACCGATTCTGGTAGCTCTATACCTATTTTCATCTCCAAACTCTATGCTCTGCTTGAGGTCTTTCTCCTCAAAATCACTAAAGAGATCTTTATTCCCTGCCATATGGAATGAGGCATTGTTGTCAAGATACCACCCGCCTCCCATGAAAGTGTTGGCCATGCATTCAATGGGAGTGAAATCAAGTTTGAATTGTGAAGATAGAGATTCACCTATTTCTGCTACTATCGCCTCCTTCTTGCTTATTTTCTTCTTTGGGAAGTTCTTGGCATAGTTCCTATGCTCATGACAGTGAAAACACTTAACTTTCATCAATTCCATCCCGTTTCCACCATATTCACCTTGGGACTTCTTTCTCTTTTCCTTATTTTCCTTACTCGCTAAGGAAAAATCCTCTTCAAATTCCTTGGAAGTGGTCCCATCTCTCGTGTTCCTCCTGATCTCCTCCTGCCTCAAATCTAATGACAATTGTTCCCAATCTGCCACCTTCTCCCGACCATTGACAGAGTCCCGATAACTATGAAAACTGTTTGGGAGTCCTAGAAGAGAAAGACTCACCACATCATCCTCAACAACAATGATTCCAACACTTCCAAGTTCATCACGACATTCACTGAACTTGGTCAAGTAATTTGGAATTGAGTTTCCCGCCTCCATCTTAATTTTTCGAAGTTTATATTTCAGTGCAAACTTCCTTTGGTCATTGTTATTCTGGAAAAGGTCCTTCAATTCTTTCCACATAGCATGCGGAGTTTCCTTCCCATGGAGACTCGAGACAATGTGGTCTCGAACTCCCTCAAGGATTATCTGCCTCACCCTTGCCACACACTTCTTCCATTCAGCCAAATTCTGAGCATCTAATGCTGGTGGCTTAGGAATGTCCAAATCAATGAATTCCGTCAAGCCATTATCCTCCAACATGGCCTCCATCGTATCCTTCCACGCTATATAATTCAAGCTTCTATCCAAGGCATACTCGAGCCATGAACTTTAGAATGCCATCTATCGATCTTGAAGTATGTATTGCAAATTTGAATTTCACTTGTAACCCAAAAATCAAAACATCAAAATCTCCTCTAGTATACTATTCTCACCTCCAATACCATGTAGAGATTTTCTATAAATATAGATCTGATACCATGTATAATTTCTATAGATCTAACTCTTATACCATGTAGAAAATCTTGTAGATTCACACGCTCATGTAATCTACTAAAAAAAGAGGCAAGAATCTACTTCTACTCTTTACAGTGAAAGCACATAAATATCGAGAAAAACAATAATCCACTAGAGGAAGAACATCAATGGAACATAACACAATAAATATCTAGGGAAAGCCACAACTCAAAACCCCACTATCTGTATAATTGCATTAATCAGAAATCCAAGATGATACTACAATGCTTGTTCTCACAAGAACAATCCCAACACTTAGTAAAATCAACCTCTAACTCACAAGCAAACTCTTGGCCAACAATTGGCCAATTATCTAGCTCTCCAAGTCCCTATTCCCTTGCACAATTCCTATGGATGATTAGCCCATCTTAAAGAGAAATCAATGCATCCAAAACTATGCAATCCCTTCTAGGTTCAGTTCCTGATTACATGCACCATCTGTACAACTCAGAAAATTATACAACAAATAGTACATTGTCCTTGTACTCTAGTCTCAACTGGGTCTTTCTCAGAATAGACATGGATGAGTTTCTGATGAGGGAATCGTTAGTTAACTAGAGTGACACTTGTGGATGCACTAGTTCACCAACTGATTGTTAACTCTCTATTAGTTCCACAAACAGTTAGAACTAATTTAACTGAACATCACTCAGTAAATTGAGTTATCTAATTACAACTCATAATAAAATCATCTTGGACCCCTAAAACTTAGGGATAACATATACATGACTTCTAAAAGACTTCCAACTAGAAATTCCTAAGTTAACTAAGTCAACATAACTTAGTTAACTATTACAAGTTGATATGAGAAAGGAATTACAATTTTAATTCAAGGACAAATTAAATTGGAATTCCTGGATTCTATTTTTAACATTTCTTGTTGCTATTTTCAACATGGAGATCATGCAAACAATTAGTTCTAGCAGATTCCACAACAAAGGCAGAATATGTGGAAACAAATGCGGCAGCAAAATAAATTGTGTGTCTTAGGAAAATTCTAGAAGATTTGTAGGTGAAACAAGTACATTCAACTCCACTGATGATTGACAACACCTCTGCAATAAAGTTAGCCAAGAACCCAAAGTTCCATGATCAAACAAAGAAAACCAAAAAAAAAATACCATTTGATTTGACATCGTATTGAGGCCAGGACAATCCATATATGCCATTTTTCCACTAATGAGAAGATTGTAGACATCTTCACCAAAGCGCTTGGAAGATAAAAATTTAGAAGATTTAGAATGATGCTCGGACTCACCAACATCCCTTCATATTAAGGGGGGGAATGTTGAGACCTAGTCATTGGGATTGGGTGAACATTTGTAAATAATGTAAATAGTAAATAATGGAAAATGAATAAACATCAGGAGGTGAATCCCAAGAGTCTCTCCCTCCCGCATATAACCATGAGTAATCTTAATGAATAAGAAATTTGATTTGAGGAGTTACATCCTGGCCTCACAAAATGGAATTTGATTGTAATCAAATTCCTGTATATGAGATCAATTGTCTAGGTTTAGGTTTATTACTGTTGGTACACAGTTTTTTAGCTCCACCTCCACACAAACCTTAGTGAAAGTTTGCAACCTTTCTTGTGGCTCATATCGGTTGATTTATTTTCTAAGGGCATTTCCTATACTCCTAAAATTTTCCTCATTCCAACAATGTAGTAGGAAGAAGAAAAGTTTAACCCATGTTGAGACTATTGTTGGAACCTCACATTCAAGATTAAAATATGGACTCCAACTATCTAGATATAACCCTTGGCCCCCCCATGAAGTAGGGGCAATTCCTAAAGATGAGATCCCAATTTGTTTTGCCTTCGGACATGAAGGTGTAAATACATTGTCAATAAAATGACACTAAAACATTATTTTATTCTTGCTTATATAGTTCCTATCGACCCATGCCTGTAGGGATCTTAGAGAGGGTCATAAGCCCATAAAATGACAAATTAGCCTCATATCTACAAGCTCCAGGGTCATTGATTTATATTGAGAGGTGTGAACCTCCACCTTTGGAATGTTGTTGATCTTCTTCACAAATTTTGAGGATTTAACCTTCTAGAAATGTTTCCCTCTAGCAACAAGGGTGTTGAATTCCACTATGTCTAGAGTGGGTGGCGGGGGTGAGATTGGGCCCTTTTGAACCTTGATCCATCTTCGACAAATAAAGGAAAGCAACAAAGGGTGACAAGATGAGCAATGCACACTAGGTTTTGTTTGATTTTTACATAATTAATTTACATTTCAAAAGTAAAACTATATTTTAAAGTTCTAAATGATTAAATTTATATATTAAAATATTATTTTAAAATTTATACATAAATTTATTTTTAATTGAACACTTAATAAATACAATTATATGAATTTATATTTTATAAATTTTATTAAAAAAAATTCAATAGTTTATATAACTTAATAATTCTCTTTTAATATATTGATGTTTATTTTTTAATGGTTTAATTTAAATCTCTAAATAGAATTTTAAATTGTATTTCAAATATATAATAAAAGTTTAACAATATATTGACTTTTCACTATTTAATTATTATTATTATTATTATTATTTAAATGTAATTGGTTTGTTTTGTAAAGAACCATCAAGAGAATTCCAAAGAGTATTTAAATTTGTTTTTTAACATTTAATAGTAAACCATACCAGTTGTTATATAAAATTTAGAAAAATAGACACTTACATTTTGTACACACTTTTTAAAATTCAAATTAATAGACTAATAATTAACCTTTGATTTAACATTTTAAATAAAATTAATTGAATCTCAAAAACACTTCATCATCTCAATCTTCTAACCTTCATTTAGTATTAAGTTTATTCTAAAAGAACATCAATCTGATAATTACATTCATGATGTATATGCTCAATGAACAGAGACACCTCCAACTCTCGTATTTGAAGGTGCAAAAATAATAAGACTAATATTTTAACTGCAGTGATCCAATGAATCAATCTATTACAACTTTAGAATCCTCAACACCTTTAAAGACCACTGCCTTTTATTTTTCTCAAAATAAAATGAATTTTAAAGAGTTACTAATTCATCTCGAGTATTGGTTTGTCAACTTTTTGCTAGCTTTATCAAATAATAATGATTTGTATTTAAATGAAACATAATATGAACTCCACAAAGACTTGGAACCATTGACATGCTCTATTGAAAAACTCCAAGGTAAATTATGTTTAAAATTGGGACCATATTGAGACTTACCTATAGGGACCACATTATCTTCTTTCTTTTAGCTCAAAATTCTCTATAAAAAAAGAAATCTAAGGTAAATTGTGTTTAAAATTGGGACCATGTTGAGACTTAGCTATAGGGACGACATTATCCTTCTTTATTTTAGCTTAAAATACTCTATAAAAAAATTCCAATATAAATTATGTTTAAAATTGGGACCATGTAGAGACTTAGCTATAGAGACCACATTGTCCTTTTTTATTTTAGTAAAAATCAAGAAAATCATATGTGACCAAACTTGGTTTTCACTTTTTACCTTTAAATAGCACCTAATTTTTATAAAACCATAATTATGAAGAACATAAGAGGTTAGCCCAATAAAATATACAATGATCATGTCCTATATCCAATTCCCCATATTTTGATGACACCCCATAATTCTAGAAACCATTTCAAAATTTAAAGAACCTCTTGGCCCACTTGCCAAATGAAAAACATTAAACAAAAAAAATTCATCTATTCTTTGTTAAGCTCACACATTAAACATTCGTTTAATCCTCTTTATCCAAACCCCTTTTTTTATTTCTTCCTTTCTATTGTCGTCATATCAATACATTTTTTTATCATTACTATCCAAAAAAAATTATTGTGCTTTTAATTTTTTTTTCCATTTCCAAAAAAATCAACCACCATCATTTACCCTCACCTTTCTCATCAAAAGCAAAAGGAGCTTCATACCCCTGTTTTGCAATTAGAATACTTATAGCCTTATTTCATTACTAAACTAGCTATTCTTCCTCTTCATTCAAAATGATTGCATAATGGGAAATAGTTTGAGTATAAATAATTCATTCTTACATGAGGCCCTCGTATAGACCAATATTTCCTTCTAAGAATAATGGTGGAACCATTCTACTTGATAATCATATTTTCCTACATTTACAAATTTAATAGGTCCATAATTACTTAAATGATTTCTCAATTATGAGCCAAAAAAATAAAAAACTTAGGTTATCATATTTTCTGAAATGTACAAACTTGATAAGTCTAGAATGACTCGAATGATCTCTAAATTCTTGAAAAAAAATATTTATCACATAGCTATTTTCCAAGCCATCCACTATCCTAAAACCGGAATGACAAAAATCACACTCTTCTAAGTAACAATATGTTATTTATATATTTAATATAAAACTTAAATATAACTTTAAAACGAATAGTAATCATGTAAAAAGTAAAACATATTTAAAAAAGGTTAAATGTGATGTGTGTCCTTGTTAGGCCGATAAGCCTTTCTTTGAATCAATTCACTTCCCTTTGGCATCTACACTTTTATTTTCCGTTTGAAACCTATCACAATTTTTTAGGCTTACCCTTCCCTCCACTTCACATTTGGTTCCTTTGTGCACTGGCTCAAGGCCTCTGCAAAATGGATGATATAGCTCCAGATTTTTCCGATGCACAATCAACAATTATTTGCTTCCATGACGTCGTTAAACAAACCTGTTGCCATGTCGGATCAAATTACATTAACAATCTTATTTATGTGTGTTTTGTATTATCCCTCAGTTATAGTTTCAACCATCATTGCCTCTATTCGACCTACACTGTGAGCATCAGAGAAATTTTTTGTTAGTTTCAATTTGTTTCCTCCTACTCCCGCTTTGAAGAGTTGGAAATCCTCCAAATTTAGCGGTTTTCTGAGGTAGACGAGCCCAATCTCAAATTGCAGGTCAGTCATTCATCTGAGATTTGTGGCTCTGTGAGTCTATGTTGATTTTGGTTTCAATTTCACAAGATTGATTTCATCTTCTCAAACTCTATGAATTGGGTTTAGTTTTGAGTTATTGATTTTAGCATTACAACTTGCTGGTTTTGGGTTACTTCCTTGTTTCCCTTTGAATAGTACTTTGGCGTATAAAAATATTTTTTATTACATGTCTGGCTCAATGCGATAGTCTCTTTCTCTACATCTCTAAAAGAATTTCCCATAGCACTGTGTGTGGCTTCCAGGTGTCTCAAGTCTCGTCCTTCACTATAGTCATCTTTGTCGCACCTTCGCCAACCCAAGCATTTTTTATCATACTTTCCTCCTTAGGAAGTGTTATTTGGATTTTTCCCCTCGACTTGCTTAGTGTTTAGTCTAGGAATATTTTCTTACTACTAGGTGGTCCTCCTATTTAGGTATTCTATTTTGATGTCATAGCTACTAGTAGGCACTGCTTTGCCTTCCAAGAATTTGAATGCCTTTAGCGGACATTACGGTGCAACGTTGGGTGGGGCGCTTAACTTCACCTAAAAATCATAAATTTATGTTTTTCTAGAGACTTATTTATCTTTGAGCTAGTACAAAGACTGACCAGTGTATTTGTAATGAGAGAATAAATCTCTCCCCATGTGTATCACTCGAAAGGTAATTGAAAGACTTCCTGCATTCTTATATAATAAACAAATTTAGATGGCAGAGCTGCAAGATATACCTGTTTCCATAACAAGTTCTTTGAGTCCTTGACTTCATAGATTCTCTGCATCCAATCTCTGTGGAAGTCATCATATTGAGACATTTTATGGCACTTTAAATTCATCAAAATAACTTCATTTTTATCAACAATTTCTGTTTTGACTTCCACACCAATGTTCCAAGATCATTGATGTAAGTGCTCCTATCATGTTACTGATAACTGTGCCATCAAGATTATGCATTATATCTCCTTTCGCATCTTTAAGCACTTCTGATTCCATTATTTGTATGAGTTTTGGAGATGATTCTGTCTCCCACCACCTGAGGAGTGTCCCTGTGAAACACTGAATAATTGTCCTGCAAGCATCAATTTCAGACTTCCCTCTAAGACACATGAGTTTATACTCAGTATACATTATGTCAATAATTTGTCTTATTTGTCCAACACTCATGTTATCAATATTCCATTCTCTGTGGGAATAAAGGAAAAAGGTGTGTGCTTCAGGAAGCTTTCCTTTTCCTTCTATGTTAGGTGCAAGATGGTGAACCTATGCTCAAGAGGTTCATATATGGGAAAGATCTGTGTATCTTGCCTTTTCCGTTCTTTCCCTTTATCTGACTCTTCATCCTTAAATAAGGATGCAATGGTGATTTTATTTGTAGCCTCAAATTCTGAAGATGTGGCTAACTCTTTAGGAAATAATGTTGGAAATTTATCTATAGATTTCACTGGATCTTGAATTCTTATGCTTATTTTTACAAGAAAGGAGTTTGGAACTGGTTTCTCAATTTTAGATAGACTTATCTTTTCCATTTTGTCCGTTAAACCAGTTAGAATTTGTTTAGTTGTATCTAAGTGATCAACTAACTTTTCTTCGACTCGTTCTGTTTTATTCAAAGAATCTCTTGCATAAGAACGAATCATACTGGATTCAAAATGTACATTGTTCAAACATCTATTTACATCATTAAGTGATACTTGGATAGAATCAATTTGTTCCTTGACTTCTACTGATTCAGCCACATTCATTTCTAAGCCTTTTACTGCAGTATTTGTCCACTTCAGTTGTTCACTAGCTTTCTGTATTCGACCATCAATGCCTAAAGCATTGTCATGTTTCTAGACCAAAGGGATAGCTTTGGCTGCATTTTGATTTTATCCTATGACAATTACTTTGTAAGGAGGAAAGGTCATAGGGGTTTCAACTTTGGATCCATCTAGTGCAATCCAAGCATGCTTGCTTACTGAAGTGCTAGTTGAACTAGTGAAGACATTCAGGGGAGAAATTTTTTCTTTCCATGAATAGAAAGATATCCAAGTGTTATTCATCTCCATATAATGCTTCCAATCTTTAGCAAATTGTTTCTTCTCTATGGGTGTATAATTCTGGTCAAATTCATCTGCTTGAGGATTAGTGTACAGATCCCAGTTTAACATGGCTTTCATCCATTGGGCACTAATCTCGGATTTCAAGCATCCATCCATAAGAGAGAAGAATTTATGGATTTCCATTACTACAGGCTTTTTGCAGTCAGAAGGAATAGGGCGAAATCTGCAATCTGGAATTAGGCCATGTGCTTGCTCAAGGTATCCCAAACCATATCTGGGCTTGGCTGGTCTCATTGAACACATCATTTCTGTCATCCTTGGATCTTCTCCTTCTATGGTTACAATTTCATGCATCATGAGCACATGATCAGCATCCGGTTCATGTGGGAAAGGGATGTCTGAGCATTTTGGATTTGGGCATGAATTGATAGATGTAGTTGGAGGAGCTATACCAGTTTTGGGATTATGGTTTGTATGGATTTTAGATTCTACCAGAGTAAGCAGATTTACATGTTCTTGACAATCTAGACATTTGACTTCTAAAGAACAGTAATTTACAAGCTGGGCTAATTCATAGAAAGAATTATGTCTACAAGAAGATGAAGTAGAACAAGTTGTATCTATAGTAGAAGGATCTTTGTAATGATTGGATTGTTTACAGGCTAGTTCTATTCTTCTCTAGTCAATGGTAGATCTTCTAGGGAATGATATAATTGTAGAAGATAGATTTTCTGTAATACCAGTGGAGGTAATGGCTTTAGGAATAAGAGGCTTAGGATTATTTACAACCCAGTGTTTTGGAAATATCAAGTCTTCCCATTGGATGGTATGATGCTCATTTTTTTTATTTTTTGCACCAGTGAGAACAACTATACTTGACCTGGAGTCCTTGTTGGGTGTATGGCAGATGGCTGGCCAAAGGGTATTAGTTTGTCAGAAATAACCTTTGGTCTGGATGGCAATATTATTTCTCTTTTTCTTCATGTTGAAACCAGTAGTTTGGATCTGGAGTTTTAAGATCTGGTCTATGGTTTCGTCAAAGGTATACACAGAGAAATTGGGGTAACAATCAAAGTAGACTAGGCCATCAGATAGAGGCGCAACAATCCTGCCTATTAAGGAATCTATATACTTATTGTGCGTCATATCTCTGACAATAGCTAGCACAAAATTATTTAGACCTCTATGCGTTAAAGCATTGATTCCTACTCGGATACATCCTAAATGCAAATAATTTGTCTTTAATCGCTTTGCCTCTGCCTGTAATTCTTTTGGTTTCAACAGAGATATAGTTTGGACATTATTAGAATTTTCCTGAATCTGACTGACAGACTCTTTAATGATTATTCTAGTGGCTGTTATTAGATGAAAAGCAGAAAGGTCACTATACACTTCTGAGGGAGCTATTGCAAGTAGTTCCCATCGGGCTGAAGGTTGGGGTTTTTCCTATGAAAGTTCAGCAGAATTTAACTCTCTACTAGAACTAGTAGCAAACATCTCCCGTAGAGGGTTCTCTTCAGCCTGAGAATCCCTCTCTTCTAGTTCTCGGAAAGAAATTTATTTCCGGGAAGGGTCCATTCTTTTAATGAGTATAATATTTTTACAATACTGACCTCTGAACCAAATGTTACTTCCTTTCAATTACCTTTCGAGTCATACACACGGGGAGAGATTTATTCTCTCATTACAAAGACACTGGTTAGTCTTTGTACTAGCTCAAAGATAAATAAGTCTTTGGAAAAACTTTCCAGACTGCCTGACCAAAAATCAATTTGCAGCAAGTATGGATTAACATTGGATGATCCTTTGGTAAAGAGAAGGAAGGCTAAGAAAAGAGCCAAAAGAGAGTTTAAAGAAACTTTCTACAAAAACTGAAGAAATTATCCAAAGACCAAAAAGAGATATTCAAAGCCAAGGCAAGGTCAAGCCTCCAGAACAAAAATAGGATACTATAAATATGTTCCCAGAACACATTATTACAACCCATCTGATATTCACCTGCACACTAGTAAGTAGGAAAGATGGAATAAAATTACTTGTTGGCTATGTGGGAAAACTAGACACACTTCCTCTAGATGTCCAGAGGGTGAACAGTCAAAGCTAAACAAGGGAAAGAAATCCCAAGTCTTTGCCCAAAGAAGCAAACAAGTAAAACAAGAAGGAAGAACACCAGTAGTGTGCATGAAATGTGGTTCTCATGCTCACAACACAGAACGTTGCTTGAATGTCACAATTAGAGACATAGCCTAGCAACATCAAATAGATGAGTCTTCTTATGATTCTTTTAGTTCTTCATCAAGAGAAGAACTCCATGCTCATATGGGGCAATATTCAGATTCTGTTTCTTCAGATTGTTTATGTTCTGATTCTGAAGAATGTGCATGTGATATTCAATATAATTCTGGCTCTGAAGATTTCAGCGAATCAAATGATGAAGAAGGGGAAAAGCCTAAGCCTGAGAAAGAAAAAGTCCTTATGGCCACTATAGAAGAAGAAGAATTGAAGATTCTTTCACAAATCTGAGCCATGGAGGATGGAGAGATGAAAAACCAACTGATTGAAGCTTTTATGGATCAGCTAAAGGCAAAAGATTCAAACAGCTCAGGTAAGAAACCTCTATTCGTTGATGCATGATATGAAAGAAATACAAAATAATTCCAGAGGCATCAGCAAAAGCCTGATAGATTAAGATCACTTACTCTAGGAGAAGTCAGTCGAGAGATTCATAATCTCAAGATAGAAATTTCTGCAATAAAAGCTCAAGTTGCAGAAATACAGAAAGGGAAACAGATGGCAAAAGAAGAGGATGATGATCAGCCATGGAATACTGCTTCATACAATAGTAATCAAGAAGTTCAAATTGATGAAGGTATGACGGATCAAAATTTTGGATTCAGAGATATGAGGCTACTAACTATCTCATACCAACAGCATCATGTTTTAGTCAATATCTGCATAAAAGGCCAAATGTTTGAAATGATTGCTCTTATTGACTCAGGAGAAGATATTAATATTCTGAATATGAAAAATATCCCAACAAAATATTGGGTGACTGCAAAAAGAGAAGTAATAGGCTTGGGTAATAAAAAACTCCGATATGAAGTACCCAAAGCATCTGTTTTTTTTTATAGCCACTATGTTTATTTGAAATTTGAAGTAGTTGACATTCCAATAGACTTCATACTTGGTAATGTCTTTCTTGCAGCCGTAGAACCTCATGGGTGCCAGTGATAGAAGGATATTAAACAAGAGACTGAAGAAGAATCCTCCTGAATGGACAGAAGTCCATACAAAAGCAGTCCATAACATCAAGGCCAAGGTAAAATATTTGCCTATTCTTTATGTTGCTGGTGATCTTGCATACAAAATTGTTGAATCAGATGAAAGTAATGTCGGATGGGGTGGAGTCCTGAAGCAAAGGATTGGAAAAGAAGAGAAAATTGTTCAGTTTGCTTATGCGGTATGGAGCCGAGATGAATTGAATTACTCCACAATAGAGAAAGAGGTAAAAGCCGCATGGAACTGCATCAGTAAATTCGAAGTGTATCTCATAAATAAACCTTTTTTACTCAGAACTGATGCATCTGCTCTGCAGAAGGACTAACAAAAGACATCAAGAAGGCCGGTGAAGCCAAGTTTTCTAGATGGCAAGCTATTTTTGCAAACTTTGATTTTTAGGTGGAGCATATTAAAGGCAAAGACAACAGTCTCCCTCATTTTCTTAGTAGAGAATACATTGAATCAAAAGATCATGTCATGATGATTATCACTGAGTCGGACTAGCACCAAAAACAAGAAATCTTAAGGACTATCCCAGATGACCAGGACTGGGAAACATATAAGAGAAACTGGAGACCCACTTGGCAACTCAGAAACATAGAAGTGTTAGATGCCAACTTGCAGCCTCATATAGATCTCCAACACCTTGTCCCAAAGAGAAAAGTGTACCCTAAAGGAGGCAAGTGGATTCATGTTATGATATACGATAAAGCAAGACGAGATGCTGAGCTTGCACAACAGTCTTTTGAGCAAAACTTTCATGACATTGCCACTACTTGGTACCATGGTGGACCCAACATAGGAATTTATGAAAGATATGTCTGCATATACAGAACAAGAGATCGTTGGAATGAGCCTAGACATGTTTGGACTCAACCTGCTGCCAGATGGCCAAGGAATGATCCTAAGATCATATTTCTTGATACAGTGTACAACTTTGTAGACTACAAGAAGCTTTGGTGGGACTTCCTGAACATGGACGACAAAGTAGAAACCTACTACACCAAACTTAAATTCAGTGTCATTGGTCACTATCAAGGATATCAACAATGTAAGTGGTTCAGAGACTGATGGACTGCTTATGGAGTAAACGGAACCACAATGGATCCTGTGTGGCATCAGAACTACTGCAAAAACAATTGTAAACCATGTATTGAGCAATGTGCCACAGACTGTATTCACCCTGTTTATAACACTATTAAAAACATGACTGAAGGTGAATGGTCAACTTACAGGTCATCACCCTATAATAATTCCCTTGAAGAATATATGAGAGAACACATGGAACGGCTTTTATTAACTAAAGTCCAATATCAAATTGTGCTAGGGAAACCGATGATTGTCCACAGGATCTATACAAAATCCTGGGACAAAATGTTATACAAAAGAGGCAGATTCCTTGAACTGAAAGTATTCTGACTTTTCACATGGATTTTCAATCCATGTTGTACAAGTACCATCACAAGGGCTAAATTGTGACCATGTTTCTCGTGAGATTTGTTGTACCAAAGCATTCACATTGTAAATAAATTATGACTTTTCCTGTGGGCTTTTAGGAAAAAGCATCCACTTTGTTCTGTCAACACTAATTTCTCGTGGGCTTAGTTTAAAAGCATCCACTTTTTTATTTTCCGTAAGATTTACTTTTTTGGGCAAGAATCTATGTTTAGATGACGCTTTGGCATTACCGGAAAGCAACTATTCCACCCTCTGGACTGGAATATTTGTGCGGACGTTGCCCTAGAATCATCCAAAAGAAATGATTCTATCCGCCTATAGGTCATATCACGGATGACCTACAGTGATGTTTGTCCCCCCCCTCATTTCCTATATAAGGAGGGTAAGGCTCATTACAGAGGCATTCACATTTGGAGTGAGTCCGAGTCTTTGTATGTTTGAGTCTAGTTGAGTGCCTCTCCTACTTTGAATCTGTGGACATTCTGTCTGATCTACTTGCAACACGAGAAGAACTCAAGTCCTTAGGTGATTTGGGAGCCTGCGCATCACTGTGCTCGGCACTCGTGAGAACCTAAAGTGGTCGAATCAATTAGAGAGTCTTCCAGTCTGTAATTGAGTTGTGTCATATTCTAAGGTAGAGCCTATCTTTCACCAGGTAGCCTTCGGTATTGCTTGTTCCTTGAGAACAACATAAAGTACGATAAATGAGAAGCTGGTCAATCTCTGTAAAGAATTTCTCTGTAAAAATCTTTATCCATGTTGAAATAAAATGAGTATACCATTCTGTATCTGAATACTTTGAGCATATATAATGTCTGCTGTGGTAGTAGTTTTTCCTGAAGCTTACATCTGAAGTTTGCAGGAAGTTTGCCAAAAGAACGAAGGGACGCAAAGGCCTTTGTTAGGTAAGGAATCCGTTTTTGAGGCCATGAGAGCGTGAAAGTTCTAAGTAGGTTCACCACTGGTTCACTAGGAGTCAGCAATCAGGGATAATCGAAGAGACACAACAAGGCCAAGTTAGCAGAAAAAGTGACAGCAGCATAGCGTGTGGAGCGCACGGCACTATAGCAGCAGCACTGTAGCAGCGACACTGTAGTAGCACTGTAACAAGCTTGTGACCAGAAGCCCCTTTATGGTATAAATAAATTGAATAAGGTAAATTTAATGTAAAGTAGAGACTTCCCTAGATATTTTACTACAATACCACTGGGAAATTCAACAACTTTAGGAAGAATGTGGAGCCTTATGTATCTAGCAAGAGGACACCACGAATCAATGACTAGCAGATATGTAGGGAAACTCTTCATTGGGCCATTTAGAAATGGTACCAGTTGATTCAATCGATTGTCTCATTCCAAACTTGAGCACTCCTGCCTCAACAAATATGCAATGTGGAAATCAAACTGAGCATGCCTCAATCTCTTTCAAGTCTTTTGTATACAATATTTCATTATTCTCATATTAGGCGTCTTTTAAAATTATTATGAAGTTAATTTCATACTCAAACATTTGTTTTCTTTCCTATGTATATTCTATAATTTCCTATAAGCCACAATTATTAATTAGAGCCTTTTGGTGGCCATGAAGTTCTATGTTTTTTCACTGCATCTTCTCAATCCAATTTTGTAATTAATTTTATCAACAAATCACTTCTTCCATAGGTCACCCTGCCCTTATAAAACCCTGGATTACTCATTATATCTTATAAATTATTCAAGTGTAAAATGTTTTCATGAGAGATATGTTTCAAGTCTAATAAATCCCTCTAATGGCCTCCTTTCGTACAAAGCTTCCACCAATTTCTAGTGGATAGGGAAAATCCCAAAGTGATGAATGCCCTTAAAGACCTAACCTCCTTTTCCTTTTGAAAATGCTATTTTTCCATTTAACGAAAGTATTTTGGTCATTTTTACTTTTCCCAAGTCATAAACAGTGAAAGTGTAATCTCTTGACAACCTATAAGAGCACTTTGACACTCCTTTGGAATAAATGCTAGTGAATGCCAAAATAATCTGATGAATTTAATATTGTTTTGACCAATGTCAACTGTTCTCCAAGTGACAAATATTTGTTACTCCAATGTGAAATTTGAACTTCCAGCCTTACCAACAACCATCCCCAATATTTTTTCTTGTAGTCATTAGACTTCAAGTTTTAAATCCATGTAATTGACCCCACATTGCAAATAAATAACATATATGGAAATAGAGAAGGCCCCTCTACTCTTCTTCTTAATTCAAACCATTAAAACAAATAGTTGATTTGGAATTTTATTTCCATCTCTAAACCCAAGCAACAACTGTCCAAAATATCTCTCAGTTTACTTGCTTTCCAAAAAGATTCATTTATAAACAACATGACATTATTCTCAAATAAGAGATGATTCGTGATAAAAGAGGTCCTTGTTTTAATTCCATTTAAACCGTTTGATCTCTTGGATTCTCTTATAGATCTACTTAAGCCTTGATCTACCAAGAGAAAGAGTAGAGACAAAAAATGACTATAAAAGGAAGATGTTGAATGATTGATCGAAAGAGAAAAAGATACCAATGTGACACATCCCATAGTTCAGTGAACTACTAGATAAATAAAACCAATATGAAGCCAAATGGGTATCAATAAAGCCAATTGACTTAATAATAATCCTTGAAGAGGTCAAGTGTTATAGTGTTTTGTTCTCAATGATGTACGAAAAGAACCCATTGAAGATGGTGGATGACAAAAAATCTCAACAATATAAATGGTTGCTAAACATTGTAGATTTGGAGCTATTGATAGAAACAAACCTGCCAAAATTCTAATCTATGCTATGATCATAGTTAAACATTGAAAGAAAGTGTAGGATTTGTGGGGCTTGATCCAAGTTCAACATTAGTTAGCCAAACAAATCCCTACACTATTGGCCTTTTCAGCATCAGCCCGCAGAACGCAGATCGAAGTCTCACCCGAAGCAGTAAGGGGGAGTGTTGGAACCAATTTTTCGCACCTTGAGATGGTCGTGATGTCGGTTTATATCCTCTGTTCCTACTTTCTCATAGGTCTCTAAGCTTTAGGGCTCTATCAGTCTACCCCTTTATTCCATCCTTATGTACCACCGCGAGGGCGTACGATTGACCTTTGCACAGCCTTAACCCGCGATCCAGGTACTTTCGCGCTGTTGTGACAACATATTGTATAGGTTCCCAAGTTATCTTAAGTGTTTTACTTATCTTACTAAACAATCATAGTTAGTGCCGCGTAAACTAATATTCTTACTTGCGTTCAATTAACCAATATAATCACATATATTCACACATTAGATAAACATTATAAATTATACCCAGAACACAATATAACCAGATGCAGTAACATGAAATAAATACATAGAAATCACATAATACTTCATTTTATTGATATCTTCAGTTTAATACATACTCTATCTATCCTGTGCACACAACTACAGGGGTCCACACACTCAGCTACAAACTTCCACCTTAGGCCTCTGTGCACTCAGTTGTAGAGCCTCTACCTATGCTAAGACCCGACACACTTAGACTTCACTACCAAGACTCCAAAACTTGTCTCCTAACTTCTTCACTAACTAGATATTACTTACTTAGCTCCTTTTTATACAATCCCATGGTCCACGAACCATGGGTGAATCATTACAGCTGACTTTACACTTTACAAAATAAGGGAAAATAAACTTTTATGACTCTTGACACCTTCGCACTCCGCGGCCACAAAATGCGGATAATTTACAACTTTATTACAATATTTGTCTCAAAACATGGGATTTTAGCCCCAAACTATCCATGGGGAAACCCCTTCCCAACAAAAAGAGTAATAACCCCAATTATACAATGGAAACTAGATATGTAAAGAATAATTTTATAATAACACCTATGAAGAAAACATATAAATGTTACTAGTCCCCCTCTTTGGGATGGGTTTTTGGCTATCCTCAAATTCTTCAGCTTGTGTAGAGTCTCTCTCCTCTATAATGTGAAAACTCAGTAGAAATATGGTGTGCGACAATGAAAATAATTAGAGTTACAAGAGTGAGTGCAACAATGAAAATGATCAAAAGTGAATAATGAATCGAAAACCCTTCTATTTATAACAAAATATTGAATTATCCTCGAATAATGAGCAATAATAAAATATTATTGATCCCATTATTCGAATAACCACTTGGAATATTTTATTATATTTGTTTAGGAGGGAAAAAGTATTTAAACTTTTATTTAGGAATAATAAATAAATAAATGACTTATTTGTCATCTCAATGAATTAGTTATGGACTAATAAACAAATAGGGATTTACTTGATTATTCCTAAGGGATTTAGTCAAATTTAACAAAGAATAATAATTAATTATTGATTAATTAATTATTCTTAGAGAAAAATAAGATAAATAATGATTTATCTGTTTATTTTTCATGATTGGGTCAAATTTGACAAGGAATAATAACAAAAAAATCGTTTAATTAATTGTTCCTAGAAGAAAATAAAATAAATCATGATTTATTTAATTATTCTTCATGGGCTTAACTATAAATTACTTAACAAAGGTGGTTTACTAGGTAATTTCTCACAGTGAAAACAATTTTACTATGGTAAAATTGGCTTTACATGGTGTACTTCAATCCATCTAGTAAATTAGGCTAGATGATAAATTGTAATTTCTCACAGTGAAATCAATTTTACTATGGTAAAATTGGCTTTACATGGTGTACTTCAATCCATCTAGTAAATTAGGCTAGATGATAAATTTTTTGGTGATAAAAGATTGCCCCCAAACGTATGAGTGTTCAGAGCAAAACGTATGACTGAAGTACGTTGTAAAGACACAATCACTTAGACAACACAGGGGAGTCAAGGAGAGAGAGAGAGACCAATGAAGTTGAATTGAAAGAGGATAGCGGAAGAGGGGGCGAGACTAATGCAAGTCTCCTTTTATGTTGTGGTACCGGACCTCAATGAGGCAGGGGAGGCATACCTATACCCGCCGAGATAAATTAGCACAAAAATAATGGTTCACCCAGAAATATAAAACTTACGAATGAAGTACATGTTGAATGGTACATGACATGCTGGAATAACAGAGCCAAAAAATAATACAATGTGTCCCATATACATAATGTACCTGCTAAAAACATGAGCCAGGACTGAATACAATAATATCTGAGTACATGAGATACAAAGCCCCTTCCCTCAAGAAATGGGTGGGATGGAGGGTAGAACAACAGGAGAAGCCTTGCTGAATAGGGAAGGGCTCTACAAAATTGAGCGGATCATCTAAAGGAGACGTGCATGCTATGGACGCTGCGACTAGTAGGAACCGAACCCATAAACTTTGTGGAACTTCATATGAGGCTGTAGCATAATAGGTATGCATTTGGGCATGTGGGGGAATACCTAAAGGGCCACCCCCTCATGAGGTCTGAAACATCTCATACATAGCTGGGAATCACTAGTACAATCTGTTGCATCACTAGACCATCAAGTGTATGGATCAAGAACATGAAATGACCAAGTCAAAGGGAAATAATGAGACCCTTTGCTCAATCCAAGGCGACGAACAAGAATGGAAGATGGAACCAAGATACATCCCCCTATAGGCTGTTCTTCTAGAAGAAATGAGTTGATGTTGACATAATAGGTGCTGCGATAGATGAGTCAATGAGGATCCTGAACTAAAGCACAAGGGAAAATAGTATGTGACTGATGGACTAACACTAGGGATAATGGGAAAAAGTGGGATTGAGGTACAAAAATATGACTATCCTTGTCAGAGCATAAAGTGCATGGTTGACCTGGCAGCAATTGACTCAACTTTGGATGGGATGGGGATAATATGACTGGAGGCAAAAATGGACAACACAGGATGAATGGTATGCAAATATGTGTTGCACTAAAAATTGTCACCTTGACATTCTGCTATCTGTGTGAGTTTATTACCACTCATACTTTCCTCCTCTTCAATTCTAAAACATCAGTTCCTCATGTCAAGCCTTGAAAATAAGAGAAAATCTCTCAAAAGTTTTTAAAACTCTAGTTTTGAACTTTCTCTTTGTCTTACCTGCAGTCCCGCACCTAATGGTCATGTCTCTGGCACACCTGACTGCACTGTCTTTGTGTTAAAGGTGTGGACCCTTGTAAAAGTTAAAAAGGTGCAAGTATACTTTGAAAAAACTCACTTTCAGTTATTTCTAGAAGCTTCTGGAAGGAATCTTGAGGTGGCAAGTTCACTCTTCTAAGGTTCATGTAACCCCTACCTTAAGGAGCTAACCCCTTGATGTGAGCAGCTTATTCCTTTGAATGAGGATTCTATCCCTTCATAGGTGGAGCTGTAACCTCCTCCTTTGCACTATAAAAAGAAGTATTGAGCTGGTTAACTGGTTGAAGTTAGAAGCTTAGTATTTTTTGAGGTAAAATGTTGTTGGAACTTAGTCTTCTTTAGTTGAGTTTTTATGAGGAGAGATTACATACCTCTATGTATCTCATTTGGAAGAGTGCAAGACTTGTCAAAGTAAAGGAAATTCCTGTTTCGGACCCCAGGAAGAACTTGTTCAACATCAAGGGTGAAAAGGTTTTAAAGTTATTCTACTATTCAAAGTTAATACAAATATATTTGTTTTTCTCAATACATTGTTAATTCATTGTTTATTTTATGGATTCCTTGATCACCATAATAGGCATGATTTATAATATTTGCTATGCAGGTGCTATTTAACGTTTGCTTGTTTGTTATTGCAGGTCTTCAAAGATAACTCTTTCGAATGACTGGAGGATGACTACTATGAACAAGCAATGGATCTAAGGTAGGATATTAACACTTTTGTAGTATTTACTTATAAATCGCATATGTCTAGAGAAAGATAGGTTTGTTTCTCTTTTTGTATTTTTGTTTTAGGCGTGTGATTTAGCTATTTGTTTCTTTAGAGACTTTAGGTGTTTTTATTAAAATTTTCTTTCTTTGTGTGTGATTAATTAATATTTAATCATGGCTGAATTACCGAGACTATCTCGTAGACTTCAGGGGAAACCTCTTGAGTATACACCAAGCCAATTTGAAGAGGTGCAAGCTCTCGTATCACCTAGTGACAGTAGAGTTGGATCACCAGAAGCCGAAGAGTCATCTCTAATTATTAATCCAGATTATCAAATACAAACAATAGAGCATATTCAAGAGCCAATTTCATTTTCCGAAGTTACTGGTAGTATTTCTCCTTCCAGTGACTTAGCTGAAGAACCTAAAATTTTTGAGCCTGAACCTGCTATTTTGAAACCATCTTTAGGATTTGCTACTCCAACTTCTAGTGATTTTGGTTCACCTAGGGTAAGAAATATCACTACACAAAATCTTCCTTCTGGCCTCATTTCTATTGAAGAACTTGTCAGTCCAGATGAAGACGTAACTCTTCCCAAAAAGCAACAGACTTTAAATCTTAGGGAGCGTGAATCAATATTATACAGTCCTTTTAGGAGTGACGGTTGGTATTTATCATTGACAAATTTTTTAGAAAACCCGGGTCTTAGTTTTTCACCACCTCGAATTCCTTATCATCCTACACCAAGAGGTTATTATCCTTCATCGATCATGTCAAGAGAGTCATCTATGTTCTCCCAATCACCTGAAACATTTTTATATCGCGGTCGTTCTGTTCCTTCGGGGTACCAGCCACTCTCTGGTACTTTTTTAGGAGCAACTCCTTGACCAACTAAACAAGAGATATCACCTGGTAGTAATGGAACTCAAATGTTGAACGCAGAGCAAATCCATATGATGTCTGGCAGTATTCCAAATCCTCAACCTCAATGTAGTCAATTACCACCTGGGGGGCAACCCCAAGTTAGTTAGTTATCGCTTGGGGGGAAACCTCAAGGTAGTCAGTTACCACCTAGAGGGCTACCTCAAGGTTTTTAACCTTCAGGACAGTACATACCCCAAGGTTAACCCTAGACTTAGTATATTCCTCAGGATGCTTATCAACCCCAGATTCAGTACATGCCTCAAGGTTATCAACCTCCAGGTCAGTACCCAACTCAAGGTTTCCAACTACCTTCTGGTCAATCATTTTTACAAGGAGCTAGAAATGTACCACTTAGTTATCAGCGCTATGTTCAACCAGGTTATGGTCCTCCATATGCACAACCTTTTATGGGTCCATACCCTAGAATGAACATGGTGTGGAATCCATCTCAAACTCAATAGACTATGTAACCTAATGTGTAGTTACCTAATCAAACTGGATAGCCTTTGGTTTCTGGTCCAACCCAGAATCCTATCCAAACTACTGTTCAAATCCCTGCACCTGGTTTAGTTCAATAGCCTGGGCCTAGCATACCTCAAACTCCGCCTCAAACTATTGCAACTACTACAACTTCTGTTCAACCTACGAAACCTATTTTTGGAGTATCTGTAGCTCTGGTTTCTACTATCCCTGCATCAATGCAAATTCCTCAAGTCTTTGTGCCACAGTTAGGACCTACAGTTCAGACTTTGGTCTAGATTCCTGCAGGACAAGCTGGTACAAGTACGATTGCGACAGGTCAACTGCAATTCTTCTATCAACTGTAGCAAGGATAATATCAATTCGGTCCTACTATACAAAACCCAGTTTATCAGTATCAACCGTATCCTGGCTATACTTATCAATAGCCTCAACAACCCCAGTTTGGTCTGGTTAATCCTGGTTTTCCAGGAGGTTATAACATTCCTAATGCAAATCCGATTCTAGGTTATCCTGGATATCCTCCTCTTGGAACTGGTCTCATTACTCAAGGTTTTCGTGACCCTAACCGTTAGTTACCATTTATTGGAACTTTGGATTTACCTGATGTGTTGCGCTTTATGAACGATTAGATTTATTATCTTTCGTATTGGCCGCCAATGCCTAGTAAGTTGCCCAGTGATATCATGAAATTCTAGGGTAAGTCAGGAGAGGATCCGTCAAATCATGTTATGACTTATCATCTTTGGTTAGCATCTAATTCAATCATTGAGGATTTCAATTCGATTGCGTCTTTTTCAACAAACTCTTGTTGGTCTTACTACCAAATGGTACATTGAGTTACCACGAGGCTCTTTTAATAATTTCAATCAGTTAGCCACTGCCTTCTTAACTCATTTTCAGTTGCCTGTTAGATACGAAAATGGCATGGAACTATTAACTTCACCGAAATAATCCACATCCCCATATATTTCTAATCATATTCATGAATGGCGACGTAGAAGGCGTTTAGTGAAAGTTTTCATTCTAGATCAAATTTTAGCAGAATTGTTCATTAAATCATTGTTACCAAAAATCACTGAAGATGTAGCTAAGGGAGGAGTTGTCATTGAAGAGCAAGTCATTGCTCAGGCTTAGTACCTTGACCTCGTCTATATGTAGTCAGGTACTTTACATGAAAAAAACCCTGATCTTCCAAAACACGATCAAGTAACTGCAGCTCCTTGAGGGTCTCATGCCACTGATGGTATGATTGGTTTAATTAGTACTAAAAGTAAGAAGAAATCTTCAAAGAATTCTTCTCCTATAATAACTTTACTTGATTCCCAGAAAGGAGATTCTTCCGCTAAATTTTTTGTCAACATCCATGTTGTAGAATCATCTATGACCAAATCAAAATATGGTAATAAAAAGAAGGGGAAGAAGAAAAACAAACAAAATTCAAAAGATAAAACAGATAAAAATGAATCTATTGACAAAAAACGGAAACCTCGCTATCCTTGTTTCATTTGTGATGAGGATCATTTTACCAAAGAATGCCCACATTGAGCAGAGGTTTCGAAATTCATTAAAGTTTCTCAAACGCCTATGTCTTGAAGGATCCCTTTCCTACTCAAGATAGTAAGATGATTGGTTCTTCCTCGAATGCCTCAGAAGAACCCATTATGATGATTTCTCATGTCAGTATTGCGACACGATTGCAAGATTATGGTAGGAAAAGTCCTATTAGTGGTAAAGAAGCAGAATCTAATTCAAACACATCAACTACACCTCCTCTTGGTTCTAATCTACTACAGATCGAGAAACCCAACCCTGACTTAGTAATCAAACCACCAGCTAAAGGTGTACTTCATAAATCAGCTTCCAATCCACATGCGAAAGCTGCTCAAAATTACAACATTGTTGAAGACCTAGCTATATCCCCTTAGTAATGTCGACTTTGGAAGTGCTGCAATCATGCCCAACACAACATAAATTACTATTCTCTGCTATAGGAGCTGCCGATATTCAAGATTTGAATCTAATAATGTTCGATTTAGAGAATAGTACACCCCACCTACCTCATCAAATGGCTTTCCAGATTCTAGTTTTAATAAAAAACAGACCTTGCTTTCAGACTGTGATTGATGAAGGGGCTTCTACATGTATTATGTCGATCCAGTGTTGGAAATCTCTTGGTTCTCCCACACTCAATCAGTCTATGAAAATTCTAAAGGCCTTTGATGGCCGAGGGTTCCATCCTTTTGGTATTTTGCAGGATTTACCTATAGGGGTCGAAGGCAAAACTGTAAATCTAGATGTGAAAATGGTTGATGCCCCTCTAGATTACAACCTTCTTCTGGGTCGCAGTTGGTCTTATGCTATGACTGTTATTGTTTCATCGATATTTCAGCTTATCAAGTTTCCTCATAACGGAAATATCGTTACGATAGACCAGATGACTTATTTCTCATCCGACGCAGCCTCTAGAAATAGTATTCAGCACATCGGTAAAATGACTATCCCTTACAAGGATGTTGGCGTAGGTTTGATTAAAGATTCTGGTTTACTAGGAACCTTTCTCTTCCCTCCTCCTAACGTATGACCTTCTATCGCAAATATTCATATGATTTCATTGAATACTATTACTTTTGATGAACCTTGGATTGTACCTTCCGATTCTGAGGTGGATTCATTTGATGGCATGATGCGTTTGAGTGCCTTTGAAATTGCATATCAGGTTATACAGTCATTTTCTGATTCTTGTTCAACCGAAACTGATCCAATGAATGTGGTCCATTCAGAATCACTTTCGATATCAACCTCAGCTACAACAACACTTTCTAATCCTGTTCATATTGATGAGCAGATTCGTGAACTTTTGTCTGTCGATGATTTACCATGGGAATATCTTCATCTCTGATCTTCGTTTTTACCTAATCTTGATCATTTTGAAAATGATTTTTCTTCTATTTTTACTCCTGAATATGTCAAACATTCTGATTCTGAGTTAAAGTTGGAAAATATCTCTCGAATGGTTTACATTTCAGTTAAGCCAGGAATTATTGAAAACATTCATATAGGTGCTTCTTGTACAAACAATGAAATCCAAACTTATAAAGCCCTATTTCAAGAATTTTTTGACGTGTTTTCCTGGTCATATGAAGAAATGTAGGAATCGATCCATCAATTGCTATCCATGAAATTAAAACTCACCCAGATGCTAAACCTGTCCGACAACGCTTACGTTAGATACATCTGAGAAAAGTTGCTACTATCAAAGCTGAAGTTGAGAAATTACTACGCGTAGGATTCATTTATCCAATTCCTTTAACCGATTGGGTATCGAATATTGTTCCTATCAAAAAAAAACAAGGAACGATAAGAGTATGTATTGACTATAGGGATATTAATCGAGCTTGTCCTAAAGACAATTGTCCAACCCCTATATCGATCAAATTATTGATGATTGTGCAAACAGGAAATGTTCTCCTTTATGGATGGTTTTTCCTGTTACAATCAAATCAACATACTCCCTGCTGATCAACCTAAAACAGCTTTCAATTGTCCATGTGCGACATTTTCTTATTGCAAATTACCCTTTGGATTGAAGAACACTCGAGAAACTTTTCAAAGGGCTATGTCTTACACATTTCATGACATTAAGCACATTGTGCAACCTTATCTCGAGGATTTACTTGCCCATTCATTGCATAGAGCTCATCATCTCACTCATTTACGAGCTATCTTTATGAGATGTAGGCATTATCAAATTCGGCTGAATCCACACAAATGTGTATTCTGTGTAGAAACGGGTCACTTACTGGTATTTTTCATTTCAAAGGTTGGCATTTGTGTCGACCCCTCGAAAGTTGAAGTTATCATCAATCTACCTCCTCCTTTGACTCTTCGCCAACTCCAATGTTTGCAAGGGAAAGCAAACTTTTTACATCGTTTCATTCTTAACTATGCCAAGATAACAAAAGATTTTACTAGGTTGTTAAAAAAGAATATTCCATTCTTTTGGGATGAGATCATTGATCAATCTTTTGATGCACTTAAAGACGTGTTAACCCATGCGCCGTTATTGCATCCTCCCAATTACAACCATGATTACTTTTTGTATCTTGCCGCTTCTCATTCCACCATTGGCATGGTTTTAGTTCAGGAAGATGAATTCAACAATGAACATGTGATTTACTATCTTAGTTGAACTCTGCATCCGACTGAGCTTCAATACTTGCATGTGGAGAAAATGGCCTTGGTAGCTGTCCAAGTTGTCCAAATATTTCGTCACTACATCTTATTACCCAAAACCATGATAATTTATGACTGTAACCCTATGATGTATATCTTGACTAAAAAATTGCTAGGGGGCAAGTATTCCAAATGGATAGTTATCCTGTAGGAATTTGAAAAATCCAAGGCAAAGAAATCTTTGGTTTTTGTCGAACTAATGTGTGATTTCCCGCGTACTGATACTGAAACTGTGGCGGAGCAGCCCATTGCGAATGAATCCTTGTTTCTTATCAGTACTCTTGATCCTTGGTATGGAGATATTATTGTTTATCTCCAAACCCAATCTTTTCGGCCTGAAATCTCATGATCTCAGTGATGGAAAATACGTTTCCAATCCCAACAATACAATATTATTGGTGATACACTTTATCGTCGTGTAGTGGATTCTGTTTTTTGACGTTATCTAACTCATGAAGAAGCTGAAAAGGTTATGAATGACTGTCATTCTAGAGCATGTGGCGGTCATATGTCTGGGTATGCCATAGCCAAAAAGATATTGCACGCTGGTTATTTATGGCCATCCTTATTCAAAGATTGTATTTATGCAATCCGGAAATTCCACAATTGTAAAATATTTAATCGTAAAATGCGTGCTCCACTCGCTCCTCTTCACCCTATAATTGTTGTCAGTCCTTTCACAAAGTGGGGTATTGAATTTATTACATGTAACCCTCACTTGACCTGGGGGCATGCATATATTATCCTAGCGGTAGATTATTTTACTAAGTGGGCCGAGGCAATGCCTACATTTTCGACAGACGGCCAGACTGCTACAAGTTTCATATTCAATCATATAATTGCTATATTCGGTGTTCCTCAAGCTATTATCATTGATCATGGAAGTCACTTTCGAAATATCATGATGACTGAACTGATAGATCAACTTGGCCTGCACCACTATAGTTCTACTCTGTATTACCCACAAGCTAATGGTCTGGTTGAAGCTATCAATAAAATTTTAGTCACTATGATCAAATGAATCATTAGTATTCATAAGTCAAATTGGCATACCATGCTATTTTTAGCACTTTGGGCATATTGGATCTCAGTGAAAACATCGACTGGTTTCACTCCTTTTCAACTAGTCTATGGTTTGGAAGCAGTGTTACCTATTGAATGTGAAATTTCATCATTACAATTACCGATAGAATTACTCCCAACTACTTCTGAAGAAGAGAAATGATTTTTGTACTTAGCTTAGTTAGATGAGAATCAACGCACTACTACAATAGCAAACGAGACTCATGCGAAACAAACGAAAGCTCAGTACAACAGAAGTGTTACACATAATTTTTTAGAAGGAGACCTAGTTTTAGTATATGATCAAGCGAATGATAAGCTAGGGGCTGGAAAATTTGTACCTATGTGGCATGGTCCTTACATTGTTAAGTGAAAGCTGACAAAAGGGGCTTATGAATTGATAGATTTTGACAGTGTCTCTTTGGATAAACCCAGAAATGGACTTTATCTGAAGAGATATTATGCTTAAATTCTGTGTGGATATTTTTTGTTAGATTAGTTTCTTTATAGCTGGTGTGTTTTAGATTAGAAAATTATGCCTAGTTTAGAGAGTTCTCTTATCTCTATTCCTTCTGATCTTGATTTTACTCTTGATTTTGTAGATGTTGGCATCTCTTCAAACATACATTGGTTTTGCTGATAGTGCTTGTCATAGTAAATGGAACATTTCTTCCACAACTTGGGTTATCTATTAACCCTCTAATGAGTTAGTGTTTATGCATGGGGTAAGCCTCAATCAAACAATGAATAACATTACAGAGTATAGTGTAGTGATTGAGTTATTATCTGAATCCATCTCATTTGGGATTTAGAGTTTGATTGTTAGGTTGGATTCTGAACTCGTTGTATTATAGCTTAACAGGGTTTATGCCATTAGAAATCCAGTGTTATTAAGGTTATTTTTGAGAGTTCATCTCTTGGAATGTGAATTTGATTACATTGAATATCAACATATTCCAAGACATTTAAATACATTAGCAGATGCAGTTGCTTCTAGTATGATAAATAGACATTTGCAAGAATCAAAACAGTAAATTTAATAACATTCAATAACATGTTACACGAGATAGCCAGTAACAATGATACATCATAGCATAGAAGTGTGTTTCAAAATATACATTGTCTTCGATCATAGGTTGAAAAACACCTTATGATTGGCAAAAATGATAATACAAAAAAGACAAAATGTCATGAGTCTACAAAATCGATCATCATATCCCTAGTGATGATCACAATAAGAAACCACTTCTTGGGCCACCCTACATCGGAACCTCCTAAAAGGTCCTGGGACCCCAATCACATATCTCTGTAACCTAAGTGGAATATCATCTATATCAGTTTCTGGAATATCTAGTGTCAAGAACTCTAGATGATGCTCCAAGTCAGTCAGGATCTCTGCTGATTGGCCCTATGGGGATGGTGCTATTGTAGCTAGGTGTCTCCTCTCGTAAGGCTAGAGAGTGACTAGTCGTCGCGGACCCACATCTGCATTAAAAATTTTGATTGTCATTTTTGGATGATTCAAAAAAAAAAATAGAACTTAGAAAGTGTTGAAAATGGTTTTTACCTGAATCATCCCATTTCTCTCCTGGTGGAAGAATCATGTCTCGATCCTGCGGTAATCCATCTCAGTGTATGGAAAGTCCTGAATCACAAAAAGTTGGTTGTTCAACCAACGGAAATATTCGGGTGGAAATCGAACAACCTCTATGCCCTCAACATGACGGGCCATTAGAGCAATCCAACGAACCATTCTAGGCTCTCAAGGGAGACTAGCATCAATAGGAATATGTTCTGGGACTAACATGGGGATCCTCTCTAGAGCAAAGGTGACTACGATAAATCCATATCCAAAGTTGTTCATCTTTCCATTTTTTTCTCTAGTTAGTTGGCCTTTCACATTTGCCAACACCGCCTTGCACCAGTTGTATATGGTGCCTCGAAAACAATCTACATTCATCTACATCTGGGTTGTAGTAGCCACTTACAATGCTGCACTCCCGCATAGTCTGGTAACCATGAATGCAAAAAATTTAAGCTCATGATGGATGATAGTTTTAATATCAATCCGTTTATCCTTGGGGTCTGCTTGATCATCGCAAAACTTCAATCAGAGATTAGCGACAGACTGGCCACCTGGCCTAGTTCCAAAAAGAGATAACTGGTTGCCCCTCTTGGACAAAATAGTAAAAATGTATATGTACTCCACCTTTATTTCAAGCCGGTGGCCACCAATCACAAAGCACTGGTCCTGTGTGTTCCATCTGTCTACCAGCCATGTCAAGAGGTCTACTTGGGCCCTCATGCCCTGTATGGCCCAGAACTTATATAGTATACATGCTGTCAATGCCTACAATGTGGGCATATGATTTATTGTGACATAATCCTTGTGCTCGCGTTCTCGCCAAATAAGCATTTTGAATGTCCTAAAATGCATAAAAAGACATATTAGGACAAGCTTGTTCGAAAAATTTTGGGCAAAAATGGAGAAATTTAAGTTTTAAAATTCACTGCGCAGGGTCCGCACCCGCTGCTTACAAACAGTGTGTAGGTCCACATGAGTTGTGAGCAATAGATGCAGACCCATGACTTTTTTATTTATAGAAAAAATTCAGGGTCCGCAAGGCCCACATGTTGCACTTGGGGACCACTGTGAGCGATTTTTAAACCTATGTGTCCTTTATAAATCAAATTTAAAGCCTAAAAACAAAATGTAAACAGATGAAATGAAAGTTAGGGAGGATGTAGATTACCTAGAGCTGATGGTTTTTGATTCCGATAGACGGATTTTCCAGAATCTTCACAGGAACTTTTTTACCCAAAAGCTCTCACTTCTCACTTTGAACTCAAATGGTAAAAATGAAGTTAGAAAAACCCTTTTTATAATTTTTTTTAAATAAATGAATTTTTAATTTATTTATTTTTCACTTTAAAATGGTAAATTTTTAAAACCATTTTTATTTACCTTAAACAGGTATGTGTAATGTCTCGAGTTTTTGTGCAGAATATTGGATTTTTCGGGAAAATTGATCATTTTTCAACAAAGAGCATACTTTTATCATTGTTTGAACTCTTTAAAAAATTTACGAAAAAGCGAAACATTGGAGTCCTCTTTAAGCCCTTTTCAGACTCTCGAAAATTGAAAAGATTGTCAAGCACTTGATTTTTCTAACTCATTAAAATAAATGAATAATCGTCCCTTCAGTATAAGTTTACCCCTTTTACGGACTGAAATGGACTATTTACGAAAAAGGTATACGTTGACTAATTATGGTCAATAGAGTTCTCTCCCACATTATTTTATCCTTTTTTGGGCTCGAGGGACTAAATTTATGAAAAAGTACCCCCATGGAGTTTTCTTAAGTTTTTCTTCTGACTCCCTAAAATTGAAAAACATCGAGTTTTTCCTATATTGGACTCGTTAAAATTTAATAGTAAAGGACCTGCTAGGATGAGCTTATAAACAAGCAAATTTTATCCTTCTCAAGCTTGTTAAAAATAAAGAGGTACTTGCGAGAAATGGTGGGGGAAAAGAGAGAAAAATGAACATGTTTGTTACACTTTGTTTTCTAAAAAGCCATTAACCACTCTTGAACATGACACTTTTTGTTCACCTAGGTTGGGAAAATCCTTTGCCTAACAGTTAATCAAACCATAATGAAAGTCTTCAGTCGGTTTCTGGGTATTAGCTTTTGGTCAATTGTCACCAAGCCATCTACAGTGTCGTTATGTTTCCAAGAGAACAATTCAAACGAACCATTCATCTGCGAGATATCTGTCATCCATTTTGACCATCCCTAAGTCAGTCCTTGCCAATATATTTCTTCAAAAATTGATCTATGATTTCGTGTTGTGGGCTTGCCTATGACAGATCGCTTTCTATCGACTTCAGCTCATTATCTAGGAAGCTGATCTAGAAATCGTCAGTAGCTTGAAATATGCATGCCGTAATGGATATTTTCTCGCCTTCAATGATAGGTTGCATCATTGAACTTTGATCGAATGATTCTATGACATGTTCGACTTTAGCTCATTTATTCACATTTCATGGATTGTAGTAAGTACTTTGAAAGCCATTGACATTACTGGTGGTTTCTCTCACACTTGTTAATAGTCTATATCATTGATTTGTAATCAAGTGGTTTCTACCATGTTTGACTTCAACCCATTCATTGACATGGATAGAATCGTACTAGTTCGGGAAGCGGAAATCAAGACCCTGGATCTAGTTTCTACCATCCAGGCTGCAAGGAATTTTGTTATTCATTATACAGTGGACTATTCATAAACAGATGGCTATGTCCATACTGTGTCTACACATGTCTATACTCTTGATGTATTACAAAATCATTCCTGTATCAGAATAGTTTAGTCAGTTTTGATCTGAGTATGGGAATGCCTACCTCAGCGATGATATATATATATATATATATATATATATATCATTGAATGTTTTTATAGGTTTCGACCGGGGTGTCCACAAGATGATCCTTGAAATGATAAAGTACTTCACTCTTCATACATGACAGACTCTATCTTCATCTATTACAGACTTCACACTTTAGGGGCAATCTGTTGCATTGGAATTTGTCACTTTGACATTCTGCTACTTGTGTGAGTTCATTACCACTCATACTTTCCTCCTCTGCAAGTCTAAAACATAAGTTCCTCATATCAAGTCTTGAAAAGAAGAGAAAAGCTCTCAAAAGTTTTTAAAACTCTGGTTCCGCACTTTCTCTTTGTCTTACCTGCGGTCCCACACTTAATAGTCATGTCTCCGATGCACCTAACCGAAATGTCTCTGTGTTAAAGGTACGGACCCCTATAAAAGTTAAAGTTAAAAAGGCGCAAGTTTAGGTGGCAAGTTCGCTCTTTCAAGGTTCATGTAACCCATACCTTAAGGAGCTAACCCCTTGATGTGAGGAGCTTATTCCTTTGAAGGAGGATTCTATCCCTTCATAGGTGGAGCTGTAACCTCCTCCTCTGCACTATAAAAAGAAGCATTGAGCTGGTTAATTGGTTGAAGTTAGAAGCTTAGTATTTTTTGAGGTAAAATGTTGTTGGAAATTAGTCTTCTTTAGTTGAGCTTTTATGAGGAGAGATTACATACCTCTATGTATCTCATTTGGAAGAGTGCAAGACTTGTCAAAGTAAAGGAAATTCCTGTTTCGGACACCAGGAAGAACTTTTTCAACATCAAGGGTGAAAAGTTTGTAAAGTTCTTTTACTATTCAACATTAATACAAATATATTTGCTTTTCTCAATAAGCTATTAATTCATTGTTTATTTTATGGATTCCTTGATCACCATAATAGGCATGATTTATAATATTTGCTATGTAGGTGCTATTTAATGTTTGCTTGTTTGTGATTGCAGGTCTTCAAAGATAACTCTTTCGAACGACTGGAGGATGACTACTATGAAAAAGCACTAGATCTAAGGTAGGATCTTAAAACCTTTGTAGTATTTACTTATAAATCACATTTGTCTAGAGAAAGATAGGTTTGTTTGTTTGTTTGTTGCTAGACTATCTTTTGATATTAGGGAGATCGATCTTGTCTGCAAGATCGATTTATCCGGCCAACAATATGGATGGAATACTATGACATGATATGATGGGACATGAAATAGACTCCAAGAATGCACGGGTGACTCATCATGGATGCTCTGAACAAGGGTGACTCGATGACGTTGCCACACAGAGTAGGCCCAGTGGGGACCATGAAAACATGAGTAAATGATGGTACTCACGACGAAAGTTGACATATGGTATGAAAAGTATTAAGAGAAGGTGGATCTCAGAGTATAAGTGTCTATTTATGAAGAAATCTGATTTTGAGAGGCAACGAAGTGACCTTTCTTGGAAAAATGGTTTCTGGGTGAAGTGTGAAATCATCAAAAACTAAGGAAGACCCATTTTAGAGCTTAGTGACAACTTTCCAATGGTGATGACAATTTGTCAAATTGAGCTACAATCTAGTCATAATGGGCGATAGAAAAATTGGGGATTTTTCTATAAAAGGGTGTTTTCCCCCCAATTAGGATTCATATGCTAAGTGAGCTATTGGGAATTTGGAGAGGAGGAAAAGGCCTTAAATCTTGTGGAGATCATAGCAGACAAACTGGCTATCGAAATCAGGATCTGCAACTTTCAGGTAGGTGGCCTTACTCATCTCTTCAATTTAAATGGTTTATTTCCTTATTTTTGGCACCTAGCATCTCCTTGAGAGACCCTTGTCCTTGCTCACAGTCGCATCGCACTTTATGGGTCCAAAAGTGAAATCTGGATCGTACGAAAGAACTAGAAACCTACTAGATCGCACTTTTTGGGCCAAAACCTGTGACTTTTGGCTAGAGGAAGGATTGGTCTACTGGCTTGGTGGAGGATATAGGCTGATTAATGCAGACCATTGTTTTCTTCTTTGTACTAACAAGACATGTGGTGTTTTGCAGGCATGACAGAGCTAAAAATCAACTAGCGTGAACAAGACTTGGATACTCTTCAATCCAAGATCCAGGGGGATCAGGCGGTTCAAGGGGCATTGGCTCGTTATGGGGTTCTCAAGTTGGTAGAGAACCCATTGATGAGAGTAGGTGAGCCCTTGCTATTGAGAATTATGAGTTATTGGGATCCAGACAATGAGGTATTTATAGTGCAGGGGCACAAGATCAAGCTCACATTATAGGATATTTACTTCTTGACTGGACTACCTCCCCTTGGAGTGGTGGGGGATATTCATCCGATGTTACCTCGTGGGAGGAACATTACTGAGTTCGTGGAGTGCCATTGTCGATGGGGTGTTCATGTCAAGGGCATGACTATCCTGCTTGTTGATCTAGAGAGTCTAGAGACATGGGTTGTTGCCACAACTGTGCTATAGGTCTTGGGTAGCCAGGCATTCCACCACATCACTGGTGGGCGGATGATGTTAGTTGAAAGTGTTTTGGCTGGGACCAAAAATGGGTGGGCCCAGATGATGCTGTTGTCGGTGAAACGAGAGTTAAGTCTTTCTAAGAGGTAGGTGAATCATGACTGCACTTCTGGTACAGTACTATGTGCATTCTTCTTTGAGAAGATACCCACTATCTGTCCTCATGTACAAATCTAAGATGGGGGCCCACAGGATCCTAGGATATTCCGCTTGGGGAAACTACTATGGAGAGGAGGAGGAGGGCAAGTCAGACGGGTTTTCTGACTCGAGTTTTTCACACACTGCGATTAGATGCCCCTTTATATTGATAATTACCTTTATAGCAGGATGAACTATCAGGGAGATCCTGACTTGCCACTTCCACCCGAGCGAGCATGGGGACTAGACGATAAGTGTTAAGTTGCTATGTTTTATGGTGCATTTTATATTTCTATCACATGTATATGGTACTGAGTGTGAAATATGTTGTATGCAGACATAGCACTGGTGAATCCAGTAGGATATGCAAGCTGAGCCGCAGTGCTTGGGGCTACAGATCAGGGGACATCATCATCACAGTAGGGTCCGGAAGATACTGCGCTGCTTATTGATTTGCATCGCAGGTTTGATGTACTTTTGACCGGGGTTTTAGAGCGCAAATGACATGACTTAAAGGACTGATACACAGATGAGTGCATCGGTATTCCCTCATAGTGGCGAGGTATCATGCGGCGCATGGTGGTGGAAGGTTAGGCAATAGACTTTGGCACAAGCTTCGTTGGACATTGACTAGATGCAGGGACATGTGGGTCCCTTTGATTGCTATATTTGTAACATGCTATGGGCATGTCAGATGTATTTAGAGTTATGGATCCAAACACTTTTATGATACATAATATGATTATGCATTTTATATGACGATGATGGTTCATCATTTGTTTTGTTTATGGTTGTCTCTTTTGTTATACATGTGATCAATTCCAATCTAGAATGTTGTTTGCAATGGTATCTACATAGTGATTTTGGGCTCTAGGTACATGAATGAAAGTAATGGTTTCAAATTCACGTACCAATAGCTTCACTCATAGATATTTTCTAAATAAGACATGGTTATGCACTTGATACACACCATTCAATTGCATGAAAAGTAGTAAGGAATCTAAACAAACATGAATATGAATGATTTGATGAGCAAGGGCATCGACTAACAACCTATCACTATGTCATATTCAGACTGATTATTGGTGGCAGATATAATGCACACACTGTTTGAAAGAACTAACATATTCAAGGGGGTAAAAATGGCCTAGGCTACTGAGGCTAGATTCTGGGAGAAGCGAATTGCACCATCGACATGACTGATATACGGTGTGGATCATGGATCCATTTGAAAGGTACAAAAGACAACGGATGAGATGATGCAATCTACCTAACTACATGGAAGAAATAAAGACATGCAAATCAAAGGGATGTGCTGTGAGAAACAATTTTGGAGGTAGAGTGCATTGGGAGAATTAGGAAGGAAATGGTGTTCAAAATCCTCAGAAGAAATTCCCCCTTACTTAAGTGTAGGGATAATCAGGGGTAGATATAGCTTCCATGGTTTCCTCATCAAGATGGGAAATGGGTAGATGGGAGGAATACTGAATACATGATACGACGAAATTACCTGGTGCATCAACTTGAGAAATAAGGTTCACATGCACATCGTCTAGAATGGTAGATTACAGACTAGTAGACGCAAGATCTACGGATGTTGATAACTAGGATTCTTTCGAAGTAGGTTTGATAGAAATGTGTGAAGCAACCACAAAAAGCTTTGCCGGAAAGGAACTCAAGGATGACGATAGGTAAAGAATGGGGCCTGTGGTGTCCATCGTCTCGACATCAGGGGGAAGTATCACAATAGTAGGGCTATAGTTTCCCTGTTCTGGTTGAATGGTGGTACCAGAATCCATAGTTAGAGGAGTAGAGGCTCCAATATGAGTGGACTTGTATTCACGACTCGCACCAATGCAATCGTGAAATTCATCGAGATGAGGGAAAAAATGGGAATAGTGACCATGAATATCACATAGGGCACAGGGGTGGTTTGTGTGAAGCACTTTTAGTTTCTTAGGTGGGACCGATAAGTTAACATGGACTTTCGGGATGTTTGACTCAGGGAACGCCTCATGAACCAAAGGTTTAAGTTGAGGAAGTTCAAGACAATTTTTTGTGATGTGCCTAACAACTTGACACAAAGTGCACGAGGGTGATAGATTTAGGGCCTTAGGGGTTGGAGGAGCTTGGGGAGCCCTGTCCTTCGAATCTTTCCTTTTGGATTCCCCCCCTAGCCAGATGCTTTTGCAATAGGAGTTGGTTCCTGTTGAGGTTGTAATGGCACTGAAGCAGCGGAAGGGGTCATGGGGACCGGTTGAACTGGGGTTAAAGCATGATACGGTCTTGGCTGACCAAGAAAAATGTTTGCAGGGGGATCGATGTACTAGACTGGATCCCTAGAGTCTTGTTAGGAAGGACTAGCAAAGCCATGATAGGTAGAGAAAAAACTCCTAGAGGGGGGAATAAGAAAGGTATCTAGCCAACAGGATAATGTCCCGGCATAATAGCTCATGGATGGTTGAGACCTAGAGGAACAGTTCCTGGTGGGAACATGGGAGAGGCACCCACAAATGGAGGAGGTCCTAGGGGAGTGGGTCCAGAGGATTCAGCTGGAAGAGCAACATCAGGGTGTTGAGGAGCTAGTAGTTGATCAAATATACCAGACTATTTAAGAGCATCCCATGGTGCTTGTAACATGCAAACACTCATGGAATTAGGTTTAGAAATGGGAGGGGGAGGACCAGGGAAAGCACCCAATAATGAGGAATCTTTATAGACTCCAGGTGAAACACTGGTGCAAGGAGTTGAATACTGGTTGTCAAACATCGATGAAATAATGGACTCGGGGGAGGTCAGGGATGTCGGTTCATAGTATGTCAACTGATCGATGGTAACAATCTTCCCTTCCCGGGGGAAGCAAATCTTATGGAACACCACAAATATGACAACTGACATAGCATATGTGTAACTATGACCTAAGAGAATGTTGTAATCCAAAGGGGCATCAATGACTTCGATATCGACATGGAAATTATTTCCTGCAAGGGTCACTAAATAGTTGCAATACATGTTAAGGGGCTGGGAGGGGTGTCCATCCCAAGCATGAAAAGTGATGGTGGAGGGGGAAAACTTAGGTGGCTTATGATGTTTCCAAACAGTAGCGTGTTAGTGTCAGTGCTTTCACACTCCCATCAGTGATCAAATTTATCTTTTGCATTTAATATTAGGTGCCCCATTCTAATCATCTGCACTCCATTAGGTCATGGATAAGCTGATGGTAGGGTTTCATTTCATTTGTCCCTCATGCTATATGCCGGCTGGCCTATTTCACATATTTTTTCAATCATTCATAGTCATACCCGTTCACATCATTTATAAAAATCAGTATTAGACTTTAGTTTCACTAGGTCTTAGGGTTTTTCATCATGGTAATTCAAAAGAGTAATAAATGTCAGCAGACACATGAGGGGGTAAATAAAGTTCAACAAATCATAAATTTCCTTTTTGTAAGCTAAATAAATCTCTTTAACCTCAAAACTTGTTTTGAGGTAAAACAGAGAATTTCTATTTTATTGTTTTATTTCCATGTAATTTGATGTAATTTAATGGTTCCTATATGTAATAAGTATTATTCAGTTGCTCCTGGTCATCTTGCCAATTCTTGCCACTGCAAAAGCAAAACATCAAAGCATCAGTTCATCAAATTGCCAAGGAAAAAGGTCAAACTTCAAAATAGAAAAATAGAGCATTTGAAAAGGTCATCAAAACTTTTAAAAAGTGTGTTTTGAAAGAAGAAAAATTTAAATGAAAAGGCATATAAAGAAAAACGATGGTAGAAAGCCATTTCATTGTGTGAAAGTCAAGTGGAGAGAAAAAAATCGTGATTTCTGATCAAAAGAGGGAGAAAAATTTAAATTTGAAGAAAAATGGCAGGCACTGCATATCGGGAGGCTGGCACTGCACATTAGGCCAGTGCTGCGCATTAGAGGAGGTTTGCAAACCTGTTAGGTGGTACTATGCACTTGTCTACAAAGCTTCAAAATGGTTCAAATCAACCTAATTCAGTTCAAATCTCTCAATGGCCCTCCGATGAAGTAATTTAAGCCCCATTCCTAGCTAAAGAAGGGTTTCTCATTAATTATGGTGATTGTTATCTCTTAAGAAACTAAACCCTAGCTATCCTCTACACTCTCTCATACATTTGCAAAGGGTATTTATTTTCCATTGTGATTTGAAAAAGGTTTTAGTTTTCTGCCATTTTGATTCCCTAATCCATTTTCTTTAAACCTTGTTCCTCCATATATGAACTCCTCTACACACTATTTTCACAAACCCTAGACCCTACATACAAAACCCTTCAAACACTAATCCCATTCATCTCTTCATTCACCTCATCTATTTCCTTTTTTTTTAAATCTCTTCATACTCATTTTCATTCACCCTATTTATTTATTCACCATCAGTATTCATAGTCATAAAAACCAATGGAGAGGGATAGTGATTATGACATGGAGGAAGATACCCTTAGTGACAATTCTAGGGAAAGTAATTTGCAGCAGAGGAAGCCTCAGAAAGGGGGTTTAATAATCAGGGAGGAGCCAATTAGTATGAAGGAATTACTTGCTTATCCATTGGCCATCTCATGCTTTAAACATCAATCATGTTTTGAGTTTTGTGAAATGGTAGAGAAGGTTAAGTTTCATCATGAATTAGCAAGGTTGTTTGTAACAAATCTGGACAACAATGTAGTAAATCTTGCTGGAGTCACATTTACTTTGTCACCTACTATTATCTCAGAGGCTATAGGCATTCCAGATGTAGGTGAGAAATGGAACAAAAGACAGAACATTGACCAGGAGTACTATGAGCCTTATATTAAGGCTAAATACCATAGCAAAATCAGCAGAGTGTTTCCTTTCAAATTCTTGGAGGACAGGTTTGCTTCACTGATGAAGGTCATCATCAAGTATTTTACTTGTGAGGGTAGGTTCTCCAGATTGTATACTTATCATATTAGATTGTTGATGCACTTTACCAGGGTGAGAATGATGAACATCCCCAACTTCATATGCAAAAACATAGAGAAGATGGCACTTTTTGCGAAAAAGAAACCCTACCCACAGTAGCTCAAAAACATTTATCATTTCTCTTTAATTAAAATTGTTGTTTTACATCAGCTGAAGCCAATCGAGTACTATCTCCAAAAAGAGTGGAAGGGGTCTCACCTTCATCTACAGACCATAGGAAAATGTTATCTCCACTTAGAGTGGAAGGGGCTTTGCCTTCTTCTTCGGCTAAACAAGTACATGTTGGGTAGCAACAGAAGGGTAGAGATAAAGGAAAGAAAAAGATGCATGAGGATGATCCTAGTGATGGACAAGAGAGAGATTTTGTCCTTGTTGATGATGAGGAGACACAAGGAGTGAATGTCATGGACTTAGGTGCTCAAAATCCAAGGAGTGTCAAGGATTTGATCATCAAGGAGCAACATGTTGACATTCAAGCCCTATCAATAAATTTGGAAAGAGAAAAATGGATCATTAATTACCTTGAGCAGGAAAACAAGTAATTAACTGACAAGCAGGCTATCATGGAGTTGCAAATGCTTAGAGAAGAGAGGGAAGAGGCAAAGAAGGAAAAGTTCAAGATGACCTCCATTGAACAAGAAATTGAAGATGACTGAGAAAATTGGTTAGAAAGGGTGAAAATTCACCTTGAGAAGTTGCTATAGAAGGCCAATAAGGAAAAGAAAATGCTTCGCCATATGGCTTATCATTATTTTACCAGGAATAGGATATGCAACATGAGGATTAAGCAACTTAAGGAAAGATTAAGGAGGGCTTTAAAACGAAAAAAGAAGGAGGATAAGCTTAATATCTTGGTTGATGTTACATTTTCCCAACAAAGAGACCTATGAAGCAGTTTTGAGCCAAAATTGGGAAAATTTTGAAACAATTTTGTCAATTTCAAATTTTTGAAGTATGCAACACAGGAAATTGTGGTATATGCGTAGCACCATTGGTGTTGTGCATTTGATTGGTGCATCCTTAGGAGAAATGGCTTATATATTTGGATTCAGCATCAAGAGGAAATTAATCCCTGAAATTTGCATCTCATTTGGAGCAAAACTAGGTCATCTAAAGGGCAAAAAACACTCAAAAATTACCCTCTCTACCACTTTTTGCACCCACAAGAAGTAGTCTTGGGAGAATTCATTTTTGAAGGGGCAAATGACCTCCAAATCAGGAAATTCAAGATGTTTCAGAAACTAGACAGATAGAGATTTCCAACAAGCTATCTTGTGTCTACTTTGGTGGAGTATAAGTGCTTTGCCTTGGAAATGCATTTAGTTCTTAATGTTTTCAATAGTTTGAAGAGCATTCACGGTCTCCACATGCCCTCCTCAGCCCCTCAGCAGTCTTAAACCAACCATCTCACTCGATTACTAGTGCATAAACACTTATCTATCTCACCCCACAAAACATGTCTGCATCCCTGATTTGATTTCCCAGACCTAAGTTGCCTGCTCCATTTGATCCAGCAACCAAACCTTCAAAATCAAACAAAAAATCCTAGAGCTACTATACCTAGCCTAAAATCTATTCTTATTTTAGTCATCTCCACTGAGATTGACAAGGAGAGAGCCCTCTCCCGACCCGCTAGGGCTAGCTACCAGGTTAAGCATGGTTTGTGGTTATCCTATGATTGCCTCCCTTCAGCCTAAAGTAGTAAGTCAACTGATCGATGGTAAAAATATTCCCTTCATGAGGGAAGAAAATATTACAGAACACCACAGATATGACGGCTGACATGGCATATGTGTAACTACAACTTAAGAGAATGTTGTAATCCAAAGGGGCATCAAATACTTCGATATCGACATGGACATTCTTTGCCCACAACGGCCACTGAGCAATTGCGATACATGCCAAGGGGTTGGGAGGGGTGTCCATCCCAAGCATGCAAAGTGATGGTGGAGGGGGACAACTCAGGTGACTTAAGCTATTTCCAAACAGCAGCGAACATCAAACAGGTGGATGTTCCTTCGTTAATAATGCATCTGGAGATGATGGCATTATGGACACTAACTGGTATCTAGAAAGCAATAGATGAAGGCAATGGGGGGTGCTTTGATGTATCAACTAGGAAGAAAATAAAATGATTGATGGAAAGATCCACTGCACCTAAGGCAATTAGTTGTTTTCGGGAAAACTAGTGTCTTTTTGATCTGCTAGTCCCACTAATATTGGAAGATATCTTAGAAACAAATAATGAAAGCAATTTGCAATTTCCTCTATGTATGATAGATAAGAGAGAACCAAAGGGACCAACTTGGATCTTCATCTTGACTCCTTGCTTGATTTCTCTCTCCCTTGATAGAGCTTGCAACTCCTCTCCTACTTGTCCCGCTTAGAGAATACCTGTAGAGAAAAAGTAACAAAACACCATCAAAGCATCTTGATCTATAATATCATAAACAATGCAGAATCAGAAATACATTGAACATACAATTGCATTCACAAATAACAAGATTCACAAGTACACGATTGTATGGAGGAAAACTCAAAGAACTTTATTAAAATAGAAGGGAAAATTACAACCCAGCTATCTGGTCCAGCATCATCCTCCCAGCATCAAAGCCCTCTTCACCTCATGAAAAGAAAGATCACCCAACAATACAATGCTCCTTCTCAAAGACAAACTATCAACACTTCCTTACAAATTACAAAATTCCAGCCTTAGATCTCTCAGATGAGGGATCCATTTATAGATGTCTGCAAGGGTGTGAGTCATCTCTGGTTTTTTGATTAGTGTCATTCCACTCATAGTTCCTGGTTCCACTTGGAGATTTCTTGGATCTCTTACTCATCCCTGGGCGAATTCAGAGAGGCAAGTGTCATAGGAGACGTTTCTAGAAGATTCCATGAACATTAACTTAGAAAATTGTCTCGGACATTTTTCCATCCTCAGTTATCACACCCTACAAAAGGCCTCTTCAGTATGCATCACACTTGGCTAGTGTAGCAGTCAGTATGCACCACACCTTGATAGTGGAGCAGTCAGTATGGTCCAGTTTTGGCCAGTTCTGAGTGGTTTTTTAGGTGGAACTTCTGGGGAATGATGTAATCAGTTGACCATGATCCTTTAGGGTATGAAACAACACTTTTAGGGGTTATAGAGCCCTTGATTTATCGACATATATGATTGGGGTTGAAGTGCCCAAATATGTCTATAACAGTTGCCCCCTAAAGCATGAGGTCGTAAATCTTTTGATGTGGGGTGAAATGCGTTATCATGAGGATCCGAGGTATTCAAACTGGAAGGTGACTTGTATAAGATACAATACAATACATCATCATCATCATATTATTTTCATGATCTAGCTGAGGAGAGAATTCCCATGCTCAGCTTTATAAATTCATTTTCATGTACATAGGACAGATAATCGTCTACAGTTGCAGACTGGTGATCCTTTATATGTAGAGTCATCATCCCTTAGCTTGGATGATCATCTATGCAACTTCTGTGTACATTTGATGTCTTTATATTCCTGAATACATTATAGATCAGATGGATGAAACTAGATCTGGGGTCTTCAAACTCGTTCAATCTTCGCCCGATGTACAAGTCGATCCATGTGAAAAGATGTCCTGAAGTCGAACATGGAAATACGTCGCCTGATTACCAGCCAATAATGTAAGCGGTTAACAGACATGAGAGGAATCATCGATAATGATAATGACCCTCAAGGTACTACAATACAATTCACGTGGTGTGAATATATGATCCGATGTCGAACACCACACAAAATATTTTAGTCGAAGGCCATTGATGTAAACCTCTCGCCGGAAGTGAGAAACTTGCTATTGAGGCATGCAAGCTTCAAAGTACTCAAAGGGTCGTTTCTAAGTCAATGCCTTGGATAATGAGATGATGTCGACAAGAAGTGACCCATCATAGGAGGGCCTTAATGTATCCCACATCTACGACACAAAATGAAGCAAATGATTTTGTGGAGGTGAAAAAGGTCTGATGATACAAGGTTCAGGAATGGCGGTCGTGAAAAACGGAGGGTGAAGGTATTGTAGTGGATGAGGCGTTAACTGAATGGCGAATTCTCTGAATGAATTCTCTTGAAAATATTGGTGACACTGAGATGAATTGGTAGTGTTAACCCCAAAATATGGATGGTACGGAGGACCAATGGTGATATGACCAGTGAACGAAATAACCCAACCTGACTCAATCATGGTGATGGAGTGAAAGTGTCATGTTCAAGAGCGACCTGCTACCAATAAAATTCTTCAAGTTTTCTTCCCTTTTTCCCTAGTCATTGTTGACTAGTACCTCTTTATTTTTTTCAAGCTTGAGGAGGATAACATATGCTTGTTCTATAATTTTCCCTTTAGGCAAACCTGTCGCTATGTTTTAGCGAGCCTAGCGACAGTGAAACTCGTTCTTGTCTAGGTGGACAAGTTTGTCGCTATTGTTTTAACAAGTTTAACGACAATGATAACTTAGTCCTTTTCATGTTTAGAGAGTTTGAAAATGGATGAAAAGGAAACTCTGGCAGTTCTTTTTCGTAGCATAATCCCTTGAGTCCAAAAAAGTTTAAAATAATACGCAAGGGATGACATTTTTATCACTTTAGCGAGCCGAAAAAGACAAGAACTCAATCTTTATGAGGGATAACCCTGTAGAAATTTTGAATAATTTAATACATATTCACAGCGATTATCCTGATCATACAATTATAAGCGGAACATGTATAATACATAATCTCCTCTACGTTGATCATCAATTTGCAGAAGCAAAAACATTCACAGGCACAAATAGAAGCATCAATCAAACTCATTAACACAGTATGTATCCTGGGGAAAGCATCTCACTAAAAACCCCAACTATATGTATATTATATTGATTGAATCATGTAACATTACAAAGTACAATGTTTATCACAAGCAATCCAGTACCAGCTCCACCTGTTACACACAATACAGCTCAAATCTGATCTCCAAATCTATTCCACTGCTTGCCTGCCTCCACTGCTCAATACCTGCTCAAGAACTTATGAGAATGGCTTCCCAAACTCGTATTTCACCTCAAAATAATCACTCACACTTTGTTGGACATGAGAAAAGGCTACAATACTGGGAAAATACATGAGCAAACTCATTGGCATACTCGATCCCTTGATTGTGCAAGATCTGGTGCACAACTATAGTCACAACTGATAGCAATCTGATTCTCTACCACCTGTCCCTGTTGAAATGAACATGCACTGACATGCAACTGAGTTAACTGGTGTATTCATTAGTTGCATCATGAGTTAATAATTAGTTTAACAACTCATCATTAGTCTATCTGCAGTTAGGCTAACTACAACTAGTTTAACCAAGTCAAACTGAACACAACTCAATCAACTCCACCAAACTCAACTGATTGAGTTCTAACTGAAGTCATGCATGCAACAACTCAAATGACTCATAAGAAAAGCGTATTTCCTTCTGACAGTTGCATGTGCCACCTCTGTAGCTGAAACTGAAGTGCTCCAAGAGAATAAGATCAAGTTTATAGTCCAAATATTATTATGAGACAATAATATTTGACTTTTCTATTTTTGACAGCCAGTCTAAAAATAGACTTTGATCACTCACACTGTGATCATTCACACTTTCATCAAAAATAGAAATCCATCTATTTTTCCGAACTTGACCAATCATCCATAAACAGCAACCTGCAATCCATAGACATGATCCATATATATAAAATTAGACATAGTCTAAAAATAGACTTGCGCCAAAAATAGCCTGCGGGCCCACTTAGTGAAGGCGACTCTTTTCACTAAGCTCCATCATCTTGTTGCAATCTCAACAAGCATTTCTTGTTGCACACTTTTCAACACTCCCTCTCAACAAGAAAGGCTTCCTCTCAAACCCGATCCTGTAACTCTGGAATGTTCTCCATGCAACACATCTGGCTGGTCCACTTGCTCTGTCATCAAAGTCTCTGACTGCTATTGCCTCTGTCGACTGAAACTCTGCATCTCTATGCTCTTCAGTATCTGACTTCTCTAGCCTCTGTCACTTTGATCTCTGACTGCATCCGTGCTGCTGCTGGTTCTATCTCCCAACATTGCATCCGCACTACACCTCCCAACTGACCTCCCTGTTGGGATAGAAACACCCTCTGATGCTGAAGCTCTACCTGCGGCTGACAAGTGCTCCCTCTCTGACATCTGCGCTACTGCAACATCTCCATGCATCTCACACCATTGCACACCTCTCTGTGCCACCTAGCACTGTGAAAATCACTTGTACCTCTTGCATTGCTGCAGCCTGCTAGCTATGCGCTGTCCTGGGATTCCCTGCACTGTCGCTCTCTCTGCCGCTCCATCCGCATCTGCCTCTACCCAATCAGTCAGTTCTTGCTACTACATATCGAGGCTCCCGTAGCAAGGTCTCATCCAAGAGGTTGGGTACCTCAAGGATCCTGCCCCTCCTCCTTGGGACAATCAATCCACATCACCCCACCTCCTACCTGGAGGTACGGTTGCATGTGATCCCTCAGCCCACCTGGCTTGAAGTTTCCCCCTACTGGAGGTCTCTAGATGAGTAGATGTCTCTACTCAATCTCCTCTCAGCTTCCCCCGTTGTGGCTCCTCCACAATCTCCTGAAGTTGCTGCACCAATCGTGGCTCCTCCACAATCATCTGAGACTTCTTCTGGCTCTGCATGTTGAGAGGTAATATATGCTCCCTCTCAACCACCAAGTCTCCATCAGTTGCCTCACTGCTCAAGGCTTTGCATGCATCTTGAACCTCAAGAGCATACAGGTTCTTGACCCGTGAACCAATCTGCTTCACCTGTCTAGTGATGATGTGTCTAAGGAAAACCTTTCCCTTACTACAGACCACATCATAACCTCTGTCTTCCAACATCGCGATTGACACCAAGTTTCTCTTCAGTCCTGGTACATACTTGACATCGGTCAAGGTAAGGTGAGCTCCATGCTCCCTCTGAAAAATAATCATGCCTACACCTGAGACACTATACTTCTCATCATTACCCATCCCTATGAGTATCTGGAGATCTTTCTCCTCCAAAGTACTGAACAAACTTTTGTCACTGGTCATGTGGAAAGAAGCTCCACTGTCAAGAAACCAACCACTTCCCACCATGGATGAAACCATGCATGCGAAGAGTGTGAAGTCCAACTCAAACTGTGAAGCAAGTGACGCTGCCTCACCTTCAGATCCTTCCCTGGATCCCTTCTTGGACTTCTTCTTTGGGCAATTAGTAGCATAATGACCCAACTCATGACAACTAAAGAATCTTACCTTCGCCTTGTCAACCTTCTTCCCATCATTGGAAGAATTGGATTCGGAAAGAGAAACCTTCCCCTTCCCCTTCTTCGCCTTACTCACTAAGGCATAGTTCTCCTCATCCTGCATGGATGAAGAACCGTCTCTGGTGCTCCGTCTAATCTCCTCCTGCACAAGATCCGACCAAAGTCTCTCTCATCCTGGAAGTTTCTCCCTTCCATTCACCGAGTCCTGGTAGCTATGCCAACTCTTAGGAAGGTCAAGGAGTGCTAGACTCACCATCCTCATCTGACAGTCACCCCCACACTTCCCAGCTCATCCCGGCATTGGGTGAACTTCGCGAGATACTAGGGCATACTTTCTCCATTCTCACACTGAATGTTTCTGAGTTTATCTCTTGCTTTGGAATTAAATTCGGATTCCACTAGCTCAAAACTCAACTACTTCCGCTCTAGAATTCGTGAGAACACAATATTTCTTCTACAGAGATCGACTGTATGGGCATTCACTGGATATTTCACCTTCCAAAAGAAGGATGAATCCAGAGGCTACCTGGCCCGGTTACAGACTCTGCCTGAAGAAATAGAATGTAAACGGTTCCTGAATAGTAGATCAAATGATCAATCCTCGCTTGATATCCTATAAAAATCTCTTCTACAAATCAAACAGCTCCGATACCATGTAGAACTTCTTCTACAAATCAGCTAGCTCTGATACCATGTAGAAATTTTGAATAATTTAACACATATTCACAGAGATTATCCTGATCATACAATTATAAGTAGAACATGTATAATACATAATCTCCTCTATGTTGATCATCAATTTATAGAATCAGAAACATTCACAGGCACAAATAGAAGCATCAATCAAACTCATTAACACAGTATTTATCCCGGGGAAAGCATCTCGCTAAAAACCCCAACTATCTGTATATTATATTGATTGAATCACGTAACATTACAAAGTACAATGCTTATCACAAGCAATCCAGTACCAGCTCCACCTGTTACACACAATACAACTTAGATCTGATCTCCAAATCTATTCCATTGCTTGCCTGCCTCCACTGCTCAATACCTGCTCAAGAACTGATGAGAATGGCTTCCCAAACTCGTATTTCACCTCAAAATAATCACTCACACTTTGTTGGACATGATCAAAGGCTACAATACTAGGAAAATACGTGAGCAAACTCATTGGCATACTCAATCCCTTGATTGTGCAAGATCTGGTGTACAACTATAGTCACAACTGATAGCAATCTGATTCTCTACGACCTGTCCCTGTTGAACTGAACATGCACTGACATGCAACTGAGTTAACTGATGTATTCATTAGTTGCATCTTGAGTTAATAATTAGTTTAACAACTCATCATTAGTCTATCTGCAGTTAGACTAACTACAACTAGTTTGACCAAGTCAAACTGAACACAACTCCATCAACTCCACAATCAACTCCACCAAACTCAATTGATTGAGTTCTAACTGAAGTCATGCATGAAAAAACTCAACTGACTCATAAGAAAAGCGTATTTCCTTCTGAAAGTTGCATGTGCCACCTCTGTAGCTCAAACTAAAGTGCTCCAAGAGAATAAGATTAAGTTTATAGTCCAAATATTATTATGAGACAATAATATTTGACTTTTCTATTTTTGACAGCCGGTCTAAAAATAGACTTTGATCACTCACAGTGTGATCATTCACACTTTCATCAAAAATAGAAATCCATCTATTTTTCCCAACTTGACCAATCATCCATAAACAACAACCTGCAATCCATAGGCATGATCCATATGTCTAAAAATAGACTTGCGCCAAAAATAGGCTGCGGGCCCACTTAGTGAAGGCGACTCTTTTCACTAAGCTCCATCATCTTGTTGTAATCTCAACACGCATTTCTTGTTGCACACTTTTCAACAAACCCCTCAGGTCAAAAAATATTAGAAATTACAGGAGGGATGGTGCTTCCCCTTACTTTAACAAGGTGGAAAGGCCAGTAGCTCAAAAATCTTTTCATATTTAATGACTCTAAAAAGAGTTTAAAAGAGAGTCGTTTTTAAGGGACGAGTGGTGTTTTAGGGTAGCAACTGGTTCCAGGTAAGCTTGGAACTTCTCAAAACATGGTGATGTGAAGAGGGTGGCTAAAAAAACCACTCATCGCAGCTATTCCTCAAAAAGGTAAACAATCAAGTGGAAGTGCATGACCGACCAAAAGATTGGAGGTGACGACAGGAACACAACCAAGGTTCAAAAGGCTGATAGTAGGGCGATCACAAAGGTTATTTACCGAGGATGGATTCATTTTTTAACGAGCTTGAATTGGGAAATACTATGCTCAGTGGCAGGTTTATATTTTAGCGAGCTTGAACCTTGCGGAAACATTCCTCATATTGCTCTTTATGTAAGCTAGGCATGACAAAACTAAAAAGCTAAAAAAACTAAAAAATTAAGGAACTACTAATGTTAGGTAGGGCGGTTTTGTCTTCCGTCTAGACAAAACACTTCCTTTTATTTGTTCGCGCATTGCAAGAAAAGGTGAATGGTGGTTCAGACCAATCACCTAACCTAAGAAGTCGAAACTAAAAAGCTAAAAAATCTAAAAAGTTAAAAAATGAAATTGGTCGTTTTTCGCTTGCATAAAAAGGTTTGCATGCCCCCAGGTATCGAGAAAAGGAGAGTTTCCAGTAACCATATGGGAATCACTGTGGTAGAGCAGGACTGTTTTTGTCAGTGGTTAGACAAGAACACATCCTTGGCTTTATCTACACGTTGCCGACAAAGGTGAATGGTGTGTCAGACCAATCACTTAACCTACAGGGAAACTTATCTTTTTATCTGGGTTCATCTTGATGGACAAGGGTGCATTCCCACTAAGCTTCGTTACATTCACCAGACTACTCGCCACAATCAGGTGGATGGAGTGAAGGTTGAAGAGACACTCTTGATGCAAAGAGATCATTAGGGATGATGTTTGACTTGGAGTTGTGTTTGAACTAGGAAATGAAAGCTGGTCGATAAGCTGGACAATTTTGCCTTCATGCGAGAAACACATCACTTGAAAGACTGTGGAAACAATAGATTCCATGCTATAAACGTAGTCACATCCAAGGAGTATATTATAATCTAACGGTCCTTGGACTACCATCACGTTCAAGTGAATGGTTTTCCTTTTCAAAGTTATCGGCAACTTCGGAAGGATCCCTAATGGTCGACTGGTTCCTTTGTTAAAGCCTGACAAATTTTATGTCATAGGCATAAGCGATGGTGAACCAAGCGCTTTCCAAGAAGTTGAGGAAAGGATACTCACTGAAGCCCCTTCATCCATGAGAGTGCTAGACATGATCATTTTGTAAACTTGTACTATGATCTGGAATGGTACATTAGATGGAAGGCAGGGTCTTGGTAGTTGATTCCAATTGAAGGAAATGACTAGACTGCTTGGAGGGTGTATCAGATAAACAGTTGAATGAACCCCTTGAAATGGGGAATTTTCCTCCTGTTGTAAAGGAATGGGCGGATTTCCGCCAAGCTCATCAGACTCTGTATTAACAAAAAAAAATTGAACAATATGGTTCTCATTCTCTTTGGAAATTGTATCATATGAAGGTGGACCTTCTGAAGGAAAGACTGGGTCGACTGCTATTTCGACCTGCTGAGTTTGGTCCGGTATGGACTCAAAAGGCTCGCTCTCAACGACAGGAATTTTGATCGATGATTGAGTTATGTCAGGCATATTTTCAACTAGTGAAGGACTTGGTGAGAGTTTCTTGTATCCAGGTGGAAGTCGCTGTGGTGAAGCAGGACGGTTACACAAGACTCTTTTGGCCTCATCCAAGAAAGGACAGCGGGGAAGGTGATGGTCTCCTTCGCATAATTGACATGGAATTTTGACCTTTCCTTTCTGTCAAGGAACTTTATTTTCACTACTTGATGGTGTGATGTCAACATGATCGCTAGAGGTTGATGACACCGGATGGTGCTAATGGGGAGACCATTCTCTCAAGATCCGCGGAACGCAAGGACAATCTTGATGAAAATGGTTTCCTTTGCAAATTATAAAAGGATATTTAGGAGAATTAATATGTGGATTTTCACCAGATGATTCATGGTTTCCCCCTTGCTTAACTGACTTCTTCTTCTCCTTCTCAGCCACTTGGTTACTAGTATCACTATTTTCACAAAGCGAATAGGAAGAAGGGGAGGGAGAAACAAATGAAGTAGAAGGTGAAGGGTCACTTTCAGTATCAACTGGTTGCTAATTCAATTGTTGAGGAATTATGGTATTTTTAATGACAAAGGTCAAGAATAGCCATACCAACAGACCAATTGTGATTCTTGGAAGAGACAATGTGGCCATATACAAAGCACCAATATTTCCCCAAGAAGAAAATGGACTAGGATTCCCCTCAAGAGGGATTCCCTTTTAGTGGACTCCATTATCTCAACCTAAGATCAATGAAGGAACAGGGATGTTATTTCGAATTAAATAAATTCTAATGATGCTTTGAAACAACTTTGCTTTTTCAATTTTTAAGAGTCGAGAAAAAGCTAAACATGACTCTAGTCCCCTTTGATTTTTAATGAGCCTGAAGTGACAAGTTCTTAGATGGACCTTTTCTTTTAAGGAGTTGGAAAGGAACGAAAGTGACTACTCTGGAAATCTAGATAGAGGGATTACCAAACCAATCAAAAAACTGCAATATACACCTTGGTGGTAAATTAAAGAGAAATTACCAAGGACTTATGTAAAACAATCAATCTTCCCGAATGTTGTGTTCAGTGCATTGCAATAGATAGGGCGACAGACACGGCTTCCTATGGATAAAGGATATCAGCCTATTTTGGTCTCCCAATATATATTCGATGGTACAGGGAACACAAGTCCGTTCTAGCACTTGTCGTATCAAAGAGGAGGAATCACCCAACCTTTTATGAAAACAATAGTTACTAGAATTTACGATGCCAGAACACGTCTCTAGCCTAGACCTCTAGATGTGTTGTGTTAGGTTCCAAAGCATTGTTAAGTTCATTGAAATTTATTTTAGAGTTGATCTTGCTTAGAATTTTGTCTTTCAAGTTTCACCATGTGATGTGAATGTAAAATTCCTAAATATGCAATCTAAAATGATAAACAATCATTGTTTATTTTTAGCAATGAAAATCCTAGATACTAAGGAAAGAAGGTTACGATTCTTTTGAACAAAGAGCAAAGAGCACACACTAAATGCAATTTTCCTAAATCATTTTTCGCACACAGTCTAAATTCAAATGCAAATGCTTGTATATTTTTTTGTTCCCTTTAATGTGAAGATTGCCAAAAAGGAAAACTAAGTATAGACCTGAAATATTTTCTTCAAAGCGACATTTTGACAATTTCTTTTTCAAAATGAAAGGAACACTTAAGCGACACTTTCCAATTTCGAATAGAAGATGATTTTGACACTTTAAATACTAACAAATCAAATCAAATACATGACAAAACGTTCAATTGACTATCTAGAGAAGGAAGACTTTACGACACTCCTATTTTTTGACACAAAACGACAGTTCGATTTAAGCCACTTTTTGACAAAGGATTGTAAATGATTGACAAATACATACAAAAATTTATGAATCCTAATCAACAGAGGCTAAACTATGTAAATAAAGGAGGCTTCAACAATGAGATACTGATCATAAGTAGCAAAACAACTAAATAGAGCTTAAAACAAAGACAAAAAACCCAAATTTAAAGGAGAGAAATAGGATTACTCATTCATCTCACCTGTGCTTCATAGAAACAGGGATGCATCACCAGCTACACTCAGGAGGTGAGATGCATACTGGCTTCCAGTTACAGACAGTGCGATGGGCTAGTGAGCACAACTGAGGTAGGTTTTGGCTCAAACTTACAGCTAATTTCAGTGAGTTAAGCTGAGCTATTATGGGCAGTAAAGAACAAAGTACAGGGGTATGATATTAGGAGGTTATTTAGCTACCAATAGGGCATCTAGAGTGCTTGTAAATCATATGTTTGGTTCATAAACTAAACTGGAGATTGATTGAAGCAGCATTCATCTACTTTACAATTTCATAGAAAGAGCAGCTCGACAACTATCTGGCTAACTTTAGGCTCCATCTATAATTTATAAAACAAACAATCAACAACAAACAAACAACCTATTTGCTTCCCCAGCGGAGTCGCCATTTTGTTTCCGGGAAAACTAGTGTCTTTTTGATCTGCTAGTCCCACTAAGATTAGCAGCTATCGTAGAAACACACAATCAAAGAAATTTGTGATTAATTCTATGTATGATAGATAAGAGAGAAGCAAAGGAACCAACCTGGATCTTCTTCTCGACTCCTTGCTTGATTTCTCTCTCCCTTGATAGACTTTGCAACTCCTCTCCTACTTGTACCACTTAGAGAATATCTGTAGAGAAAAAGTAACAAAACACCATCAAAGCATCTTGATCTATAATATCATAAACAATGCATAATCAGAAATGCATTGAACATACAATTGCATTCACAAATAACAAGATTCACAAGTACATAATTGTATGGAGGAAAACTCAAAGAACTTTACTAAAATAGAAGAGATAATTACAAGCTAGTTGTTTGATCCAGCATCATCCTCCCAACATCAAAACCCTCTTCACCTCATGAAAAGTAAGATCACCCAACAATACAATGCTCCTTCTCAAAGACAAACTATCAGCACTTCCTTACAAATTACAAAATTCCAACCTTAGATCTCTCAGATGAGGGATCCATTTATAGATGTCTGCAAGGGTGTGAGTCGTCTCTGGGTTTTTGATTAGTGTCATTCCACTCATAGTTCTTTGTTCCACTTGGAGATTTCTTAGATCTCTTACTCATCGCTGGGTGAATTTAGAGAGGCAAGTGTCATAGGAGAAGTTTCTAGAATATTCCATGAGCATCCACTTAGCAAACTATCTCAGACATTTGTCCATCCTTGCTCATCACACCCTACAGTAGGCCTCTTCAGTATGCATTGCGCCTGGCTAGTGTAGCAGTCAGTATGCATCACAACTTGACAGTGGAGTTGTCAGTATGGTCCAGTTTTGGCCAGTTCTAAGTGGGATTTCAGGTGGAACTTCTGGGGAATGATGTAATCAGTTGACCATGATCTTTTAGGGTATGAAACAACACTTTTAGGGGTTAAAGATCCCTTGGTTTATCGACATATATGATTGGGGTTGAAGTGCCTAAATATGTCTATAACATTAGTAGAGATTTCTGTTTAGAAGGGCACGACTGGAGGACTTCCAGTGTCGATATGGCGGTAGGTGATTGCGCCAAGTCGTCTACTATACTATATGTATGGACAACTTTGTTAGAAGCCGCATTACGACATAATGGTACCTTTGGGATCTTGGGAATGGCCTCAAATTTAGGTTGAGGGATCTGTAAAGGACCATTTGGTGTCATAAGAGGCTCAACAGATACTTTGGTTTTGGACTCGGTAGTTGACGAAGTGGAGGGCTTGTCATATTGATGCGACCGAGTTTATGATTTGATATGGGAGGGATTAACCTCCTAAAATTTCATCATACGAATCTAGTAATCACCGGGACTAGAAGGTTGGCAAAGATGGGCTACTTGACCTAGCTGAAGTTGAGAAACAACAAATCCTTGTTGAGGGAAAGGATATGTGAGCACATCCGGTTGAGATGGCGCAGGATTCTGAGGTGATTGTTGACCTTGAGAAGCTGCTCGAGCTTCCCACATTTGGCTCATATGGTGTAAAAGAGGACACTCATGTGTATAGTGGCCATGTACACCACAACATGCACAAGGCTTATTCGTACGAATAGTCTTGTTATGCTTTGGCTGGCCACCTTGTTACTGGTTGTTGGTGTTAGGCTGGTTACCTTGGTTACCCTCGTTGCCCTTGTTACCCTTATCCCTATTATTTTTCTTCGAATTTTGGGGATTGGTATCGCTCTTCTATGAAAACACCTGGCCTTAAGGGGGTAGTGGTTGTTGGGGCTGAAGATGCATGGGATGCTGTGATGCTAATGCTTGAAGGGTTAGAGTGTCAAACTGTGCATAAGAAGGAGAAATAGTTTGATAGATGGTTTGGGGCCCGGGAAACATGTTGCTAGCAAGAGGGGCATAAATGTTGGAGGAACTAGTGCTCCCCTTTGGGTAGCCATAACTCCGCTGAGTGTATAACAAAGAGTATGAAAGGGATCCAACGATACCGTCAGTGGCATGGGATGCCCCTGGTGCATTGGCACGTCCAAGACATGGGAGGTCTGGAATGATGGTATAGACATAATTGGATTGTGCATAAATCAGATCATATCTCAAAGCAGTCTAGAGAGCTTCTTCCTTGGTTTGAGGAAAATGGGATGCGACATATTTCTCGATGGGGCATAAAAGTCTCTTAAGAAACCAATCTTGATAGACATGATCTTCGAAAGTCGGGGCACGAAATGTACTCCTCCTTCGACGCCACTCTTGAAAATGGTCAGAAAGGCGAGTGGTGGAGGATTGATGGAATGTGGTTAATAGCTCTGTATTCGTGTCGTACCGGAGAGGTAACTAGAAATATGAAAGGAATGCTTTAGCAAGCATCGTGAAAATGGAATGAGATTTAGAGGGCTTGTCTACATGCTATTTTGTAACGTCTCAAGTGATCATGTGTTGGAAGAGCTGAAGATGAATGGAGCCATCGGTTATGGAGTTGGAAAAATACCAAATGTGGAAGGATCGAACATGGTTGGTAGGATCCTCTCCAGCAATACCCTCAAACTTTGGGATGTCTGAGGGAAGCTTAGTCAACATAGAGGACCAACCAGCATCATGGTGTATGGGGTTGTTTATCAACTGGTTAAGATTCGGTAGACTTAACCCAGCCATAAAGGGGAGCATGGGGGCTGCCGGAACGGTTCCTAAGACTATTCTGCCTAATGTGACCACCGATATAGAACCAGAGCCAACACCTGTTTGGGTTCCTGCACCAACTGTGGGTCGATACATGGTGATGATATGTGGTGAAGGACGTTCGGAATCAGATGAAGAATTAGAAGGAGCAAGAGAAGAGTCAGTATGGGAACTTGGAGGGCTATGAACTTGAACCTGATGGGGAGGGGTAATACGCCCAAGTAGAAACTGGGGTGAAGGCCTAATACTCTCCATGACACATGCCTTGGTGGCATAATTATGGAAGGACACACAGAACACGGAAATGGTAAAGGGAGATCAACAATATATCTTTGTATCGATGCAGGGAGATAAATTTATTATGTTAAGTCTTGGCTTGGCAGTGTAAACCAAGCGCCCTTCGCTTAAGGTGTGCTTGTGTGTGCAAGTGTATTAATTGATTAAGACTAGATCATGTTTGTAAAAAAATAAAAAATATTTCTAAAAATAAACTGAAATAAATAACATAAAATGAAGAGAAAAACAGTTAACTAAAGCCCACCCAAACTAGGCTTGCAAACACTGTACTTCTTGGTGGCTAAATCGATGGGAAATACATTGAAATGGTTAATAGATCTGAATATCGATGTGACTAGGATCAAGTGACATTAAGTTTCCAGAAAGTGGTGCAGCAACAACAAAAAACCAGAGGGAATATCGCTGCAAAAAGATAGGGAGATGGGTGAAACACCTAGGGAAACCGATGGGACCCTAAGGAAAATGACAAAACAAGTTAAAATGCAACACTATGGATGGTAACAACCTATTGTAATAGATTTGAAGCAACAAGGTACATATATGGAAAATGTGGCTAAAAGCACTACAAAAACTCAGACTACTCATTCAGCTAAAATCCTCTTAGAAAGGTGGAAGTGTACTAGAAGCCCTAGGGGAGGCTAAATTTGACTTTAAAAAGTAAGAAAAAGTGGATCAAGGCCTAAACAGGATGAGACAGAGGTCAGACACCCATCATACATCTCTTTGAAAAACGTAGAAACCGATATGAGAAAAACCCTAAAACCGAGAAATCGCAGGTACTGACCTGTTTCTCTGCAGGGATCACAATTTTTGGGCTGAAAGGTGTGTTTTGAATCCCACTTCGCACTTTTTGGCCTGAAAACTGTGATTTTTGTTCCAAGGTTCTCAGTCGGTAAATCTTAGGAAAAAGTGTCTCCTTTCTCACGGCTGGTTCCTGTGACCTGCAGAAACGACCATAAAGCTTCCAAAAGTTGAAATTTAGTAGATCTAGGGTAAAAAAAATAGGAAACATTAAGAGAATTGAAAAAAGAAGAATCCCTAAGCTGAAAACCAAAGGTCACCCAGGTTTTTGGGTCTGAAGTATAAAAACCCAGCGGAGTCGCTAATTTGTTGTAGTGTTTTCTTCTCGATGATGTACAAAAAGAACCCACTTAAGATTGTGGATGAAAAACAATATCAACAATATAAATGGCTGCTAAACATTGTATATTTACAACTATTGATAGAAACAAAACCTGCCAAAATTTTTATCTATGTTATGATCATAGTTTAAAAATGAAAGAAAGAATAATAACCCCAATTATCCAATGGAAACTAGATATGTAAAGAATAATTTTATAATAACACCTATGAAGAGAATAGATAAATGTTACCAGTCCCCCTTTATGGGATGGGTTCTTGGCTATCCTTAAACGTTTTCAACTTGTGTAGAGTCCCTCTCCTCTATAATGTGAAAACCCAACAAAAATATGGTGTGCAACAATGAAAATAATTAGAGTTACTGTTGTAGCTTATATTGTGCTTGAGATTTATTTATTAGTTATATCACTATCAGGAGTTAAAACTCAATAAAAATCCTTTATTTTCTTTACCCTTCCCAAAAATTCTAAAAGAAATGAAATATTTTGTTTATTATATACCGGCATCACTAAAGAAAGAATTGTAAAAGAATCAGCCCCGGAGTAGCCAAAGTTACTATACAAACAAATCAAGTCATTATGTAAACGGTTATATGGAGCTAGACCTTATATATATATATATATATATATATATATATATATATATATATATATATATATATATATATATATATATATATATATATATATATATATATATATATATATATATATATATATCTATCTATATATATATATATATATATATATGTGTGTGTGTGTGTATATTGAAACGAGAAAGAAATAAATGAATACATCTGATTTACAGAGGAAATAGGTGTTAAAATGTTAACATCGGACCCAAAATACTATAATTTATGTTTTATAAAGTTCGGTGGGTCCGAAGTTATATATATGTATATAGATTCGCTGATTGCAATTGTGATGGCTGGACCCGAAAGCATATATATTATGTTTTATGATTGCAACAGGTCCGTCATATCAATAGCATATTATATATATATATGTGTGTGTGTGTGTGTGTGTGTGTGTGGAAAGCATCGATTGCGATATGCGATGAGATTCCAGATCCGATGGAGTTATTAAATCAAGTTAATTCCTTTTCAGTTCCGGTGCTTTGCGTTAATTCCGTTATATAAAGGGAAAATCAGTGTTAAGGCTGAATTTGAAGAAAAGACAATTGGTTGGGTTTTTTGGTGTTTTGGTCAATTAAAATGTATCTGATACATGCATAAGCTCATGTTTATACAAATATAACACTGTGCATTATGATTAAGTGGATTAAGACATATATAGAGGAACTCGATAGTGGATTAACATAGCAAGTAAGAAATTATTGTCCTCTTCTAAATGCAATGGTATTCTGTTATTTTATGTTCTTTGAGGTGTCTTTAAACCTCTGTAAAATTCTGTAATAATTTTTTAATTCAGATTGTTAGGGAAACAATTTAGTAGTTTGATAGTTTCACAACTATTTCAAAACTGCATAAAAGGAGAAAATATTACAGAGAAAGGGTTGGTGGTTGGAATTTTGGAGAAACGGGAGATTAGGCCACTATATTCCTGATATCATCTTTGATTAATGAAAGAATCAGAAGTTTCCATGAGTTGTTGCATATAATTTTTCAAGCTTCTCTGTCATGCGTCATGCTATGTTTTCTTCTTTTCATGTATAGTAATGAAGCTACAGGTCTTTATTTGCTTATGTAGATAAAGTTAAAATTCCTTAAAAGAGTGCTCCTATACTTAAAGCCCTCACTTCCTTTCTAGGTTATAGATAATAGTTTTTGTGAAACACCAACATATTGTCTATGACTCAGCATACTATAACTTTTCCTTCAATCTTTCTTCATTCATCATTTATATCTAGCAACAAATTGCATTCTGAGATGTTCTGGTCATACATCTACTAAAGGGTTAAATACTAAGTTTCCAAGTCCTTCATTTAAAGACACAACATATATCTAAGTGAAAAATGAGTGACAGTAAATAATTTTTATTAATGTCTTAAGCACAATTTCCCTACAGCCAGGAAATTGGTTTCTTAAGGAACAACATTAATTGGCGCCGTTTCCGGGGAGAGAAGGCAAGAACAATTTTCCCTAGGTTCTTAAGATTTTCCTCTGGTTGTTCAGTGAGGAGGAAATACTTGGCTGTTTTGAATGAAAGCAATAAAAGGTGACTCCATTGCAACAAAGACCACAGACTGCAAAGTAATAGAATAAGAACACTTTTTCTTGATTCTTGAGAGTGACAAGTTTCAACAGTTAGTTGTACATTCACACCTGTGATTTTCATTTACAATATTGATTGGTGACTTCACTAGACTTTGAAGTTTTGTTTTCTGTGCTTTAATGGCTGTCCCTCCATTCTTAGTCCATAGATTTGATCCATTTGATTTTACTGGGATCACTAGCTATCCTCATGATATGCCTACATTTTCTGTGTGGAATGAATATCTTCCAAAATTCAGTAGAAAGGAATATGAAGATCCAACTCAACATCTCCAAGAGTTTTATGAATGCATGGAGTAGTAGGGCATCATTCATGAAGATGTGAAGATGAAGTTTTTCTTGTTTTCTTTAGACCTAGAAGCTAGGGCTTGGTTCAGGTCTCTGCCTCTTTCAAGCATTTCATCTTTAAAAGATTTCCATTCAGTACGCAATTCTTCTTACGGAGCTTATTATCCACATAAGCTTATTTTTGAAGGTTGTTGTGAATATTACGATGCTTAAAAGGCTCAAGATAATCTTGTTGATTAAACTAATGATTTGTTGATAATATATCAAGCATTCAGAGTTATGAGCAAGTCTCTGAAAGCGAGGAACTATCAGGTTCTCAAAATGATGCAGAGTGGGTTATAAAACAATTTTCTTCAATATTCTCCCAAGCAGAGAATGGATTGACTCTGTTCCAAGCAAATCAAGTGAGTATTCAGATAGAAGAAAGTTCAAGCATGCATCAAGAGTCTTTGCTCAACAGTTAAGAAGAGGAAGAAATGATTGAGTTACAAATAAATCCCCAGAGTTCCTATTTTGTTAAATTTGATGATCCTCCTATATATAACAAAAATGTTTTAAATGAGGAACATGATGAAGCTCTTCAAGTGCATCAGTTGGGTGTTGAACATACAGGAAGAAACCAGCAAGAGGGATATGTTGGACAGCAATATATTGAGCCATCTATCATAGCAAAAGAGGTTATCTCATGTAAAAAGGAAGTTGATAAAGAGGTTGTATACCATTGTATTGAAGAACACAATGATGCCCATGGATCAAAGGTAAATAATCTATTTGAAGTTGATCATATGTCGTATAGTAATGATAAAAAAAATTCTTTCTCCCTGAAGTTAGAATTACAAATTATTTTCAATCAAAGCTTAAAGATGAAAAGTGGAGACATGAAAGTGACATAGATCATTTTCTTAATTATGTTGCTGATTGCTTTGTTGAACATATTATCCCAATAAAAGGTTTAGTCGAACAGAGACCTTCAAACATGGGGAATTTATTTTTTGGAGCTAATAAAAAAAAAAAAAATTCTTATACTTTTGAAGATCATGTGGAAGATTACATGGAAGAGTTTATCAGCAGTCTACACATATCATTTTGTGGATATACTTCTAATTTTTGTTGTGAGTTGCTTTTATACATAGTTTATTTTTCATTCAAGATGAATTTTATTTTAAAAATTCACAGGAAAAATGGTTTAACATTATGCACTCAAATGCTAATCTGGTATCATTGGAAGATTGAATTTACCTGATTGAGGTCAGTCATGTACATACGTAGGGACTTGTACATAAATAAGCTCAGGTGTTGAGCATTTGGTTGCAGTTATTTAGTTTAATCATTAGTTGATGAATAAGGGTGACTTTCCCAATTGGAAATTGTTTTGCAGAGGCTTCAGAATTCAAGATTGTAAGTTTCCAGTTTTTTTAAACTTCAGGGTTTTCACAGTTTTGGACTCCATGCCCAACTAAGGCTACTGATCTATGATTCTTAATACTTTGCTATCAAAGTGCAAGCATCTTATCACTGTAGATATTGGCGTGGGATCACAGTACACAATTTTCACACAGTTAAGTTTGGAGAAGCAATATATGACTCCACGCCCAATGGATAAGGCATTGATCTTCGGTTCATAGTGCTTCTATGGCAAAATCACTATCCCCAGTTGGAGCTAGATGTTGTAGCTTATATTGTGCTTGAGGTTCATTTATCAGTTATATCACTATCAAGAGTTCAAACTCAATAAAACTCCTTTATTTTCATTACCCTTCTCGAAAATTCTAAAAGAAATGAAATATTTTGTTTATTATATACCAGCATTGCTAAAGAAAGAATTGTCAAAGAATTGGCCACGGAGTAGCCAAAGTTACTATACAAACAAATCAAATCATTATATAAATGGTTATATGGAGCTAGAAATAAAGGAATACATCAGATTTACAAAGGAAATAGGTGTTGAAGTCTTAACACCAAACCCGAAATACTATAAGTTATGCTTTATAAAGTTTGGTAGGTCCGCAGTTATATATATGTATATAGATCCGCCGATTGTGATTTATGATGGCAGACCCGAACATATCTATGTTATATTTAAAAGCTTGACGGGTCCTGTTGAGGGCCCCGAAATCGGGTCAACAACAAGGGGGATACCCACCCGGTCTGGAACCTAGTTGGCGGCTCCTTGCCCGTTTGGAGTAGCGGGTCTGACTGGGGGTAATGGGACCAGTTTCCCAATGTGAGGGGTGTGTGTGTGTGTAGAGTTTGATGGTATTGATCTAGGGGTATTTTAAGCTAATTTAATTCTAATTTCTAAACTAACTCTATGCTATTGTAATCTAATGAAAAACAATACATCTAATCTACACTAACCCGGGGTATTTTTCTTCTATTATGCGATCTAAAAACATTTCGAACAATAGCTGGTAATAAATATCATTCAGCTATCATAAGAATAGAAATCCACTAAGATAAACCATTCTGCATAAAAAGTTAGGCAAAACCGTTGTGAACAACATATCGCATAATTAGTTATTCATATGTCAAGCACAAATAAATGACTCCACCGTACAGAAGTGCCAAATGGTAATACACACATTCATACATTAACATATAAAGAACTCAGCTGCATATCACTTTAGGAATATAAGCAGAAATTAGTCAAGAGATAAAAGTACCATTTATGACTGATTTCACTAATAAACTTCAAGCAATAACGATTTATTTCTACTTGTTCTAATATCTGCTAAGAGTATAGAAGTGAAAAATCAGTAACAGACATTAAAATGCAAACATAAATAAATCTCGATCCATCCATTCATCAAAAACGCCCTCCGAGGGTGCAAAAGTGCATGTTCTGAGGACAAGTTTTTTGACAGATTTTCGGACCCTTCTCCAAATTCCATGAGAAGGGTTAAATACTACTAACTAATTAATCTTAATTACACAAATTTAGGGAACGGTTTCAAATGACCGCCCTTTTACTAAAATCAAATTTATTTCTAAAAATCAAATCTAATTTCTAACCGTTTCTGTATCTGCACCTTAGTGCTATAAGAAATGCAACGTTTGCCTGGGAAGAGTCGGCTTGCTGTCTTCTTCTTTCATTTGAGTGATAAAAGTGGAAACAACAAGAGCTGGCACCTCTTTCTGACAAACTAGAAGATATTTTCGAAAACCTTTCTCTAGCTGGGTGTATTCACTGTGCGTATACTTAGTAAAACCCAGGTTCCTTTAGAACTAATTTTTCTGTTGCTATTTCGGTTTCCGGTCGTGCGAATGACTCAATGAGTTAGGAGTCGCGTTGTCTGGACAATCCCCTGTATCAAGAATTGCTTCCGTTCTTTGTTCCAGGATTTTCTGGAGCGTCCTCCTTCTTTTACGTTTCTCTTTCTGCTTTACCCAGTCTGAGCTTCAAGATCTTTTGCAAACACGCTGCTTTTGTGCGCCTTTGACTCTGAGTCTTAGATAGTCTATTTTCATCAGCGCCTGTTGGGTGATATTCTGGAATCCGCAGTCCTGCTGCATGCGGCATCCATTTGCGGAGACATCTTCTCTCTGTTACCCCATTGGTGCTTTCCTCTTCTCCTTAGATGTTTCCTGCATATAGATTTATATCAGTTACATGTCTTGCAGTTTACACAAAGAAGAAGAGAAATGACGAAAACATTGACATGAAAGCATTAAGTTCTAATGAATGTGTAATCCTGACACTCATCATGATTTGACTCTTCGAAAAACGTGATACAATCATTCTTGGATACTCAAGCATGCGATCATTGATTTCCCTTAAGGTGCGCGCTCAATTTTGGGTTTACCGTTTATGTCAGAGAATTCTTGCGATGAGTCCTTTCTGTGATTGGAATCGCAGTATCGAGGACTGCGATGTCATTAAGTGTTATCGCAAATTGCCAATATCGCAGATCGCAGATCGCAGATTTTCATTCAGTTACTTATGCTGAATCAAGCGACGTTGCGATATTCGACGTCGCATATCGGCGATCGGCGATTCCTTAAGATTTTCTTTTTTAAGAGCGTTTTGAATGTATGCGACGCGATGAACTTCGCGTCGCTTCTTCGTAGCTTGTTTTTTTGCGCTTAGGAAACGTTTCACTTTCTTTTTGCGATGCGATCAAGCCTTAGGGAGTCTAAAACACAAAAACTTTAACAAAAATATTTTTTGGATTTTTTATTCAGGGTCCCCCCTTTGCTTGGTGTTATTGCGAATATCAAACAAAAGGGGGGGGGTTGTTGGTGACCACAACAATGGCGATTCACTGTGAAGAACCAGTTATCTCTGCTTTTCTATTGCATTTTCACTTCCAAAACAGAGAAATTTTCGTATGTCTAAATTTTGTTATGGACAGATAGAGTATATTACCCCTTATCCTGTCAATGATATTTCGTCACAACCTTTTTATTCCGATTGTCTGCTTCCTCTGGGTTAGTTCTTGCATTCATACCAGACATTACTCGGTCCTTTTTAAAGATAAAATAAGGTCTTCTCTGCGTACTGGCTTTCTAAAATATGCTCATTTGTCGTAGGTAGAGCCTCTACTGCCCACAAGCGTCCATAGCCTCGACAGGGTTACCATGTTATCTAGCAATGATCCTTTTTCCTGCTTGAGGTTATTTACAACATTTCAGAGAAAAATCCTTTTGGCACTTTTTTTTTTTTTATTCTCTAAAGAACAATGTCTTGGTTTGGTGGCCAAATTATGACACAGTCATTCACTTGATTTACACTTCTACTGAACAAGCTGGCTCGTGATGAGACCTCTTGTCTTTTGATTGCAACAATCTTGAGTCGTTGCCCTGTTTTGATAGACAGTATTGGCAAAGTCAGCAAGTTATAATATCTGTAATCATGATAAGCCGGCTCGTGATGAGACCTCTTATTCTTTGAGATATAGTGTTTTCTCGGATTGTTTCTCTAGATGCTGCGATTTCCCTCAGCAGGGAGGAAGTCATTGTTTTTCCTTAAGAAAGCTTTGGACGACAATAATAGAGTTTGAAAACAACAGTTTTACAGAGAATATTTATTTTATTATTGATGATACCTTTCATTATGTTGGCATAAAACAATATTTTACCAAAAGTTGCTTTCATCCAAGATTTTCGAAGTTGAAAATAACATCATATTCAGGTTAAAGCTAACTCTATTTGTCAATAATAAAAGTCAGATTTTTCGAAACGTTTTGCTATTTATACAAGTGAAAGTAAAATCTGATAGAGAAATGGTGTGCTCTTCAATGAATACTATTTATGATCATTCACAACTAGTCTTATTTATAAGAAAAGAAAAACAAAAATAAAACTAAAACTATCCTACAAAAAATAGAAGAATGATCTTCTATGGAAAATACATTTTGAGAATTTGTCCATTCACAGGCAGAGAATCTCTCCTGCCTGTTAAATCCTGCAACACAAAAGTCGATGGGCCTATGACCTCTACAATCTGAAAAGGACCAAGCCACAAATTCTTGAATTTCGTATGTTTGCCATTTTCTTCATGAGCCTTATCCCATTTTAAAACTAAATCTCCCATCTGAAAAAATTTTCTAGTCATTATGTTTGAGTCAAAAGAGGATTTTATTAGCGCTTGGTGGTGAGCATGGGTTTTCTTAGCTTGTTCTCGTCGTTCTTCTAGTTTGGTTATCTCCATTTGTCTTAATTGTAAGGAGGAAGTAGGTACTTCATCGATGTATTGAACTAAGGATAAAGAGGGGATGACTAAGTGAGTAGGAAGAACCGCATCTCTCCCATAAACTAAATTAAAGGGAGAAGTGCCGATAAAAGCTTTCTTTGTAATTCTATCTGCCCATAAGGCATTTACCAGCGCTTTGTGCCAATTCTTTTGGTTTTGGTCGACTGTCTTTTTAATAATCCTGATTAGGTTCTTGTTTCTTGATTCGGCCAACCCGTTACCTTGCGGATAGTAGTTGGCAGAATACTTCAGTTTGAACCCTCTTTTGAGCGCAAACTCAGTCATTGCATTTCCAGAAAAATATGATGCATTATCAAACATTAAGGCCGTTGGCAATCCGAACCTAGTGATGATAAACTGATCTATGAATTCAATAATGTTTTCAGAATTAGCTGTCTTGAGAGGAACTTCTTCTATCCATTTGGTAAAATAGTCAGTTGCCGTGAGGATATACCTATGATGTTTAGAAGAGTGAGGAACGATCTCACCTATTATGTCCAGGCCCCATTGACTGAACGATTTCTCAATGTTAATCGGCTGCAGTGGCATGGATGACTTCTTTTGTTTCCCTGCAGCAGTCTGGCAAACTTGGCATTTCCTTACGTAATTGTATGAGTCTTTGAACAGCATGGGCCAGTAATATCCTGCATGTAAGATTTTATGTGCGGTGGCTTCTCCAGCATAGTGCCCACCTGCTGGTCCATCGTGAAGTTCCTGCAAAACCTTTTCGGCTTCAGTTTTCTCAAGACATCTAAGAAGCACAAAATCGTAATTTCTTTTAAACAGAACATCATTTATGAGATGGTATTGTTTAGCTTTCAATCTCAGGGCTCTCTTCTTGGTGTGATCCAGGTGAAATGGAGCATACCCGTTCTTAAGAAAATAAATGGTGTCAGCATATAATGATTCTGCGTTGTTTAGGCTTACCTCATACGTGTTTACCTCTTCAGACGAGTTCTCAGGAATTTGCGATGCTCCAGCTAACATCTTGCAGAAGCCTTGACCTCTCATGATGTGTGCTGGCTTGATCTCAAGACCATATTCTTGTAAGGCAGTGATCCAATTCGCTCTCTTTTCGCCCACATCCTTCTGTATCAGGAGGTTTCTTACCGCTGGGAACGGTACTATGACTTTGGTATGTGCTTTTAGCAAGAAAGGTCTGAAATATTTGATTGCTTTGAAAACAACATATGCCTGTTTCTCCACGTCTGAATAATTGAGTTCAGCACCTTGTAAGTTTGAGCTAAAAAATGCGATTGGAGCTTCTGCCTTTTCTTGATTCGCTTGAGTTAAAATCGCAGCATAAGATTTCTCTGAGGCAAACGTGTATAAGATAAAAGGTTCTGAAAAATTTGGAGTTGCTAAAGATGGAGCGTTGATGATGGCTTGTTTGATCAAGTTGAATGCTTCATGCTCGTCTAGACCCCATTTAAAGTTTGAATTCTTTTTTATCATTTTTTGTAAAGGAGAAATAATACGTGAAAAATCCGGGACAAACCCTTTTACAAAATTGATCTGTCCCCGGAAAGATTGCATGGTCTTTTTGTTATGGGGCATGGATATCTCAGAAATTTCTTTGATTCTGTCAGGTTCAATGTGAATACCAAATTTTGACACTATGAATCCTAGCAATTTCCCTTCACTTAATGCGAAAAAAGATTTCTTCGGGTTAAGTGAGATCCCATACCTTAAACATCTTTGAAAGATTTGTTTCAAATATTTGAGGTGGTCGCTTCGGTTCTTGGAGTACACTGTTATATCGTCCAGGTAAATCACTACCAATTTATTGACTAAACCTTTAAATGCAATGTCCATGGCTCTTTGAAAGGTGGCGCCGGCATTGATCAGACCAAATGGCATCTTCCGATACACGTAGGTACCCCATTTGGTTCGGAAGGTGGTTTTTAACTGATCATTGGGATGTACCAGCACTTGATTGTATCCTGAAAATCCATCCAGAAAAGACATTAACTCTGAGCCTGCTACTGCCTGTAATATTTGCTCCATAGGTGGGAGGGGAAAATTGTCTTTCTGGCAGGCTTTGTTGAGATTCCGGAAGTCGATACAGATCCTAATATCTCTGTTTTTCTTTTTAACGGGTACCATATTGGATACCCATTTGGAATGTCTGACCGGGAAAATTATTCTGGCTCTCAACAACTTGTTCAACTTAGTCTTTATCTGATTTTCCAAGTTGGGGTGGATTTTCCTGAGCTTCTGTTGGACAGGTTTTTCATTGTCAATCATAGGGATAGTGTGTTGAATGATAGAAGTGTTGTAAGTCTTCAGCTCATCGTAATTCCAGGCAAAAACGTTTTTGTACTGTCTCAGAAGACGGATATATGCTGATTTTTCTTCAGGGGCTAGGCCCTGGCCTAGATTAACGTTCTGTGGCTTCTCAACGGTTCCTAGGTTCACGGATTCATAGTTCAGAGTTGAACTGTAGAGTTTGGCATTAGCTAACCTTTTGAACCGACTTTTCAAATCATATAGGTCTTCTAACTTGACCACCGATTTGGGTATAACATTATCAGTGCTACTTTGTTGTATTTGGTGATCATGACAGTCTTCGTCGATTATCTGGTTTGAGTAGGATCCTTCAGAGGTGAGGAAACTTACGATGTTTGGATCATTGTTGAATACTCTCTAGTTGGTGATGTTGTCAGGGATGGATGGTCTAAAGATTAATTCTATTGAGAATCTATCTGGACTGAAATCTTCGGAGGGAATAAGTCTAGAGGCTACGTTAGCTAACAGGTCTGCGCTTGCATTTTGGAGTCTCGGGATTGACGAAATATTGAATGCTATGAAATGTGCAGTCTGATCTTGTACTAAAGATTGATAGTGCTTGAAATGACTTGACAGGTAGTGTATGGTGTTACGTACCTGTTTGATGACAATCTCAGAATCTCCAAAGACTTGAAGATACTTAACGTTCAATCCGATTGCTTTGTATAGGCCTTGCACCAAGGCCTCGTATTCCGCTGTATTGTTTGTACAATCGAACTCAAGTCTGCATGTAAGCATGGTCTTATTTCCGTCTGGGCTAATTAGAACGCATCCTGCTCCTGCTCCCTCGTTGGACTTAGAGCCATCAAAATATAATTTCCAAAATAAAGATGTATTTACAGGGTTATCTAAAAAACTAACACATTTTGAATCATCAGTTTGGGAAAAGTTTTCTACTTGGGACAAAACTTAATTTTCCAAATAAGGTGATATATGAGCATTTAAATTTTCGAGGAAAGAATCTGCCGAGTAGTTGCCTATGATGTTGTTGTTGTATGTTATTGCTTCATTCTCTCCTTCCAGTTTCGTCACTATATATTTTTGGTGCAACTCTCGTTCAACCTTTATTTTATTTGGTTTACCATTGTAGGGTAACCACATGTGCGACTAGTCAGTTGAAAAGTATCCGTGGAGTTTTTCAAACCAGTCCCTGCTAAGAATCAAACCATAGAATTCAGGGATATCAGCTACTAAAATGTCGATCACCTGGCATACCTTGGGGTTAGACAACAATCTTATGGTCACTTGATTAAGTTCACCTATCACTTCAACTTGCGATCGATCAAGTTGAACTATGCGCACTGCGGATTTTTGCAGTTGAACATTCAATTTGGCACATATTGACCTGGGTAAAATATTGGTTGAAGCACCAGAATCAAACAAGAAATTGTGCACATTTTTATTGAAAATTTCATAAGTGAGGAGAAAAGGAGGAGTATGAGATCTAGATCTTCCTCCAATTAAGGCGATGTCGTTTGGATCAATCTTATTGATCATGTTGATTGGAGGTCTTCCCACATTGTGGGAAGCTACAGCCGTAGGTAAAGGTGTAGTAGGCACGGCATGTAATTCTTTCATCATTATTTTTTGTTGATGTTTCAATTTTCTCAACTCGTAAAGGGTGATATTAGCCCTAGTCTTTTTCATGTCATCGATGATGTTATACTCCATTTCATCCAACACTATCAGCGTTCTTGATGGAGGCGATTGGTCTGATTGGAGTGGGCTAAATTGGGTCGCTCTGGTGATTGTTTTCTTTGTTGCGACCTTATCTTTTGCTGCAGGGCTTGCGCCCTTCTGTTTAGGGGTAGTTTGGGGAGGATCAAGTTGATTTTTGCTTCGTGTGCTAACCGGAAATGCTTCTTGATCCTATTCTTGTGGGAGGATGAAATCCCACATTCCTTGTAGTTCCACCACTTCTTCATCGTTGGTCTATGCTTCGATGGTATTCTCTTCTTCTTCTTCTTCAGATTCAACGTTTGAGACAGCGTTGGGTGGCTTCGTGTCCATGGGAGGGTTTCTTTTAAAAGTCCTGAAAGGATTTTTTGAAGACATTTCTGCTACTTGTTTTCTTATATCAATCATCCCATTGGACATGGCCTTTAATACTTTTTGTAATCCTTCCATATCGAAAGGATCTTTCTTTTGTTTCTTCTTGGTGTCTTCTTTGAAAGAGATTTTCTTAGATTTACGTTCTTCAATTGCAGATCTCTTTTCAAGGGCTACTACGCGTTTTTCAACTGCTAACGCCTCTGTTAAGTTTTCAACTAAGGTTGTCTTGCTTGCCCTATCTACGAAGATGGCCAAGTTTGATCGTAAGGTCATAATATACCATTCACATCTTACTTCCTCGCTAGGTTGAGAAGCAGCGGGGATTTTGTTGAGGATCTTATTGAACCATAAATTGAAATCTTTAATGGGTTCTCTAGCCTCAGCTTTAAGATTGGATAAGTCGTTGATCAATGTCGTTGTTGATCTATCATCACCGAACTTGGTTAGAAATTGACTTTGAAAAATGTCCCATCTCGTGATAGATCCGGAAGGTAACGAAAAGTACCATGACCTGGCTGTTCCTTGCATTGTATAGGGAAAAAGCCGGACAACAGCATCTTCGTTGGTAACTCCGTTGAGATTAATAGAAAGCATGAAATTATTGATATGTTCTTCAGCTAGCATGGCTGTTTCTGGATTGAATTTAGGTAGCCATTTCTCAGGATGGGCCGGTATTGGACTCAGGGGTGGAGGCATTAAAACCGCCCCAGGGTTGTTCCATGGAGACTGGGCCATCGTTGAGCTGCTAGTTAATAGAAGTGCAGAAGATGATCTCTGATGCTGAGAAGATGGAGATATTATGATCTTCGATGATCGCGGAGGAAGGGTTGCGGAAGATGGATGAGTGATCTGGGGTGAAGATGTGGGTGGCTGACTTCGCGGTGAGGGAGTTGAAATGGACGAGGTAGATGAAAGAGTCTCTCTGTCAGACTCTGGAAGTGCTTTCCTTGCTCTTTTCCTAGTGGGGAGAGGGATTTCAGTTGGCTGGATGCCAAACTTTTCACTCTTCAATCTTGTCAGGGGATGAGCAGGATTGTACTGCGAAGTCACGCTGCCTTTAGATTTATCAGACCTCTGAGTAAAAATAGAGAATCCCTAGAGTTTACGAATCAAACTTTGAAGTTCAGGGGGATCAATGATAAGTTGGTCTGATATATTAGGGTGTGTAGTAGCGGTGGATGCCCGAGCGACTTCTAGCTCCGAGTTTAATCGTACCGGAGAAGTCGGGGGAGTTGGTGAGGGTGATTTTCTCTCATAATGGTATTTAGATTTTGATTTATGCGCCATTCATAGCTCGACCCCTCCTTCTAGCGCCAAATATGTTGAGGGCCCCGAAATCGGGTCCAAAACAAGGGGGATACCCACCCGGGTCGGAACCTGGTTGGCGGCTCCTTGCCCGTTTGGAGTAGCGGGTCCGACTGGGGGTAATGGGACCAGCTTCCCAATGTGAGGGGTGTGTGTGTGTGTAGAGTTTGATGGTATTGGTCTAGGGGTATTTTAAGCTAATTTAATTCTAACTTCTAAACTAACTCTATGCTATTGTAATCTAATGAAAAACAATACATCTAATCTATGCTAACCCAGGGTATTTTTCTTCTATTATGTGATCTAAAAATATTTCGAACAATAGCTGGTAATAAAGATCATTCAGCTATCATAAGAATAGAAATCCATTAAGATAAACCATTCTGCATAAAAAGTTAGGCAAAAAAGTTGCGAACATCATATCGCATAATTAGTTATTCATATGTCAAGCACAAATAAATGACTCCACCGGACAGAAGTGCCAAATGGTAATACACACATTCATACATTAACATATAAAGAACTCAGCTGCATATCACTTTAGGAATATAAGCAGAAATTAGTCAAGAGATAAAAGTACCATTTATGACTGATTTCACTAATAAACTTCAAGCAATAACGATTTATTTCTACTTGTTCTAATATCTGCTAAGAGTACAAAAGTGCAACATCAGTAACAGACATTAAAATGCAAACATAAATAAATCTCGATCCATTCATTCATCAAAAACCCCCTGCGAGGGTGCAAAAGTGCATGTTCTGAGGACAAGTTTTTTGACAGATTTCCAGACCCTTCTCCAAATGCCATGAGAAGGGTTAAATACTACTAACTAATTAATCTTAATTACACAAATTTAGGGAACGGCTTCAAATGACCGCCCTTTTACTAAAAGAAAATTTATTTCTAAAAATCAAATCTAATTTCTAAGCGTTTCTGTATCTGCTCCTTAGTGCTGTAAGCAATGCAACGTTTGCCTGGGAAGAGTCGGCTGGCTGTCTTCTTCTTTCGTTTGAGTGATAAAAGTGGAAACAACAAGAGCTGGCACCTCTTTCTGACACACTAGAAGATATTTTCGAAAACCTTTCTCTAGCTGGGTGTATTCGCTGTGCGTATACTTAGTACAACTTAGGTTCCTTTCGAACTGATTTTGCTGTTGCTATTTCGGTTTCCGGTCGTGCGAATGACTCAATGAGTTAGGAGTCGCTTTTTTTGGACAATCCCCTGTATCGAGAATTGCTTCCGTTCTTTGTTCCAGGCTTTTCTGGAGCGTCCTCCTTCTTTTGTGTTTCTCTTTCTACTTTACCCAGTCTGAGCTTCAAGATCTTTTGCAAACACACTGCTTTTGTGCGCCTTTGACTCTGAGTCTTAGATAGTCTATTTTCATCACCGCCTGTTGGGTGATATTCTGGAATCCGCAGTCCTGCTGCATGCGGCATCCATTTGTGGAGGCATCTTCTCTCTGTTACCCCATTGGCGCTTTCCTCTTTTCCTTAGACGTTTCCTACATATAGATTTATATCAGTTACATGTCTTGCAGTTTACGCAAAGAAGAAGAGAAATGACGAAAAGATTGACATGAAAGCATTAATTTCTAATGAATGCGTAATCCTGACACTCATCATGATTTGACTCTTCGAAAAACGCGATACAATCATTCTTGGATACTCAAGCATGCGATCATTAATTTCCCTTAAGGTGTGCGCTCAATTTTGGGTTTACCGTTTATGTCGGAGAATTCTTGCGATGAGTCCTTTCTGCGATTGGAATCGCAGTATCGAGGACTGCGACGTCATTAAGTGTTATCGCAAATTGCCAATATCGCAGATCGCAGATCATTGATATCACAGATCACAGATCGCAGATTTTCATTCAGTTACTTATGATGTTTCAAGCGACGTTGCGAAATGCGACGTCGCATATCGGTGATTGGCGATTCCTTAAGATTTTCTTTCTTAAGAGCGCTTTGAATGTATGCGACGCGATGAACTTCGCGCCGCTTCTTCGTAGCTTGTTTTTTTGCGCTTAGGAAATGCTTCACTTTCTTTTTGCGATGCGATCAAGCCTTAGGGAGTCTAAAACACAAAAAAATTAACAAAAATATTTTATGGATTTTTTATTCAGGGTCCCCCCTTTGCTTGGTGTTATTGTTAATATCAAACAAAAGGGGGGGGGGGGGGGGGGGGTTTGGTGACCACAACAGGTCCATAAAACGCTGAATACATATGTTGGTTCATTCACCGATTGCCGATTGCAATTCACGATAGTCGGACCCGAAAGGTATATACATCGTGGTTTTAAGTCCCGTCGGGTCCGCCATATCAAAAAGTCCTTCATATACATTATGATTATGCATTTTTATATATTTCTATTATAAAGGGATTATAATAGAAATAAGCACTGATTGCGATATGGGTAAGCCAAAGCTGATATAATATATATTGTGTTTTATAATTCTGTTGGGTTTGCAAAGCCTTTATGCATATAGAGGTTGGTTCCGCTGATTGCGATTGTGATGGCCGGACCCGAAAGCATATATATTACATTTTATAATTGCGACGGGTCCGTCATATCAGTAACATATTGTGTGTATATGTACACACACACACACACACACACACACATATATATATATATATATATATATATATATATATATATATATATATATATATACATATATATATATATATATATATATATGGGAAGCACCGATTGCGATATGCAATGAGATTCCAGATCCGATGGAGTTATTAAATCAGGTTAATTCCTTTTCAGTTCCGGTGCTTTGCGTTAATTCCATTATATAAAGGGAAAATCAGTGTTAAGGTTGAATCTGAAGAAAAGGAAATTGGTTGGGTTTTTTGGTGTTTTGGCCAATTAAAATGTATTCGATACATGCATAAGCTCAAGTTTATACAAATCTAACACAATGCATTATGATTAAAGTAGATTAAGACATATATAGAGGAACTCGACAACGGATTAAGAGAGCAAGTAAGTAATTATTTTCCTCTTCTAAATTTAGTTGTTTTCTGTTATTTTACGTTCTTTGAGGTGTCTTTAAACCTCTATAAAGTTCTGTAATAATATTTTAATTCAAATAGTTCGGGAAGCAGTTTAGTAGTTTGGTAGTTTCACAACTGTTTCGCAAATGTATAAAAGAAGAAAATTTTACAAAGAAAGGGTTGGTGGTTGGAATTTTGGAGAACTCGAAGACTAGGCCACTATATCCCTGACATCATCATTGATTAATGAAAGAATCAGAAGTCTCCATGAGTTATTGCATATAATTTTGTAAGCTTCTCTGTCATGTGTCATGCTATGTTTTCTTCTTTTCAAGTATAGTAATGAAGTTTCATTTCTTTATTTGCTTATGTAGATAAAGTTAAAATTCCTTAAAAGAGTGCTCCTATACTTGAAGCCCTCACTTCCTTTATAAGTTATAGATAATATAGTTTGTGCGAAAGACCAACATATTCTTTATGACTCAGTTCTCATTTACATAATTCTTCTAAGTGATGGTTAGTAGTTTCTGTGAAAGATCAACATACTATCTTTAACTTTTCCTTCAAGCTTTCCTCATTCATCATTTATATCTAGCAACAAATGGCATTCTATGATGTTCTGGTCATACATGTACTAAAGGGTTAAAGACCAAGTTTCCAAGTTCTTCATTTAAAGAAACAACATATATCTAAGTGACAAATAAGTGAAAGTAAATAATATTTATTAATGTCTTAAGCACAATTTCCCTACAGTTAGGAAATTGGTTTCTTAAGGAACAATAGTTACAATAGTGAGTGCAACAATGAAAATGATCAAAAGTGAATAATGAATAGAAAACCCTTCTATTTATAAAAAAAATATTGAGTTATCCTCGAATAATGAGCAATAATAAAATATTATTGATCCCATTCTTGGAATAACCACTTGGAATATTTTATCATATTTGTTTAGGAGGGAAAAAGTATTTAAACTTTTATTCAGAAATAATAAATAAATAAATGACTTATTTATCATCTCAATGAATTAGTTATGGAATAATAAACAAATAGGGATTTATTTAATTATTCCTAAGGGTTTTAGTCAAATTTAACAAAGAATAATAATTAATTAGTGATTAATTAAATATTCTTAGAGAAAAATAAGAAAAATAATGATTTATTTGTTTATTTTTCATGATTAGGTCAAATTTGACAAGGAATAATAATAAAACAATGGTTTAATTAATTATTCCTATAAGAAAATAGAATAAATAGTGATTTATTTAATTATTATTCATGGGTTTAACTATAAATTACTTAACAAAGGTGATTTATTAAGTAATTCCCCACACCGAAAGCAATTTTACTATGGTAAAATTGGCTTTACATGGTGTACTTCGATCCATCAAGTAAGTTAGGCTAGATGATCAATTGTTTGGTGATAATATCAATTAACACTACTTCCTTGCGCTTTTTAGATTTTCTTGTGTGAAGCCCTTCTTGGGTAGCATCAATTGCTTCATAAATTTTCTATCTCTAAGAAATCCAAACTTATCTAGAGAAATGGCATTTGTGATAATTATTTTGAATTATGGAGGCTAGAATATTTGAAACAACTTTGTACACACAGTTGCACAAAGAGATGAGTCTGAATTATGCAAAGGATTATGGCCTATCTTTCTTTGGAAGTAGGGCACAATGAAGCTTGAATTTAGGGAGCTTGATACCTGACCTAAGATTTTAACCTCCTCTATTACTCTTAAAATCTTCTTCAACTAACTCATAGAAGCCCATAAATAACTCTACCATCCATCTAGCCTATATTTATTTTAAATCAACACACAATGGAGTTTGAGTTAAGGGATCTCAACACTTAGCTTGCATTTTGAATCTCCTCTATTACTATTAAAATATTTTCTTCAAACAAATCATAGAAGCACATAAAAAACTCTACCATCTATCCATCAGGCCCAAGGATTTTATCAGTTTGAAAAGCTGCTAGAACCAATTGAAGTTCCTCCTGCAATACTTCTTACATTAACATCTGATTATCCTCTTTTGAGTAAAAAATTGGTAAGAAAACAAAAAATTTAAAAACTTCTAGGTTCCTTGAAAAGAGATTGAAAGTATGACTTCCTAACCCCAGCTATTCCTGAAAATTTATTGACCTTCACACCCTCTTGGTTTATTATCTCCCAAATCGTATTCTGTCTTTTCCTGTGGTTGAAAAAATTATTGAAGAGTTTTGATTGTGATTTATATGTCTATTATTGAAGAATTTGGAGTGTGATTTATATGTCTCCCCTGTTGCCCATGCAACAACAATTGCAACAAAAATACAAATATCAAACCATATCATATTTCAAGAAGAGACTAACACAAGAAAGCTTGAAAAATTGACCCCGATACTTGTAAAATACTTATAAAACCTCAATAATCAGTCAAGATTTTTCGGAAGTAGTATTTATAGGGTTCTCTCAAATTCTAATCTCATTCTTATTTAGTAAGAGAATAATATATATTTCTTAGCATTCCAAATTCATCTTCTTGCTTATAATAAGAGTATGCACGCAATGGTAGTTTGTAATTCTTGTCTCGAATGCTTTTATTAGATTTATACCATGGATCTGTGCAATGAAGATATGAGATTTTGAATCAATTGTGTACACAAATCTTGTAGGGTACTGATTTCCATTTAGGTAGTGGTTATTGAAATACCTAAAGTATTTTCATGGCCTTAATTATACTTTTGACACCAATGCCGGCAAAACGTCTTCTATGCCTATGAATGCATATGCTTCTTTTCCTTAACATATGATTCTTGAAATCAAGCACACTCCTGAAGTCATGTCTTGTTCTTTACTCCCTCTCGTATGGAATTTTATGGAGTGTCTTGTTCTTGACTTCCTCTCGTATGAAATTTTGTGGAGCTACATAAAACGTTTATCAGAGAGCATGAATTTAGATGGTTGGATCACATCTCCCAAAATGATCAATATACACCATTTGAAAATCAAGAACAAAAGGATTTGACAGGGTTGTCTCTAATCCCAATAGAGATTGGGAGAAAGTTGGCAATAATGTGTTTTTGACTTTTTAAGTTTTGTACCATTTATCCAAATTTTAGTTATAGCTATTGCATAATTCCTCACATAATCGCAAATTATCCTTTGGAAAGGGGCGTGTGGACTCATAAGAGACATGCATGATGCACTAGATAGTGTTGAGCCTCCGTTTTGCCCAGATTTTCATGATTTTACTAAACAATTTTATGCCTGTACTAAGTGTCTATAATCATTATTATTATTTTTATGCATTATTAAGTTATTATTTAGAGGCATTTAGAGCTGACAGTTGTTTATCTATGAACCCTTCTTGTTTTGTTAATTTGTAGAGTATTTAATGTGAAACTATCATTAATGTTAGGCTCTTTTGTGGTAGGTGCTAACAGTTCCTGTACTAGCAGTTCTTGTACCAATTGTTCCTATATCAGCAGCATAAGAGCTACTAATGCTGCTGGATTTGATAGCTTGGCATGGACCTTGAAATTCCCCAGGAGAAGTCCTTCTTAACATTTACTTGCTCATAGAGGTAACAAGAAATTGCCACATCCATTGGAGTGCAAGATTCTTCTCAAACTACTGTTTAAAACAGAGTTGATCATGTTTTCATGCATATGCCAACAAGCCTTGGTCCTACATTCACCTTCATGTATCATGCAATGTTCCTGCACCACGCAATGAATTCCTACACCAATTCAAATTTTACAACATTCCTACACAAATTCAATTCTATAGCAACATTCCTATACCAATTTGGGGCTTTCATACATTGACACATTTCTGGGAAAATATGAAAGAGGTTTTAGTTAAAAATGTTGTTTGAACACTTCCACATGAGTCAAGATACATTCAGATCATATGGACTTATATTTAGGGAATAATTAATGCTTCAACCCCGAATTTGTAGTAGTTTTCAGACTACCAACTTCCTCCTCGATTTCGGTGCAGGTGAAGGAAAATAGAGAAATTTTGGAACATGGGGTTTCTTCCTAGTATAGCAAGTGGACTAAGCCTAAAATAGATTTATAAAATTCATCACGGTTTGGGAGATACGAAGAGTTCTTTGGAGGAAGTTTGTTAAAAATACCAATTTTTCCAAAATTCAAGAAAACGCCCAGATTTGGGAAATTCATATCAAATCTTCATTCTTTCAGTAGGAAAATGGTTTTTTTGATATTCGTTTTTATGCGAATTAGTTGGGATTCAATACCCATGTTGTTTTCTAAGGAAATTATCATGTAAAAATATTATAGAAGGAAGGAGTTATGCAGGTGAGAGGGGATGGTATTTTGTAAATCGCATTTCATTACAGAAGAGGGTTCGATTCTGATTTTGTATGGAAGGAGGAGCTTGCATGCCCAATGGGATGATCTCTGGAGGGGACCACTAGAGCTCGGCACTACATTGTACAACAATTATGTAACATGACTTTGTGATTAATATATATTCTGGAATTCTATTTACATTTATGTTTCTTCTGAATCTACTAGCACTATGATTTAATCGCTGCAAGGGAATGAGCTGGGTGTTTGGGCCCACCAGCCAATCCGTTGCCCCATTCCTCTTACATGTTGTTTTGATAGATGCATGGTGTTCAAGTGTGATTTGATACAATTTTGCAATCTTATTCCATAATTCTATTTTATGCTTTGATTACTTGATTTGTAATTCCATTCCATTGCTCTGGACATTTGAAGTTAATGATATTGTTAAGAATTTTTATGACTGAAGGATATTATGGTTTACTAAGAATTTTGGTTGATTAAACTCATGACTACCTTAAAACTATTTGAGATACGAAATTGATTCCTGCACTATGAAGAGAAACATTCATTCTTGAAATTTTAATAATTAAATTCCAGGATCAGCATAAGGAAAGATTATCATATTGTTTTATTGGCAAGTGAATTGTTCACAAGAATTCTTGGAATGTTTTAAGGTTAAAAGTTTATATCCATTCATCATAATTGATTGCTACTTCAGGACGATATACTCAATGCGGTAACATAACACACTTTCGGTACAAGAACATCATTTTAGTACAGGAACAACGTTCCAATGTAGGAATGCTGTTGCGGTGTGGGAACGATGATTTGGGCCACGAATGAAAACTTCTAACAAAAACAAATGCACACTTTCCTTAAACTTGAATACTGAATCATTTCTAGAGAAGCAGTATAATGTAGATCTCTTTTAAAACCTTTCAATGGTTTCATTAGATTAATTGGAAAGAAGTTGCCTTATGTTTTATTTCATGCTTTTCATCTTTGCAATATAGCAATAATATTTTAAGAGGATTTTTCTTTCTTTATTTCTTGAATCCCTTTCTTTTGAATGGGGCGTACATTCCCTTGTCCCTTGGACAACTGAGGAAGACTTATTGCAGCAATGAAGTCAACCCAGAAGAGGAACTAGAAGTAGATTCCCGGAGTGTGTTTACTTTACTTTCGAAAAGTCTTGTTCCTTTTTCCCGAATGATGTTTATTTTGAATTTCTTACAAAATCTTGATTTTTATTTGACAGATCCCTAAGGTTGTATTCTGGAATATATTATGCTATGCCTCTAAGTTTACTTACCTAGATTGAAAAATTAAATTTTGGTGTAAATATTGCATTTATGCCACCCGACGTTTTGGCATCGTTTTCGGAGAGGCATTGTAGGATAAGGCCTCATGATTTGTCATGCTTTTCCCTTTCCTTCGTAATTGAATTTTTAGATTAATGAGATTCCCCTTGCTTATTAAGAATACTGGACGACATTCCCAGAGAGCTCACAAGCTAAATTTTCCTTTCTGCAAATGAGTGATTTCCTTTACTTCAAAGTGTGATGCCTAATTTGTTTCATTTACTACAATTTAGTTCTTATGACTAATTTTTGTTTATGCAAAATGTGATGCTTGATTTATTGCAACTGAGTTTTTTATGAGAAATTCCTTTTACTGCAAAGTGTGTTACTTATTTTCTTTCGCAATATACATTATTTAATTTCCGCAAGTGTGATTTCCTTAGTTTACAATCTTGGTTTGTTATTTTTGCTGCAATTTATCTTTTGAGTTTTTTAGGTGCTAAAAGAACCCCCTACTCTCAATCTAGTTGCTGACAAGAAAGTCTAGCTAACAGGAAAACACTAGGAAGTGTGATGTTATTCAAAGAAATATCTCAAATTCTGGCAGAAGATGGGGTCTCTGCTTCATAGAAAGAACATATCTTGGCATCAATTATAAATTGGTGTACTCCTTTGGAATAAGAGAATCATGAAGAACCAGAAGATCTTCCTAGGGAGACTGAGAAGTTATGGATCATGCTTGATGAGGAGAAGCCATTAGAATCAGAGATTGAAGAACACCAACCTGATCCAGCCTGCACTTTAGAGGATGAAAAAAGAAAATTGGAGGATTTTCATGATGTAGGAGATGTTTCCCATGAATCAAATGACCAAGAGTATATGGATCCCATATAATCTTGGTTTCAGATGACTATTAGTATTCATCCCTCCCTTATCATTCAACAATTTTTAGCATCACATCAGTTAATGCAGTTGGTACCTCATGTTCTGGTATTTTCTCATATATACTTTCTAAATTTGAACAGGAATATGATTATCCTCTTGTTGTGCACTTGGTTGCACTGGAAATCCTCCTATCCTTAAAACAGAGTCTTCCACTTCTTAGGGTAGAGTAGGGTAGAAGAACAAAGAAATGCCATGAATATTTTTTTTACAACAACGCTATTAGGGTTTTGACTTCCAAAGCATAGACACTGAAACTACTTTTTATCCACATTGGTTTTTCACACACACATCTGTGACAAATCTTGTTGAGTATGATTCACTCTTATACCTCATGATTTTGCGAAAGTAACCATGATTAACCACTCTAATGAAGTTGTCATCTGAGATATATATTTTCAGTTTCCCTTACAATGTACTATTGGAGATCCCGCTATGATGGACCACTCTTGTAAAGATCATAATAACCCATTCTGAGAACACTAGCATTATTAACTTAAAGAATCTTTGAGTCATTATCTAGGATATTTTTAATAAGACTTTAGGGTAGGGGAACTAGCCTATAATGATTCATCATTAAAACCTTTTCACGACATCTTGTACTCTTAAGGAGTAGATCTACCTCGCCACTTATTAAGTAACATTTGAAGTTAACTACAATCAAAATTTATAAAAGATTTAGGGGAGGATAGGAGGTCTCGTGATGAGCCGACCTACCACGATCATGGGACCTAACATGCATGGCATTACTATGTTGGTCACCAAGCTAGAGTAATGGCTTTCAGCTGGAAAGATGGAAGACATGAGGTCTCATCACGAGCCGGCCTATTCATCTATGTTACTTCTTGTGAGTGGCACTGCCATTAGCTAGTTACCAAGCCAGGACAGTGGCCTTCATCTAATTTTTAAAATTAAATAAGATATCTTTGAATCTATATCTAGTAAGTGGGACACAGGCATTTCACTGGGTTAAAAGATATCCTGCCGAGGATATAGACGCTTATGGGTAGCAAGGCCCTGTCTGTGGTATTAAAGTTAATTGCATACTAATATTTACTCAGTTATCTTTCTCTTTCCATAAAAATCGGCATTTTATTTCTTACATAATGGTTTTGATATGATTTAAGCATGATGCTCTGAGTTTTATCTCTCAAAAATTAGGAATCTTCAATGGTGTGGTACCCTTAGTGGAGGTAATTCTTTGTATAGGATTTAGAAGAAATTCCGTTTTGCATCTAGATGACAACAAAATTTAGAGTTTTCAATGAAGAGGTTGCTGACTGGTCTATGAAGGTGTCATACCGTTCTATTTTTATTTCCCTTTTCCGTTATCATATTTCACCTCAATTCTTTATGGTATTTAGAGTGATGAATTACTCAACACTATGTTGATGGAAAATAATATGTGTTGATTGTGGCTACCACTAAATAAGCACTACATGACCTAGGTACAAGACTGTTATAGTAGGTGCAGGAATCTTGTGGTATTATTTTTGAAATTGCACCTTTTTAGCAAAAAATTGACTTTTTTTTTTATCATGAATTGTTAATAAGACTCTGGGTAGAAATAAGAGCTCTGAAATCTATGACAAGCACAAAGTTCATTTGAAAAATGATAGTAGGTATGTGTTGTCTATCATAAAGGTTCATTACTCTTTTTCCATAATGTATGGTACAAAGCATTTCTTTCCTGTACCTAATATTGTTGCAATTTTATCATTCTTGCACTCGATACTTTCATAAGGGTTGTAACATGGTTTTAGTTGGCACTGTAATAGTGATGTTATAGACTTGATGAATTCCTTAAAAATGATGACATATCATCATATCTTAATATTTCCTTGCTAAGATTTTTGCTGTTTTTTTTTATCGGGAAGCATCTTTAAACATCCCCCCTACCTTCTTCCATGGTTTTATAATCTTATAATTAGGATTGCATGAGGACATGCAAGAAGGTCAGTGTGGGGGAGTGTTGAGCCTCCATTTTGTCCAGATTTTCATGATTTTACTAAATAATTTTAAGTCTGTACTAAGTCTCTATAACCATTATTATCCTTTTTACACATTATTAAGTTATTATTTAGAGGCATTTAGAGCTTACAGTTGTTTATGTATGAACTCTTCTTGTTTTTTTAATTTGAAGGGTATTTAATGTTAAATTGTCATTAATGTTAAGTTTTTTTGTGGCAGGTGCTAATAGTTCTTGTACTAGTAGTTCTTATACCAACTGTTCCTGTACCAGCACTACAAGAGATACTAATGCTGTTGGATTTGCTAGCTTGGCATGGACCTTGAAATTCCTCAACAGAAGTAGTGCTTAACATTACTTACTCGTAGATGTAACAAGAAATTGCCACATCCATTGCAGTACAAGATTCTTCTCAACCTACTCTTTAAAACTGATTTGATCATGTTTTTATGCATATGCCAACAAGCCTTGGTCTTGCATTCACCTTCCTGATCATACAACGTTCTTGCACCACGTATCAAATTACTACACCAATTCAAATTTTACAGCATTCTGGCACCAATTCAATTCTACAACAATATTCCTGCACGAATTTGGGGGCTTTCATACATTGACACATTTCTAGGAAAATATGAAAGAGGTTTTTGTTAAAAATTTTGTTTGGACACTTCCACATGAGTGAAGATACACCCAAGTCATACGGAATTATATTTAGGGAATAATTAATGCTTCAACCCTGAATTCACATCAATTTCTAGACTTCCAACGTCATCCTCGATTTATGTGCAGGTGAAGGTGAATAGATAAATTCAGGAACATGGGTTTTTGTCCTAGTATAGAAAATTGACTAACACTCAAATAAATTTCTAAAATTCATAACGGTTTTGGAGATACGAAGAGTTATTTGGAGGTATTTTGTTAAAAATACCAAATTTTTCCAGAATTCCAGAAAATGCCCAGATTTGGGATATTTGTATAAATTATTCATTTTTTCAATAGGGCAATAGTTGTGTTGATATTATATTTGATGAGAATTAGTTGGGATTCAATCTCCATGTTGTTTTCTAAGGAAATTATCATGTAAAAATATTATAAAAGGAAGGATTTATGTACTCATGGCCTAGGGCAACCCCTCCTTCCAGACCTGGTCCTAAAATTTAAAAAACAATGTTTTATCCCTTATACGCGACATTTCCCTGAGTTAAACGCGTGTATACGCGGGTCTATGTATATCCAACCCGCATGTATGTATTAAAACACTTAAAAAAATATAAAACTCCTTATTTTCGGGCGGAGATCGCGAGTTTTACCTGCTGATCACTTGTTAGTGCCCGTGGCCCAACTGTTTCCAACCAACTCCTAACTAAAAAACTACTTTGGAGATGGTATAAAAAGACCTCAAAGGGAAGGCCTAAAGGAGGAGAGAAGAGAGAGAAAGGTTATTATGTTGTGATTTTTCCCTTGATCAGGTCTGAAGTCCCTTGTGCCTTCTGCACTTCCCCCATTTTGTACAGGAAACCTTTGTTTCCTTGTGTGTTGATGTTCATCCACCATTTATGACATCATGGAGAGAGTCATGGAAGGAGTTTGTTAGGGGCTTGAGGCTGGAACGGATCCGGAAGGAAGCTTTGCTTGGAGCCTGCTGAAGGTGACTCAGGTGAAAATATTCCTTTTTATGTACTTTATTTGTCTATAATAAAAGAAACACATGTCTTGGTTCCCGAAATGAATCTTCTTTATGTTAATGATATTCATGTTTAGAATTCATATGTAAATGGTTGTTTGGATTTCATAACTAACTACCTTTCTTTATAACATAAAGATTGTTTCTTTATAAGATGTTGTCCATGTACTGCTGTGTTCTTTGAATTGTTTGTTTTGCAGGACAAAAGAGAAGAAGGGAACTCCAAGAAGGGTTTGGACCCTGAGGGCCTTCTAAAACATAGGACCAAAGGTATGTACCCTTATCATAAAATTTGCTTACAATAGCATAATGACTGTGTGAATGTATGTTTCTTTGAATAGATAACTTTCAGTCTGCTAGGGTTTCAACCCAAAAAGCCCTAGGGGAACATTTCCCTCTATCAGAATTGGCGGCTCCACTGGGGACAACACTCTTGCTGTTCCTAGTTTGGGTGTTTTTCAAGCCAATCAGGGCTCAGCTACCTTGTTTGCTTGCTGTTACTGTCTGGCCTATTCTTGAACTTTAAGCTTTGCCAGTTTCTTCAATTTGTTTTTTTATTTTTCTTGAAGCTTTTCATATACGTTGTTTTTATTAGATACAGAGGCGTATATACGCTTGTTTCTTTGAGTGAAACCATGTATATGCAGGTTTCCTCAGATACAGTCACGTATACATGCAATCTGTACTTCAGTACAGTCGGATATATATTGTAATTTTCAAGATTTATAAATCTTTTTAGTCTCTTAAGGTTTTTCTGGTGGCTTGAGTCAGTTTGAAACAGTCATTTTCCAGTATCATTTATTTGTTATACAGTGAACATCTTGTTCTGAATTCTCTCTGATTATAAGGAGTAATGGTCTTGTTTTTTGTTGATTGCAAGCGTCATCGTTTTTTGCTAAAGCACGCAAGATTTCTTGCTAGGAATCTTGGCTGCTCTGTTTCAGCAGGGTAGGAAGATTGATCACAATTTTTGTGTTAATCTTGCTTTTGGTGACTTTTTGTTTGCTTGACAAAATCACTTTTTGTGACCATCCACTTCTTTGTTTCATGAAAGTTGTTGATTGACACTTTCTTGGAATTTGTCTTTTTGATCTTTTTGGTTTTCATTGCCAAAGCTTTCATTGCTGCTTTTGATTGTTAAGAGCGATTGCAAACACATTTATTTTTGTTGGGTTTTCATCCATTGAGTGGTGTCGATTCGCAAAAGTGTTTAATTGCCTATTCTTCAATCACAAGTTTCAGTGTTGTTGAGAGCATTTTTTTTTTTGAAAAGACTCTTTTGTTTGTTGCTTTGAAGAAAATCTTTTGAAAATCTTAGTTTTGCTTTCTTGAACTTGCTTTTCATTTGGTTTCCTTTTATGAAGTGAAAGTGCTTTATGTTTGTCTTAGAACTTGTTTTTAGTGTTTAGACGAAATGAATGGTAGCATCTCATATTCCATCTCGGCATCGTAAGTGGCAAGATAAAGTTTGATAAGCAAGCAACTTTCATTTTTGGTTTTTAGAGTAGTTTTAAATCTTGCATCCACATATAGTTGTTGCATTAGGATAGATTTGCATCCCCTTTTAGGCATACATATCTTTGTTAGCTTTTGTGAGTGCGAAGTGTGAATTAACGAAAAGAAAAGAAAAAATTGTTTTATTAGAAGTACCTCTGAACCCTATAGAAATTGATTTTCATCGAAAAATGAAAAAGTGCATGTGTATGTAGTTAATTTTTTATTAATTTCTTTTGCGTAAAAAAACACCACTAGTTTCACTTCCGTTACCTTGTGACTTAAAGAACAGCCTATTAAAATCAAGCGCTAACTAAAATTCACTAGAACTTTTTGTTTTAGTCAGCTACACAAACAAGTTTAGGATTTTAGGGTCTTGGATTAGTCAAGTGGAGAGTTAACTCTCCAAGGCCATATAAATGTCAAACGTAGGAGTCTAAATAACGAGAGAAAATCCAATAGCGTTCGGAAGACCAGGAAAGCTCCGGATCTCGGAGTTAAGCACGAGGGTTTGTGAAGACAGGGAAGAGAGATACCCCCTCTCCTACTTGTCCGAACTTACCTCACAACTGTTCCGCCTAGCTTCTGTGACGAGTTGGTATCCATAGTTGCTACTCCTAGGGAACTACACAGGTGGCTACGGAGGGGAATCCCGTGGCACCTGAGGTTGACATTGCATCACTCTCGACAGTACTACTCGAGGGAACCCTTGCGAAGCTTGGGGGCTTGCACCGGCGTAGGCTATTGTTAGGAGGTCAACGTAGCTTCCTCTGATACCTTCGCTGATAGGACTGGGCCCTCATCATCCCAGACTATCTTCAGAAGGCCCCTTATTTCACTTTCTCATATTTTGGTGTCCGGTCTTAATCACCTGCAGTGGAAATACTTGGAAGTTGTTTGACTAGCTGTATCTTTAGGGACTTTATAGTGTGTGCTCTGTGCTCCTAGTTGGCCTAGCTTTCAATTTTTTGAGTCTTTAGTTAGATCATAACAAAGAATTAAAAGTGGCTGACCGATCTCCTAGACGGTCTCGAAGCGTTCGTGGTCTTTCACCACCAAGTTTAGAGCCCTCTCCTAGAAGGCGCAGAGGCAATAATACCGGTGGGTTCCGTCCCACGCCGGTTGATGCATCAGGGATTGATCCTCCTCTCAGGGGCAATAGCGGCCAAGCAAGGCCTGGCACTTCTGAACAAGAGAGGGACACTCCAGTCCTTTCACGAGTTCTCTTTCAAGCAGAGAATAACATAGAGGTAGAAGAACTCTCAAAGTCATTAGCGGCTCTGAATTCTCCACTACCATCTAGTCATCCAGACGTATTGCAATACGTTGGGACTCCGACACATAGACCATCAAGTCCAGGTTACGCTATGCGCTTACCATCAATGACCACTACTAGAAGAATGGCTTATACAAGTGCTACGACTATGCAAATCCCAACATCGGTGCAAGGGGGAGGAACCATTTCCATCTCCTCTGCTTCCTTGTTTGGATCTTTTGCTAGCACGTCTTTAGTTGGGTCTACCTCCATTCCGTCCACGAGTGGAAATGCCCAAACAATGCTTTTGGTACTGGATTCTTCCCATTTGGCACCCACTCACAGGTTATTCCATCGGTTCCGTTTAGTGCCTCTACGTCCATGATGGGCGGATCGGCTTCATTCTAGGGTTTTCCTTTCAGAAGTGGTCATATACCACATTCCAACCCGACGGTAGGATCCATGCCGTTTTCTTCTGTAGGACAAAGCAGCAATCCTTTCCAAGGTTGGAATAACCCTGGGGTTAGTAGCGCAGGAACTGGGAATCCGTTTAACGGCCAACAAGGGAATAGGCCGTACTCCACGGTTAGTTCATTTCAAAGTATTCCTCCCCTTGCTTCGGCTTGGAATCCATATCAGGGGTTATCCACTCCTTACAATCCTTTAGGAGGAAACTTTGCTGGTTATGGAGGCTATATGGCCGGAGTTGGTCAAACTCCAAATTTTTCTGGATCACAAGGCTTGCCTTTTGGTTCAACTGGTTCTACTGGTTACTTCAGGCAGCCTAGTGCCTCCCAAATTCTAGGACAATCTTTTCAGAACTTTGAGAGTTCTACCCAGTCTGGTTGGAATCCCCAAGGTCCTCCTAGGCTTCCATTTCTGGCAACGTTGAACTTGCCAGATCTCACTAAGTTAAAAAAATGACCCAATCAAGTACAATCCGGCCTCGCCTCCGGTCCCAACCAAACTCCCTTCGGACATTCCAAAATTCGAAGGGAAGAGTGATGAAGACCCAAGTGACCATGTAACCACATTCCATTTGTGGTGCTCATCTATCTCTCTTATCAATGACTCGATTAGGTTGAGACTCTTTCGGTGCACCTTGACTGGTAATGTGGCCAAATGGTATATAGAGTTTCCAGGGGGTAGCTTTACATCTTTTGCTGACTTAGCCAATATTTTCTTAAATCACTTCCAGTTGCCTGTCCGCTATGATGCCGGAACTAAACTTATGGCCACCTTTCGTCAGGATAAGGCAACCCACATTTCTGACCATATTCAAGAATGGAGACAGAGAAAGAGGCTCATTAAAGCCGAAATCTCTCCAGAGTACCATCTCGAGTGGTTTTTGAAGTCTTTACAACTAGAGATCTCCAAGGATGTCTCCATGTCTAGGGTCTATTCCGAGGAGCAAGCCATTTTTAGGGCCCAGCAATTAGAATTGATCGACTCTCAGTCTGGGATCCTACAAAACTACTTGCCAGATACTCCTGGATCTAAGGTTGACGTAGCTAAGTAGAAGCCAGGTCTGCACGTGGATGGTATCGTTGGGTCAGTAGACACAACTACAGTGAACTTGTTGAATCAATTGCAGCAATTGTCCTTGCAAACTGCTTCTAACAACAAAGTCACATCGTCTAATCCCCCCGCTTCCCAAACTTCTTCAATTAATTCCATCCAATCTGATAACCCCAAAGGAAATCAAAATTCCAATGGGAAAAAGAAAGGACGAGGTAAGAAAAAGAACCAGGATGGGAAGCCTGATGCAAATAAATCTGGCAACAACGCCGGTGGTGGTAGAAATGAGTCGAGAAAGAAAGTCAAGTTTCCATGCAAGTTGTGCAATGGAGACCATCTAACTCATCTCTGCCCTAAGATTGAAGACACTCAATGGTTTTTAGGACAGCAAGGGACTTCTAGTTCTCAAGCTGTGTTAACCAACCCATTTCCCCAAGGGCAACAACTTCTTGCTGGCACGAGTTCAAACCCTGGAACCTCCGGAGGGGGCAACCAGGAAGGGGAAAAGTCGTCAAATGTTTTCTCGATGGGTTCTAACATCCATGTGGCTACTCGGTCACGTGATTATGGTGAAGCCGAAACTTCCAAGGACAAGACTGTTCTTGGAAGTACTGACCTTCATATTGAGCGATCCCCTGTCGAGACTATACCACGAATACCGAAAGGTTCCCCTAAACGCACGACTATTAATCCTAATGCTAGGGCCACCCAAAATTACTCCATTGTGGAGGATCTGGCTCAGAGTCCATGTGCCATGTCTGCTTTATAGGTTCTCCAGTCGTGTCCGGCTCAGAGAAGTGCTTTACTCTCCGCAATTGGAGTAGTCAGTCCAGTTAACTTTTTAGTGCTCACTTTTGACATGTTAAATGTCAAAAAGCGACTCCGTCATCATATGGCTTTCCAAATAAAGTCTACATACTGGAAAATCAATATTTTTCGCACCGTTATAGATGAAGGAGCTTCCACATGCGTCATGTCGATGTCATGCTGGAAGGCTATTGGATCACCTTCGGCTATTCCTTCACCCACCGTCTTGATTGCATTTGATGGTCATTCTCATAATCCGCATGGGATTATCCCGGCCTTTCCTATATGTGTTGGGGGAAAGGTCGTCAATATTGAAGTAGAGGTCGTAGATGTTAACCTAGACTATAATCTCCTATTTGGAAGGAACTGGGTATACAAGATGGATGTCGTTGTTTCGACTCTGTTTCGTGTCATTTTCTTTCCTCATGAGGGGAAAATCGTTAAGGTTGATCAATTGGACTATTTTCCAGTCGATCCTCAAGCAAGCTTTGACTCTACTGTCCCTTTAGTGGATAACCCTCACCCGCCAATTGAGAATTTAGGAGTAGGGATGTATTCCTCATTGATGGGTACATTTGATCTTCCCTCTCCTTTCACTAAAATCAATGCTATTTCATCATTTAAGGAGTCTCCTCGAGAAGAGTTCTTCCGAACTCATTATTTTTCAGACCCTTGGACCTTGCCTTCACCTACGACCACATTAGTTGCGGGACAAGTAAATGGAATGGAATTCCCTATATCTGCAGCTGAGCTTAGATATCATTCTATCGTAGACTCTGTAGACAACCACTCTACTCCTTTTTCCGAAGAGGAGTTAGATGGTTATGTGGCCTCGGCTTGGAGGCTCGATTCTACCTTTGCCTTGGACTGCTTAGATTTGGTTTTACCTTCTGAAGAAGCAATCCTTGAAGTAATGATGGGTATAGATCGACCTTGGGAAGACTTACACCATCATTCATACTTTCTTCCTCCATTGCAAGAAGTAGAATCTCGATTCTCCGAGATCCTCACTAGTGATGTTTGTATGGTGTCAAACCCTTTGGCTCCAGCACACCTTCGTGCCGAAGGTAATATGTCGGTAATTTAAAAAAAGATACCTATAAACATCTCTAGGGACCCTAACGTCATCGAGAATATCTTCATTGGAATTGAGTGTTCCCCTGAAGAAATTCAAATTTACACCGACCTATTTAACGAATTTCGTGATGTATTTGCTTGGTCTTATCAAGAAATTCCTGGCATTCATCCTTCTGTAGTTCAACATGAGATCAAGACATATGAAAATGTGAAACCGGTTCATCAAAGGCTTCGGCCGGTAAACCCTAGGAAAGCAGCAGCTATCAAAGCTGAGGTTGAGACGCTGCTAAGGGCGGGTTTTATATACCCTATTCCTCTTACTGATTGGGTTTCTAATCCAGTCCCTGTGGATAAAAAGCAAGGAACAATCCGAGTATGCATCGATTTTAGGGACCTAAACAAGGCTTGTCCGAAAGATAATTACCCCACGCCATTCATTGACCAAATTATTGACGAGTGTGCGGGTAATGAAATTTTTTCCTTCATTGATGGTTTTTCGGGTTATAATCAAATTTCTATCTGTCCTGAAGATCAACATAAGATGACTTTTATATGTCCCTGGGGTACCTTTGCATATAGAAAGATTTCTTTTGGTCTTAAAAATGCTGGAGCCACTTTTTCAGCGGGGCATGTCATATGCTTTCCAAGACATCAAACATGTCATCGAGGCATACTTGGATGATCTCGCTGCTCGTTCTCGAAAGAGAACTGATCATCCTAGTCATCTTTGATTGGTTTTTGAACGATGTCGTTTTTATAAAATTCGGTTGAATCCCAACAAGTGCGTTTTAACGGTTACGTCCGGTCGGTTGTTAGGGTTCATCATGTCCAATGAAGGGATTCGGGTTGATCCCTTCAAGGTTGAGGCAATAGTTCAGTTGCCTCCCCCGTCCTCAATTCGACAACTTCAAAGTCTTCAAGGGAAGGCTAATTTATTAAGACGGTTTATAGCAAACTATGTCGAGATCACTAAAGCGTTTATGCGTTTGCTACGGAAAGGAGTTCCATTTGTGTGGGACGACTTTGTGCAGCAGTCATTTGATGCTTTGAAAAAGGCATTAGTCTCTGCCCCGCTTTTGAGTCCACTGGATTATGGTAGAGACTTCCTTTTATATCTCGCTACAGCAGAATCAACCATTGGTATGGTTCTTGTTCAGGAAGACGATGCTCTCACCGAGCATGTGATTTATTATTTGAGCCGAGGCTTAATAGGTCCTGAACTTTGCTATTCTCCAGTTGAGAAGTTGGCCTTGGCAGCTGTCCACGCTGTCGAGAGGCTCCGTCATTATATCCGGCGATCAATCCATTTCAATTTGTCCTCAGAAGGCGAGTGATTGGAGGCAAATATAGTAGATGGATAGTCATTTTGCAAGAATTCAATCTTGAGTTGTTGTCTGCCAAGTCTAATAAATCCATGTTTTTCGCGGAGCTGATTTCTGAGCTACCCTGTGGAGAGGATACTATTTATGAGGAAAGTTTTCCTGACGAACATTTATTCCTCATCTCTTCACTCGACCCTTGGTATGAAGATATCATTGTTTATCTCTAGACTTCGAAGTTTCCCTCTACTTTCTCCAAGGATGAACGTTGAAAATTACGTCACCTGGCTAAAAACTATGTTATCATTGGTGACACATTATACCGTCGAGGGGTTGATTCAATCTTTCAGCACTGTTTAAACTTAGAGGAAGTAGAGTCTATGCTCAATGAGTGCCACAGTGGAGCTTGTGGTGGTTATCTATCAGGGCTTGCTACAACCCAGCGCATCTTACGTGCCGGCTATTTTTGGCCTTCACTCTTTAAAGACTATGTGGAAGCGGTCAAACACTGTCACCCTTGTCAAATTTTTACTCGGAAGATGCGTGCGCATCCAGCTCCTCTTTTTCTCGTTGTCACCATCGGTCCCTTTACAAAGTGGGGTATTGATTTTAGAACTTGTAATCCGCCTTCAGCGGCGAACCACAAGTACATTATCGTGGCTGTGGACTACTTTACGAAGTGGGCTGAGGCCATGCCTACTTATAAGAACGATAGTGACACGACAGCATTGTTTCTTTTCAATCAGGTTATCTCAAGATTCAGTATCCCAAGAGAGATTGTCACTGACCATGGCAGTCATTTCCAGAATCAACTGATGTCTGAATTGGCTCTTAAATTAGGTTTCCGCCAGGAGCATTCGTCCCCTTATTATCCTCAGGCCAATGGACAGGTCGAGGCAGTCAATAAAACTCTTAAGACGTAACTCCAATGGACGATCGATAAAAATCAGTCCAATTGGAACATTATGTTGTATTCGGCTCTTTGGGCATACCGAACCTTCATCAAAACGGCTACTGGTTTTACACCTTTTCAGTTGGTTTATGGGACGGAATCTATCTTTCCGGTTGAATGTGAAATTCCATATCTTAAGTTAGCTGTTGAGCTCCTTCCTGAGACTTCGAGTCTCTAAGAGCACCTAATTCATTTGGAACACCTCGATGATCAGCGTCGAGATGCTGCCACAGTGAATGAGGCTCATAAGAAAAGGGTTAAAACACAGTATGATAAGTCTGTTTGTCCTCAAGTCTTTGTTGAAGGTGACCTTGTCTTGGTTTATGACCAAGATAAAGACACCTTGGGGGCAGGCAAATTTAATCCTATGTGGTACAGTCCTTTCATTATTAAACGAGTTTTAGAAAAAGGGTCGTATGAGTTAATCGACTTTGAAGGAAACAAACTGGAAGAGCCCTGAAAAGGGCTCTACCTAAAGAAGTACTTTGCTTAGTTTTGGCCAGGCAATGGCTTCTTTGTAATTTATGTATATTTGTACATATATCGTCGAGAGTTTTCTGATATCAGCACTTTTTGGTCTGCTGTGGCAGGTGTTGATGGATGATTTGGTCTATTTTGGGTTCGCCGATGGTGCTAATCGGCACACTCAGAATATTGCTTCCGCAGCTTGGGTACTTTATTATCCAACTGGTCAATTGATGGCATCAAGAGGCGTATGTATCGGTCCTACTTCAAACAATATGGCCGAGTATACTGTTGTTATTAATTTATTATCCGAGGAAATCTCTCATGGGATCGACTCGTTGGTAGTGTATCTTGATTCTCAATTGATAATGTCTCAATTAAATAACATTTATCGGGTACGGGATCCATCTTTATATCACTAGTATTTAAGGGTGAGGTTGTTGCAAAGATCATTTACTTATATTAATTATTTGCACATTCCAAGATCTCATAATTGGTTAGCTGATTCTATCACTAATCAGGCATTAGACTGGCACATCAATCATTCATCTTAATAAAATCAAGCATAAAAAAGTCAAACTGTATATGTATCTATATATCGTAAAGCGTCTCGAGTGTACATATGTGTGTCCAAAAAATATACAAAATTGGGACTCAAATGCCCATAATCATGTCCGGCATATCTAATGCCTCGGCTCAGGATGAGCGTCTAAGTATGTAACTATAGCATTGGCTACACGCCGAAAAATGCGAACCCAGTCACGTGGCATGCCAACCACATGATGCTACATATCCTCAGGAAGGTCCTCTATGACGGCCATCGATAATCGGCAGCTCAGTCTCGCCAAGTGTCGCTGGATGTTGTTTCGAGTCCGTTCTGTATCAGCAGCCACCTCTTCAGCTCCTCGGCCACGCTGTCCATGCCGCGGGAATCCATCTGGTCGTACTGGCCTGATGTCTGGAACATGATCATTATATTAGTCATTTGAATCTCATCAAAAATATTTTTCAAAATTCATCATTATATTTGAAAAATCCAAAAAATTATAAAATCAAAAAGGAATCTTACCAATCTCGCCCCATGCTGCGTTTGGTGGTAATGCTAGATCAGGATCTCCTCGGAAATACAGCCCAGCATAGGGGTAGTCATCCATGGTGATGATCTGCTGATCCCACTAGGTGAAGTCATCGTGGAAGGCAGTCCTTGGGACCTCCCCACCCCGCAGACGTTTCATCAAATCAACCCACCGGCCCATGTGTGGATCGCGTGGGGTGCTGATGGAAACTGCTACCTTGGGGCAGAGTGTGCGAACCTTCTCGAAAAACAAAGTACAAAAGATGCTCCCATATCCAAAGTTCTTGGTCTGTCCCCTCCTGATAAAAGTGAGCTGGCTCTTCATGTTAGCCAGAAGAGGAGTACACCAGTCAAACACAGTAGTGAGACAGTCAACTGCCACGCTCATGTTTTGCCATGACGGTTGATGTAGAGAGGATGATCCGTTCACTCGAGCCATGGTGAACAGGATTATCCTAAGTGATAAACTCGCCACATGTGTGATGGAAATATGGCTCCCAACCTTCTTGGGATGTCCCGGGCAGTATATCTGTACATAGTCCTCTATCGAGAGGCTACTCCGTGTCCTACCCCAGGACTGTACTACCTCTCCCCTTCTGGAAAGGCCCGTGATAAAATAGATATCCTCCACTTCTACCCTGAGTGGCATCTGATCAATCATAAAGGCTTCCTCATTGACATCCAAATAATCAATGAGCATCTCAAGCAGGTGTGTGTTCGCTTTCATATTTGGCAACTTGAAAAATTTAAGCAAACCGCATCCCCGTAATGCATCTAATGCTTCTGGACTGTTCATAACTTCATTATCTACCGCTGCATGCTCTCTTTCACACCACGTGACAGGCATCCTGAGAAAAAATCGATTTAAAACCGTTAGTTTTTGTTTAAAAATGATTCGTGGCATATACGTGGGTCCCTGTGCACACAGTAGCGTATAGGGCCCGTGTGTATGTGGGTTCAATATTACCAACCCACGTATACGCCGCGAGGAAATTTTTGACAAAAGTTCAACGGTGAAACATCAATCAAAAATCTTAAAACCTATCACAATCAATTACAAGCTAAGCATAAGAGTTACCTGGAGGTTTTTGACGAGTTTGAATGGTTGAATTTGGCTGTGGGAAGTTTGCTCCTTTTGCTCCAAAACCTTTTCTCTCAAACTTAAATGGTAAAATGGTGAGTCAAAAATGCTTTTTATAAGTTTTGAAAATGCAAAATTTTTTCAAAAATTTTATTTTGGTTGGCCTCATGTGCCTTTTAACTTGGGAGCTTGGAATGTCAAGATTGGTTTATTTTTTAGGACATTTTGGACGTTTTTCGACAGTTTCGAGACAGTTCCATGACTGCTGATCCGTCATGGCAGGTATCTTTTTCTCACTGGCATATAGGTTAGGGACATCATTTTTCCGTTGCATTATGCATACTAGACTCCATTTACCGATACATCTGCCATAGGGTCGATCCCATCGTCTTATGGTTCGTAAGCCATCTTCACTCGCCGATTCTTTAAATCATGACACGATGGTAGAGCCATCCTTTACATGGGAATCCTAGTTAGCACCTCACTGACATTTGTTGCCCATGCTGCCCCAGTTTGAGTAGGCTCAGGAGTCCTCTGTAGTCCCGCCATACTTATGCATTGAAGACTCATTCCTCTTAGCTTCTCCGCTTTTTTCTGGCCTTATACCCTAGAGGCTCCTTTGTGTTGAGTTGTACTACTGCATTGCATGTTGACCACTTGCATCTTTTGGCCTAGAGCCGGCTTCACTTGGACTCGTGTTTAAGCCAACTTTTGACCATGATGTCTGCAAAATCAACCTTGCATACCTTTGACTTCTGCAGCTTGACACACCTTGACCCGTGGAAGGAACATACCTTTGAGTGTCACTGACCAGTTTTCACCTCCCTGCATTGAGCATAGGAACGTTCCTTTCCCAGGAACTAGATCATATATTTCACCAACACTCGTTCTTTCCACTGTACCATAACATTCTTTTATTCTTTTTCCAGCTTAACAGAAAAAGACAAAAAAATAAATATTCCAAAAAGAGTGGGAACGGGACATTATTTCCATTTATTGTTGGCAGCTAGAGTTAGTCGTGTCGCCCTTGAACAAAGCACTCAAAACAAAGTCTCCTCCGCATGGGTGGGATTTAGTTTGACTTAGGTACGCCATAACCTTGTTATCGAGTCAGTTCTCCCCCGATTGGTTATCTCTTCCAATCATATGGAGGGTTCATTCATGCCTCCTGCATGGCGAACTTATACAGAGTCATCATATGCTGCCACATAGTCACATTGAGTCGTACTTTTGTTCAAGGGAAGTTAGCCTGAGTTGGCTTCTCTGCGGTGTCTCTTGATTCACTTTTCAGTCGGCCATCCCTGGTTGTTAGTATCATGTCTATCATCACATCAGTTATATTGGTCCTTTACTCGTGCCGGTTTGAGAAGGTCCCCATTGACTTCTTGCTGGCGGATCTTGCCCTTATCGATGATGACATCTTGCTCTGAGGACAGGCCTAGAGCCGCACCCCGACACTATTTTCATTATTGATAGGTCACCTTGAGCTCAGCATTGATCAGTATCATGGGTCTCTGACTAAGTGGTTTCCCTTGTGTTCGACGTCAGCTTACATTATCACACATTGGGATTCGTGCAGTACCTTGGTTTTCATTTGACCCTATTGGTGGATACCTCGCCTCTGTGTCAGCTTTCATTATTGGTTGGTTCAGAGGGTTTCTTCTGTGTGCTAGCCACATCTTGTGTATGCCGGAAACCTACTTCTGTTGGGTTACTACATATTTTTCATCTGATTCCTTCCACATTGCTGGCCTACGGGTTACGCGCACGCTAGATTGATGAAGGATGCCTTAATGCCTTCCTTCTAGTGGATCTTTCCCTATCGACTCCGACTCATTGCTCCAGGGAAAAGATCTAGAGTCCATTTGGCAGTACCTTGGGGTCTGTAGTCATTAGTGGTAGATCCTTCACTATTGACAATGGGAAACCATCATTGTCTCCTGATCGATAGATTCTTACAGGTGTTCGACTACAGCTCATCTATTCACACTTGTTAGGTTGTACTGGGTACCTTGACGCTCATTATCATTAACGGTGAGTAGTCTTGCGTTTGTTAATGGTATACATCAGTGACCGGTAATCAAACGATTCTCACATGGTCGAATTCAGATCATTTATTCCCATGGTGTAGAAATGTACCTCGGCGGTCGGTGAAGACCTCAGGTTGTATCAGCATTCATTGGTTCACTTGACAGTTGCTCTTGTTGCTGCTAGTTGATACCACTCCACTTTATATGTTGCAGTCAGTCATGGCGACATTCTATATGCTGACACCTGAGTTTGCAGTGTAGTACCATCCTATTCCATCATGTTCAGTTGGTACCTTTTGGGATCAGTCTTTGATATCAGTGATCTGTTTCATCTTTCAGCATCATTGACAATCTTATATGTGATATTCAGACATGTACTTGTTCATTATGATCAGATGATCCATTATGTATCTTTCAGTCATTTATACTTGTATACTTAATGGATCCGCTTGTACTTGATATGCGGACTTGCTTTACTTTTTCTGAGCATGGGTATGCCCGCCTCAGACAGTGTTTCTTTCTGATCTCCTTTGGTGGCTTGGAAGGTTGAATCCTGGTGAAGTCCTCCTCGATTTTTGACATACTTCCTTTCCATGTACTCACATAATATATTTTGGCCATCATGTACCCCTTCTGACCTCGTATATTAGGGGCCATCCGTTATAGCTCCAAATCTCACTCTTATGGTTTGTGATGCTGTACTCATGGCCTAGGGCAACCCCTTCTTCCAGACCTGGTCCTAAAATTTAAAAAACAGTGTTTTATCCCTTATACGCGACATTTCCCTAAGTTAAACGCATGTATATGCGGGTCTGTGTATATCCAACCCACGTGTATGTATTAAAACACTTAAAAAATATAAAACTCCTTATTTTCTGGCGGAGATCGCGGGTTTTACCTGCTGATCACCTGTTAGTGCCCGTGGCCCAACTGTTCCCAACCTACTCCTAACTAAAAAAATACTTTGGAGATGGTATAAAAAGACCTCAAAGGGAAGGCCTAAAGGAGGAGAGAAGAGAGAGAAAGGTTATTATGCTAATATTTTTCCCTTGACCAGGTCTGAAATCCCTTGTGGCTTCTGCACTTCCCCCATTTTGTACAGGAAACCTTTGTTTCCTTGTGTGTTGATGTTCATCCACCATTTATGACATCATGGAGAGAGTCATGGAAGGAGTTTGTTAGAGGCTTGAGGTTGGAATGGATCCGGAAGGAAGCTTTGCTTGGAGCCTGCTGAAGGTGACTCAGGTGAAAATATTCCTTTTTATGTACTTTATTTGTCTATAATAAAAGAAACACATGTCTTGGTTCCCAAAATGAATCTTCTTTATGTTAATGATATTCATGTTTAGAATTCATATGTAAATGGTTGTTTGGATTTCATAACTAACTACCTTTCTTTATAACATAAAGATGGTTTCTTTATAAGATGTTGTCCATGTACTGTTGTGTTCTTTGAATTGTTTGTTTTGCAGGACAAAAGAGAAGAAGGGAACTCCAAGAAGGGTTTGGACCCTAAGGGCCTTCTAAAATGTAGGACCAAAGGTGTGTACCCTTATCATAGAATTTGCTTACAATAGCATAATGGCTGTGTGAATGTATGTTTCTTTGAATAGATAACTTTCAGTCTGCTAAGGTTTCAACCCAAAAAGCCCTAAGGGAACATTTCCCTCTATCGATGCCTAGATTTGGGATATTTGTATAAAATATTCATTTTTTCAAAAGGGCAACAGTTGTGTTGATATTATATTTGATGAGAATTAGTTGGGATTCAATCTCCATGTTGTTTTCTAAGGAAATTATCATGTAAAAATATTATAAAAGGAAGGATTTATGTAGGTGTGAGGGGATTGTATTTTGTAAATCACATTTCATTATAGAAGAGGGATCGATTCTAATTGTGAAGGGAAGGAGAAGTCTGCGTGCCCAGTGGGATGATCTATAAAGGGGACCATTGGATCCCAATGCTGCATTGTCTAGCAATTATGTAACAGGACTTCACGATTAATATATATTCTAGCACTATTTACATTTATGTTTCTTCTAAATTTGTTGGCACTGTGATTTAATTGTTGCAAGGGAAATCAGTTAGATGGTTAGGCACACCATCCAGTCTGTTTCCCCATTCCTCTTACATTTTTTTTGATAGCTGCATTGTGTTCAAGTGTGATTTGATACAATTTTTCAATCTCATTGCATAATTTTGTTTTATGCTTTGATTGCTTGATTTTTAATTTCATTCCATTTCTCTAGACATTTGAAGTTAATGATATCGTTAATAATTTTTATGACTGAAGGATATTATGGTTTACTAAGAATTCTAGTTGATTAAACTCATGATTTCCTTAAAACTATTTGAGATATGAGACTGATTCCTACACTATGAAGAGAAAGATTCATTCTTGAAATTTTAATAATTAAATTCTAGGATCAGCATAAGGAAATATTATCATATTGTTTTATTGGCAAGTGAATTTCTCAAAAGAATTCTTAGAATGCTTTAAGGTTAAAAATTTATATCCCTTCATCATAATTAACTGCTGCTTTAGGCTGGTATACTCAGTGTAGGAACAAAACAAACTTCCTGTGCATGAACATCATTTTAGTTTAGGAACATCATTCCATTGCAGGAACATTGTTGCAATGCGAGAATGATGATTCATGCTAGGAAGGAAAACTTGTAACAAATACAAATGCACACTTTCCTTACTTTAATATTGAATCATTCCTAGAGAAGAAATATAATGTAGATCTCTTTTAAAAGATTCCAATGATTTCATTAGATTAATTGGAAAGAAGTTCGCTTATGTTTTATTTCATGCTTTTCATCTTTGCAACATAGCAGTAATATTTTAAGAGTTTTTTGAATTCTTTATTTCTTGAATTACTTTCTTTTTAGTGGGGCCTACATTCCCTTGTCTCTTGGACAACAGAGGAAGACTTACTGCAGGAGTCAACTCAACCTAGAAGAGGATCCAGAAGTAGATTCCCAGAGTGTGTTTACTTTACTTTTGAAAAGTCTTGTTCCCTTTTCCTAAATGCTGCTTCTTTTGAATTTCTCGCAAAAGCTTGATTTTATTTGAAAGATCCCTGAGGTTGTATTTTGGAATATACTGTGTTACGCCTCTAAGTTTACTTACTTGGATTGACAAATTAAATTTTGGTGTAAATATTGCATTTATACTGCCCGACATTTTGGCACCATTATTGGGAAGGTGTTGTAGGATAGGGCCTCATGATTTTTCATGCTTTTCCATTTTCTTCGCAAATGAATTTTTACATTAACAAGATTCCCCCTTGCTTAATCAAGCATACTGGATGACATTCCCAGAGAGCTCACAAGCCAGGTTTTCCTTTCTGTAAATGAGTGATTTCATTTACTGCAAAGTGTGATGCATGATTTGTTTCTTTTACTACAATTTAGTTTTTACGAGTAATTTTCTTTTTGCAAAGTGTGGTGCATGATTTACTGCTTTTTTATGAGAAATTTTTTACTGCAAAGTGTTTTACTTATTTTTCATCTAAAATAGACGTTATTTAATTTTTGCAAGTGTGATTTCCTTAATTTACAATATTGGTTTATTCTTTTTACTGCAATTGATATTTTGAGTTTTTCAGGTGGTAAAAGAACCCCCGCTCTCAATCCAAGTGTTGACAAGACTTTCCAGCTTGCAATAAATTCTAGGAAGTGTGATGTTATTGAAATAACTATCTCAAATTCTAGCAGAAGTTGGGGTCTTTGCTTCATAAAAGGAACACATCTGGACATCAATTAGAAATCGGTCTACTCCTTTGGAAGAAGAGAATCATGAAGAACCAAAAGATCTTCTTAGGGAGACCGAGAAAATATAGATCATGCTTGATGAGGAGAAGATATCAAAAGTAGAGATTGAAGAGCACCAAGCTGATCTAGCCTACACTTTAGAGGATGAAAAAAGAAAATTGGAGGATTTGGATGATGCAACAGATGTTTCCCATGAAACAAATGACCAAGAGTATATGGATCCCATAGAATATTGGTTTCATATGACTGTCAGTATTCATCCCTCCCTTATCATTCAATAATTTGTAGCATCACATCAGTTAATGCAGCTGGTACCTCATGTTCTATTATTTTCTCACATATAGTTTCTAAATTTGAATATGAATATGATTACCCTCTTGTTGTGCACTTGGTTGCACTGGAAGTCCTCCTATACTTAAAAGGGAGTCTTTCGATTCTTAAGGTAGAGTAGGGTAGAAGAATAAAGAAATTCCATGAATAAAGTTGTTATAACAATGTTATTAGGGTTTTGACTTCCAAAGCATAGCCACTAAAACTGCTTTTGATCCGCATCGGTTGTTAACACACACATCTGTGACAAACCTTGTTGAGTATGATTCACTCTAATACCTCATGATTTTGCGAAAGTAACTATGATTAACCACTCTAATGAAGTTGTCATCTGAGATATTTTCAGTTTCACTTAGAAGGTACTATTGGGGAGCCCCCTATGGTGGACCACTCTTGTAAAGATAATAATAAGCTATATTAACTTAAAGGATCTTTTATTCATTATCTGGGATAAGCTTAATAAGTCTTTAGGGTAGAGAAGCTAGCCTGTAATAATTAGTCATTAAAAACTTTTCATACCATCCCTTACTCTTAAGAAGTAGATTTGCCTCCCCACTTATTAAGTAACATTTGAAGTTAACTACAATCAGAATTTATAAAATATTTAGGGGAGGATAGGAGTTCTCGTGATGACCCTACCTACCACGATCATGGGACCTAACATGCATAACATTATTGTGATGGTCACCAAGCCAGAATAATGGCTTTTAGCTGAAAAGCTGGAACACAGGAGGTCTTATCACAAGCCGACTTGTTCATCCATGTTGCTTCTTGTGAGTGGAATTTCCATTGTCCAGCAATTATGTAATAGGACTTCACGATTAATATGTATTCTAGCATTCTATTTACATTTATGTTTCTTCTAAATCTGCTGGTGTTGTGATTTAATTGCTACAAGGGAAATGAGTTGGGTGGTTGGGCCAACCAACCAGTCTGTTGCCCCATTCCTCTTACATTTTGTTTTTATAGATGCATGGTGTTCAAGTGTGATTTGATACATTTTTGCAATCTCATTCCATAATTATGTTTTATTCTTTGATTGCTTGATTTGTAATTTCATTCCATTGCTCTGGACATTTGAATTTATTGAAATCGTTAAGAATTTTTATGATTGAAGGATATTATGGTTTACTAATAATTCTAGTTGATTAAACTCATGGCTGCCTTAAAACTATTTGAGATACAAAATTGATTCCTGCAATATGAAGAGAAATATTCATTCTTGAAATTTTAATAATTAAATTCCAGGATCAGCATAAGGAAAGATTATCATATTGTTTTATTGGCAAGTGAATTTCTCACAAGAATTCTTGGAATGTTTTAAGGTTAAAAATTTATATCCCTTCATCATAATTGATTGTTTCTTCAGGCTGATATACTCAGTGCAAGAACATAACATACTTCTGGTGCAGGAACATCGTTTTAGTATAGGAACATCGTTCCAGTGCAGGAACGTTGTTGTGGTGTAGGAACGATGATTCAGGCTAGGAAGGAAAACTTGTAACAAAGACAAATGCACACTTTCCTTAAACTTGAATATTGAATCATTTCTAGAGAAGCAATATAATGTAGATCTCTTTTAAAATATTTCAATGGTTTCATTAGATTAATTGGAAATAAGTTGCCTTGTGTTCTATTTTATGCTTTTCATCTTTGCAACATAGCATTAATATTTTAAGAGGTTTTTTCATTATTTATTTCTTAAATCACTTTGTTTTGAATGGGCCCTACATTCCCTTGTCCCCTGGACAACTGAGGAAGAAGTACTGTAGGAGTAAACTCAACCTAGAAGAGGAGCTAGAATTAGATTCCCGGAGTGTGTTTACTTTACTTTTGAAAAGTCTTGTTCCTTTTTCTTGAATGATGCTTCTTTTGAATTTCTTACAAAAACTTGATTTTTATTTTACAGATCCTTGAGGTCATATTTTGGAATATATTGTGCTACGCCTCTAAGTTTACTTACTCATATTGAAAACTTAAATGCTGGTGTAAATCTTGCATTTATGCTTCTTGACAGATAGATAACCTACTAAGTGTGGATTCAAATCATGCATAAAGGATTATAGATTCAAGGAAAATCCACTTTTGTCTTGTCATTATAAATTTATTCCAAATCAACCATCATTTATCATAACCCCTATGCTAGTGTATGGCACAAGAAAGTATAATGAATTTTGATTATGACTTCCATTTCCTATGGGGGAGCCACCTCTACTTTTTTAATCTTCAGAGGCTCCCCTACTACCCATGCAACAACAGCTACAACACAAGTACAAATATCAAAATATATAAAATTTCAAGAAGCACACATACAATTTGCATAAATCCAGCTTAACCTTGAAAATCAACTTTTCCCTGAAATGATATACATGAAATAAATAGAATGTGGCCATGACTCCTTGCATTGAACTTTCTTCCTTTTACTTGGTTTTTATTCCTTTTACTTTTCTTGAAATTCTTGAATTATTTATGTAAAATTTCATTTTGAATTCTAGTAATTTATTATGAAACACATGCTTCCCAAGAGGATAAGATTATTGAGGTTATTACAAAAACCAATCTCATCAGCCTAGATTAAGGCTAAATACTGTTTTCAAAGTCCAACATTGAAAGTATGTTTAGATATTGTGTTTAAAGTCCAAGATTCACTATGCTTGAAATTGGTAATAACAGGAAATAAAATAAAAACAATATGCAACAATATTTCCTCTAGGTCGAGTGAAAGATGTATAAACTAAGAGTTCATGCTTTCTGTTAAAGTCAAAATTAAACCATATGTTAGATATTTCCTAGAAGGGGTGTTGCACATTCAAAGGCATTTGCAGGAATAAAGCACCCAACAACAATCAATAGTTAGGTAATCTTCACTTGGAATGTCGTAAAAAGCTTGTCACTCCAAGTGCAAGAATTTTTCCTAAGGTTGGACATGAAGATGTAGAAATGGATAGGTCATCCTTTCTATCAAAGTTAAAATTGAACACAATATAATATATATGTTTCCTGGAAGAGGTATTCTCCCTTCAAAGCATTTGCAGGAATAGATCACCCAAAAAAAATCAAGTTGTGAATAGTCAAAATTACCCAACAACACTACATAGTGTCCATACCTTCTCGAAGAAGTAAAGGCTTTCGACAAAACTTCACAAATCTAGAGTCTCGGATTGGTGACCAAACTATTGGGTGTGGAGCCTGGTTATCTTCTTTATTCATAGGTAACATCGCATTGGACCCCAATTCGTAATGTGGTGGCAAAACCACCCATAAAATGTACATTGCTAGAGGGGGTACAGGGGGGAAATGGAAATTATTTGGAGCCCCACCCTGGCAGGGGATTGGGGGCAGTGACCTAAAGCTAAAAATAGATGTAAAATTGCCTTGTAAAATGTTGTAATTTCGTTGTCAATTTGGGTCGTTTATTAGGCGGAGATATGACGGTAGAAGTTATGTTTAATTTAGGGTTTTTTACCCTAGAAGGCAACCCCTCTCTATATATGAGGGAATTGTATTGCGGCTATGTAGATTTGTATTCTAAGTGAGAAAGAGAGAGGAGATTGTGTGAGAGCGAAGACGGAATTACAACAGATCTGCTGTGGGTTGTATCTCTTCAATTTGCTAGATAATATAAAAGGAAGGAGTGGTTGTTTCTCCGTGGATGTAGCCCAAATTGGGTGAACCACGTATATCTGTGTCTCTCTAGTTTTATGTGTTTTCTATGTTTATATTTATGCAATACATTTTATGTCTTCCATTTCTCTACAATATATAATTTTCTAACAACTAGTATCAGAGCCGAAGGTCTATTTGGTTGAAAAACTCATAGGAGAGAATGGTTCCTGGTTCGAGTGGGAGCAATGGCGAAATATGGTAGGTTTAGGGTTGAAAAATTTAATTCCCAAAACTACTAGTTATGGAATATGCAGATCTAAGATTATCTGTATCAAAAAGATTTGTACCTGCCATTGAGCAGAAAGACAAAGAAGCCAGTGAGTATGACAGACACAAAATGGGATATTCTCGATAGAAAGACACTTGGAACAATACGGTTGTGCCTAGCGGCGTCGGTAGTGTTTAATATTTCAAAGGAAATGCCAACATAGGGTTTAATTTAAGCATTGGAAAAACTATATGAAAAGCCCTCGGCCTCAAATAAGGTATTTATTACGAAGCATTTATTTAATATGAAGATTTCAGAAGGTGGATCTGTTGCTGAACATTTGAATGAATTTAATATAGTTATCAGTGAGTTAAGTTTTGTAGTGGTAACTTTTGATGATGAATTTAGGGCTCTGTTATTTCTGTGCTCATTTCCAGAAAGTTGGAATGGTTTAGTTATGGCCATTAGTAACTCTATCTCTTGATCTAGTATTTTAAAGTTTGATGATGTTGTCAGTGAAATCCTTAGACAAGAAATGCGACGGAAAAGCTCCGGTGAGACATCAGGTAATGCTTTGACTGTAGAGACTAGGGGAAGAAAAATGGAAAGAGGAAAGAACCCAAGATATTGCAGTAAGTCAAGGAAAGCCAAATCCAAGTCCAGATCAGGCTATAGTGTGCTGAAAATGTGGGAAGAAAGGGCACCTGAGGAAAGAATGCAAGTCTCAGAAGGGAAACGAAGGAGATGTGCAGCAAGAAAACAATCATGAAGTGAATGTGACAGGTGATGTATTACAAGATGCTTTGATTCTTTCATTAATAAATATTATTGATTCCTAGGTGGTAGATTCAGGGGCCTCATTCCATGCCACACCTGATAGGAAACATTTTCATGATTATGTTCAAGGATATTTTTGATAGGTTCGATTGGGTGATGATAAACCCTGTAAAATCATTGGAATGGGTACAGTTTTCATAAAACATAAGAATGGAAATCAATGGCTATTGAAGGAGGTAAGGCATGTTAGATCTGAAGAAAAATTTGATTTCAACAGCGCAATTGGGAGGTGAAGGTTATTTAACAACTTTTACAGGTAAAACCTGGAAGGTCACCAAAGGAGCCCTGGTAATAGCAAAAGGAGAAAAGGTTGGTACATTGTAATTATGCAATGGTATTTCTAATTCTGTTAATGCTTTAACCTATACAAGAGAAGATACAACATTGTGGCATCATAGGCTTGGGCACATGACTGAGAAGGGGATGCAGATTCCTCACTCAAGAAATTTGTTGCCAGGTTTGAAGCGTGTTGATTTAAAATTCTGTGAGAATTGTGTTTATGGAAAATAGAAGACAATAAGATCCCTCAGAGTTGGGAAATAAAAGAAGAGCGAAAAATCAGAGCTTGTGCATACAGATGTATGGGGACCTGCTCAGGTATCATCTCTCAATGGATCTCATTATTATGTTACTTTTATTGATGATGCAACCAGAAAAACCTTGATTTATTATATTCCAAATAAATCCAATGTATTTTATACTTTCAAGAAATGGAAAGCTTTGGTTGAAAATGAGACAGGAAAAAGGTTGAAGTGTCTCAGATCAGACAATGGAGGTGAATATTGCAGCAAAGAGTTTGATAGGTACTACTCAGAGAATGGAATTCGCAGAGAGAAGATAGTTCCAGGAAGACCACAAGAAAATGGTGTGTCATAAAGGATGAACAAGACAATTGTGGAGCGTGCAAGGTGCTTGAGATTGCATGCAGGATTGCCTTTACAATTTTGGGCAGATGCTGTAAATACTGTTGTTTATCTAATAAACAGAGGGCCTTCAAGTTCCTTGGATGGTGGTATTCCAGAGGAGGCATGGACAAGTGAAAAGGTAAACTTCTCATTTTTAAAGACTTTTGGTTGTGAAGCCTTTATCCACATTAATAAAGGAAATAGAACAAAGCTTGAGGAAAAATCAAAGAAATGTACCTTTATTGGATACGGTGTTAATGATTTTTGTTATCTCTTTAATGATTATGAAAAAACCAAAATCATTAGGAGTAGAGATGTCATATTCAATGAAAAGGTTTTCGATAAGGATCAGTTGCAGGAAAATAAACAAGAAAAAGAAAACAGAGAATAAAAAGTGCTTGATGAGATCACGGAAAGGTGATGGTGCCTGAAAATCATAATGATCAACAACCACAACAACAATAGCAACCACAACAACAAAAAACACCTCAAACACCTGAAAGTGGTGTTAGAAGATCTACCAGGATAAGTAGACCCCCCTGAACAGTACTCTCCTTCATTATATTATGTATTATTGACTGATTCTGGTGAGCTAGAATATTATGAAGAAGCAGTACAGGTAGAAACCAGGAAGAAGTGGGAGAAAACCATGAAATAAGAGATGAAATCCTTAGAACTTAACTAGACTTGGGACTTAGTCATGTTGCCTGCAGGTAAACAACATTGTAGAATAAATGGGTTTACAGGTTGAAGGAAGAAGATGGAGGTAGAAAAAGGTATCAAGCTAGACTTGTGGTGAAGGGGTTTGCACAGAAAAATGGTATATACTTTCATGAGATATTTTCTCCTGTTGTTAAAATGACTTCAGTTAGAACTATTTTAAGTTTAGTAACAGCTGCAGATTTTCATCTTCAGCAATTACATGTAAAGACAACCTTTCTCCATGGGGATTTGGAGGAAGAGATATATTTGCAGCAGCCACAAGGATATGAAAGGGAAGGAGAAACTGGTGTGGAGGTTCAAGAAGAGATTATATGGCTTAAAACAAGCTCCAAGGCAGTGGTATCTAAAATTTGACAGGTTTATGTCTGAACAAGGTTATACTAGATGTCACTCTGATCATTGTGTTTATCTCAAAAGGAAAAATGTTGGAAGTTATATTATATTGTTATTGTATGTAGATGGCATGCTTGTTGCAGGTTCTAACATGCAAGAAATAAATGTGTTCAAAAGAAAATTGGCAAACTCATTTGCAATGAAGGATTTGGGTGCTGCAAAATAAATCCTTGGTATGAGAATAATTAGAGACAGGAAGAATAAAAAATTAACATTGTCTTAGCATGAGTACATAGAAAAGGTGTTGAAAAGATTTAATATACAAAATTCAAAACCAATTAGTATACCTATGGCTAGCCATTTAGAACTAAGTAAGGAAGTGTGTCCTAAGACTCAGGAAGAAATGGATTATATGTCTAAAGCTCCATATGCATTAGTAGTTGGAAGCTTAATGTATGCAATGGTCTGCACAAGACCTGATATTGCACATGCAATGGGAGTTGTAAGAAGGTACATGAACAATCTACGAAAAGAAAATTGGATGGTGGTAAAGTGGATTCTCAGGTATTTTAGAGGTACCACAAATAAAGCATTATGCTTTGGTGGTTCAAACATTTCTCTACAGGGATATGTTGACGCAAATATGGTGGGTGATAGAGATAACAGGAGGAGCACAATAGGGTATGTGTTTACCTTAGGTGGAACAACTGTCAGTTGGGTTTGAAGACTGCAAAGTGTTGTTTAACTCTCCATAATGGAAGTAGAGTATGTTACTGCTATGGATGCTAGTAAAGAAATGATTTTGTTACAAAGGTTTCTAGATGAATTGGGTAAGAAGCAGGAGTTGCGCAAGTTATATAGTGATAGCTAGAGTGCCATACATCTTGCAAAGAACTCTACATTTCATTCCAAGACTAAACACATACATCTCAAGTACCATTTCATATGATTAGTGTTGGAAGATTGACAGTTGAAGCTGGAAAGGATATACGCTAGCCAGAATCCTGCAGATATGTTAAGAAAAGTTGTAATCACGGAGAAATTGAGATTCTGCGCAGTTTCAATTGGTCTTCAAGTATGATGATGAAGATGAGAAATAACCAGGTCCAAAGTAAAGTCATTTTCCAGCAAATGAAGCAACAATGAAGTTTCTATAATTAGTCTCCAACAAATCAATGAAGCTCTCTAAACATGCACAAAGGAAGATGTATATTTTGGTAACTCTGTATGTAGATATTTTGAAATCGAATATGAAAACTTGATAATTCCAGGCTCAAAGTAGACTCTGGAATTGAAAAATAAAATAGGGCATGCCAATAAAACACATGGAAGTAGTGGTGTTGGTGTTTGAATATAGGTATTCACATGAACAAGCTATGAGAATCTACGTGTCAATGTCATGATCTCATATTTGTTAAAATCACCAGAATTCCTAGGCCAATCCATAAATTTAAGTCGTTGTACATGCATGCCATTTTTAATTTTACTCCATCCTTGGTTTTTAGTTTTATGCATGGAAATATTTCGAGTCCTTAAAGGAAAGGAGTCCTAATTATGGAGCTCATCCAATAATCTCTCATCTGTAGTATGAGGTATTTTTGTGTTTCATAGTTGTGTCATGATTCTATCCATTATGAATGTTCACAATATATTAGAACCTAAGTAATGACATCGATAGTTTACGTTATAATAGAACATGACTCTATAAAACCATCTTTGTACTTCTGTAACATTGCAGAAGTATGAGGCTGTTGAAGAGAAATTTTTAAATTTGTGCACCAGAAAGTGTATGACGCCAAGATTTTGGAAATCCATTCCCCTTACACAAGTTAATGTAGATAGAGATCCTCGAGGAGATCATTTCCCTTTTTGAGATGATTCAAATTTCTAAGATAAACTTAAGTTTTTGAAATGCCAAATAGACCCTTAAAACTTTGTAGTACTAATGGTGTCAAGGCCATTCTATCTATTTGCCTATTGAATTCTAACTACCCTAAGATGAAAATCAAGTGAGCCATTTTTCTAATGAAATACAAATTACTAAGGGTCTAAAGTAGTCAACAACTCTACTGTCGAAGTTGATTAATGAGCATGTTCTCCTCTTCCATCTACTAAAATCTAAATTTTTACAGCAGGAGAACAAAATATTTAATGCTGAATTATCACCAAAATTGTTGATGCCATTGGATGTTTAGTACTCCCCACCTCAAAAGTCCATAGCAGAAGACACAAATTAGTTACACAACACAATCAAATGTAGAAGTTTCCAGTGGTGTATTTGACATTTCTATAAAATTCAAGCACATTAACCCTTAGCGGTGATGAATGTGCGAAATGGCAATTACAATCAAGTTGGGGAAATAAATAATTGAATTTTCTCAAATAAAAGAGCCACTATAATTGATGTTTGTTTAAGACTACGTTCAGAGTATTCACAAAGGTATTCTTTGTAAACATATTATATCAAGTATAAAAAAAATATTAACAAAAACCTATTTTGGGATTGACTCTTTCAAACTACAAGCACAGTGCATTTATGATCAGTGGATGAAACCTAATATGTAGATTGTAAAGAGAATACAAATGCAAAATACTTTAATTTATAACATCCAATATTTCCACTTTCTTAGCAATGCACCTTTGCAATAACATGTACTATTTTTAAAATCCTCCTCGAGTCGAGCCTAACTTGGAATCAAACCTTTGTTAATAATTGTCCTTATATTAAAATGATTTTCCATTTCTACATAGTTCTTCTTGCCTATAATATTTTTATTTAAGGACAATTGTATGAAAAAAATTCACAATATTGTCCTTAGATAAAATTGATTTTCCTTTTCTGCATATCTCTTTAATACTTTTATTTATTTCTACCCACCCACATAAGGGATTTTATTTGTATGGGTAAAAAAGAAATTTGTATGCGTAATTAAGTAATTTTATGTCTTATGAGGTGTAGATTAATGGATTTGTGTGGGGTTTAGATTTTCTTAAGTAAAAGATAAATTTTAGGGAAAGGGATTGAGGATGACAATAAACTACGAAGTTTACATATCTAAAAGGGTATTGACACTCAAGTGAGTCTAACATAATCCTAATAGAAACTTCCCATTATTAAATAAAACATTCTTCCTATAATACTAAAATTGACCATAGTGAGTGTAGCATAATCCTCATAAACCAACATAGATCAATCTAAATCTAACTATAGCAAGTGAGAGGGATCAAATATCTCAATATGCAAAACTATTTTTAAGTGAAAAACATGACCTACTATTTTTAACTCATTCAATTGTATACAAAAGTCAATATTGATGTGTCCATGTTTGAAAATCCATGTGCGTGATGAAAGGTGATAGAAACTACATTGTTTTTCTAGTTGTTTACAAAGTTGGGGTATTGCTTGCATATAATTTTGATCAAGTAATTCTAGAAAATTAAATTTGCAATTCTAATTCATGCTTCCCTTACATACATTATCATTGTATGTTGTAATATCTCTTCAAATGAATTAAAATGAATTACAGGGATTACCATCACAAAAAATATTGTCTTGTGCTAATATCATGGAGCCAACGTTGACTAAGAATGCCATTCTTTTGTTGCTGAATAGTTCCACTGATATTCAACCACAACTCCAAATAATCGACATCATCTCTATTACCTCATCAAAAAATAAATCCTCACACTTCCACATTACTCTCTTTTATTGAACGCATCAACACACGACTCTTCTACCATATACATATAGTACACAAGTTGCATCTGAAGACATCCAAGTCAGCTCAATCATTCTGCTTTAAAAAATAGCTTGCACAGTGCTTCAAAAATCTTCATAAGGCCCAAAATTTGAATTTACCTTCTTCCAGTTTTTTTCTTTTACACTCTTCCTGTATTACAAAAATAAAAATAAAAATGGATTCTATATTAATTCCTTTTTCGTTCATTTACATAAGGTCCATTTGAGTGTTGAACTTGAGGTTGTGAGCCGTAAAACATCATTGACTAAGGACTCATCAAAACTACTACAAGCAAAGGTAGGCACATCCCAATCTACCTCTTCATCAACGCTAGAGAGCTTTCCCTCTAGAGTGACTACAACGATTACATTCACAACTACAACTATCTCATTCAAGGCGCTCAAACCCTATCAAAAGCATTGATCGATCCAAGGTAAAGCATCTACAAAGACAACATTGAAGACTTACACCAATGTACATGGCTCAGGAAAAGTCTTTGGATTTGACCTTATACATCGTGATAGAGAGGATATCCACCTTTCTACATTTGCTAAATCTGCTGAATCTCTTTACAATCTAATCCAAGCTGGGCAACTATACATTGTTTCAAATGGCATAGTTAAAGAAGCAAACCCAAAATATAACCACTTAAAGAACAAATGGGATATTTACCTATTTTTTGCATCCACTATCAATACATTTTTAGTAGATGATCCAACCTTTCCTTATAAGAGCTTTCATTTCAAAAATATCACTGAAATTGAATATGCAAGCCCAAATACTAATGTAGATTTCATTGGTGTTGTTAGCTCCACCTCACTTGCCTTCACACTTCGACGAAGAGATGGACCTAAAAAGCTAAGGAAAACACTCACATTAAAGGACAAGTTAGATTTTAGCATTGATGTAACACTATGGGGAGATCATTGTGCCTCTATGTTGAAGGCTGGAAAATATTTTCCTCAAAATCGGGGAATACCACTCGGTCAGGAACTTAAGGCAACTTCGTTTTTGTTAGAATTAGTGGCTCCAATTGGGGATAAAGGGACCAACTTCCCGTTAAAGAAATATAAATGAATAATGTAAATAACATGAGGATAATGGAGTGATTTGAAAATAAAGATGATATTAATAAATAAACTTATTCTATGTATCTCCCGAGATAATATTTCTTTACATGTGATTCATAAAAAGATTTCACAAATCATGCAACAATATAGATCATTAAACACTTTATGAAAAGAAAACAAATATTAAGATAAATTAAATTAATTAAATAGTTAATTAATTTATTTGGTTAAAACTAATCACATATAAGATCTCGTTATTTCACATGCAATCATAAATAATACAATCCTACACATCAATAGTGACAATGTCTAACTATCTACAAAGCATTCGTATAATGAAACAACTTAGAAGAAATTCACTATATATCTCAATGAAACATAGCAGCAATATAAAGATAATAGTACCCGATACATCAATATTGTGGTCATGAAAAAGATAGCTTTCAGTTCAACTTATTCAATTAGATAAATTTGGAAGAAACAATAGTGCAAGTTCAAAGTTGTCTATCAAAAATTTAGAATTCCTTTCTAAATACATGAGAGGGTTTTAAATAGTCTATTAATATTACAAAAATAGAAAAAATAAAAATAAAAATCTTCTGAAAAGCTCCAAAAAACTAAGCTGGGATAAAGCAAAGATAAGATAGCATTCTGTTGTAACAAGAAATTCATGACTATGCTGCGGGCTGATTCTTCATTTGTCCTCTGAGTCAACATATGTCTATCAATGGCTTCAATTTGGGTGGATGAATCAATTGTATGCGCATATTCCTCAGTAAATACTGCATCACTGAGTGTTGGGAGGAGTTGAGCTATTGTGTTAGAAAGACACCTCAGCACAAGCCATTGATTATTTGGCATTACTAAGAAATGACAATAACTTTTGAGGTTTACTTTTGATAATGTTTGGTTGCCTTCAACCTTCTTCTTTGATATTTCCTGCCATGTCCACTTTAGAGCTTTGATATCTAGAAAGGTTTCCTTTGGGAATTCATATATTAGATTGGCATGAAATAAGGTATCATTGATATATTCAATGAAATTATAAGCAAGATTTATCACCCTGGTGATATCCATTGATGCTCTCTTCATCTTGATGTCCTAGTCTCTGAAAATGACATCTATTTGCAATTCTTCAATTCGAGGAAGATCGGCTGATATTCCTTTAGCACTATATTGCCAATCTATATGCTCAAAGATTTTCTCATCAATTTCTTCCTATAATGTCCTCAGGTCGAAAAACTGGTTAACCAAAGAATCACTGGTATTACACAAATCATGAATTAAAGTTAATTTATGACAAAAGATAACATGTTTCTTAGCCAAGAGTGTATCCAGTTCTCATGCTTCTTTTCGAACTTCATTTATTTATGGATTTTCTTTCAACTGCTTAATCTTTTGTTGTAGTTGTTGTACTTGTGCATCTTTGTCTTTGATTTAAAATTCAAATTTTAGTTTCAAGTCATTGAAACTTTTATGTAATTTGGTAAGGTTTTCTTGCCATTGTTTCTCAATCACTTACCTTTGATTTTCGAGACTTTGTTCTAATCGAATAATCCTCTGGTCCTTTTCCTTCATAAGTAGTTGAATTTCCGTTGATTTATCTATAGTAGCACTAGCATAAGCTCCTACAAACTATGATCTTTTGTTTAATTCTTCTCACGAGCTTCTTTGGCTCCTTTCCAGAGAACTTGAAAAGGAGTCTCGTGTGAAACTAATTCTTGTGTATGTTCTAGCTTTCTCTTCTTTCTTGACCTGCTCATAACTACTTTGAGTTTTGGAGTGTAAAACACATCTAAAGGAGGGATTTCTTTAAGTTTTATAACTATCTCCGACGTAGGAAATGATGGGATGATTTTGAAATCTTCAGCCATGCTAGTTTTATCGAGAGCCTCAACAGTGAACAAGGTTGTCCCTTCAGTTTCTGGAATCTACGTGATGTTTCTTTGTTGACTGTAGTGTGTAAATCTTGAGTCTCCTTAGTTGATAGAAAATAATTAAATTCATCCCAAAATTTATACAATTTATTTTCTTCTTGGACTTTGTTCATTTTCTCAACAGCTGTAGTATATATCTTAGAGACTTGAGAAATAATTGGATCCTTTGATGAGGAGGTTGATGTATTTGAAACTTCAGGATTTTGTCGAGAATGTCTTAGCAAAACTTCTGGAAAATGGGTTATTCTCTGACTACGATATTGATTGAACTCAATCAATTATTGAGGTGTTATTTGATCTACTACTAACTTTTCAACCATGGAATACTCTGGAACCATCTCAAATAAATCATCAAATTTATCAGGCTCGCTTGCAAATTTCCTAATTCTTGCTTGTGTCGTGACATCTTTTGCAACCCCATGTGGATCATATTGTCTGTTTGGGATGGTTGGAAAAATTAAAGCTTTAATTTGGTCAATTTCATCAAGAGCATGTATGAAATTTTCCAATGCATATATTCCACAAAAAATAGGAAAATAAGGCCAGGTAGTTTTCTTAGCACCTTCGAGCACTTTAGTCAAACCATTTCCAACTGTTTGGTATGCAATTTCTCTACGCAATAATTTATGAGGGGCAAAAAGAGGTAAAACATGAGGATGGAAAAGACTCCCTAACACTAGAATATAAGTAAATGAATCTTCCCCAAACCACCTTCCTAATGACATTAAGTCATTGTTAGCTTCTGTAGAGAGTCTGGTCGCTTTCCTGCCAAAGACCTCTTGGTGTATGAGGAGGATAATTTCAAGACAAAATTTACAAATTTGAGAATGATACTTGGATTCCCACAAGATATCAAGGTAAACATGGATGGGGGTTGTGTATTGAATTGTACACTTCCATCATATAGATGGAAAATCATAATAAAAAAAAATAGCATCCATGACATAAGCGCTTATGTCTAGTCCCCATTGTTTGAAAGGTTGTTTGATGTTGAATGGCTACAAAGGCATAGGTGGTTTCTTCTGTCTTCTTGAAGAAGTTTGACAAATTATTCATATTCTCACATACATGTGAGTGTCTTTTAACAAGGTTGGCCAGTAATATCCAGCATGTAGGATTTTGTGAGTAGTTGCATCTCTGCTATAGTGTCCACCAGCTGGCCCATCATGTAGTTCCTGTATAACCTTTTCTGCTTTTTTCCAAACATCTTAATAAAATATAGTCATAATTATTTCTAAACAAAACATCATTGATGAGTTTATATTGATTAGCTTTCAATCTCAATTCCCTATTTATTTTATAATCAAGCTCGGATGGAGCATAACCATTCTTTAAATAAAATATTAAGTCAACATATTGAGATTTAGTATCAACAAGAAGTACCTATGTGATTTGATCAATATTACATGTACCTTCATCAATTGATGGATCATTCATTCCTATGATCAATCTGCAAAAACCTTGACCTCTCACAATTTTAACAAGTTTTATTTCTAGGTCATATTCTTGCAGGGCAGTAACCCAATTAGCCTATTTTTGTCCTAATTCCTTTTAAATAAGTAATTTTCTAACTGTTGAGAAAGGAACAATCAATTTAGTATGATTTTTTAATAGAAAAGGTTTGAAGTATTTGATTGATTTGTAGACTACGAAGGCTTGTTTTTCTACTTTAGAATAACTTAATTCATCTCTTTGAAAATTTGAGTTGAAGAAAGAAACAAAGGATTCTATTTTCTGTTCATTTGGTTGTGTTAATACTATTGCATATGACAGTTCAGAGGAAAAATTATATAAAATGAATTGATCAGAAAAATTTGGAGTTGATGGAGAGGGAAAATCAATAACAACTTGTTTGATTTCTTTAAATGATCCTCTTTCTTTTTTTCCCCATTTGAAAAGTGAATTTTTCTTGATCATAGTTTGTAATGGTAGGATGATTTGAGCAAACTCAAGAACGAATACCTTGACAAAATTAATTTGGCCAAGAAAATATTGCATTGATTTTTTGGTATGTGGTAAAGGAATTTATGAGACTATCTTAATTATTTTTGGATCAATACAAATTCCATATTTGGATACAATAAAACCAAGGAGTTCACCTTCATTAAGAGAAAAAAAACGATTTCTTGGGTTTTAGATAAATTCCATACCTTTTTCATCTTTCAAAGATATGTTTTAAGTCATGCAAATGATTACTTCTCTTCTTGGAATATATGGTAATATCATATAGATATACCACAATAGTTTTATAGATTAAACCCCTGAAAGCATTGTCCATTTATCTCTGGAATGTATCTCTTGTGTTCATCAATTTGAAAGACATTTTTTGATATACATACGTTCACCATTTTGTTCTGAACATGATCTTTAATCTATCCTCTAGATGAACAAGGATTTGATTGTAACCTGAGAATCCATCTAGAAAAGGCATTAGTTTAGAACCAACATCTGATTGTAGGACTTGCTACATTGGTAGGAAGGGAAAATTATCTTATTTCACATGCCTTATTTAAATTCCTAAAATCAGCACAAATGTGAATATCACCATGCTTTTCTCTATCTAGTACAAGATTAGAAACCCATTTGGAATGTCTTACTAGAAAGATATTTTTGGCCTTTAAAAGCTTATTCAACTCTCTCTTGATCTGAGTTTCTAAATTTGGATGAATCTTTATAAGTTTTTGTTGAATGGCCTTGACATCAGGTATCATTGGGATAATGTGTTGGATGATAGAAGTATCATAAGTTTTAAGACCTTGATAATTCAAAGAAAAGATGTTTTTTTATATTTTTTTAATAGGTGAATAAATTCATTTCTTTCTTCTAATGAGAGCCAAAGACCTAAGTTAATTATTTGGGGCTTGATATTAGATCCTAGATTAACCAATTCAAATGTCACAGTTGAACTTTGAAGTTTGCAATTGCTAACCTTTTTAAATATTTCTTCTAAATCATTAAGATCCTCAAGCTTAACTACAGGCTTTGGCAAAGCATTTTGTTCATTTTATTTATTGAACTGTCTATCATGTTTATCTTCATCAATTACTTGGTCAAAATAAGAATATTTTGATGTTCAAAATCCAAGATATCTTCATCATCATTGAAACTCGCCAATTGGTGATATTATTAGGAATGGAAGGGTGAAAAATCAACTATATAGAAAATATATCTAGACTAAAATCTTCAAGTGGGATCAGTTTAGATGCAACATTTGCTAAAAGATCATAACTAGCATTTTGTACCCTAGGTATTGGAGAAATATTAAATGCAATGAAATGTGAAGTAAGATTTTGAATTAAGGACTGATAATGTCTAAGATGATTAGAAACATAATGAATATTATTTCTAACTTGTTTTATAACAATTTATAAATCACCAAAGACGTGCAAGTACTCAATATCAAGACTGATAGCTTTATGCAATCCTTGTACTAATTCTCCATATTCCTCTATGTTATTAGTACATTCAAACTCTAATCTACATGACAACATAGTTTTTTCACCATTAGGGCTTACCAATATACATCCAGCCCCTGCACCATCATTAGATTTAGAACCATCAAAATAAAGTGTCCAAAATAAAGAATCATGCTTAATTACAGGTGTATCTACAACATTTATACATTTAGTAAAATCTATTTGTGAATAATTTTCAACTTGAGATGAAATAAAATTTTCTAAGAAAGGAGATCTCTGAGCTGCAAAACTTCCAAAGAAATATTCAGAAGAATAATTCCCAAGGATGTTGTTTGTGAAAAACATAGGCTCATTTTCTTCATCCAGATCAGTAACCGAGTATTTCATATGCTTTTCTCTATCCACCCGAATCTGATTTGGTTTCCCATTGTAAGGAAGCCATATATGTGACCAATCTATGGCGAAATAACCATGCAATTTCTCAGACCAATCTCTGCTTAAAATAAGACCATAAAATTTAGGAATATCAACAATCAAAATATCAATAATTTGACATACCTTTGAATTTGATGATAATCTTATTAACACAAAGTTTAATTCTCCCAACACCTTAACCTTTGTTCTATCTAATTGAACAATTTGGACAACAAACTTCTCAGGTGTTATGTTCAGCTTGAGACAAACTAAATATGGCATAATATTTGATGATGCACCTAAGTCTACCAAACAATTGTGAACATTTTTATTAAAAATATCAAAGGTTAAAAGAAAAGGAGGAGTGTGGGAATTGGACCTATCTCCAATTAGAATTGCATCAGAAGCATCAATTTTATCTGGGGAATCACTTGGAGGCTTTCCTTTTCCAAGTGAGGCTTTTGCAGTTGGTAAAGGAGATGTAGGAACAACATTTAATTCTTTAAGCAATAATTTTTTCTATTGCTTAAGCTTTCTCACCTCATACATGGAAATGTTAGCCTTGAATTTCTTCATATCTTCCACAATGTTATACTCTATATCCTTATCAGAAACAATGAGAGTTTTAGATGAAGAAGGGGAATTTGAAGAGGATGGAATGGATTCATAAGATTTAGGAGGAGATATTTTTATTTCATTTATCTTTATTAATAGGAGTAGTTGATCTTTGTTTTTTATTCGAAGGTGATGGATCAATAGATCTTTTACTCCTAGTTTCTACTGGTAGGGATTCTCCTTCTTGTTCATTTTCTAATGTAGTAAGAATAAAATCCCATAATTTGCGTGGTTCAACCAACTCTTCTTCTTCTTATTCTTCCACAGATAGGGTTGATTCTTCATCTTCATCTTGATCTGATTCAGCATTGGATATAATATTGGGTGGCTGAGATGATGAAGGTTGAGCTTTCTTGAAAGGTCTAAAAGATCTTTTTGAAGATTCTGATACTTGTTTCTTGATCTCGACCATCTCATTTGACATTGTTTTGAGGAATTTCTATAATCCTTATAAATTGAAAGGGTATTTAGAAGGTTTATTTTTGGCTTCCTCTTTAAAATTTACTTTCTTTGACTTCCTTTCTTCAAGAATAGTTTTCTTCTCTAAGACTAGAATTCTCTTTTCAACAGACAAAGCTTCTTTCATTTTTTTAGCTAAAGTGGCCTTATTAGCTCTATCTACAAATATTGCAATATTAGAGGGAAGCACAGAGATATACCATTCTATTTGTACATCTTCACCAGGTTGTGAAGTGTTAGGAATCTTATTAAGCAATTTATTGAACCTAGAATTAAAATCTTTGATTTTTTCATTTTGATTTGTTTTGAGATTAGAAAGATCGTTAATTAATGTTGTTGTTGTACGATCATCACCAAAATTTGTCAAAAATTTCTCTTGAAATGTATTCCAATTATTAATTGAGTCTATTGCTAAAGAAAAGTACCAGGATCCTACTGATCCTGTGAAAGTATAGGGAAAAAGTCTACATACACAATATTCTTCTGAGACTCCATTTAGGTTAATGGCCAACATATAATTATGTAAATGTTCTTCAGCTAGAATCCCTTCATCAAGATTGAACTTGGGTAACCATCTTTCTAGATGTTTAGGTAAAGGATGAAGGGGTGCAGGCATGTTGACTGCACCTAGATTGGTCCATGGTCTATTAGCCATTCTAGGAATTTGGGTAAAAGAAGTTGTAATAATAGAAGAGGCTAACTGTGTGGAAGAAGAAGTAGCCCCTATGCTAGTGCTAGCACCAGTTGATTGAAGATGAGGGATATGAGTGGAAGGATTGATCAGATGAGAGGAAGTTGATGATGAGGGATGAAATAAAGGTGTTTGTGGTGGAGAAGAAGATAAAATCTCACTAGTAGATGATTGTGATTTAGATTTTTTAGTCTTTCTTCAGTGAGAAGGCAAGGGAAACTCAAATGGAGTAACCCCAAGTTTCTCACTTTGGGATTGAGTCAAAATACGAGAAGTTTGGAAAGATGAAGATACACTACCTTCAGATAACTTAGATTGTGTTGGAACTACTACACACCTACATGTGGACTCTTAGTTAGAGCATGGGACTACAAGAAAGATTCCTTTTGCATGATTTACTCCTTGATTTGCTCCTTCTTTAACTCCACAACTAGTTAGTTCCTCTGCATGATTTACTCCCTATTTTTCTCCTTCTTTCACACTGCAACTGGTTAGTTCTTTTGCATGATTTACTCCTTGATTTTCTCCTTCTTTCACTCCACAACTGGCTAGTTCTCTCCAGAACTTGTTGTAGGTGTTGAGTCTTCTCATTGATCACCACTATGGTGCATTACCTTGGGATATTCATGCAGTAATGCTATATCATGAGCATTGTAACCTATTTTCTAATGAACTATTCTCTTGTTCTTTCGATTTTCTTTTAGTGTTTTTGCTCTGCAAAGCTGTGTGTTCAACCTTTACTAGCTAGATCCATCTGTGCAGGTTTTCGAACACATTTACAGATTGTTTTGGCCTTTCTTCTGAGATATAAATTCCTTCTAATTTCTGAATTAAGGTCTAGACTTCTAGTAACTCTTATGAAGGAGTTTGATCATATGACTTAGGGTGTGTGCTAGGAGATCTTATAGTTGTTTTGAAAACTTTTGGTTTGGGAGTAAGATATTTGAAATGAGATCTGGAAGTTGGGGGATATTTTGAGGGAGAATGACTATTTTGATGACCTTTTGATTTGGGATTAATCATTGTTTCCATTCATAGCCAGAGTCTTCCTTCTAGTACCAAAAATGTTGAAGTTTGGAAAATATTTGCCTCAACATCGGGGAATACCACCCGGTCAGGAACTTAAGACAACTCTATTTCCATTGGAATTGGTTGCTCCAACCAGGGATAAAGGGACCAATTTCCCATTAAAGAAATATAAATGAATAATGGGGTGATTTAAAAATAATGATGATATTAATAAATAAACTTATTCTATGTATCTCCGAGGACAATATTTCTTTACATGTGATTCATAAAAATATTTCACAAAGCATGCAACAATATAGATCATTAAATGATTTATGAAAAGAAAACATATAAGATAAACTAAATTAATTAAATATTTAATTAATTTAGTTGGTTAAAACTAATCACATATAAGGTATTTTTATTTCATATACAATCACAAATAATACAATCCTACACATCGATAGTGACAATGTCTGACTATCTACAAAGAATTCATATAATGAAACAACTTATATAAATTCACTATCTATCTCAATGAAACATAATAACAATATAAAGATAATAGTACCCGATACATCAAGACTATGCTCATGAAAAAGATAGATTTTAATTCAAATTCTTCAATTAGATAACTTTGGAAGAAACAATAGTGCAAGTTCAAAGTTGTCTATCAAAAATTCAGAACCCTTTTCTAAATACATGATAGGGGTTCAAATAGTCTATTAATATTACAAAGATAGAAAAGATAAAAAAAAAAAAACCTTTAGAAAATCTACAACAAACTAAGCTAGTATAAATCAAAGATAAGATAACATTTTGTCGTAATAAGAAATTCATGACTATGTTGCAGCCTGATTCTTCATTCATTCTCTAATTCCACATATTTGTTTCATTGGATTTAGTTGGTGGGGATGAATTGCTTGCAAGTGAATTTGCCCTGTAAATACTACATCACTGAGTGTTGGGAGGAATTGAGTTGTTGCATTAGAAAGACACCACAACACAAGCCATTGGCTATGTGGCTTTACCAAGAAATTCCAATAACATTCAAGGTTTACTTTTCATAAATTTTTGGATGTCTTCAAACTTCTTCTTTGATGTTTCCTTCCATACTGCTTTAGAGGTTTGACACGTGGCAAGGTGTCCTTTGGGCATTCTTGTGTTAGATTGGCCTGCAATAAGGTATTGTTGATGTATTCAAGATTTCTAGCCTTGAGGATAGCCATTTCCCTCGCTTCATCTTGATGACAGTCTCCAAAAACGATATATTTTTGAGATTCTTAAATTCAAGGAAGATTAGCTTATCTTCCTTCAACAGTGTCTTTCCAATCTAAATGCTCATATATTTTCTCATAAATTTCTTCATAGAATGTCTTGAGATCAGACAACTTGTTAACCAAAGAATCACTGGTCTCACAAAAATCATGAATTAAAGTTAATTTGTGACAAAATATAACATGTTTCTTAGCCAAGAGTGTATCCAGTTTTGCTGCTTATTTTCGAACTTCATTTATTTCTAGATTTTCTTTCAACTAGTTAATGTTTTATTGTAAATGTTGTACCTATGCATCTTTGTCTTTGATTTCAAATTAAAATTGACGTTCCAATCCATTGAAACTTTTCTATAATTTGGCAAGGTTTGCTTGCCATTGTTTCTCAATCACTTTCCTTTCATTCTCGAGACTTTGTTCTAAATGAATAATCCTCTAGTCCTTTTCCTTCATAAGCAGTTGAATTTCCACTGCTTTATCAATAGTAGCACTAGTATAGGCTTTTGCAAACTGTGAGAGTTTGTTTAATTCCTCCCCAGGGGTTGTTTGGGCTCCTTTCCAGAGAACTTGAAAATGAATCTCGTTTGAAACTAATGCCTCTATCTATTCCATATTTCTCTTCTTTCTTGACTTGATCATAACTCCTTTGTGTTTTGGACTATAAAACACATCCAAAAGGAGGGATTTCTTCAATTTTTAGAGCTATCTCTGACATAGGAAATGTTGGGGGATTTCTAAATCTTTAGCAACAATAGTTTTATCTGGAGCCTCAGTAGTGAATGAGGTTGTCCCTTCAATTTGTGGAATTTGTGTCTTTTCTTTGTTGACTGTAGTTTTTACATCCTAAGTCTCCCTAGTTGATAGGATGTGATTAAATTCCTCCCAAAATTCATTAAATTTATTTTCTTCTTGAAATTTCTTCATTTGCTCAATAGTTGCAGTAGCTATCTCGAAGACTGAGAAATAATTGGACCCTTTGATGAGGAGGCTAATGTATTTGAAACTTCGAGATTCTGTTGAGAATGTCTTAACAAAACTTTTGGTAAATGGGCTATTCTCCAACTATGATATTGATTGAACTCAATCAATTCTTGAGGTGTTAGTCGATCTGCTGCTAACTTTTCAACCATGGAATACTCTGGAACCATCTCAAATAAATCATCAAATTTATCAGGCTTGCTTGCGAATTTTCTGATTCTTGCTTGTGTCATGACATCTTTTGTGACCCCATGTGGATCGTATTATCTATTTCGGATGGTTGGAAAACATAAAGCTTTAATTTGGTCAATTTCAACAAGAGCATGTATGAAATTTTCCAATGCATATATACCACAAGAAATAGGAAAAGAAGGGCAGGTAGTTTTCTTAGCATCTTTGATCACTTTAGTCAAACAATTCCCAACTATTTGGTATGCAATTTATTTGCCCAATGTAGAAATTTTGAATAATATGACACATATTCACAGAGATTATCCCGATTATGCACTATTACGGAATGCATGCATAATACATAACCTCCTCTATGTTGATCATCAATTTAGTAGCATCAATAACACTAAACATCAACAACATTCACACATTAACACAGTATGTAACCCGAGGAAAGCTTACAACTGAAAACCCCACACTATCTGTATATTAATGATTGAGAACATGTAACATTACATAGTACAATACTCCTCACAAGGACTCAATACTATCTCCACCTATTACACACAATACAGTTCAAATATGATCTCCAAATCTCCTCCGCTGCTTGCCTGCCTCCACTGCACAATCCTATAAGAGAATGAATTGAATCCAAACTCGTTCCAAGTTCATTTACCTTGGGAAAATCACTCACATTGGAAATAACGTGAGCACAAGCTATATCACTGGGCATATGCAATTCTCATGGGCATACTCAATCCTTTGATTGTGCAAAATCTCATGCACAACTATAGTCACAACTGATAGCAATCTCAGCCCCTAACACCTATCTCCACTGAACTGTACATGCACTGAGTTAACTGATGTATTCTTCAGTTGCATTATGAGTTAATAATTAGTGAATTAATTAATAACTAATCCACACAACTCATCACTTAGTCTATTGGCCAGTTAGACTAAATATAACTAGTTCAACTAAGTCAAACTGAACACAACTCCATTAACTGCTCATCCAACTCCACAGAACTCAACCACATGAGTTCTAACTGATGTCCTGCATGCAATAGCTCAACTGACCCACAAAGAAAGCGTATTTCCTTATGACAGCTGCATGTGCCACATCTGTAGCTCAAACTGAAGTTCTCCAAGAGGATACGATAATGTTTATAGTCCAAATATTATTATGAGACAATAATATTTGACTTTTCTATTTTTGACTAGCAGTCTAAAAATAGACTCTCATCACTCCTTCCGTGATTTAAAAATAGAAGTCCATCTATTTTTCCCAACATGACCAATCATCCATAAACAACATCCTGCAACTCATAGACCATGATCCATATGTCTAAAAATAGACTTTGCACCATAATTTTCCTGCGGGCCCACTTAGTGAAGGCGTCTCGTTTCCACTAAGCTCCATCATCTTGTTGCATTCTCAACAAGCATTTCTTGTTGCACACTTTTCAACACTCCCTCTCAACAAGAAAGGTTTCCTCTCAAACCCGATCCTATAACTCTGGAATGTTTTTCATGCAACACATCTGCCCGGTCCACTTTGCTCCAACAACACTTGGAACAAAAACACTCCCAGCTGACCACTCTATTAGGCTAGGAACATACTCTGATGTTGAAGCTCTACCTACTGCTGATAAGTGCTCCCTCTCTGACATTTGCGCTACTGCAACATCTTCATGCATCTCGCACCATTGCACACCTCTCTGTGCCACCTAGCATTGTGCAAAACACTTGTGCCTCTCGCATTGCTGCAGCCTGCATGCTATGCGCTGTCCTGGGATTCCCTGCACTATCGCTATCTCTGTCGCTCCATCTGCATTTGTCTCTACCCAATAAGTTAGTTCTTGTTACTACACATCGGGGCTCCCATAGCAAGGTATCATCCAAGAGGTTGGGTACCTCAAGGACCTTGCCCCTCCTCGTTGGGACGATCAATCCACAACACCCCACCTCCTACCTAGAGGTATGGCTGCATACGATCCTTCAGCCCACCTGGCTCAAAGTTTTCCCCTATTGGAGGTCTCTGCATGAGTAGATGTCTCTACTGGATCTCCTCTCAGCTTCCCTTGTTATGGTTGCTCCATAACCTCCTCAAGCTGCTGCACCAATCATGGCTCCTCCACAATCGTCTGAGACTTCTTCTGGCTCTGCATGTTGAGAGGTAATATATGCTCCCTCTCAACCACCAAGTCTCCATCAGTTGACTTGTTGCTCAAGGCTTTGCACGCATCTTGAACCTCAAGAGCATACAGGTTCTTGACCCGTGAACCAATCTGCTTCACCTATCTAGTGATGATGTGTCCAAGGAAAACCTTTCCCTTACTGAAGACTACATCATAGCCTTTTTCTTCCAGCATCGCGATCGACACCAAGTTTCTCTTCAGTCCTCGTACATACTTGACATCGGTCAAGGTAAGGTGAGCTCCATGCTCCATATGAAAAATAACCGTGCCTGCACCTGAGACACTGTACTTCTCATCATTACCCATCCCTATGAGTATCTCGAGATCTTTCTCCTCCAAAGTACTGAACACACTTTTGTCACTGGTCATCTGGAAAGAAGCTCCACTGTCAAGAAACCAACCACTTCCCACCATGGATGAAACCATGCATGTGAAGAGTGTGAAATCCAACTCAAACTGTGAAGCAAGTGCCTCACCTTCAGATCCTTCCCCAGATCCCTTCTTGGACTTCTTCTTTGGGAAATTAGTAGCATAATGGCCCAACTCATGACAATGAAAGCATCGCACCTTCGACTTTTCAACCTTCTTCCCATCATTGGAAGAATTGGATTCAGAAATAGAAACCTTCCCATTCCCCTTCTTCACCTTACTCACTAAGGCACAATTCTCCACATCATGCATAGATGAAGAATTGTCTCTGGTGTGCCGTCTAATCTCCTCTTGCACAAGATCCGACCAAAGTCTCTCCCATCCTGGAAATTTCTCCCTTCCATTAGCCGAGTCTTGGTAGATATGCCAACTCTTAGGAAGGCCAAGGAGTGCTAGACTCACCATATCCTCATCCTCAACAGTTACCCCCACACTTCCCAGCTCATCCCGGCATTGGGTGAACTTCATGAGATACTAGGGCATACTATCTCCATTCTCACACCTAATTTTTTTTAGTTTATCCTTGAGCTCCAACTTCCTTTGGTCGCTCTTGCTTTGGAATAATTTTTTCAACGTTTTCCACATCAAATATGTAGAAGCCTTTCCATGGAGGTTGGACACAATGTGATCCTTCACACCCTCGAATATAATCCTTCGACACTTTGTTGTCTTCTTTTGCTGATCCCCGACTTGAGCAACATCAGTAGCTTTTGGGACATCCACATCTATGAACTCCTTCAACCCATTATCATATAATACTACCTCCATCCTATCCTTTCATTCAATATAGTTTGAGTTTCCCTCAAGGGCATACTCCAATTGCAATCCGTTGAAATACATTTCAACTTTGACCCCAAGAAAACACTGCTGCAAATTCGAATTCCACTAGCTCAAAAAACTCAACCACTTCTGATCTAAAATTCGTGAGAACAAAGTATTTCTCGTACAGAGATCGACTGTATGGGAATTCACCAGATATCTCACCTTCAAAAAGAAGGATGAATCCAGAGGCTACCTGGTCTGATCACAGACTCTGCCTGAAGAAATAAAATGTAAACACTTTCTGAATAATAGGTATGATGATCAATACAACACTGATATCATGTAGAACTTCTTCTACAAATCAGCTCGCTCTGATACCATGTAGAAATTTTGAATAATATGACACATATTCACAGAGATTATCCCGATTATACACTATTGCGGAATACATGCATAATACATAACCTCCTCTATGTTAATCATCAATTTAGCAGCATCAATAACAATGAAACATCAACAACATGCACACATTAACATAGTATGTAACCTAGGGAAAGATTACAGCTAAAAACCCCACACTATCAATATATTAATGATCGAGAACATGTAACATTACATAGTACAATACTCCTCACAAGTACTCAGTACTATCTCCACCTGTTACACACAATATATCTAAAATCTGATCTCCAAATCTCCTCCGTTGCTTGCCTGCCTCCACTGCACAATCCTGCAAGAGAATGAATTGAATCCAAACTTGTTCCAAGTTCTATTTACCTTGGGAAAATCACTCACACTAGAAATAAGGTGAGCACATGCCATATCACTGGGCATATGTAATTCTCATGGGCATACTCAATCCTTTGATTGTGCAAAATCTCATGCACAACTATAGTCACAACTAATAGAAATCTCAACCTCTAACACCCGTCTCCACTGAATTGTACATGCACTGAGTTAACTGATGTATTCTTCAGTTGCATTATGAGTTAATAATTAGTGAATTAATTAATAACTAATTCATACAACTCATCACTTAGTCTATTGGCCAGTTAGACTAAATACAACTAGTTCAACTAAGTCAAACTGAACACAACTCCATTAATTGCTCATCCAACTCCACAGAACTCAACCACATGAGTTCTAACTGATTTCCTACATGCAATAGCTCAACTGACCCACAAAGAAAGCATATTTCCTTTTGACAGCTGCATGTGCCACATATGTAGCTCAAACTAAAGTTCTCCAAGAGGATAAGATAATGTTTATAGTGCAAATATTATTATGAGACAATAATATTTGACTTTTCTATTTTTGACTGGTAGTCTAAAAATGGACTCTGATCACTCCTGCTATGATCCAAAAATAGAAGTCCATCTATTTTTCCCAACATGACCAATCATCCATAAACAACATCCTGCAACTCATAGACCATGATCCATGTGTCTAAAAGTAGACATAGTCTAAAAATAGACTTTGCGCCATAATTTGCTTGCGGGCCCACTTAGTGAAGGTGACTCCTTTCCACGAAGCTCCATCATCTTGTTGCATTCTCAACAAGCATTTCTTGTTGCACACTTTTCAACACCCAATAATTTATCAGGGACAAAAAGAGGTAAAACATGAGGATCGGAAAGACTTCTAAACACTCGAATATAAGTAAATGACTCTTCCACAAACCACCTTCCTAATGACAATAATTCATTGTTAGCTTCTTGAGAGAGTCTAGGTGCTTTCTTGCCAAAGACCTCTTCGTGAATGGGGAGGATAATTTCATGAATTTTTTTATAAAAATGAGAATAATACTTGGATTCCCATAAGATATCCTGGTAAACATGGATGGAGGTTGGGTATTGAATTGTCCACTTCCTTCCTATAGATGGAAAATCATAAGAAAACCAAATAATGTCCATGACATAGGCGGAAATAAAGAAAGGAGGAGGAGTTCTATTGTTAACATTGTGCCTCTGTCTATAACTACGACTTTGAGTTAAATTATTAGAAAATATGTTTTCCCCATCTATAATATAACCATTAGAAGAAACTTCTAGTAATGGTACCCATTCTTCTGAGAACTTATGTGTATTAAGGTAACCATATAAAAAACACATCATAGTAGAGACATTAGAGAAATTGGCAATAATAGAAGCCAATTAATACATACCCCTATCCTCACACTTTTTCTTTCTTGGGTTGCTTCTCCATTACTTGATAAGATCTGTTGGGTTCTGATTCTCATGCATAAACTTCTTAACAAATTAGGTATCATACTTTTTCTGTGGTAGTGGAAAATGGTATATTTTCATCAAATCCTTGGATTTGAATGATCTTATGATTGTCTTCTTCAGAGTTATAAAAACTATATCCATAATATCCCGATGGTCGATGATCCATCTCATGATATATTTGTAGGGAAATATTTTGGGACAGACAACAATTCTATGCAAAAATGAATTGGCCACATCATTCCATATAGTTCCAGCATCCGAAGCGAGGAATCTATAGTGGAACTTTTATTCTCAATCACCCATGGGTTTTCATCCTCAAACAGTTTGTATATGAACTCCCAAGAAGAGGACCCTGCGTCTGGCATGCATGTAGTATCCATAAATAAAGGTGACATCTCAACAACTTTTCTGGGAGGTGAAACTGTCTGTGACTGAATTACAATCTTCTTCTTTTCCATGATAATCTTGGACATTTCCTTTAAATGTTGTTTATCAAAATTCACCTATTAAAAAGAAAACAAGGATGAGTGATAAGAACTCATGAATGAAAATAGTATTTTCAATTGAATGCAAGTTTTAATGAAGAAATCCTTCTGTATTACATCAAAATTATGACAAATCATTTAAAACCTCGAAACTATAAATCACACAAGGTGGCCATTTAATTTTTGAACGTTTTTTCATGTGGCTTTGACACCTATCATTGTATCAGAAAATCAATTTTCGGCAAAAATTTATCGACATTTTGGTATCAGGTGCTATGAATAGAACCATGCGACATGCGAACTCCGATATCAGAGTATCAGGACTTGACAGAATGTGATGTTGACAATTGACACTTAACAAAATGTGATATCAGCGATGTTACTTGACATAATGTGATATCACTATCGGAAAATCTCTTATGGTACTTACTTTGAAATCATCAATGCCGATAAGTCAATTAACACTTCACATGCATATTTTTTGTGGGGCCAATTTTTATAATATTTCCATTTAGTCGTGTAAAAGGACTTTTAAAAGTTTGATAGTGCTTTTCAAAGGCTACATAATAGAAAGATAGTAATTAGAGTTTTTTAGACTTGCATATTATTTCCTAAGAAACTATGGAAGGGAGCTTAAGCCTAAAGAAAAATTGAATTTCGCTATATATGCATTTGAAAGAATTTTTTTCTTTATTTATTAAAAGGTAAAAAATATGAAACTTGTCCTATTTTATTAAAACAAGAAAGGATTATTTTCCTAAAAATTGAAAGGGTCCGTGTTATTTATTCTTCTAAGTGTAAGAAGAATGGGGGTTTTTTGAGTACTACAACACTCTATAGGACAAAAACTTACTGAATTGTTCTCTTCTGACAACCCACCAATCCTTGCAATCAAAGGAGTCCGTGTATTTGAATTTAATGGAATCAACATAGGGATAGTCTCAACTAACACTCTCATCATAAATCCAAAAATTGAAGAAACTCAGCAACTCCATAAATGGTTCTGTGAAATATGCTATAACTCTTCCTCTCTATCTTTTAGTAGAAACTACAATATTTCTTTCAAACGAGACGTGTCTCAAAAATGCATGCAAGCCTCTGAGAAAGCAATATAGGTTTTGGTTCGTGCAATTGTGACTGCTCTTCACATGGACAACTTCTATTTTCTTGCATGTCCATTAGATTTCAATAGAAAGAAATGCATGAAAAAAGTGATGTACAAAGATTTCTGGAGTTGTATAAAGTGTAACAAAAACTTATGAGAATGTGGCTACCGTTACAAACATAACATTGAGTTACATGACCACACTGGGCACCTAGAAAATGTCACAAATTTCAATGACGTAGGAAATGAGCTCATGGGCATCACATCAAAAGACTTGTTCCTTCTTTCTATCGAACCAACTGATCTCCAAGAAATTTTTGGCCAGATTTCAAGCCTTCACTTCTTGCTGACACTTTCAACCAAAGAAAAATCCTTAAATGGTGTCAAGTACTTGCAACCAATACTAGTTAATTCATAATAAATTCAACATGACTCTACATGCAAGGAGGTCCTCAAGAATTCAAGAAATTTCCATTGCACAACGACCTGTTATTTGCCCCCTTTAAATTTTCTTCATGGTTTCAAGGAACGATATTTTTTTGTACATGAAGTATCATTTCTACATAGCTCATTGTTCCATACCATTGTAGATTACATCCATGTTGTTGTGCTACACACTTTTTTTGACAATACTCTTTTTCAATAATTTGAAAATATGTATGTTTAACCCTTCACAATTTACATAATATACATATCAACATATGTAGAAAATTCAATTCATTATTTTTCCTCCATAGTTTATATGTCTGTAGATTTGGTTTTTTCCTTTTTTATCTATTCATGCTATCATTCAATGATGCTCAAATTAAAAAAAATATATGAAAATTTTCTTATCTTTCTCTTCTCCTATCAATGCTTGATGCTACAATAACGTATATTTTGGCAATAGTATTTTTTAATAATTCCATCATATGTATGGTTACCCCTTCAAAATTACATAACCTATATATTAGCATCTGTAGCAATGCCAATTAATTCTTACTCCACCATTTATGTGTCTACAGATTGCATGTTTGTTCGTTTACCTATTCTTGCTATCGTTCAATGATGTTAAAATAAAATGATGGAATTCTAAAACTTGCAACACATTTTCTATGCATACAAAACTCGTTTATGATTCACTCTAAGTTTCTTATGTCTCCAAACTAATGATAAACTATTTATACTTGCTTAGATATGCCAGGCGATAGTCAAAATGCACATAAAAATGAACGAAGGTGTCTTCTTTATGCACAACACAAATATACAATAAATTCATGCCGACGACTTCCTTATAAAAACTACAAAAAAACCTTCTACTTTCACTACATCCCTTCCCACCTCAAGTTCTCTCCCAACTATGCAAACCAACTCACCTCACCTTCATCAAAACCAATGTAACCCCCCCCCGCCAATAATGAACACCATGGCTTTTGACAAAGGATAGGTACTTTCTACCACGCATTTTTGCATAATATGCAAATAACCATACCTAGGTATGAAAAAAAGGCTTTTACATGGTAGCCTTTCTTGCTTTCGTTGCGCATCATCTAAATCTATCACTCATTTTTCTCATCTGAAAAACACTGGCCCTAGAGAACAACCATATGTCCTTCAAAATTTAACACAAGTTGAGAAAATTCTCATTACATGTGTGAATCCCATTCTACAAGTCACTCATGCCCGTGGTGGTCAATACAAATATAGTGGCCATACAATTAGCTTTCCTCAAGACATCACTACTATTCCCAAGTACTCACCTCGAATGGTTTCTGAATTAGACATCCTCATTGTGAAAAGGCACAAACATTCTGAAAAGGCTTTTATCAATTCTTTGTTTGCAAGTCACGTGTCCTTATGACACTTGAATACAAGCTAACTAATGATCCCTACTATAAGGATGTCCAACTCAGGCCATCTGCAATTTATGCTCTACTAGATCAACCTAAAAATATTTCTTCTCTTATTCATAATGTAACCACCTCCTCTTTTGAACCCCATCTAACCATTTTTTATTCTACTTACAATCCTAATGTTATGCTAATACCATTAGATATCCAACCTTCTTCTTTCATTCCAATACTCCCAAATTCATGTACTAAACTTGAGCACATTTGTTCTTATTTGCACTCAACCCATCCAAATTCATCAAGCACGGTTGACTGGCATGCAATATCTCTATCGGCTATGAATGAATACAACACTGAGGGCCTCTTTGTTATGGTGTTCCCCACACTCTTTCCTACATGCATTTCCATGATCATGTAACCAATAATTACAAAAGTTGAGATGCATGAATATGCTTTGAACTTGCTGCACTACCATGATAACTGATTTGGACAACATCCAAGATTCCGATACTAACTCTATAACATTCTAATGTGTCACTGTATCGAATAAAGTATTACTATTTTTGTGAAGGAATACATTCAGAACAACTATCCAACAATCGTTTTAGATATACAACAATGTCTTCATGACTTCCCAGATTCAAAATTTCTCTAAGCAAGTCATGGGATTTGACTCAAGCCTACGAGGAATGCAATATTTCTGGAAGAAGCAATGGTGTGAACTAACTGGCATGATCACATAAATTGGAAGCCTGGAATTATTCTTCAATATGAATGCAATGGATACCAAATGTCATGATTTGCACATGATCATGCCTACCAATGTTCCCTCCAGTTTAAACAACCACTTCCAATGGAGAATTCAAAACATAATTAAAACCCCACATCTAATATCCCAATATATGCATTGTAGATTTACAATTTCCTCGAAGAAGTCATACAAAAAGGCCTCCACACAGTTGATTATTGGTGCAGGTATTTTTTAATAACCATTTCTCTCTGCATTAATTTATACATTGCAAATATGTCTGAACCAACTTTGACTTTCATATTATATTCAGATACAAATGGAAACATAGAGGATCCACACACATACATGGCTTCCTTTGGTTACAAAATGCACCAAATATGGACACTCTTGATTGGAACAATGAAACAGAAGTTGTCAATGCTCAGAAATACATTGATCACTATGTAACTACCTAGAATCCATGAACCCCCCAACATCGCAATCTTGCGCTTCACCAATCAGGAATTCATAACCCATGTCTTCTTGACACAACATCAATCTTTGGGTCAACCCAGTCTGAAGACTATGAAGATCTTGTCAACTGTGTTCAACGTCACACAAAGTGTCATGAATCTTCTTGTCTTCACAAAAAAGACAATGTTCTTAGTTGTCGATATGGAGTACCGTGGGAGTTAAACTCCATACCTTCATTGTTCATTAATGATAAAGGTTGGAAAACATATGTCCCTAATCGAAATGAAGATATATTGAATATCCACAATGTTGATCTACTTTCAATTTGGAGAGAAAATTATGATTTTCAACTAGTTCTATCCCGCCATGTTGTTTTAAGCTATATTTCAAGGCATGCAACAAAATTGGAAACAAGACCAGAGAGCTATCGCCAAATGTTATCACATCTCTCGCACAATGTCTCTCTAGAAGCACTTACTGTTACTGTCATTCAGAAACTCCTTACAAAAACCATTGCAAATATAGACACTGGTGTAAAAGAAATATGCCATATGTTACAAAAACTACCCCTCTCACTCTGAAGTCGCACATTTATTTCTTTGAATGTTAATAGAACTATTTTTAGACGTGTTTCTCATGATTATGAAAATCCCCTTTCACCACTGACCTTCATTCTTTCATACATGAATAGACCTATGTCATTGGAATCATTTCTCCTCCTTGAAGTTGCCCGCTCTTGGTCATTTTCTTCTCGCCGAAAAAAAAACCAATGGAAACACATATTCCCTCCAATGATTGTACATGTCTTGCCACGATACACTTCCATCCCTTCCCCTAATGATCCTTGTTATGCCACTTTTTGTGGGAGTGAACTACTATTTTAATTCCCTCTCCACACACTCCCCATTGACATTGGTTCCACCAATGAGGAAAAGAAAGGGACATATACACGATGGCATGTTCATTGAGAAATTCAAAACCCACAAACTCCACAACCTGAAGATCAATATACTCTTGTGGCTACACCTCCTAACCGCCCTCTTGACCCCATGCAAATGAATGAATGGAAAAATCCTCTCTCACCTCCACCTAGGCTACAACATTGAAATTGATGACCTTGATATGATTGGACATTATGACATTGATTCTAACCACAATTGGTTGCATGCTTCTATCCCTCCCTAGTTGTAAGAAACCTCCATAAATTTAATTTAATTCAACTACTCAAATACTCAACCAACATCATCCTTTTTCAACCCTTCCCCAATATCACACCTTCTCTCCCACCCAAAAAACAACCTTTACCATTGTTCTTTCTCACTTCAAAAACCCTTCACCAAAACCCCCACTCAGAATCATCATACAAGGGATAGTTGGGACAAAAAAAGATTACTTAATTAAATATTTGTAACGTGCATTTATGGGAGACTCCCCAATAAGCACAAACCTTTTGATGTTACTTGCACCCACTGCCATTGCAACTTTCAACATAAATGCCCTTACGATTCACTCTTCCCTTCGCACCCCTATCTAACCAATGCATCCTCTTGAAGTAAAATCACTCTTACACTTGCAAGAGCATCTCTACCATGTAGAGTACATCTTCATTGATGAGATGAGCTTCATCCATCGAAAAATGCTTTCCTGCATTGACGATCGCCTAAGAGAGGCATTCCCCCTTCATCAAAATGCACGATTTGGAAATCTCTCCATTATCCTTGTCAGAGGTTTAGGCCAACTACCACCTGTGAAAGAAATTCCTCTATACACTGACACATCACATGGCACTGTACTTTGGCACAACTTTGACACATTGATAGCACTTTCAACTATTTTTCACGAGCAAGGTGCTAACCTTTTCCAAGTTGCTTTATGCCAAATCCTCACAAACCTTAGAAATGGAGTACCTACACTTAAATATTTGGAACTCCTAATGTCAAGGAAAAATTCTCTCTTACACATGAAGAGAAACAAACATTTCAAGACTCCATGCACCTATATGTGACAAACAACTTAGTTTCTTTGCATAATAAAACAGTGCTAAAAAAATTGAACATGTCAGTAGTGGTTTTATCTGCAGAACAACAAAGGAAACAAACTTATGCTACAAAAGAAAATGAACATCTAGATGCAAAGGTACTTATGTAATGAACAAAATGTTATACTCACCCACAACTTGTGGGTACATGTAGGCCTTGCTAATGGCGCACTTGGAAAATTCATTTCAATCTTTTATGCACGACTCGAAGCCCCCAGAATTTCCATCATTCATTGTAGTTGACTTCAATGAATACAAAGGAACACCATGGGACATTTCACACCCAACGTATGTACCCATTTCCCCTACCACAAGGGATGCATGCTGATAGATAACACTTATAATGGCATGGGATTTAACAACACACAAGTCACAAGGAATGGCATTATACAAAGCAACAGTAGACATTGGCCCCAAAGAATGCCAAGGTTTAACGTTCGCCACCATTTCAAGAGTAAGGTCATTGTCAAACCTTTGAATCAGTCCAACATTTCCATTGTCACACACCTCATGCATGGAGGATAATCCATATCTAAAACATAGACAACAAGAGGAATCATTAATCGCATCAAAATCTATGCAGAATAATACACCATAGCCAACCATACACTGTTTCTTCCAATTCTGCCAATGATAAACATCACTCGCTATTTATCCAAATTTTACATACGATTGCTTGATATTACATTTAACCTCATGTTGTTTTACTCTTATTTAGAAAAAAAATGTTCATGTTTACTTTGGTTTTAATTTTTATTTATGTATATAATGCTTTCATAGTACACTTCCACTAACAATTAATCTTCTCTCTTTTCATGACCAACAAATATGGATACAGACTACTTAAAAATGCTCTATGAATATTACTGAACAACAAGAACTTACCTTGAAAGATATACAAATGAGGTTCTTTCCCCCACAATCACTGCCTCTTTATCATTTGTGTCCAACTATTATATTGCTATGGAAAATAAAGAAAATACTGAAAAAAAACAATCCACATCTATGAAAGAGGTGCACAAGGGAAAATACAGGCTGAATGACAAGAACAACTTTCACATCTTGGAACCACAATAAACATCAATTGGTGTTGTTAATGCCATGCCTCATCATGTATATATGATTAGTTACTCACTGTCAATTAGATTTATATGAAAACACATACTTTTATTGTACATATGTTTAGTTATTCACCATCTAATACATCTCTATGTATATAAGTCCTATTCTATTGAACTACTAAGCCATTTTGTATAATTTCAAACAAAGCCATTGCATAGCATGTATACAATTGTTTCTACTTTTGTGTTAATGATGATCAACCCTGTATATGTCTCATCTTCCATTGACAACACACATACTTACTATTGACAACAACCATTAATTGACTGCTATGTATAAATACTTGTTAATGTTGTTACTTTCAACTAAATCTCTTTACACACAAGTTATTATCATCAAGTTAATGACTCAAGTTTTGAATGTTTGTAATTACATCAACAACTTATTGATACAAATGATGTATATCTCATTTTATGTTGTTAAACTTGTATTTAAGCTCTTAAGTTGTTTATATTTATATGTAAATCATAGTTTGATTTGCAATCAATCAACATCAACTTTGTCATTAACAGGGTACACTATAATCCCAAAATCTAAAATGTAAAGACATATGGCATAAATGTCTACAAAAATATTCCTCTTACACCTTTTCCAATTTAAAATACCTATCAACATCTCTTTACGCATTTTGAGGCAATTTCTAATTAAACATTAATTAAACTACCCATAGTCAACAACAACAATTCCATAAGAAGATGACTTTAAAGGTATTGATACTGGCCGTTGTATTTTTTTTTTAAATATTACCATTAAGACAATGTCTTAGGTAGGTATTCTTTTGGATTTTGTTTTCTCTAATAGATCTAGCCTATGCCAAAATAACCTATGAATAGACTTTAGATAACTTACGAATATAATTAAGATATTACGTGATACAGATATAGTCCACTACAAGTAGTTGTAATAGACATCCCATGGAAGGCATGGCATGAGAATAATTTATAGTGTCACCACCTTCACCATTGTAATTCCAAACTTCTCTGTCATGTCCACTTCTTCTGCAATCATGCCCTGCGCAAGTGCCTAGTCGAATGAATGGATGAGAGAAGCCAATACCAGGCGAATCATCTAACTCGCCAACAAAAGCCCCACACATATTCTCCTTCCTACTATGAATGGTATCAGCTCAAAGAGTTGTCCCCTGTAATCCACACTATTCATCTTATCATCGATAAATCTCTCAGGGATGAATTTCAATGCTTCATTCCAAATGGCAGGGTCCCTTTCGATTACCCACATGTTGACGATTATCTGGGTGTGTTTGGGTATCAAAAATCCCTCAATCTCACAATCACTATCTACTCTGTGTGGAATGAGTAGAGGAACTACCGGGTGCAACCTGAAAACTTCTTTCACCACTGCACAACTATAAGGGAGACAATCGGTGTCACTTTCTTTGACCCTTCCGTTGTGCCAAACTACCTAGTCCAACTCGGCCCTAGATCATTTCATTTTCTCCAGATTGCGTATGAGTTCTTCCATCGCCCACTCCATGGTATTTGCAGTAGTGTTGCTTCCTGCCCCAAATATTTCCTGCATCAAGCAATTGGCCATAAGAGAAATTACTTTGGCATTATAAATTTACTAGTAAACTATGATACATTAGAATAAGATATTGGAAAGGAAGAGGAGATAAAACAAAAATTCACACAGAAAACACAGGAACTGCGACTCTTCTATTGATCACACAAAACTTTTTGTTACAATGAACCCGGTGAAGGGTATTTGACCTTTCAACTAGCGACTTGCCTAAAATATCTTAACATGCACACACACTTAACCCAATTAACTCACACTTCATCATCACTCAAATTGACTCAACGCCCACTTAATTGGCTGTCTAATTTTAACAACTCCACATGTGGGAGTAATTGCAATTTTGAACACTACCCTTTAATTATGACCGTATGACTCAACATGAATCAACATGACTCAACTATGCCTGCTAGGCTTACAATAAAAGATGACTCAATTATCACTCAAACATGCCTGTTGGTCTATGTCACAACTAGGCTTACAATGAATCAAGACTTTCACAATTTTGCATTTTCTTTTTCTTTCCTTACAAATTTTAAATCCTCAAAATCGCTTCATTATCTGTTGCGCTTTCTTCTTGTCAGCTCCATATTACTTTACTTGTTGTTGCTGCAATTTTTCTTTGACTTTTCCTGAATTTTTGTTGAAACACAATTTGATCTTGTCTACAACATCTTCATCTTTAAATATTCGTTCAACCATGGAATACTGCCACAAGATTGCATCTTCAAACTGTCTTGTTTTCTCTGCTTCTTGCGCTTCATATTCCTGACTTTCATTTTTCCATATTTCTTGATAGCAAAATCTTATCTCTTCTTGACTCCATTACTGAAAAATGGTTTCAATGCATTCATCTTTGTCTTCAGAACACCCATATCATTCTTTTCACTTTCATCATAAGGTAGTACTGCTTTTTCTAGTAATCTGCACACTGAAGATCATTATTCATCATTTCATTTAATTTTTTTATTCTAGCTACTGCTTTAAGATTCACATCAATTTGTTCTATTGGTTTCTGAATCCATTCTTCAATGAGCTTCAAATCTACATCAAATTTATTAATAACCTTGTTTTCAACTTTTGATCCCATGCTATTTTGAAAACTTTCATATTAAAAAACAATGCTAAAAACATATTTAATATGACTCTCTTCAATGAGAGCTTCATGCTCTACATCTGCCTCCTTTTCAACTACATGGAGGTTGTCTTCCACTGTTATGTTGTTAATGGATATTCTCATCAAAAAATCTTTAATCATTTTATCATGTTCTTGATCGCCAATTGCTGCTAGATGACATACTGCTTCATGAGCAGTTCCAACTGCTTCATATCTTGCTTCTACAGTGGCAACTTCAACCTTGAATGTTTCATCAAACATGACACTTACCATATTGCCACAATCAATCTCTATTTCAAAAAATAAAGCACACATATCATCAACATAATATTCATCCACACTATGGTGGGATATCCGAGCATGCATGTGCTCATTGTCAATTTCATTGACAATTTCAACTTCACCAAATCCATCAACTGCAACTAGATTCACCAATTCACATATCACTTTGTAGTCATCATCCACATGTGTCTCATCATAGTGGGATTCACAGTCATCTACATCATCCACGTTACAGTGGATTCCTTGAGCATTTATATGCTCTTGCTCTGCTTCACACATAGAGGCTTCTTCTCCTCTCTCTGCAAACTTTGTTGCATATTCTTCATCCATATGCATGCTTGCATAATGGGTTTCAATTTTATGGTCTTGACAACCATCATCCACTTTTGAGTGGGGTTCTCCAAGCTCTCTTTTCTTCTCAGAGTCTTGCTCATATGTGGCTGACTTCTGTACTTGTGACATAAACTAATATTGTGTGTCACTCCCCTCTTCTTCGAGGAACTTCCATGCTTTCTTGGAAGTTGTAGCTTTTTCTACCTTGCACAAACACTTTTCATCCACTGCTTGTTTTATAAAATTCAATGCTAAAGCATCGCGTACTTCATCATATGTGTCATTAGACTCGTACTTAATTAACTCTTTAGCTCGAAGAAAATTTAACATCTTGATACCCAATGATCAAAATATTTACTTGTAAACAATGGAGGTGGTAGCAGATCAAAGCTACACCAATCACCCTTGATTTCTTCTTTGTTTTCCGCTAGACTTCTCAGTTCCTCGGCTACATCCTGAACCTCTCTCACCATGGAAATTATCTTTTCCTCTTCTTTTCGATTTATTTTCTCATTGTGCTTTGTAACCCTGTGGTCATTCTTCTGTTTTATAACCGCTTGCTGATTGCGTGAGGTTGTCTTGCATATCGTCCCCGAAAGGAATATGATTTTTAATATGCGCCTGGGTAAGTCACAATTTTCACTCAAAACATTGTCATTCTTGACAAAAAACCAAATAATTTTGTAGACTGACTGACTTTACAAAACCCTAAATTCTCTTACCAATAAAAATCTTTATAAGCCCTTTTATCAAAATCTTTGAAAAATATCCAATCGTTTTTTTTTTTTTTAATAAAAAAACTTTAAAAAAATATTATTTTCAAAGTCTTTAATAAAACTTGCCTTCCCACTTTAATATATCTTATCCATTAACCAAAAAACTCTTCGAATAAAATTTCAAAACCGCATAAACCTTATACCCTTGTCCTTTTAATAAAGTCTTTTATAAGTTTGAGGGAACTTTTTAACATACCAAAACACAAAATCACTCTTAGGAATCACCTTTCAATATCTCCGCCAAAATGTATACGTGTGCCCTTCAAAAGTTTGACTTGCATCAATAATGTTTGTTAACACCACATCCTAAGGCTGTCTACGAATAACACAGTGAACTCCTGTGCAACCGAGCTCGCGGTTTATAAACTTTTAAAAAAAGTATTAACATGCCTCTTGTGAACTAGTGCTGCGTGCTAACGCCTTCCACGACATAGAAATCCTGCGTCAGGTCTCTAACGCTAAGCTTGACCAGCGTGTATGCTAAAGCGCGTAAGTTTTCCTATCGTGACACGGTGGTTGTTATAACACCCTGTGTATAACCTACAAGGTGTGTTATAGCTCATAGCTCAAACAAAGGAAAAAATATTTCTCTCTTTTCTTTTCTCTCATGCATTATTGCTGATCCGTTTTTTCTGGTTCTGTGTAAACTAGTTTTGATATCAATTTGTTGAAAAAAAAATGAGACAAAATACAAATTCATAAAACACACAATAAACCCTGTGAAAAGTATTTAACTTTTTAGACTAGCTACTACCCTACACTTAACTCAGTTAACTCATGCTTTATCCATCACTCCGTCTGACTCAACGCTGACTTCACTGACTCTCTAATTTTAACAAACTCCACAATAGTAATTACAATTTCTAACCTAAAATACCATCTATCATTAAATACAATAGCCTTACTGTATGATACCAACAACGGAGCATGGAAATGATTACAGTTAAGTAGACTCTATTGTTGGTGAGAGAAAAATCATCGCTTCTCATTTCCAGCAGTGTGTCCAAGAGATCCTCGGGAACATCACTTGCGTCCGTCGTTTTTCCTTTTGTGGCGAGGTGGTTATCTATGAATTTGTCAAGAACACCAAATTCCCTTCCCGTATAGATTGATGTGTTATGTCCCACACCCTGAGGATCCACTGAAGGATCAAGAAAGGGAAAGTAGTCCACCAAATTGGGAGCTCCTGCAATCACGGTCAATTGCCAAATACCATCTTTGAGCTCTGGAAAGCTGGAGAATTGGGATCGAACATGTCTTTACCAAAGGCCATCTTGCCTAACATATTAACAGCGAAGTGGGCCGTCATATCTCCGATGTTTATACTCTTCCCCTCTGTACTTCCCAGCATAATCTGCTTGATTGTTCGCAATACTTCATCTCTTCTCAAATGTTGCAGGGCTTCTAACCTCTCGACGCTACAGAGTTGTGTATTGGATATGTGTCTGAGCAAACGCCAATGGGACCCATATTGGGCCCAAATTACTAAGGACTTGTCCTAAGAAGGGCACTAAATTGATTGTATGGCCGTCCGGCCTGCAAAAACATGGTCATGGGTCTTGAGAACTTGCTTTGCCATGGCCGGAGAGGAGAATAACACTATAGTTTTCATTTCGAGAAACACACATGAGAGGGTCGTACTTCTGAGCGAAGTGCAAGAGAGCTTTGCGGTGTTTCCCGCAATCGGCCATCCTGGAGGTCCTGGAGGAAGCCCGCAATAAGTATTCCTACTCCACAGATCAAAGACAAAGAATATAAAGACAGAGGTGAGCCCTGTCACAGAATACCATAATGGCCATCCATTATCCATTGAGATTGATTGCAGAGGCGGCTAATTGGAAACTATTCATTGAGATTTATTGCAGAGGCGGCTAATTGGAAACTTTGGAGAGTTAAGCTAAATAGAACTGTAGATAGAGGTAATAGACAAGTATAAATACACGAATGCGAGCCTTTGCCCTAATTGAAACCATCGATTTACATAAAAAATAAAAATATATACATACAGAAATGCATATAAAGGCTTTGTCTATTCAGGCCCTAATTTAGTATATTCAAGTATATTGTGATTTTCTGTTGTTTGTTGTTTTTTGTTTTTTTTGTTTTTTTGTTTTTTTAGTTTGTTTTTTTGTTTGTTTGTCGTTTTTAAATAGATTTGATTGTTGTAGTGTTTAAATAGAGATTATAATGTAGTCAGGATGATGATTTTTTGGCAAATATTTTTCAATGTATTTGTATGTTGCAGTGTTTAAATAATTTTTTTTTATAGATTCAGTATCATCAAAAACTCAAAAATATCTAAAAAACTTTACAATTATGACATTTGCTTTACAACATTAATCCAAATTTACAAAAATTTCTAATATTTTCCTAACAAAATTATAACACTAAAAATATATTAAGTTAAGTTTGATCCTAAACTTTATCTAAATGACTGTAACGAATTATATGTTCACAATACTTTAAAAAATACAACCAATAAATTTATGCTTTTTACTTTGCTCAAAGTTCAATGAACAACCATATGCATTATTTCGTAGGTTTTCTACAGAAATTCCACTTCCATCGGTCGCTATTTGCGACTTTTTAGAGAAACGTGAACGGAATTGCGACACTACAGAAACGTCAGCCCACGGAATTTCTTAATTACTACGCTTTGAATATTTTTGAAACAATTTTTATAATCAACAAAACCGACAAAAACCAACACGCATCCACGATGCCTTATTTAGATTCTGTGTATAAATTTATATTTTCTCAACCATGAATTATTTCATGATTTGGATAATGCGGAAGATTTTGATTTTTAAATAAATATTGTTGGCGAAATATTAAGTATTTACTAAGTTTTTTTTGGTAAGCTAGTATAAAAAGGTTTTTATTAATATATAAATATTTTTAGACAGATAGTAAGAGAAGCTAAGTGATTGGTTATTAAAAGTAGAGTTTTAATATTAACATCAATTATATTCATACTCTATGAGTAGAGTTAAAAACCCTATAACCAACAGATGATAATGAAGGACTAGGGAAACTCGAGTGCTATGAAAAGTCTATGTTAGCAAAGCAAAGATACTATAAAACAAAATTAAAAGATCGTTCCAACAGAAGAGTGGTTCCTGTAAAGAAAGCTATATATATGCCATTGGAGATATCAAAAGCTCTACTACACAACACAGTACCATATCAACCACAATGTGACCATCTACCACATTCAGTAAGAATAGAGATATACCAGTGTAGACCTTCAACAAAATTGTAATAACATTTTCTAGAAAGAGATATTAATTAAGTTGACAAATAGGCACTAGAAATCCATTTCTGTCTAATATGATCATTGGCAAAAGAGGAGATGTAGCAAATGGATGAGAAGTAGTAGTCATTTGTGTATTGATGAAAACATGAGGCTCTCTGAGTTCCTCATATTCCGAGTCTAAAATGACATATTTATCCACCCAGCGCAGACATGAAACTATATCATCAAGGAAAAAATGAACATTCCTCAGCATTCTCTTCGTATCTTCTTGACCTGCAACTATCCACCTGCTTATCTTGTAGGACAAAGTTAAAGAGTGTATCCATGTGTTGGTGGACTACAAGAGAGTGTAAGAAATGAAATCTCCTCTCCTTAAATTTCCCTAGATTAGGAATTCTTGTGAGATCTATGAACCCCACTTCGGAATCTCATAAGTAAAGCTTATCACCAAACTATCTTGACTCAATATGTCAGTTTTCCTTTCATACCTCCACAGGGACTGAGTCAAAATAAGATGCTACTAAATTCCATTCAAATAATTGTCGATTAGAAGCTGAACTACTTGCGCCCCCTCGTCGATTTTCCATTCTCTATCGAGGAGGAATTGTCACAAAAGGGAGCAAAGAAACCACATTAACTTAACCACTATAATTATGAACATGACGATACTCCAAAAGTTGGGTTGTCAACCTAAACCAACATACCACACAGTCTTTTTTCACAAGTTGGAAAGGTGGTTTCAAATAAGGTATTTGAACATGACCAACTACTTCGATTAGAGAACAACAACCAATTTTAAACCAAAAATGATGGCGAGAGTAGAAACTAAGGATTTTAGACCGAGAGAAAAACAGTGATGCATTATCATCAATGCACCATAACTGAAGTCCATAGATAGTAAATATGGAACGAGTGGAAAGACAGACTTCTAACCAGTGCTTTTGTGGACCAAAACCAAAAATTAGAAACCAATGTGGACCATAAAACACATTACGAGACCAGAAGGGACGAAAATCTAAAACATTACATATTAAAACCCCCAATTTCTCTATTACCCAACGAGAGATAGAAATTCCATAAAAAACATATGGAGAAACTTCCCGAATACCATACTACAAAAACCAAAACAAGACAATTAAAGGAGATACCTAGAGAGCTAGTCCCTTGAAGTGTCGAAGTAGGAAGGACCACAACTAGTTCAATCACTGAACCTGTTGCAATGTTGTGTAGAAATAAGACGAAGACCATTGACCCCCTTCAAAAGTCCAAGACTTAAGATTATACAAAACACAATTCCATTGTCCTCGGAAAGAAGAGAGCATCCCAAGTTGCTAGAAGATGAAAACATGCAACCCCAACATCTGGTGCAGAGCATGACAAAGGAAAAGGAGTGTCCTCCCCACCACTTTCGAGCTCATCATACCTTCGTCGTTCAAAGAAAAACCCCATGCATCTATAGAAGAAGTATAGTTAAGAATGATGCGAGGTAAGAAAACTATTTACAAACTATAGCAACACAAGAGTAAAACAAGTGTTATGGTTGGCACACTTATTAAGAAAAACATTCCTATTGTGATAAAGACCTCCATTAATGCCCTCACATAAATTCTCCTAGATTTTCAGAGGAGTAATCCTAACACACACAATAAAACTAGCCCATTGCTATCAAAAACTGATGAAAACACAAGTAAAAGAAAAGTGGAGCCTCCACTATAGTCCACCAACTCGTATTGATGGTAAGAGGGTGTTTTTTGGTGACACCCATTCTTATGACAATTTTCATAACACATTTAAAATGTTATATCCATGTTAAAAAATGAATGAATTACAAATATTGTTTAAAAACTTATTAATGGAGTAAAAAGTCTCTCTCAATAGAATTCATATTAATCTTTTTATTGTTATTATTAATATTTTGAAATGTTTCTTTTCCCAAACAAAAATTATAATTTCCATTAAGAAGATGAAAATTATAGGTTGAAGATGCCATAAAAACATATCAAAAGGACTACCGCATAAATAATCACACTAGAACTCTAAGCCTCAAAGTATATGATCTAGTCATAGCACAATACCAAAAACATCAAAACTATTGATTTTTAGGGCTTTCTAAACATTCAAATATATACAGACAAAACTGATTCTTGTAGATACCATAATTGGTACATAAAAATAACAAAAATGGATCAAATATAACATCATAAAAGTAACTATGCTGGAATGTTAGTCTCGAGCTCCATCATTCTAAATACCCTCTATAAATGGTTTGTGGTAATATTCATAATGTTCAATGAGATTTATCATTCTCGGTTACATCTATAAATGGTCTCTGGTAATATTCATAATGTTCAATGAGTTGAATCATTGTGGATACTATCTAGAAATGATCTGTGGTAATACTCATAATGTTCAACCTGCTCTATCATCTGCCCCAAGCTTGTTTCGTTCCCGCCTTGGAAAGCTCATCAAATATTGTGTTTCTCTCCATATAATTATGTTGACATGTGATGTGATCAAGATTCATTTTTATCATTAAAACTTCCTCAAGGATCGACCTAAGTGTGTGCATGTGACATACACAATTTTCATTAAACCAATTAATAACCACAAATATTTTTCAAATGTTATATATTAGTTTGCAATAAATTATACATATTCCTTATAATGAAGTGTGAAAACATACATTTTTTAATTAAAATTATTTTGTTTTTATTTATATAAACTTGATATAAAAATATGTTATTTAATATGAAGATTAAAATATTTTATTTACAGTTTTTGGTTATTAGTATATTTTTATTTTAACTATTTCATGAAAACTAAACATAAAATGGATTACATATCATGTAATATCAATCATATTATTTTTACATGGCATTTGTAAACTCCATATTATATAGTGAAAGAATTGCATATCAATTTAATATTACAAAGTAAATTATATTTTTTTCCCTTTACTTTCAATTACTTTATCTCTATATAAAGTGGATGTATATGAATGTGGGAATTGATGTATTTGTGAGTGACATTGAGTATTTACTTTTTTTTTCTTTCTAATTTGTTATTGTAAGTATTATTTTATTATTTTTAAATGTAACATTACATGACAACATCTTCTTCATACTTGGTTGTAAAACACCTCTCAACGGAATTAGTCTAGTTCCATCTTAACTCCAAATTTATAAGTAGCTAGAGGGATCAAATCTGTAGATGTGCAAACCTCATTTTGAGTACAAAGCTTGAGGAAATGTTTTCACCTCCAAAGATTTGATCCCTCTTAGATCTTGATAGGTTAAGAGTTAAGTTTAATGTAGGCTACTGTTAAAAATGTGCATATTCTATACTTTCTAAATTTGAATCTACAATTAGTAAAACACCAAATATTCTTACCTATTAAACCTAAATTTGAAGATATAAATGAATAAAAAACAAATATTCTTACCTTTTAAACCTAAATTGGAATCTATAATTAATAAAAAATAAATGTTCTTACCCATTAAACCTAAATATTTATAACCAACCTAGATTTGTCTTAATATTTTTAAGAATTAAACCTAAATATATATAACGAGATGCAAATGTTTTTTTGAGTGAAAAAATTGAGGAAAGTTTTACACCTCCAGATATTTGATCGCTATAAATGCTTGATCTCAAGTTAAGATGGATCTAGGCTAATTTATATATATATTTAGGTTTAATGGGTGAGAATATGTGTTTTTTGTTACTTAATTTATTTAATATTTTAATTTTTTATTACGTAATGTGAGTCGTGAGATGATTGACATGCCTATCATGTGACTTGAGTAACCATGACTAAGCGCATCTAAGTTGTTAGAATCACTCAAGAATTGCAATGGCAACATGGGTGGATTTTTTCCCACATGATTTCAAACTAGTGACCTTTCTACCATGGAATTCCGTAACAGAATGCCTTGCAACATCCATGCCCTATGAGAAATAATGAATTCAACTTTATAAAGTATAGACTATGCACATTTTCTTAACATAATTAAATAGTTAAAATATTTTCATAATTTAATGTATAATTTAACATTAATTGTGTTGAGAGGCACGCCATCCTATGGAAGAGATGTTGTAACGTCATGTTATGTAAACATTTTAACTCGGTCAAATTACATAAAAATAAAAATAAAAATTACACAAAAAATTAATAAAAAGTATAATTATTAATAATAATAAAATTGGTTAAGTCAAATTACATAAAATAAATAAAATAAAATTTAATAAATAAATCAACCTAGATTTATCTTAACTCTAGATCTATCAAGTGTCAAGATCTCTCAAGGTTCAAACCTTTCGTGAAGTTTTTCACTCAATAAAGAGGTTTGCACCTTGAGATATTTGATCCACCTCTCTCAAGGTGCAAACCTTTCCTGAAGTTTTGCACTCAATAAAGAGGATTGCACCTTGAGATATTTGATCCCTCTTGATGCTTGATAGATCCAGAATTAAGATGGATCTAGATTGGTTATTAAAAACAAATGATATATAAATATATGATGAAATTACTTATTTTTATACATATTTTAAAATAGTATATTAAATTAATATACATTAATATCACAATAGGATGGTTATTATTCATTTCTTAATAAAATGTATTTGATTATTAGTCCTTGCCTTAATAGGGACTACAAAACTCACCTCGTTGTTAATGTCCGTTGAATTTCAATTATTTTTTTGAGCTTTTGTAACTTTAACCAAAGTCTTTTGGAAGATGTTAAATATTCCTATTTTTGCATAAATTCAAAAATAATTTTCTAATTTATAAAATATTATTCCTATTTTTCTGTTGGATGAGTGAGCCTTGATGTGACATAATTACCCTAGTGGAGGGTGTTTTATTTTTGGTATTTGTTAGTTCTTAACAAATATTTTTAAAATAAAAAAAAGGATAATTTTGTGAGTTACCAATCCATTAGTGAGTGCTTTGATACTAACACTATCATGCCTAACATTGCTAGTGCTCTACCTAATGATGCCAAAATTGATGGTGTTGTAGGTCACTTACGTAAGTGAGGGGGTGTTGGGTTGGGGGGGGGGTACGTAAGTGAGGGGGTGTTTTGTGGGGGGGGGGGGGGGGGGGGGGGGTGGGGTTGGGTGGGGCAGGGTGAACAAATATACAAACGAATTTTTCATTGTTTGGAGTATGAAAGTGCAAGTGATGGTAAATAATGGTGACAAAGTGTAATTAAAATTAAAATAAAAAATCCAAATCCATTGTGAGAAATGCGGAGGTGCGGAGGAAGCTTTCATTCTGCTTCCTCCTCACCTCCACACTGCCACATGAATTCATCAACCTTTGACAAATTTGGTAAATCGCAATTTTGTTGAACAATGAACATTGCGTTTGGCACTCTTGTGATGCTCTCTCATTGACTTATTAAAGGAAAAAATATTGTGATATTCTTCCTACTTATTGCTTGAATTCGATAAGCCATCTCAAATATGAATGGAAATATATTGGTGCTCTTGATGGGGAGAAGATCCAATTTCTCGTGTGGAGGTGCATAGGTGCTTCTTTGCACTTCTTCGCACTCATCCTCACTATAACTTGAATTTTATGAAAATGTGTGATCACTCCACACAATGATCTTTAAACAAGAGGGAATATCAACCATATTGACTTGGATTATATGTTTATATAATTTTTTTTTTAAATTGTGCTAAAAGTTCTAATGAATTATAACGATGAGTTATGATGCAAACATGCTAGCTATGAATGAGCTTTGAGGACCATTTTTATTTACTTTCGCACACCACACTTGACGGCTTCATTGGGGAGAAAAGACAAAATAATATATTCTTATTTTTGGTCTTTATTGTTGGGTCTCTCAATTATGCTCTTAAATTATAAAAATAAGACCAAAATAGCTTTTATCGGGGAGGATTTTAGAATGGTTGCATCCACAAGCATATTAGTGATGAACTAAATGACAATGTGATGATGTAGGCAACTTTTACGACATGTTGTGGATGAACAATTTGTTCCATCCTTGTCAGTTAGCTCATAATGTATTTTGAGAGAATGAAATGAGATTGGACTATGATTCCAATGTTCGATTTCGATAGCCAACTTTTTTGGTTAAAACTTCAGATAAGAAACAAATAATTTATATGATTTTTCGATGTTGTAATTGAGAGAGATTGATTGTACATTCTTTATGTTGGCACCACTATTTAATTAATTTTCATTACCATTATTACAACTTGGGTTCATGTGTGTGTTATTTTTAAACTAAGGGTTGATGTCATGGTTTACTTGTTCAAAATCTATATAGTTATTCAAAGTTAATGACATTATAAACTTTACTAAATTATACTTGCAACGGGAATCCATGAGATATGTTAGAAAATTATATATTACAGAGCAATGGAACACATAAAATATTGCAAAAATAATATAAACACAGAAAACACATAAAACAAGAGAGACACAGATATACGTGGTTCACCAAGTCTGGGCTATGTCCATGGAGAAACAACCAATCCTTCTTTTTATATTATCCAACAAACTGAAGAGATACAACCTACAATAGATCTGTTGTAATTCCCTCTTCGCTCTCAATCTCCTCTCTCTTCCTCACTCATAATACAGATCTACATAGATGCAATATAATTCTCTCATATATAGCAAGGGGTTGCCTTCTAGGGAAAAAAAAACTTAAATTAAACATAACTTCTACCATCAGATCCCCGCCTAATGAATGACCCAGATTGACTACGAAATTACAAAATTTTACAAGCCAATTTTACGTCTATTCTTACTTTCGAGGGAGTTGCCCCCAATCCCCTCGCCAGGGGGGGCTCCGACAAGTCGCAGCCACGCCCCTGGATCCCCCCCATAGTTAATATTTTATGCACGATGTTGCCGCCCCATTATGAGCTGCGGTCCAATGTGGTGATACCTTTGAATATAGAAGATAATCAGGTTCCACACCAACAATCTCCCACTTGGAGACTGATTATAACAACTCCACTGCTACTTCATTTGCTAGACAATGACTCCACTATGGACCTCGTTGTTTCTCATCTTCTTCATCATACTTGAAGACCAACTGAAACTGAACAAATTCTCAGTTTCTTCCTGGTTACAACTTTTGTTAACATATTTGTAGGATTCTGGCTAGTGTGTATCTTTTCCAACTTCAACTATCCATCTTCCAATGCTAACCATATGAAATGGTACTTGAGCTATATATGTTTAGTCTTGGAATGAAATGCAGAGTACTTTTCAAGATGTATGGCACTCTGGCTATCACTGTATAACTTGCCCAACTTCTGCTTCTTACCCAATTCATCTAGAAACCTTTGTAACCAAATCATTTCTTTACTAGCCTTTGTAGTAGCACCATACTCTACTTTTGTTGTTGAGAGTGCAACAACACTTTGTAGTTTTGAGACCCAACTGACAACTATTCCACCTACAGTAAACACGTACCTTGTTGTGCTTCTCTTTTTATCTCTATCACCTGCCATATCTGCATCAACATATCCGTGTAGAGCAATATTTGAACCACCAAAGCATAATGCTTGATTTGTGGTACCTCTCAAATACTTGAGAATCCACTTCACTGCCATCTAGTGTTCTTTTCCTTGATTGTTCATGCACCTGCTTACAACTCCCACTGCATGTGCAATATCAGGCCTTGTGCAAACCATTGCATACATTAAGCTTCCAACTGCTAATGCATATAGAACTTTAGACGTATGAGCCATTTCTTCCTGAGTCTTGGGACACTCCTCCTTACTTAATTCGAAATGACTAGCCAAAGGTATACTAAATGGTTCTGCATTCTGCATATTAAACATTTTCAACACCTTTTCTATGTACTCACTTTGAGACAATGTTACTTTGTGATTCTTCCTGTCTCTAGTTATTCTCATACCAAGGATTTGTTTTGTAGCACCCAAATCCTTCATTGAAAATGAGTTTGCCAATTTTATTTTGAGCACATTTATTTCCTACATGTTAGAACTTACAACAAGCATGTCATCTACATACAATAACAATATAATATAGCTGCCATCATTTTACCTTTTGAGATAAACACAATTATTAGAGTGACATCTAATATAACCTTGTTCAGACATAAACTTGTCAAATTTTAGATATCACTGCATTGGAGCCTGTTTTAAGCCATACAAGCTCTTCTTCAACCTGCACACTAGTTTCTCCTTCCATTTTACCTCATATCCTTATGGCTATTGCATATATATCTCTTCCTAGAAATCCCCATGGAGAAAGGTTGTCTTTACATATAACTGCTCAAGATGCAAATCTTCAGCTGCTACTTGACTTAAAATAGTTTTGATTGAAGTCATTTTAACAACAAGAGAAAATATCTCATCAAAGTATATACCCTTTTTCTGTGTAAACCCTTCCACCACAAGTCTAGCTTTATACCTTTTTCTACCTCTATCTTCTTCCTTCAACTTGTAAACCCATTTATTCTGCAATGTTGTTTTACCTACAGGCAACCTCACTAAGTCCCAAGTCTGGTTATGTGCTAAGGAGTGCATCTCTTCTTTCATGGCTTGCTCCCACTTCTTCCTAGTTTCTACCTGCACTACTTCTTCATAACATTCTGGTTCACCAGAATGAGTCAACAATACATAATATAATGAAGGAGAGTATTATTCAGGGGGTCTACTTATCTTTGTAGATCTTCTAACACTGCTTTCAGGTGTATGAGGTGCTTGTTGTTGTTGTGGTTGCTGTTCTGGCTATTGATCATTATGATTTTCAGGAACCATCACTTTTCCTGTGATCTCATCAAGCACTATGTATTCTCTGTTTTCTTTTTCCTATTTCTTTTCCTGCAGTTGATCCTTATACATTGAATATGACATCTATGCTCCTAATGATTTTGTTTTTTCATAATCATAAAAGTGATAAACAAAATCATTAACACCATATCCAATAAACGTACATTTTTTTGATTTTTCTTCAAGCTTTGTTCTATTTTCTTTATTAATGTGGACAAAGGCTTCACAACCAAAAGTCTTTAAAAAAGAGTAGTTTACCTTTTTACCTGTCAAGCCTCCTTTGGAATAACACCATCCAAAGAACTTGAAGGCCCTCTGTTTATTAGATAAACAATAGTATCTACATCATCTACCCAAAATTGTAAAGGAAATCTTACATGCAATCTCATGCACCTTGCACGATCCATGATTGTCCTATTCATCCTTTTTGACACACCATTTTCTTATGGTGTTCTTGGAACTGTCTTCTCCCTACGAATTCCATTCTTTAAGCAGTACCTATCAAACTCTTTGTTGCAATATTCACCTCCATTTTCTGATCTAAGACACTTCAACCTTTTTCCTATCTCATTTTCAACCAAAGCTTTCCATTTCTTGAAAGTATCAAATAGATTAGATTTATTTCGAATACAATAAATCTAGGTTTTTCTGGTTGCATCATTAATAAAAGTAACATAATAATGGGAGCCACCAAGAAATTATACCTGAGCAGGTCCCCATACATCTGTATGCACAAGCTCTAATTTTTCTTTCTTCTTTTCTTTCCCAACTTTAAGGAATCCAACTCTCTTCTCTTTTGCATAAAAACAATTCTCATAGAATTTTAAATCAACATGTTTCAAACGTAGCAACAAAATTCCTGAGTGAAGAATTTGCATCCCCATCTCACTCATGTGCCCGAGCCTATGATGCCACAATGTTGAATATTCTCTTGTATAGGTTAAAGCATTAATAGAATTATAAATACCATTGCATAAATACAATGTACCAACCTTTTCTCCTTTCGCTATTACCAGGGATCCTTTAGTGACCTTCCAGGTTTTATCTTTGAATGTAGTTATGCAACTTGCACCTCACAACTCCTTGTTGAAATTAGATTTTTCTTCAGATCTAGAACATGACTTACCTCCTTCAATAGCCACTGATTTCCATTTTGTTGTTTTATGAAAACTGTACCCATTCCAATGATTTTATAGGGTTTGTCATCACCCAATCGAACCTGTCCAAAATCTCCTTGAACATAATCATAAAAGTGTCTCCTATCAGGTGTGACATGGAATGAGGCCCCTGAATCTACCACCCAAGAATCAATAATATTTTCTAATGAAAGAATCAAAGCATCTTGTAACAAATCACCTGATACATTCACTTCATGAATATTTTCTTGTTGCGCATCTCCTTCTTTTCCCTTTCGAGACTTGCAGTCTTTCTTCAGGTGTCCTTTCTTCCCTCATTTCTAGCACACTATCCCCGATCTGAACTTAGATCTTACTTTTCTTGACTTACTGCGATATCCAAGGCTCTTTCCTCTTTCTATTTTTCTTCCCCTAGTCTCTACAGTCAAAGCATTACCTGATGTCTCATCAGAGCTTTTCTGTCGCATTTCCTTGCTAAGGATTGCACCGACAACGTCATCAAACTTTAAAGTACCAGATCTAGAGACAGAGTTACTAATGGCAATAACTAAATCATTCCAACTTTCTAGCAATGAGCACAAAAATAACAAAGCCCTAACTTCATCATCAAAAGTTACCCCTACAGAACTTAAGTGACTGGTAACTATATTAAACTCATTTAAATGATCAACAACAAATCCACTTTCTGACATCTTCATATTAAATAAAAGCTTCATAAGGAATACCTTATTTGAGGCCGAGGGTTTTACATATAGTTTGTCCAATGTCGACATTAAACCCTCTGTTGTCGTTTCCTTTGAAATATTAAAAGCTACCGATGCCACTAGGCACAACCGTATTGTTCCAAGTACTTTTCTGTCGAGAATATCCCATTCTGTGTTTATCATACTTGTCAGCTTCTTTTTCTTTCCGCTCAAAGGTTGGTACAGATCTCTCTGGTACAAATAATCTTCCATCTGTATCTTCCACAACTGGTAGTTTTGGCCATTAAATTTTTCGACCCTAAACCTACCAAATTCTGACATTGCTCCCACTCGAACTAGGAACCCTTCTCTCCTGCGATTTTATCAACCAGAAAGGCCTCCGGCTCTGATATGAGTTGTTAGAAAATTATATATCACAGAGCAATGGAACAAAGAAAACACATAAAACAATAAAGACACAGATATACATGGTTCGCCCATTTTGGGCTACGTCCATGGAGAAACAACCAATCCTTATTTTTATATTATCCAGCAAGCTAAAGAGAGACAACCTATAGTAGATCCGCTGTAATTCCCTCTTTTCTCTCATTCTATTCTCTATTCCTCACTCAGAATACAGATCTACATAGACGCAATACAATTCCCTCATATATAGCGAGGGGTTCCCTTCCGGGGAAAAAACCCTAAATTAAACATAACTTTTATCGTCAGATCTCTGCCTAATGAATGGACCAGATTGACTACAAAATTACAACATTTTACAAGGAAATTTTACATCTATTCTTAGCTTCAGGGGCGTTGCCCCTGATTCCCCTGCTAGGGGGGGCTTCCAAAGGTCGCAGTCGCCCCCCTCCTAGACCCCCCCCCCACAGCGAATATTTTACGGGTGGCATTGCCACCCCATTATGAGCTGGGGTCCAATGTGGAGATACCTTTAAATACAAAAGATAATTAGGCTCCACACCCAACAAGATCCAAAAAACTTGGCCAGACGAGTGAAGGAGCACATTTCACATTTTCTAGAAAATCACAAATTAGAATAATACTAGATGTGTTATGAAAAAATGTTATTGATTCCAAGAGGACTATATTGAGGATTCTTAAGGAGCACATTTCATATTTTCTAGAAAAGCACAAATTATAATAATACTAGATGTATTCCAAAAAAATGCTATTGATTTCAAGAGGAATATAATGAGGAGGGTGATAGACCAATAGGCAAGTTAATTACAGAAACAAGGGCCATATAAAGTGAATAATGACTACATTGTGTGGAGTGAAGAGGAACATTCCTCCACACAATGAGATCACCTTTCTCCACACCTTCTCACAAATAAGGCTAAAATGCCATTGTTAGTGGTAAACCTATGCACAAAGTGTATCGAATTTATAAAAGGTGACACCCAAAGTGGTATTGAGTCATATTTCCTTACCTTAATCACAATGGATCCTTAGGGCATCAAGGAAGTGTAGGGTGAGGAGGAAGTTTTCATTGTACGTCCTCCACACTCCCCCCTTTGTGCATGATGCTATGATGGTGGGAACAGGTTTCAAACATTGGCAAGTTTACTCACGGTTCAAGAAAAAATAATATCAAAAACCATTTTTGCAATCCAATTGCAATACGATGCCTAATTCTCACTCAAGATGAATGCATTGAAAATTCAAGTGGTAACTATTATGATTTATCAACATAATACTTCATCACCATCTATTTATAAAACACATACAATTATCTAGAGAAAATAAAACATAGATGCACCAAGAGATTCAGGTAAACTCCAACTGGTGAAGAGTAATATAGAGTACAATAGATCAAACAAGGATGCCAAAGAAGCCACCTAATTAGTCCCATGACCTTTTATAGCCTAAGAAAATCACAATAATTTATGCTTGTTCATATACTATATTTGACTTAGAAATACACTTGAGTTATCAGCTAGGAGACAACATGTTTGACATTGTATATGTTGTCGCACCTTTATATAAGTTAGGCATAAATTGATACATTCAAATCATAGTTTTTGTAATAACCCACCTCGAATTGTGGGAGGAATATGATTATTAACATGCATTAAATAGCTACATACGCATATATCACATGCATTTCACTAGTATATATACTAATTGGCTATGAAAAATTTCTAAGTATGGGATCAATGAATTAATAATTAAAAGTCTAATTAAATACCTAACTATCAAGAAGGAAACAAATATAATAAGTATAAAATTTAATAATGAAATTTAAGGGATATACTAAAGCTAAAATTACAATTAATAAACTCGTCAATTAGTAAACCTGTTTAATAATCCATTGATTAATAAACCTAAATAATAAAATCATTTCAATAAAAATTTGGGTTAATTAAACCCATTTAAAAGAATTAACTAATAAAATAATTTCAAAATCAAACTCGGGGATCGAATAAATCAATCATATATATTTAATGGTTATAAATAATTTAGACATCCCAAAGGGAAATCATTTAATGGTTATATATAATTTAAAAACACCAAAGGGTGATCAATTAGTGCTTATAAGTATATTAAAATCAAGGGTGGAAGACTCTTAGAGTCATAAAGACCATACATCATGATGTCAAGTGACTGACTACATGAATGGATTTGATGAGGCAGTGAGGAGATTACTTACAGAGGAGGTAACCTCTCTAATAAAATGGAGGTGATAGGGCAAAGAAGGGGGGTTTTTTCATTTTTCTTTTGCTAGAGGATGAAAGGAGACAAAAGGAAACAAAGGTTACAAAGAAGGATGAATGGTAAAAATTGAGGGATGAACCTCGAACTTGATTTTCAACTAAAAATTTGGAAACTTGAGCACTGTTCTTGGAGTTTTTGGCATGGGGGAAAGAAGATCTCGGACTTGAATTCCTCTAGGTTTGGGGACTACAGAGGTTTATCCCAAATAGGTAGGGAGGAATCAGTCAGTTTGGTAATGAAAGCAAAGGATTGGGAGCAACATTAGCCATGGATCGACATTAGACAAGAGAACTAGGTATGCACTTTTGTTTATTTGATGGAGTTTACTTGAAATGTTTTTTCTCTAAATAAAATGTAAAACTAGAAGTTATACATGGTATCAGAGTTGGATTCAAACCATTTTGGACCTTATAGGCCCTATACCACACCAATGTTTCCCTGCAGTCATATATCGCATCTGCGTCTTATCTTAAGTTTGAGTTTGAATTTGAATGCTTTGAAATGTACAAATTCTACAAGATTTACTTCTCGAGAGGAGAAACATTTGCAAGATTATCATTATCCATATATTCAACCTCTATACTGTAGAATCGCTAGTTGACATGCTTTCAACCATAGACTTTGATTCTCTAGATGATTTGCAACAAGTGGGATAAAATGAGATTCATCAATCAAATGAGATGCAATAGGTGGTCCTCTATGAATTCATATAAATACATACCAAATTTCAATTCAACATCATCAATGATATCATCAAACTCATCTCTTTATAATTATCCTAACACTTGCTGCTCTGCCCATCCGCTCCAAGAATAATTTGTGCATATGAAGATGGAAATGGACATTGACCATTAATGTTTTAATGACAAACCTAGTGAACTAACCCAACTTCCCTTCTTCAAGTTTCACCTTATTCTAGATCACCGACTTCTAGATGATAAGATCTGAAGAAGGTAGATCTATGACTTATAGACAACTCACACGCATAGGGAAATAACAACTTCTAGATTGACTCCTTTGGATTCACAATTACAACTCATAGACATGGGAAACAACCACATCTAAAATAACACCTCAGAATACTCATTGAAAATTTGTAATACACATGGAAGACATGACATGGAAGCATTACTTCTAACACCCTCCCTTAATGCTTACATGAAAAACACATATTACAACAACAAAGACAATTTGTCTTATTGGTCTTCATCAACACTCACATCCACTTTGGAATATCACAAACAACACTCTTTCACCACCACATCTTCGAGATGTCACTTGACCTCCATTTAAAACATAACCGCATTTAAACATCATTGATAAAATTTGCAAGATCAACAATATCGACTCCTCAGCTCATTGGGGCTTCTATGATAAGAGTCATCAAGCAATGAATCATCCTATAGACCAACCACCATTTGTTGGATATTTCACTTTCAACTATCCATGAGTTGCTAGAATGGGGGTATGGATACTGAGTGTGTTCAAAAGTTGATCAAAGAACTTGACATTTGAGGTTTCTGCGAGTTAAAATAAATATAATCATAACAATTAAAATTAAAATTAATAAACTAATACAAACTAAAACTATTATTTGTATTGGTTTTAATTATTATAATTAAAACTAATACACATACAAAGTAAAAATGGCTCATTAATAAATAATTTAATAAATAAATTGAAATAAATATAGTCATAACAATGAAAATTAAAATTAATAAATAAATTGAAATAAATATAATTATAACAATAAAAAATAAAATAAATATAATTAAAACAATTAAAATTAAAAGTAATAATTAATTAAAATAAACAAATAATTAAAATATATACAATCAAAAACAATTATATAATCAATATAATTACAACAAATAAAATTAAGAATTAAAATAATTATAATCAAAACCATTAAAATAAATAATTAATTACAATTAAATAATTAAATTAATTAATTAATTAATATAAATATAATTAAAAAATCATATAATATAAAATTAATTAAAATAAATAAATAATTAAAACTAATTATCAATAATTAAATATAATTACAATAATTGAAATTAAATTTAATAATTAGAATAATTAAAACAAATAAAATTAATATAACCATTAACCATAAACCTAAAAGGAAAAAGAATTATTAATTAATTACATTTGTGGCCTAAGCATATATATATATATATATATATATATATATATATATATATATATATATATATATATATATATATATATATATAAGTGAAAAATAAGACCAATCTTTCAATATTATTTCACATCCTCAAGATGAGTTCGAAACGTCAATGAAGAAGAATCCTTATGCCATGTATCCGAAAGATAATCTGAACAACTTGACCTTACTAACACACAAGAATTGATGTTTTGGACACCGACGCTTCCAGTTTAAGAACTGCCAACCCTTTTTATAACTAAAATTGAAACATTTTGCAACTACAAACTAAATAATCATCAAACTATCAACTCTCATTTAGGCATAGACAAGTCCCTCCTTAGCACAGGTCAAAAGTTGTTCATCTGGTTCAATCTTTGTCTTGGAGCTTTCTCGTCTTCACAAAGCAACATTTTCTAGAATGGTCAATTCCAACAAACTCACACTCTGAGCTGACTAAATATGTTTAAAAATGCAAACTCCCAAATTTGAGAATGGAACAAGATTGCAACATAAGCATATGACGCAGAGATTTCTTCTATGCAGAAGAAAAAAATTAAGATCAACCTCCAATTTTAATACTTTTGACATATATCATTGACCACTTGAAAATCCTCCGCCACAGATCTTAGATCCAGATCTCAAATCTAGATCCGTACAACAACATGTACTGTTTGTGGGCATGCTTTTGCAGATTTATAATATGATAGTGCACAAACATTTGACAAAATCACCCAAGCATGAATTTAACTTCTTTGCAGGTTCTTGGAAAACAAGCACAAACAAAAATTTATAGATAGAAAGGCAACAAAAGGATCAAACAAAGAGTTCTACACACTCAAGATCACAAAAAATAATTCACACACTAAAAATAAACTCTCACACATCTATACTAATATGTAAATAAATCATAACAATCAGGATTCTAACATATTTCTGGCCCTCCCTTGAGGGAGCCAAGCCAGTACCAGCTCTAATACCCTGTTAGAAAAATAAAAGAGAGCTAATAGAGATTATACACAGAACAAATCTGTTGACACCTAATCTTCATGATTGGGGAATTTGTAAAATAAATAAATCAGGAATGTGAACAGTCATCGGAAGAGGAAGTGAACAATCACTCCTAATGTATAAAACAATAACATACATATGGAATAATCAGACGAACGCGTTTTTTCTGCCTTTGGAGAGTTACTACCTGGCCTCACATGGTATCAGAGCCAGTCCTAAGAATAGTTGTAACTCCCTTCATCTCTGCCACTGCCTCTGTCCTGAAATGATGTTGCACTGCACTGCTTTGCCTCTGTCGCTGCCCAAAAATGATGATGCACTGCACTGCTCTGCCTCTGTCGCTGCCCAGAGATGTGTTGGACCCAACGCTCATGGTTATTAACATTCTCTCACCTAACGCTCTCACCGTTCTGAGAGATTCCATGCGCAGCTGGACTGTTGAACGCTGCCTGATCCAGGGTTTTCATCCATCGTTGAACGCTGCCTGATCCAAGGTTTTCATCCTCTTACCAGTTGGAAAGTTTTTTGAGACGTGGAATCCAGATTTTGGTGCCATTCCGGTGATGCAAATCTCCATCGTGGAGGGCGCAGCTGGACTGTTGAACGTTGCCTGATAAGAGTGTGGTATCATCGTTCTGAATGCGCAATGCATTAAAATTGGTAACGGTGTTTTTTTTATGTTTTGAACACATTGTTTGTGTTTGCCTTGAACACTGTTTACCTTGGACGATGTTTGTATAAGCTCCTATGTGTCTGCCAACCGTCGCCATGGAAAAAATTTGAAGAATATGTAAATAGCAAGATAGTTGCGGTTTATAGTTTTAATAGCAATATGTCCAATCAATGTTATGAAACATAAAATCATTCCCATTGACAAAAATGTGTAAATAAAGCTGGGACGAGCTGGAGCTCCGTGCAGCACCATTTGAATTTGTTCGGTAACATACCACTGCTTAAGCATCCACAGCGAATACTAGATCATTGCGATCCCAACGAGGATAAATATGGAGTTTATGATCTTCAGAACCCATATTATGCAAGTCCTGTACTGATTGCTCCTCATGGTAATGGCCGATGTTGAAGGCGGTATTCAAAATCTGGAGTTTAAATCTCCAGAAGATGATATCTCCCGTCAATGATATCCGCTTGTTGTCAGCCGGAGGCATTGAAGCTCACCCTGTTACACGGTTCCTTGAAAGAGCGTTACAGAGGAACGCAGCTTTTGATCTGAACGTGCCACCTAATCTGGAGGCATTGAAGCTTCCTTAAAGGAAGAAACGACAAATCGACGATAGGATAAGTCTCAAGGAATTGTTTACGCATAAGTGATTTTCGTTCCGGCCATAACCTATAAATCTGAAGAACGAACCTGAGATGCCCGACATTGCATCCGCTCAACACTGGATTTGTTACTCACTGGCCTCTGGGCTCTTAACCCAGAGAGTGAACGTGGCCACCTACTTAATGGAGGTGAATAGAATTTACATTGAAGTTTGAGCCGGGACAGAACCAATCCTAATCACCGTCTTGGTAGTCCACAATGTCCGTGGATACGTGTTGAATTCAAAGTATTGCGCAGTTTATATCATTCAAAGCATTTGTTGAATTCAAAGTATTGCGCAGTTCATATCATTCAAAACATAGTAGTATTGCACAGTTTTTTTTACCATGAAGAAAATATAGTGCATGAGGTTGTAACGTAAGGAAGTTTTCTTTTCAGCAGAAGTAGTTTTTTTTACAGAATGCATTCAATCATCTCTATGGTAGGAATAGTTCTCACTGGCAAGGAGAACTATTCTGAATGGTCCCGAATGATAAAACACACCCTCATCTTTAATGAGTTGTGGAAGGGAGTGTGTGTCGAAGAAGGAGACAATGACCCAGTATAGCCTACATCAGACAAAGAGCTCATCATTTGGGATAACAAGAACAACAGAGCATATGAATTAATTGCAGCATCTGTAAATGAAGAAGTAAGTTTCCATATTTCATCATATTCAACTGCCTTTGAAGCTTTACAAAAGCTCAAAGAAATCTATGACTCACATTCTGCACTTGAAGTTGTTCAGCTCATGATTAAACTCTTCACTCTTGAACTGAAAAATAATGATCCTCTTGCTCTTGCATCTGAAGTAAAATCCATAATGCATGATATCAAATCCACTAAGGTTGAGCTAGATATCCCTCTTATTGCTTTTCTCAAGGCACTCTATCCTACTTACTCCAATTATCTTGAGTCTTTACAAGCAAATGGAAATCTTAAAGATATAACCTTTGACTCTCTTGTGAAAAAGTTTGCTGAAAGAGAGAAAGCCTTTGGAAAGAAGACGGTCCGTGAATCTTCTGAAGAGACTGTTTGCCTTGCTCATAAAGAAAAGCATCCGGCTCAAGATTCTACAAGAGGAATAGGTGGACGAAGAGGAAGAGGAAGATACTTCAGAGGCAAGGGGGGCAGACATTCACAAGGAGAAAAAGGAGAAAAAGCAGATCTGCATTGCATTCACTGCAAACGAAATGGATCACATGATGCTTCTACATGCAAGCTACCATGGGACAAAATTGAGCAGAAAAGAAACCAGCAGAAAGGTAAAACTGATGATACAAACAAAGGTAAAGCACCTGAATCCGCTCACTATATTGAGGCACAATGTAACATTGGAGTAAATGAAGATTTGTTTAATGCTTCACTTACTTCTTCGAAAAATGATTGGTTGCTTGATTCAGGAGCAACTTGTCATATGACTCATAGGAAAGATTTTTTTGAACATTTCACTGACAATGTTGATGGAGCAGTATATTTTGCAAATCAGTCAAAAATCAAGCCATCAGGGCTTGGCACAATCAGGCTTAAACTGCCTGGTCTTCCAGACTTTCTTCTGGATCATGTTCTATATCTCCCACAGCTCAAGAGAAACTTGTTGTCCTTGGTCCACATCCGCCAGCAAGGTCACTCCATTCATATGTTTGATGGCAAGCTTGAGGTAAGAAAAGCATCTGACCACTCACTTGTCATGAGGGGAATAGAAGAAGAAAGGATTCTCAAACTGCAAGGAACCTCTACTCATGCACGACATTTCTCATATATTTCTCATCATGAACAGGGTACACTTGCATCAAGTTTATTATGGCATGCTAGATTTGGACATTTAAACTATGATAGTCTCCGCTTATTGAAGAAAAATGGTGTTGCTGGTTTGCCTACAATTCCTAGGAAACATAAGCAATGTGATGCTTGCATTCTAGGAAAGCATAGCAAACAGTCTTTTCATGATTCACATTCAAGAGCACACGGGAAGCTTGAATGCATTCATTCAGATTTATGTGGTCCAATGCCTGTTCCTTCTGCAAATGGAAATAAATATATCATGACATTTATTGATGATTACACCAGAATGTGTTCGGTTTATTTATTGAAGAACAAATCTGATGCTTTTCAAACATTCAAGAATTTTCATAAATGGATTGAAAATGATGGACAATCTCATATTGGGTCTATTCGCACTGATAATGGAAAAGAATATACATCAAATGAATTTGAAAACTATCTTCGCCAACATGGGATCAAACATCAAACAATTGTACCTTATAATCCCCAACAGAATGGTGTAGCAGAAAGAATGAATAGAACAATTTTGAATATGGTACGATCCATGCTTTTCTTCAAAAATGTAAAGATAATGTTTTGGGCTAATGCTGTTCTATGTGCTGCATATATAAAGAATAGATGTCCATCTAATGCTATAAGAAACAAGACTCCTTATGAATTGTGGTATGGACATGTTCCTTCGGTAAAACATCTCAGGATCTTTGGTTCCACCTGTTATGCTTTGATACCAAAGGTACATAGAAACAAACTTGGTGCTAGAAGTCGTAAGTGTGTCTTCCTGGGGTATTCAAACACCTCTAAAGCATATCGCCTCTATGATGAAGTAAATAAAAAGTTTGTTATATCTAGAGATGTCATTTTTCTTGAATCATCCAAATCTAACAATGTTGTTGAGTGGCAACTTGATCGCTTGGATAGATTCACAAAAATGAAATCATTTCAAGAATTTGATAATCAGATTCCACATCTTGAAGGGGGGATTCCTATACTAGAACAACATGTGGAATCTTCTTCTGAAGAACAATCTCCCCTGCATGAAACTCCAATAATGGATGATGCTTTAAGTGATGTAATTGATAGAATTGGGAGACTCAATCTTGATTCAGTCCCAACTCAATCAATAGAGCAGCCTGGACCATCTTAGAAAGGTCCCCCAAAATGGCTAACAAAGACACTTGAAAGTGTTCATCCTGATGAAATTGGAAAAACAGGAACCAGAAATTCAAACCGACAAAATGGAGGTCATGTAGATGACTCTAATTCACCTGTTGATATGGACATTACTTATGATTGTGAATTGAACTTGTCTACAGATTTTGAACCAACTTCCTTCAAAGAAGCTGCTTCTCATGATGAATGGAAGAAGCGATGAAAAAGGAGTATGATGCCCTCATAAAGAATGGCACTTGGAAGCTGGTTGATCCTCCATTTGGAACCAAACCAATTGGCTGCAAGTGGGTCTACAAGAACAAATACAAAGCTCATGGCTCACTTGACAAACACAAAGCTAGGTTTGTGGCAAAAGGTTTTTCACAGAAGGAAGGGGTCGATTATGAGGAAACTTTTGCCCCCACAGCAAAATGGGCCACCATCCGGACACTCTTTGCACTAGCAGCTCAGAACAGTTGGAAAGTCGATCAAATGGATGTAAAAACTGCATTCTTGAATGAATATCTAAAAGAGAATGTTTTTATGTCCTAGCCTGAAGGATTTGCTGTGAAAAGACATGAACAAAAAGTATGCAAACTTGTGAAGTCCTTGTATGGCCTCAAACAAGCACCGCGAGCCTGGTATGAAAAACTAACTGAGCATCTTCTGAAACTCAACTTCAAACATTTTGATCTTGATGATGCAAATTTATTTGTCAAGAAAGTTGGCAAAACAGTTGTGTATCTTGTGGTATATGTAGGATGATATTTTAATGACAGGGAACAATGAAAGCTACATTGCATCCATAAAGAAGGAATTAGGGAAAAGTTTTGAAATGACTGATTTGGTCTATGTTCATTACTATCTTGGCATTGAAGTAACCCAACATCCAAAATCCATATTTCTTTCTCAAAAGAAATACATTGGAGATTTTTTAAACAGATTTGGCATGACAGAGTGCAATCCTCTTTCTACTCCAATGGAACAAAACTTAAAGCTCACATCTATTGAAGGAAAGGAATTTGAGGATGCAACAAAGTATAGACAGCTTGTAGGAAGTCTCATCTACCTCACTACTACGAGACCAGACATTTCATTTACGGTTGGAATCCTCTCCAGTTTCATGCAAAAGCCTTCTGAGGGACATTGGTCTGCTGCAAAAAGATTTCTAAGGTACTTGAAGGGAACTCAAGACCTTGGAATCAAGTATACACAGGTGGACGACTTCAGCTTAATTGGATACTCTGATTTAGACTTCGATGGAGACAAAGAAACTGGGGTATCTACTTCAGGATATGCTATGAGTCTTGTATCAGGAGCTATCTCCTGGAGATCACGCAAACAATCAGTTCCAGCAGATTCCACAACTAAAGAATACGTGGCAACAGCTGAAGCAACGAAAGAAATTGTGTGGCTCAGGAAAATTCTTGAAGATTTGCAGGTAAAACAAGTACAATCAACTCCACTCATGATTGATAACACCTCTGCAATAAAGTTGGCCAAAAATCCAAAGTTCCATAATCGAACAAAGCATATCAATACTAAATATCATCTGATTTGACATCATGTTGAGGCCAAAACAATCCATCTCCGTTATTGTTCCACAAATGAGCAAATTGCAGACATCTTTACCAAAGCACTTGGAAAGGAAAAGCTTGAACGATTTAGAATGATGCTTGGACTCACCAACATCCCTTCAGATTAAGGGGGGAATGTTGACACCTAATCTTCATGATTGGGGAATTTGTAAAATAAATAAATGAGGAATGTGAACGATGAACTGAACAATCACTCCTAATGTATAAAACAATAACATACCTATGGAATAACCAGACGAATTAGTTTTTTCTACCTTTGGAGAGTTACTACACAAAATCACATTTTCTATTTTATTGATTAGGTAAAGCAGTTACATATATAAGAAGTAGATCACCCACTTTTAGATGATAAGATTCGAAGAAGGTAGATCTATGACTCATAGACAACTCACACACACAGGGAAATAACAACTTCTAAATTAACTTATTGGGATTTAAAGTTACAATTCATACACATGGGAACCAACCATTTCTAGAATAACTCCTCAAAATACTCACTTACAACTTGTAATACACATGGAACAGATAACATTTGCATCTAACATAATTAAATAATTATCGGTGTGACTGGTGAAACCATAAAAGAGATTAATATAAGTGTTCTATGCTATATGAAAAGTGAATCTAAATCAATTCAAGTCAAATGAAATGTAAGGTAGAATAAAAAAGTGAATCCGCTGACTCCATATTAAATTTATTTCCTTTGCATTCTGAGAGTTGGATCAAGAAAATGCTACTTAATATCCAAATTATTCAGGGGAAGTGGAGAATTTCGTAACCTTTCCAATACTGTATTATAAAAGAATTTGAAAGCATGATTTGCCTATTATTATGGTATAAAAGAAAAGTACCTTCTTAAATAGAAGAGTAAATCACTTCATTTCTTCACCGTGTATTATTAATTTCACCCTCAATATTTTTAGCATGGAACCAGAGTTTCAGACCCTACTACTGCTAAGTTGTGTGATTTTTTCATTGTTTTTTAATTCCCTTTGAGTTTAATTTTTATTGTTATTTTGCTGGTTTAGGGTTTAGGTTCTTTATGGACCTGCGCGTTACAAAACACCTACGTCAATGATTTCTCAATCATTGTCGAACGAGGCCAAACATTTCGTATAATAGGTCGGCGATAAGGCCCTGAAGGGCTTGATCAGAGGCAACTTCCGAGTTTTCTTTTTAAGCCATCCACATGCAATTTCAATATCTTCGGTGATAATTCAAAGACAACGTCTTTAAAATAAAAAATTACATTGGGTGGTATTACAGATATAATTTAAAATTGCAGCTACACCATTTCAAAGAAAAGCTAAACAATGGAAAATACAGACGGTTTGAATCCTGGTTATCCCACGATATTCAACTTATACTAAACAATGGAAAATACAGACGGGTTGAATCCTGGTTATCCCACGAGATTCTCTCGCTCATATTTTGTTAACTGTGATTTCCTTCGGAATGTGAATTGTTTAGAGGACCTGTCGTAACCATATACCATGATTAATGGACCCATTTCAGAAAACACACTATGGTAATTATTAGGATTATAAATTCTACAGCTGGGTAGCATGGTGCATCGTTGTTAAAGTTCGAACAATTTTTGTGTATTTCCTCTTTATTTTTGGATTCTGTTTTGTATTTGTTGAGGCATAAGACCTATTTTGTCTCGTTGATTTTTATTTTTGGTTATACAACATATTTTGTTTCGATGATTTTTATTTTTGGTTATACAACATAGTTTGTCTCATTTATTTTTATTTTTCGTTGCCGAAGTATACAATCAAACTAAATTGTATCTTACACTATTTTGACGGCATCATGCTAATTCATGCTATTTCTTTTTATTCGTTTGTTTGAATGGTTTTCAAAATAATTATGCATAACCACAAATTAATATTTATTTACTAACTTAGTGTTAATAAAACGAAAATATTTCATGAGTTCATAAGGCACATCAGAAGAGGAGCTGCAAGAACCAGTTGCATCCCATTTTTTCTTCAAACTCATTAGAGCATGCTAAGTCACTACTACAATGCTGAGATGACCGTTGTCAACTCTAGCATGTATTGGACCAAAAGTTGGTCGTTTATCCAAAGGTCCCTTTTTGGATGTATATTCAACAACCATTTTCTAAGAGTTTCTTTTTCTATGTATATTCAACAACCAGTGGAGGAAGTTAGTGGATCTCAATATATTTTTTAGTATTGATACCCAGCCTTCGTTGGATATGATTATACTTATGTTGTTATAATAATGCAACACTTATATATTATGTCACTGTGTTGACGGGATGGAATGTACCACCAACAATAAAGGGATATCTCCGGTGCATAATTCTAATAAGATTTTACACCGTTTTGTCTATGAGTCCCAACCAGTATGCAGGTTCAGTTGCCATCTCGTTGTTTGAGGTTTTCCTTGGATGAAGAGAGAGTATAAGTTAAAGGAGAACGAATGGAACTTCAACAAATACAAGTAAATAACTTATGGATATCAAATAACACAGATACCATGAATAGAAATAACGTAACTACAAAGCGTAAACCTCAAGAAAAGTATTGCTAGCAAGACCTTAAATGAGATTCACAAACGCATAAGAGATAAATTACCAATCATGAATAAGTTCGCAATTAGTAACCATATAAACTCTAAGTAAGCACACAATCTACAATAATATAATTGTGACATCAATAAAGTAGTTTTCTGACATAAGCATACGATACACATAACATATACCATCCACTTATTGCAAGAGAAATCCCACAGGGCAGGGAGACACATGAAGAGACACTACGCCAAATCTCATAAAAACTTCCAATTCATTAAGCTAATAATATCCATGGAACCATTATATAGTATCTCCATCAAATATGAAAGTAGAAATAGCCAATTATTTCTTTCTTTCACTAGAAGATCCTAAGTTCTCAAGAAAAATAAAAAATAAAATAGAAAAAAGAAGAAAAAAACCCCGAACTTGAGTCCAAAGCTAAAATTCCTTTATAATGTGTCATGAGGGTATATTTAAATAAACGAGTGTGACTATTGATCTACCCATGACTCTTGAACTACCTCATAACCTTTCATATTCCTACTAGACTCTACTCTATTCTATCTTGCTATGCATAACAAAATTGCTCCTATTCTAATAATTTGGTAATAGAAAATTCAAGAAAATCCACATGAAATTGCTTCACAAGGTATGTGCGCTAGAGCTTGTAACCAACATCCACTAAGACCATATTTTGTTGCTCTTCATCATGTTTGTGAAGGCTCTCGAGGGAAATCGACGTTATCATGCTCTTCCTAAGCTTGATTTAATTGGACAAAGTTACCAGTTTGGTGTATATCCTCACTTGTTCTATCACATGCTAAGTAAATGTCTCCTTCGTCGCCTGTAAGTCCTCCTTAGTAGAAGCATGTCTAAAAGGATCTAAGAATTTTTGAATTTGATGTAGGACTTATTCCCGCCTCCTCGTTTCTCTGACTGCCTAGATTGAAGAGACTCTATGTACTTCAATCACAAATTCCAACCCACTTAGTAAATGCCTGTATGAAGCCAGAACTATGTCCACATCCCTCGTAATCTTATCTCGTGATTGGATCTTGATGTGAATTTGAACCTTTTCGTTTTGGGTGGATATCCCATATTTCGTGGGAAGAGTTTCCAGTTCCTTTGGATATTTTCTTGTCATCTCGTGCACGTTGTCAATAACCATGGTAGCTTGTTTTAGCATGAATGTATTCTACTTAATATCATCTTGTATGGTTAGGAAAGGAGATACAATTTGATGAAATTTTAGCATTTCCTTATAGACCAAAACCATAACCTCCTCTAGAGTCTCCACCTCTCCTTTGATGGATGCTTTCAACTCCTTCATGCTTGAGTGTGCTAGGCGTAGAGCTTTATTATCATCCTCTTGTCTCTTCTATCTTATTTTGTTATGGAAGCTCTTTGCTCAGAAGCATAGAGATTTCTTGGGAGCTCTGTGATTCGTTTAGTCACCTTTCTCATGTTTAGCTTGGTCACACTAATGAAGGCAATCCTAGCTAACACGATCATCTCAGGATTCATAGTGGTATCGAGGAAAATATCCTCCTCTATCGTCATGGATAATGGTTTTGCATGGTTCCTGGCATAATATTTCCTCCTTTCCTCCATAATCTAACGATTGAACTCATCAAAAGTAAGTCTAGTGAGGTCCAACACCTCTTCCTCCACCTCATCTAGGATGTCCAATTCTCTAAGTGGTAGGTGTCCACTGGTAATGAGGGTGGAAGGAGGAACATCTAATGGAGGAAGATAAACCTGCATATCAAACTCTTAGTGTTACTACTATTGTTGGAGATCTTTCTCATCTTTCTTGTTTATCTCTTATTGTTGTCTCTTCATCTCCACTTCCTCTTTCTTTCCCTTATCCTCTTAAACTTCCTCCTTTAGTCTTCTTTGATCCTTTTCTTTTCTCACTCTTCATTCTCCCATTTTCTTTTGAGTTCTTCCTCCTGCCTTTTTTCCCTCTCACGCTCTTCCTTCTCTTTCCTTTTCTTAATTTATTCTTCCTCTTTCCTCTTTTTCTACTCTGCTTCCCGCATCATCCTGAATTTCGCACAACTTGTTTTGCACAAAATAGACACCGTATGCTCCCAAAGATGTGATTTGTTCGTTTTCCCAAACAAGCAAATTTGGTGCAGGAGCTGATAGGGATGATGACTGGGCATCCATACAGCCTAGTCAGAAAAAAATAATATTCCTTGTAGGTGGTGAATAGGAAGGTGACAAGTATCACTCGATGATTGGTGTACAAAGGCAGTGTTTCATTGGTGTGTTGATGAAGAACCACACGCTGCCACATGGCCCAATCGTAGATCACTATGTGGCAGCCGAGGAGGCCACCAAAAATTGGTTCAACAACCGAACCAGAGGCCACAGGATTTGAAGCCAACATCTCTCAACAAACAATGCCAAGCCTTACCATTCCACCTACACAATAGTTCTTAACTACAATGGGGCATGGATTTGTGTTAACATGTAAGAACATCAAGGTTGGGGGGAGACTACTAGCTATTGGGCAGCGGATCCCCCGTGTAAAGGTTTTGGGGCTTAAAGCCCACAATTTTTGGTATTGGTATTGTAAAAGATCCACGAATGCTCAGAGCACGAATTGTAATGGGTCAATGTTGTAGGGAAAAGTATCCGACTCGGATGACCCTATCCCACTCTAAGGGTGACAGTTCCTTAGCAACAACTGTAAAACAAACTACTCAAGGTTTACTTCTTTATGAAAGCAAAAGAGAATGGAGAAAGCACTAACCGTTGCCTTGCGCTTAATGTTGAATCCAAACTCTTCTCTTTGGCCGCTTGCTCCTAGCTCTTTGTTCTTTTGCTCGCCCAGCTACAATGAGATCCTGCACAATAACAAAGAAGGAAACTACAAGAGGCATGCAATCATAACTGGTTCATGGATTAGTGTAAACCAAACATGCAATCATCACAATATATAATTGAAACAAGAGCACATAGAAGAACCTCAATAGCTTTTATTAATGAAGAAATAAAGGTTCTGAGAGTATTACAACCATTGCAGGCTCCAACCCAGCAACACCTCCCAGCAGAAAGAATTGCTCTTCTTCACCTCTCTCAAACAATCACCCAATAACTCAATAATGAAACCAACAGCATATCATTACTTTGCACAAAATTCCAGCCTCCTGAGCTCATAGGAGAGAGCTCAATATATAGATGAATTGAGAAAGGATGAGTCAGCTTGCAACTGATGTGTAGCTGCCTTGTGTCCTCTCTCTCTTCAGTTAATCTTTAGTTGATCTTCAGTTCTTGAGTCCACTTGGTGAAACTTGCTTCCACTTGGAGAAACAAAGCCTCTGACTCATCACAAGGCGAAATCCCTGATCCAAGTGTCATTTTGGAAGATTCCAGAGCAATGACTCAGTGTGCCACATGTCCAAACTCGCTCAACGCAGGTGGGCTTTGTTCTACCTGCTTTGCAACGCAGGTACACCATGGAGCAGTTGTGTTTCAGCGTAGAAGCCTAGTGGAGCACCTGCTTTGATTTCAGGATTGCTTGTTTTTGAGTGTTTTCAGGTGGAGAACTGATCTGAGAGCTGTTGGTTTGCTGACCTTGTTCCTCTAGGGGTAGGAACATCATGTTTAGGGAACTTTGGATCCCTTGGATTATTGACAATTCATGCTTGTTGCTGTAAGGCACAAAATTGTCTATAACAGATGCCCCCTAAAGTATGAGGTCGTTTATCGGGTGAAATGCTTTATTGAGAGGATCCGAAGTTCATTCAATCTGCTGAGAAGTGTCCTGTAATAAGATACAATACAATACATTAGTTTTCATACGTTTTTCATGATCTAGCTGAGGCGGGCATTCCCATGCTCATCTTTATAAATACATTTTAGTACATAGAACATATGATCGTCTGATTGTAGACTGATATTTCTCTGCCGAAATTATCATCCTTTGAGAAGGATGATCATCTGCTGTAATGATGTACATATCAAATGTCTTTATGTCCTGAATATATATCGCAGCCCGGATGGATGAAACTAGATCCGGGGTCTTCAATCTCTTCCGATCTTCACTCGATGTACAAGTCGATCCATGTGAGAATTTCTTGAAGTCGAACATGGAAAGACATCGCTTGATTACCGGTCAATGATGTGAACCGTTAACAAGCGCGAGAGGAGTCACCGATAAGGATGATGACCCTCAAGGTACGGCAGTACAATCTACATGGTGGGAATAAAGGACTTGGTGTCGACCACCATGCAAAATCTTCTGGTCGAAGGTCATTGATGTATACCTGTCGCCGGAAGTGAGAAACTTGCCACTGAGGCATGCAAGCTTCAAAGTACTGAGGGGGGTGTTCCTAGATCAACTCCTTGGATAATGAGCTGATGTCGACAAGGAGCGATCCGTCAAAGGAGGGCCTTAATGAATCCCACATCAATGACACGGAACGGAGCTAGCGATTGTGATGAGGTGAAAACAAACTGTGATGTATGATTCAGGGTGGCGGTCATGAAGTGGATGAAGGATAATGTATGGCAGTGGGCGGAACACGGTTGACTCTTTACAGAACCACATCTCTTGAACATAGAACGACACTGATGTGATGGATTGGTAGCATTACCCCAATTGCGGATGGTGTGGCGAGGACCATGGTTATGAGACCGGTGAATGAAACAACCCAACCCGATGTGCTATGGAGGACAAAGTGTCATGTTCAAGAGCGACTTGCTACCATTAATGCTGTGAGGTTCTCCCAATTTTTCCCCAGTCATTGCTAACCAGTACCTCTTTATTTTTGTCAAGCTTGAGGAGGATAACATATGCTTGTTCTATAACCTGCCCTTCGGGCAAGCCCATCGCTATGTTTTAACGAGCCTAGCGATAGGGAAACTCGTTCTCGTCTAAAGACAAGTTTGTTGCTATTTAATCATTTTAACGAGTCTAACGACAAAGAAAACTCGGTCCTTTTCACTTTTAGAGAGTCTGAAAAGGTACGAAAAGTTAACTCCAAAATTCCTTTTTCGTCACTAATCCCTTAAGTCCGAAAAAGTATAAAACAATACAGAAGGGATGAATTTTCGATTGCTTTAACGAGCCGAACAAAACAAGCGCTCGATCTTTTTGTGCAATAATCCCTCAGGTCCAAAAAGATTAAAATCTAGAGGAGGGATACCTTTCCGGTCGCTTTAACGAGCTGAAAGGCCAAAACTCGGCAAACTTTTCATATTTTACGAGTCAGTGAAAAGAGCTCAAAGAAGACTCGTCTTTTGAGGAACGAGTGATGAACAGGGATAGCAGCAGATTCCAGGTACAGGTTGGAATTCTCCAATCATGGCAGTGTCACAAGGATGGCTAAGTGAAATCACTCTTCGCAGCTGTTCCTCAAAATGGGTAAACAAACATATGGAGGTGAACGATTGGCCAAATGAACGGATGGAGGTGATGGCATATAAACACGACCAAGGGCTTTTAATATGGCTTTCAAAGGTTACATATCTCGAGGTTGTTTACCGATTCATTTTTTCTAGGTGAGCTTGAACTGTTAGGGAAAGATTGCTCACAAGTTATGTTTATTTTTTAACGAGCATGAACTCTACACAAAAACTGCTTGATTCTTGCGTTTATTTTTTAACGAGCATGAACATTGCTAAAACTGCTCGATTTATACCAGTCTTAATACAAGGAATGCTTTAGGTGAGGTAATCTTATTTAAGGAGCGATAACTCACTAATTACTCCGATTTGGCAGGTTTTAACTTTTGCCCTTCATCCTTTCTTTATGCAAGCTGGAAACGGCTAATCCTACAAGTTTAACGGGTTAGACCAACAGGTTTAAAGGGGAGGACCTAAAAATTTAAAAAATAAATAGTCGTCCCGTGCTTGCATTCCAAAAGGTTTGCATGCCCCCAGGTATAAAGTATAATTTCGAGATTCTGCCATCTCTTACTTATTATCCGAAAAATGGTTTTGTTTGCTGCCACAAACTAAACTCTCTTTTCGGCGATGTCTATCATTAGGTTGCTAAGGATGGCGACTACTTGTTGTAGCAATTTCATCTCTTTCTTTGGAGACTGCCCCTACTTATCCTTCAAAACATATTGTTTTAATGGGTGAGGCTTGACATTCAAAGATGGTGGCTACTTGCTGCCACAAATGGATCTCCTCCTTAGGAGAGCCTACTTTTTTAGACAAAGGGAGCGATTCTTCCGCTTCAACATAACTTTGACAAAAGAATTTTATCCTAGAACAACCCTCTCTTCCTCTGCCGGACGGGGTACGGACTAGTCCATTCTTCTGCGGAAATTAACTTTATACCTAAGGTTTTCTCTGCCCGAGGCAGGCCAGGGTGCATGCCCCCTGGGTCCCAGTTCTTTTCTTTCCGAATTACTCGCATTCATCGGGAAGTAGAACCGGAGGCGGTGGCATTCCTTGAGCGAATAAACTGTTAAGGGATGGTATTTGACTATTTGCAATGCGTGATCCTGGAAATGAAAGTTGGTCTACGAGCTTGACCATTCTTCCTTCGTGCGGAAAACACATGACTCTAAAGAGTGAGGACATTATTGCCTCCATGCAATATATATAGTCTCGTCCAAGGAGTAAGTTATATGCCAAGGGTCCCTGGACGACCATGATGTTCATGCGAACTGTCTTCCCTTTCAATGTAACCGGAACATTGGGGAGAATCCCTAACGGGTGACTGGTTCCTTTATCAAAACCTGATAGATTTCTCATCTCAGGTAAAAGCACCGGGCAACCCAGTGCTTTCCAAGCAACAGATGAAAGGATACTCACAGATGCCCCTTCATCAATGATAGTTCCAGCCATCACCATTCTGTAGATTTGGACTATGATTCTGAATGGGATACTGGCTGGTAACCGGGGTCTGCCTAGTTGATTCCAATCAAAGGATACAACTAGGTTGCTTGGTGGTGGGACCGAATATACGGCCGGATACGACTCTGACGATGTTCCTTCCTGCGATAAAGGAATGGGCGCATTGCCCTGATGCTCATCAGAGTCTGTGTTGATGAAAAGAATATGGATTGTGTCATCCTTATCCTCTTCAGTGAGGGTGTCATTTGAAGATGGGTCTTCAATGACAGAGTCATTGGATGATGAAACCTCTGAAGGAAGAACCGGGTCAACTGCCGTTTCAACCTTTAGACTTTCGTCTGGTCTGGATTCAGCAAGTTCATTCTCAATGACCGACACTTCAGCTGACCACTTGGGCGGGTCAGCTGGATTTTCAACTATCGAGGGATTAGGCGCGAGTTTTTGGTATCCAGGAGGAAGTCGTAACGGTGAAACCGGACGATCTTCTAAAACTCTCTTTGCCTCATCTAAGAATGGAAATCGGTGGATGGCATGCTCGCCTTCACACAATATACAGGGTGATCTTGGTCTCCCTCTTCATCCTTCACTCTCGCTAGTTGACGGACTGCAATCAACATGACTACCAGAGGTTGATGCTACCGGATTACAACCTTGGGGACCAGTCCCTTAGTATCCGGGGAATACAAGGACAATCACGGTGGAAGTCGGCCCCTTTGCAAATGACACATGGCGATTTAGGCCCGGTCGGTGTAGTGTGTGGGTTTCTGTCAGCTGTCTTTTGCTTGCCCCCAGTCGCCTTCGCCATAGGCCCTTTCTGCTTCTTTTCTCTTTTCTTCTTTTCCTTCTTCTCCATGGGAGGCTGACTTTTTCCGGCTCTACCTTGTGAAGATGAAGGATGAGAGGAAGAATTGTAAGAAGTGGAAGGCTGGTGGGTAGCTCTAGATTGGTCTAACTGTTGATTCGACTGCTCAGGATTAGTGGCGATCTGGACTACATTAGTTGAAAAGAGCCATACAGGTAGGCCAATTGTCAAACCTGGAAGTGACAATGTTGCCATATGAGGCGCACCAACATCTCCCCAAGAGGAGAAGGGATTTGAACTTCCACCAAGGTTGCTTCCTTGGTTGGTGGGCTCCATACTTTTCAACTGAAAGATCAACGTGGGAATAACAGGTGATTACGTTCCGCTTAAAATAAATTTTATTAACGACGCTTTTAGACACAAACTTGCTTTTTCATATTTTAAGAGTCGAGAAAAAGCTAAAGATGACTCTAGTCGCCTTCGATGTTTTAACGAGCCCGATGTTTTAACGAGCCCGAAGTGACAAATGCTCGGATGGACTTTTTCAGTTATAGAGTTTGAAAAAGGCCAAAAGAAACTGCTCTGGAGTTCTAGGCAGAGGGTGTGCCAAACCTTTCGCGAAACCACAGAATACATTTTATGGTACGGGTGGTCGATCTTCGTGAATGCTGTGTTCACTGCATCGCGATCAGTAGGGCGGTCGACACGGCTTCCTATGGATAAAGGATAATTGCCTATAGGGGTCTCCCAATATATACGTGACGGTACGTGGGAGCACAAGTCCGTATTAGTGCCACCGACTCTCAGGAGGAATCACCCGCCTTCGTAGAGATCGACAGTCACTATGTTTAATGACGCCGAAACACGTCTCTACCTAGACCTCTATGTGTTTGCGTTATGTTACAAAGCGTTGTTATGTAAATTGGATTTATTTTAATGTTGATCTTGCTTATCAGTTTGCCTTTAAGGATCACCACGAGATGTATATAACAAATTCCTGAATGCAGTCTAAGATGAGAAGCAAACTTTTCAATCTTTCAACTTTGAAAACCTTAACTACTGAGGAAAAAGCAAGGCAAATCTTTTCACACAGATCATAGAGCACACACTAAAATGCAAATTTTCCCTAAATCGTCAAGCACACAGTCAAATGCAAAATGCACAATGCATGTATTTTCTTTTCCCTTTCTTAATGTGGATGGATACAAAAAGAAAGTGGTTATATAACTTTGATTTCGATTTAAAGCGAAAGTAAACAAGTTTGTCCAAAATCAAAAGACACCTTAAGATTCACTTGCTTAATCACTGGAAATACATGAAATCAAACCATACTAACGAAAGTAAAATGACTAATCAGCTATGGACAGCAAACAAGCTAACTCTTTAGACCAGCAAAATGCCTAACACAGGTTCAGATCTAAGAGGCCAAAAGCATGACTAGTTTACTTTTCGTTATGGGAAATTGTAAATGAGTAAGAAATACAAAGAACAAATACAATTTCGTTATATAACAGAGGCAGAATGATGGCAAGTAATATTGGTTTCACAACAGGCACAAGACTGACACCTAGCAGCAAAACTAAGTGAAAACAAGCAAGAGAAAGGAGGAAACCCCAAATGCACTAAGCAAATTTGGGTCAACGTAGGCTCTGCACAGTCAAACTGGCTCTCAACGCAGGCAGCCAGTTCGGGACCTGCGTTGCAAAGTAGGTAGCCTATGTACTACCTGCTTTGGAAAACGAGAATTGCGTTTTTCACAGTTTCCGGGTCATAACTTTCTCAAAAATGCACGGTTTTTGCTCAAATCAGAAGCAATCAGTCAAGCACACTCAAAGGGATGATTTAGAAGGTGCAAAGCTATCACTAATAGCTTACAAGGATCCTTGTAGATCAGCTATTCAAATCATGAATTTTCTCAGAAAATGAGCAAGAGTAGCTGCCCTCTACTTCGCTTTTGATATAGTCAAAAGCTTTTCGATTTGGTACTCTGTTGTTCAAGAAATGAATAGCAAAATACTACAAACACAATCAAACGGATACGCTCCCCAGTGGAGTCGCCAGTTTGTTGTAGGGAAAAGTATCCGACTCGGATGACCCTATCCCACTCTAAGGGTGACAGTTCCTTAGCAACAACTGTAAAACAAACTACTCAAGGTTTACTTCTTTATGAAAGCAAAAGAGAATGGAGAAAGCACTAACCGTTGCCTTGCGCTTAATGTTGAATCCAAACTCTTCTCTTTGGCCGCTTGCTCCTAGCTCTTTGTTCTTTTGCTCGCCCAGCTACAATGAGATCCTGCACAATAACAAAGAAGGAAACTACAAGAGGCATGCAATCATAACTGGTTCATGGATTAGTGTAAACCAAACATGCAATCATCACAATATATAATTGAAACAAGAGCACATAGAAGAACCTCAATAGCTTTTATTAATGAAGAAATAAAGGTTCTGAGAGTATTACAACCATTGCAGGCTCCAACCCAGCAACACCTCCCAGCAGAAAGAATTGCTCTTCTTCACCTCTCTCAAACAATCACCCAATAACTCAATAATGAAACCAACAGCATATCATTACTTTGCACAAAATTCCAGCCTCCTGAGCTCATAGGAGAGAGCTCAATATATAGATGAATTGAGAAAGGATGAGTCAGCTTGCAACTGATGTGTAGCTGCCTTGTGTCCTCTCTCTCTTCAGTTAATCTTTAGTTGATCTTCAGTTCTTGAGTCCACTTGGTGAACCTTGCTTCCACTTGGAGAAACAAAGCCTCTGACTCATCACAAGGCGAAATCCCTAATCCAAGCGTCATTTTGGAAGATTCCAGAGCGATGACTCAGTGTGCCACATGTCCAAACTCGCTCAACGCAGGTGGGCTTTGTTCTACCTGCTTTGCAACGCAGGTACACCATGGAGCAGTTGTGTTTCAGCGCAGAAGCCTAGTGGAGCACCTGCTTTGATTTCAGGATTGCTTGTTTTTGAGTGTTTTCAGGTGGAGAACTTATCTGAGAGCTGTTGGTTTTCTGACCTTGTTCCTCTAGGGGTAGGAACATCATGTTTAGGGAACTTTGGATCCCTTGGATTATTGACAATTCATGCTTGTTGCTGTAAGGCACAAAATTGTCTATAACAGTCAAGTCTAAGGGTAGTCCACCCTAAAATATTGTAAATTAATCTAGAATGTGTCAGCCTACCCATGGTCCGCAGACCATGGGAATGTATAAATAAGAGCAAGGCTCTAAGTGTAAAACGTAGCCTTTCGTGATGTGAAGCAGTAATGATAAACTAATCATGATTTGAAAAGACATTGGGTTCTGTGTCAGGGAGCCGTAGGTTAAAGAGTGATGGGTTTTGAATTTAGGGCATCCCCGAAGAATCCTCAGTTTGAACTGGTGTGCCGAAGGCCAATCATCGTTGGAGCTAATGTAGTGAGATAAATCAATTCCTATGCATGTCATGTCATATATATATATATATATATATATATATATATATAGAGAGAGAGAGAGAGAGAGAGAGAGAGAAAGAGAGAGAGAGAGAGAGAGAGAGTATACTACGGTTTTCTGAATGCAGTGTTCGATCTAAGGCTATAATTTTGAGTTTTGGGTTGTAGTAGGAGATAGAGGCTCCGCAGTTGTGTGTGTAGACCCCTGTAACTGTGTGCATAGGGTAGGAAGTGGATTGTAACTAGAAAAAATGCATTAATAAAGATAAGTTGGTAATATTGTGTATATGTTTCTATATTCTGGTTTATGCATCTATTACGGTTTATGATTGTGCGCATGTCCATTTATGTTAAAAGGTAACTGAAAGTATTGTGACTTCTTAAGTTAATTCATGATCTATAATAATAATAATAATCACAGAAAGGGTAAACAACATCCGTGCTCGTCCTCCAAGCCATGCAAAGGTAGTTGCTCTAAACAGACGGCTGCGCGGAAGTAGCGCAGCGCGTGGGATCGATTCCCGATCATTCCAGACCTCATCAACTCATCCATAGGGTGCAGAAACCTGGTTCCAGCACCCTCCCATACTACCTTGGGTGAGACCTCAGTCCACGCTCTGTGGAATGTTGCCAAAAGGGCCGGTAGTTTTGGGATTTGTTTGGCTAAAAAAAATTTGAACCTGGGTTAGGCCCCAATAAGCCAACAAATGGTTCTGTTGCTGGGACTGGGATCTACCTAAGGGATGTCTGATGTCGGAACACTGGAATCCTATGAAGAAATAAATTGAAGATTGGTTGGATCATAATCTTCACGAGTTCGTAATACAGGAAAACAAAACACCACAGATATCTAAGAAGAGGTGGTTGGATCGCTTCATATATACGGAAATCCACGAGATATTCTTCGCGGCCTCTCTTAAGAACTCTATGATTGGATCGCGAGGCTAGCAAACAACCAAGGAAGGTGAAAGCTCGACCAACTGACACTGTGGACTCCAGAGTTGGTGCACACGCTAAAGGAATATAAAGATAATATCGCGCCAGCTGCAGACCATTGGCTAGACCAGATAATAGGAGGGTTTATCACTAATTTGCGATAGACATGACTGTCAACTACAACAAAGCAGAAAGACGCTTTCTCAAGGGACTGTGAGGTAAGTACATCAAATCTTTGAATACCTGGATTAAAATGTTGTTACGTGAGAAACGAGTGATGCGAATACATTAATGAGTGGAACGATGCAGAGCGGAAAGGTCTACAAAGGTATCGAAGGGTTAGGAAATAGTCCTTTAATTTCACCTTTGCAAGCAAGCGAGGAAGAATGCGCTTGGGTTTCTTTGAGGGGTGCAGTCGATTTGGTCAGGCAATGCATTCCGCTGTTATCATCCTCGATAACACCACCACTCCTGTCACCTTCTTCACCTCCATATTTTCCCACACCACCTCCATCAAACCAACAATTTAGCATGGAGAGAACGATCAAGTTTCCTGTATTCAGAGGAGTAGGGAATGAAGATCCATATCAGTTTTGGTTTGTAGTAAGAGAAGTGTGGGAAGCACACGGGGTTATGGATGATAACATTAAGAAGGCCACATTGGTTTGTGCTCTACAAGATCGTGCACTGACATGTTATATCAAGCACTCAAATAATCACCCAAAAGCCATAATAGCAGAAACCTAGAATGTGTTGAACAAAGAATTTAGCTGGATGAAATAGGAGACGCAGTCGATCATCACATTCAAGGAGATCGTGATTCTTCAAGGTGAAACCCCCTAGGATCTCGATCAGAGGCTGAAAAGTATGATCCGTGAGGCTAATATGACACTGACAGATGCACAGCACAGCGCGTGGTTTGTGGCATCTTTGACACCACACCTGAGGACGACACTGTCACAATAGAAGCTCTTAACCCAGGCAGAAGCCTTGGAAATGGAAATCAGGCTTCATGAAACGCTGATACAGGATTCGACATTGGGACTCCAACAAATCCACGTGCAACTACAAAACCTATACTCGGAGATGCAGAGTTTGAAGCAGGATAGGGCGCCCCAGCCAGAGACGCGTGAAGAAGTGTGGTGCATAAAACGTAAAGGCCAAGGTCATGATAAGGACCATTATCTGGTATCCGCGAACTATTTGGTAGGAGGGGGACTGATGCCATTGAGACCAGAGGCACAAGCAGGGCTGAGTGCGAAACCCGCACTCTGGTGCACAATTTGTCAAGTGGGAGGAAAGCACGTGACAGACAACTGTCACCTGTTGTGAAGGTATACCCAGACTCCGCAACAAGTATATTGTAATTTCTATAGATCAATGGGTCACGATGGGAAAAGTTGTTGGAGCTATGAGCTAATGATGGATAGGACCTCATCTTATCGAATGTAAACAGAAATGCGCAACCTCGATCTAGCCGCAGTAATATCTTGGGGTGGATTTCAAGGGCGAGGTCAAGGACAAGGAGGAATGGGACCCGGACAAGGGCACAGACAGTTAATCTGCTATAATTGCAGAGGAACTGGGCACTATGCTTGTGATTGTACCAACCCAATGAGAATATCTTGTCCATACTGTGAGCAGTTTGATCATGAAATGGTAGATTTTCCGACGTTGATCGCAAAAATGCATGAGAAGGAGGTACTACAGCCTACTCCAACTCAAAATATCCAAATGATGAGGTCTGAACTGTGAAAAGAGGACCCCAACATAAACATGATGCTCAGAAGTGGTGCGACAACTGGGGAAGATAAGGGGAAGCAGCCTGAGGAAGATACCTAGGTACACAAGGCTCATACAAAGGAACCTAAGTTTGACTTGGAACGCACCAAGGAAACATTTATGGAAGCTAAGAAGAGCTTTGCAGAGGCCTCTACTTCAGGTAGTAAGGTGGTGGGCTCCAGTATTGTAGCAATAATGCTACAACTCCTGGAGCTTCCTGTCTCTTAATTTTATCAACCCGGTAGTTCGTACAAACTTGGAAGCGACGGTGCTATATGCACAAGTACTAGCTCTTGTCGCAGCTGTCACTTGGTCAGCTGGCACAAGTCCGCTAGGGCTCAAGCCAACTTCTATAGGCTCACAGAAGAAGCTTTATGAATGATGGGTGAAAGCTAACTCAAAGGAGACTAGTCTATTTGCAAAAAGAAATTGAAATCCAACAAAGCATGAAAACCCTAGTAAACCCTAATTTGACTAGCTAGACCCTAACTATGCAAAACTGTGAATGAAACAACTACCAATAATGCCATTACTTGCAATGAACTGAAATACATGCATCTAAGCTACTTGCATATGAAAAGACATGTTTTTTATTTTTTCATTAAGTGGTTGGATTTGTTGTGATGATGCTTTTGATTAGGGTTGGGTTGTGAAGGAGCGGTTGGAATGGAAGGAAACCATGGGCAAGGTCAGGATGGCTAAGGGAGGTCCCAGAGGGTCTCTAGCATCAGTCCACAGAAGTCTACCATGTTCAAATGCTCAGCAACCGAGTTTGCAGGCTTCTACAGGAAGTCTGCAGGGGATCCTACAAGAAACTCAGGGGTTTCTACAGGAACTCTGTGCAATTATACAGGATGTTTGGCCGTGGAAGTTTTGGGAGATGGTGGAGTGTTGGAGTAGTGTGGGATGATAGGTGAGATGGAGATGGAGTTGGTGATGGCTCAGGAGCAGAAAAATCAGAGGGAGGAAGAGTGCATGCAGTGGGTTGATGGTTGGAAGGATGGGATCAACGAAAGAGCAAGCAAATGGAGATAAGTGATCAATGGACGAGTTGGAGGGTAAATGAGTTGGACAGAGTCTGAGTAGGTGGATTGAGGAGAGATCAAGAAGAAGAAGAAGAAGGAAGTGGAGTGATAAGGAGTAGCGTAAATGAAGCAAATGACTTATGCACCAAAAACGAGAAATTCATTAACCTATGATAACTGTGCCATAAAACCTATGAACATCAATGGGAAACCAAGAAATGAAACTCGTGCATGGAAGTGAAATGTAGAAGTATGGTTCTATGTCAAAAGTGCATGGATGGATCTTCAACAAAAATGTTTATGTTGCAGCTTGCATGGAAGTGAGAAGAACTGCATTTCTTTTTGGTGGTTGGTTATGGACTGCACCCCAATCCCTAACAGAGATGGCAGTGAGCCTTAACAACCTTTTGCTGGAGCTCCAATAATTTATGACTATCCTCCTATCGAACTTAAGCAACTGAAAGCAAATCACCATAAACTAATCCTATCTCAGCTCATGAAAAAGACTAAATTAACAAACTGTAAACTCGAATTGCATGTTAAAGTAAAAACTCAAAGTGCTGGAACAAAATGCAACAACATTACAACACTGAGGAGATCTATTGCTCTCAGGTTGGACCCTAACGTGAGAGCTATAGCTCCCTTAGAAACTCAGAATGAGATCAAAATCTGTCTGCCTTTATTCATAAACGAAAGTCTGATGACATGCCAAAATTGGCTTACAAAAGGAACAAACACCGAGTTGTATCTCGTACTTCCAAATTACAAGAGTAATACAAAAGTTCAAAAAGCTTCTATCCAAGGCTATGGCCTCAGTATTTATGCAAAATGATCATCCAACAGGTGTCCTTATTTCGAGGAGCTCGGCTGTCCAACTGAAGTTTAAACTGCTGATCCTGTAGGACAGTCATAACTGTTGTTCCTGTAGAACAGTTATAACTGTTGTTCCTGTAGAACAGTTGGCTGCCTCTAAGCTCAGTGGGGAGATGGATTGGAGCTCGAAGCTATGGTGGGAATCACGAGGAAGGTCCCCAAGACTGTGGACATCCTCTCCTAAAAACCAGCAGTGCCACCTCATTGTCTCCTTGTCTCCTTTTTCGTGATCTTTGCTCCCTTTTAATGCCAAAAACCTGAAAGTATCATGTATTAGTCACGTAGATAGAATGCCTACCCTTCTTCCTACAAACAACACGAATAAACCAAGAAATGAATGCATAAGCAATAAAAAATGAATGGTTTGAGCAGAGCAAGTAGGCCAAATGAGCCCAAATTGTACCAAACATTGGGGCTCATCATCACCCCCCAGCTAAACTATTCGCTCATCCTTGAGCAACTTAGTGCAAATCTTCATCCTTCATTGCTTTCACTACTTCCCTTGTATCCCAAGGCTCTGTGGTGGTGTCCTCTCTGTGGACATGAAACCCTGCTTTCCTGTTCACCTCTTCCCATTGTTGACTGTCATCTTCCTCTGTATTGCCTTCAGTCAGTCCTAGCAGTAGTGGTGGGCTAAGTTTGAGACCAATCCAGCTGGCCTGGAGGCTTTGCATGGATTTCTTGTAAAGTTCAACCCTTGCTAAAGCTTCCCTCATCCAAATGGGGGTATGGTACTCTCTGATTTTCAAGCTATCTGCCAGGGTATTCCATCTGCGTGCACATGCTTGGGCAGCACTTTCTCCTAACAACCTTTCCATATCTTCAAAGTGGGCTATGGCTTGGGCCTGTTGGTCCATAAATCTCAAGGAAGCTGTGGGATCTATAGCCAACTGTTGGTGGGCTGAGATGAGTGCCACCGGGTCCTCTAGTTCCGGTCGAATGAACAGTGGTTCACTCACTTCTCGGTTCATGACCGATTTTGCTTCAGCTGCTCTCTGATCGTCATGGTTTAACCATGAGGCGAACGCCATCAATTGCATATCACCCAAGGCAACATTGGGATCCCAGGAGACTTCATTAGGCAAAGCCAAATTGTGGAGGTAAAACTCTGCTAATTTGGCTTTGTCCTCAGACGAACTAGTACTGCACAATTCAGAAAATTGTTGTGGGTTCTGGATATGTGAAATACCTCTTTGTGCCAAGGTGTTTATTTGGAACTGCAGCCATTGATATTTTAAGAACAATCCATAGGATTTTGCAGGTGTTCTGGACTGAATTGCCTCCATAGCCCAACTGGCCATGCAGGCCAATTGTGCTTCTTTTTGTTGCAGCTGTTCTCTCAGGGCTTGCACTTCAATTTTTGTTTGTTGTTCTGCTTCCTGTAGAAGTGTCATTGGCCCTTCAAGGCTGGTGGTCAGCTCCTTGTTGCCTTGTTGTTCATTTGTGATGTCCTTGGAGGATGTTCCTGCCCCTGCCTTTAGTTCCTGTAGCTGCAATCTTAGCTTCTGATTTTCTTCCTGTAGAAGCACACATTGGCAATTAGCTACATGTTTAGCCATGGTGAATTCACTCTTGACCTCTCTGAGTTGATCTTGTAAAGGGCCTATGTTCGCCACACCCTTTGATTTGGCGATCTGCATCCATGTGTGGGAACGGACTCTTTCCTTCTCTAGTTCAAAAAATAGAGGCACAATAAATTTCTGCGATATGATTTTGCCCGCCTCTAAAAAGGTGTAGTATGAATTTAGATTAGGTGAAGGGCTAGGTTCTGGTATATGTTCTCTTTCTATCTCTTCAGGTGGTTCTATCTCACCCTCCCTTGGTGGTGATGAGAGTCCTTCTCCTTCCTTCTTTTATGTTTCCTGTAGCCGGGCCAGAGTATTCTGTAGAACATTTTCATCTTCCTGTAGCCGCGTTTGTTCAGTCAACAAGTCTAACCTTTCTTGCCACGTATTTTTCTTTGGACTCCCCTTCTCGTAGGTGACTGTGATCCTGGAGGGTGACTTTTCTCTGGGAGAAACAGATGTATCTTCGATGACGATCGGGCTGCTGGATTGGGCCTGTGGCTTGCCCGTCTTTATCCTAACACTTCTTCGAGCCTTAAAGTATAGAGGGGTCTCCCTCTTCCTCTTTCCTTTTGGCTTAGGTGGCGTGCTGAGGCCAGCTAATACAGCTGCTGCCTCCCGTGCCAGAATATCCACCTTTCTCTCCTTGGGTTTCACCTTTTCGGGGCTTCCTGTAGAAGCCTGTTTCTGCAATTTCGGGCTTCCTGTAGAAGCCTGTTTTCCAACAATTTTTGGGCTTCCTGTAGAAGCCTTGGTCTTTGCTTTTGGGCTTCCTGTAGAAGCCTACTTCTCAATGATCTTCAGGCTTCCTGTAGAAGCCTTTGTTTTTGTTTTCGGGCTTCCTGTAGAAGCCTGTTTCTGCTTTCCTGTAGACACAGGCATCTCCACTTCCGCTTGCTTGCCTGCCTGAGTTTTGCTTTTTGTTTTGGGTGCAGATGCTGTTGAGGTACTTGGGCTGACGTGGACCACCTCAGCTTTGTCCATTCTGCTCTTCATCCTCTTTTCCCTTGCTGACAGAATAGGTGTGCCACCTTTTTCTTTGTCCTCCTTTTCCTCATGCTTCTTCCTTTGTTCCTTATTCTGTACTGTTGTCGGGGTCTCTTGGCCTTCTTCCCTCTGTTCCTCGGCCACTGCTTCGTGTTCCTCACTGCTGGAGGAACCCGTTTCTTCGATCAACATTTTAATGTCCCCATCTTTTGTCAAATTCCGGAAGGATTCCCATGAGAGGGGAACCTTATATGAATGCAATGCATCCTCCAAAAGAAGCTTGATCAGCCCATGGTGGGCTATCTGATCTGGTATTCCCTCTTTCAGCTTTGTAGCACACTCCATTAGAGACTGCAGGAGGTAATAAGGGATGCTCATTTTTTGTTCTACAGGAAGGTCAATTCGGTGCCTCAATTCAGTGAGCAGCCGAAAGTGATATGCATACACGATGCTGAAACGACCTTCACAAGTAATATATTTCATGATTTGCAAACTGACTTCATTCCAAGGTGGCAACAGGCTCATTTTTCGCACCCCGTTTTTGTCCTCCGAGAATTCTTCCTCAGGTGGGAAGAATTCTTTCTTTGCCTGCTGGCTCAGCTTTCTTTCTTCCTTATCCCACGGCAAACCCATAGGAAGTTCGGTGATCCGACTGATATGTTCTGGGGTGAGCTTAAGGCTTAGACCTCTGAAGTTCACTGTGGCCAGTGTCTGGGATTTAGGCTTCAAAGCCTGCAAGAATTCTTCGGCCACTTCATCATCGTAACCCTGCAGCTTATCACAAAAAGGCATCCATTGTGCTCTGGTGAAGAGCTCTACCACTGCCGGGTTTTCCCTTAGTTTAGTTGAATCAGTGGGCTCTCATCTTATAAACCCACTCGGCATGATGAACACGGTCGTTTTAATTAAAGGTGGAAAATGCAAAAGAGATTTGGTATATTAAGACAGAGCATGCACATAATCCACAAAATTCAACACAGTCTACTTATACCGACACCTGTAGAACGGTAGCACAGGCACAGCACACAACAATTCCACCAATATCTTTATGACCCGACTGTGGACGATTGTCTTGCCACTTCTACTAACCAGTTACATGAAGAGTTCAGGGTTACCTCTTTAATTGGACACCTTTTTCATGAGGCACCTGCTTTCCTGTAGATGACTGTGTTCCTGTAGACTACATTCCTGTAGAACTGCGTTCCTGTAGACTGCGCTCCTGTAGAACTGCGTTCCTGTAGAACTGCGTTCCTGTAGAAGCAGTGCGCAATCCTCGGGGAGGACTGTAGTTGGCCCGTGCTCGAGGTGTGCTTTACCGGCGTTCTGGTAGCCAACAGCTCGGCGTATCAAAGTGCAGAGGAGATCAAAATAACCACCTGAGTTTGAAGTGTTGGATGATAAATGCATGCGCATGATCTAGCCGATTAGATTTTGAATCGGCGCAATCCGTGGCGCGGGGGATGAGCTGTCCCCGCCGAACCGTTGGGCGACGTCATCCATCATTCGCCTGCGTATTCACTTGCTGCCGCATTCATTCCCACAGATTTGCCGCCGCCTTTTCCTGTTAAACTCATGCTTCTGATGAGAGTGTTCTCACGTGCGTGCAGTTCATTCTCTTTGTAGTGGTCACCACCCAAACATCCAATTATACTTTAACTAGCCGACGTGGCCAGTCGACTGGCCATACGGCCGCTCAACCATTCAATTTTACGCTATGCAAACAATTTCAAAGTAAGATTCATGCGATTTGATGGAAGGAAGGGTTGAGACACTTACCTGCGTGGCTGCACACGAATTTTCTAGTTCTTTGGACGATGGTGAGTGGATCTACCTGCTGCATGCGACTTACACAGACCCGGAGGCTCGTGGTTACAGGCTGCCAACGATGGAGTGGATGTTTTGCTTGCATGCGCCCGCGTTTCATTTCAGGTGGCGGTGCTGTGAATGGCATCCACTCGAGCAGGTTGAACTGTTACAGGATTCCCGCGAGGTGCCTCGTAACAGTCCTTTCTCCTTGGGTGCATGCTGTACGACGGAGGTTCTGGCCTTTTAACAACGTTCCCGGAGCTCTTGATGCCTGCGGAATGAGATCCCAGCATTTGTTTAACTTTGAAAATGGCTTTTCCCGTGAGAACTCATCGATCTTCTTTGTTGGTGCAGGGAACTTGGTCGCATGTCGACAAGGATGGTGGAGCAAGGTGACAACAATGTGCAAGGGTGCCAACAGAGGCTTTCATGCATCCAAACCAATCCATAGTCGCTAAATCTCCTTTCAAGATGAATTCTGGCCGTCCAAAACTCCTACAGGAAGTTTCCTGTAGAACACAGAGCTCCCTGTAGAAAGTTCAACCTTCCTGTAGAAAGTTTGTACTTTCCTGTAGAAAATCTGCGCCTTCCTGTAGAAAGACTGCATCTTCCTGTAGAACGACAAGATCTTCCTGTAGAAGATTCAAACCTTGATGAAATTGCACATACCTTGAAGAAAACATGGGTACCCTTGGAGGAGGTGCTGGTGAGGTTCCTTGACAGCATGATAAGGACCCTTGGCTCTGAGTTGAAGGGCTTCCTCTCCTCCATAGAACATCTGCAACCTGCATGCAATTTTACCATATTTTTCTTATTGTTTTTTTCTTTTCTTTTTTCTTTTTTCATCTTTTTTTTTGAAAGATAACAGGGGCGCCTCAAAGAGGTTTTCACCCGTGCCATCTGCCCTGAGCGCCTCAGAGAGGTTTTCACTCAAGGATCTTTTTCAAACCTTTTCGTTTTTTTTTTTTTTTTTTTTTTTTTTTTTTAAAGACAATACGGGCAACTCAATGAGGTTTTCACCCCTACTACCTGCCTTGGGCACCTTAGAGAGGTTTTCACCCAAGGATCTTTATTTGTTTTTCTTTTTTTTTTCTTTCTTTTTTTCTTTTTTTTTTCGTTTTTTTTCTTTTTTTCATATATTTTTTTATCCTTTAGGGTATGCCAGAGGCAGAGGCAGAACCCTTCTCTATGACCAATACAGATTTCTCTATAGTTTTGATGAACTCTTGTCTTGAGAGAGGTCTTCTGTAGATCTTCCAACGGTGCCCATTGACAAGCATGGGAATGGCTTCCTCATCAATGGTTTGAATGAGGACAGATCCATTGTCATGGCATTTCTCCACTGCATATGGTCCTAGCCATCTGGTTCTCAGCTTCCCCTTGAAGTGTTGGAGTTGTAGCATTATTGCTACAATACTGGAGCCCACCATCTTTTTGGATCCCAATGTTGCCTTGGGTGATATGCAATTGATGGCGTTCGCCTCATGGTTAAACCATGAGGATCAGAGAGCAGCTGAAGCAAAATCGGTCATTAAACGAGAAGTGAGTGAACCACTGTTCATTCGACCAGAACTAGAGGACCCGGTGGCACTCATCTCAGCCCACCAACAGTTGGCTACAGATCCCACAGCTTCCTTGAGATTTATGGACCAACAGGCCCAAGCCATATCCCACTTTGAAGATATGGAAAGGTTGTTGGGAGAAAGCGCTGCCCAAGCATGTGCACGCAGATGGAATACCCTGGCACACAGCTTGAAAATCAGAGAGTACCATACCCCCATTCGGATGAGGGAAGCTTTGGCAAGGGTTGAACTTTACAAGAAATCCATGCAAAGCCTCCAGGCCAGCTGGATTGGTCTCAAACTCAGCCCACCACTACTGCTAGGACTGACTGAAGGCAATACAGAGGAAGATGACAGTCAACAATTGGAAGAGGTGAACAGGAAAGCAGGGTTTCATGTCCACAGAGAGGACACCACCACAGAGCCTTGGGATACAAGGGAAGCAGTGAAAGCAATGAAGGATGAAGATTTGGACTAAGTTGCTCAAGGATGAGCAAATAGTTTAGCTGGGGGGTGATGATGAGCCCCAATATTTGGTACAATTTGGGCTCATTTGGCCTACTTGCTCTGCTCAAACCATTCATTTTTTATTTCTTATGCATTCATTTCTTGGTTTATTCGTGTTGTTTGTAGGAAGAAGGGTAGGCATTCTATCTACGTGACTAATACATGATACTTTCAGGTTTTTGGCATTAAAAGGGAGCAAAGATCACGAAAAAGGAGACAAGGAGACAATGAGGTGGCACTGTTGGTTTTTAGGAGAGGATGTCCACAGTCTTGGGGACCTTCCTCGTGATTCCCACCATAGCTCCGAGTTCCAATCCATCTCCCCATCGAGCTTAGAGGCAGCCAACTGTTCTACAGGAACAGCAGTTATAACTGTTCTACAGGAACAACAGTTATGACTGTCCTACAGGATCAGCAGTTTAAACTTCAGTGGGACAGCCGAGCTCCTTGAATCAAGGACACCTGTTGGATGATCATTTTGCATAAATACTAAGGCCGTAGCCTTGGATAGAGGCTTTTTTAACTTTTGTATTACTCTTGTAATTTGGAAGTACGAGCTACAGCTCGGTGTTTGTTCCTTTTGTAAGCCAATTTTGGCATGTCATCAGACTTTCGTTTATGAATAAAGGCAGACAGATTTTGATCTCATTCTGAGTTTCTAAGGGAGCTATAGCTCTCAGGTTAGGGCCCAACCTGAGAGCAATAGATCTCTTCGGTGTTGTAATGTTGTTGCATTTCGTTCCAACACTTTGAGTTTTTACTTTAACATGCAATTCGAGTTTACAGTTTGTTAATTTAGTCTTTTTCATGAGCTGAGATAGGATTAGTTTATGGTGATTTGCTTTCAGTTGCTTAAGTTCGATAGGAGGATAGTCATAAATTATTGGAGCTCCAGCAAAAGGTTGTTAAGGCTCACTGCCATCTCTGTTAGGGATTGGGGTGCAGTCCATAACCAACCACCAAAAAGAAACGCAGTTCTTCTCACTTCCATGCAAGCTGCAACATAGAGATTTTCGTTGAAGATCCATCCATGCACTTTTGACATAGAACCATACTTCTACATTTCACTTCCATGCACGAGTTTCATTTCTTGGTTTCCCATTGTTGTTCATAGGTTTCATGGCACCGTTATCATAGGTTAATGAATTTCTCATTTTTGGTGCATAAGTCATTTGTTTCATTTACGCTGCTCCTTATCACTCCACTTCCTTCTTCTTCTTCTTCTTGATCTCTCCTCAATCCACCTACTCAACCTTTGTCCAACTCATTTACCCTCCAACTCGTCCATTGATCACTTAGCTCCATTTGCTTGCACTTTCGTTGATCCCATCCTTCCAACGATCAACCCACTGCATTCACTCTTCCTCCCTCTGATTTTTCTGCTCTTGAGCCATCATCAGCTCCATCTCCATCTCACCTATCATCCCACACCACTCCAACACTCCACCATCTCCCAAAACCTCCACGGCCAAACATCCTGTAGAATTGCACAGACTTCCTGTAGAAACCCCTGAGTTTCCTGTAGGATCCCCTGCAGACTTCCTGTAGAAGCCTGCAAACTCGTTTGCTGAGCATCTGAACGTGGTAGACTTCTGTGGACTGATGCTAAAGACCCTCTGGGACCTCCCTTAGCCATCCTGACCTTGCCCATGCTTTCCTTCCATTCCAACTGCTCCTGCACAACCCAACCCTAATCAAAAGCATCATCACAACAAATCCAACCACTTAATGAAAAAATACAAAAACATGTCTTTTAAGATGCAAGTAGCTTAGATGCATGTATTTCAGTTCACTGCAAGTAATGGAATTATTGGTAGTTGTTTCATTCACAGTTTTGCATAGTTAGGGTCTAGCTAGTCAAATTAGGGTTTACTAGGGTTTTCATGCTTTGTTGGCTTTCAGTTTCTTTTTGCAAATAGACTAGTCTCCTTTGAGTTAGCTTTCACCCATCATTCATAAAGCTTCTTCTGTGAGCCTATAGAAATTGGCTTGAGCCCTAGCGGACTTGTGCCAGCTGACCAAGTGACAGCTGCGACAAGAGCTAGTACTTGTGCATACAGCACCGTCGCTTCCAAGTTTGTACGAACTACCGGGTTGATAAAATTAAGAGACATGAAGCTCCAGGAGTTGTAGCATTATTGCTACAATACTGGAGCCCACCATATTTTTGGCGCCGTTGCCGGGGATAATAGAGTTGTATTACTCTTGTAATTTGGAAGTACGAGCTACAGCTCGGTGTTTGTTCCTTTTGTAAGAAAATTTTGGCATGTCATCAAACTTTCGTTTATGAATAAAGGCAGATAGATTTTGATCTCATTCTGAGTTTCTAAGGGAGCTATAGCTCTCAAGTTAGGGCCCAACCTGAGAGCAATAGATCTCCTCGGTGTTGTAATGTTGTTGCATTTCGTTCCAGCACTTTGAGTTTTTACTTTAACTTGCAATTCGAGTTTACAGTTTGTTAATTTAGTCTTTTTCATGAGCTGAGATAAGATTAGTTTATGGTGATTTGCTTTCAGTTGCTTAAGTTCGATAGGAGGATAGTCATAAATTATTGGAGCTCCAGCAAAAGGTTGTTAAGGCTCACTGCCATCTCTGTTAGGGATTGGGGTGCAGTCCATAACCAACCACCAAAAAGAAACGCAGTTCTTCTCACTTCCATGCAAGCTGCAACATAGACATTTTCGTTGAAGATCCATCCATGCACTTTTGACATAGAACCATACTTCTACATTTCACTTCCATGCACGAGTTTCATTTCTTGGTTTTCCATTGCCGTTCATAGGTTTCATGGCACAGTTATCATAGGTTAATGAATTTCTCGTTTTTTGTGCATAAGTCATTTGTTTCATTTACGCTGCTCCTTATCACTCCACTTCCTTCTTCTTCTTCTTCTTGATCTCTCCTCAATCCACCTACTCAGCCTTTGTCCAACTCATTTACCCTCCAACTCGTCCATTGATCACTTAGCTCCATTTTCTTGCACTTTCGTTGATCCCATCCTTCCAACCATCAACCCACTGCATGCACTCTTCTTCTTCCAGGGAAGCGTCAGAGTATTAGTAATTGTTGCTTTTCTTCTACTTCCTTACTCTTGCCTTCTGCTAAGTAGTTTACTTCATTTCCATTCTGCAAAAGTAGCATAGACATTTCCTGCTTTCATAGATTAACATTTCCTTTCTGCAAGCGTAGACTAGCATTTCCATTTCTACAATTTCATTTGAGCAAAGTAGATTAGTTCTTTCCTGCTTTCAGTTTAATTCTACATCTTTCATAATTAGTTGTAGATCAATTTGTCTCAGTTTTGCAGGTACCAAAAGAAAAGCAAAGCAAAAGTGATCAAAAGAAAAAGAAAGTCTTTTCCATTTCATGCCTCGTAGGAACCGAGATAGATCAGGAAAATTCCTACCAAACACCCCCACCACATCACTAAGTCACCCTTCTCTCTTCTTTGGTGACAGTGACCCAGAAGAACCTATAGGTGAACATCTTGAGATATCCAAAGACCCTATAGTAGAAGAAGAGTTAGAGACCACTCCATCTGAAGCTATGGCTGACAATAGAAGAGAAGATGAGAGGATAGAGGGTGCCTTCCCCGGCAACGGCGCCAAAAAGATGGTGGGCTCCAGTATTGTAGCAATAATGCTACAACTCCTGGAGCTTCCTGTCTCTTAATTTTATCAACCCGGTAGCTTGTACAAACTTGGAAGCGACGGTGCTGTATGCACAAGTACTAGCTCTTGTCGCAGCTGTCACTTGGTCAGTTGGCACAAGTCCGCTAGGGCTCAAGCCAACTTCTATAAGCTCACAGAAGAAGCTTTATGAATGATGGATGAAAGCTAACTCAAAGGAGACTAGTCTATTTGCAAAAAGAAACTGAAAGCCAACAAAGCATGAAAACCCTAGTAAACCCTAATTTGACTAGCTAGACCCTAACTATGCAAAACTGTGAATGAAACAACTACCAATAATTCCATTACTTGCAGTGAACTGAAATACATGCATCTAAGCTACTTGCATATGAAAAGACATGTTTTTGTATTTTTTCATTAAGTGGTTGGATTTGTTGTGATGATGCTTTTGATTAGGGTTGGGTTGTGCAGGAGCGGTTGGAATGGAAGGAAAGCATGGGCAAGGTCAGGATGGCTAAGGGAGGTCCCAGAGGGTCTCTAGCATCAGTCCACAGAAGTATACCACATTCGGATGCTCAGCAACCGAGTTTGCAGGCTTCTACAGGAAGTCTGCGGGGGATCCTACAGGAAACTCAGGGGTTTCTACAGGAAGTCTGTGCAATTCTACAAGATGTTTGGCCGTGGAAGTTTTGGGAGATGGTGGAGTGTTGGAGTGGTGTGGGATGATAGGTGAGATGGAGATGGAGCTGGTGATGGCTCAGGAGCAGAAAAATCAGAGGGAGGAAGAGTGCATGCAGTGGGTTGATGGTTGGAAGGATGGGATCAACGAAAGTGCAAGCAAATGGAGCTAAGTGATCAATGGACGAGTTGGAGGGTAAATGAGTTGGACAGAGGCTGAGTAGGTGGATTGAGGAGAGATCAAGAAGAAGAAGAAGAAGGAAGTGGAGTGATAAGGAGCAGCGTAAATGAAACAAATGACTTATGCACCATAAACGAGAAATTCATTAACCTATGATAACTGTGCCATGAAACCTATGAACAACAATGGGAAACCAAGAAATGAAACTCGTGCATGGAAGTGAAATATAGAAGTATGGTTCTATGTCAAAAGTGCATGGATGGATCTTCAACGAAAATGTCTATGTTGCAGCTTGCATGGAAGTGAGAAGAACTGCGTTTCTTTTTGGTGGTTGGTTATGGACTGCACCCCAATCCCTAACAGAGATGGCAGTGAGCCTTAACATCCTTTTGCTAGAGCTCCAATAATTTATGACTATCCTCCTATCGAACTTAAGCAACTGAAAGCAAATCACCATAAACTAATCCTATCTCAGCTCATGAAAAAGACTAAATTAACAAACTGTAAACTCGAATTGCATGTTAAAGTAAAAACTCAAAGTGCTGGAACGAATTGCAACAACATTACAACACCGAGGAGATCTATTGCTCTCAAGTTGGGCCCTAACCTGAGAGCTATAGCTCCCTTAGAAACTCAGAATGAGATCAAAATCTATCTGCCTTTGTTCATAAATGAAAGTCTGATGACATGCCAAAATTGGCTTACAAAAGGAACAAACACCGAGCTGTAGCTCGTACTTCCAAATTACAAGAGTAATTCAAAAGTTCAAAAAGCTTCTATCCAAGGCTACGACCTCAGTATTTATGCAAAATGATCATCCAACAGGTGTCCTTGATTCGAGGAGCTCGGCTGTCCAACTGAAGTTTAAACTGCTGATCCTGTAGGACAGTCATAACTGTTGTTCCTGTAGAACAGTTATAACTATTGTTCCTGTAGAACATTTGGCTGCCTCTAAGCTCGGTGGGGAGATGGATTGGAGCTCGGAGCTATGGTGGGAATCACGAGGAAGGTCCCCAAGACTGTGGACATCCTCTCCTAAAAACCAGCAGTGCCACTTCATTGTCTCCTTGTCTCCTTTTTCGTGATCTTTGCTCCCTTTTAATGCCAAAAACCTGAAAGTATCATGTATTAGTCACGTAGATAGAATGCCTACCCTTCTTCCTACAAAAAACACGAATAAACCAAGAAATGAATGCATAAGCAATAAAAAATGAATGGTTTGAGCAGAGCAAGTAGGCCAAATGAGCCCAAATTGTACCAAAAATTGGGGCTCATCATAAGGATCACCCAGAGATAGGACTAGATCCTTCTATGCTAACTACCTTTTTAGAGACATGCGTGAAGCTGCTACATGACAATAAGGTAGTCAAAGGACTACAAGAGCTGATCGCTAGGTACGCAGGGTCAGGGGAACCATGCATAGTTCAAAAGATGGGGAAGCATTCTTTGCGAACTGGGAGGTGAATGTGGTTGATGGCGAAAATTGGCGAATATGAGATGGATCAGGTAGTCCTCGACCTGGGTTTGGACATGAGCGTGTCACCCAAAAAGACTTGGGAACAAATGGGTAGGCCTACGTTACAGTGGTCTCCTTTTCAATTACAGATGGTGAACCAACAAAAGATCGTGCCTATGGGAAGCTTGCAAGGGGTAACAGTGGATATCGAAGGTGCGAGTATGCAGATGGACTTCGAGGTTATAGAGATTGTGGATGACAGTAACCCTTACCCCACGTTGCTAGGAATAAACTGGGCCACGGATATGAATGGAGTCATCAACTTGAAGAAGCATAAAATTATTTTCGAGAAAAAGTCCCTACGTGTAGTAGTTCTACTGGATCCAGCCGAAGGAGCACGATACACTGAACCTGTGCATGAGGATGACAATGATGATGAGCTGCATTGCATTTACCAGATAACGATGCAAGACAAGGATTGGGTGAACCCGACTGAATATGGGAGAATATCACAGGAGTGTGACAGTTCCTGTACTTCAGATTTAGATGAAGAAATATAACGTTGGAAGAATCGATTGCATGAAGTCACCACACTGAATTGTAACCTGATGATTTGATCACTACGGCGCGTGACAACTGAAGCAAGGGAAATACTAACAGATGAGGGGGTAACAAGATTGGATGAAGCCTTAGACAAAGTTGAAAGTACCGTACCAGAACGACAGTGGTGTGGTTCACTCGAATGGGTGTTGCGCACGACTCTTGCACGATGGAGGCATATACGTCAGAAGAATATTGGAAATTCGTGTGAAGGTAGACGATGGATGCAATTGCAATTTGAAAGACCCCATCTAGGGCGGATTGGTGGAGAAAGGCAGAACAGCTAGCGAACACACATTTTTCGATGGATACGACCGTATATAGAACGTACTGTTCTGGCATGCAGTAGTATTACAAGCGCAGGCCCTAACAGTATGCAACGACGGATCGCACTACCAAGTGCGAAGGGGGGAGGGTTCACCAAGGTACATGAAGTCATGAATAAGGGTCAACGAATACAATGTAAAAAAGGGGATATGTGTGTCCCATGGGTCAAATGGGCACATATGGCACTATGCAAAAACATGGCTACGAAGTCAAGGCTACCGAATGGTACAAGGACTGAGGTCCCTGAAGCATCTCCATAGAAGGCCATGGATGTAGTAATATCAGAGAAGAGAAAAACGTGAGAAGTTTAGACTGAAGGACTCATAAAACCGTGGGAAGAGCAGTATGAAGGGATTGAGGAAGCCATTCAGGAAGGGAATGCACAACTTCACGAATTGGAAAAAACAGGGTACTACTCAGAATGCAGAATATGATGTTGGATGTGGAGATTAAAAAACTGGAAAAAGAACTACAGGAGGACTTTCTGAACGAAAATCTTGGAAAGTTGGAGCCGAATATGCGCAAATCTAAGGATGAATTGGAAGAGTATGACTACAAGGTAATTGGTTGAATACTGCGGCTAAGGCCTCGCCTCCCTCTCAAGGAAAATCAGGAGAGTGCACCACACCCAACAGCGTGCATAGTGCTGACAACAAAAACCGTGTGGGAGGATGTTGGCCAAGATGCACTAGCATTGCACCAAGGGGTTATGACCTCCTGACTAGCCAAAGAAGAGGTAGTCTCAGTGCTACAGATAGTTGAAAGAGAGTGCGGGACTATAAAAAAGTTTGTTAGAGAGCTGCACGACAACAATGGTGTGTGCAGGGTTGGTACATCCCAAGGGTCGCGACCGCGCAGAATGGGCTACGCTACTGCGCGGATAAAAAAGTGACCGTTGGTGTCACTATTCATGACAAGACATCTGAATTAAGGCCACAAGAAGTGGGAAGTGGGTATTTAAGACACGAAGTCAAAACTCGATTCAAAATGATCTACCATTAGTGTAGCATTAATGAGCCAGAAAATGGGGGGATGGTCGAGTTGAAATTACAATGGGCCTATAAATCACGGATGGCCCCCTATCAAAAACCTTTGGCATTTTGCAAATATAGTTATCACATTATCAAGCGGGCATGAACCTGATGAATGAGGAGGTTGTAAGAGCAAGTCGGTGGTTTGAAGCCTTGCCGAAAGATACATAGGAGTCCCTAATCAGAATCATGTCAACAACCAAGGGAGCCCTACAGAATTCTACGCCACTGGTAGGGGATGCAACAAAAATCCCTAAATCACCATTGACACAGAGGCCCAAGAAGGATCCGCAAGTAGTAGGACCGGTCTATATGTCTCTGTGAAATCCATGATTCGGAAAACTATCAATGGAAGAAAAGGGAAAAACAGTTAATATTGAGAGCGATGATGAGGAAGAGGATCCTATGACCTTTATTGAAGAGATGGAACCAGAAGAAGAGACAGACGAAGACATCCAGCTAGTACGTGCCATAGCAAAACTACCCAAGTATGTCCCTCATTGGAAAGGGAGGGTAAAGGTACTTAAAGATTTGGATACCATTAAAAGCAGACTTAACACCCCATCCTTCCCCAAAGGGGTTCTGTTCAAAAAAACAGTTGTGGATCGCATTCCCAATATGAAGTTAGAAGACGGTGACCTCGTGGACAACAAGAAGTTTCCCCATTTGGAAACTAGCGAGCTGATGGAACAAAGCACGGAGGGGGCCATTACAACACTGCAGCCATGGACATGGCTGCGCAGGGTGGAAGAGGTCGGGCTACTCCACCTCCTATCGATTCCACACTTCCATCGGGCCCCGATCACAATATTTGTCATCAGGCAACTGCTTCTCCTGGTGCACAATGGGTACTTGTGGTTAGAAGAACCCATTCCCATCACGATAGAACTCATTCATAAGATTTCTCGGCTTCCGTTTGCGAGAAGGGACCCAGCAGAAATAGCTGCCATAAGTGGAGACTTGATGCTTGGAGAGGCCATGCAAAAGAAATATAAGTTGGAGAAAACGCAGAGGGGGTACATTATTACTAGTATTCAAGACAAAGGGGTTTGCATTGCCACCCAGTTGTTGGCAGGAAAAGTGATGAGAAATTTCGAGGCAATGAGGTACTGGAAAAGGTCATTACACTGGTCGAGCAATGTCCAGAAGGGGTACAATTCAACTGGTCTCAGTTCCTCTGTGATGAGTTCCTGATAAACTGTAGGGAGGCTAAACAACAGGGTAAGATCTTCCACTACGCGTGGTTGCTCTTATCCATACTATTGGTTACAAGTGAATTTCCTGAGGATAGTCAGTTTCATCCCCTTGACCAAGACTGGCTAGAGGAAGAAAAATATGCATCGCTATGGGCAACGAGGGATGCCACACAAATCCTGGAAACCAAGATCTTCTGGGTACTGATGGAAGTGAGCATACCACTATGGATCAACAAACGGCCGTGCCTATATGCTTCGGTATATGACAGTGTGAAGAGTTTTTCATACTTTAAAGTGGATATGCACCATGTGTATAGCAATGCAAGGAAAGATCTGGAACAGAAATGGACCACACTCCCCTTCATCGCAATAAATGACATTGTTTTCGTGGTGCTCGACACATGGCCGCCAAAACATCACACACTAGACTTGGTGGTGCACGATAAGATGGAGATTCAAAGACAGAAGACTGCCACCAAATTTCTAGCACAACAGAAGCAGAATGAATAGCTCGCTGAAGAAGTACGAACGTCCCGTGAGGCAGCAAAGGCTACCATGGAAAAGATAGCAGCAGTAAGGGCCGCTCCAACACAGGAAGAAAGAGGCCCAAACATGACCATAGGGAATGGGGTAGATGATACGACAGAAGGCACGGACTCGAGCACCACCTCTACACCCTTTGAACGGCTGCGTGTGACAGAACGAATAGGGCCTTGGAAGAAGACCAAGGAATCCAAGTTGGATGGGGAGCCTATCACACTAACCGAGGGTGACCTATACGACATCAGTGATACAGTTCGGGAAGTCACCTAGGAGGAACTCTAGGAGGCATTGACGAAGCAACAGACTGTATTGGGGGCACTCAGGATGCAACTTCAGGAACTTGAGGTTCAACCCCCACAACTGGTAATGATAGCTGCCTACGGGGCCACGGGTACATAGCAACCGAGTAGTTGCTACGAGCCAAAATGGCTAACACTGTCGCACTACCAAACAGAGCACTAACAATAGAAAATGTAGAGGACAGAGCTACAATAGGCCGGCTCAAAGGACTTGGATTAAAATTGTCTTCCATCCCACGCGAAATATTATACCAGCTATAGGATAGAGTGAAAACAGAGCTCCATTCTAGGGAAGGAAGCGTAGTACAACTGCTCAGTGAACAACGAATCAACATTGAGCAACTGAGCCTCCAATGCAATGAAGCAATAGTGGAGACTCAACAGTTGGAACAAATAGTCGAAGAAGAATGTTGTTGTGCCCCCGAGCTCGAGATTGCAGCAAACTTATCGGTAGGAATATGGATCCACAAATTGGCCAGTGGATTCCGCGAGGCAAAGGAGGAAGCCACGAGGATCCAGTTGGACCTCAACTTACAGATCGCAGAGCTGAGGCTGAAGGCGCAACCCTCTACACCGCCGGAGGTCAGAGAGCAGCGACACCATGCCATTCAAGCAGGGTTGGAAGCAATAGAGTGTGCCATACAGGAATGCACTGGCTTGCTAGATCAGTCACTTGTCACCCTCATCTCATTGTAGGAAGACCCGACCAGGGAAAATTTTAAGGATGGAAAAATTTCTTAAAGTTTAGAAACCTTGGCAAATCCCACTAGTCCATAATATGAAATCTATAAAATGTTTGGAGATATTTTTGTAGAGATATTCAAATTTATAATATATTTATATAGTCTATATATAATTTTCTGGTGATTTTTAGGGTAAAATAATTTCATTCTATAAAATTTGGGCGAAACATTTTTATAAAAAAATGGAAATTAGCAAATCTGTTTTTTGGAAAAAGTATAGAAAATTAGCCCTAAAATTTTCCTTAGACCCGACGCTCCAATGGCTAGAGACAAAAGCCCGGGAGTTGCAGTAGGCAATGTTAGGGGGACTGCACAGATGGTTGCCCTTACTCAGCTACTGGCTAAGATGAAGGAGGCCCAGGTGGATGCCACAAGTCAGAAAAAAGCAGTGCTTAAAGAATACATCCATCCTTGGCTCGAGGAAGCATTCACGGTCACTATCAAGATCGAGGGAAGGTTGGCACACATGTAGGTTTTATATGCACTCAGGCAAGGACTTGCTCCTGATAACGAAACATCGGAGATAGGCGTACAATGGATACAACAGATAGTGGAGGAATGTGTTGTGGACGTAAGAGAAGTGCAAAGATTGCTGGATGAACTTCACCCAAAGGTCACTGCACCAGCCAGGTGACTCGGGACAAGTCACGATGATTGTGTTGGGGGCCTGTTCGGAAGTGGATCTCCTACGTAAAGGTTTTGGGGCTTAAAACCCACAATTCTAGGTATTGGTATTGTAAAAGCTCGACGAAGTGCGCAAAGTGTGAATTGTAATGGGTCAAGTCTAAGGATAGTCTGCCCTAAGATATTGTAAATTAATCTAGAATCTGTTGGCCTACCCATGGTCCGCATACCATGGGAATGTATAAATAAGAGCAAGGATCTAAGTGTAAAAGGTAGCTTTTTGTGATGTGAAGAAGTACTATGGTTTTCTGAATGCAGTGTTCGCTCTGAGGTTGTAAGTCCGACTTTTTGGTTGTAGTAGGAGATAGAGGCTCAACAGCTGTGTTTGCGGAGACCTAGTAGAGTCCGCAGCTGTGTGCGCGGACCCCTCAGCTATGTGCGCAGGGTAGGAAGTGGATTTTAACTGGAAAAAGGAATTAATAAGATAAGTTGGTTTAGGAATATTGCGTACATGTTTCTATATTTCGGTTTATCCATTTGTTACGGTTTATGATTGCGCGCATGTCTGTTTATGTTAAAAGGTAACTGAAAGCATTATGACTTCTTAAGTTAATTCAAGATCTATAATAATAATAATAATCACAGAAAGGGTAAAGAACTTTCGTGCTCATCCTATAAGCCGCGTTAAGGTAGTTTCTCTAAACAGATGACTGCACGGAAGTAGAGTAGTGTGTGGGATCAATTCACGATCATTCCAGACCTCATCATGAAATCCCTAGGGTGCGGAAACCTGGTTCCAACACCCTCTCATACTACTTTGGGTGAGACCTCAGTCCGTGCTCCATGGATTTTTGTCGAAAATGTTGGTAGTTTCGGGATTTGTTGGGTTAAAACATCTATGAACCTGGGTCAGGCCCTAATAAGCCAACACCAGTGTAACTGTCAGTGTCCCTCCCATGTGAATGCACAAAAGTACCATCTATAACAAAAAATGTCACCACCACTTGACCGCTGGTTCAAGAGCATGTGAGCACTTAACTCCTGACCACAGCATTTGTTGTGACCACCCGAAGACCGCCACCTCCTAACTGCCACATGTGACCAGGTTACTTGGAATTTTTTATGACTGCTCGAGGTTATGCGTGCAATTAACTGTCTTATATTTTCACCCAGCGGTGCGTGAAATTTTCTCCCAATTAGCGCTTTTTGGGGAAAAAATATATGATCAGTCCTGGGTTTTGAGAAATTTGTGGAGAGAATAGTGGCCTAACTAGGAGAGGTCATAACATGTCCAGTTTTCGACCAAATTGGATGTAGAAAGAGGCTAGGTAGCCATTTTTGGACATTTTGGAATCATTGGAGCAAGTTTTGAAAGCATTTGAGTATTGTGAACACATATTTTTACACTTTTGAGCATAATAGAAAGGCCGAAGCCATTGGTAGTTGTACCAAGGAGACATGGCCTAGGAGGGGTGAAAACCTTTATCATGTTCCTTGATGATGTTCTATACATGTTTATGCACCTATTCAGTCTCTTATTTATGTTAAAATTTCTCATAAAGTTAACATAAAAACTGATTTTTCACTTGCAAAAAAAAATCATGAATCTTTAAGCACAATGAAAGCATTTTGTTTCTAATATGAGGAGGATCTTATCACAACAATCTAATATTCTAAATCTGGTTATTTTAGTATTGGGAGCACTAGGTTTGCTTTGTGAAAGAAGGATTTAACAGTTTTCAAGTTTATGTCATGCTTACAAGGTTAAAACTCAAAAGAGAAGAAGGGAAGTTGGTTGGAAGCCCTGAATTTGGGTCAAGGGGAAGGAGAGAAAGGTTTCCACAATATCCAACACTAGCCCAGCCTCAAGTTATAGTTGAGACTCCAAAGATCATGTCCAAGGATAATTTTAGGGGCGAATGTTCGCCCTTTGGTGAAATGAAGGGGTTTTAAATTTTTGGTGGGCGAATATTTTGTATCATAGTACATTTTTACAAATCACCTCAAATAGCCCACCTTATTTTAAGGGAGAGGGTAAAAAAGGTAAATTTAGCCCTTGAAATTAGGACTTACAACCTTCCATTTGCCCATTTTCAAGAATAGGTTTTATTTAAGTGAATCCTATGGGCCAAATACCATATTTATAAAAGAGGTATGGTAAATTAATAAAAATATAAATAAATGAGAGGTATGGTAAATAAATAAATAAAAAATTATATTTACTCCATAAGTCACCTTATATACATGTAACGGTGTAAACAAATAAAAATATAAGTAAAGTGGAGGTATGGTAAATAAATAAAATGTATTTTTATACTTACTCAAACGGTCTGGTAAATAAATAAAAATATAAATAAACTAGATGTATCGTAAATAAATAAAGCCTCTTTTTATATTTAGTCCATAACCCTCGTTCTATTTATGAAGGTTCAAGAAAGAGGTTTTATTTAAGTGAATCCTATGGGCCAAATACCATATTTGTAAAAGAGGTATGGTGAATTAATAAAAATATAAATAAACTATAGGTATGGTAAACAAATAAAACATTTTTTTATATTTACTCCATAAGTCACCTTATATTTAAGAACACTCAAAAAATGGGTAATATTTAGGTGAAACCTATGGCCAAAATACTACGGGACAAATACCATGGACTAGATTGTTATTAATACCATGCAAAAAACCATTATTAACCCTAATATTAGAATTAATAAAAATAAAAATGGCACATGGTATTGACCCATGGTATTCACCAAAATGGCACATGGTATTGACCCATGGTGTTCACCTGGAATGTAGCCTATTTAAATGGGGGAACTAAACCAGCATGTAGCCTATGCTAAGATTCACTAGGACTTTACAAAGTTTTATTATTTAGTGAAAGACTCGCGAAGATCTTACAAGATTTTATAATTGAGTAAAATATTCGCCATGCCTGGTGAGAGATTCGCCAAAAAATTATATATACATATTATATTATTGATAAAATCGCCTTCCATTTTTCCTATATAACACGGAGATTCGCCCATTTATTATATTTATAAATTTAGGGGGGGTTCTTAAAATTTTCGCTGATCATGTCTCATGAAGGAGAAATGACCTTCAAAAATACTTTCTTTGATATGATAGAGATGGTGAAGGTCCTCTATGAAGAGAGGAATACCAAGTTGCAAGGGGAAATTTCTAAACCTCCCAAAGGAGAAGGTTCGTCAGGAGGAGGTAATGGAAATGGAGACAAACCTCCACCCTCTCCACCATCTTCTTCATCTTATTCTTCACAAGCATCTTCACCCTCTTCCACTAACACAACCCTTACTCATACTCCTCATCATACTTCAAAAGGAACTAGTAAATCACCTTTTTTAAAACTTGATGTTAAATTTGAGTTTCCCATGTATAATGGTGAAGTTAATGCAAATAAGCTTGATAATTGGATTCGTCAGTTCGAGGTTTATTGTAGGATTCAAAACCTTCAAGTGGATGACATAAATATTTAGTTAGCTTCCTTGAGAATGGAGGGTGAAAAACTAGTATGGTGGGAATGAAAGACCCAAGAGGAGATAAAATAACATGGTAAGATCTCAATTTCTTGGAATAATTTCATTGCTACAATCAAAAGACAATTATACCCTCTAGCTCATATGCAAAAATCCATCATGAATTGGTAAAACTTTAGACAACTTAAAGGTCAAAATGTGCAATATTACACCCAAGAATTCAGAAAAAGGTCTTTAATGTTAGGTTTAGATTTTCAATCATGGGATACGTTACTGAAGTAAATAGGGTGTTTACATAGTTACCTTAGGCATACTATCTTTTTGTCTAATCCCAATAATCTATATGATGTGTGTGCAAAAGCAAATCATCTTGAGGCAAGAGGGAAAAACACTGCAGAATAAGGTAGTAAAGTGACATTTAAGGGTAAAGAGAAAGAAAAGGGTTTTAAGGGAAAGAAAAATGCATACATTAAAAAGAAAGGAGAAAAAATAAGATGTAAGCATTGTTCCAGAGAGGGTCATGATGAAGTTCATTGTTGGAAGCTTCATCCCGAAATGAAACCAAAGAAATTCAATAACAAAGGAAAACAAAAGACAACTGTTGTCATTCAAGAGGATCTGGGATCCGATTTGGGTGATGAAACTAAAATTACAACCATGGGTATAAAATAAAAATAATCCATTGCTAGAACTAGTATACCAAATTGTTACACTAGTAATCCAAATGAAGAAACAAGGATAGAACTCTTTCACATAAGGGTGATCTCAAAACATACAAAAATGGACACCCTTTTTGATAGTGTGTCTCAAGCTAATTTGATATATGATGACTTAGTCCAGAAACTTAACCTTGAAAACATTTTACATCCCAAGCCATATCCATTAGGTTGGATTTGTGAGGACACAAATTTACGGATTACAATAAAATGCATTCTTTAGTTTGGAATCACATCAAACTTCATTAACAAAGTTGAATTAGATGTTCTACTGCTTGATATATCAGGAATTGTTTTGGGTAGTCCTTACTTTTATGATAGAAAAGAAATATTCTATCGTCATAAAAACAAGTACCACTTGTTCAAGGATGGTGTGGAGTATATTGTGAGAGCTCATCGCAAGAAACTAAATCTTTCATTAGTTAATGTAGGGAAAATAAAAAGGCTAGTGAATTCAAGCAATAATTTAGTGCTTCTTATGATAAAACCCAATGTTAATATTGATTATGAAGAGTTTGATGGTTTTCATTCAAAATTGGAAACTAATTTGGTTGATGTAGTTAACCATGATGATGAGGTGTTTTATAAAGCAAAAGGATTTCATTCCAAGAGGAGAATCCAACATGAAATACCATTGCAACAAAAGTGTCTTCTTCCTAACATTGACATGCATAGGATGTTAAGAAGGGAAAGTGTAGAAATAACAAAACAAATCCAAGGATTGTTGAACAAAAGGATCATCCGACCTTCTCCTTTACCATGTGGTGCACCTCTTTTTTTGGTTCCCAAGAAGAATGGTAAGCATTTCATTGAATGTGATTCAAGAAGTGGGTTTCATCAAAGTATATTTTTTGAATAAGACATATGGAAGATGACATGAAAAACCAAGAAAGGTTTGTTTAAGTTGATTGTTATGATTTTTTGTCTTTCCCATGCTCCTACTACTTGCATGCATATGAAGCAAGATGTATTGAAGCCAATTCTAGACATGGTAGTCTACTTGGATGACATTTTCATTTTCAGAAAATTTCATTATGAACATGTCATGTATGAGAAAGAATTACTTGATGTATTATGTCAAGAACATTTGTAATTGAAGATGTCAAAGTATATGTTCGATATAAATTCTTTGATGTACTTGGGCCATGATATTGGAGAAGGTGAGCTGAAGCTAGACCCCTCTAAGATTGATGCCATTATGGATTGCTAAATTCTCAAGATAGTCATTTGGATAAGAGGTTTTTTAGGAGCAACGCAATGTTGGAGGAAATATTTTGTTAACATTTCTTCTATTGTAGCTCATTTTCATTCTTTAGCAGTTGTGCAAAAGGTCTTCCATTGGGGAGGCAAACAACAAGAGGAATATGATGCTTTATGACAATAGATCATTTCAACCTTTATACTTTATCTTCTAAACTTGAAAAATTCATTTTAGTTTTAGGGTGATGTATGTGACTATTCCATGGGCACAGTCTCTATGCAATGTGGTAAGCCCATTTCTTTTCATTCAACAATTTTCAATGGTGTAGTGTTTAAGTTGCACCGACAAAGGCACTTTCGTTGGATGGGTTTTCTTCTACTATTCTACTCAGTTAAAATGTATAAGAAAGGTATAAGAGAAAAGTTTTATGATATACTTTATAGGCCTATATTTTGTATAGCTACTTTCCTAAAGCATCATGTTGTTTTACATGAAAGTCATGTTTAGAAAAATACATACTTTCAAGATGTACATTCAAGATTGAGTCAAAGGAATCAAGTGGAGGAATTTTTTTACCATTTGCATCATAATGTGTTGTATCATCTTGGCAAGAAGGATGTTTCTACTGATAGTAACATGGAAAAAGCCAAATAGTTCATTGAATGACTCCAAATGGTACATCAAATAGTGCAAGATCAGCTTGAAAAGAGAAAAGGCAAGTACAAAGCAAGGCACAACAAGCATTTTGTAGATCACAAGTTCCATGTCATTTATAAATGGATTGAGATTAGAAAGGTGAGGAAACTATATCCTCACCTTCTAGACAAATGAAAGTGATATTTTTGGGTCCAAAAGGCTTCTAGTGATGAGGAGTGATCAGGTGCTCAAAATTATGCTGAAAACTCAAAGTTGTCAGAATGGTGTGGAACTTAAACAACCATGTAGTGCTTGACATCCTAAATTGTGTGCAACTCATTTCACATGAAAAATACACTGTATGCTCCCAAAAACACGATCTGTTAATTTTCCCAAACATGCAAATTTGGTGTAGAAGCTGACAGGGACGCTGACTAGGCATTCGTATAGCCTAGCCAGAAAAAAGAATATTCCTTGGAATATTTTGTGGAATATCCCTAGAATATTCGTTGCAGGTGGTGAATTGGAAGATGAGAAGTGTCACTCCATGATTGGTGTACGAAGGCAGTGCTTCATTGGTGGGTTGATGGGCAACCATAGGTTTCCACGTGTCCCGACCAGAGGCCACCATGTGGCAGCCTAGGAGGCCACCAAAAATTGGTCCAACAACTAAACCAGAGGACATAGGATTGAAATTGGAACCTCTCAACAAGCAATGCCAAGGCTTACCACTCCGCCTACACAATAGTTCTTAACTATAATAGAGCACAAGTTTGTGTTAACATGTAACACAGCTAAGGTTGGGGGAGACCGCCAGCGTAACCATCGGAGGCTCTCCCATGTGAATGCAAAAAACTATTAACTGCAGCAGCAACTTTCACCACCACCTAACCGTCAGTCCAAGCACATGTGACCACTTACCTCCTAACAACAACATTTATTGTGATCGCCCAGAAGACCGTCACCTCCTAATTGCCACATGTGATAAGGTTAGTTCACATTTTTTATGACCACGTCGGGGTTATGGGAGGACTTAACCATCCTACAATTTATCTTGGCACTGCATGAATTTTTTGCCCAGTTAGCACTTTTTGGGGAGAAAATGTAGGATCAATGCCGAGTTTTGAGTAATTTTTGGTGTGAGTAGTGGCCTAACTAGGAGAGGTCATAACGTCTCCAATTTTCAACCAAGTTGGATGCAGGAAGAGGCTAGGTAACCATTTTCGGAAATTTTAGACTCATTGGAGTAGGTTTCAAAAGCATTTGAGTATTGTAAACACACCTTGTTACACTTTTGAGAATAATAAAGATGCCCAAGCCATTGGAAGTTGGACCAAGTAGACGTCACCTGGGAGGGGTGAACTCCTTTATCATGTTCCTTGATGTGTTTTTGATGATTTTCTTTACATGTTTATGCTACTGTTTAGTTTCTTATTTATGTTAAAATTTCTCATAAAATTAACATAAAAACTCATTTTTCACTTGCAAAAAAGTTCATGAATCTTTAAGCACAATGAAAGCATTTTGTTTCTAATCTGAGGAGAATCTTAGCACAACAATCTAATATTCTAAATAATATCTCCTTCGTTCCTCTTCTTATTTATTTAATTTTTTTTCTTCCCCCTACTTTCTATTCCTTTCCTTTTCCTGTTGATGTTGTTGGCTATCCTCAAGATACTGGTCTCTTGATTTATGTGATTGCTTCATATCTTCTTCCCTTTTCCTCCTCAATTGTTGCTTTTGCCTGGCCAGGGCCATATTTATTTCTTCCAAGGTTTCATTGTCTTCATCCTCCCCTTTCTCATATGAATGGTCTTCTGGTTCATCCCCTTTGTGATTTTTTTGTTATCCTCATGTCTTTTGTTTCTCCTTTTTTCCTTTTGAGAGAGATTAACCTAGCTTGTAGGCATATTTTTTCTTGCAACAACTCAACCTGCTCATCTTCCTTTTCAAGTTTCTCACTTGGCCCTATGTCCCTGGAAACATTGTAAAATTCTTGACCTTGTCTTCATGGAAATTTTTGTTGTGCACGTATGACTAATTGAATCTTGCTTTCTTGCGGTGCACTGCTACCCTCCCCCTCGGGTCATACATATGGTGACTCAGGTTCAAAAAATAGAATCCCTTCATATCCTAAGCTTTTTCTTTCAATTCCTTGAAAATGTCAATGGTATCGGCCCCAATAGTCAAAAGGAAGGCAGACCAATGCTTCTTCTTGCCTTTTTTTAGTGTTTTATAGAACCCTGCAGTCATATGGTAACATGATGCATGCAGAAGAAAATTATCTATCACAAACCTCGAAAGCTCGTGATGAGGTTTGTATGAGCTTAAGACTCTGATGAAGTTGCCCTCCTAGATAAGGAACCAATCTACCACTTTGATGATTGTCTCTCTGACCCTCTTGGACATAAAAGGGGACTCTTCTCCAAAGAGTAACTGATACAAAGGAGAAATGGATGATTCAAAGGTGGAATCGTGCCTACAGTTATATCCTGGGTCCCAAAATATATTATAATGTAGATGCACGAGGTCTAACACATTTGATGTCTAGTTGTAGCTCCAACCATCAAGATGGCATCTTGTACACACTGCATCTACTAGGTATGATGCCATATAGAATTACAATGACTGGTATTTCTTTGGATTATTTGCTACATGTATGTTGGCCTTAAGTGATGAAGCAAGAATTCTTGCTTAATTAAAGATAATAGCCCTGCTATCAATATCAGAGAAAGGTAGCAATATATAGCTTGTCATATAACTAGTTCATCATTACAACCATGAATTGGTGGACCTTCCTTAGTCTCTCTGGCTTGTAAACTTGATCAGCATTTGTTGAGATCTCAGTGTTGTCATTGATGGCCATACATATCTATATATGTGTGTGTGTGTGTGTGTGTGTGTATATATATATATATATAGATATAGATATATATAATCCCAGGAAGCATTGGATCGAACGAGCAGTTCCGAGGAGCAAGAGGAGAATTACCAAAGAGAAGAGTGAGAAGCAGTTCAAAGAGAAGGCATTGGAAGACAAAGGAAATCCATCAGAAGCCAACAACAGGAGCCAAGACAAGCCAAGGAGGAGCAGATCCAAGAGAAGTCTGCATATACCCAAAAGAAAGAGCCAAAAGTGAAGAACAATGATATCAAAGAAATATCATATCGGTGTTTTTATATCAACATTTTTTTATTATGTGTTACTACTCAAAAATCCGATCTCTGATAAGACATAAGATCCAATATGTGATATGGACCTCTGATCTCTGATATGCAATATGGACCTCTGATATCTGATGTGCGATATGGACCTCTGATCTCCAATGTGCGATATGGACCTTCAATCTCTGACTTCTGATATGTGGATCTGACATGATTTAAGTTAACAATTTAATTATTAAATCGCATCCACAACTTTATCATAAATTTTGAATGGCACATCCGATAAGACCCTCTGATTATTGATTTCTGATATCATAGTAGACTTGATTGGATTTATCATAACTTGTCTAATATAATATCACATCCACCTCATCGGAACTTTCCTATATCACATGTGGTCCCAATGTGTGTGAGTAAATATGATGTGCAATGTGGGACCTCCCGACATCCATTATAATATGGTCTCGCATTATTTAAATGTATTTGTTAAAAGCTATACCCCCTCTTATCTTGTTATTATAATATGGTTTCCGTAATAATGAAACTATCTTGTATTTGGTTTATTACTAACAAAGACCCCTTCCGAAAACTCTTTAATATATTTCCAATGTTCCACCTCATGCACAAGTCAGCCTCACTTCAAATAGACATGTCCCTTCAGTTATAAATAAAATCACTATAAATATGAGTCTTATACTGTTTAGTTTCTATGATTCTAGTAAAGGAGTAAATTGATGTCATTTTATTTTAAAGAGTTTGAAAAAGACAAAAAAAGGAAATTCATTCAGTTCTTTTGCCGTAAATTTTTAAAGAGCCAGGAGAAAGTAAAGCTTGATGTTTTTCAGTTTTAGAGAGTTAGAAGAAAGACTCCATCAAGTTATTTTTCATAAGTTTTAGTCCCTCAAGTACGAAAAAGGATAAAATAATGCAAGAGAGAACTCTATTGACCATGTTCTATCAACGTATACCTTTTTCGTAAATAGTCCTAACTATATCCATAAAAGGGGTAAACTTATACTGAGTGGACGATTCTTCATTTACTTTTACGAGTTCGACCAAACAAGTACTTGGCAATCTTTTCATTTTTAAAGAGTCTTAAAAGGGCTTAAAAGAGGACTCTATGATTTTTGCTTTCCATAATTTCTTAAGAGCATGAAAAGTGATAATAGTCAACTAAATAGTCAAAATGATTTATTCTCACTTTGTAACCTATCCTGCAAATTTAAACTCAATAAATTGTTATAATTGCTTAGAAATATACAATTTTCCCTCCTAAAAGGTTTTAAATATAAAAATAATGTTTATTTTTAGCTCAAAAACCCTATAAAAGTGGAAAAAATAAACAATTTCTCACCATTTGTATTTTTACCATTTGAGAGCAGAGAAAGGAGTTTTTTACCACGAGACTTCCGAAACTGATTCCGAGCTAATTGATGGATGAAATCCTAAACCGCTTCTTCTAGGTAGAATATCTCTCCCTAATGTAGCTTTTCCTCTATTAAAATTTCCATTTCAAGCTTTTAGTTAATTTTTTGGGGCAAGGATTTGTCAAAAAATGTGCCCTCGACCCTGTGTTGATTTCCTTCAATTGGGTCAGTGTAGGTAGGTAAAATTTTCCATATGGCAAATCTTGGCCTGCGCGGACATTTTTCTGGAAAAATTCGTGCAACTACGCCCTGTCTGTAAACAAATTGACAACATAGGCAGTGAGGGTTTATTTTTTGAAAGACTTGGTCCCCAAAAAATATTAGACCGGCCATAAAAATTATTCTTAACTTTTTAAAATGGTCATTTAAGGTTAATTGGTTGCTCAAAATGGAATGGAGGGAAAGAAAGCATGAAGCCAATGATTTGGAAACTTGACAGATCCAAATATTGTGTAGGCTCTAAGATTGTGGCCTCCTAAAATACTAGCTAATTCTTGGGATGAAAGCTCAGGTAGATTTGATGACATGGCTGGTAAGAACCTGGAATGTCAAGGAACAATGTTTCGTCATCATAGATCACTGCATTACCATTGATGCCAATGATATTTATTTCTTGACGAGTTTTCTACTTGGGGAGACAATATTTAATTGTTTTGATCAAGGACATGAGGAGATACTATAAAATGGGTATCTATGACACTTTTGTAGAGGTGCACCACCCAAGGATGGTAGAATGTATATTCAAAACATCGATCTCTTACGCCTAAGGACCATTACTTTCATTGTTAGTAAGATGTGTGGAAGTGTTTCCCTTCATTTAACCACACAAGCATAGATGAAGATTGTTTTGGAATGCTAGGAATCCACGGTGTTCAATTGGTTCAAGGTAGAGGTTATAAAAATGAAAGAACAACTAACTAGATGTAAGAATGGGAAACTGAAGAAATTTGATTATGGCGCCATTCTTATTGATTTCACCCTGGAGAGGATTCCTCTTCTCCAACCACAACAGATTATAGCAGATGAGGAGGAACCTAGGGATTCACGCATGATGAGGTGGGTTTCACTAATGGCATATCATGAAGGTGATGGACTGGTAGTGAGGTATACTCTTGAGTTTTTTGACTGGTTAGGCCAATAGACCATTTCAATTAAGGACTTCTCATATGCCAGGATGGATTAAAGATGTGATCTGGATATTCCACTTCCATTCGGAGCTCAGTGGGGTGACCTAGGTGAGAATTTCTCATTTTTACATGTTTTGAAATTTTCAATTTTTTATGTGTTTTTTGCCAAAGTCTAGTTATCTGAAATGCATGTGTAGATGTGTGCCCAAACCGACCAGTAGGGTTGAGGCGATTTGGCAAACAAGATGAGAAACATATAGCAGTTGCAATAGCTAATCTAGAGCCAGTATAGATTTTGACAGAGCTGGAACACAACCTAGAGAGGTTGAATTTGGATATCCTAGAGATTGGGATGGATGAAATTCCTCTCTGACATCAGAGACATTTAGTTGGGGTTCCATGGCCACTTAGACATTTACTGTGTCGAGTTCCTCATGCTATTGTTTTTTATCATGAGCATCATCATGCTTAGCTGTTCTAGTTTCTAGGACCACATTTTTTATTTTTTATGTCGGCATATTTTGAAATTAAAGGCCATGAGGCCTTATGTCCTTGGATGACATATTATGTAGACACACGACTATTAATGAAAAAATACTACTTTTTCCTGCAAATTATCTTTATCAATTTAATGAATATTGTTTTAGTTTACACATGTTGCAAATGTCTATTCAACACATGATTCACCAATGCATCTATCAATGTGTTTAAATATCTTAGAATGTGTTTATATTTGATATAATCAAATTTCCTTTCCAAAAGATGGACTAGTAAAAACATTGTTAACATTGTTGGACTTCTTACTACATACATATTGTTTATATGTAATACTACGAGCTATGAATCTAAGCTAACGATTAAACATCGAATTCCAAATGTGATGTCATTAGATAAAAGAACAATGACTGTGCTATATTCTGCTATGTTATTTGTTGTTTGACCGAGGCATATTCCATGAATAGAGACTAGCTCATCACTGGGTGAATAGATAGCCCAAGTTGCAGAAGATAAATTTCGAGTACTATGACTAGTGCCATCAGCAAATCCAATGTAAGTCTGAGGGAATGTCAACGTCTACAAATCAAGTGAAAAATAAGATAAGTAGGAGAAGTAGTAGAAAATGTAAAAAACATTAACTACACATATACCTAAAAAATGGTAAATAATGTACACATCTCCACTAAAATTTTATGCATAATATTTCTTTAGGTAAATACCATTTCTAGGCTTTTCTAAAGGAATACCATCATAATCAACCAGATCATAGGCGTCTTTAGCTAATATGTGTTTTATGATGTAAGGGCCATGCCACATGGGTTCGAACTTTCTCGTGCCTAACTTGTCATGAGCTTGATCATAAACCAAGACTAGGTCACCTTATGAATATGTAAGAGGATTGAAGTTTTGATCGAAAAGAGCATTGACTTGTTTTTTGTGAGCTTCACAAGCCAGTGTGGCATCATGGTGATTTTCACCTAAACGTGCTAAATGTACAAAACATTCTTTGTATGTAGTGGTAGCAAGCAATAATTCGATGGCTAGTTTCAGAGATGGGATTTCACATTCAATGGGTAATATTGTTTCCAAATCATAAAAAAGTTACAAAGGAGTAAGAACTAGCAATGTTTTTGTAGTAGTACGGTAAGCCCAGAGTGCTAAAAATAAAATGGAATGCTAGTTTCCTTTATGAATACCAACTATCCGTTTAATCACATTGGTTAAAATTTTATTGACGACTTCAACTTGACCACTAGCCTGTGGATAGTAAGGAATAGAGATATCATGGTGTAGGTTGAGCGACACTGATAGTTCAACCATCATCAAGTTACAAAAATAACTACAATGGTCCGTAACAATTACTTGCTGGACACCAAATCAAGAAATCACATGATTGAAAATGAAAACTGATGTAGTTTCATCCTCATCTTTATATGTAGGCATCACCTTGGTCCATTTCATAAAGTAATTCAATGCAAGGATAATATACCCATGCCCCCTAACCGAGTGAGGGTAACAGGTGATGAAATAAATACCCCATTTGGAAAAAATACCAACCAACTATGATAGGGTGAAGAGGGGCTGGAGGTGCTTGCACTTTGCGATCGTAGATTTGGAAATTATGGCATTTGCAGATTGAAATAATGCAATCATTAAACATTGAAGGAAAAGAATAACCAACACGACATATTTTTTGGGTAGTAGCATACGCAGACATATGACCACCACATGCTCCAAAATGACAGGAATTTAATGTTTTTTCGACTTCTTGGAGAGTCAAACAATGTCGAAATATAGAATCGATACTGGGACGTTAAAGAGTGTCACCAATTGCATTGTTGGGATTGGTCTCAGATTCAATGACGATCAGTTTTAGATAACTCAGGCCTAAAAGTTTGGGGTTGGAGATATCTAATGATATCTACATACCATGGATTTGACGTACTAATAAGAAAGATAGATTCATCAGTAAAGGAATCTTTTGCTACAGTTTCTATATTAGTATGAGGAAAGTCACACAATAGTTCAGCGAAAACCAAAGTTTTATTTGGTTTAGGTATTTCAAATTCTAAATCAAACTCTTGTAATATAACTATCCATTTGGAGTATTTTCCCCCTAGCAATTGTTTAGTAAGAATATACATCATAGGGCTGCAATCTGAAATGACAGTTGTTTTTGGAGAAGTATATAGTAGTAGAATCGTTGAAAAATTGCGAAGGCTAGCTTCTCCACATGTGTATATTTAATCTCAGTTTTAGTGAGATTTCTACTCAAATAGTAAATCACATGTTCACTGCTAGAATCATCCTCTTGGACTACCACCATGCCAATAGCAGCATCAGATGTAGCTAGGTACAAAAAGTAATCTCGATGATAATCAGGTGGATGCAGTAATGGTGCATTATTCAGTGCATGTTTAATGCCTCAAAAGCTTTATCAACAAGTTCATCCAGGAAAAATGGAATTCCCCTTTTCAACAGTTGAATAAAACCATGGGTTAGTTCAGCATAATTGTGGATCAATCTATGCAAAAAAATTCTTTCCCTTGCAAAATTTGGAGTTTTGAAATGCTAGAAGGAGCAGGAAAATTCAGAATTGCCTCTACCTTAAGGGGGTCAACACGAATTCCTACTTTCTAAAATATGAAACCTAAAATCCAACCCAATTGTACACAAAAAGAAACATATGTGTGGATTTAAACGAATATTGTAATGCATGCACCTAATCAAAATTTGTTTTAAGTGCAATGGGTGATCTTTCATTTTCATTTAATGAGTGGGTTAGTCATCCAAATAAGGCTAAAAAATATGCTTAATATCATGGAATGCATAAGGCATTGCTCACTGAAAAGTTGCACCAACATTTTTCAGGCCAAATGGGAGTTTGCAAAAAGAAAAGGTCCCCCATGGGAATATAAACATGGTTTTGTACTAATCGACAGTGTAGGTTTTAACCCTGTACAGAAATTACTTGCATACGAATTCTTAAACAAAGAAAATAAACGATGCGAGAGCATAACCCATAAAACACATATGCACAGAGATTTTTCCCTGGATCCAAAAAACTGGGACTACCAGCTTGATTTTTCGTTATGTTCCTTTCAATGTTATAATACATATTTATACATGCCGAAGCATCCAATACCATGGACCGAAAACCATCGCGTCCAAAAAACATGTGCGAAAATCATGCACAAAACCATAGGTGGGTCCGCCCAACCTAACATATGGTCCAAAACCAAAATTTTCTGGGGCGCTGCCCCGGACCCCATAAAGTGGGGTTACAGATGCCCTTCAAACCCCCTATTAACTACGTGGAAAGAATATAACACAACCCAAGAGACAGGGAGTATGTTTATCTAATTGTAGCCAAAAAATCCATCCATGAATGAAAAAATTTCATTCCCGTCGTCATCAACAATCTGGTCGATATTCAGAGTTGGATAATTGTCCTTGGGACAAGCTTTATTGATATCTATGTAATCAACACATACTTGAATAGTTCCTTGTTTTTTATTAACAGGTACAATGTTTGATACCCAATCAGTTAAAGGAATGGGGTAAATGAATCCTGCTTTCAATAGTTTTTCCACCTCAGGTTTGATACCGGCAACTTTTCATGGATTTATAGGACGTAATTGTTGTCTAAGGGGCTTAGCATCTGGATAAGTTTTTATCTCATGTACAATTATGCTAAGGTCGATTCCTGGCATTTCTTCGTATGACCAGGCAAAGGAAATTCCTAAAATAGGGCTTTATAACTATGAATCTCTTCTAAAGAACAAGAAGCTACTATATGAATATTTTTAATTATCCATAGTTTCACTGAGATGTCTATGGGTATCGTTGCCAATATGTTCCCTAAATTCTATTCAGAATCGGAAGAAAGGGTAGATATTAGACATTGAGGATCACTGAAAGTCTCAATTGAAAACATAAATGAGAAATAATTCTCAATTTTGTCAAAATATGGCAAGAAGTTTGAACAATGATGAGTATCGTCCCATGCCATTTCATTCAAGGTAATAAATTCCATCATACCTTCATTAGTTAAAAACTCTGTGTTAAAAGAATCTGGCATAGAGATTGGTTCCAAGTGTGACAAATGAGAATGTTCATCAATAATCATATTATTTCGATTATTTTTAGATGTTGATCAGTTGGGAAAGGACTAAATTGTCTCATAAGCCAACTCAAAAGGGCTACGAGGAAACTCACTACTATGTAACATTAATTCTGACTCTAAAGGTACTTTCCACAGATCTCTTGATTTGAAAGTAGTTGATGTAATCATGTTAATTTGGGTATCATTATGAGGGAAATTGGGTGGAGGGAAAGAGAAATTTCCCAAAAGATAAGTCTCTGAGAAGACCAACACCAACTTCTTCATACATAGTCATTTATTTTCCAACAAAAGGCACACTACTAGTGGAATTAGGATCTGAGGTATAGTAGGAAAATTGGTTTATCTTCACAATTCTTTCTTTGCGAAGAAACAAAATCATCCTAAAATATGATGAGACTATTGTCACCATGGCATAAGTCCAACTCTGACCAAGCGAAAGGTTATAGTCAATTTGAGCATCAAAAACCTCAACTTCTATTGGAATCATTTTACCCTCTAATTCAATTGTTAAATCATTTAAAATATTGTAAGGACGAAAACCTATTCCATCAAAGGCTTTCAAAGTTGTGGAAGATTGATTGGTTGTTGGAGAACCTAAATCTCTCCAATAGGAAACGGACATAATACATGTCAACTCTCCTTCACCAATCATTGTTCGAAAACTCATCAATTTTTGACATGGAATGGTATCTGAAAATCCAGTTGGTGTGGGGGACATGCGACATGATTATTGAGATAAAAAAATAAAATCTAATTGGAGTCATGAGGATCTACTACTCGAATTGTTGATAATAACAACTTCCTTTGTGTTGGACACGTCTACAAAAATTCAAGATCTGACATTGCCAAAGGTGACATAACCAAATCTTCAGCGTTGTTATAGTTATGAACAGCCCTAGCGTGAGGTTTAAAGGCTGGATTTCGAAGCATACCCATAGGAGGCGGATGAATTATCATATCACGGTTTGGTTTTTCAATATGTAATGGTTTAGAAGAGGGAGGAGTAGATGTGGAAGTTTGACCAGATGGACTAGAGTCATCTTCATCTTCAACGGGACTCTTTGATGCATAATGTTTGGATCTCGTTGCTACCATAACTTTGGAAGACATCATCATGATATATGCCGATGTGGATGAGGAAGATCGGTCATGAGAAACCATTTTTCTACCTTGAGGAGGAAAGGGGTGCTTCAAAACAGTCGGAGTGGGTGAACCTTTGATAAATTTAGAAAATTTGGCACAATGTGGGCACTCCTTGGTGTAATGATCTTCATCAAAAATTAGGCAAGGATAACAAGGTTTCCTCTTTTCATCAGATGGATCATTCTTATTTGATTTATCCTTAGAATGAGTGTCTTGTTTAGATTTCTCTTTTCCCTTTTTCTTATTTCTGGATTGCTTACCTTTGCTAGTAGATGATTCTATGACGTTAATATCTGAAGTAATTTTGGGAGAAGGATCTTCTTCAGGTGATTCAGATAGAGCCAAAATATGAGTTTTCTTAGAATTGTTCTTTTAATTCTTAGATTTTGGCTCACATAACCAATCATACAATCAGCGGCATCTGATCTTCTAAGGGCTGGATTAGTTTGACCAAGGTGGGGTAAATTTGGGATCCTTTCATACAAAGTACTAGATTAAGTATAAAAAAGATCAAGGTATTGAGTACGAGAAAGTACTTGCTCCTCAGTTACAACACATCCTTTGGAAACATCTTTAGTTATTATTGGTAAAAGATATTTTATGATCCATTCATCCAAAATCAGGTCTAGAATGTAAACTTTAACCAAACAACGTCTTTGTATCCATTCATGAATGTGATTTGAGATATGGGTTGACGTTGACTATTTTAAAGAGGTTATGAGTTTAGTTCCATTATAATATCAAATGGGAAACTGGAAAATGGGTCAAAAAAGTTGTAGCAAGGGCATTAAATGTACTGAAGGAAGATTGCGGTAATTCTACATACCATTTATCTTTCGAACCAGTTAAGGTTCATTGAAAAAGTTGTAATCTAATAGAATTAGTGATTAATGAGTTGGAAACACACCAAAGATAATAGGTCATAACATGGTTTGATGGGTCTTCACCTGACATACCTTCAAACTTAGCAATGTCAATGGGAAACTTAGTAGGAATGGATGGCCAAAACGATAAATAAAGAAGAGGATTATTAGTTAACCATGAGAGGTCAAGAAAATCCAAAGTCGCAATGAAAGGAAAATGGTGGTTAGGATCCTGAGGTGTATACTAATAACCGTGAGGGATGAGTCTTATACTGGGTGGAGGATACCCAGGATATCCTAGAATAGCCTAAGCAATTGGAATATGCATACCTCCTGGATATTCAGGATGAGCCATGCTTGAAATATAGGAATTCGATATGGTTGATTCTAAAATGAAGGACTTCGACCCATTTGATCTTGAATAAAATGTCCTTGAAAGGGTTGATTTTGCAAAGGTTGACCTTCGAGAAATTGAGTTTGTAAAGGTGAACCTTGCACAAATTAACTCTAGGGTTGACCTTGTAAAGGTTTCCCTTGAAATGACACTTCCATATATGGAAAATTAGGTTGTACGACAGGCATTTGGGATATGGACATAATTGTAGGAATAAATTGAACACCAGATACCTGAAGGATAGAATGAACAAGTGGTTACATCATTACTTGTGATGTAAGTGGGATAGTTACTTGTGATAATCCTGGAATGGGACTTTGAGGTGAACCTGGACCCTGATTTTGAACAGTTGTTCATACAACAGACTAAACAAATGTTTGAGAAGTACTCGGGACAGGATGATGGAGTGGTTGCTGGGTAGGCATCGATGGATTAAGTTGGGCAGTTGGTTGGACTTGAAAAGGCATACCTTGAAAAGGTAATTGCTGTGTCGTTTTTCCAATATATTGAATAGGTTGATACATGGGCACTTGAGAAGCAAACAGAATTGACTATTGATTTAACGAAGGGTTCTAGATTATATTAATTCCAGAGTAACACATTCCAATGGTGGGTTGAGGCATAACAGGTTGACCAAAAACAGTTTGAGGCATTTGAGCAAAATTAAGATAATCTCTGACCGGGGGTTTCCCCCGAGCTATAGGATAGGATCCACCTAAAGTTTGTCCTCCAGGTGGAAGATATGATGGTTTCCCCCCAGGCATGTAATAACCCCCTATTGGGTTGATTTGAGGATTGCCAACATTACCAAAAATCATATTAATAAATTGTTCAAATGTCAAACCTTCATTAGTAGGACTAATTACACCAGTTGACATGTTTGAAGTTTGATTTGAGGAAGAATCTCCTAAATAAGCTGCAACAAGAGAGTGATATCGAGGTGGTAGAAAACCACCATATAATGTTGACTATATAGAAGTAGAAAACATAGATGTGTCTAATGAGGTACTTCCAGAAGCCATCATAGACCAGTCAAAACCTAGTACAGTAGAGTAAGGAGTCGTCTATCGCAGAATTCCTTGTCCTAAAAAGTTCAAGGGTGTAAAATACCAAGGGTTTGGGTGAAGAGATCTAAACAAAATATCTGAAATATCTGTTGGTTCACTAGTAGAAACTATTGGTTCTTCCTCTTCATCTAAAATAATTCCTTCAATGCTAATGAGACTAGGAGGGAGACTATCAGTAATAATGAGTTTCAAATGCAGTGAATGTGGAGGATCTGGAATATGAGTTGTAGCAGGTGTATAATATTCAAGATCAGAAATATCAGACTAAGGTTTGTCGATATCTAGTTCTGAAATGGGATTTATATCTAAAAAGTATCCAGTATATGATTTAGTTTGAATGAGTTCAGTAATTTTTAAATCAATTCCTCTCAAGTGTGATACTAATTTTTGAGTTTGATCAAGTTCAGTTTATGTCGCTTCAAGGCCTAAGATAGTAGATGTTTCTGGTTGATTAACTTCATTTCCTTTTACATCAGAGTCTATAATACTAGAAGTTTCAGTTTCTGTTGTAGTTCCAAATCCCGATGATTTAGAATTTTCGGCTTTTATATTTTCTAACTCATTTGGTGTATACTTAGGGGGGTCCCCGAGTATACTACATGATTGTCTTGGTAATTTTGCCGCAATGAAAAATTTCACTTATTAAATCACACAATATATAAATTACACCCAAAGTCTCTAAAAAGTAAAAACAACATAATAAGTAACACACGCTAAAAATTTAAGAGTTCAAACCATATAAACTAACTCTTCATGGAGATCAATAATTACTAGTTGGTGATGGAATCCAATGTCATAGTGATCAAGGTGAAAAGATTTATAGAAATGAGCACTTGGAACTAGTTACCCTAATAGCCTGATGACTGAAATAGTCTGGTGTAGGTTACTTTCCTATAAACCACCCCGAGCAAAGATTACCCTCCAAAAAGTCCATGTGAGTCTAGTCAATGTCTGTTCTGGGTACAGCAGGACATTCCCTCTATTGTGACCTTAGATAGAGCCCGAGGATTATAGTCATTAAGCTTACCAATAACAACAATTTTACCTGGTGGACAGTCGTAGATCAGAATACACACAAGGGAAGAGTAACAAGCTCAATCCCCTTGAAGGCTCCTCCACATGATCAATTGGAGGTTTACTTTCAACTGACCCCAAATACCTTTTGGTACCATTGTAATACCTGAAAATCACTATATCTTGGATGATGAAGTGGGTACAATCACTTCACCAAATTCAACATGATCTCATTCTTAACTCATGTACCAGAAGAGTTTCCCAGAGAAAAACTGAAATAATTATATTTTCTCTCCCTAACTCAAGATTCTATAGTTTTTTTGTATCTTTGGAAAGTTTACTTCCTTTCCATTTCCAAAGCCCTAAAATTAAGCAAATGTAGGTGGAGAGAGCCCTAACAAATGTAAAATTCTAGATGAATTTTAATTAACGTACAATAAAGGTGAAACTCATGATGTTATGACACTACTCAAAATCTTAATGCACTCAAAAATGCAATTTGCAACTTCAAAATTTGATGAAATCCTATTTAGAGGAAAGAAAGAGTTTCTTTAATTTTTTGGAAATGAAGTGCAAAACTCACAACTTTTCTGACTTTCCTAAAACAACCAATTTCATATTAGTGCAATCAAAATGTATAAAATGAACCAAGTTTCAAATTTCCCTAAATATTAAATAAACAAAAAATACTCTTTATCATTTATCACTCAGAATTTTGAAGCACACAGAAATCAATCAAGGGAGTTGGAGGAAAAATGCGATTTCCCTATGAATGCTTTGATTTAATCATAATAATAGTGTAATTGTGAGAAATTCCCAAAATTGAAAGAAACAATTTCTTCACAAAAGTTGTAGATGTCAAGAAACCCTAATTTGCAATTCAATATGAGTTTGATCACAAATAAATAAACAATTAAGGTCAATTGGTGTATTTGATAGAAACAAATAATGATATCCAAAAGGACAACCTATCTTGTTTTGATCAATTGACAAACCAACTAGGCAAAAACCTAACCAGTTTCTTCAAAGAGACCTAATTCTCAAAAATATTAAGAAAGCACTCAAATAAGTTTAGAAGAGACATAAGACAGTCCAAAAAAAGATAATGACACTTCCAGAAATTCAAACTCAGGTCGGGGTTGAGGTAAAAGCCAAATTTAAAAAAATTCTTAAGGCCTACGTAGGTCAGCAATACAAAACAGAGCGCATGCACCTAGTTTCTAAGGAAAAGCTAGTGTAGAACTGCATTTTGTTGGCGAACAAAAACAACACAGATATCATAAAACAAAGAAAAAATAAAAATTCAAGAAATCAACCACACATTTCTGAAATTTCATTAGTTCATAAAGACTCAGGTCAAGATAAATCAGAAGGATCAGAAAGAAAAACTAAGGAAAAGGAAGAGAATAGAGATGTTCCCTAGTATGGTGGCCAATTTGTTACACCAAAAAAATCCCTGTTGCACATAAGAGCTATCTCCCTAGATCCTTGATGGAAACTAGAAACAAGAAAAACAATTGAGCTGACTCTTTCCCTAAGTTGGACTTGTTTGAATTATAAGAATTAAAGCTAATGGATGAGCCTCTTACCTATATCATGAAATGTTTAATGAAGATCCCTTGTTGTGACTTGATGCATCTCTTGAATGCTTGACAATACCTACCACCATAAACCATAAAAGAATCGAAAGAATATGAAATATAATAATCCAAACTAAACTTAACTTAATGATCAAGGAAATTAGGAATTGAATTTGCCTTAATCAATATTGTAGACAATTATAAATCATTCATCATTCTAATAAGACAACCCAATGAGAGAAAGTGTTCATTTGTATTAATCAAAGATAAAGAGGAGTCTTACAACCTTTGCCTTGATGCCGTGAGGTTCCTCCCAAATGCCTTAAATCTCCTCCTCAAATTATAATCTTTCCAATCTCTAACTAGCAGCATAAGTTTATCTTCTCTGAATTTTTGACCTTCTCTAACCCTCTACCCTCTAGTCATTTTATAGGTCAAGAGGAAGAAGTTTCAGATCCAAAGGAGGAGGGTGAGATCCCCTAATTAAGGGATTAGCTTTTCATGAGGAAAGGGATTAAGATGAATCATATGATGGTTATAGTTCAAATTGTCATCACCTAGAATCTTTCAGTTGGGAAATATTTGATCAACTACGTTTATATAATGTACTTTTTATTTTTACTTTCTTGAATTCACCTACACGAGTTTATAGTGACAGACAAAGCACATCTCTGCATTGTTCTTAGAGTTAATTCTAGAGAATGCACGAGAAAATCTAGGATAATCAGCACAGGTGAAACTTGACAAGGTGTGACACATATTATTCCCAAATTTCTCATCTTCTTCAAGATATTTTTGGTTATTTTACTTCTAAGGGAGTTCAATCAAACATGTGCACGAATGGTAAAAACACACATAAATTGATCAAGTGTCATGGTGAAAAAATTGACATGTAACAGATACCCAAGCCACTTTGATGAGATGAAGCTTTTTGTGTCTCTTCTTACCACCCTCCCTTAAAAATTTCCTCATAATTTTAACTAGTTCGCAAAGAGTCCTGGTTGGCAGTAGGAGAGCTATGAACTAGCAAAAAGGAAATATTGATAATACCACTTTAATAAGAACTTAATGCACAACTAATTTCAACCAAATCACTCACCGCTATTGTAACTTGGACTTGAATTTCACAATAATTCCTAACCATGATTGTGAAGAGTGGGATTTTCAATGGATCATAATCCCTAAATATATAAAATGTTTCTAAGAGGTTGTATGATAGAAACCAAGAATAGGAACCAAATGTTTATGAAGAAGGGGGATAATATTCCAAGAATAGATCTGTGATTTTCTATGATTAATAAGACCTATAGAAGTGAATAGATATTGATCTGGAACTCGCTTCAAGTTCTTTGTAATAACTAATTAGACTCCTCCCAACAAGAAGGTATCATATGCAAATTGGGTCTTATGAAACCAGCTCAAGAAAAGATAGAAAATATAGATCAACGCCTTAGAATTCAGCCTCTTCGAGGGGGCAACCTCCTTTACATTACATAAATGAACCATTCTTGGATGATTCAAATGACAAAACCTCCTTTCTATATATAGGAGTATAAGGAGTCACAATATAATCCAGCTGGCGTAACAATAATATAAATCCACAAAAATAACAATAGAGGGATTCTATGGGGCACAGAAATAACAATATGGGGGTAATAGGGGCACAACAATATAAATAAGGGGTACAACTACATTAGTAATGGGGTAATCACTAGTATTATAGGGACCCAACATGCCCCTCTCCTTCAAAAAAGTGTTGTCCTCAACGCTTGAGTAGTTCTGGATACTTCTGCATAAAATTCACATCCTCCCATGTGGAACCTTCAACATATAAGTTCTTCCACTTGATAAGATACTCTGAAATTGATCGATTTTGTAGCTGTCGAGTTCTTGTTTCTGTGACTGCTTCCGGTTCCAATATAATTTTTCCTTCCTCGTCAAGTTCTGTCAATATTGTTTGAATTGGGAGCTTGTTGCCTATAACCTTCTTTAAACATGAAACATGGAAAACTGGGTGCAATCGAGAAGCTGCAGGAAGCTCCCATTTGTATGCCATAGTACCAATCTTTTTCAACACCTTGTACGGACCATAATAATTTGGTGATAATTTGTTATCCTTCTTAGCTTGCTTTAGGGACATTTGCTTATATGGTTGTAGCCGTAGGAATACCCAATCACCTACATCAAAACTTCTTTCACTGCGATGTTGATCTGCCTGTATTTTCATTCTATTTTGTGCCAACACGAGGTTATCCTTTAAGAGTTGGAGGACTTGTGGTTGATGTTCGATGTGATGTTCCACTGCCTGAACCTTAGAATTTTCTCTTAAATATGATGTGATGGATGGTGGTTGATACCCATAAAGTGCCATAAATGGGGTCATTTTTGTTGTTGTATGGAAGGAAGTGTTATACCACCATTCAGCCAGAGGCAACCATTTGACCCATTGTGTCTATTTATCAGATACAAAGCAACGAAGATATCCTTCCAAACATTTGTTTACTATCTCAGTTTGCCCATCAGATTGAGGATGATAAGATGAGCTATGAGCTAACTGAGTACCAAGACAAGAAAATAATTATGTCCAAAAATTTCCAGTGAAAATGGGATCTCTGTCACTTACAATAATCTTTGGGTTTCCATGTAGCTTTTGAACTGTTTCCATAAATGCAGTAGAAACTGTACTGGCTTTAAATGGATGTGATAATGCACAAAAGTGTGCATACTTGGTAAGTCTGTCAACTACCACCATGATGACACTCTTTCCCTCAGACTTGGGTAAACCTGTGATAAAATCCATTGAAACCTCCTCCCAACATTGGCTTGGAATGGATAAAGGTTGTAATAGACCCGGTGTCTTAATTGTTTCAACTTTATTTTTTTGGCAAACCAAACATTCCGCCACAAACTTTTGAATATCTGATTTAAGGCCATCCCAAAAAAATTCTTCTTAACCCTGTGGTAAGTTTTTAAAAATCCTGAGTGCCCTCCTAAGGGAGAAGTGTGCAATTCCATAAGAATCTTTTGTTTTAGCTGGGAATTCTTACAGAGGTATAAGCGATCTTTGTACCATAACGAATCATTTTGCCAGCTAAATGTATCAGAAGTACTGGAATCTTGTTGTAGCTTTTGAATAAGTGCCCACACTTCTTCGTCATTCTTCCATTCCTCCCTTGCTTCGTTTATCCAATCTGGTTGGATAATAGAAATGGCACACAACAATGCTTCCACATCCTCATCCTTTCTTGAGAGTGCATCTGCCACCACATTTTGCTTCCCTTTTTTGTAGATGATTTCAAAGTCATAACCCAACATCTTTGTGACCCACTTTTGTTGCTCTTCAGAGGATAATCTTTTTTCTAAAAGTATTTAAGGCTATCATGATCCGTTTTTACCTTGAAGTGTCTTCCCATTAGGTAGGGTCGCCATTTCTTAAGTGCATGGAGTATTGCCAACATTTTCTTCTCATAAATAGCTTTTCTTAAAAACTTTCCCTTGATTGGACGACTTTCAAAAGCAATGGGTCTTTCATCTTGCATTAGAACAACACCAATTCCATTTCCTGAAGCATCACATTCCACAATAAAGGTTTTTGTGAAGTCCGGTGTAGCTAAGACCGGTGCTTGGCACATTGCCTCTTTAAGATGTTTAAAGGCCTTTGTTGCTTCCGAAGTCCATGAAAATGAATCTTTCTTCAATAATGTTGTTAGAGGTGCTGCTATTCTCCCATAATTCTTAACAAACTTGCGATAATACCCTGTCAACCCAAGAAATCCTCGCAGATGCTTTATGGATGTGGGGATTTTCCATTCCTTAATGGCTTTAATTTTGCTAGGGTCTACCTTAACTCCTTCATGAGATACAATATGACCCAAATATTCCACCTCCTGGACTCCAAAGAAACATTTGGATCTTTTTGCATATAATTGTTTCTCCTCCAATAGTTGTAGCACCTTGTCAACATGTTCAACATGATCCTTCCAAGACTTGTTGTAGATTAGTATATCATCAAAAAATACTAACACAAATTTTCTAAGGAATGGTTTGAAAATTGAATTCATCAAACCTTGAAATGTTGAAGGTGCATTGGTAAGGCCAAAAGGCATGACCAAAAATTCATAATGACCCTCATGAGTTCTAAATGTCATTTTCAGAATGTCTTCAATCTTCATTCTGATTTGATGATATCCCGAACGAAGATCCAACTTGGTGAAGTAAATTGATCCATGCAATTCATCCAGTAATTCATCAATGACAGGAATGGGGAACTTATCTTTAATAGTGAGCTTGTTGAGCTCCCTATAATCCGGACACATGCGCCATGATCCATCCTTCTTGTGCACCAATACTACTGGAGCTGAGAAAGAACTTTGACTCGGTTGAATTATACCAGCCTCTAGCATTTCTGCAACCATACGTTCAATTTCACTTTTTTGGACATAGGGATATCTGTACGGCCTGATGTTTGGAGGAACACTTCCTGGAATCAGATGAATAGCATGATCATGATCACACATAGGTGGGAGACCTTTGGGAGTCTCAAATACCTTGGAATGATTGTCCAGGACTTTTTGGAGATCTGGAGAAATAGATGATTCCAATGTGGAAACATCTAGCGAACATAATTGTGCAATTACACCTCTTTGCTCCTTTTTTAGAAGCTTTGTCATGCCATTAGAGCTGATTATCTTTCCTGGTTTCCCTGCAATACCCCTTAATTCAACTTCCTTTCCTTCCGTAGAAAATTTGATGAGAAAATTAAAAGCTATTGTACCCAAGGATTGTAGCCATTGGACTCCTAGTACAACATCAGCACCTCCCATTGGAATGGAAAGCATTAGGCTAGTCAATACATATTCTCCCATGGATAGCTTGATATTATGGCACTTTCCAGAGCAATTTATTGTTCCTCCATTTGCAATCATCACTTGACACTCTGGTGCTGGATATAGGAAGCAATTCAATTCTTTTGCTACCCTACAATGAATAAAATTGTGGGTGCTTCCTGAATCAATCAACACTATTACCTTTTTCTTCTTGATTTTCCTTCTATCTTGATGGTTTGAGGAGTGGTAATTCTCGCCAATGCATTACAAGATATGGTCGGATTTATTTGTTCTTCATATAGGCTTTGTTCCCGGAGTATATCCTCTTCTTTTGACCTTTCTTGCTCCTTTTCTTTTTCCTCTTCATAATCTATGTAGAATAATTTCTTCTCAGCACACTTATGACCGTTTGTGTATTTGTTATCACAACTGTAACAAAGCCCTTTTGCTCTTTTTTCTTCCAATTTTTGTGGTGTCAACCATGTAGGTTGTGGAAGACTAGGGGCAACAACACTTCCGTCTTTATAGTTGTGAGTGGTATGCTTCCTAGTTGCCATAATTTTTCTTTCCATTTTTCTTGCTAACCTGAATGCCTTCTCTAATGAATCAGGTTCCCAAAGGCGAACATCATGTTGGATATTATCCTTTAAAGACCCTATGAACACATCAATCCTATGCTCCTCTGGAATATCTTTTACCCTTATGTTCATTTTTGGAACTCCTCAATGTCCTCCATTATTGAACCCTTTTGTTTGAGACTTATCAATTGGCTAAAAAAAGTGTTGCTTTTTGTATCCTCATAATGTGCTATCAATTCTTCCGTAAAAATTGCCCAAGTGATAAATTGTTTACGAGAACAAAGCCATTGATACCATACAAACTGATTTGGTTCCAAATATACAGTTTCCATACGTACCTTTTGTGTGTTTTGCACATTATTGAGATCGAAGAATTGCTCCATCTGTAATATCCATGTGGCGGGATCCTTGCCATCAAACTTCTGCATATCGATTTTTGGAACATGGTGAGTCTTTGATCCAACATTAGAGTCTATGGAATCATGATTAACATTTCTTTTGTTCTCATCATGAGTTTCCTTTAGTACCCTTCCACCCTTAGTGACCATTTCTTGTAGCAAATTATTCATATTTATCTTCTATTCTTCCATCTTATCATCCATGCCATCAATTTTAGCATCCATGCCATTGACCTTAGCTTCCATGCCATCCATCTTAGATTCTACACCTTTCTTTAAACCATCCATCTTAGCTTCTACATCTTTCCTTAAACCATCCATTTTAGATTCTGTTTCTTTTTGTGCAAGTGACACTCGTTGCACTTGTTCTTGTAATTTTGATATATCATATAGCATTTATTCTTCTTCTTCATGAGTCATGCTAGAGATTTTAGGTTCCTTACTAGGTGTTTGCATTTTCTTTCCTCGGGGAATCCGTTACCGATAATAATGCTCTATTATGCCCTTTTAATTACTTCAAAATAAATTTTCAAACCAAGCTTAAGCAAAAATTTAAGAAAATCTACACACCTTTTTTCACTTTGTAGGCACTCAATATTGCCTCTGATGTATCTCTATACTTTTCGATCATCTAGTCCTGAATTTGTGATCTGCATTAGCCCTCTGTGTGCTCTTTCCAATGCCACAAGTCTGACCCAAATTGGATTCTCCAAGGAAGAGTTATGCGAAATCTCCCAAAGTGACTTGATTATATAATAATTGAGTAGAGCGAACTTGTACGACGTGCCACAAGTCCCTGTTTTGATATTTGGATCTGAAAAATGCATACAAGAAACTACAGTCCATCCTCTTTGTTTACCTTCTTACGAAATTTCAATCTGATCCCCGGAGAGAAAGTTATGACGACTTTCCCCAGGTCACCTGTTTTGAATGTAATTCAGGAGTCTGCAAAAAGACCAACTTCCTCAGATCATATCTCCACAAATATTGTGTAAAAAGCTCTGAAATTCGGACCCAAGGTTCAACGCGATTTCTTCTCAAATGGGTTTTTTTGCAACTTCTGAAACGTCACAGAAAAAAAGTTACAGCGAGAATGCCACGATGACCTGTTTGGAGCAGCGAAACCTTAGAATCCAAAGCTCTGATACCAAATGTTATGAAACCAGCTCAAGAAAAGATAGAAAAGATAGATAAATGCCTTAGAATTCAGCCTCTTTGAGGGGGAAACCTCCTTTAAATTACATAAATGAACCATTCTTGGATGATTCAAATGACAAAACCTCCTCTCTATATATAGGAGTCTAAGGAGTCACAATATAATCCAGCCGACCTACAATAATAATATAAAGCCACAAAAATAACAATAGAGGGATTCTATGGGGCACAGAAATAACAATATGGGGGTAATAGGGGCACATAAATATAAATAAGGGGTATAACTACAATAGTAATGGGGTAATCACTAGTATTATAGGGACCCAACATTGGGAGTGATTTATACTCCTGATTCGTGAGACATATCTTATACATGGAAGGTTGACATTCCTTTGTTCATATCTAAGACACCTTCTTAATGAACATGCCATCAAGATTTAGAGGAAAGGTAAAAAGGGGCACCCCTGATGGAGCCCTATTGAGGCTTTAAAAAGGCTTGAGGAGTGGCCATTCACCAAGGGGGAGATCAAACGAGAGGAGATACAAACCTACACCCATTTTATAAATTTCCCATTAAAGCCAAATTGAGATAGAAATTTTAATAAAAGGTCCCAAGTGACACAGTCAAATGAATTATCTATCCTTCCTTACACTAATCAAATGTACTAGTTCTTAGACTAGTATGATATTATCTATTATGTGCCTTTGGCCCACAAATCCCCCTGATTCTCAAAGATGAGATTGGGAAGGCAAAGTTTTATGCTCTATTCTAAAATTTTAGAAATTATCTTATATGAAACATTGTATAAAGAGATCAGTGTATAACTTGGGAAGGAGGCCATATTAACTTCTTTGGGATTCAAGATAATAAAGGACTAATTAATCCCTCCTCCCATACAATCATGCTTGAAGATGTAATCCACTAGACAAATAAGATGAAAATTAATGACATCCCAATATGCCTAATAAAAGTGGGATAAAAACCCATATGGAGCTTGAGCTCTTTTCAAGCTTTGAGAAAATTCCATTTTTCATATTTCCTCTTTTGTAATGCTTCATGGTGTTGGCATTATGATTCAAGTGTTGTCCTTGATGGCAACTCACTCAGAGGTTGGTACAGGTGCTCAGAGGTTGGTACAAGTGATGACAACTTAATCAGAGGACAGATCTTAGTACAGCATGGCAAGAAAGTTCATACACGCAGGTTCGTTAAGCCCAAGTCGCGTGTACACGCTAGTTGGCTTCACCAAAAGCGCGTGTATGTGGAAAAGTACCTTTGGTCCATGGCGGTTAGTCCTTGGAAGTTGTGCCTATGGTTTCGGACCATTGTGTCTCGACGGGCGTGTCGATCCCTAGTTTTGAAGTTGATGGTATTGTGTTGCTATGGTTTTGGCTCTTGGTATTGAACAAGGCCTAAGGCTATATAAGGAGAAGGATCATTAGGCCAAAGGTGTGAGTGTGTCTGAATGATGAAGATCTGAGGAAGAGTGAGATCCAAGTGCTGGTTATGGGTTGGTGATCTGAACCAAGGTTTCACTCATGTGGAGGATGATGAATGATGGAACGAGATCTCAAGGGTTGGAATGATTATCTTCATATGGTTTGACTCTGGATAGACTAGATCTACTGATGCATGTTTATTATCATGATCTGGGTATGTTTTGATGTCTGATATAGCTACAGAGTTTTAAGGTTGAATTTACAGATATGTACGCGGGTTGGTTCTGGTAAAAGAGCGTATACACGCAGGTTGGGTTCATCCAAGTAGCGTATACAATGTGAAGTATGATATTTGAATATGGAGTTGGATCTGGTTATTGCTAGGTTATCTGGTTGTTGTTGACAGGGTTACAGTGATTCAGAATTGGATGTTTCAGTGATTGATGATGCAGGTTGTACTACAATGATGATTGTCTTATGGATCCAGTATGAAAATGTATGAAACGTGGTCCCAGGTAGATCGTAGGCCGGCACCTACGTACTGGTAAACATATCAGCCAGTACAAGAGCCAGGGGGTTGTAGCTCCCTTCCACTAGCAGCTGGAAAACGAGTAAAGAAGCATTTTGTAGGTAGGCACCTATGTACTAGTAAATGGATCGGCTAGTACAAAAGCTAAGAGGGTTGTAGCCCTCTGCAGGTTGTAGCCTGCATGCTGGTAAAGGACTGCACCAGTACATTGTAAAAGAAGTTTCTCATTAAAGAAGAAAGAGACGAATTGCAGCAGGTGGTTTTCACCCACATTGGGTTTCCACCTTATATCATGGTGTTCATGTGTGTGGCTCTTGTGTGATGTTCTGTTCTGTTATACTGCGCCTGTTTACTGTTAAATTGCTTAATAATGTTCTGATGCATTTACTGAAGATTAAGCTAACTGAATTATAAGATCTCTGGGTATACGCTAGTTGCATTAGACACAGTCGCGTGTACACGCGGGTTCACTTATCTGAAATCGCGTATATGTTTCTGAGTATGAAATTGAAAAGTTTTATCTGATCTGATAATACTGATTCACCCCCCCTCTCAGTATTATTTCCAACAATTGGTATCAGAGCAGGTCCTTCAGAGAAGCTTGATCGCTTGAAGGAGATTCGTAGAACAATGGGGAAGAAAGCACGTCAGAAGAAGAAGACAGCTCAAAGGAACAATGACAACCTGTCGTTGAGTGGAAGCAAGTGTTCAGATCCTGAAGCACCTCAGATTGAAGATGGACAAGCAAATGAAGCATCAGATCAAATCATAGATCAACAAGATCTACCTAGCAAAAGGGAGAATGCCCTCAAAGAAGAAATCATCAGATTAGAAGATCAGTTGGAATGTGCCTCCAGAATTCGAGAAATGCTGCTAGCACTGAATAAAGAGCAAGAAAACGAGATCCTCAAACTAAGGCATTAGTTGGATGAAGGAAGGAAAGCTGAAGAGACCTTGAAGAAGCAATGTCTTGAAAAGGAAGAACAACATCAAGTGGAGGTAAATATCTTGAAAAACAAATTAGAAGAAAAGGATAAGCTTTTACGATTTCAAGATAGCTCTAAAGTCTTGGATGATATTCTTAGTAGTCAAAGATCTCCTGCTATCAAGACTGGTCTTGGTTTTCATGAATATGTTGAAGGTGAATCTAGTTCACAAGGTGAGAAACAACCAAGGAAAGAAATTCCTCAAGGAAGATTCTCTACTCCTAACTATGGACGTGATAGACGATTATTTCCTCCACTGAATAATGTTGAATGTTATGTATGTCATAATCTTGGACATGTTGCAGCCATATGTAGAAGAAGAAGGTTTCAAGACCATCATGCAGAAAGATCACCACATTCAAGGTACTTTAATGGATATTGCTTTTCTTGCAATATGTTTGGCCACAAAGCTGCTGATTGCTACAGAAGGAATATGAAACATGTAAGATGCTATGCATGTAACAAGTTTGGACATAAAGCAAGAGATTGCAGGAACAAAGCTCATGATAAGAAGAAATCATCAACATGCTTGAAGATATGGAAGAAGAAGGAAGTTCAGTCAGAAAAATATGGCACAGCACAGGGTACTCAGCACAGCACAGACATAACAGACTCAGGGGGAGCTGAAGGTGTAAAACTTCAGTGTTCTAATTATCATACGCAAGTTTCATGAAGGAAAGACGCGTATATACGCGAGTTTCACACTGCAAAGTCGCGTATATGTCAGTTTGTGAAAAAGCAGTGGGGACAGACTCAAAAAAAAAGGGGGTCTGATATAATCCAGTCCAGTATATGCTCTATTGGTTAACAGTTACAGTCTGCTGAGGATGTCTGGAAATGTCTTGATACTTATGGCACAAGCTCAGGGGGAGCATATACTTCAAATAATGCATTGTTGGCATTATGGTTAGAAGTTGTTGATAAAGTCTATGAAGCTAAATGATACATCTTACTGTTTAGGAATGGTATTGCAGGCTGATGCTTATGGTACAGATCATGATGCTGCTGGTGGCTTTCATAAGTCTTGGTCTAGATATTTCATCACTATGTCATGTATCTCTTTTATGATGTCAAGGTCATGTAACGGCCTATGTTGGTTTCCCCACTATGCCTGGGATGAATGATGAAATGTTCATGTATTATCATGTATCTCCACATGGTTAGGTGGATGAGTCAATATTGGTATATCCCCACTAGGTTGGGTGATGAATGTATGTTGAGTCTTTTGGTGATAGGAAGGTCTTCTATGATGTATAAGTATTTGTTCTTCTTGAAGAACATCTTTTGCAGATCTTGCCTACAGTCAAGGGGAGCATGAACAGCACAATTCAGCAAGAGCAGGATGGATAGATTGGTACACTTTGGCATACACAAAGGGGGAGCACATTTGGAGATTTCAGCAGGTACTCAGGGGGAGTATGGACAGCAGAAGGTATACCAAAGAAGAGAATATCTTGGTCCACCCTTTGCCCTTGATGTCAAAGGGGGAGAGTGACTTGGTGTGGTGGTTGCCATCAAGTCCAAAGGGGGAGATTGTTGGCATTATGATTCAAGTTTTGTCCTTGATGGCAACTCACTCAGAGGTTGGTACAGGTGCTCAGAGGTTGGTACAAGTGATGACAACTTAATCAGAGGACAGATCTTAGTACAGCATGGCAAGAAAGTTCATACACGCAGGTTCGTTAAGCCCAAGTCGCGTGTACATGCTAGTTGGCTTCATCAAAAGCGCGTGTATGTGGAAAAGTACCTTTGGTCCATGGCGGTTAGTCCTTGGAAGTTGTGCCTATGGTTTCGGACCATTGTGTCTCGACGGGCGTGTCGATCCCTAGTTTTGAAGTTGATGGTATTGTGTTGCTATGGTTTTGGCTCTTGGTATTGAACAAGGCCTAAAGCTATATAAGGAGAAAGATCATTAGGCCAAAGTGTGTATGAATGATGAAGATCTGAGGAAGTGTGAGATCCAAGTGCTGGTTATGGGTTGGTGATCTGAACCAAGGTTTCACTCATGTGGAGGATGATGAATGATGGAACGAGATCTCAAGGGTTGGAATGATTATCTTCATATGGTTTGACTCTGGATAGACTAGATCTACTGACGCATGTTTATTATCATGATCTGGGTATGTTTTGATGTCTGATATAGCTACAGAGTTTTAAGGTTGAATTTACAGATATGTACGCGGGTTGGTTCTGGTAAAAGAGCGTATACACGCAGGTTGGGTTCATCCAAGTAGCGTATACAATGTGAAGTATGATATTTGAATATGGAGTTGGATCTGGTTATTGCTAGGTTATCTGGTTGTTGTTGACAGGGTTACAGTGATTCAGAATTGGATGTTTCAGTGATTGATGATGCAGGTTGTACTACAATGATGATTGTCTTATGGATCCAGTATGAAAATGTATGAAACGTGGTCCTGGGTAGATCGTAGGCCGGCACCTACGTACTGGTAAACATATCAGCCAGTACAAGAGCCAGGGGGTTGTAGCTCCCTTCCACTAGCAGCTGGAAAACGAGTAAAGAAGCATTTTGTAGGTAGGCACCTACGTACTAGTAAATGGATCGGCTAGTACAAAAGCTAAGAGGGTTGTAGCCCTCTGCAGGTTGTAGCCTGCGTGCTGGTAAAGGACTGCACCAGTACATTGTAAAAGAAGTTTCTCATTAAAGAAGAAAGAGACGAATTGCAGCAGGTGGTTTTCACCCACATTGGGTTTCCACCTTATATCATGGTGTTCATGTGTGTGGCTCTTGTGTGATGTTCTATTCTGTTATACTGCACCTGTTTACTGTTAAATTGCTTAATAATGTTCTGATGCATTTACTGAAGATTAAGCTAACTGAATTATAAGATCTATGGGTATACGCTAGTTGCATTAGACACAGTCGCGTGTACACGCGGGTTCACTTATCTGAAATCGCGTATATGTTTCTGAGTATGAAATTGAAAAGTTTTATCTGATCTGATAATACTAATTCACCCCCCCTCTCAGTATTATTTCCAACACATGGCACGTCTAAATTGTCATCTTCAGGCACCAATTTCATATTTTATCTAACATGTACTAAATAACCCCTTAATTGGGTATAGGTTGGGAAAAGTATAGAAAAATGAAGTAATCGACATCCACCATTTGGATCCCCTTAAACTCCTTGATCTACACTCCATCAATTCTAAAAAATATAAAATTATTACTTCAAACCAATTCCTTAGCTTGGTTATGGAAGAACTTAGTTTTGTGATCGCTAGTTAGTAGTCATAAGTTGCAAGACTTAAGGTTACATTCTTCCTATTCTAATATTAACACATGATGGAAGGCCTTGAATTTTGCGTGTTTGTATTTTAGAAGCTCAATTGCGATAAATCCTTTCTCTATTTTCCTTTTATATTCTTCCATATTTGATTTATGAAAGTTTATTTTGGCCTCCTGTCTTCATCATTTGCTTTTATCGTGTGCTTAATGACTATCTTTAGATATTTTTTCCCCAAAAGGTAATTAGAGAACCAATTTCCCACCTACTCCATGTTTCCATTACCAAATCCGAGAAGTATTCCCTTTAGATCCAAAGATGAGAGAAGCGGAAGGGAAATGACCCATAGTCTATTGTTTGATATACTTGAAGAGAAATCAGTCGATGATTTGAACTTTCCCAAGGAAGAATATGAGAGGAGATCTAAAATTCTTGAGATAAAAAGGAACATGAAACTAAAAGTCTTCCTAGGTGGGCTACAATATTCCATAGGCCAAGTCTACCATTATTCCATGTAAATTTGTTAACAATTGGATTGATATCTATTAGATCTATCCAAGTAATGAGATCCTCTAAAATTTCTTGAAACTAATCTCGAACATGGGATCCTCATTTTTTTCCACGAGGATGGTAACTTTATTAAAATCCCTTGCCATAATACAATATTGAATTCAGGTGGAGCCTCTCAGGCCTAGGAGAGACACTCAATAATTCATCTTTTCTATCTATTGAATAGGCACACATAAAAAAAATTGTGTAAGGATCAAAATTCAATTATTGATAAAAATAAGTACAAACAATTCTCCATGGTGGTAAGGGACACCCTGCAGGGAAACTAATCCAAAACCACCATTTTAAAGCCTTGATATTACATATACCGAGTTTGACTAAAATGTTTATCAACAACATAGGGAAGAGTGAAAATTATTTGCAGAATGATACATAGAAACCAAACCTTTTGCCTGAAGCCACAAAACTAGTAATAAATGTGCTTAAAATGACTAAACTATCCTATGTAAAAGAACTAGATGCCACATAAGGGATGGCCAATTACTTGAATTAGCATGGAAGACTTAATACTATAAATGAGTTGTGGAGAGTCACAAGCTATATGCCATGATCCATGAGCTACAATCCACAAGCTATGAACACGCATAACAAGGAACCCTCCTCGACCCATTGAGCATACATAGTGGGAGCTCCTTCCTTGAAACCCCTGAGCCTATGCTACGCACAACATGTACTCCTTCCTTGTCCAATAATCATAGACAATAGAAACTCCTTCCCTGACACCCCGGAGCCTCTATGCTGCTCTGAGTGTGACTGATGAGATACCTTCTTACAAACTCTATGACGTCCCAGAAGTAGTGACATAAATCTTATGCTCTTCACTAATAGGACAGGACCAAGAACCCAATGGAATTTCTTTGAATTTCCTACATGCCTTCCAATGTAATAAATCCACTGATTAGCCAATTCCCAATAGTCCAAAAGGTGAGCCTGAATGCTGAATTGGAGCCTCTCTGCAACCAAATAAATTCTACAAGTCACGAATTGCCCCACGATTAATGCACATCCAATCCCAACCTCCATGCAGACAAAGAGAGAAAAATCCCAATGTTAGGCATCGAACCTAGCTACTAGAGAATTGCAAGGAGGATCAACTTTGAAATTATCCCACACCATGGCTCGAATGGAAACCTAAAGAATATTTCAATTCTCCATGAAATGAGATGAATGAATACTATCTTTGCACGTCGGAGCATTAGGCCAACACAATTCACCCTAAGGTCGAATGACCTTATAATCATCACACACCATCATAAACCAAACACTATGGTACTGGATTGCATTAACGGTGAAGGCACTAGGAATGAGTGAATTTAATGGGGCATACAACTAAGCTATGGTTGATGCATGACCCCCTAGGTGGAGATACAATCCGCCTAGAGTAGTCTTGTCAATTGGAAGACTACATTCACACCCAGAATGGGGGTGAATATGCACATATACATTAACAACAATAAATTCCTTGTTTGATGGGAGATGAAGCAAGTGAACCATCAACCAATGAGGAACCAAATGTGAGTCAATCAACTTGAAAATAGAGGTAGACCAAATGTAGAGCCCCTTAGAAGCCCCATCTGATCCAATCGCTCTAAGCTCAGAATTCTTCCAAAACTTTGAAAACTTTTGGAGGGTATCTTGTTCCCCCATATTTGTCTCATGGAGCAAGAGGATGGCCAACATTTCCTTTTTTATTATAGATTTAACTTTAGACGTCTATTGATCAGAGCTTGATCCCTTACAATTCCAAAAGAGGAATTTCAGTTTTTATTGTGCAATTTGTTGCCTCCGGAATGGAGGCCAGGGCTATTTTTATTGACGTTTATACTAACCATTTTGGATGGATCAATTATTGTTTGGGTACCCATTTCCTTATTTTTTTATAATTTTTTTTCATTTTAGAGCTATCGATTCATCTTTCTCCCTACTTTTCTCTATGAATGATTTATTTCTTTTTCCTTGTTCACATACGATTTTTCATCTACAAATCTTGTTGGTAACCCTCAACCCCAAGTTTTGAGGGCCTATGGAGAGTGGAATTATTATTGTTATGAATCTAAATCCTCCCCATGAGTCCCACAAAGGATTCCTCTAAGGGAGCATCCCTTTTGGTGCTAGAAGAGAAGATGGCTTAGTGGGGCTTGGGGTCTTCCCCATCATCATTTTAGTAGTTAGGATCTCCCATTCTTCTAGAAAAATTTTTAAGATATTGAAGCTATTGTTTGGATCTAGGGATCTATTGTTATTAATAGCATAGGTTCCCTCTCTAGGCATTGTCCCTTACTTTTTTTGAGACTTCGGCCCTTTCCCTTTCTGCCTTGCAGTGGCTTGAGGAGGAGCTTGGTTGTTTATCCTTGTGAGGCCTCTTCTCCTATTCTATTACTGCCATTATTATCCATCATTACTCTACATTAGCTTCTCTTCTACCTTCTTATTACAATCACGTGTGAAATGGATATATTCATGGAAAACCTTGTATTTAAATGGAATTTGATTGTAATCAAATTCTTATATATGAGATCAATTGTTTACATTTAGATTTATGACTGTTGGTAAACACTTGTCTAGCTCCACCTCCACACAGATATTGGTGCAAGTTTGCAACCCTTCTTGTGGCTCATCTCTGTCGATGTATTTTCTAAGGGCATTTCCTATACTACTAAAAGTTTCATCATTCCAACAATGTAGTAGGAAGAAGAGAATTTTAACCCATACTGAGACTTGTGTTGGAACTGTTGACACCTAATCCGAAACGGATGGGTGAACTGGACAATCATCAAGAAGATGAAATGATCCATCATATGTATGTATATAAATAATAGTTAGCTAATGAATAATATATCAGTTCTTTCTTCCGCTCATTCTGGAGTTACCCTGGCCTGACATGGTATCAGAGCACAGGTCCCAGTCCTCAGAATAGTCGTAACTCCTTTTCTCTGGCGCACCAGCGCTGCCTTTGTAACGCCAGTCTGTCCATGATGTTCTATGGCGCACCAGCGCTGCCTTTGTAATGCCTGTCTGTCCATAAACGTTGGCCTGACACCTGAGCCCGACCCTTCCAGCTTATCCCGTCGATTATCGTTAATGTATATGATATCTGTTAACGCCGCACATGTGCGATATACCTATGCGTCCTCTGATATCGATATACCTGTGCGATAGGCCTGTGCATCCTCCCGCGTCCATTTTTGCTAGCCGAGGCCTGTGCATCCTCACCGCATTCGGTTATTATTAAATCAGCTTTGCATGCGTTTGGATGTCCCTCCACCGTTGGGTCCTATATGGATTCTTGGAGATATTTTCATGGGCGTCTACCACACAGTGTTTGATTATGGAAACTTGAGAGTGGGATTTGCTGAAGCCGTTTGAAGATGGACATATAATGTTATATGGCGCGACAGTGCGATATTTTTATTACTCTCTCGTGTGCAGAGTAGATGGAACCACGCATTTTACTTCAAGAATGCTTTCTGTACCCTTGTTGATACATATTCTCTTGTATAGCGAAGCTTAGTCTCTATAGATACTATTGAAATATTTTTAAGTACAGGAACAGATTGGATTCCTGAGAACTGCGCTAATCATATTTCTCTCAGAAACTTTGATGTTTCAAAATATGCTCAGCGGGACCAAGGCATAAAGATATTGTATGATGATATTATTGTATGCATGTATTTGAAACATTAGCTGTCAGCTGTATAGACATTGAATATTATAGTATGCACACACAGATGCTTATACTTGGAACGGAAAGGATCGAGAGGGTCGGTCTCCATGCATTCTTGACACGAAGCTGCTGGGATAGTTGAAAGTGTTCAGTATTGTTCAAAACATTTGTATCATTCAAAAGTTTTGTTGCGCTGCTTTCATAATAGTTTTGATATATATATTGAAGTGATATATCCCTTGCGCATTTTTAATATATTGAAGTGATATATTAATAGAATGAAGTGAAGTGATCCATTGTGCATTTTTCAAACATAGTAATATTACAGTGAGAAATGCTGATGCTTCTATCAAATGTAGGAAGAAAATAAAGTGCATAAGGCTGTGGCATAAGGATTTTCTTTTTCAGCAGAAGTTTTTTTTTATCAACAGAAGTTTTTTTTAGCAGAGATATTCTTTTACAGAATGCATTCAATCATTTCTATGGTCGGAATAGTTCTCACTGGCAAGGAGAACTATTCTGAATGGTCTCGGATGGTAAAACACACCCTCATCTACAATGAGTTGTGGAAAGGAGTGTGTGTCGGAGAAGAAGACAAAGACCCTGTGCAGCCTACATCAGATAAAGAACTTGTCATTTGGGAAAACAAGAATAGCAAAGCTTATGCATTGATTGCAGCATTTGTAAATGAAGAAGTAAGTCGTCATATTTCATCCTATTCCACTGCCTTTGAAGCTTTACAAAAGCTGAAAGAACTCTATGATTCTCATTCTGCACTTGAAGTTGTTCAGCTCATGATTAAACTCTTCACTCTTGAACTGAAAAATAATGATCCCCTTGCTCTTGCATCTGAAATAAAGTTTATAATGCATGCTATTAAATCCACTAAGGTTGAGGTGGATATCTCTCTTATTGCCTTTCTCAAAGCACTCTATCCTACCTACTCTAATTATCTTGAGTCTTTACAAGCAAATCGAAATCTTAAAGACATAACCTTTGAGTCTCTTGTGAAAAATTTTTCTGAAAGAGAGAGAGCCTTTGGAAAGAAAACAGTCCTTGAATCTTCTAAAGAGACTGTTTTCCTTGCTCATAAAGAAAAGCATCCTGCTCAAGATTCTACAAGAGGAAGAGGTGGACGAAGAGGAAGAGGAAGATACTTCAGAGGCAGGGGGGCAGACAATCTCAAGCAGAAAAGGCAGATCTGCATTGCATTCGCTGCAAACGAAATGGATCACATGATGCTTCTACATGCAAGCTACCATGGGACAAAATTGAGCAGAGAAGAAACCAACAGAAAGGTAAAACTGATGACACAGACAAAGGTAAAGCACCTGAATCCGCTCACTATATTGAGGCACAATGTAACATTGGAGTAAATGAAGATTTGTTTAATGCTTCACTTGCTTCTTCGAAAAATGATTGGTTGCTTGATTCAGGAGCAACCTGTCATATGACTCATAGGAAAAAAAATTTTGAAGATTTCACTGACAATGTTGATGGAGCAGTATACTTTGCAGATCAGTCAAAAATCAAGCCATCAGGGCTTGGCACAATCAGGCTTAAACTGCCTGGTCTTCCAGACTTTCTTTTGGATCATGTTCTATATCTCCCACAACTCAAGAGAAACTTGTTGTCCCTGGTCCACATCCACCAGCAAGGTCACTCCATTCATATGTTTGGTGGAAAGCTTGAGGTAAGAAAGGCATCTGACCACTCACTTGTCATGAGGGGTATAGAAGAAGAAAGACTTCTTAAACTGCAAGGAACTTCTGCTTATGCACAACATTTTTCATATATTTCTCATCATGAAGAAGGTACACTTCCATCAAGTTTATTATGGCATGCTAGATTTGGACATTTAAACTATGATAGTCTCCGCTTGTTGAAGAAAAATGGTGTTGTCGGTTTGCCTACAATTCCTAGAAAACATAAGCAATGTGATGCTTGCATTCTAGGAAAGCATAGCAAACAGTCTTTTCATGATTCACATTCAAGAGCACATAGGAAGCTTGAACTCATTCATTCAGATTTATGTGGTCCAATGCCTGTTCCTTCTGCAAATGGAAATAAATATATCATGACATTTATTGATGATTACACCGGAATGTGTTGGGTTTATTTATTGAAGAACAAATCTCATGCTTTTCAAACATTCAAGAATTTTCATAAGTGGATTGAAAATGATGCACAATCTCATATTGGGTCTATTCGCACTGATAATGGAAAAGAATATACATCAAATGAATTTGAAAACTATCTTCGCCAACATGGGATCAAACATCAAACAACTGTGCCTTATAATCCTCAACAGAATGGTGTAGCTGAAAGAATGAACAGAACAATTTTGAATATGGTACGATCCATGCTTTTCTTCAAAAATGTAAAGACAATGTTTTGGGCTGATGTTGTTCTATGTGCTGCATATATAAAGAATAGATGTCCATCTAGTGCTATAAGAAACAAAACTCCTTATGAATTGTGGTATGGACATGTTCCTTCGGTAAAACATCTCAGGATCTTTGGTTCCACCTGTTATGCTTTAATACCAAAGGTACATAGAAACAAACTTGGTGCTAGAAGTCGTAAGTGTATCTTCCTGGGGTATTCAAACACATCTAAAGCATACTGCCTCTATGATGAAGTAAATAAAAAGTTTGTTTTATCTAGAGATGTCATTTTTCTTGAATCATCCAAATCTGAAAGTGTTGTTGAGCGGCAACTTGATCGCTTGGATAGATTCACAAAACTGAAATCATTTCAAGAGTTTGATAATCATATTCCACATCGTGAAGGGGGGATTCCTATACTAGATCAACATGTGGAATCTTCTTCTTCTGAAGAACAATCTCCCCTGCATGACACTCCATCAACGGATGATGCTTTAAGTGATGTAATTGATAGAATTGGGAGACTTAATATTGATTCAGACCCAACTCAATCAACATAGTAGCCTGGACCATCTCAGAAAGGTCCCCCAAAGTGGCTGACAAAGACACTTGAAAGTGTTCATCTTGATGAAATTGGAAAAACAGGAACCAGAAATACAAACCGACAAGATGGAGGTGATGTAGATAACTCTAATTCACCTGTTGATATGGATGTTACTTATGATTGTGAATTGAACTTGTCTACAGATTTTGAACCAACTTCCTTCAAAGAAGCTGCTTCTCATGATGAATGGAAAGAAGCGATGCAGAAGGAGTATGATGCCCTCATAAAAAATGGCACTTGGAAGCTGTTTGATCCTCCATTTGGAACCAAACCAATTGGCTGCAAGTGGGTCTACAAGAACAAGTACAAAGCTGATGGCTCACTTGACAAGCACAAAGCTAGGCTTGTGGCAAAAGGTTTTTCACAGAAGGAAGGGGTCGATTATGAGAAAACTTTTGCCTCCACAGCAAAATGGGCCACCATCCGGACACTCTTTGCACTAGCTGCTCAGAACGGTTGGAAAGTCCATCAAATGGATGTAAAAACTGCATTCTTGAATGGAGATCTAAAAGGAATGTTTTTATGTCCCAGCCTGAAGGATTTGCTATGAAAGGACATGAACATATATGAAAACTTGTGAATTCCTTGTATGGCCTCAAACAAGCACCACGAGCCTGGTATGAAAAACTAACTGAGCATCTTCTGAAACTCAACTTCAATCATTTTGATCTTAATGATGCAACTTTATTTGTCAAGAAAGTTGGCAAAACAGTTGTATATATTGTGGTATATGTAGATGATCTTTTAATGACAGGGAACAATGAAAGCTATATTGCATCCATAAAGAAAGAATTAGGAAAAATTTTTGAAATGATTGATTTGGGCTATGTTCATTACTATCTTGGCATTGAAGTAACCCAACATCCAAAGTCCATATTTCTTTCTCAAAAGAAATACATTGGAGATTTGTTAAACAGATTTGGCATGACAGAGTGCAATCGTCTTTCTACTCCAATGGAACAAAACTTGAAGCTCACATCTATTGAAGGAAAGGAATTTGAGGATGCAACAAAGTATAGACAGCTTGTAGGAAGTCTCATCTACCTCACTACTACCAGACCAGACACTTCATTTGCTGTTGGAATCCTCTCCATGTTTATGCAAAAGCCTTGTGAGGGACATTGGTCTACTGCAAAAAGAGTTCTAAGGTACTTGAAGGGAACTCAAGACCTTGGAATCAAGTATACACAGGTGGACGACTTCAACTTGATTGGATACTCTGATTCAGACTTCGATGGAGACAAAGAAACTGGGGTATCTACTTCAGGATATGCTATGAGTCTTGGATCAGGAGCTGTCTCCTGGAGATCACGCAAACAATCAGTACCAACAGATTCCACAACAGAAGCAGAATATGTGGCAGCAGCTGAAGCAACGAAAGAAATTGTGTGGCTCAGGAAAATTCTTGAAGACTTGCAGGTAAAACAAATATAATCAACTCCACTCATGATTGATAACACCTCTACAATAAAGTTGGCCAAGAACGCAAAGTTCCATGATCGTACTAAGCACATCAATACTAAATATCATCTGATCCGACATCATGCTGAGGCCAAAACAATAAATCTCCGTCATTGTTCCACAAACGAGCAAATTGCAGACATCTTCACCAAAGCGCTTGGAAGAGAAAAGCTTGAAAGATTCAGAACGATGCTTGGACTCACCAACATCCCTTCAGATTAAGGGGGGGGAATGTTGACACCTAGTCCGAAACGGATGGGTGAACTGGACAGTCATCAAGAAGATGAACTGATCTGTCATATGTATGTATATAAATAATAGTTATCTAATGAATAATATATCAGTTCTTTCTTCCGCTCATTCTGGAGTTACCCTGGCCTGACAGGAACATCACATTTAGGATTAAAATATAGACTCCAGTGATCTAGATATAACCCTTGGCTGCCCCCATGAAGTAGGGGTTATTCCTAAAGATGATATCCCAATTTTCTTTTACTTCGGACAGGAAGGTGTAATTCCATTTTCAACAAAATGACATTGAAACCTTGTTTTTAATCTTGGGTATCCGGTTCTCATCAATCCATGCCCGCGGGGATCTCAAAGAGGGTCATAAACCTATAAAATGACAAATAATTCTCTTATCTGCAAGGTTCAAGGTCATTGATATAGATTTAGGTGTGAACCTCCACCTTTGAAATGTTGTTGATCTTCTTCAAAATTTTTGAGGATTTAACCTTTTAGAAATGTCGCCCTCTAGCAACAAGGGCATTAAATTCCACTCTATCTAGAGGGGGTGGCAGGGGCGAGATGGGGGTCCTCTTGAACCTTGATCCATTTTCAACAAATAAAGGAAAGCAACAAAGGGTAACGGGCTGAGAAATGCGCACTAGGTTTTGTTTGATTTTTCCATAATTAATTTACATTTCAAAACTAAAACTATATTATAATGTTACAAATGACTAAATTTAAATATTAAAATATCATTTTAAAATTTATTTTTCACTGAGCACTTAATAAATACAATTATACGAATTTATGTTTTATAAATTTTATATATAATTAAAAAACTATTAATTTTTTTCTTTAATTTTTATAAATTTTATTAAATTTTTTTCAATAGTTTATATAACTTAATAATTCTCTTTCAATATATTGATGTTTAGTTGTAATGGGTTAATGAATTTATGTCTTACAAATTTTATATATAATTAAAAAACTATAAAAAAAAAAAAAATTTATAAAATCTACTAAAAACTTTTCAATGATTTATATAACTTAATAATTCTCTTTTAATATATTGATGTTTAGTTTTTAATGGTTTAATTTAAATTTCTAAATAAAATTTTACATTATATTCCAATATATAATTGGAAATTTAATAATATATTGACTTTTAATTATTATAAATTATTATTATTACTATTTTTTATTTTTTATTTAAATATAAATTGGTTTGTTTAAAGAATTATCAAAAGAATTCTAAATATTTTTTAAATTTAATAGTAAACCATACAAATTGTTATATAAATTTAGAAAAATAAGCACTTACACTTTATAAAGAATTTTTAAAGAGTAATAATTAATTTTTGATTTAACATTTTAAATAAAATTAATTGAATCTCAAAAACACTTGATCATCTCAATCTTCAATCTAATAATTAAATTCATGATAAATATGTTCAATGAAGATAGACACTTACAATTCTCATATTTGTAACTGTCAAGATAATAAGACTAATACTTTAACTATAGTCATCCAATGAATCAATTTATTATAACTTTAGAATGCTCAACACTTTTAAAGATCAATGCCTTTCATTTTTCTCAAAATAAAAGGAATTTCAAAGAATTACTAATTCATTTCTACAACCCTCATATTTGAAGCTGTCAAGATAATAAGACTAATAATTTAACTGTAGTGATCCAATGAATCAATATATTATAACTTTAGAACCCTCAACACCTTTAAAGACCAATGTCTTTTATTTTTCTCAAAATAAAAGGAATTTCAAAGAGCTACTAATTCATCTGGGTATTGGTTCCTCAACTTTATGCTAGCTTTACCAAATAATAATGATGTGTAGGTTTCTCAACTTTCTGCTAGATTTATCAAATAATAATCATGTGTATTTAAATGAAACATAATATGAAATCCACAAAGACCTGGAACCATTGACATTCTCTATTGGAAAACTCCAAGGTAAATTATGTTTAAAATTGAGACCATGCTGAGACTTACCTATAAGGATCACATTATCCTTCTTTATTTTAGCTCAAAATGCTCTATAAAAAAATCCAAGATAAGTTGTGTTTAAAATTGGTACCATGTCGAGACTTAGCTATAGGGACCAAATTATCCTGCTTTCTTTCGCTCAAAATACTCTATAAAAAAAATTTCAAAAGTTAATTATGTTTAAAATTAGGGCCATGTAGAGACTTAGCTATAGGGACCACATTATCCTTCTTTCTTTTAGTAAAAGTCAAGGAAATCATATGTGTGACCAAACTTGGATTGTATTTTTTACTTTTAAATAGCACCCAATTTTTATAAAGCCATAATTATGAAGAACATAAGAGGTTATCCAAATAAAAGATATAACCATCCTATCATGTATCCACTGCCTCATATTTTGAGGGTGCCCCATAATTATGGAAACCATTTCAAAGTTTAAAGAACCTCTTGACACACTTGCAAAATGAAAAAGATTAAAAAAAATAATAATTCATTAATTGTTTGTGAAACATTTGTTTAATCCTTTTTATCCAATTTTTTTCTTCCTTCTTTTCTTTCTTTCATCCTATGTCAAAACAGTGTTTCTCATTACTATCCACACAAAAAAAATTATCCTTTTTTTACTTTTCCATTTCCAAAAAAATCAACCACAATCATTTACCCTCACCTTCCTCATCAAAAGAAAAAACAACTACATAACCCAGTTTTTCAATTAGAATACATATATCCTTATTCGATTACTAAACTAGTTGATCTTCCTCTTCATTCAAAATGATTGCATAATATAAAATAATTAGAGTATAAATAATTCATTCTTACATGAGGCCTTCATATAGACCAATATTGTCTTCCAAGAATTAGGGTGGAAACCATTCTACTTGATAATTATATTTTCTTACATGTACAAACTTGGTAGGTCCATAATCACTTAAATGATTTTTCATGTAAATTGTGAGAGAAAAAAAAATTAGATTATCATATTTTCTTAAATGTACAAACTTGACAAGTCCACAGTGCACACCGAATTGAATGATTTCTAAATTTTTAAATCAAAATATTTACCAAATACCTATTTTCCAAGCCATCCACCATTCCAAGACCGACATGAAAAAAATCACACTCTTCTAAATAACAATATTTATTTAGAAATTTAATATAACTTTAAAACCATTAGAAATCATGTAAAAAGGCAACAATATTTAAAACAGCTTAAACGTTAGGACATAGTCAACAACAACCATTCCACTAGAAGATGAATTTAAAGGCATTGATATTGACAGTTCTATTTGTTTTTTAAAATATTAACATTCAGACAATAGGTAGGTGTTCTTTTAGATTTTCTTTTCTCTAATATATCTAGCCTACGCCAAAATAAACTACGAATAGACTTCATATGACCTACGAACATACTTTGGATATTACCTGACACAAATACAATCCATACAAATAGTTCTTATAGACATCCTTGTTGGAAAGGCAGAGGAGACAAAGCATGAATTCACACATAAAACACGAGTTGCTGCTCTTCTATTGATCACACAAAACATGATGCTTACAATGAACCCGATGAAGGGTATTTATCCTTTTCCAACTAGCTACTCGCCTTGACATGCAACCACATGCAACCACACACTAAAAGTCATATATCACTTAACTCAACCTGACTTAACACTCAAACATTCAACCGATCAATCAATCAGTTAATTGACTCTCTATGTTTAACCAACTCCACAATCAGGAGTAATTATCTTATTTTAACACTCCCCATTAATTAAGACTGCTAAACTAAAACATGACTCATGACAACTCAAATATGTCTACTGGTCTATGTCTTAGACAGGCTTACAACACCCACGTTTCTTCTATGAAACTCAAACCCATATTGTGCTAATGACTTAGTAAATATATTGGCAAATTGATCACTAGATTTACAAGGCTTCAAGTGAACTTCTCCATTTCTCACAAGTTCTCTAATAAAGTGATATCTAGTATCAATATGATTGCTCTTCTGATGAAACACATTATTCTTTGATAGTGCAATCGTTGAGGTGTTGTCACAATATATTACTATTGATCTTTGTTGTTTCTACTTGAGTCCATCAAATACTCTTCTTAACCACACTGCTTGACATGTTGTTGATGTTGTTGCTACACATTCTTCTTCTACTAACGAAAGTGTCACAATGGGCTGCTTCTTAGATGCCCATGAAATCACACCTGAACCAATATGGAACACAAAACCAGAAGTGGTCTTCCTATTATCCAAACTGCCTGCAAAATAACTATCTGTGTATCCAATCAAATCCTTTTTTCTTTGCTTTCATACATTATGTCACAATCTCTAGTTCCTACTATGTATCTCTGAATTCTTTTTCTTGCACTCCAATGTGTGCCTTTTGGAGTCTCCATAAATCTGGAAATCAAACTCACTCTTTGCATGATATCCAGTCTTGTAGCTGTGAGATACACGAGGCTGCCAACCAATCTTTTCAATAGAGTTGGATTGACATATGATCCTACATCATCCTTGCTTAACTTTGTACCTATTACAACTAGTGTAGGGACAAGTTTGTAATTTTCCATCTTGAATATTTTCAATAATATTTGGCATATTTATTTTGAAAAATAAAAATTCCTTTTTCAAATTGCTCAACTTCTATGCCAAGAACATATTTCATGAGACCAAGATCTTTCATCTCAAATTCTTTCATCATGGCTGCTTTAAATTCATTTATCTCAAAATCACCTGCAAAATTCATGTCGTCAACATATAAGAAAACAATTAAAATCTATCCATGCTCATTTACCTTTGTGTATAAGGTAGGTTCAATGTTTCTTATGCAAAATCCATTCTTAAACATGTAGCTATCGATTCTACTATACAAAACTCTAGGCGCTTGCTTCAGTCCATAGGGTGATGTCTTCAACCTGTAAACTTTCTCTTCATTACTCTCAACTTCATATTCTGGAGGTTGCTGCACATAAATTTATTCTTCTAGAATTCCATTCAAGAAGGCTGATTTCACATTCATCTGGTATACTTTCCACTTGTACTGAGTTGTTGTGGCTAGAACTCCTCTTACAGTATCAAATCTAGATACCAAAGCAAATATTTCTCCAAAACCTATTCCTGGTTGCTGCGAGAATCCTTTTGCTACAAGAATAGCTTTAAATATGTCAATTTCACCTTTCTCATTCAACTTGTCTTGTACACCCACTTCACACCAATGAGATTTTTGTCCTTTCGAAAATCAAGCAAAATCCCATGTATCATTCTTTTCAATAGTTTCAATTTCTTCATCCATGGATTGCACCCAATTTTCATCTCTAATTGCTTCTTCAAATGGAAAAGGTTGGAATAACAACAATGCAAAATTTAAACTAACATCCAAATCATCATAAATATATTTCAAGCTTCTCATCCTTCTCTTAGCATTGCTTCATTCATCACCTAATTGACTATTGGGAGAATCTTGATCTATTGATATGCTTGAAGATCAATGATGCTCTGAAAACCTTGGAGTCCTCATTGGTGTGTCTCTATTTGGTGTCTTCACCTGTGATTCTTGCTGCTCTTTTTCTACTACATCATCTTCTTCCATCAGTGGCACTCATGCATCAACTATTTTGTCTACAGTTCCATTCCATGACTCTTGTTCTTTGAACACAACATCTCTACTAATTATGGTCTTCTTTGTGACAGGGTTATACAATTTGTAATCTTTTCATTGCTCACTATAACCAGTGAATATGAATTTTTCACTTTTATCATCCAATTTGCCTTTTTGCTCCTTAGGCACATGTGCATAAGATACACATCCAAATAATTTGAGATGAGATACATTGCAATACATACATGACCATGCTTGTTCTGATACTCTGTTCATAACAGTCCTTGTAGGAGACCTGTTGATCACATAATTATCACATTCAACTGCTTTTGCCCAATACTCATTAGTCATGTTTTGGCCTTTCAACATGCTTCTTACCATGTTCATAATTGTCCTATTCTTTCTCTCTGCTACACCATTTTGTTGCGGTGTGTACCTGTTTGTAAACTATTTTTTGATTCCATGTTGTTCACTGTAATCATGGAATGCCTTTGAGTCATATTATCCACCACAATCTGACCTCAATACCTTGATTTGTCAATCACTTTGGTTCTCTGCTTATGCTTTGAATTTCTTGAACTTTGCAAAAGTTTCAGACTTATTCTTCAAGAAGTAAACCCAAGTCTTTTTGCTATAGTCATCAATGAAAGTAAGGAAGTAACAACTTCCACCAATCGATTATGTCCTCATAGGACCACACAAGTCTATATGCACTAACTCAAGAGGTTGTTGTGATTTGTATGCAACTCTCTTTGGAAAACTTTCACGGTGTTGCTTTCCCAAGATGCAACACCCACAAGTACTACCAGGTTCTTTAATGGGAGGTAATCCTCTGACCATCTGTTTCTACTACAACAATCTTAAACCAGAAAAGTGCAAGTGTCCAAATCGAAAGTGTCATAACCAATAATCATCAGAACATGCAACTGTAAAAGAACTCACTTGACCACTGTAATTCATAATTAGAGGAAAGAGACTATTCCTCATCATCAGTACCTTTGCTATAAGTTGCTTTCTTAGGGGCTTGTCATATATAACACATTCTTGACCTTTAAAGATAACCTTGTATCCTTTGTGTGTAAATTGACAAACACTTAACAAATTATGTTTGAGACTAGGAACATAATATGCCTCTTAGATTGTCTTTGGCTTCCCCTGCTTGGTCAAAATGTTAAACACTCCTTTTCCATCTACTTTCACAGTTTTGTCAGTCCCCAACTTTACCGTTGTTTTCACAGATTGATCGAAATTTGCAACCAAATCCTTGTTTCCTATCATGTGGTTACTACAACCACTTTCTAAAATCATAGACTAGCAGAAGGTTCATGCATGGTATGTCAAGTTGGGAACATGGAGTTAGTACTCTCTATAGTGACATTAGCTCTTTGGTTCCCTTGATTAGTTATTTTCTTCCTGCAATCACGAGCACAGTGACCAAATTTATTGCAATAATAACATCTCACCTTTGATTTTTCAACTCTTTGATTATTGTTGAAGCTTTTGTAGTTTCTTCCACTTTCATGTTCATGCTCTTCTCGGCCATCTCTCCGACCACCATATCTTCCACTCTTTCCTCTGCCTCTCATTCTAATTCTGCCTCGACCTCTATCTCTTGAAATAGAAACCTGACTTTTGAAAAGCAGTCTCTAAAGTGGAATCCTTATTTCTGTCTATCCTTGCCTCATGCAATAGAAGTGATCCCATCAACTCATCAACTGTCAATGATGCGAAATCTTTGGCTTCTTCTATGGTTGTTACCACAACATCAAATTTGGTAGAAAAAGATCTGAGGATTTTCTCAACCACTGTTTGATCTTTAATCTCTTCACCATAAATCTTTAACTGATTTACGATAGTTATGACCCGATTCATGAAAGAATCGATGTCCTCTATCTCCTTCATCTGTAGACTTTCAAAACCTCTCCTAGTATTCTGCAACTTAACAATATTGACTTTGGTCATACCTGTATAGTTTGTCACCAAAATATCTCATGCTACTTTTGCTGAAGATGTAAAAAACCAATTTATGTTTAAATAAAAATAAAAAACAATTATAATAATAATTTATAATAGTTAAAACTCAATCTATTATTAAATTTAAAATTTAATTATTACTATATTAATTTGTATTTTAAAATGTACCATTATAAAATGTAGGCACTTATTTTTCTCACTTCATATAACAATTTGTATTGTTTACTATTAAATAAAAATAAAAATTAAATAATATTTAGAATGTAGGCACTTACTTTTCTAAATTCATATAACAATTAGTATGGTTTACTTAAAAAATATATATATATATATATATTTAAAATTCTTTTGATGATTTTTTTAATGTAAAAAACCAATTTATGTTTAAATAAATGTAAAAAATAATTATAATAATAATTTATAATAATTGGATTGAGTAAAGGTTGAGATCGCTGAACAGCCGTAGAGATTAGGGCTTCTGCGAAAGCATCAACAGCGCAGACAGTACAGCTCTGGCCCTGCTCACAAACCAGACTGCATCCACTGGGGCGTAGCAGAACGGCAAAGCATTAGAGCGGCTCAATGGAGAATACTCCGGGGGGGGTGGGGGGGGGAGCGTCAGAGCCCTCCCCAATGCAGCATGACCCAGAGCAGGCGTTCCTATTCAGATCGGTTGATAGGGAGATCTTGAACAAAGGTAACAGGCATCAGCAAGGAAACAAGAAAACAGGCGCACGAAAGGACCCAGCCAGCGTCACTCAAGACAGTGGGAAAAATCCGGATGAAGCACCAAAAGTATCCTCAACAACATGCAAGCCAATAGCCACAGAAAGGCCACGAATAGAGCTACCTGGAGACAAGATAGATGCACGCATTGAGTTCATGAGGGATTGCGCCATTATAGGGAAGTTTATAGGGTTTTGGCCCACGGAAAGAGCCTTATACGGGTGGATCGCAGCGAAATGGAAGCCAAAAGGAGACGTTACCCTGCAGCTAGGGCTGAAGGGCTTCTTCACAGTTATTTTCTACTGTATTGAGGACAAACTCAGGGTACTAGGAACAGGGCCTCACTTCTTCAACGATGCGGGCTTGTATATGAGAGATTGGATGCCGAGATTCAATCCGGACAAGGAAAATCTCACATGGGCGCTAGTCTGGATCAGAATGTATGGTCTTCCAGATGAATATTGGGACGAGGACGTACTTAAGAAAATAGGAGATGGGCTAGGGGAGTACATCAGGACTGCAGAAGAGACCAAGCTGCGCAGATTCATCTCATACGCTCGCATCTGCGTCTTCATGGGACTGAATGAAGCATTACCAGAATCGGTAAGTCTCTCCCACCGTGACGAAGAATGGACTCAACCCTTGGACTATGAGCATGTACCCTTTTGGTGCCGAAGATGCCATGCTCTTGGGCATCTCTTCCGCGATTGTCCCTTGAACACCAAAGCCACCTCATCTGATCCCTTGGCATCTGATTCCCAGGATGGCTTCACCAAAGCCCCAAGCCGTAGACGAGCGCACAAGAAACCTTCTAATGGGCTCAAGCCCCAGCAAAACAGCACATTTGGCCAAGCTTCTAAGAACAGTTTCGAAATCCTGGCTCAATCCTCTGATGATCTCCCCCCTATCTCTGAGTCTAACCCTTCCCATCCCTCATCCTCCTCCCCCCCCCCCCCCTCCCCCAGTTTTTTCCCCCAAACACCAATCCCCCATCATCCTCCATGATTTCCCCTCAGCAGACAGGAAAGAACCAACAGAGAAAGAAAAGGATATGGAAATTGATGGAAATATAGACCCTCCCTCTAGCTCAGAGATAAAAGGGGCAGAAGGCAACGAGATGCAACCGATGGAAGAAGAACAAAAAAGCATAGACCTGCATGGCCTAGACATTCTGGAACTGGAACTAGCATGCAAAATGAAAGCATATGATAGCATAACTGAAACCCAACTCAGCAAGCTGGAGGTGGTTATCTCGAGAGCTTACCAACAGCAGCAACTAGGGATTCAACCAGGAAGCCAGTGGGATGGAAGCCAGCCCCCAAAAGAAACCAAAAAGAGGGGACGAAGAACAGATCTACAGAGGACGATCGAGATTGGGAAACTCCTGGTAGACTCAGGCAGGTATACGAAATTGACAAAGTACTACAAACCCTCTGCAAATAGTTAACCATGAAGCTAGTATCATGGAACTTAAGAGGGCTCAATAGCCCAGGGAAACTTAGAATGTTAAAAAACATGATTAAAATGTAAAAGCCGCAAATATGCTTACTCCAGGAAACCAAATGTAATGGTTCTACACTAGGCAGCATTCTCACAAAAGCTTGGCCAGGATGTCGTTCAGTAGTAGTCGATGCATCTGGACCATCAGGGGGGCTAGCCATTGCATGGAATACTCAAGTGTTAAATCTCTCAGATTTCCACACTTCTCACCACCTCATACAGGCAACTTTCCATATTTTGGGTACGAACGTCCATGGAAATCTCTCAAATGTTTATTTCCCGCAGGACACAGGGAGAAAAATTGTGCTTCTAGACACCATAGAGGCATTGAACAATAACAGGAGGCACCCACTCTGGATCATCAGAGGGGATTTTAATATGATCACCAAGCTAAAGGAGAAGATTGGGGGGAGATATAGAATTGAACAAGAAGACATCCATTTCAAGAACTTCATTCAAAACACCTCACTCATAAACCTGCCTTTTTGCAATGGTACCTTCACATGGAGCAATCGGAGAACGAGAAAACACCAAATCGCTTCCAAACTAGATCACTTCCTCATCTCAGATAATGCGATTCACCTTGGAGGTGATATCACAGCTGCAATTCTTCCACATACCGGCTGGGACCATTGGCCGATAGTCCTCCAATGGCAATGACCTGGCGATCAGACTCGAAGACCCTTCCGCTTCGAAGGCTTCTGGCTCACGCATCCGGAGTTCAAAGACTTTGTCAAAACCACATGGACCTCTTTTATTCCCCCCGATGGGTCAAAGATGTACACATTCCAACAGAAGCTCTGGTTCCTTAAAAATCACCTAAAACGCTGGAACAGAGAAACCTTTGGAGACATTTTCAAAGCGCAGCAAGATTTCAATCGGGAACTAATGGATCTCCAACAAAGAATATCCACAAAGTGACACACTGAAGGGACCTTCAAACAGGAATGACGTATCCACAGACAGATCGAGGAAAGGCAGAAGTAGGAGGAAGTCTACTGGAAGCAAAAATCCAGAATAAGATGGTTGAAGGAGGGAGAACGCAACACCAAATTCTTCCACAGAACAACCATTCAGAGAAGAATGCACAACAGTATCCCGTTTATCCAAAAGCAAGGAGGGGTGAAGGTAGAAACGCATGAGGAAATCGAGGAAGAATTTTGGAATCACTTCAATCAGATCCTTCAAGAGCCGGAAGGAGACAGACGTCAGGCAATTGAAAGAATCACCAACAATGTGCCAAGGATCATTACAGAGGAACACAATGAGCTTCTCCTCCAACCGATTCAGCCTCAAGAGGTGGATGAGGCAATGTCCCAGCTTAAGGAAGGAAAAGCCCCCGGACCAGATGGATTTACCACTACGTTCTTTCACACATTCTGGGAGTTGATAAAACAGGAAGTCTGGCAGATCGTTGAAGAATCGAGAGCGCTCCACTGGCTGCTGCCTTCTCTCAATACCACCTTCATTTCCCTCATCCCCGAAGAGGAGGACTCAATCACTCCCGACAAATTCAGGCCGATTGCACTTTGTAATGTCATATACAAAGTCATATCTAAAGTAGTGGCCAACTAGCTGAAGCCACTGCTCCGGTTTCTCATATCTCTGGAACAGTCGGGCTACGTGGAAGGAAGGCAGATCATGGATGGTATACTCCTCACGCACGAGATTATACACTCCCTCAAACAATCAAAACAGGCAGGTATGCTTCTTAAGCTAGATCTCTCTAAGGCTTTTGATAAACTCAGCTGGACTTTCATCCAGCAAATGCTAAAGGCTTTTGGTTTTAGCACTATGTGGATTTGTTGGATTATGAACTTAATTAATTCCACTCAATTTTCCATCCTTGTGAATGGAATCCCTTCCCGACCCTTCAAGCCATCAAGAGGAATTAGGCAAGGGGATCCCCTATCCCCCTTCCTCTTTGTTATGATGGCAGAAGGGCTTGGCCGTCACATTAAGCAAGCTCTCCATTCCGGCCTCCTCAAAGGCCTTTCAGTTCACAATACCCCTGCCACTTCTCATCAGCAATTTGTTGATGACACCATGCTGTTCGGATACCCCTCGGTCCAGGAAGTCACTTGCCTCAAATCCCTGCTCAATGACTTTGCCGAAGCGTCTGGCACTGATGTTAACTGTACCAAATCGCAGATATTCTTCTTTCACACACCTCCTCCTGTTAAATCGGCAGTTACCCGCATCCTTGGCTTTCCCATGGCCTCCCTTCCCTCTAAATACCTAGGAGCCCCCCTCACTGCCTCAACTATAAAGCACTCCTCCTGGCGTACTCTTATTGAGAAGCTAGAGTCTCGTCTCAATCTTTGGACGCACAGATCTCTCAACCTGGCCAGTCGGGTTGTGCTCATCAAGTCAGTTCTTCATGCAATACCCCTGTACCTTTTTTCTATCCTTGCTGCACCCAAATGGGTCTTAAAAAGTATCAGAAATATTTAGCATAGCTTCCTATTGGGAGGTTCGGCAACTAATCGCAAATGGGCGTTACTCAAATGGGCCACAGTTTGTCAACCAAAAGATAAAGGGGGTATTGGTCTAAGAGACCCGGAGCATAGTAACTCCATCATGAGTGCCAAAATATGGTGGCACTGGATCACCAATCCGGAAAAACCCTAGGAAAAAAATTGGACAGCTAAATATGCTAATAATCGACCTCAGGAGGAGCTCGTCCGGTTTACCCCCACGGAAAAAGGATCGCTAATTTGGAACGCAGCCAAACAGCACTTTCAGTTAATACAGAAGCACCGTTTTTGGGAGGTCAGAAATGGCAAAATGGCTAGATTTTGGACAGATGCATGGAACCAGCAGCCAAAGCTTACCCACATTCTTCATTCTCCTCTAGATCTGGCAAGGCTGGAGCAGCAGCAAGAAAAGATCCATCACTTCTGGATGCAAGGCTCGGAGCACGGATTCAAGAAATGGAAACAGGGTAATCAGCTAATCAACTTCACAAACCTTCAGGATACAGGGGAATTGGAGAAGGAGCTTGGAAAAAGAAGAATCAGACATGATGAAGGCAATGACATCCTAAGATGGGGATACCGACCAAAAGGTGACTTTTCCACTTCAGAAGCCTACAAGATAGTTTGCAACAGCAATAACCCCTCTGATTCTATCTGGAGCAAAATATGGGGTCTTGGTTCCTAGCCCAAAGTCTCTTACTTCCTATGGCTGGTCAGTCACAAAAGAATCCTCACTTGGGACAAACTACGAAGAAGAAATTTTCATGGTCCATCGATGTGCCCAAACTGCAATCAAAATGAGGAAACGCTCCAACACCTCTTGGACTCCTGCACCTTAGCCAATCTACTCTGGGAAAAGGCTAGCTTCAGATGTCAAAAAAGATGCAGAACAAAGAACGATATAACCGAATCCCTAAGACATTGGCCACAGAATCCTTACAAGAGCGAGCTTCTCAACTGCCTGTGGAACCTGCTCCCTGGATTCATCTTATGGGGGATATGGAAGGAAAGGAATAAACATACATTCAAAAATCAAAGCTCAAGGATTGAAGACATATGGACCAGACTATGTGGGAACCTCAATGAGACGTTGCTGCTCCACTCTTGGACCCCGGAAGATCTACCATCCCTAGATGTCGAAAAAGGTATTCTAAGAAATTGGCAATTGCGCCTACCTCAGACCCAACACAAGAACAACTCCTCCACAAGCAGCAGTACAATCAGAGACTCTTGGATCACCCCTCCTAAACACTCTTATAAGCTCAAATTTGACGGGGCTTCCAAAGGTAATCCTGGAAAGGCGGGCTTTGGAGGTATCCTTAGGAATCACGAAGGCACTCCCCTGCAGATATACTTTGGATCCTTGGGTTGGGACACCAACAACTCGGCGGAGATTGAAGGACTATGGAAAGGACTCCTTCTCACTTGGAACCTCAATCTCCAACCCTTGATTGTGGAAGGAGACTCCCAGATTCTAATAAACATGGCCAAGGGACTGCAGAATGGCTCACAAGCGAAAAACATCACAAGTAGCTAGAGAATTGCAGCTAGACTAGAAGCCATTGAACAAGCTCTCCGTAGAAACAGGGCCATCACCTTCATCCATACAAAAAGAGAAGGAAACAAGGTCGCTGACCTCTTAGCTAACATAGGAGCAGATAAGGATCACAATCTCCTCACAGGCACTCCGGCCATTATACCAGATAATGCCCAGGCTCAGGACTTTGATAGGCTGGTCAAAAGCGATGCTGCCTCCCCGGATGCGGGTGACACAACAGTGGTGAAGGCGGTGCCACATGGTCACCATGGGCAGCCCCATGCATAAGACGAGCATTAATTGCGAACTGCCACCAGGAAACTCAAGCGTGGGTGCAGAGGCGATTAGGGATGGCAATTCATTGCTGCGTCTGGGTTCAATCGAGCATTCAGTGTGCAGTTATGGCTTGTGGTGATCGAGGAAGAGCAGAGACACATAAGAATGGTGAGGCCTGGGAAGGTCAGGTGTTCGGTCGAGTGCAGATTTCGGGAGTGGACTTATGGTCGACGGCTCACAGAACTGGAGCTCACGTCGCCCCTTTGGCACTTGATAGAGGTTTCAGGTCTGAGAAGGGGGTTTCGGGTATCAATTTCTCTGTTTACTCTTATCCCGCTCTGTTTCGCTTTCCTGCTAACAGTGGCATCATGGTCAAGCTCCGACAGCGACTCCTCAGCCGTCGAGGCTCTAGCAGAGGCGGGTCCTCTCGCCCCTCAGTGGCAGCTCCCCCCTCCCGCTGCTGTAGATGTCTATGCCACCAAGTGGCCGAGGCTAATCTAATCTAGTCGAGCCACTTCCTGGACACCAGCGATCCAAATCCGGATTCAGCTCCGCTACCTACGTTTGGAACCACAATCTTCTCCTTCAGCAATTCTCAGGGCAATTCTCGCATCAACGCCCATGAACAGCCCAGCTCAAAGTCGCACTAAGCTGGAAGCTCTGGGGTCGCTGAGGGTCTGCCAGAGGACCTCCCAGCACATGCTGACATTCCACCTTCGACCCAGGCAGCACCTCCGCCATCGACTCAGGCAGCACCTTCGGCTGAGAAGGATAAAGCCGCATGGGACCCTCTCCCGGAAGGAATGTGCTGGATCATCGAGGAGGAGCCGGACGAATAGGACTCCGTTCGCTCCGGTCTTCCCCTTCGGGCAATGCTCAGGTTCTATTTTGTTTTTCTTCGTTTGTTATCATGGCCCTCTGTTCACTGTCGTTGTTCCTGTGTGGTTTGAGAATTCTCATGTTCAATGTTTGACAATGCCCATGCAAGGGCTCCATACGATAGTTTTCTTTTTCCCTTTTGTGCCCCTGCATGGGACGTCAATTATCGCTTTTGCTGCTCCTAATCGGTTTACCGCCCCTGTATGGGTGTTCTGTCTCAATGGTGGCGCCCCTGTGAGGGTGGTTTTTCTCAATGGTGATACCCCTGCGTGGGTGATTTATCTCAGTGGTGATGCCCCTGCGCGGGTGAATTGTCTACGTGTTAGGGCCCCTGCGTGGGTGATTTGTCTTGAAGCTATGGCACAGGTGTGGGAGGTTTTTCTGATTACTGTCAGTCCAGAATGCCATTCTTGGCTTCTGGCAACATGACCGCATGACTGTAAATGTTTTCCTGTTTCTGTACATAATAGAATAGCATAGTCTTAACGAGAAAAAAAAAAAATTATAATAATTAAAGTCAATATATTATTAAATTTCCAATTATATATTGGAAATACAATTTAAAATTCTATTTAGAAATTTAAATTTAACCATTAAAAACTAAACATCAATATATTAAAAGAGAATTATTAAGCTATATAAACTACTGATTTTTTTTAATAAAATTTATAAAAAAATAATAATAAATTCTTAATTATATATAAAATTTATTGTTTTTAATTATATAAAAAATTTATGAGACATAAATTCGTTAAACCTTTAAAAACTAAACATCGATATAAGAGAATTATTAAGTTATATAAACTCCTGAATTTTTTTTAATAAAAAATGAAAAAAAAAAAATTCGTTTAATTATATATAAAATTTATAAAACATAAATTCTTATAAGTGTACTTATTAAGTGTTGAATTAAAAATAATCTATAAAATGATATTTTAATATATAAATTTAATCATTTATAACATTACAATATTGTTTTAGTTTTGAAATGTAAATTAATTATGGAAAAATCAAACAAAACCTAGTACACATTGCTCAACCCTTTATCCTTTGGTGTTTTTTTTTCTTTGTCGAAAATGAATCAATGTTCAAGAGGACCCTATCTCCCCCCCGCAACCCCTCCAGACATAGTGGAATTTAATGCCCTTGTTGTTAGAGGGCCACTTTTCTAGAAGGTTGAATCCTAACAATTTGTGAAGAAGATCAACAACATTCCAAAGGTGGAGGTTTACACCTCAATCTAAATCAATGACCCTGGAGCTTGCAGATAGGAGGATTATTTGTCATTTTATGGGCTTATGACACTCTTTGAGATCCTGGCAGGCATGGATTGATGAGAATTGGATACCCAAGATTAAAAATAAGGTTGCAATGTCATTTTATTGACAATCGATTTATAGCTTCATGTCCGAAGGAAAAGCAAATTGGGATCTCATCTTTAGGAATAACCCCTACTTCATGGGGGGCCAAGGGTTATATCTAGATCATTGGAGTCTATATTTTAATCCATAATGTGATGTTCCAACATAAGTCTTAGTATGGGTTAAACTTCTTTTCTTCCTGCTACATTGATGGAATGAGGAAACTTTTAGAAGTATAGGAAATATTCTTAGAAAATACATTGACTGAGATAAGCCACAAGAAGGGTTGCAAACTTGCACCAAGATCTGTGTGGAGGTGGAGCTAGACAAGTGTTTACCAACAATACTAAATATAAACCTAGATAATTGATCTCATATACATGAATTTGATTACAATCAAATTCCATTTAAAATGCAAGTTTTTCCATGAATATAGCCATTTCACATGTGATTGTAATAAGAAGGAAGAATAGGAGCTAAAGTAGAATAATGATGGATAATAATGGCAACAATAGAATAGAAGAAGAGTCCTTGCAAGGATGAACAACCAAGCTCCTCCTCAAGCGACTACAAGGCCGAAAGGGAAAGGGCCCATGTCTCCAAAAAAGTAAGGGTCAATGCCTAGAGAGGGAACCTCCACTATTAATAACAATATATCCCTAGATCCAAACAATAGCTTCGATATCTTAAAAAAAATTCTAGAATAATGGGAAATACTAACTACTAAAATGATGATGGGGAAGACCCCAAGCCCCACTAAGATCTCTTCTCTTGTAGCGCCAGAAGGGATGCTCCCTTAGAGGAAGCCTCTGTGGGGAATCAAGGGGAGGATATAAATTCATAAGAAGAAGAATTCCACTCCCCCAAGGCCCTGAAAACTTGGGGTTCAAGGTTACCAACAAGATTTTTAGATGAAAAATCTAGTGTGAACAAGGAAAAGGAAATAAATCATTCGCAGAGAAAAGTAGGGAGGAAGACAAATTGATAGCTCGAGAATGAAAAACCTTTATAAAAAAAAAAGCAAATGGGCACCCAAAAAATAATCCATCCATCCAAAATGGTCAGTGTAAATGTCAATAAAAACATCCCTAGCCTCCATTCTAGAGGCAAAAATTCGCACAATAAATAATGAAATTCCTCTTTTGGAATTGTAGGGGGTTAGGCTCCAATAAATAGATGTCTAAATTTAACTTTATAATAAAAAAGGAAATGTTGGCCATCCTCTTGATCCATGAGACAAATATGGGGGAACAAGAGACCCTCCAAAAGTTTTCAAAATTTTGGAAGAATTATGAGCTTAGAGTGATTGGATCGCATGGGGCTTCTAGAGGGCTCTAAATTTGGTCTACCTCTATTTTCAAGTTGATTGACTCACATTTAGTGCCTCATTGGGTGATGGTTCACTTCCTTCATCTCCCATCAAGCAAGGAATTTATTGTTGTTAATGTATATGTGCATATTCACCCCCACCGTGGGTGGGAATGTAGTCTTCCAATTGACATGATTGCTCTGGGCGACTTGTCTCTCCACCTCGGGGGTTATGAATCAACCATAACTTAGTTGTATGCTCCATTAAATTCACTCATGCCTAGAGCCTTTACCGTTAATGTAATCTAGTACCACAGTGTTTGGTTTATGATGGTGTGTGATGATTATAACGACATTCGACCTCAGGGTGAATTGTGTTGGCCTAATGCTCCATCATGCAAAGATAGTATTCATTCATATGGTTTCCTGGAGAATCAAAATATTCTTTAGGTTTCCGTTCAAACCATGGTCTAGGATAATTGCAATGTTGATCCTCCTCGCAATACTTTGGCAGCTAGGATCGATGCATACAATTGGGATTTTTCTCTTTGTGCCTGCATTGATGTTGGGGTCGGACGTCCATTAGTCGTGTGGAAATTCATGACCTGTAGAATTTACTTGGTTGCACAAAGGCTCCAATTCGGCACAAAGGCTTACCTTTCAGACTATTGGAAATTGGCTAATTAGTGGAGTTATTACATTGGAAGGCATGTAGGGAATTTGAAGAAATTCCTTCAGGTTATTAGTTTTGTCGTGTTATTGAATAGCATAAGCTTTGTGTCACTACTTCTGGGAGGTCATAGAGATTGTAAGAAGGTATCTCATTCATCACACTCGAAGTAGCGTAGAATCTCGATGCTTCGGGGTGTTAGGGAAGGAGTTCCTATTGTGTGTGATCATTGGACGGGGAAGGAGTACCTATTGTGAATAGTAGAGGCTCAGGCATGTCGAGGAAGGAGCTCCCACTGTGTGTGCTCAATGAGCCAAGGAGGGGTCCTTGTTATACGTGTTTGTGGCTTGTGGCTTGTAGCTTGTGGCTCATGTCTTATAGCTTGTGACTCTTCGCAGCTCATTTATAGTCTCAAGTCTTCTAGGCTCACTCAAGTAATTGGCCATCCCTTATGTGGATTATAGTTCATTTACATAGTATAGTTTCGTGTTAAGCACATTTACTACTATTTTTGTGGCTCCAGGACAAAGTTCTTGTTTCTATGTATCATTCTGCAAATCATTTTCACTCTTACCTATCTTGTTGACAGAGATTTTAGTCAAACTTAGTATATGTAATATCAGGACTTTAAAATGGTGGTTTTGGTTTGGTTTCCATGCAGGGCATCCCGTAAAACCATGTATAATTATTTTTACTTATTTTTATCAGTAATTGAATGTCGACCCTTACACATAAAAAATGTATACGTGCCTATTCAATAGACAGAAAATTTCAGTTAGTGAGTGTCTCTCCTAGACCTCAGAGGCTCCATTTGAAATCAAGATTGTATTATGGCATGGGATTTTAACAAAACCTACCATCCTTGGGGAAGAAAGGAGGATCCCATGTTCGATATTAGTTTCAAGAAATTTAGAGGATCTCATTACTTAGATAGATCTAATAGTTATCAAGGTTAACAAATTTACATGGAATAATGGTAGACTTGGCCTAGGGAATATTGTAACCCACCTAGGAATACTTTTAGTTTCATGTTCCTTTTTATCTCAAGACTTTCAGATCTCCTCTAATATTCTTCCCTAGGCGAGTTCAAATCATCAACCAATTTCTCTTCAAGTATTGCAAACAATAGACTATGGGTCGTTTCCCTTCTGCTTCTCTCCTCTATGGATCTAAAGGGAATATCTCTCGAATTTGGTAATGGAAACATGGAGTAGGTGGGAAATTGGCCAAAATAAACATGCATAAATCAAATTTGGCATAATATAAAATAAAAATAGAGCAAGGATCCATCGAAAAGGAGCTTCTGAAATAAAAGCACGTAAAATTCAAGGCCATCCATCATGTGCTAATATTTGAAGAGAAATAATGGAGGCTTAAGTCTTGCAGCTTATGGCTGCTAACTAGTGATCACACCGCTAAGTTCTTCCATAACCAAGCTAAGTATTTGGTTTGGAGGAATAACATTAAATTTGTTAGCATGGATGGAGTGTAGATCAAGGACTCTAAGGGGATCCAAAGGGCAGTTGTTGATTAATTCAATTTTCTATACTTTTCCCAACCTATACCTAAATCACAGATCGTTTAGTACATGCTAGATAAAATCTGAAATTGGTGATTGAAGATGACAATTTAGACCAGTTGTGAAGCATTACAAAAGAGGATATCTGAAAAGTGGCACTTTCTAAAAGCCCGAACAAAGCTCTAGCTCCATATGGGTCTTTATCCCACTTTTATTAGGCATATTGGGATGTCATTAATTTTTATCTTATTATTCTAGTGGATTACATCTTCAACCATGATTATATGGGAGGAGGGATTAATTCGTCCTTTATTGTCTTGATTCCCAAAGAAGTCAATATGGCCTCATTCCCAAGATATAGATTGATCTCTTTATGCAATGTTTCATATAAGATTATTTCCAAAATTTTATCATAGCGCATAAAACCTTTCCTTCCCAATATCATCTGTAAGAATCAAGGGGGATTTGTGGGCCAAAGGTACATAATCGATAATATCATCTTAGTCAAAGAAGAAATACATTTGAGTAGTGTAGGACGGATAAATTATGTTCATCAAACTTGATATGGAAAGTTCATTTGACCATGTCACCTGGGACCTTTTATTAAAATTTCTATTGCAATTCAGCTTTAGTTGGAAATTTATAAAATGGGTGTAGGTTTGTATCTCCTCTCCTTTGTTCTCCCCCTTGGTGAATGGCCACTCGTCAAGATTTTTTAAAGCCTCAATAGGGCTCCATCAAGGGTTCCCATTGTCACCCTTCCTCTAAATCTTGATGGCATATTCATTAAGCAGGTGTCTTGAATATGAACAAAGGACTGTCAAACTTCCATGTATAAGATATGTCTGAGGAATCAAGAGTATAAATCACTCCCAATTTGAATATGATACCTTCTTGTTGGGAGGAGCCTTAGAAATATTTTATATGTTTAGGGTTTATGATCCATTTAAAATCCCACCCTTCACACTCATGGTTAGGAATTATTGTGAAATTCAAGTCCAAGCTACAACAATGGGGATTGATTTGGTTGAACTTAGTTGTGAATCAAGTTCTTATTAAAGTGGTAATATGAGTATTTCGTTTTTACAAATTCATAGTTCTCCTACTACCAACTAGGATTCTTTGCAAACTAGTTAAAATTATGAGGAAATTTTTATGGGAGGGTGGTAAGGAGAGCCACAAAAAGTTTCATCTCATCAAAGTGGCTTGGGTACCTGTTACATGTCAATTTTTCTCCATGACACTTGATTAGTTTATGGGTATTTTTACCATCTGTGAACATGTTTGATTGAACTCTCTTAGAAGTCAAACAACTAAAAATATCTTGAAGAAGATGAGAAATTTGGGAATAATAGTTGTCCCACCTTATCAAGTTTCACCCATGGGGGCTTCACTGGCGGAGCAATACCAAACCACGTGGGTTCATATTGGGGAATACATATTGAGGAAAAAATGGCATATTATATTGGGGGATATATAGGGAGTAAAGGGTTTTTATATTGGTAGGTATAAAAATTGGAGCTCAAAGTTAATGAAAAGATATAAAGGGGTATAAAAAATGTTAATGAAGAGATGGATAACTACAATATCTGGTGAAAGTAGGGGTTTTTAAATTGGGAAGGTGTATTGGGTTAATAATGTTAGGGGGTTAAATAATGTGGTTTTAGAGGTATTTTCCAATATGTAGTCAAATTAAGGGTATTGTTTAATATGCCATGAAAGCACGTGATATGTAAAATTTTCATTGAGTGAAGGCCTCCTGCTTTCACCTATGCTGATTTTCCTATATTTTCACTTGCATTCGCTAGAATTAACTATGAGAACAACATAGAGATACACTCTGTTTGCCACTATAAACCCATGTAGGTGAGTTCAAGAAAGTAAAAATAAAATTACATTATAGAAACGTAGTTGGTTGAATATTTCCCAACTGAAAGCTTCTAGGTGATGCCTATTCGAACTATAACCCTTAGATGATGCATCTTGATCCCTTTCCCCATGGAAACCTAATCCCTCAATTAGGGGATCTCACCCTTCTCTTTTGGATTTGAAACTTCTTCCTCTTGGCCTATAAAATTACTAGAGGGTAGAGTGTTGAGGAGGTTAGAAATCAGAGAATATAAACTTATGCTACTAGTTTGAGATTGGAAAGATTGTGATCTAAGGAGGAGATGGAATGCCTTTGGGAGGAACCTCATGACATCAAGGAAAAGGTTGTAAGGCTCCTCTTTATCTTTGATTAATACAAATGAACACTTTCTCCCATTAGTTTGTCTTATTAGAATGATGAATGGTTTATAATTGTTTACAATGTTGATTAAGGAAAATTCAATTCTTAATCTCCTTGATCATCAAGTTAAGTTTTGTTTGGATTATTATATCGCATATGCTTTTGATCCTTTTATGGTTTATGGTTGTAGGTATTGTCAAGCATTGAGGAGCTACATCAAGTCACAACAAGGGATCTTCATCGAGCATTTCATGAAATAGGTAAGAGGCTCATCCATTAGCTTTAATATTTATAATTCAAATGATTCCAACTTAGGGAAAGAGTTAGTTCAATTGTGTTGCTTGTTTCTAGTTTCTAACGAAGATCTAGGGAGATCTCTCTTGTCCACAAGAGGGATTTGTCTGGTGTAAAAAATTGGTAACCATACTAGGGAATGTCTCTATTCTCTTCCTTTTCCTTAGCTTTGCTTTACGATCCTTCATCTTTATCTTAACTTGAATCTTTATGAACTAATGGCCTTTCAAAACTGTGTGGTTGATTTCTTAATTTTTTAATTTTTCTTGGGTTTATGGTATTTGTGTTGTTTTCATTTGCCAACAGAATGCGATTCTGCACTGGTTTTTCCTTAGAAATCGGGTGCATGCACTCTGGTTTGTATTGCTAACCTGTGGAGGCATAAAGATTTTTTGAAAATTTGGCTTTTGATTCAACCCAGACCTAAGTTTGATTTTACAATGTTTATGAATATAGCAATAGATCACTTGACATCATGATGTATGGTCTTTATGACTCTAGCAGTCATCCACCCTTCGATTTTAATATACTTATAAGCATTAATTGATCACCCTTTGGTGTTTTTAAATTATATATAACCATTAAATGATTTCCCTTTGTGATGTTCAAATTATTTATAACCATTTTGTTTTTCTCGTTAAGACTATGCTATTCTATTATATACATAAACAGGAAAACAGTTACAGTCATGGGGTCATACTGCCAAAGGCCATGGATGGCACTTTGGACTGAAAGTAATCAGAAAAAGTAGCCCACGCAGGGGGACCGCCACTGAGACAAATCACCCGCGCAGGGGTACCGTCACTGAGACAAATCACCCACGCAGGGGCGTTAAACCACTGAGGTGTTGTAAGAGCAAAAATTGACATCCCACGCAGGGGCTCAAAAAAGAAAAAAGAGACCTTTATTAGGATCCCTCGCAAGGGCATTGAAAAAAATTGAACAAGATTTCTTTCGAACCAAATAGAAACATCAAAAACATACAGTAAGCCATTGCAGCAAACATAGAAAATCATGGGAGAACTTGAGCAGCGTCTGAATAGGTGATGCTGAGCGAACGGACGATTATTCGTCCGGCTCCTCCTCGATGATCCTGCGCCAACCACATCCTTCCGGGAGAGAGTCCCATGCTGTCTGGTCCCTCGCTGAAGAAGGCGCTGCCTGAGTCGGAGGTGGAATGACAGCATGCTCTGGGCCAACCTCTATCGAACCCTCAACATCCCTAGAGCTTCGTGCCTGGTGCATATTCGTGTTGGGTTGTTCCTCGCCCTCATCCTTCGGTTCTTCAAGGAAAAGGACCGAGACATGGGTGTTGATGCGAGAATTTCCCTGGGAACTGTTGAAGGAGAAGACGACAGTGCCAAACGTAGGTAGTGGAGCCGAGTCCGAATCTGGACTGCTGGAGTCCACGAAATGGCTCGATTGGATGGGATGGGCTTCTGCAACTTGATGGCAGAGACATCGACAGTAGCGGGATTGGGGAGTTGCCACTGAGGGACAAGAAGACCCGCCTCTGCTAGATCCTCGACGGCTGAGAAGGCGCTGTCAAGGCCTAACCATATTTCCACAGATAGCAGGGGGAAGAAACAGAGCAGGATAGGAGGAATTGGGGAGATTGAAACGCCCTTCACCCTCCCTTGCAGACCTGAAGCCGCAGTCAATTGACAGAGGGGCGACGTGAGCACTAGCTCTGTGAACCATCGACCAGGCAGATGCGCACTTCCTAAACCATAAACCCAATTCCGGATTCTGAGCTCGACCCAACACATTACATTCCACCCCCTCACCATTCTTATGCTCCTCCGCTGATCCTCGAACTCTGCATGCCATAACTGCACTCTGAATTCGCACTCGAACCCTGGACAGTGCAATGAATTGTCGTCGTTGATCGCACCTGAACCCACGCTTAAGATCCATGGCGGCGGATCGCAGTTAATGCTTGTCTTAGGCTTGGGGCCGCACATGGTTTCCATGTGGCGCCTCGTTTTCAACCGTCATGTCACTCGCATCCGGGGAAATTATTTATAACCATTAAATATATATGATTGATTTTATTCGATCTGCCAATTTCATTTTGAAATTAGTTTCATTTTGAAATTATTTTATTAGTTAATGCTTTTAAATTGGTTTAATTAACCCAAATTTTGATTGAAATCATATTATTATCTACATTTATTAATCAATGGATTATTAAACAGGTTTACTAATTGACGAGTTAATTAATTAAAATTTTAGCTTTAGTATATCCCTTAAATTTCATTATTGAATTTTATACTTAATATATTTGTTTCCTTCTTGATAGCTAGGTATTTAGTTAGTACTTTTAATAATTAATTAAATTATCCTGTACTTGGACATTTGTTATAGCCAATTAGTATATATATTAGTTCCATGCATGTGATATATGCATATGTAGGTATTATATGCATGTTAATAATCATATTCCTCCTATAATTCAAGGTGGATTGTTACACAAACTGTGATTTGAATGTATCAATTTATGCCTAACTTATATAAAGGTGCGACAACATATACAATGTCAAACATGTTAGCTTGTAGCTGATAACTGAAGTGTATTTCTAAGTGAAATATAGTATATGAGCAAGCATATCTTATTATGATTTTATTACGCTATAGAATGTCATGGGACTAAGCAGGTGGCTTCTTTGGCATCCTTGTTTGATCTATTGTACTTCATATGACTCTTCACCTATTGGAGTTTAGTAGAATCTCTCGATGTATCTATGTTTTTTTTTCTCTAGATAATTGTATGTGTTTTATAGATAGACAGTGATGAAGTATTATGTTGATATATTAGAATAGTAACCACTTGTAGTTTCAATGCATGCATATTGAGTGAGAGTTAGGCATTGTATTGCAATTGGATTGCAGAAATGGTTTTTGATATTATTTTTTCTTGAGCCATTAGTAAACCTACCAATGTTCGAAACCCTTTCCCACCATCATAGCATCATGTACAGAGGGGTAGTGTGGAGGACGCATAATGAAAACTTCCTCTACACTCTACACTTCCTTGATGACCTGTTGATCCACTGTGATTTTAAGGTAAGGAAATATGACTCAATACCACTTTGGGTGTCACCTTGTATAAACTCGATCCACTTTGTACATAGGTGTACCACTGACAATGGTATTTGAGACTTGTTTCTATGAAGGTGTGGAGAAAGGTGCTTTCATTATGTGGAGGAAGAGTCCTATGCACTCCACGTAATGTAGTCATTATTCACTTTATATGGACCTTGTCTCCACAGTTAACTTTCCTATCAGTCAATCACCCTCCTCATTATATTCCTCTTGGAATTAATAACATTTTGTTGCAATACATATAGTATTATTATAACTTGTGATTTTCTAGAAAATATCAAATGTGCTCCTTCAGAATCCTCATTATAGTCCTCTTGGAATCAATAACATTTTTTCATAATACATCTAGTATTATTATAATTTGTGATTTTCCAAAAAATGTAAAATGTTCTCCTTCGCTCGTTTGGCCAAGTTTTTTTGTATCTCATGGATTCTCATAAAAAGTATAATTTAGTAAAGTTTATGATGTCATTAACTTCGCATAGCTATATAGATTTTGAACAAGTAAACCATGACATCAACCTTTAGTTTTAAAAAACACACACATGAGCCCAAGTTGTAATAATGGTAATGCAAATTAATTAAAATAGTGGTGGCAACATAAATCATGTACAGTCCATCTCTCTCAATTACAACATCAAAAAATCATATAAATTATTTGTTTATTATGTGAAGTTGTAACCAAAAAATTTGGCTATCGAAATCAAACATTGGATTCATAGTCCAATGTCATTTCATGCTATCAAAATAATTATGAATGAACTGAGATGGATGGGCCAAATTGTTAAGCCATAGTGCAACGTAAAAGTTGCCTACATCATCTCGTTGTCACCGAGTTCATCACTGATATGCTTGTGGATGAAACCATTCCAAAACCCTCCCCGATAAAAGCTATTTTGGTCTTATTTGAATAATTTAATTGCATAATTGAGAGACCCAACAATAAATACCAAAAATAAGAATATATTATTTTATCTTTCTCCCCAACAAAGTCGTCAAGTGTGGTGTGCGAAAGTAAAGAAAAATGGTCCTCAAAGCTCATTCACACCTAGAATTCTTAGATCATAACTCATCATTATAACTCATTGCACCTTTTAGCACAATTTAAAAAAAATATATATAAACATCTAATCCAAGTCAATATGTCTGATATTCACTCTCGTTTAAAGATCATGGTGCAAAGTGATCACACTTTTTCATACAATTCAAGTTACAGTGACGATGAGTGCGAAAAAGTGCAGAGAAGCACCTCTGCAACTCCAAACAAGAAATGGGATCTTCTCCCCATCATGAACAACAATATATTTCCATTCATATTTTAGATGGCTTATCGAATTCAAACAATAAGTAGGAATAATATCACAATATTTTTTCCTTTAACAATTCAATGAGAGAGCATCGTAAGGGTGCCAAATGCAATGTTCCTTGTTCAAAAAAATTGTGATTTACCAAATTTGTCGAAGGTTGATGAATTCATATGGAAATGTGCAGGTGCAGAGGAAACACAATGAAAGCTTTCTGTGCACCTCTGCATTTCTCACAATGGATCTAGATTTTTTATTGTAATTTTAATTATGCTTTGCCATCATTATTTACCATCACTTGCACTTTCATACTCCACACAATGAAAAATTCCTTTGTATATTTTTTCACCACCCCCAACCCCCCCCCCCAACACACGCACACTCTTAGTTACGTAAGTGACCTACAACAAAAACAGTTCTGGCATCATTAGGTAGAGCACTAGCAGTGTGAGGCATAATAATGTTAGTATCAAAGCACTCACTAATGGATTGGTAAGTCACAAAAATCACCTTTTTTTGTTTTAAAAATATTTGTTAGGAACTAACTAATACCAAAAATAAAACACCCTCCACAAGGGGAATTATGTCACATCAAGGCTTTCTCATCCAATGGAAAATTAGAAATAATATTTTTATAAATTAGAAAATCATTTTTGAATTTATGAAAAAATTGGAATATTCAACATTTTCTAGAAAACTTTGGTTAAAGTTACAAAAGCTCAAAAAAATAATTGAAATTCAACAAACACATCAAGGCTCACTCATCCAATGGAAAACTAGAAATAATATTTTTATAAATTAGAAAATTATTTTTGAATTTATGCAAAAACAAGAATATTCAACATTTTCTAGAAAACTTTGGTTAAAGTTACAAAAGCTCAAAAAAATAATTGAAATTCAACGGAATTTGACAATGAGGTGAGTGTTATAGTCCCTGGTGAGGCATGCACTAATAATCAAATACATTTTATTAAGAAATGAATAATATCCATCCTATTGTGATATTAATTTTAATATAAATTAATTTAATATAATATTTGAAAATATGTATAAAAAATAAGTAATTTCATCATATATTTATGTATTATTATTATTTTTATGCAATTTGACTGAGTTAAAATGTTTACATAACCTTACATTACAACATTTCTTCCATAGGATGGCACGCCTCTCAACACAATTAAAGTTAAATTATACATTAAATTCAAGCATGATCATATTTTAACTATTTAATTATGTTAAGAAAATGTGCATATCCTATACTTTCTAAAGTTGAATCCATAATTGCTCACAAGGCATAGATGTTGTAAGGAATTTTGTTAAAGTCACTCCATGGTGAAAAGGTCAATGGTTCGAAACTGTGTGGGAAAAATGCACCCATGCTAAGGGTTTGTGTGGCCAACGCCGATTGCAATCCTTAAGTGATTCTAACTACTTAGATTCCCTTAATCATGGTTACTCAAGCCACAGGATATGCATGTCAATCATCTCAAGACTCACATTACGTGATAAAAAATTTACAAAAAAGAAAATGAATTTAGACATAATAAAAAACACATATCCTTAACAATTAAAACTAAATATACATATAAATTAGCCTAGACCCATTTTAAATTGAGATGAAGCATTGAGAGGGGTCAAATATCTGGAGGCCTAAAACATTCCTCAATTTTTTCACTCAAAAAAATATTTGCATCTCCAGAGATTTGATCTCTAGAGTTAAGATGGATCTAGGCTGGTTATATATATTTTGGTTTAATCCCTAAAAATATTAAGATGGATCTAGGTTTCTTATATATATTTAGGCTTAATGGGTAAAAATATTTAATTTTTATTAATTATAAATTTCAATTTAGGTTTAAAAGGTAATAATATTTGTTTTTTATCCATTTATATATTCAAATTTAGGTTTAATAGGTAAGAATATTTGTTTTTTTATTAATTGTACATTCAAATTTAGAGAGTATAGAATATGCAAATTTTTTAACACTAGCCTACATTCAACTTAACTCTTAATAAAGATTCAAGTTTTCTACTCAAAATGAGGTTTGCACCTCTACAGAGTTGATCCCTCTAGCTACTTATAAATTTGGAGTTAAGATGGTTGTAGACTAATTCCATTGAGAGGTGTTTTACAACCTAGTATGAGGGAGATCAGGTCATGTAATGTTACATTTAAAAAATAATAAAATAATACTTACAATAACAAATTAGAAAAAGAAAAAAAGTAATAACTCAATGTCACTCACAAATACTTCAATTCTCACCTTAATTTACATCCACTTTATATAGATATAAATTAATTGAAAGTAAAAACGAAAAAAATATAATTTACTTTATAATATTAAAGAGATATGTAATTCTTTCACTATTTAATATGGAGTTTACAAATGCCATGTAAAAACAATATAATTGATATTACATGATATACAATCCATTTTATGTTTAGTTTGCATGTAATAGTTAAAATAAAAATATACTAATAACAAAAAAAGATAAATAAAATATTTTAATGTTCATATTAGATAACATAGTCATATGTATAATTTATTCCAAACTAATATAGAACATTTATAAAATATTTGTGGTTATTAATTGGTTTAATAAAAATTATGTATGTCACATGCACACACTGAGGCCCATCCTTGAGGAAGTTTTAATGATAAAAAATAATTTTAATCACATCATATCACATGTCAACATAATTATAGGGAGAGAAACACAATATCTGATGAGCTTTCCAAGACAGACATGCAACCAGCTTGGGGCAGATGACAGATCAAAGAGTAGGTTGAACATTATGAGTATTACCGCAAACCATTTATAGATGAACATTATGAGTATTACCGCAAACCATTTATAGATGGTATCCAGAATGATGGAACTCATTGAACGTTATGAGTATTAACACATACCATTTATAGATGGTATCCAGAATGATGGAGCTCAAGAGTAACTTTGCAGCATATTTCTTTTATGATGTTATATTTGATCCATTTTTATTATTTTTATGTACCAATTATGGTAGCTACAAGAATCATTTTTGTCTCTATATATTTGGTTGTTTAAAAAGCCCTAAAATTCAACAGCTTTGATGTTTTTGGTATTATGCTATGATTAGATCATATATTTTTAGGCCCGGACTTCTAGTGTGATGATTGATGTGCTAGTTCTTTTGATATGTTTTTTTAGCATCTTCAACATGTACTTTTAATCTTCATAATGGAAATTATGATTTTTACTTGGGAAAAAAACCATTTAAAAAGATTAATAATTATTGAATTATGGATTTCAGAGATCTGTGGCTTGAATCTTTTGAATCATTGACATGAGAATCCACAGTTTTAACATTTTTGTACCAACGTTTCAAATCCCAAATGGGATCCATCATGAGGATATGAGAATGATGATGACAGAAGAGCAGCAAAGAAATAATAAATAGTGATGAGGATAAAACTTTTAGAATAACGAACTGTAGCTTAAATAATTTTTAATTAATTTTAATTTTAAATAATTTAATATTAATTTTTTTTAATATTATTATTCTATATATAATATTAATTTGTTTTAATATTAATTTTGTTTTAATATAAAGTATTAATTTGTTTTAATATTAATTTGTTTTATTAAAATTAATATTAATTTTGTTTTAATATAAAGTATTAATTTGTTTTAATATTAATTTGTTTCATTAATTTGTTTTATTAATTTGTTATCATATTAATTTGTTTTAATAATTTTATACCTAGATCTGAGATTAATATTAATTCTAAAATGAAATTAATTTTGTACCTAGGGAAATATTAATTCTAATATATTAAAATGTTTTATTAATATTCTATATATAATATTAATTTGTTATAATATTAATTTTAATATATAGAATTAATTTGACTTAATATTAATTTGATTTATTAATTTGTTTTAAAAAAAAAATTAATATATTAATTTTTATTAATATTCTATATATAAAATTAATTTGTTTTAATATTAATTTTGTTTTAATATAAAGTATTAATTTGTTTTAATATTAATTTGTTTCATTAATTTGTTTTATTAATTTGTTATGATATTAATTTGTTTTATTAATTTTATACCTAGGTCTAAATGAAATTAATATTAATTCTAAAAAGAAATTAATTTTGTACCCAGGGAAATATTAATTAATATATATTAATATGTTTTATTAATATTCTATATATAATATTAATTTGTTTTAAAATTAATTTTAATAAATAGAATTAATTTGATTCAATATTAATTTGTTTTATTAGTTTTTTATAATATTAATTATTAATTTTATACCTAGATCTAAATGAAATAATATTAATATTAAAATGAATTAATATTTATTTCATTTTAATATTTGTTTTAAAATGAAATAAATATTAATTTTAAAATTTATTTCATTTTAGAATTAATATTAATTTCATTTAGATCTAGGTATAAAATTATTAAAACAAATTAATATCATAACAAATTAATAAAACAAATTAATACTTTATATTAAAACAAAATTAATATTAAAAAAAATTAATATTATATATAGAATATTAATATTAAAACAAATTAATATTAAAACAAATTAATATTAAAACAAATTAATGAAACAAATTAATATTAAATTATTTAAAATTAAAATTAATTAAAAATTATTTCAGCCGACAGTTTGTTATTCTAAAGGTTTGGTACAAAAATGTTAAAACTGTGGATTCTCCGGTCAATGATTCAAAAAATTATTGAATTATTGAATAAGTCTTTTGTGATCCATAAGCAAGTGTGGTTCATTAGGACAAGATGAAGAAACAGATCATGGAATTGAGTTAAATAGAGAGACTAACCATTCAAACGGCTAAAAAGAAACAACTATATTTAACCAACAGAAATGGTTCCATTTGACTGGACCAGAAAAGGATACATTTAAATGAACAAAGAATTAGAGATAAATAATTATTAATTGATAAATTAATTAGTTGATTAGTTAAATCATTAATAAGATATATAAAATTATTAATATATTAAGGTAACTAACTAGTTATAAGTTTTATTAAATAAGAACTAATAGACCAAACATAAATATTATAATTCATTTTATTATATATTTATGAATTAATTTATTTATAAAACTTAAATAAATGTATTTATAACTAAAATAAATAAAGTATGAATAAATAAGAACTAGGATACTAAAAATACTATAATTTTTATATAAGTATGTATATTATTTAACCCCTTTTATATAATTAACTAAACAAATATGCTAATAAATACCCAAATACCTTCTTTACTATGTCTTTATCAAAATTTATTATAATTACTATGTCTTCTCTTTTTATCTATTAAATTTTAAACTTAAATTAATTCTACCACAGGATTTAATATTATTATTATAACATTATTATCATTATATATATAGAATTAAGAATAACAAAAAAGGAAAAAAGACCATTAAAATAGAAAAGAAAACAATGAGGAAACCAAAATAATTCAAGAGACGAGGAGATGAAATCAAAACCAAAAGAAAGAAAAACAGGGGGTCTTAAAAAGAAAGGGCAGGAATCCAACAACTGTTGACTTTCCATCCATCATCTCTGTTGAGATTACTTGGCCTCCTTTCAATTTCAATGGCCTCCCTAAACTTCGAGTGATGAAAAGGAGCAATCCTAGCAATGACCCGAGCCTCCTCAATGAAAATATGATGCTTGGTCTTTTTTGCATGTTTTTCCACGATTGAAGACTCGGTTCTCATATGTTTGATATCTGTTGCATGTTCATGAATCCTTTGATTGATAGAGCACCCAATTTCATCAATGTAGGGGGTCCCACAAGAACAAGGAATAACATAAACACCTTTCATATCCTTGGGGTCAATAGGCTCTTTTATAGACCTTAAGGAGCTCTAAATGGTGTTAAGGGGTCTAAAGGTCGATGGAACATTGTGCTTCCTTAGGATCCTTGCAATCTTGTCAATGGTCCCATGGATGAAAGGTAGATGCACCTGTGAGACACAATCCATAGGGTCCTTCTTAACCTTTGGACCTCTCCTTGCTTTTAGGAAATCTTTAAGGCCTTGGTGCCTACTATATTCATTATTAACAAAACCATTAAGGAGATGGGCTTTCTCATTATAAAGGTGGTTTTCAGCAGAGATTCTCAATGCACAAGTAGCTAGCGTGTTGAGGACACCCAAATTCTGAACTGGGAAATGATGAGACTTGGCATGAAGATACTATAAATAAATTCTATCAAGAGAGAATTTTTATTCCATTAATATGTTCTTTAAGAATATTTGTAATTCATTCATTTTTTAATATGGAATTTAGATATAACATTTTAAATGTTAATAACAATAATTATATATATAACTTTTTAAAAAATATTTATAATAAAATTAAGAATTTTGAGGATATATGTTTTCTACTTCCAAATATGATTAAGACATGTATTAACATTTTAATGAATGATGTGAATCATAAATAAAATATTTCAATCTCAATTATGTATATACTATATAAAACAAAAGAAATATATATATATATATATATATATATATATATATATATAATACGAAGATTTGTAATTCCTTATTTTTTAATATAGAGTTTACATATATATATATATATGGGGAAAACAAATAAGCATGTAACATTTAAAAAGTATTTATAACAAAAATAATATTATATATGTATATACTATACAATACAAAACAAAATAAACATATATATTTTATTAGGTAAAAAAAATTTATATATATATATATATATATATATAAAAGAAGAGTTCTTATTTCATTATTAGTTTTTTTTTTTTTTAATTCATTGACTCTTTACTCATTTGACATGTAACAGAGAGAGAGAGAGAGAGAGAGAGAGAGAGTATATATATATATAAGAGGAAGAGTTCTTATTTCATTAATAGTTTTTTTTTTTTTAATCCATTGACTCTTTACTCATTTGACATGTAACATACATACATACACACACACACATAGATATATATCTATATATATATATATATATATAGAGAGAGAGAGAGAGAGAGAGAGAGAGAGAGAGAGAGAGATCATTTTCTATTAAATAGGATTTTTTTGGTCTATAATTCATTAATTTTTCATTCATATGACATGTATATGCTTTCTTTTTTTTAAATATGATTGGACATCCATTAACATTTTAATATGTAGAATGTGAATCATAAATAAAATATTTCAATGTTAACTATGCATATATTATATAAAACAAAAATATATGTGTGTGTGTGTGAGAGAGAGAGAGAGAGATAATATAGATTTTATATATAAAGGGATAGAATTATTATGCTATTAATAGTTTTCTAGGGAGATTTGTAATTAATTCATTTTTAATATGAAGTTTCCATATAACATTTTAAATATTAATAACAAAAATAATATATATAGATAGATATGTAAAATTTTTAAAAATATTTTTCTTAATAAGAGGAATGTTTTTCTTAATAAGTGTGCCAAGCATAACACTAGTTTTTCTCTCCCTTTGCTATAGTTTATAAATAATTTTCTTGCCTCACATCATTCTTAACTATACTTATTCTATAGTGTTTTTCTTTGAACGGTGATGGTATGAGGAGATCGAAAGTGGTGGGGAGGAGAAATCTTTATCTACCTGCTCCTTTTCCTTTGTCATCCTCTACATTAGATGTCGGGGTTGCAAGTTCTCATCTTCTAGCAAGTTGGGATGTTCTCTTCTTTCTAAGGAAAGTGGAATTGTGTTTTTTATAATCTTAAGTCTTGGACTTTTTAAGGGGGTCAATGTTCTTTGTCTTATTTCTACACAACATTGTAATAAGTTTAGTGTTTGAACTAGTTGTGGTCCTTCCTGCTTTGGCACTTCAAGGGATTGACTCTCTAGGTATCTCCTTTAGTTGTCTTGTTCTCGTTTGTGTAGTATAGTATCCGAGAAGTTTCTCAATATGGTTTTTAGAGAATTTCCATCTCTCGTTGGGTAATAGAGCAATTGGTGATTTTAATATGTAATGTTTTAGACTTTGTCCCTTCTGGTCTCGTAATGTGTTTTATGGTCCACATTGGTTTCTAATTTCTTGTTCTGGTCCACAAAAGCATTGGTAAGAAGTGTGTCTTTCCACTCACTCCATATTTACTATCTATGGACTTCAGTTGTGATGCGTTGATGATAATATGTCACTGATTTTCTCTCGATCTAAAAACCTCAGTTTCTACTATCATCATCATTGTTGGTTTAAAATTGGTTGTTGTTCTCTCATCGAAGTAGTTGGTGATTTTCAAATACCTCTTTTGAAAGTACCTTTCCAACTTGTGAATATAGACCGTATTGTCATGTTCGTCATTATAGTGGTCAAGTTCATGTGGTTTCTTTGCTCCCTTTTGTCACAATGCCTCCTCGACAGAGAATGGAAAGTCGATGAGGGGGCACAATTAGTTAAATTTCTCATCGAAAATTATTTGAATGGAATTCAATAGCATCTTATTTCGACTTGGTCCTGTAAGAACTATGAATAATTTAAACAACTATTCCCTATGAACAGAATATGAAATAACAGAATATTACAACCATTGTTGTCAGACCAGGAGTAACTCGAGAGTAGGCAAAAAACTGATTCATATATTTTATTAGGTAGCTATTGTTATATACATGAATGTGACTGATCAATTCATCTTCTTGATGATTGTTCACATTCCACATTCACCCAATCGCAGAGGATTAGGTGTCAACATTCCCCCCCTTAATCTAAAGGGATGTTGGTGAGTTCAAGCATCGTTCTGAATCTTTCAAGCTTTTCTCTTCCAAGCGTTTTGGTGAAGATGTCTGCAATTTTCTCATTTGTGGAACAATGACGAAGATGGATTGTTTTAGCCTCAACATGATTTCGGATCAGATGATATTTAGTATTGATGTGCTTTGTACGATCATGGAACTTTGGGTTCTTGGCCGACTTTATTGCAGAGGTGTTGTCAATCATGAGTGGAGTTGATTGTACTTGTTTTACCTACAAATCTTCAAGAATTTTCCTGAGCCACACAATTTCTTTCGTTGCTTCAGTTGCTGCCACGTATTCTTCTTCTGTTGTGGAATCTGCTGGAACTGATTGTTTGCGTGATCTCCAAGAGACATATCCTGATCCAAGACTCATAGCATATCCTGAAGTAGATACTCCAATTTCTTTGTCTCCATCGAAGTTTGAATCAGAGTATCCAATCAAGCTGAATTCGTCCACTTGTGTATACTTGATTCCAAGGTCTTGAGTTCCCTTCAACTACCTTAGAACTCTTTTTGCAGCAGACCAATGTCCCTCACAAGGCTTTTGCATAAACCTGGAGAGGATTCCAACAGCAAATGAAATGTCTGGTCTGGTAGTAGTGAGGTAGATGAGACTTCCTATAAGTTGTCTATACTTTGTTGCATCCTCAAATTCCTTTCCTTCAATAGATGTGAGTTTTAAGTTTTGTTCCATTGGAGTAGAAAGAGGATTGCACTCTATCATGCCAAATCTGTTTAAAAAATCTCCAATGTATTTATTTTGAGAAAGAAATATGGATTTTGGATGTTGGGTTACTTCAATGCCAAGATAGTAATGAACATAACCCAAATCAGTCATTTCAAAACTTTTTCCTAATTCTTTCTTTATGGATGCAATATAGCTTTCATTGTTGCCTATCATTAGAAGATCATCTACATATACCACAAGATATGCAATTGTTTTGCCAACTTTCTTGACAAATAAAGTTGCATCATCAAGATCAAAATGATTGAAGTTGAGTTTCAGAAGATGCTCAATTAATTTTTCATACTAGGCTCGCAGTGCTTGTTTGAGGCCATACAAGGACTTCACAAGTTTGCATACTTTTTGTTCATGTCCTTTCACAGCAAATCCTTCAGGCTGGGACATAAAAACATTCTCTTTTAGGTCTCCATTCAAGAATGCAGTCTTTACGTCCATTTGATGGACTTTCCAACCGTTCTGAGCTGCTAGTGCAAAGAGTGTCCGGATGGTGGCCCATTTTGCTGTGGGGGCAAAAGTTTCCTCATAATCGACCCCTTCCTTCTATGCAAAACCTTTTTCCACAAGCCTAGCTTTGTGCTTGTCAAGTGAGCCATTAGCTTTGTACTTGTTCTTGTAGACCCACTTGCAGCCAATTCGTTTGGTTCCAAATGGAGGGTCAACTAGCTTCCAAGTGCCATTCTTTATGAGGGCATCATACTCCTTTTTCATCGCTTCTTTCCATTCATCATGAGAACCAGCTCCTTTGAAGGAAGTTGGTTCAAAATCTGTAGACAAGTTCAATTCACAATCATAAGTAACATCCATATCAACAGGTGAATTAGAGTCATCTACATCACCTCCATTTTGTCGGTTTGAATTTCTCGTTCCTGTTTTTCCAATTTCATCAGGATGAACACTTTCAAGTGTCTTTGTCAGCCACTTTGGGGGACCTTTCTCAGATGGTCCAGGTTTCTCTGTTGATTGAGTTGGGACTGAATCAAGATTGAGTCTCCCAATTCTATCAATTACATCACTTAAATCATCATCCTTTGTTGGAGTTTCATGCAGGGGAGATTGTTCTTCAGAAGAAGATTCCACATGTTTTTCTAGTATAGGAATCCCCCCTTCAAGATGTGGAATCTGATTATCAAATTCTTGAAATGATTACGTTTTTGCGATCGATCCAAGCGATCAAGTTGTCGCTCAACAACATTGTGAGATTTGGATGATTCAAGAAAAATGACATCTCTAGATACAACAAACTTTTTATTTACTTCATCATAGAGGCGGTATGCTTTAGATGTGTTTGAATACCCCGGGAAGATACACTTACGACTTCTAGCACAAAGTTTGTTTCTATGTACCTTTGGTATCAAAGCATAACAGGTGGAACCAAAGATCCTGAGATGTTTTACCGAAGGAACATGTCCATGTCATAATTCATAAGAAGTCTTGTTTCTTATAGCATTAGATGGACATCTATTCTTTATATATGCAGCACATAGAACAACATCAGCCCAAAAAATTATCTTTACATTTTTGGAGAAAAGCATGGATCGTACCATATTCAAAATTGTTCTATTCATTCTTTCTGCTACACCATTCTGTTGGGGATTATAAGGTACAATTGTTTGATGTTTAATCCCATGTTGGCTAAGATAGTGTTCAAATTCATTTGATGTATATTCTTTTCGATTATCAGTGCGAATAGACCCAATATGAGATTGTGCATCATTTTCAATCCATTTATGAAAATTCTTGAATGTTTGAAAAGCATCATATTTGTTCTTCAATAAATAAACCCAACACATTCTGGTGTAATCATCAATAAATGTCATGATATATTTATTTCCATTTGCAGAAGGAACAGGCATTGGACCACATAAATCTGAATGAATGAGTTCAAGCTTCCTATGTTCTCTTGAATGTGAATCATGAAAAGACTATTTGCTATGCTTTCCTAGAATGCAAGCATCACATTGCTTATGTTTCCTAGGAATTGTAGGAAAACCAGCAACACCATTTTTCTTCAATAAGCAGAGACTGTCATAGTTTAAATGTCCAAATCTAGCATGCCATAATAAACTTGATGGAAGTGTACCTTCTTCATGATGAGAAATATATGAGAAATGTTATGCATGAGCAGAGGTTCCTTGCAGTTTGAGAAGCCTTTCTTCTTCTATTCCCCTCATGATAAGTGAGTGGTCAGATGCTTCTCTTACCTCAAGCTTGCCATCAAACATATGAATGGAGTGACCTTGCTGGCAGATGTGGACCGACAACAAGTTTCTCTTGAGCTGTGGGAGATATAGAACATGATCCAGAAGAAAGTCTGGAAGACCAGGCAGTTTAAGCCTGATTGTGCCAAGCCCTGATGGCTTGATTTTTGACTGATCTGCAAAGTATGCTGCTCCATCAACATTGTCAGTGAAATCTTCAAAAAAATCTTTCCTATGATTCATATGACAGGTTGCTCCTGAATCAAGCAACCAATCATTTTTCAAAGAAGCAAGTAAAGCATTAAACAAATCTTCATTTACTCCAATGTTACATTGTGCCTCAATATAGTGAGCGGATTCAGGTGCTTTACCTTTGTCTGTATCATCGGTTTTACCTTTCTGCTGGTTTCTTTTCTGCTCAATTTTGTCCCATGGTAGCTTGCATGTAGAAGCATCATGTGATCCATTTCATTTGCAGCGAATGCAATGCAGATCTGCTTTTTCTCCTTGAGAATGTCTGCCCCCCTACCTCTGAAGTATCTTCCTCTTCCTCTTTGTCCACCTCTTCCTCTTGTAGAATCTTGAGCAGGATGCTTTTCTTTATGAGCAAGGCAAACAGTCTCTTCAGAAGATTCAGGGACTATCTTCTTTCCAAAGGCTTTCTCTCTTTCAGCAAACTTTTTCACAAGAGAGTCAAAGGTTATATCTTTAATATTTCCATTTGCTTGTAAAGACTCAAGATAATTGGAGTAAGTAGGATAGAGTGCCTTGAGAAAAATCCAGCTCAACCTTAGTGGATTTGATATCATGCATTATGGATTTAACTTCAGATGCAAGAGCAAGAGGATCATTATTTTTCAATTCAAGAGTGAAGAATTTAATCATGAGCTGAACAACTTCAAGTGCAAAATGTGAGTCATAGAGTTCTTTGAGCTTTTGTAAAGCTTCAAAGGCAGTTGAATATGATGAAATATGGCGACTTACTTCTTCATTTACAGATGCTGCGATTAATGCATATGCTTTGTTGTTCTTGCTATCCCAAATGACGAGCTCTTTGTCTGATGTAGGCTATACTGGGTCATTGTTTCCTTCTCCGACACACACTCCCTTCCACAACTAATTGAAGATGAGGGTGTGTTTTATCATCCGGGACCATTCAGGATAGTTCTCCTTGCGAGTGAGAACTATCCCTACCATAGAGATGATTGAATGCATTCTATAAAAATCTTCTGCTGAAAAAAAATCCTTATGTCATAGCCTTATGTACTTTATTTTCTTCTAAAGTTTGATAGAAGCATCAACATTTCTTTGTACATATCACTTCAATATATCATGCAATACTACTATGTTGAAAAAACGCACAAGGGATCACTTCAATATATCACTTCAATATATATCAATATATCATGCAATACCACTTTGAAAGTAGCACAATATATCACTATATCATTTCAATGTATTAATATATCACTTTAATATATCATCCAATACTATTTTGAAAGCAGTGCAATATATAAACGCTTTAAAAATTTTGAATGATACTGCACAATACTCAAATGTTTTGAATGATACTGTACAATACTCAAACGTTTTAAACTCTCAGTCTTCACTGTTTCAGCAGATTGAGTCTCTTCCAAGTACAAAGACAGTGTACTCTATTCCACCATCAGTCAATTTGTGAAATTGTTGTAGCGGCTGCAAAACATGGAAAGCAACTTTCGTTGCACTCTGGCTGGGGATCGCATCTCCATGGATCAAGTTGCTCGGCTCAGTATTGCCAAAGCAGAGTAGCCCTCAATGGCCTCCAACGTCCAAACTGCTTCAAATGTTCAAAAACCCCACAAGATGTAACTTCTCAACTGAACTGTAATGCACAGACCTCAATCAAGGTCCACCTGCATCTAATGGTATTAAGCAACCAACGACCTGGAATCACATATGATTGAATTGGGTACGGGCCTGAAGAGCTAATCAACAATCCCAAAAGCTTCAAATTACTGAAAAACTGAATATTATGACTGAAAGGGCAGGGATTTATGTTTCTATAATGACGAAGACACAAAGCGAGATTGAAGGCACAGGATATTGAAGAGGTAAATTGTCTGATGATGAAAAATGGATGTCGTAGCGAGTGGAGTATATATTGGGATTTCAATCAACCGACTCGAAACACGGAATGTCAAACGCAATATTTTCTACTGCGCGTCTTATCGCTTCATTATCAAAAATGGCTGCCGCATCAGTTGCATGGGCGGTGGATCCAGCTATAAGAATTTAAATAAAATAAGAAACTGAACCACGAAGCCTCCGACTCTTTCTACTAAAGTATGAACGGGGGGCATTACTGGTAATAATGGTGTACCACTAACAGTATTAAACAGAGGATATTAGCGGTGGAGAGGCAGCGAAACCACGATGGAATCTTGAGCCTTTGTCAGCGGTGGAGAGGCAGCGAAAAGGGCTCATAACCGATGCGCAGAGAATCAATGAGACGTAGGACAATCAATGAGACGCGCAGGTATTCATGGGCAGAGAATCAATGAAACGCAAGACAGAGGCAGCGCTCAGGTATTCATGCGCAGAGAATCAATGAGAGGAGTTACGACTATTCTGGCTCTGATACCATGTCAGACCAAGAGTAACTCCAAACTAGGCAAAAAACTTTTCATATATTTCATTAGGTAGCTATTGTTATATACATGAATGTGACTGATCAACTCATCTTCTTGATGGCTCTTCACATTCCACATTCACCCAATCGCAGAGGATTAGGTGTCAACAATTGCAGAGACAGTAAAGACTTCTAAAATTAAACATTATGATCATGTGATAAAAATTCCTGAATTTTATAAATTTAACTAACAGAACCAATGAGAGTACTTACCTATAATCCTATGGTCGATGATGCCTCAAACTACTCCTGCTTCAGTTACCAAAAGACCGAAACCACTCAGCAAAACTGAGCAGGACCTCGCTATTCAGTCCAATAAACTTCTCAGTTGAAACAGACTGTTCCCCCGTTCCTAGAAACCTCAGAACAAGCAAGGCCTAACTATTCCTGATGATAAACAAACTCTCGGTGTATAAAAGTTCCTCCTCTCTTTTTCTCCCTTGCCTCCAACCGTCCCTTCCTTCTTATAAGTTTTCATTTACCGACATCCTCCATCACCGTGTCCAAAGTATGATACGTGTTGATTTTTTCACAAACAAAATCTAATTTTATTTTATTTGAATATCTTAATTTGAAATAATGTTTATTTCTTTATTTTAATGATTTGATTTTAATTTATTTACTTTATAATTTTTTTAATTTTATTAATTTTATTTAATTTCATAACTTTAATTTACTATAAGTGGGTCATTATAGGTCCATTGGACGTACGGAAGGAAATCTGACATCTTGAGTTGAGAGAGTTTGGTGATAAGCTTTACTTATCAGATTCCAAAGTGGGGGCCGCATATCTCAAAAGGATTCCTAATCTAGGGAAATTTAGGCAAAGGAGATTGCATTTCTTACACTCTCTTGTAATCCACCAACAAATGGACACACTCTTTAACTTGGTCCTACATGATAAGCACATGGATAGATGCAAAAAATTGCAGGTCAAGAAGATATGAAGAGAATGCTAAGGAAAGTTCATTTTTTCCTTGATGATATGGTTTAATGTCTACGAAGGGTGGAGAAATATGTCATTTTAGACTCGGAATCTAAGGAGCTCACTAGGCCTCATGTTTTAATCAATACACAAATGACTACTACTTCTCATCCATTTTCTGCATCTCCTCTTTCGCCAACGATCATATAAGACATAAGTGGATTTCTAGTGCTTGGTTTTGTCAACTTAATTAATATGTCATTCTAGAAATTGTTGTTACAGTTTTGTTGAAGGTCTACACTAGTATATCTCTCTTCTTATTGAATGCAATAGATGGTCGCAATGTGGTTGATATTGTACTATGTTGTACTTTATTCTGTCACAAATGATGGGTAGTGATCTTTTGATATCTCCAATGGCATACATATAGCTTTCTTTACAGGAACCGCTCTTCTGTTGGAATGATCTTGTAATTTTGTTATATAGTGTCCTTGCTCTGATCTCATGTCATAGTCTCTTCATTGCACTGGAGTTTCCCTAGTCCTTCATTATCATTTATTAGTTATAGGGTTTTTAACTCTAAATCATAGAGTATGGATGTAACTGATGTTAATATTAAGACTCTAGTTTTGATAACCAATATCTCTGCTTCTCTTACTATCCATATAAAAATATTTATATATTAATAAAACCTTTTTATACAGGCTTACCAAAAAAACTTATTAAATACTTAATATTTCGCAAAACAATATTTATTTAAACCATTTTTCTCTCTCAATTCACACACAAATGCTTTAATTCACCCACTAATGCTTCACTTCTTGAGAAAACCAAAATCTTCCACATTATCCAAAGCATCAAATAATTCATGGTTGGGAAAATATAAATGTATACACACAATCTAAATCAAGGACTACAAATTTTATTTAAAATGTAGCTGATGGCGAAGTTTTTTTTCCTAATACAGTTCAGTGCACTTCCGATTCCCAATAGTGATTTTTATAAATAAGTGAATACAATCCAACTAACTCCGATGCAGAGAATGACCTTTGTATTCAAATACCTAAATGTCTTCATAGAACTAATATCCAAACCCAACGTGCACATGCATATCGTGAACAATATAATTTGAGTCGTAGGTGGGCATAAATCCCCTTTCTAGTTCCCCGTTCAACGTTGATTTCATGCAACTACGTAGATGTTATCGGGAAAACTAGTGTCCATTCAGAGCTGCTAGTCCGACTAAGACGGGTAGCTATCTTAGAAACAAAAAAATTAAAGTTACTTGTGTTTTCCTTTATGAGAGACAGATGAGAGAGAAGGTGAGAATACCATCCTCAGTCTTTCACTTGGCTCCTTGCTTGTTTCCTCCCTCCTTTGACAGAGCCTCGCCACTCCTTCCTTACTTGCCCCACTTCAAAGAACACCTGTAGAGTCAAAGAAGCATAATACCATCAAAGAATAAAGATCTATAACCATAAACAATATAAGGTCAGATGTATATTAACCATACAAATGCATATATCAATACAAGATTAAGATTTATACAAGAATATGGAGGAAAATTCAAATAGCTTTATTGATAGAAGTAGTAGAAGAGAAGATTACAACCCATTGGTCTGACCCAGTGCCATCCTCCCAGCATGAAAGCCCTCTTCACCTCATGAAAATCTTAGATCACCCAACAATACAGTGTTGCACAGAGAAGCCAACAACACTTCCTTACAAAATACAAAAATCCAAACTTTGGATCTCTAGGATGAGGGATCCATATATAGATGTTTGTAGGTGGGTGAGTCAACTTCCGGGATTTTGATTAGTGTCCTCTCTCTAATATTTCTTGGTTCCACTTGGAGATTCATGATCTCTTACTCATCCCTGGGCGAATTCAGAGAGGCAAGTGTCAAATGGTCAGTTTCTAGAATATTCTCTGGGTTTCCACCTAGCCAACTGCCTCTGCCATTTGTCTGCTCTCGCTCATCGCACACTACAGAAGGGATTTTCAGTATGCATCGCACTTTTTGCATGTGGCAAGTGAGATGCATCGCACATTTAGCACTGAGCAATCTGTATGGTCCAGTTTTGACCAGTTCTAAGTATTTTTTCAGGGAGAACTTTGGGGAGATGATGTAATCAGCTGACCTTGCTCCTTTATGGTATGAAACAACACTTCTAGGGACTTAGAACCCCTTGGTTTATGGACATATGTGATTGGGGTTGCAGTGCCCAAATATGTCTATAACAGTTGCCCCCTAAATCATGAGGTCGTAAATCTTCAGATGTCGGGTGAAATGCTTTACCTTGAGGACCGAGGTTTTTCGAACTAGAAGGTGACCTGTAATAAGATACAATACAATACATTATCTTCATAATATTTTCATGATTTAGCTGAGGCGAGCATTCCCATGCTCAACTTTATAAATTGATTCTCATGTACATAGGACAGACAATCGTTTGTGTGGCAGACTGATGATTATGGTAGAGCCATCATCCTTTGGCTTGGATGATTATCTATGCAACAATGATGTACATTTGATGTTTTTATTTTCCTGAATATATCGTAGCCCGGATGGATGAAACTAGATCCGAGGTCTTCAAAACTCATTCAATCTTTACTCGAAGTACAAGCCGATCCATGTGAAAATATGTTCTAGCATCGAACATGGAAAGACATCACCTCATTACCAGCCAATGATGTACGTTGTTAAGAGGCACGAGAGGAATCACCGATAATGATAATGACCCTCAAGGTATTGCAGTACAATTCACGTGGTGTGAATACATGAGTTGATGTCGAACACCACACAAACGCTTTCGGTCGAAGGCCATTAATGTAAACCTGTCGGCGAAAGTGAGAAACTTTCCATTGAGGCATGCAAGCTTCAAAGTAATGAAAGGGTTGTTCCTAGGTCAACTTCTTGGATAATGAGTTGATGTCAACAAGAAGTGACCCATCGTAGGAGGGCATTAATGAATCCCACATATACAACACAGAATGGAGAAAATGATTTTGTGGAGGTGAAAACGATCTGATGATATAAGGTTCAGGGTGGCAGTCATGAATGAATGAAGTGTAAAGGTATTGTAGCGGATGAGACAAAAGCTCAGTCGGTGAATTCTTTGAGCAACTTATCTTGAACATATCGACGACACTCAAATGGATTGGTAGCGTTAACCCAAAAAAATGGATGGTACAGTGGACCAATGGTAATATGGCCGGTGAACGGAATAACACAACTCGACTCAAACATGGTGATGGAGCGAAAGTGTCATGTTCAAGAGCGACCTGCTACCAATAAAGTTTCTTCAAGTTTTCTTCCCAATTTTTCCCCAGTCATTTCTGACCAATACCTCTTTATTTTTTTCAAGTTTGAGGAGGATAACATATGCTTGTTCTATAATTTTCCCTTCGGGCAAACCTGTCGCTATGTTTTAACGAGCCTAGGGACATTGAAACTCGCTCTTATCTACATGGACAAGTTTGTTGCTATTGTTTTAACGAGTTTAACGACAAACATAAGTCGATTATTTTCATTTTTAAAGAGTTTGAAAAAGGACAGAAAGGAAACTCCTATATTCCTTTTTTGTAATGTAATCCCTTAAGTCTGAAAAAGTGTAAAATAATATGAAAGGGATGAATTTCTGATAGTTTTAACGAGCCGAACAAGACAAGCGCTCGATATTTTTGTGTAATGATCCCTCAGGTTCAAAAATATTAAAATCTAGAGGAGGGATAGAACTTTCAATCGCTTTAACGAGCTGGAGAGGCCAATTGCTCGACAATCTTTTCATATTTTACGAGTCAGATAAAAAGAGCTTAAATGAGACTCATTTTTTGAGGAATGAGTGATGTTTTCAGATAGTAGCTAGTTCCACGGAAGGTTTGGAACTTTTTCAATCACGGAAGTGTAAAGAAGGTGGCTAATAGGATCACTCGTCGCGGTTGTTCCTCAAAAGGGGTAAACAATCAAATGGAGGCGTATGATCGGCTAAAAAAGAGTGGGGGTGATGGTAATAGCATGACCAAGGCTCAAAAGCTAATAATAATGTGATCGCAATGGTTATTTACCAGAGATGGGCTCATTTTTTGATGAGCTTAAACTCTGGTGGAACATATGCTCATTGCTAGGTTTATTTTTTAACGAGCTTGAAATTCGCGTAAAACTGCTTGTGCCAGTCGTATAATAACTATGTCTCATCGATAAGTTCATTTTTTAGGGAGCTTGCCCCATTCGAAACTTTGGTCCAGAGCCTTTTGTATGCAAGCTAGGAACGACCAACTACTGTCCTAGGGGTTAAATAACTACTAAGGTTAGGTAGGATAACTTCTAGGTGGGAAACATCTCCTTTACTTTGCCGTTTCTGTTGGTCCCAGCAAAAGTGAATGGTTGATCAGACCAATCACCTAACTCAAGCAGTCGAAGTTAGTAAAAAATATGGGGTTAGAGTTACGCTGATCGCTATTCACTTACATGAAAAAGGTTTGCATGCCCCCAGGTATAACAAAGTAGAGTTTCCAGGTTACCACTCAATTTGCAGACAAAACACTTCCATGCCTTTGTTGGGAAAGGCCTACCTTCTCACGGAGGAATCTTACTCTAGTGTAATCCCATTTTTCCTAAATGGACAGGTGTATCAGACTAGTCAAATTCTTACACGGAAACCTACCTTATAACTGGGGTTTTCCTGCCAAAGCAGACTAGGGTGCATGCCTCCTGGGTTTCAATCACAATCACCAAATCACTCGCGCTCATGAGATGGATGGACTGGAGATTGATGAGACATTCCTTGCGCAAAAACACTAGGTAGGGATGGCACTTGACTATTAGATATGTCTGAACAGAGGAATGAAAGTTGGTCTACGAGCTCGACCACTCTGCCTTCATGCGGAAAACACATCACTCAAAAGAGTGAGGAAACACTAGCTCCCATGCTATAAATGTAGTCACGCCCAAGGAGTAGATTGTAATCTAAAGGTCCTTGGACTACCATTACGTTCAGGTAGACAGTTTTCCTTCTAAAAGTTATAGGCAAACCTGGAAGGATCCCTAATGGTCAACTAGTTTCTTTGTTGAAGCCTATCAGATTTCACATCTCAGGCAGAAGCAATGGCAAACCAAGCGCTTTCCAAGCAGTTGAGGAAAGGATACTCACAGAAGCCCCTTCATCTATGATACTACCAACCATGATGATTATGTAAGCTTGTACTATGATTCGGAATGGTACATTAGATGGTAGATGGGGTCTGCCTAGTAGATTCCAACCGCAGGAAACGACTAGATTGCTTGGAGGTGGGACCGAATAAATAGTCGGATAAATATCTGATGAACTTCCTTCCTGCGATAAAGGAACGTGTAGATTGACCCCATGTTCATCGGAGTCTGTGTTTATGAAAAGAATTTAAATGGTGTCGTTCTCATTCTCTTGGGTGATGGTATCATCTGAAGGCAGATCCTCTAAAGACAAGATTGGGTCGACTGCCGTCTCGACCTGTTGACTTTGGTCCAGGGTGGACTGAGATGGTTTATCTTCAAAGGTACATGCTTCGACTGACCACAAAGGTGTGTTAGTTGGATTTTCAACTAGTGATGGACTCGGCAAGAGTTTCTTGTATCCAGGAGGAAGCCATAGCGGTGAAGCAAGACAGTTATCCAAGACTCTCTTAGCTCCGTCTAGGAAGGGACAACAGTGGACAGCATAATCGCCTTCACATAGTCTACAAGGAATTTTAGATCTTCTTTTTTGTCCAGTGACTTCGTTTTCACTAGTTGACGGTGTAATTTCAACATGATCGCCATAGGTTGAGGACACCGGATTGTGTAAGCGGGGAGACCAGTCCCTTAAGATCCATGGGATGCAAGGACAATCTCGATGATAACGGTCCCCTTTGCAAATGACACATGGAGATTTAGGTTTGGATGGTGCAATGTGTGGATTTTCGCTAGACGATGCTTGGTTGCCCCCTTTCACCGTTGGCTTCTTCTTCTCCTTCTCCTTCTCTTTCTTCTTCTTCTTAGTTACTTGGTTTTTAGTTTTAGCAGCTTCACCAAGCGAAGAGGAAGAAGCAGAGGGAGAAACAAACAAAGTAGAATATTGGCGGGTAACTCTAGTATCATCCAGTTGCTGATTTGATTGCTCAGGAATCACGGTGCTTTGAACGACATAGGTCGAGAACAGCCATATTGGCAGGCTAATTATTGGTCCTGGAAGGGACAATGTGGCCATATGAGGTGCACCAACATCTCCCCAAGAGGAGAAAGGACTAGGATTTCCCCCAAGGAAAAATCCTTGGTTGGTGGACTCCATTTTCTGAACCTAAGATCAACGAGGGAACAGGGATGTTATTCCGATTAAAATAAATTTTATGACACTTTGACACAACTTGCTTTTTCAATTTTTAAGAGTCGAGAAAAAGATAAAGATGACTCTAGTCGCCTTCGATTTTTAATGAACCTGAAGTGACAAGTGCTCAGATGGACCTTTTCTTTTAAGGAGTCCGAAAAAGAATGAAAGAGACTACTCTGGAAATCTAGACAGAGGAATTACCAAACCAATTGAAAAACTGCAGAATACTTTTTAGGTACGGAAGCCAATATTCACGAATGTTGTGTTCAGTGCATTGCGATCGATAGGGCGACAGACATAGCTTACTAAGGATAAAGGATATAGCCTATTGTGGTCTCCCAATATATACTCGACGGTACATGGGAGCACAAGTCCGTACTGGCACTTATTGTCTCAAAGAGGAGGAATCGCCCAACCTACGATGAAAGCGATAGTTACTAGGCTTTACGATGCCATAATACGTCTCTAGCCTAGACTTCTAAATGTTGTGCGTTAGGTTCCAAAGCGTTTTTATGTTCATTGAATTTGTTTTACAGTTTATCTTTCTTAGGAAGTTTTCCTTTAAGGTTCAACGCGTGATGTAGATATACAATTCATAAATATGCAATCTAAGATGATAAACAATTGTTTACTCTTCTTTTTGCAATGAAAATCCTAGCTACTAAGGAAAGAGAAGCGAAATTCTTTAAACATAGAGCAGAGAGCACAGACTAGATGCACTGTCTTAAATCAAAATCAACAAGCAATCTAAATGCAAATGCACATGCATGTATTTGTTTTCCGCTTTCTTAATGTGTGAGTGACAAAAATAATGCTAAGTACAAATCTAAACTATCTTTTCTCTCAAAGCGATGGTACCGAAAATTTTCTCTTCAAAAGACAAGAGGAAGATGAAGACGACACTTTGCGATTTTAAATTAAAAAAATGAAAGGAAGACTAAGACGATACTTTGCGATTTCAAATTCAAAAAATGAAAGGAAGACTACTTTGCAATATCAAATTCAAAAAAAAAAGGAAGGCTAAGACGACACTTTGCGATTTCGAATTTAAAAAAAGAAAGGAAGTCTAAGATGACACTTTCAACTTCAATTTGAAAACTGCTTTCGACACTTGAAATACTATTAATTCAAATCAAATACAAGAGTAATAGTGTAATCGACCATCAAAAGAGTAGGATTCTTTTCTTTGACTGAAAATGACACTTGCGACACTTCCAAATCAAAAGACAACAATTCGATTAAGCTACGTTTTGTAAAGGAGAACTGTAAATGGCAAAAAATACACAGAAAACATTCACAATTCTTTGTATAGTGAAGGCTAAATAATGCAAAGGAAGGGAGTTTCAACAATGGTATACTGATTACAGACAAAAAAACTCCTGAATAAAGCTGAAGACAATGAAGAGAAAACCAAAATCTGGAGGCAGAAACAGTCTTATTTGATCATCGTACCTGTAACACAGGGAAACATGGATGCATCTCACCAACTGCACACGAGAGGTGTGATGCATCTAGACTGTCAAAAGGAGACAGTGCGATGGTCTAAGGACGGGATTTTAAATTGGTTTTGGTCACAGTTTGCAGCTTAGTTCAGGGATTTAGGCTGAGCTAATGATAGTCAGTAAATACAAAGCATAGGGGCTGATCTAATGAGGTTACTTGAGCTACCACCAGGGCACTTAGAATGTTTGCAAGTTGGTTGTTCAATTTACAAACAAAACCCGGAGATGGACTGAAGCAGCATTGATATACTTTGAACTTGCATAGCAAATGCAGTTCAAAGGCTCGTTGGCTTAACTTCAAGCTCCGTCTATAGTTTATAAAGAAAACAAATATAAACAAGCAAACAAGCTATTCGCTCCCCAGCGGAGTCGCCATTTTGTTATCGGGAAAACTAGTGTCCATTGAGAGCTGCTAGTCCCACTAAGACGGGTAGCTATCTTAGAAACAAACAAATTAAAGTTACTTTTCTTTTCCTTTATGAGAGATAGATGAGAGAGAAACAGAGAATACCAACCTCACTCTTTCGCTTGGCTCCTTGCTTGTTTCCTCCCTCCTTTGATAGAGCTTCACCACTCCTTCCTTACTTGTCCCGCTTCAAAGAACACCAGTAGAGTCAAAGCAACATAATACCATCTAAGCATAGAGATCTATAACCATAAAAAATATAGGATCGGATGTATATTAACCATACAAATGCATGTATCAGTACAAGATTCAGAGATATACAAGAATATGCAGGAAAACTCAAATAGCTTTATTGATAAAAGTAGTAGAAGAGAAGATTACGATCCATTGGTCTGGCCCAGCGCCATCCTCCCAGCGTGGGAGCCCTCTTCACCTCATGAAAAGCTTAGATCACCCAACAATATAGTGTTGCACAGAAAAACAAACAACACTTCCTTACAAAATACAAAATTCCAACCTTTGGATCTCTAGGGCAAGGGATCCATATATAGATGTTTGTAGGTGGGTGAGTCAGCTTCTAGGATTTTGATTAGTGTCCTCCCTCTAATAGTTCTTGGTTCCACTTGGAGATTCATGATCTATTACTCATCCCTGGGCAAATTCAGAGAGGCAAGTGTCAAATGGGCAATTTCTAGAAGATTCTCTGGGTTTCCATTTAGCCAACTGCCTCTGCCATTTGTATGCTCTCACTCATCGCACCCTACAGAAGGGCTTTTCAGTATGCATCGCACTTTTTGTATGTGGCAGGTGAAATGCATCGCACCTTTAGCACTGAGCAGTCTATATGGTCCAATTTTGATGAGTTCTGAGTAGTTTTTCAGGGAGAACTTCTGGGAGGTGATGTAATGAGTTGACATTGCTCCTTTAGGGTATGAAACAACACTTTTAGGGACTTAAAACCGCTTGGTTTATGGACATATGTGATTGGGGTTGCACTGCCCAAATATGTCTATAACAATGAATGACCTCATCACTGTGAAAAAGTTAAGACAAGACGGTGTAATATTTTGTACAAGTTTTGTTCATGGTTAAGGTTTTTTTGTTCAAGATTAGAATCACAGCTATAAAACTTCAGAATTTTGGATGAGTTTGAGTTTTTGATGGTATTAAATTTATATTAAAAAATTATTTAAACATTGTAACAGTCAAATAAGTTACAACCAAAAAATAACCATATGGCCAAAAAATAACCATCCTCTAAATTATAGTCTCTAGTTGAACACTGCAATGATCAGATTTCTTAAAAAATATCACCCGCCAGAAAGTCACAATCTACGTGAAAGTCTGGCGTGAATAGACAACGCCTTTATATGCATTTCTATATGTATTTTATTTTTATTTTTTCCGTGAATCGATGGTTTCGATTAGGGTAAAGGCTCGCATTCGTGTATTTATACTTGTCTATTACCTCTATCTATAGTCCTATTTAGCTTAACTCTCCATAGTTGCCAATTAGCCGCCTCTGCAATAAATCTCAATGGATAATGGATGGATGTTATGGTTATTCTGTGACAGGGCCCACCTCCGTCTTTATATTCTTTGCCTTTGATGTGTGGAGGAGGAAGACTTATCGCAGGTTTCCTCCGGGACCTCCAGGGTGGCCGATTGTGGGAAACCTGTTCCAGTTGGTTAACAAACCCCACGAAGCTCTCTTCCACCTCACTCAGAAGTACGGCCCTCTCATGTGTGTCTCTCTCGGAATGAAAACTACAGTGGTAGTCTCCTCTCCGGCCATGGCAAAGCAAGTTCTCAAAACCCATGACCATGTTTTTGCGGGCCGGACGGTCATACAGTCAGTTCAGTGCCTTTCTTACAAGAAGTGCTCAGTAATTTGGGCCCACTATGGATCCCACTGGCGTTTGCTCAGACGCATATCCAATACAAAGCTCTTCAGCGTCAAGAGGTTGGAAGCCCTGCAACATTTGAGAAGGGATGAAGTATTCCGAACAATCAAGCAGATTCTGTTGGGAAGTACAGAGGGGAAGAGTGTAAACATCGGAGATATGATGGCCCACTTCGCTCTTAATATGTTAGTCAAGATGGCGTTTGGTAAAGACATGTTCCATCCCAATTCTCCAGCTTCCCAAGAGTTCAAAGACAGTCTTTGGCAATGGGGGGTGAATGCAGGAGCTCCCAATTTGGTGGACTACTTTCCCTTTCTTCAGTGGTTGGATCCTCAGGGTGTGAGACGTAACAAAACATTCTATTTGGGAAGGGAATTTGGCATGGTTGACAAATTCATAGAGAACTGTCTCGCCACAAAAGGCAAAACGACGGACGCGAGTCATGGTCCCGAGGATCTGTTGGATGCTCTGCTGGATATGGGAGGCGATGATTTTACTCTCAAGGACATCAGAGTTTACTTAACTGTAATCATTTCCATTCTCCGTTGTTGGTATCATACAATAAGGCTATTGACGTATTTAATGATAGATGGTATCTTATTCTAAAGTATCGTAGTTTACTAGTGAATTCATACTGCCAAAGTAATTTATCTTATGGCCAATTGCTTGATGCAGGACATATTTGGGGTGGGAAGCGACACTACTGCGAAGACCATGGAGTGAGCGATGGCATAACTCGTATGCAATCCGCAGAAAATGAAACGAGCCCAGGCCGAGTTGGACCAGGTAGTTGGTCGCAATAAAAGGGTAGAAGAAAGTGATACTGACCGTCTCCCTTATCTTTGTGCAGTGATAAAAGAAGTTTTGAGGTTGCACCCTGTAGTTCCTCTGCTCCTTCCGCACAGAGCAGATAGTGATTGTGAGAATGAGGGATTCTTGATACCCAAACACACCCAGGTAATCGTCGACATGTGGGCAATCGGAAGGGACCCTGCCATCTGGAATGAACCATCTAAATTCGTCGCTGATAGATTTCTCGATGATAAGATGAATAGCGTGGATTACAGGGGACAACACTTCGAGCTGATACCATTCGGAGCAGCAAGGAGAATATGCGCGGGGCTTCCGTTGGCGAGTCGGATGATTCATCTGGTATTGGCTTCTCTCATCCATTCATTTGAGTGGGCACCAGCGAAGGGCATGAGTGCTGAAGAAGTGGACATGACAGAGAAGTTTGGAATTACTATGGCAAAGGCGGTGCCACTAGAAAGTGTTGTCCTCAGTAATCCACGCTATTCATCTTATCATGCAGAAATCTCTTAGGGACGAATTTCGATGGTTCATTCCAGATGGCACGGTCCCTTCCGATTGCCCACACGTTGACGATTACCTGGGTGTGTTTGGGTATCAACAATCCCTCAATCTCACAATCACTATCTGCTCTGTGTGGAACGAGCAGAGAACTACCGGGTGCAACCTCAAAACTTCTTTCACCACTGCACAAAGACAAGGGAGACGGTCACTATCACTTTCTTCCGCCCTTCTATTGCGACCAACTACCTGGTCCAACTCGACCTGGGCTCGTTTCATTTTCTCCGGATTGCGTATGAGTTCTGCCATCGCCCACTCCATGGTCTTCGCAGTAGTCTCGCTTCCCGCCGCAAATATGTCCTGCATCAAGCAATTGGCCATAAGAGATTACTTTGGCAGTATGAATTCACTAGTAAACTCCGACACTTTAGAATAAGATACCATCTATCATTAAATACGTCAATAGCCTTATTGTATGATACCAACAACGGAGAATGGAAATGATTACAGTTAAGTAGACTCTGATGTCGGTGAGAGTAAAATCATCGCCTCTCATTTCCAGCAGAGCGGCCAACAGATCCTCAGGACCGTCACTCGCGTCTGTCGTTTTGCCTTTTGTGGCGAGGCGGTTCTCTATGAATTTGTCAACCATACGAAATTCCCTTCCCAAATAGAATGCTGCGTTACGTCTCACACCCTGAGGATCCATCCACTGAAGAAAGGGAGAGTATTACGCCAAATTGGGACCTCCTGCATTCACCGCAAAGTCTTCCTCCTCATCAAAGACAGAGAATATAAAGACGGAGGTGAGCCCTGTCACAGAATACCATAACATCCATCCGTTATCCATTGAGATTTATTGCAGAGGCTGCTAATTGGCAACTATGGAGAGTTAAGCTAAATAGAACTATAGATAGAGGCAATAGACAAGTATAAATACATTTAGGTATTTGAATACACCAGTCATTCTCTGTATCATAGTTAGTTGGACTGTATTCGCTTATTTATAAAAATCACTATTGGGAATCCGAAGTGCGTCGGACTATATTAGGAAATAAACTTCGCCATCAGCTACATTTTAAATAAATTTGTAGGCATGGCACTGGTCATTCGTAGGCCGCGGCTGACCACTACCATACTTGTATAGAAATAGCCAGTTGGAGTTACCGTGGGATTAAATTATTCACTGCACTGCATTGAATTCCAGGATGCGGAAGGCCAGAGATGGAGTTTCTGGTAGTAATAACTATGGACAATGAAGCATTTCGCTATCAAAAAATAAAAATATCCCATCGAAATAAAAACCCTCTAGGTCCACTAAATATCTTGAGTCCAGACTAGGATAGGGTCGCCCTACAAATCTGATATGACTCTCAAATTGCCTAATTAATTTGATACGGTAAAGGTCGACCGAGACATGTAGATGCAGAATATCTGGTATTTAGTTTCTCTAAACAATTTGATTGGTGAGTCTGCTTTCCGGGTTAGCTGGCAGTTGACTTATTAAATTAAATATGATTGAAGAAATTTTATTATCAGATTTTATTAAATTTTTATTTTAAATATGATTGAAGAAATTTTATTATCAGATTTTATTAAATTTTTATTTTTATTTTTCCGTAAAGCAATTAAAATTCCAAAGATTAAGTTTTAAGACTTTAATTGTAATAATTTCATTTCCATCTTTAAAAATATGATTCAAACATTTTTATTATCAAATTTTATTAAAAAAAAATATGTTTAATTATAACCATTTTTAAAATCAACAAAATCGAAAAAACCAACACCCATTCACGATGCTTTGATTTAGATTCTGTATATACATTTATATTTTCTCAACCATGAATTATTTAATGATTTGGATAATGGGGAAGATTGTGGTTTTCTCAAGAAGTGAAACATTTGCGGCTGAATTGAAGCATTTGTGTGTCACTTGAGAGTGAAAATTGGTTTAAATAGATATTGTTAGCGAAATTTTAAGTATTTAATAAGTTTTTTTGGTAAGTCAGTACAAAAAAGTTTTTATTAATATATAAATATTTTTACATGGATAGTAAGAAAAGCAGAGAGATTGGTTATCAAAACCAGAGTCTCAATATTAACATTAGTTACATCCATACTTTATGAGTAGTGTTAAAAACCCTATAACTAATAGATGATAATGAAGGACTAAGGTAACTCTAGTGCCATGAAGATACCATGCCAACAGATTACAGCAAGAACACTATATAACAAAATTACAAGATCATTCCAACAGAAGAGCGTTCTTGTAAAGAAAGCTATATATATATATATATATATATATATATATATATATATATATATATATGTATATATATATATGTATATATATATATATCATTGGAGATATCAAAAGCTCAACTACCTGCCATTTGTGACGAAGGAAAGCAAAGCACAGTAGCATATCAACCACATTGCAACCATCTACTGCATTGAGTAAGAAGAGAGATATACGAGTGTAGACCTTCAACAAAATTGTAACAACATTTTCTAGAAAGACATATTAAGTAACTCACAAAATGAGGCACTAGAAATCCACTTTTGTGTGATATGATCATTGGCGAAAGAGGAGATGTAGCAAATGAATGAGAAGTAGTATTCATTTGTGTATTGATGAAAACATGAGGCCCCATGAGTTCCTCAGATTCGGAGTCTAAAATGGCATATTTCTCCACCCTTCCCACACATGAAACTATATCATCAAGGCAAAAACGAACATTCAAGAGCATTCTCTTCTTATCTTCTTGACCTGCAAAATTTTTGTAGCTATCCACCTACTTATCGTGTAAGACCAAGTTAAAGAGTATGTATTTATCTATTGGTGGATTGCAAGAGAGTGTAAGAAATGCAATCACTTCTCCCTAAATTCCCCTAGATTAGGAATTCTTTTGAGATCTGTGACCCCCACTTTGGAATCTAATAAGTAAAACTCATCACCAAACTCTCTCAACTCAAGATGTCAGATTTCCTTTCGTACCTTGTGAGGGACCAAGTCAAAATAAGATGCTACTGAATTCCATTCAAATAATTGTCGATGAGAAACTGAACTACTTGTGTTGCCTCGTCAGCATTGTCACAAAAGGGAGCAAAGAAACCACACGAACTTGACCACTATAATGATGAACAGGACAATACCCCAAAAGTTCGGTTGTCAGCCTAAACCAACATACCACATGGTCTATTTTCACAAGTTGGAAAGGTGGTTCCAAATGAGGGATTTGAACATGACCAATTGCTTCGATGAGAGAACAACAACCAATTTTAAACCAACAATGACCGCGAGAGTATAAACTGAGGTTTTTAGACCGAGAGAAAAATAGTGACGTATTATCATCACTGCACCATAAATGAAGTCCATAAATAGTAAATATGGAGCAGGTGGAAAGACAGACTACTAACTAGTGCTTTTGTGGACCAGAACCAAAAATTGGAAACCAATGTGGACCATAAAACACATTACAAGACCAGAAGGGACCAAAATCTAAAACATTACATATTAAAACCACCAATTTCTTTATTACCCAAGGAATGGAAATTCCCAAAAATCATATAGAGAAACTTCCCAGTTATCATAGTACACAAACCAGAACAAAACCATTAAAAGAGATTAGTAGAAAGTCATTCCCTTGAGGTGTAAAAAAAGAAAGAAAAAAAAGGACCACAACTAGTTGAAACATTGAACTGTTGCAACGTGGTGTACAAATAAGATGAAGAGCATTTACCCCTTCAAAAATCCAAGACTTAAGATTATAAAAAACACAATTCCACTGTGCTCAAAGAGAAGAGAGCATCCCAACTTCCTAAAAGATGAAAACATGCAACTCCAACATCTGATGTAGAGCATGACAAAGGAAAAGGAGCGGCCAGTGAAGGATTTCTCCACGTACCACTTTCGATCTCGTCGTACCATCACCGTTCAATGGAAAACCCCATGCATTTATAGAAAAGTATAGTTAAGAATGATGTGAGGTAAGAAAACTATTTACAAACTAGTGTTATGCATGGCACACTTACTAAGAAAAACATTCCTGTTGTGATAAAGACCTCCATTAATATGCGAACTTCTCCGAGATGTTCAGAGTAATCCCAACACGCACAATAAAAGTCGCCCATTGCTACTAAAAACTGATGAAAACACAACTAAAGAAAAGTGGAGCCTCCACTATAGTCCACAAACTCGCATTTATGGTAATAGGACGTTGCTTGGTGACACCCATTCTTATGCCGTTTTCATAACACGTTGCGGTTTAAAACAGACATATAACATGTCACATAAAGTGCTTTGTATGCACTGTTCCCACCCCCATTTCGGAAGTATTTAATAAGTTGAATAATGAGGAAGATTTTAGTTTTTCCAAGAAGAGAAGCCTTTATGTGTGAATTAAGAGTGAAAAAAGGTAATGTGTTTGATATTGGTAAGGTTTTAGTTTTCTCGAGAAGAGAATCAGTATTTATGGGTAAGTTGAGAGTGAAAAATGGCTTAAATAAATATTTAATGAATTGCTCTGATCATGAATCACATTAGTTGGTTCGAAATGTGTCGATAAATGGTTTTTCATGTGATTTACGCCGAAAAATCTATCACAAATTGGATATGGATCACAAAAGCCTGAACTCTATAATTGAATTAGAAAATATCACATTATTGTTATTTTTCTTCTATTTACTTTTTACTGTCTTGAAAATTTCATCTTTTATAGATGATGTGATGTATTCAACAAGGATTAAGGATTTGTTTTTTCAAAAATTAAGTATTAATGAATGGGAAGATTTTAGTTTTACCAAGAAGAGAAGCGTTTATGTGTGAATTAAGAGTGAAAAAAGGTAATGAGTTTGACATTGGTAAGGTTTTAGTTTTCTCGAGAAGAGAAGCAGCATTTATGGGTGAGTAGAGAGTGAAAAATGGCTTAAATAAATATTTAATGAATTAGAAAGATGTCACATTATTGTTATTTTTCTTTTATTTACTTTTTATTATCTTGATAATTTCAGTTTTTCCAAATGATGTGATGTGATGATGTGATGTGTTTAACCAGGATTAAGGATTTGTTTTTTCAAAAATTAAGTATTAATGAATCGGATGATGAGGAAGCTTTTAGTTTTATTAGCTAAATAAATTATTAATTGGTGAGGTAAGAGTTTAAAGTGGTTTGGATAAATTATTAAATAGTTAGTTAAGGAGAAAAATGATAATATTTATTTTATTTTAATATAATTTTATAATTATTTATATAAATATTCTAATTTTAATTAATGATTATTAAAATTATAAAATTAATTAATTAACTTTAATACATTTATATTATATTTCAATAATATCATATCTAATATTTTTGTTAATTTTTTTTATAAATTTTTATCTATATTAGAGTTTATTTTTTCAGAATTAAGTATAGATTTTTCTTACTTCTATATTTATTAAGTACTCGGAGGATCAAATATCTCAAGGTGTATCTATGTTGATTTTGAGCAACACTCTAGTGTGTGTGTGTCTATATGTATATATATATATATATATACATATACATATACATATACATATACATATATCCCCAGATATACTATAAATATTTGTTTTACCGCAGTAAAGGTAGATATACTGTAAATATTTATTTTACAATAGAAAGAAGATATACTATAATATTTTGTTTTATCACAGTAAGAAGCAAACTGGTAATTATGGTTGTTAATGTTAAGCTAAACAATGAGTTAACTTTGAATTAGGAAAATGTTGTGAATAAAGGAGGCTTTGCAACTTCTGAAGGGGGAAGTTAGAAAAGAGCAGTTGCTTGAAAGAAAAACCCTAACTACCTCCCCATGCTCCAAATAAAAGAGTGGAAGGGAGGAAAAAAACCCATGCTGAAAGGTCAGACGGGAAGAAGGGGATATGCTGCTTAAGTCTAGTGAGGACTAGGTAACACAACACTGTGTGCGAATAGAGTTGCAGAGGACAGTGGTCTTACAAGTAAACTAGGGGGGAGATTTGGTCTGGAGGACAAATCTCAGCGATGGGTGGATAAATAGCATATTGTAAGGTGTCTTCTACCCTGAAGATATTTTTTTCCTTTAAAGAACCACGTATGTAACACCATCTTAAAATATTTGTTGCTCAGTTGAATTTATAAGACTTTATATGAGCATTAACTGGAATGATAGGTATCTAAACATATACATGTTCAGTAATTAGAGAAAAATACAGAAACAAAAAGATATAGTGTCGGTTCAATGCTGTTTAACCCTCGGTAACAGAAGAGATTTAGAGACAGAATTAATTGGATTAAATTCCTTATTGAACTGAGGACAACTTTAGGTAGGGAAAACATTACTGTTTAGTTAAATGTCATCATCTGGAAACTATTATACAGGCACACTGTATGTAGAAATTAAAAGAAATAGTTCTGGTAGTTCATTTTCTGGGAATTGTAAATAATATGAACTAGTAGATCTGCTTATTTCAATATCTCGAAATTGAATTTTTTATAAAGAAAAATAGATTCGCTTATTTCATTCTTAGGAGGACTTAAACAATTATAAAACCGACTTCTTTCTTTTGAGACAAATTTGGCAAAGAGAAATTAACACATACAGAGCTAGGTATTAGCAAAACCCTAAAAGCACAACTAATTATCTGAAATAACGAAGTCGGAGAATACAAATCACTAAATACCTAGTCCATAATCAAGAACTGGAAGAACTACGGGAGCTGGTTATAGTAAATGTAGCGAGACTGGAGGAACTAGGACGAGAGCCAAAGTAAGTACAACACTGGGAAATTTATTCTATGAACTTTGAAAAACATTGAAAACACTACTGCATATTATTACGAATAGAGTTGCGAGCCCGCAACAGTTAACATAGGTAGAGTTGCAGTAAAACATCAGATACATATTGAAATGGTGATACTTTGTTGTAAAAACCTTTATACCACAATTAAATTAGAGCCGAACCGATAGAAAGGTTCGATAACCCTCATGAAATCAACACAAGAACACACATCACGATATCCACAAAAGAATCAAACCGTGTGAGAACCTTTCACATAAAGAAATAACACCAGACATGCCACAATAAACTCTATACTTTCCAAAAGGAGAGAAAGGTGTGTTGCATTGATCGAAGGAGACATAAATAAGGCAATAAACAATCCTTTATAATTTACAACCGAGAGAGTTTAAAGACACGGGTAGTACCAGGGTAACCCAGTTTTAGAACGAAGAAATAGACTTATCTAAACAACCACGTTTCGAGGTCGTAAACGACCAAAACCCTTCATTCAAACCCATTAAAATAGACATGTTATGATTCTATTACAACAATAGGAAATCTCCTTATCCATTTAGTCCATTTAGCAGTTGTCTATAACCCCTTTACATATATAAACACAAAGCTAGCATGAATCTCGTAAAACTGACTAGAACCCTAAATCATTTGCATAATACCCCTCACTGTCGAAAGCTAGAAACTGCTATGGTCTTACCTGAAAATTCTTGGTTGTGGAAGGCTGGTAAGGGAACTGACACCTTTCGAGCAGAAAAACAAAACCCTCGACCTCCTCACCCTTATTCCTGTAGATTCATCGAAGAAGATGTGTCAACGAAGACCCGAGGTCATTTTACAATGCCAAACTAGACAAATTCAAGCAAAAACAAAAAAACCAAGGATCATGCAACCTTACCTGGTTCGTGGAGTTGGTGTCAAAGAGTAAACAAAAGAAATTTCCATGGAACCACCTCCGCTATTACAAAGTGGCATGATGCACCAGGCTAAGAAACCAGGCAGAAAATTGAACCAAACTCTTAGAAGCAGGGAAACGAAAATGAAATGAACTTCCAGCCATTAGGCTGGTGTAACCCTCCAAAGTTTGCCTAGCCGTAGGATCAAGAACTCAAGAGCCACATCGTCGATGCGAGTAGAATCCCGAGGATCCAACACACGAGGTACCGTCCTACCACGCCCTGTTACCATGGCCTAGCAGGGTTATTAAATGTTATAAGAGGTAGACATATCCTTCGACAGATAACTGAGAAAAAAAAAAAAAAAAAAAAAAAAAAAAATCTAAGTACTAAATGAGAACATCAGCCTAGTTAGCAACGGAGTAGATCTGGAACACACAGAGAGGACCAGTATTGGATTTAAGCATGTGAAACAGAGGACTGATCTGTACCTTGGAAAATGTATCAAGGTTTGAATTAATGATCGGATAAACTTTAAATTACAGTGAATCAACTCATGTAGTATTATTAAGATAATGATAAAATTATCTATATGTACAGTGACTCAATCTCTAAATTATTATTATATTTCCTTTTGTAATTACTCATGTAGATGCATGTAAATAAAAAAATTGTGCATTGGTGTTGTGACATTGGTATGAGAGCCCAGGTTACAAAACTGTGGCCTCTGACAACTAATTGTTGAATTCCTGATATTTCTTTTGATGATTGTTAACTTACTGATGTATTAAGTATTAATGAAGTGGAAGATTTTAGTTTTCCCAAGAAGAGAAGCGTTTATGTATGAATTAAGAGTGAAAAAAGGTAATGAGTTTGATATTGGTAAGGTTTTAGCTTTCTCTAGAAGAGAAGCAACGTTTATGGGTGAGTAGAGAGTGAAAAATGGCTTAAATAGATATTTAATGAATTAGAAAGATGTCACATTATTGTTATCTTCCTTTTATTTACTTTTTACTCTCTTGATAATTTCAGTTTTTCCAGATGATGTGATGTGTTTAACAAGGATTAAGGATTTGTTTTTTTTTAAATTAAGTATTAATGAATTGGATGATGAGGAAGCTTTTAGTTTTATTAGCTAAATAAACTATTAATTGGTGAGGTAAGAGTTTAAAGTGGTTTGGATAAATTACTAAATAGTTAGTTAAGGAGCAAAATGATAATATTTATTTTATTTTAATATAATTTTATAATTATTTATATAAATATTTTAATTTTATTAATGATTATTAAAATTATAAAATTAATTAATTAATTTTAATACATTTATATTATATTTCAATAATATCATATTTAATATTTTTGTTAATTTTTTTTTTTTATAAATTTTTATTTATATTAGAGTTTATTTTTTCATAATTAAGTATAGATTTATCTTACTTCTATATTTATTAAGTACTGGGAGGATCAAATCTCTCAAGATATAAACCCTTGCTGTAAAATTTAAGGAAATGTTTACACCTTATTTAATTCTTCTTGGATCTTGGTAAAATCAGAGTTAAGATAGATCTATGTTGATTTTGAGCAACACTCTAGTGTGTGTGTGTGTGTGTGTGTGTGTGTATATATATCCCGAGATATACTATAAATATTTGTTTTATCGCACTAAAGATAGATATACTGTAAATATTTATTTTACCATAGCAAGCACATATACTATAATATTTTGTTTTATCACAGTAAGAAGCAAACTGGTAATTATGGTTGTTAATGTTAAGCTAAAGAATGTGTTAACTTTGAATTAGGAAAATGTTGTGATTAAAGAGGCTTTGTAACTTCTGAAGGGGGAAGTTGGAAAAGAGCAGTTTCTTGAAAGAAAAACCCTAACTACCTCACCATGCTCCAAAGAAAAGAGTGGAGGGGAGGAAAAAAACCCGTGTTGAAATGTCAGTCGGGAAGAAGGGGATATGCCGCTAAGTCTGGTGAGGACTAGATAGCACAACAGTGTGTGTGAATAGAGTTGTAGAGGACAGTGGTCTTACAAGTAAACTAGGGGCGAGATTTGGTCTGGAGGACAAATCTCATGGATGGGTGGATAAAGAGCAGCACATGATAAGGTGTCTTCTACCCTGAAGGTCTTTTTTTCCTTTAAAGAACCATGTATGTAACACCATCTTAAACTCTTTATTGCTCAGTCGAATTTATAAGACTTTATATGAGCATTAACTGGAATGATAGGTATCTAAACATATACATGTTCAGTAATTAGAGAAAAATACAAGAACAAAAAGATATAGTGTTGGTTCAATGCTGTTTAACCCTCGGTAACAGAAGAGATTTAGAGACAAAATTAATTGGATTAAACTGGTTATTGAACTGAGGACAGCTTTAGGTAGGGAAAACATTACTATTTAGTTAAATGTCATCATCTGGAAACTCTTCTACAAATACACTGTATGTAGAAATTAAAAGAAATAGTTCTGGTAGTTCATTTTCTGGGAAATGTAAATAATATGAACTAGTAGATCTACTTATTTCAATATCTGGAAATTGATTTTTTTATAAAGAAAAATAGATCCGCTTATTTCATTCTTAGGAGGACTTAAATAATTATAAAACGAACTTCTTTCTTTCGAGACAAATTTGGCAGAGAGAAATTAACACATACAAAGATGCGTATTATCAAAACCCTAAAAGCACAGCTAACTATCTGAAATAACGAATTCGTAGAATACAAATCACTAAATACCTAGTCCATAATCAAGAACTGGAAGAACTACGGGAGCTGGTTATAGTAAATGTAGCGAGACTGGAAGAACTAGGACGAGAGCCACCAGTTGCCAAGTAAGTACAGCACTGGGAAATTTGTTCTATGAACTTTGAAAAAGATTGAAAACACTACTGCATATTATAACGGATAGAGTTGCGAGGCCGCAACAGTTAACATAGGTAGAGTTGAAGTAAAACATCAGATACATATTGAAATGGTGAGACTTTGATGTAAAAACCTTTATACCACAATTAAATTAGATTTGAACCCATAGAAAGGTTCGATGACCCTCATGAAATCAACACAAGAACACACATCGCGTTATCCAAAAAAGAATCAAACTGTGTGAGAACCTTTCACACAAAGAAATAACACCAGACATGTCACAATAAACTCTATACTTTCGAAAAGGAGAGAAAGGTGTGTTGCATCGATCGAAGGAGACTTAAATAAGGCAATAAAAAATCATTTATAATTTACAGCCGAGAGAGTTTAAAGACACGGGTAGTACCATGGTAACCCGGTTATTAGAACAAAGAAATAGACTTATCTAAACAACCACGTTTTGAGGTCGTAAATGACCAAAACCCTTCATTCAAACCCATTAAAATAGACCTGTTATGCTTTTATTACAACAATAGGAAATCTCCTTAGCCATTTAGTCCATTTGGCAGTTGTTTATAACCCCTTTACATATATAAACACAAAGCTAGCATGAATCTGGTAAAACTGACTAGAACCCTAAATCATTTTCATAATGCCCTTGACTGTCGAAAGCTAGAAACTGTTATGGTCTTACCTGAAAATTCTCGGTTGTGTAAGGCTGGTAAGGGAACTCACACCTTTGGAACAACAAAACAAAACCCTCGACCTCCTCACCCTTATTCCTGTAGATTGATGGAAGAATATGTGTCAACGAAGACCCGAGGTCATTTTACAATGCCGAAGTAGACAAATTCAAGCAAAAAAAAAAAAACAAGGATCATGCAACCTTACCTGGTTCGTGGAGTTGGTGTCAAAGAGTCAACGGAAGAAATTTCCATGGAACCACCTCTGCTATTACAAAGTGGCATGATGCACCAGGCTAAGCAACAAGGCAGAAAATCGAACCAAACTCCCAGAAGCAGGGAAACCAAAATGAAATGAACTTCCAGCCATTAGGCTTGTGCAACCCTCCAAAGTTTTCCTAGCCATAGGATCTAGAACTCAAGAGCCAGACTGCCGATGCGAGTAGCATCCCGAGGATCCAACAGACGAGGTACCGTCTAACCACGCCATGTTACCTTGGCCAAGCAGGGTTATTAAATGTTTGAAGAGGTAGAGAGATCCGTTGGCAAATGACTGTAAAAAAAAAAAAAAAAATAAATAAATAAATCTAAGTGATAGATGAGACCATCAGCCCAGTCAGTAACGAAGTACATCTGGAACACACGGAAAGGACCAGTACTGGATTTAAGCATGTGAAACAGAGGACTAATATGTACCTTGGAAAATGTATCAAGGTTTGAATTAATGACAGAATACACTTTAAATTACAATGAATCAACCCATGTAGTATTATTAAGATAATGATAAAATTATCTATATGTACAGTGACTCAATCTCTAAATTATTATTATATTTCCTTTTCTAATTACTCATGTATATGCATGTAAATAAAAAAATGTGCATTGGTGTTGTGACATTGGTTTCAGAGCCCAGATTACAAAATTGTGGCCTCTGGCAACTAATTGTTGAATTCCTGATATTTCTTTTGATGATTGTTAACTTACTGATGTATTAAGTACAGGACACCAGTAGATTAAGAGAAGAGCGGGCAGTGTTCCAACCAGGAGAATGGCTAGCCCAGGACCTACGACATTCCCTCAAAATTGTCCTGAAATATGGATACAGTTGGAAGAAGAGGCGTGTAATACTAATCTTACAATATTGGAAACAGTTCAAGAAATAAAGAATGAGATGGCTCGCCTACATGAGGACAATGCAAGACTAACTATGGAACAAGAAAAAATTATGAAAATCTTGTCTGATAGGCAGAATCAATGCCAACTGATCCCCAGCGCTGAACAAGAATGAATGTTTGAAGAAGAAGGTTACCACATAGAACTGGAAGAGAATCAAGAGGAGAATCGGGAAGAGAAATCAGATAACACTTTAGAGCACCCGGCAGCGAAAAGGCAACGAATAGAATTACAAGGGGAATTTCGAAAAATAAAACCACCACATTTCGATGGAGAGTTGGAAGAGGCAGTCGAGGCCTAGCTTATTAACATGAATAAGTACTTCCAATTATATGAATATGATCACAACCTAAAGGCTCAACTGGCCATATTCTAACTACAATGGAAGGCCACCTTGTGGTGGGAATAGGTTAAGATTGTGCATGAGGTAAACGAACAAAGTATCACTTGGGAGAAGTTTCAAAAATACTTCAAGGAAAGATATCTGAATGAACGATTTTATGATTAGAATGTTGGGTTGTATTATATTCTTTTCACAACTATCCCACGTAGTTAACCGAGGGTTAGAGGGGGGGAGGTCACAGGGGGTTTGAGGAGTACTCGTAACCCCACTTTATGGGTTCTGGGGCAGCACCCCAAAAAGTTTTGGTTTTGGACCCTATGTTAGGTTGGGCGGACCCACCTATGGTTTTGTGCATGATTTTCGCACATGTTTTTTGGACACGATGGTTTTTGGTCCATGGTTTTGGATGCGATGGTTTTCGGTCCATGGTATTGGATGCTTCGGCATGTATAAATATGTATTGTAACATTGAAAGGAACATAATGAAAAATCAAGCTGGTAGTCTTGGTTTTGGGATCCAGTGGAAAATCTCTGTGTATATGTGTTTTATGTGTTATGCTCTCGCATTGTTTACTTTCTATGTTTTAGAATTCGAATGTAGGTAATTTATGTACGAGGTTAAAACCTATAGAGAAAGCCAGAGAATTTCACAATCTACGGCTTAGGCAGCAAACAATGGATGAGTTTATCACCCGATTTACCTCTTTACTCTAGTATGTGCCTTATATATGAGAGGAAAAGGCTAAGGTACAATGATTCGTTAGCAGTTTTCCCATTTCAATGAGAGAAAGAATTGAATTTGATAACCCAAAAATGATGGACGAGGTTATACGAAAGGCCAAGATATGTTGTTAGCAAGGTAAGCAGAATGGAGAACTTGTGGGAAAGAAGTGGACTGACAAGAAAGGTAACAAGATATTTGTGGGAAATAAGGGAAATCAAGGTAGCGTTAGCAAGGGGTTCTCAAAAGGGAATAACACTAGAAATATGCAAAAGAATCAGTTCAATATTAGACCACATATTGAAAACAAATTCAGTGAATAGACTAGTAAAGTTGATAACGAAGGGACAACAAGACCCCCAGTGCAATGCCGGGGATGTGGAGGGCCACATTACGTTAAAAATTATCCTCACTGGAAAGGAACTGATCAGATTTCACAGATCCACGAGGAATCTACAGTAGGCAACGTGGCACGGAGCATCCCGAAAATTAATGCCACACTCGAAGACCATCAGGGCGAGTACTAGCCGACAATGGTGGAGTTTGAAGGTAAAATTTTTGATCACCCGGTAAATTGATCCAAGTGATACGTTAAGTTATGTAAGTCCAAAGGTTGTGGAATGATGTAAATTATAGTCGATTAAGTTTAAAAATTCTTGGCTAGTACAACTGGCAACAAGAGCAAAGATACGGGTGCCATCCAAAGTTAATGATTGTCGACTTGAGATAGCAGGTTAGCCTTTGAAGGTAGATCTAAACATAATTCCCCTTGGGTCATATGATGTGTTGATAGGCATGGATTTGCTGGAAAAATGTTGGTCTATTATAAATTTCAAAACAAAAACAATCTGCTACAAGAATGAATTGGGAGAGCAGTAGGTAATCCAAGGCATTCTGAGGCTAGTACAAATACGGCTCATAACCGCTTCGCAACTGGCAAAGTGTATCCAGAAAGGGTATCAGGTATATGTTATTCAGGTCAGTTATGCCAATTCAAAGGACAAGACTGCCACCTTAGGAAGTATTCCAATAGTTCAAGAGTTTGTAGATGTGTTCCGTGAAGAGATACCATGACTTCCACCCAAGAGAGACATAGACTTCACCATTGAATTGGTGCCAGGGGCAACCCTGGTGTCCTGAGCTCCTTATTGTATGAGCACACCAGAATTGACAGAGCTGAAAATGCAGTTACAGGAGATATTGGATAAAAAATACATCCACCCCAGCGTATCACCCTGGGTAGCTATAGTGTTGTTCGTCAAAAATAAGGATGGAACCATTCACATGTGTATGGATTACCGTCAACTGAATAAGTTGAAAATTAATAACAAATACCCGCTACCTCGTATTGATGAATTATTCGATCAGGTAAAAGAGGCTACGGTATTCTATAAAATTGACTTGCGTTCGAGATACCATCAGATCAAAATCAAAGAGGAAGATATAAACAAAATTGCCTTTAGGACTCACTATGGGCACTACGAGTTCGTAGTACTACCTTTTGGGTTAACCAATGCCCCCGCGACCTTTATGTGCTTAATGAACAACTAATTTCATCAGTATTTAGACAAATTTGTGTTAATATTTATTGACGACATACTGATATACTCTCAAAATATCAAAGAGCACAACGAGCATCTTAGACGGGTATTGCAAACTCTCCTGGAGCATCAATTATATGCCAAATACAACAAGTGTGATTTCTTTAAGGAACAAATTCAGTACTTCGGACATATTATTACTAAAGATTGAATTGTGGTGGATCCTGAAAAGATCAAGACCATAATGGAATGGCCAATACCAAAGGATGTAACGGATATAAGATCCTTTATGGGGTTAGCAGGTTACTATAGGTGGTTTGTGGAAGGATTTTCCAGAGTGGCCTATCCTATCACCTCCCTGCAGGAAAAGGGGAAATTTTTTAAATGGACAGCTAAATGAAAAAAAAAATTGAACAGCTCAAGCATCTGCTCACCACTGCTCTTGTATTAAGCATAACAGATCCAGGTAAAGACTATGTTGTATGCACAGATGCAAGTAAGGAAGGGGTAGGAGGAGTCTTGATGCAGGAAGGTAAGGTAATCGCCTATGAGTCAAGGAAGATAAAGGAACATGAGCAGAAATATTCTGCCTATGATTTGGAGTTGGCAGCTATCATTCACGCCCTAAAGATGCGGCATCACTATCTGTTGGGCAGGAAATTTCTTCTAATGACAGATCCCCATAGCCTGACTAGTTATTTTAATCAGCCTACCTTAAATGTTGGACAAGCACGGCGGGTAGATTTTCTTAGTGGGTTTGATTTCGAGATTAAACATTTGAAAGGGAAAGAGAACAGTGTAGTGGATTCTTTAAGTTGAAAGGTACACTGCCTCTACGAAATTTCTTGCAGCAAAGGGTGGACTACCTTCGATGAAATGGTTAAGAAGGCAGAAAATTAGGATCTAAAATATTAGCAAATAGGATAGGAAGCTCAAAATCCAACCAACACCGAATATCAGCAAGGTTATGCGATGGATGCTACCAACCTATTGAGATATAAAAAAGGACTATATGTGCCCAACCAGAGTAACATTAAAAGTTTTATTTTAGATGAATTTCATAAGAGTCCCTACGCGGGACATTCAGGTTACCAAAAATTGATTACCACACTCAGGAAAGAGTACTACTGGCCAGGCATGAACAAAGATGTAGCAGAATATCTGACACGATGTTTGGAATGTCAACAAGTCAAGGCGAAACATCAGCACCTTGCAAGACTATTGCAGCCACTACCAATTCCAGAATGGAAGTCGGAAACCATCTCTATGGATTTTATAACATGATTACCCAACTCTAAAAAAAACAACGACTCTATCATGGTGGTGGTGGACAAATTAAGCAAAGCAGCCCATTTTATACCGGTACAATCCATTTTCAAAGTGGTGCAAATTGCCAACATCTTCATGCAGAATGTTTTCAGGTTACATGGACTACCAAAACAATAATTTCTGATCGTGATGTGATATTTACATCAGCCTTCTAGAGGACTTTGTTTGAGGGGTTGGGAACTCAAATAAATTTCAGTACTGCCTATCACCCTCAAATAGATGGATAAAACGGGTGAACGAAGTAGTGGAAGGCATGCTGAGATCATATATAATGCAACAACCGTCAAAATGGGAAGATTACCTGCATTTGGTCGAATTTGCGTATAACAACAACTATCATACTTCTTTGCAAATGAGCCCATTTGAAGTGTTGTACGGAAGAAAATGTCACACACCCTCCAGTTGGTGAGGACTTGAGGACAAGCTATTGCTGGGGCCTAAAATGCTAAGGGAGATGGAAGAGATGGTCAAGAAGGTGTGAAGCAACTTAAAGGCAGCCCAAGATAGATAGAAGAATTTTGCCGATAGGAAGTGAAGTTTTAAGGAATATGAAGTAGGTGATCATGTGTATGTGAGAATAAGACCTAAAAAGAGTACGTTACAGTGGAATGGGTGCAGCAATCTGGCACCCCATTTTGTGGGCCATTTCAAATATTAGCAAGAGTTGAACTAGTGGCATACCAACTTGCTCTACCAAGCCATATTCGGGTTCACAACGTCTTTCATGTGTCTGTCATAAAAATATACATTTATGATCCTAAGCATATACTCAGTTGGCAAGATATCCAGGTAAAAGGGTAACTTAGGTAGACCTAAATAATTTTGATATTAAGGAAAAAAACTGATGTAGGTTTTGTTTGTTTCAAGTCGAGCCGGAAGGAGAATTCTTGGTGGAGCTGCTAAATATACTCGAACGAAGAGAAGTAACACTGTGGAAACGAGCCATCACCCAGGTTAAAGTGAAATAGCAACACTTTGGAACGGATGAGGCTACCTGGGAGGATGAACAACTCATGAAAGAAGCATATCTGGGTCTGTTTGTGTCTGGAAAACATCGGGATGATGTTTGATTTTAGTGGGGGAAGATCTGATATCCCCATATATACTGTAAATATTTGTTTTACCACACTAAAGATAGATATACTGTAAATATTTGTTTTACCACAGTAAAGATAGATATACTGTAAATATTTATTTTACCATAGTAAGCAGATATATTGTAATATTTTGTTTTATCACAGTAAGGAGAAAACTGGTAATTATGGTTGTTAATGTTAAGTTAAACAATGTGTAAACTTTGAATTAGGAAAATATTGTGAATAAAGTAGGCTTTATAATTTCTCAAGGGGGAAGTTGGAAAAGAGCAGTTACTTGAAACAAAAACCCTAACTACCTCCCCATGCTCCAAAGAAAAGACTGGAGGGGAAGAAAAGAACCCGTCCTGAAAGATCAGACAGGAAGAAGGGGATATGACGCTAAGTCTGGTGAGGACCAGATAGCAAAGCACTATGTGTGAATAGACTTGCAGAGGACAGTGGTCTTGCAAGTAAGCTAGGGGGGAGATTTGGTCTAGATGAAAAATCTCATGGATGGGTGGATAAAGAGTAGTAGATGATAAGGTGTATTCTACCCTGAAGGTCTTTTCTTTCTTTAAAGAACTAGGTATGTAACATCATCTTAAGCTATTTTTTGCTCAGTAGAATTTATAAGACTTTATATGAGCATTAACTGGAATCATAGGTATCTAAATATATACATGTTCAGTAATTAGAGAAAAATACAAGAACGAAAAGATAGTGTTGGTTCAATGTTGTTTAACCCTTGGTAACAGAAGAGATTTGGAGACAGAAGTAATTGGATTAAACTGGTTACTGAACTAACCCTAGTTCTCTGGACAAATTTAGGTAGGGAAAATAGTACTGTTTAGTTAAATGTCATCATCTGGCAAAGCTTCTACAGACACACTGTATGTAGAAATTAAAAGAAATAGTTCTGGTAGTTCATTTTCTAGGGATTGTAAATAATATGAACTGGTAGATCTGCTTATTTAATTATCTAGAAATTTAACTTTTTATAAAGAAAAATAGATCTGTTTATTTCATTCTGAGGAAGAATTAATAATTATAGAACCAACTTCTTTCTTTCGAGACAAATCTTGATAGAGAGAAATTAACACATACAAAGTTGGGTATTAGAAAAACCCTAAAAGCACAACTAGCTATCTAAAATAACAAATTCAGAGAATACAAATCACTAAATACCCAATCCATAATCAAGAACTGGAAGAACTACGTGAGCTAGTTATAGTAAATGTATTCGGACTAGAGGAGCTAGGACGAGAGCCATCAGTTGCAAAGTAAGTATAGCACTGGGAAAGTTATTCTATGAACTTTGAAAAACATTGAAAACACTACTGTATATTATTAAGGACAGAGTTGTGAGCCCACAGCAGTTAACATAGGCAGAGTTGCAGTAAAATATCAGATACATATTAAAATGGTGAGACTTTGTTGTAAAAACCTTTATACCGTAGTTAAATTAGAGCCAAACCCATAGAAAGGTTCGATGACCCTCATGTAATCAACACAACACACAACGCGATATGTGCAAAAGAATCAAACTGTGTGAGAACCTTTCACAGAAAGAAATAACACCAGATAGGCCACAATAAACTCTATACTTTCCAGAAGGAGAGCAAGGTGTGTTGCATCAATCGAAGGAGACTTAAATAAAGTAATAAACATTCCTGTATAATTTACATCCGAGAGAGTTTAAAGACACAGGTAGTACGAGGGTAACCTGGTTATCAGAACAAAGAAATAGACTTATCTAAACAGCTAGGTTTCCAGGTCGTAAACAACCAAAACTATTCATTCAAAACCATTAAAATAGACCTATTATGCTTCTGTTACAACATTAGGAAATCTCCTTAGCGATTTAGTCCATCCAACAGTTTTCTATAACCCCTTTACATATACAAACACAAAGCTAGTGTGAATCTGGTGAAACTGACCAGAAACCTAAATCATTTGCATAATGCCCCTAACTGTTGAAAGCTAGAAACTGCTTGGTTTTACCCAGAAATTCTCCGTTGTGGAAGGCTGGTAAGGGAACTTGCACCTTTGGAGCAGTGGAACGAAACACCCGGCCTCCTCACCCTTGTTCCTGTAGATTCATAGAAGAAGATGTGTTAGCGAAGACCCAAGGTCATTTTACAATGCCAAAATAGAAAAATAAAAAATAAAATAAAATCAAGGATCATGCAACCTTACATAGTTCATGGAGTTGGTGTCAAACAGTAAACGAAAGAAATTTCCATGGAACCGCCTCCGCTATTACACAGTTTCATGATGCACTAGGCTAAGCAACTGGGTGGAAAATCGAATCAGACAACCAAAAGCGAGGAAACCAAAATGAAATGAGCTTCCAACCATCAGGCTCGAGTAACCCTCCAGAGTTTTCCCAGCCATAAGATCCAGAACTCAAGGGCCACACCATCGATGCAAGAAGCATCTCAAGGATCCAATAGACAAGGTATTGTCATGCCACGCCATGTTACCATGGCAAAGCAGGGTTCTTAAATGTTAGAAGAGGTAGACAGATCCGTCGGTAGATGACTGTGAAAAAAACCAAATTAAAAATCTAAGTAATAAATGAGACCATTAGCCCAGTCAGCGACGGAGTACATCCGTAACACATGGAAAGGACTAGTATTGGAGTTAAGCATGTGAAATAGAGGACTGATCTATACCTTGGAGAATGTATTTGTAGATTTTAACCCCATACAGAAATTACCTGCATACGAATTCTAAAACACAGAAAAATAAACAATGCGAAAACATAACACATGAAACACATATACATAGAGATTTTCCCACTCGATCCCAAAACTGGGACTACCAGCTCGATTTCTCATTATGTTCCTTTCAATGTTATAATACATATTTATACATGCCGAAGCATCCAATACCATGGACCGAAAAAGCATGGGTAGGTTTTCCCAACCTAATATAGGGTCCAATTTTTTTTTTCTCGAGGTGCTGCCCCAGACCCCGTAGAGGGGGGCTACCTACCCCCCTCAAACCCCCCGACAGGAGGGGATGTAGCCCCCCTGTGACCCCCTCGCTATGTAATCAGCGCAACGAAGGGGGGGCAGAACCCCCTCGGTTCACTACATCGGTTAGTCGTGAAAAGAATATAACACAAACCAACAATCTCCCACTTGTTGTTTTCTTTCCACAGGGGGCCACATGAGAGCTTACTCATTTTTTCAGCCCTGAAATGCCCATTGTTTCTCTACACCAGGAGAACTTCTCAAAGCTCACATATTTTTTCAATGCATCTACAGTATTCTTCAAAGTGTCCACCTTTACTAGCAACAACTTTTTGTCTTCTATCATATCCCTCACAAAGTGATATTGAACATCAATGTGCTTTGTCTTTGAATGATATGCAGGGTTTTTTGCCAAGAAAATTGCACTTTGGTTGTCACAGTCTATCCTTATGGTTTCCTGTACTAACCCCATACTTGAACACAATCTCTGCAACCAAACTGCTTCCTTGCTTGCATGAGTGGCCGCCATGTATTCTCCCTCTGAAATGGATAGTGCCACTACAAATTGTTTCTTACTCATCCAACTGAATGTACCTCCAAATAGGTTAAACACATACCCACATGTAGATCTCCAGCCCAGTCTGCATCAACAAAGCCATGAATATCCAACACTCTATCCAATCCTGGTCTTCCTTGGTAGCACAAACCATAATCATTAGTGCCACGCAAATACCTGAAAACCCGCTTCACTGCTGTCCAATGCTCCTTTCCTGGTTTTGACATAAACCTGCTCAATCCTCCCACTGCATGTGCAATGATTGGTCTAGTATAGACCATTGCATACATCAGGCTACTTACTGCACTTGCATATGGAACATGGGACACATCCTCTTCCTCTTCTTGTGTCTTTCGACACTATTTAGAAGATAATTTTACACCTACAGGAATAGGAACCTTCACCGGTTTACTATCCTGCATTTTAAATCTCTGCAATATTGTCTCAAAATACTTCCTCTGGTTTAACCAGAGCTTCCTCTTTGCCTAGTGTCTTTTAATTTCCATGCCCAAAATATAGTTTGCAGCACCAAGATCTTTCATGTCGAATTTGGAGGACAATTGGGTCTTCAAATCCTGAATAATTTCTTTGTCATTTCCCACCAGCAACATATCATCCACACACAAGACCAGATAAATAACACGGTCACCAATTAATTTAAAATGCACACAATGATCTGCTTTGCTTCTGGTGAAGCCAAGTTCCCATATAAATGTATAAAATTTCTAATACCACATCCTTGGTGACTGTTTTAACCCATACAGAGACTTCTTTGACTTGCATACCAGTTCATTCTTATCCTTCACTGCAAAGCCTTCAGGTTGCTTCATGTAGATCTCCTCTTCCAGATATCCATGAAGAAATTTTGTCTTCACATCCATCTGTTCTACCTCAAAATCAAAAGTAGTAGCAACAGATAAAAGTAATCTAATAGAAGTTACCTTGGCAACAGGAGAAAAAATATTAACAAAATCAATTCCCGACACCTAGGAATAACCTTTTGCTACCAACCGAGCTCTGTTTTACTCCACCTTTCCTTCTAAATTTGTCTTCTTCTTGAACACCCATTTGCTACCAATGGGTTTCCTTCCAGCCGATAACTCCACTAGATCCCAAGCCTCATTTTTGTGCAAAGATGCCATTTCATCAACCATGACCTCTTTCCAGAGTTTTCCATCCTCTGAATCTTCTGTTTCCTTCATAGTTCTGGGATCATCAACAGTAATAGATAAAGCAAAATTTGAACAGAAAGCAGATGGACTATACCTTTCTGGATGCCTTCTTTCTCGAACTGACCTTCTCACACCTGTATTTTGTGGCTTTTCATCTTCTGATTCCTCCTCTACTGTAGAGTATGATTCTTCATCCTTTAGCTCAAACTCTATCTTCTAAGGTTCCTTTGGTTGGACTTCATGTTTAATAACATCTTTTACCTCTCTGAACACCACATCTCGGCTGTACACAACCTTCCTTATTACTCGGTTACAAAGCTTATAACCCTTTAAACCATCCTTATACCCAATAAAGATGCACTTCTCATATTTACTATCCAGCTTGGTTCGTTTCTCCTTTGGAACATGTACATATGCATCACATCTAAATACCCTCAAATGTGAAAGAGAGGGTTTCTTACCAGTCCATACCTCTTGTGGAGTCTTATCCTCCAATGCTGATGAAGGTGATCTGTTGACCAGGTAACATGCTGTCTCCACCACATCTGCCCAGAATTCTTGTCCTAACCCGGCACCACTGAGCATGCTTCTTGCCCTTTCCATCAACGTCTTGTTCATTCTTTCTATAACTCCATTTTGCTAAGGTGTATATGGAGTAGTCTTCTACTATGCTATGCCACACTTCTTATAGAATTCTTCAAATTCCTTACTGCAAAACTCTCCACTGTTATCTGTCATAAGCGCCTTTATCTTCTTCTCTGTCTAGTTTTCCACCAGAGCCTTAAATTCTTTAAACCTGTCAAAGACTTTAGATTTCTTCTTAAGGAAATATATCCATGTATTCCTTGAGAAGTCATCTATAAATGATACATAGTACAGAGACTTACCCAGTGTTGGAACCTTCACAGGTCCAAACACATCAATGTGCACAAGCTCTAATATTTATTTCACCCTCTTACCACCATAGGGGAAACTCACCCGATTCTAATTCCCATATACAAAATTTTCACAGAAATCAAAATCCAGTGATCTATTACTCATACCTTCTACCATACCTTTACCATGAAGTATTCGAAGGCCCTTCTCTCCAATATGTCCAAGCCTTTGATGCCACAACATGGTCTTCTCTCTAGAGACCACTAGATTTTCTACTCCACTCTCAGGAACCACAGAACTATTGCACCCATCAACAGCAGTGCTACCTTGCAGTTTGTACAAAGTTCCAGTCCGAACTCCCCACATCAATACCAGTGCTCCCTGAGCCATCTTGCAGGTATCCTTCTCGAACACTGTTTTTACACCTAAATCATTCAACTTGCTTACAAAAATCATATTTCTGGCCAATGCAGGAATATGCAGAACACCTAGAAGTGTTCTAACCCTTCCACCTTGCAACTTCAACTTTACTTTTCTGCGACCAATGATTCTAGCCTTCCTATCATCCACTAAGAAGACATCACCACCATCGTATTTCTCATACTCGCAGAACCACTCTGTATGGGGAGTGAAGTGAAAGGATGCACCCGAGTCTATCAACCATGCCTCATGATCTACATGTGTACTTGAAGAAGCCAAGTACACATCCCCACCTTCATCTGAGGCAGTTTTTGACTCTACAGAAGGAGAATCATCAGATCCCTTTCCTTTGTCAGGAGCTTTAGATTTATAGTCCCTTTTGTAGTGCCTTTCCTTTATGCATTTCCAGCACACCACCGTTATAGGTTTTCCTAGAGATTTAGATCTCCCACTCGATGACTTATTTTTTTTTCTGTTCTGGGACCGTCCTCTTATAGACAAGGCATCACCATTCTAGCTCTCCATATTTTTCCATCTCATCTCCTCTGTTAGCAAGGATGAGACTATTTCATCAAAATGTAAGGAAGTTGCATTTCTACCTATTGCAATAACTAGACTATCCCGCGTATCTGGTAGAGAACACAACAAACTGATGCACTTATCTTCATCTAAAATTTTACTATCAATAGATGCTAACTGACTTACCATAGTATTAAATGCGTTTAGATGTTTTGTCACTGAGTCTCCATCTTTCATCCTCAGGTTATACAACTTTTTTCATAGGAACAGTTTATTCACCAGAGACTTACAATGTTACAAAGTCCCTAACTTGTTCCACAAAGCCTTCGCTGTAGCTTCCCCTGATACGTTCAACAATACTGAATCTGAGACACACAAATGTATTGTGCTCTTTGCCTTCTGATCCAACTTCTTCCATTCTTCATTGGACACTCTCGTTGGTTTAGTACCTGGATCTACCGCGATCCACTGATCTTTATCTACCAAGAGATCCTCCATCTTGAGTTTCCACAACTCAAAACTTTGCCCATTAAATTTCTCTATCTCTTTCTTTCCACTGCTCGCCATATTCTTTCACCGCCAGAATCGATCTCGTAGATCTCCCACTGAACAGGGTCTACCACAAGTCCAAGCGAAACCCCTCGGCAATAAAGGCGTCCGCTTGACGCCAAAACAACTTTGATACCAAATTCAGGTTTTAACCCTGTATAGAAATTACCTGCATACTAATTCTAAAACACAAAACAAAAACAATGTGAGAGCATAACACATAAAACACATATGCACAGAGATTTTCTCACTGGATCCCAAAACCGGGACTACTAGTTTGATTTTTCATTATGTTCCTTTCAATTTTATAATACATATTTATACATGTCGAAGCATCCAAAACCATGGACTGATAAACCATCGTATCCAATACCATGGACCGAAAAACCATAGGTAGGTTCGCCCAACCCAATATAGGGTCCAAAAATAAATTTTCCTGGGGCGCCGCCCCCCCTGTGACCCCCCCACTGTGCAATTGGTGCAACAAAGGGGGGGCTCTGCCCCCCCTCTAACCCTGTGTTTCACTACGTAGGTTAGTCGTGGAAAGAATATAACACAACCCAACATTATCAAGGTTTGAATTAATGATCAGATAAACTTTAAATACAGCGAATCAACCCATGTAGTATTATTAAGATAATGATCAAATTATATATATGTACAGCGACTCAATCTCTAAAGTATTATTAAATTTCCTTTTGTAATTACTCATGTATATACATGTAAATAAAAAAAAGGTGCATTGGTGTTGTGACACACACACACACACACGCATATATAGTTGACATTCAAATATTTTATATATGATTCACACTCTACAAATTAAATTAAGCTTAATACATGTCGTGATCATATTTAGAAGTACAGAAAATACATCCAAAGGATTCTCTCTCTCTCTCTCTCTCTCTCTCTCTATCTATATATATATATATATATATATATTTTATATAAATTTTTTTTAAAATGTTACATATCTCTCTATATATTATTTTTGTTATTAATATTTAAAATGATATTTGTTAGCTCCATATTAAAAATGAATGAATCTCCCTAGAAAACCTATTAATAGAATAATTATTCTCTCTGTTTATATATTAATTTTTTTTTAACACATATATATTTCTTTTTTTTTTGTGCGAGAGTCTCTCTACAACCCATTATAGGGGTAATGTGCAGATGTAATGTAAAAAAGTTTGTAAACATCAGTATAGGGGTAATGTGTAGATGTAATGTAAAAAAGTTTCTAAACATTTTTACATTTCCACTTATTATGTTGAATTTATATTAATATGTCCAATTTATAATATGGAAAATTAATATAGAGCCCAAGGGAGATGTTGTAGTGTCCGAAAAAAAGATAAAAGTAATAAAAATAGTAAAATTCAAATTTGTTACATTGTAATTTATTTTTTGTTATAAATTTTTAGATTAAAAAAATCATAATATACATATTACATTAAAATGTATAAGTAGCAGCAATAAGTTAAGATCCATTTTACCTTATAAAATAGAATGAAGATTATGTAACCATATTTAAATTTAATTAATAAGCACATAAATTTACAATATAACAATATGTTTAACCATGGATATTCATGTCCACTTTTCCATAGATATTATTAACTTGTAAATATTCTTCGTTATAATACCATGGGCCAATACCATGGCTCATCAATATAACATGCCCAAAAGCCATCTCTCATTTCACACTCAAAATATTTTATAAATATTTTATTTGAATTTAATTTTATAACATTTTTTAATTAAATTTAAAAGAAAAAAAATAGTATAATTGCTTCTGACATATACCAAATAAACCGAGTGTCAAATAATTTGAGAACTAGATCCAGGCCACCCAGATCTCAGAGAGACCCGAGTGCGCTTGTGGGTTTGAAATTGAGTTAGGATTGTAGAGAGACGAGATAGTTGAAGGAAGATGACAATTTGGGGCCACTCACCTCTGGTACTATCCTAATTTTGTTAAATTTGACACGGAATGGAAGCTGCGAAGATACATGACGTATTGTTTTATCGGTCCATCTATTCAAAGGATTATTCTGAGGGAATCTAGCGTATAGTTTTATCAAATATATGCACGCATATATCCGCATGCAAAGAGCCACCAAACTAGAGTCGGCACGATATAAAAACAAGACCAGGGAATAACTGTTGGCCACCAGAAAGTAAGGCATTCACTTCTGAAAAATGGCTGCACTCACACTAGTGTCACCTCTGGCAAACATATATTCAGGGCATTTATGAGCATAGCAGTGTGATCAGCGATATAAGCAGAGCAGTGTGGGCAGCAGCGAGCAACGAATAATGAGCAGTGTGAAATCAGGGAGTTTTTATGTAGCAGGAGTATTGATCAATGAGCAAGCGACAATGAATGCATTCAAACATGACAAAGGAACCAGAAATTTCAGAACATGTGGAGACGAAGGATTTAGAAGAAGTGAAAATTGCCTCATCTGCCAAATCTTGGAAGTGAGTTTAATTCAATGCTAAACAATATCGGGGCATTTTAAAATGAAGAATAGCTCATCTAAAATGGGAGAAAACAAGGAAGAAACAATCTAAAAATAAAAGTAATCAAGTCCTCCGCAAAAAGAACTCAAACAAGTCTCCTCCACAAGCACGTGGCAACAAGAAGGCCAAAGGAAAAGTCATTGATGATTTTGCCTTATATAGTCCCACATCCATACCTCTCACCTGGTCATTTGATCTTTATGTGAGAGAATTGTTAAATGCAAAATAAAGATTGGATGTTTTAGAAGCTAAAGGGCAGGAAAGAGATCATAAAATTCATATAATAATGACTGAGAACAAGGCGTTAGTAGAAAGCAATAAAATTTTAAAAGAACTAGTGGCATTGCTAGAGGAAGCTCCTCTAATAGGGAAGATAGAATGGCAATGCATGAAGGAAGATGTGCAAAACATAAAGAAATCTGTAGTGGAAAGTACAGAGGTGGTGAATGTGAGATCATCCTAGGATAAAGGGAAAATGATTGTCCAAAAAAACAACCATGAAGAGAACACAAGAGAAGAAACAAAAGAAGATTCCACCAAAGTTTCCAAAACTTGGGCTCAAGTTATTAGCAATTCTGCTAATAACGAAGGAGAAACAAATATTCAGGTTGACAACATGCAAGATAGCAAAGGCAAGGAAAGAAAAAATAGGGCAGTAAACATAATTTTTAAAGTGGTGAAAGACTACGGGAAAAATGAATGTACTCTTGACCTTGTAAGAGACTTCTTGAAAGACAAGTTGCTATGGCAAGGAAAAATATGCCAAGCATGGAGGGTGGGTAATTTTAATGCGGAGAGAGCCAGACCCATAAAAGTCATTATGAATAGCTTGAATGATAAATATATTATTCTAAGAAAGAAACATCTCTTTCGGGGTTCTCGTTTTTCCTAGAAGAATATTTAATTGTAAAACAACAGGAGGAAAGAAGGGAGGAAATTTTAAAGGTTAGGGCAGCAAGAGAAGAAGGAAAGAGAGCATGGATTTATAAAGGAAAAGTTGTGATAGCGCAATTTGGTCCTCCTTCCAGAACAAAGCAGCAAGATGGTAATAAAGAAGAGGCAAAAAATTCTTCAACAGGAAATGAGAAAGCAAGGTCAGTATGGAAAAATAGGGACAACGACTCAAATGTGAGTCTTGCATGTCAAAATAAATAGCAATCAAGTCATACCTAGGTTTCATTAGGATTAGTTTGTTGGAACTGCATAGGTTACCCATGGAGATGAGGACCTAGGTTAGGGCCTATTGTGGAGAATGGAGACATAATTTTCCTCATAGAAACACATGAGCATGAAGGGTGCAAGACACCTTTGCTTGAAGGATATTGGAAGATGGCAGTGTGGAACAAGGTAGTAAGGAATGGCAAAGAGCATGGGGGTATCATGGTTTTAGTAAGGGAGAAAGAAGGTTGTCTCATTCAGTTAGAAAAATAAGACTCAAATAAGCAATTCATTTGGTTTAAAATATCAGAAAATGGAAACCACATCAGAATTGCAGCATGCTATTTTGCGCCACAGGTTTCAAAAATCTACAAAGGTAGAGGGCTTGACCACAAAGATCCATTTGCAGCTTTGAAAGAGGATATTGCAACATATTCTCAGCTAGGTGAAGTCGTTATAGTGGGTGATTTTAATGCTAGGACTGCAAGTGAGCAAGCTAGCATTCTTTGTTGTAAATATGATTGTGGTCCTATTTGGCTTACAGAAGAAAGTAATCATCAGTGGGAAAGAATTTCAAAGGACAAGGGCTGCAATCTCTTTGGTGAACAATTGCTTACTCTCCGTGGGGTCTTTCATTTAGTCATTTGTAATGGCTTGACTATATGGGCAAAGTCCGGTAATTTCACTTACAATACTTACAATGGAGCAAGTGCGGTGGATTATGTAATTTGCTGGTTTGTGTGAGAAAATGGAAATAGTTTTGGTTGGAGATCAGCTGTTGGATTTGAAATCATATCACAGGCCAATTTATCTATGTTTCTCTTGGATTGAAAAGAAACAATTAGAGTCAAAAATTCAGCATGTGCAACAAAATCTCCCACAGGGAAGAATTATTTTGACCCCAGAAAATTTTAATACTTTCAAAATGACACTAGAGAGGCTCTTTGAGAAGGAGAAAATTACGATTCACATCCTTCATAGTCATGGATTAACACATTTAATTCAATACGCACTTGCAAAGTGCAAAAGAACAAAAATTAAGAAGTCTGTAACAAATTGCTTTCCAGTTAATGCTTAGTTTGACAACGAATGCAAAAAATCAAGGAGAATGTGGAAAGAGTCAAACAAGGATAACATAAAGCTCAAATCTTACAAGCAATTATTAAGAAAGAGAAAGGATGATTTCATGTTTTCAAGGAGGGAAGAACTAATCTTCCTTGGGAAAAATAATCCCAAATTATTTTGGAAGGAGCTCCAACAGAAAATGATACAAATTGGAAATAATATTACAGCTTCTAAATGGTTTGACTATGCAAGACAACTCTATGAGTAGGTTTCCAAGGTTGACCCTATCCCCTTGGTCAACACTAATACTGAACTCTTCACAGTACAAGAGGTAGAGATTGGTATCAAGAAGTTGGGCGTTGGAAAAGAACAAGACTTAGCTGAACTCCAAGTGGAATATCTAAAGCGAGTTTCAAAGATTCTTGCACCTCACATTACAAAAATCTTCAACAACATCATATAACAAGGGCTCCCCACAAATTGGACAACTAGTTTGGAAATATCTCTTTTCAAGAGCGGCGACATCAAAAATCCCTCCAATTATAGGACCATCATGATAAACCCATTGTTTGCAAAGCTATTTGGAAGCATGCTAGAAAACAAAATTAGCAAGTGGGAAGAAGAAAGAGATAAGCATGCTAAAGGTCAAGCAGGTTTTAGACCTAACCATTCCATAGTTGATCATTGCATAAATTTAAGGCACATCATTGAAAATTTTTGGGAGAAAAAGGAAGAAGTCTTTTTTAGCTTTGTTGATTTCAGAAAAGCATTTGACTCGGTTACTAGGGATAAACTTTGGCAGCGAATGGAGGAACTTGGGGTTCCTAAACATTTGAGAGTAGCTGTGCATGGGCTATATGAAGAGCTGAAAGTCAAAATTAGAACTTCAGCAAGAATTTCTGAAAGTTTTAGAAGTGAAATTAGGGTCAAGCAAGGTTTCCCACTGTCTCCTGCCCTTTTTGTTTTATATATCGACAAGCCTGAGGAGTGGTTGAATTTGCAAGGGGGTGATGGTATCTATTGTGCAAGTTTGTTATAAGGATTCTTTTGTATGCAGATGACCTTATTCTGATTGCTAAATTGGCTCTTGGTTTGCAAGAGCACTTACTATCCCTTGAGCATTTTTGTAGAAGTGTGGGGATGCAAGTCAATATCAGCAAAATGAAAGTAGTGGTCTTCTCTAAGATAAGAAAACATAACCAGCATAAGTTCTACTTTGAAGGCAACATTCTGGAAGAGGTTATGGATTACAAATACCTTGGAATTGAATTCAACAAAAAATCTAAGCTGGAATGGTTGTAGAAAGAAAAGAAATTTGGGGCGTTGGAAAGCATTTTATGCTTTTCAAAATAGGTGTAGAGAGGTAGAGTTATGGGACTAGAAGACCACTCAAACTCTTTTTTGGCTTCTATTGATTTCAGCGATTCTCTATGGTTGTCAACTGTAGGTTAGCAATACCTCCCACATGTGGTGGAGAAAAATCGAGAAAATTCAGAGGTGTTTGATTACAAACAAATTTAAGATTAAACGTGCAGTTCCTTATGATATCTTGTTAAGTGAAACAGGGACTGCTCCTATTGAAGCAATTGCTATGGTGCAATTCATAAGGTATTAAAAAAGATTAATCAAATGGAAGAGGGTAGATGGCCTAAGGTTATATATAATGATAGATTTTGCAAGAGAAAGAAAAATTGGATGCAACAAAATAACAAATGGTTTAGTAAATGGGGTATTTGCTTGAACGCGTGTCCCATAAACAACAAAGAGATAAAATCTTTTGTTATGGAAAAGTTCCACAAACGTAATTGGGATAAGGAGATAAGAAGAAGGAAAAATTACTATATTGAAGTGTTTAATCTCACTCATAATCATCAACCAAAATCATACATAGAGGCCAATATCTCTTAGAGAGCTAAAATTCTTATTGCTCAGTTAAGGACTAATTCTCATCAACTCCATTGTGAAACAGGGCACTAGAAAAGGCCAAAGGAAGTGTGGGAGGAAAGGGTATGCATTTTTTGTTCTTCCGGAAAAGTGGAAACAGAAAAACATTTCATTTTACAATGTGAGGCCTTCAAAGACAATAGGGAAAGTTATGTAGATATGCTCGCAGCTAGCTCTTGGGATAATCTATTTAATGAGGGGTTTGTCGAGAAGATGGGAGCATTTATTGTGAAGATTCACAGAAAAAAGGGCCGAATACATCAAGCGGATAAAGAAGCAATCTATCCCATAGGCTATCTTTAGCCTCGTGGACATTAAAATAATTTCTTTCTTTCTTTCTTTCTATATGTACATCTTTACCACATGAAAATATATAAGATATAAATAGTAGTTATAAATTAAGATTTGTATCACCATATAAATTAAAATAATAATTATGTGACCAGATAAGTAGAAAACATATATCCGTAGGACTTTCTCCCTATATATATATATATATATATATATATATATCTATATTTAGATATTTTTAAAAATGTTACATATCTCTCTCTATCTATATTATTTTTGTTATTAATATTTAAAATGTTACATGTCAACTTCATATTAAAAATAAATGAATTACAAATTTCCCTAAAAAACCTATTAATAGAATAATAATTCTATCTCTTTATATATAAAATCTATATTAAAATAATTTCTCTCACACACACACATATTTCTTTTGTTTTATATAATATATACATAGTTAACATTCAAATAATTTATTTATGATTCACATTTGACATATGAAAATGTTAATACATGTCCAATCACATTTAAAATAAGAAAGCATATACATGTCATAGGAATGGAAAATTAATGAATTATAGACCCCAAAAAAATCTATTTAATAGAAAAGAGCTCTCTCTCTCTCTCTCTCTCTCTCTCTCTCTCTCTCTCTCTCTCTCTCTCTCTATATATATATATATATATATATATATATATATATATATATATATATATATATATATATATATATATATATATATATCCATTTTTAAGGTCACGGCCAAGCCAAACACCAAATTGGTGTATGAGACCCCCTTGTTTGTGGGACAAGGGACCCACCTCTGTGCGGCGATTTGACTACTAAGTCTACGAAGGCATACATACTCTACCCCACTCTAGTTTTGAACCTGTGGCCTCTTAGGAGGAAACACATGCTCTTAACCATTATGCCCACTCAAGCTGTATATATATATATATATATATTGAGAGAGAGAGAGAGAGAGAGAGAGAGCTCTTTTTCTATTAAATAGATTTTTTTGGGGTCTATAATTCATTAATTTTCCATTCCTATGACATGTATATATATATATATATATATATATATCCATTTTTAAGGTCACGGCCAAGCCAAACACCAAAATGGTCTATGAGACCCCCTTGTTTGTGGGACAAGGGACCCACCTCTGTGCAGCGATTTGGCTACTAAGTCTACGAAGGCATACATACTCTACTCCCCTCTAGTTTTGAACCTGTGGCCTCTTAGGAGGAAACACATGCTCTTAACCATTATGCCCACTCAAGCTGTATATATATATATATATATATTACATACCAAATGAATAAAAATTTAATGGATTATAAATCGAAAAAAAAAGATATTAATAAAATAAGAACTCTTCCTTACAAAGATTGTAAAAGTACGAGGAGAGCAGTTAAGGAAGCTATTGATGAATCTTTTAAAATTGGCAAGATAAAAATATACAAAGCCCTAACTAAAAGGAAAAAAAGGTAGTATATTCGTAAAATGCAATAGAATATCATACACCTCTCTAAGGTAGCTCTTAAGAAATTCTGGAGGCAGATTCTAACTAGGAAAACTAAAGATAATAATAAAATTGCTTTACACCACTAGAATTCCTATCTTAAAAAACTTTATGAATCTCCAAATGTCGTGGATAAATTTGAAACCCTACTCAGAACAAAAGAAGTTTTCTCATTAGAATACATTTATTTTTGGGTTAAATACCTAGAAAATGGGAAAGCTAGGGACATTGAAGGTTATCAGGTGAAAATCTAAAAAATTGGAGGTTTTGTCCTCATCCCCCACATCCACAAGATTTTCAATCAAGCGGTCAAGTAAGGGTTCCCTAAACCATGGCCTCAGAGCCTCATTATCCCTATTTTTAAAAGTGGGGATACAAATAACCCCTCTAATTATCGGAAAGTTATGATCAACCCTCTCTTAGCCAAGTTATATGGTATTATTTTGGAAAAGAAGTTAAGCATATGGCTTGAAAGTGAAGGTAAGTGGGCTAAAGGCCAAGTGGGTTTTAAAAGGAAGCGCTCAACAACAGACCACCTCATTATGCTTAGGATCATTGTGGAGGAATGCCGCAATGATAAATCCAATCTATTTGGTTTCTTTGTGGACTTTATAAAGGATTTTGGTACGGTTCCTAGAAACAACCTATGGAATAGAATAGAAGAGTTAAAGGTTCCTTTTGAGTTGAGAGCTGTCACTATAAGGTTATATGAGAATTTAATTGCCAAGTTAGAGAGCAATGAGTAGTGGTTGAAAGATAGTAAAAGTAATATCGGAGTTAAACAAGGTTGCATCCTCTCCCCTACCCTATTTGGCATTTACATCGACAAGCCAGAAGGTTGTTTAGAGGAAGCATGTTGTGTTGGCACGATCTTAGCTGTGATAGTCGTCATCCTTCTTCTCTATGTTGATGATATTGTTCTTCTCGCAAGGTTACCATTTGATCTTGATAAACAACTTAGACTTCTTAAGGATTTCTGATCTACCATGGGTATGCCTGTAAACACTGACAAAAAAAAGTTATGATTATCAAATCCAAGAAGGACACTTATAGTAATTTTATGTATGAAAAAAGTAACTTGGAGGAAATGTCTTCTTACAAGTACCTAGGAATTGATATTCATCAAAAGCTCAACTAGAACTATAACATTGAGAAAAGGATTAATGGGGGGTGGAATGCTTATTTTGGTCTTGAAAATAATTGTAAAACAAAAAGCCTCATAAGGTGGGATAGAAAGAAGTTCCTATTTGAAATTTTAGTCACTCCTGTTATCTTATATGGATGTGAGGTTTGGGGTTGCAGCATCTCTAGATAATCCTGGAGAAATATTAAGCAGCTCCAAAAGCATTTTATAACATATAACCTCAAAATTAAAAGAAACACACCCTATCCCATTCTCCTTATAGAAGTGGGTCTTCCCCTTATCTAGAGCCTAGCTATAACTAGGCTTTTGTTGTACAAGCACAAACTCAATAACATAGGAGACCATAGACTTCCTAAGCTAGCTTTAAATTCGAACAAAAACCACTTAAGGCTCAAATGAGGTTGGTATAAAGGCACTGGGGCCTCGTTAAACCATCAGGAGATGAACGAGAATGTTGCATTGCAAAACATTAATAACATTAAAAATGTTGTTACTTATAAGTTTAAAGAAAAATGTGGTGTGAGAAAGATTTATCAGCTAAAAAAAAATTAAGATATTATAAGGAGGTCATCAACCCCACCTTAGAAGATCAAAAGTATCTCTCTATTTTAACTAGCTCAAAGAAGAAAATTAATATAGCCAAGATTATAATGAACTCCCATGAGCTCCATAGTGAAATTGGTCGTTGGGAAGTTCCTAAAACACCATGGATGGAAAGGATCTGCCATCTTCGTGAGAATATGAACATTGATGTCGAAATCACTTCCTCTTAGAGTGCCCCGCGTACAACCACATTAGATCTCAGTTTCATAATCTTTGTTGCAATACTGACCTTCCTAGCCTTTTACGATGTCAAAATTATAGTGAGCTTGGGAGGTTTCTCCCCATGCTTTTTGAGCATAAGAATAAAATCTTAAATCAACTAAATAATTCGTTTCTTTGGGTTTGATAGACCAAAATTTGGTCTGAGTGGACGTTAACCATCATCATCATCATCATCATTATATATATATATATATATATATATATATATGATTTTTTTTTACCTAGTAAAATATATATATATGTTTATTTTGTTTTCTATTGTATAGTATATACATAGTATACATTGAAATATTTATGGATTATTCACACACTACACATTAAAATGTTAATAATTGTCCCCATTATATTTGAAAGTACAAAATATATATCCATAAAACACTCTCTATATATAATACTACTTTTGTTATAAATACTTCTTAAATGTTACATGCTTATTTATTTTCCATATATATATATATATATAGATAGATATATAATAATATGTTATATGTCAACTTTATATTAAAAATTAATGAATTACAAATCTTCCGAACAAAAATTATATATATATATATATATATATATATATAATTCATATATATATATATAATTCATATTATATATATTTCTTTTGTTTTATTTAGCATATACATAATTGAGATTCAAATATTTTATTTATGATTCACATCATACATTGATATGTTAATCCATGTCTTAATCATATTTGGAAATACAAAACATATATGTTCAAAATTATTAATTTTATTAGAAATTTGTTTTAAATATTATATATATAATTATTGTTATTAATATTTAAAATGTTATATCTGAATTCCATATTAAAAGAATGAATGAATTACAAATATTTTTAAAGAACTTATTAATGGAATAAAAATTCTCTCTAGATAGAATTTATTTATAGTATCTTCATTCCAAATCTCATCATTTCCCAGCTCAGAAGTTCGGTGTCATCAACACGCTAGCTACTCATGTGTTGAGAATCTCTGATGAAAACCACCTTTATAATGAGAAATCCCATCTCCTTAATTATTTTGTTAATAATGGATATAGTAGGCACCAAGGCCTTAAATCTTTCCTAAAAGAAAGTAGAGGTCCCAAAGTTAAGAAGCACCCTATAGATCATGTCTTAGGGGTACATCTCCCTTTCATCCAGGGGACCACCGACAAGATTGCAAGAATCCTAAGGAAGCACAATGTTCCCTTGACCTTTAGACCCTTAGATCAATTCAGATCTCCTTAAGAGTTGTGAAAGACCCTGTTGACCAGAAGTATATGAAAGGTGTTTATGTTATTCCTTGTTCTTGTGGGACCCCCTATGTTGGTGAAACTGGGTGCTCTATCAATCAAAGGATTCATGACCATGCAACAGATATCAAGCATTTGAGAACCCGATCTTCAGTTGTGGTAGAATACGCGGAAAAGACCAAGCATCATATCTACATTGAGGAGGCTCGGGTCATTGCTAGGATTGTTCCTTTTCATCAACAAAAGTTTAGGGAGACCATTGAAATTGAAAGGAGGCCAAATAATCTCAACAAAGATGACAGATGGAAAATTAGCATTGGATTCCTACCCTTTCTTCTTAACACCCCCCTATTTTTATTTCTTTTTGGTTTTGATTTCATCCTCTCACCTCTTAAATTATTTTGGTTTATTCATTGTTTTCTTTTCTATTTTAGTGTTTTTTTGGTTTTTTTGTTATTCTATATCTTTTATATATATATATATATATATATATATATATATTAGCATTAATTTAAGTTTAAAAAATTAATAGATAAAAGGGAAGACATGGTAATTAATTTCATTATGTTTTTTATTAGTTTAGGTCTTATAAATAAACTGATTCATAAATATATAATAAATTGAATTATAATATTTATGTTTGGTCTATTATTTCTTATTTAATAAAACTCGGTACTTATAATAAACATAATGTAATACATATATAATTAGTTAGTTACCTTAATATATTGATAATTTTATATATCTTATTAATGATTTAACTAATTAACTAATTAATTTATTAATTAATAATTATTTATCCCTAATTCTTGGTCCATTTAAATGTAGCCATTTCTGGTCCAGTCAAATGGAACCATTTCTGTTGGTTAAATATGGTTTTTTTTCCAGTTGTTTCTTTCTAGCCATTTGAATAGTTAGTCTCTCTATTTAACTCAATTCCATGATTTGTTTCTTCATGTTGTCCTCACGATGAACCACACTTGCTAGTTCGAAATGGGTCGAAAAATGAATGGTTAGTCTCTCTATTTAACTCAATTCCATGATTTGTTTCTTCATGTTGTCCTCACAATGAACCACACTTGCTGGTTCAAAACAGGTCGACAAATGAATTTTGATGTGATTATTGCCGAAAAAATTATCTTGAAAACTCATATGGATCACAAAAGACTTAATTCAATAATTATTAATCTCTTTTAAATGTTTCTTCCTAAGTAAAAATCATAATTTCCATTAAGAATATTAAACTTACATGCTGAAGATGCTAAAAAAACATATCAAAAGGACTACCACATAAATAATCACACCAGAAGTTCGAGCCTAAAAGTATATGATCTAGTCATAGAAAAATACCAAAAACATCAAAACTGCTGATTTTTAGGGCTTTTTAAACAACCAAATATATAGAGACAAAACTAATTCTTGTAGATGCCATAATTGGTACATAAAACTAACAAAGATGGATCAAATATAACATCATAAAAGAAACTATGCTAGAAAGTTAGTCTCGAGCTCCATCTCTCTCGATACCATCTATAAATGGTCTGTGTTAATACTCATAATGTTCAATGAGCTCCATCATTCTGGATACCATCTATAAATGGTTAGTGGTAATACTCATAATGTTCAACCTGCTTTGTGACCTGTCATCTACCCCAAGCTTGTTGCCTCTCCCTATAATTATGTTGACATGTGATGTGATCAAAATTCCTTTTTATCATTAAAACTTCCTCAAGGATGGGCCTAAGCGTGTACATGTGACATACAATATTTTCATTAAACCAATTAATAACCACAAATATTTTGTAAATGTTATATACTAGTTTGCAATAAATTATACATATTCCTTATAATGAAGTGTGAAAACATACATTTTTTTAATTTAAATTACTTTGTTTTTATTCATATAAACTTGATATAAAACTATGTTATTTAATATGAGCATTAAAATATTTTATTTATATATTTTTTTGTTATTAGTATATTTTTATTTTAACTATTACATGCAAACTAAACATAAAATGGATTACATATCATGTAATACCAATTATATTGTTTTTACATGGCATTTGTGAACTCCATATTAAATAGTGAAAGAATTACATATCTATTTAATATTACAAAGTAAATAATATTTTTTTCCTTTTATTTTCAATTACTTTATATCTATATAAAGTGGATGTAAATGAAGGTGGGAATTGAAGTATTTGTGAATGACATTGAGTTATTACTTTTTTTTTCTAATTTTTTATTTTAAGTATTATTTTATTATTTTTAAATGTAACATTACATGACAACATCTCCATCATACTGGGTTGTAAAACACCTCTCAACGAAATTAGTCTAGATCATCTTAACTCCAAATTTATAAGTAGCTAGAGGGATCAAATCTCTAGAGGTGCAAACCTCATTTTGAGTACAAAACTTGAGGAAACTTTTGCACCTTCAAATAGTTGAACCCTCTTAGATCTTGATAGCTTAAGAGTTAAGTGGAATCTAGGCTAGTGTTTAAAAATGTGCATATTATATACTTTCTAAATTTGAATCTTTTTTCCACTGGAAAAATCATTATATATTCATTAATAAGCAGTTTTTTACAAAATATCATCAGTTGCTGTTTGCTGCATTACCACGCAGGGTATGCTATCAGTTCACTGTATTAAGCTGTTCATCCTAACAAAAACCAAAATAACAGTAAAAAATAAAAATGTTCCAGCAAGCCTATTCTTTCCTTCCCTTCTTCTTCTCCACCCGGCGCCAACCTCCTGAGTCAACTGTGGGTGTAGTTGTGGCTAGCTGGTTTTCCATGGAGATCAATTGTTGTTCTTTGTCTGATTCTGAGCCCTCTGAGCTATGGGTTCTCTTTATGCCACTTACTTCCATTTGCAGCTCATGATGTAGATCTGTAATGATCAGCCCCGTATGAGTAAAATGGTTTTTTGCTTCCTGTGTTTGTTTCTGTCCCATTTGAGGTTCTGGTTCCATATGATTCTCTGGTGGGTCCTCCTTGATGTCCTCTTCTTCCAACGGCACTGTATGTTGCCAGCCTTTGGGCTTTTTTGGTTGCTTCTTGGTTTTTCTTGGATCCTTTCGAGCTGTTGGACAATCATTTTGAAGATGCCCTGTCTGCAAACAGTTCCTGCATCGGAATGTTGTGTTTTCGTAGTCGAGCTGTTGTATCCATTGGGTGTTGTTGAAGTTTAGCGTGATGTGGTCAGGTAGTCCTTGACTCAAGTCCACTTCTACGCATATTCTGGCGAAGGTAAAGATACCCCTGATTTCTCTGTCTTCATCCACTTTTAGGAAATTCCCTAGAGAATTCCCAATGGCGGTTAGCACTTTATGATGCCAGAAATGCAGTGGGAGCACATGTATCCTCACCCATACAGGCATGGTTGTGATTGTCATTGTAGTTGCATCAAATCCGGAGAACCAGGGGGTTGTGAAGAGGCCAGCACTGCCCCAAAACCAAGGTCCTTGTTTAATAATTCTGTCTCTTTCCTGTTCTGTATCAAATTTAACAATGAAAAACCCTTTAGGGCAGAGCTAAATTTCGCAGTTTGTTGTCCATGTTGTGTAGATCCATTGATGCAGGGCATCTGATTTTGGCCATAAGCCATTGAATCTACATATGACTGCAGTATTTGATAAATCTGTGTGTAGGTCATTTACCTCTGGTATAGATACCTGTAGAGTAGGTGATTCTGGCTTCTGTTCGACGATGTAGGGTCCTGGCAGTTCTGTTGTTGATGCTGCTTTGTTTCCTATTTTTTCTTCCTTTCCTTTTACTGTTTCCCAAAAAGAACTTGTATTTTTGGAGCTGGTTCCAGAGCTTCCTCCCCGCAATCTGAGGGTTAGATTAATGGTTGAGTCATTTGCTATGTCATAATACTGCAGGCTTTTGTTGTCTTGTAGATTGAATCCAGAATAAATGAGGTTTTGTATTTGTTCTGGAATTCCATGGCAGCCCTGTATTTCCTTTTTTAGTTCCTGAATGCTTGATTCCTTTCTGAGCCGCATGCAGTAGTGTTTGCCTTCAAGAATTTTAATGAAGATCTGAATCTGTTCTGCGCCTGTGTGGGTTAGATCAGTGCCGTGGGGCCTTTGTTGAGCCAGATCTGTACCCCTGCGCTGTGGATCTCTCCTGTGGTACCCTGTCACGACAGATCCAGCATTATTGTTGTTCATGGGGGCACCCCAGTTCTGGTTTCCCTTGCTCTGTTTGGCTCTTGCACACACGGCCAACTCCAACCGTTCCGCTTTGCCCTTGCCCATGTGTTCTGGATCTGGTGATTTTCTATTTTTCTTCTGCCTGTATCTGGTCGAAACTGTTAGATCCGCTCCTATTCTAACATGTTCGACCCCATCTGAAATGCCGTTTGCCAGATCAGGGTTTTTGTTGGGCCTGTCTCTTGTTTGCAGTTTGGATTCTACAAGCCCTTTATTAGAATAATGCTTTGCGATAGTAAAAGCCCTAGTCTGTGCTGGCGGATTCAGAGGAACCTCAAAATACCAAGAAACCAGGTCCATATACCCCTTCCATACCTTGTCTTCGTCCCTGCTATTTGAGATCGATCCTATCGTAGCGGAACTGGGCCACGACATACCAAGATTGGGTCTGTTAAGAGTCTTGTGCTTCGGTTTTTGATAATCGTAGGCAGATCTGCCAATCTTGAAGAGATCGCTAGCAGAAGAGAGCGGATCAAGATAGATCTGCTTCCAGAGGGATTGGAAACACTCCAGGTTCTGTTTCCTGTGTTTCGGGTCATGAGAGTCCGTGCCATCATCAGATCCGAGCCTCTGCCTGCGGGAGATATCGTTAGCTTCAGCATTCGGTCTTCTGGCGGATCCACAACATATCAAGTTTTTAGGGCCTGTGGCTGCGCAGAACAGACCTTCTGAAACCCTGAGACCATTAACCACCATCGCTCCATAATCGACCGCGTTCATTGTTTCCGTATACCTTGGATCATTTTCAGGGCCTGCGGCTGGTTTGGGTGCCGATGCGGCTGCATAGCGTTCCCTGCGCGAATAAACCCCAACCATCGCCATCGCAGAGTTCTTTGCTCTTCTAGCTCTAAATTTGAATCTATAATTAATAGAAAAACAAATATTCTTACCTATTAAACCTAAATTTGAAAATATAAATGAATAAAAAAACAAATATTCTTACCTTTTAAACCTAAATTGGGATCTATAATTAACAAAAAATAAATATCCTTATCAATTAAACCTAAATATATATACCCAACCTAGATACGTCTTAATATATTTACGGATTAACAATAAATATATATAACCAGCCTAGATCCATCTTAACTCCAAATAAATCAAACGCCGAGAGAGATCAAATATCTCAAGATGCAAATATTTTTTGAGTGAAAAAATGAAGAATGTTTTAGACCTCTAGATATTTGATCCCTCTCAATGCTTGATCTCAAGTTCAGATGGATCTAGGCTAATTTATATGTATATTTAGGTTTAATGGGTAAGAATATGTGTTTTTTATTACTTTTAAATTCAATTTTCTTTTTTGTAAATTTTTTTATTACGTAATGTGTGTCTTGAGATGATTAACATGCCTAGCATGTGGCTTGAGTAACCATGACTAAGGGCATCTAAGCTGTCAGAATCACTCAAGGATTGCAATCGGCCTTGGCCGCGCCAACTCTTAGCATGGGTAGATTTTTTCCCACGCGGTTTCGAACGAGTGACCTTTTCACCATGGAGTTCCTTAACAAAATTCCTTGCAACATCTACTCCTCATGAGAAATTATAAATTCAACTTTAGAAAGTATAGAATATGCACATTTTCTTAACATAATTAAATAGTTAAAACCTGATCATGCCTAAATTTAATGTATAATTTAACTTTGATGCGTTGAAATATCATATGGAAGAGATGTTGTAATGTATTTTTATGTAAACATTTTAACTCGGTTGAATTGCATAAAAATAAAAATAAAAATTACAAGAAAAAATTAATATATAAATATTTGATGAAATTACTTATTTTTTATACATATATTCAAATATTATATCAAATTAATTTATATTAATATCACAATAGGATGGATATTATTCGTTTCTTAATAAAATGTATTTAATTATTAGTCCCTGCCTCAAAAGGGACTATAGCACTCACCTCATTGTCAAATGCCATTGAATTTCAATTATTTTTTTGAGCTTTTGTAACTTTAACCAAAGTTTTCTAGAAAACATTGAATATTCCTATTTTTTCCTAAATTCAAAAATAATTTTCTAATTTATAAAAATATTATTTATAATTTTCCATTAGATGAGCTAGCTTTGATGTGTTCGTTGAATTTCAATTATTTTTTTGAGCTTTTGTAACTTTAACCAAAGTTTTTGGAAAATGTTGAATATTCCTATTATTGCATAAATTCAAAAATAATTTTGTAATTTATAAAAATATTATTTCTAATTTTCCATAGGATGAGAAAGCCTTGATGTGACAAAATTCCCCCTGTGGAGGGTCTTTTATTTTTGGTATTTGTTAGCTCCTAACAAATATTTTTACAATAAAAAAAGCTAATTTTGTGAGTTACCAATCCATTAGCGAGTGCTTTGATACTAACACTATTATGCCTCACACTACTAGTGCTCTACCTAATGATGCGAGAATTGATGGTGTTGTAGGTCACTTACGTAAGTGAGTGGGTGTGTGTGTATTTGGGGGGGGGGGGGGGGGTTGGTGGGGTGGGTGAACAAATATACAAAGGATTTTTTCATTTTGTGGAGTATCAGAATGCAAGTAATGGTAAATAATGGTGGAAAAGCGCAATTAAAATTATAATAAAAAATCTAGAGCCATCATGAGAAATGCGGAGGTGCAGAGGAAGCTTTCATTGTGTTTCCCCTGCCGGTCCACACCGCCACATGAATTCATCAACCTTTGACAAATTTGGTAAATCACAATTTTGTTGAATAAGGAACATTGCATTTGGAACCCTTACGATGCTCTCTCATTGAAATATTAAAGGAAACAAAATTGTGATATTCTTCCTACTTATTGTTTGAATTCAATAAGCCATCTCAAATATGCATGGAAATATATTGTCGTTCATGATGGGGATTAGACCCCATTTCTCGTGTGGAGTTGCAGAGGTGCTTCTCTGCACTTCTTCGCACATGCCACCACTGTAACTTAAATTGTGTGAAATGTTTTGATCAATTCACACAATGATGTTTAAACGAGAGGGAATATCAGACATGTTGACTTGGATTAGATGTTTATATAGTTTTTTTAAAATTGTGCTAAAATATCTAATGAGTTATAACGATGAGTTATGATGCAAGCATGATAGGTGTGAATGAGCTTTGAGGACCATTTATCTTTACTTTTGCACACCACACTTGACAACTTTGTTGGGGAGAAAGATAAAATAATATATTCTTATTTTTGGTATTTATTGTTGGGTCTCTCAGTTATGCTCTTAAATTATACAAATAAGACCAAAATAACTTTTATCGGGGGGAGGCCAGGGGGGGTTAGAATGGTTGCATCCACAAGCATATCAGTGATGAACTTACTGACAATAAGATGATGTAGGCAACTTTTACGATGCAATATGCCTAAACAATTTGGCCCATACATGTTAGTTTGTTCATAATGTATTTTGAGAGCATGAAATGAGATTGGACTATGGCTCCAATGTTCGATTTCGATAGCCAACTTTTTTGGTTAGAACTTCACATAATAAACAAATAATTTATATGATTTTTCAATGTTGTAATTGAGATACATTGATTGTACATGCTTTATATTGGTACCACTAGTTCAATTAATTTGCATTACCATTATTACAACTTCAGCTCATGTTTGTGCTTTTTTAAACTAAGGGTTGATGTCATGGTTTACTTGTTCAGAATCTATATAGTTATTCAAGGTTAACGAAATCATAAACTTTAATAATTAGACTTGCTACGAGAATCCATGAGATACAAAAACTTAGCTAAATGAGCAAAGGAGCACATTTCACATTTTCTGGAAAATCACAAATTAGAATAATATTAGATGTATTATGAAAACATGTTATTGATTCCAAGAGGACTATAATGACGATTCTAAAGGAGTAGATTTCATATTTTATAGAAGAACACAAATTAGAATAATACTAGATGTATTCCAACAAAATGCTATTGATTCGAAGAGGAATATAATGAGGAGGGTGATAGACCAATAGGCAAGTTAATTATGAAGACAAGGGCCATATAAAGTGAATAATGACTACATTGTGTGGAGTGCAGAGGAAGCTTCCTCCACAAAATGAAAGCACCATTCTCCATGCCTTCGCATAAATATGGCTAAAATACCATTGTCAGTGGTACACTTATGTAAAAATTGGATCAAATTTATACAAGGTGACACCCAAAGTGCTATTGAGTCATATTTCCTTACCTTAAAATCATAATGGGTCCGCAAGGCATCAAGGAACTATAGAGTGTAGAGGAGTTTTTCATTATGCATCCTCCACACTCCCCCTCTGTGCATGATGCTACGATGGTAGGAAAGGGTTCCAAACATTGGCAGGTTTACTGATGTCTCAAGAAAAAATAATTTAAAAAACCATTTCTACAATCCAATTGCAATATGATGCCTAATTCTCACTCAAGGTGCATGCATTGCAACTGCAAGTGGTTACTATTATAATCTATCAACACAATACTTCATCACCGTCTATCTATAAAACAAATACAATTATCTAGAGAAAAAGAAACATAGATGCACCAAGGTATTATGCTAATCTCCAACTGGTGAAGAGTCATATGAAGTACAATAGATCAAACAAGGATGCCAAAGAAGCCACCTGATTACTCCCATGACCTTCTATAGCCTAAGAAAATCACAATAAGTTGTTCTTTTTCATATACTATATTTGACTTAGAAATACACTTCAGTTATCAGCTAGGAGCCAACATGTTTTCCATTGTATATGTTGTCGCACGTTTATATAAGTTAGGCATAAATTGATACATTCAAATCACAGTTTGTGCAATAATCCACCTCGAATTGTGGGAGGAATATGATTATTAGCATGCATATAATAGCTACATATGCATATATCGCATGCATTGCACTAATATATATACTAATTGGCTATAACAAATGTCTATGTATAGGATAAATTAATTAATTATTAAAAGTACTAATTAAACACCGAACCATGAAGAAGGCAACAAATATATTAACTATAAAATTCAATAATAAAATTTAAGGGATATAATAAAGCTAAAATTACAATTAATAAACACGTCAATTAGTAAACCTGTTTAATAATCCATTGATTAATAAACCTAAGTAATAAAATCATTTCAATCAAAATTTTGTTTAATTAAACCCATTTAAAAGCATTAACTAATAAAATAATTTCAAAATGAAATTGGGGGATCAAATAAAATCAATCATATATATTTAATGGTTATAAATAAATTAAACATCCCAAAGAGCGATCATTTAATGGTTATATATAATTTAAAAACACCAAAGGGTGATCAATTAATGCTTATAAGTATATTAAAATCGAAGAGTGGACGAATTCTAGACTCATAAAGACCGTACATCATGATGTCAAGTGACCAACTGAATGAATGGATTTGATGAGGTAGTGAGGAGATTACTTGCAGAGGAGATAACATCTCTTATAAAAGGGAGGTAACAGGGTGAAGAAGGGGGCATTTTCATTGTTATTTTTTTATTAGATGAAAGAAGACAAAAGGAAATAGACGTCATGAAGGAGGAATGGTACAAATTGAGGGATGAGCCTTGGGCTCGATTTTCAACTTAAAATTTGGAAACTTGAGCACTATTATTGGAGTTTTGGGCATGGGGGCAAGAAGGTGTCGATCTCAAATTCCTCTAGGCCTGGGAAAAAGAGAGGTTTATCCAAAATAGGTAGGGAGGAATCAATTAGTTTGGTAATGAAAGAAAAGGATTGGGAGCAACATCAGCCATGGATCGACATCAGACAGGAGAACTAGGTATGCACTTGTGTTTAACTTTCAATTCACTATGAGTTTGATCACAAATAAGCAAAACATTAAGGTCAATTGTTTTATTTGATAGAACAAAATAAGAATATCACAAGTAGAAGGACAACCTATCTTCTTTTGATCAATCGACAAACCAACTAGGAAAAACCCTAATTAGTTTCTTCAAAGAGACCTAATTCTAAAAAAATATTAACAAAGCACCCAAGAAAGTTTAGAAGAGACATAAGACAGTCCAAACAAAGATAATACACTCCTACAAAATCAAAATCAGGTCTGGGTTGAAGCAAAAGCCAAATTTTCAAAAATTCCTAAGGCATGCGCTGGTTAGCAATAAAAATAAAATCACATGCACCTGATTTATAAGGAAAAATTGATGCAAAATTGTGCTCTGTTGGCGCACGAAAACAACGCAAATATCATAAGCCCAAGAAAAAATAAAAATTCAAGAAATAAACCACACAGATCTAAAAGGTCGTTAGTTCATAAAGACTCAGGTCAAGATAAATCAGAAGGATCAGAGAGAAAAACTAAGGAAAAAGAATAGAACAACGACATTCCCTAATATGGTTGCCAATTTCTTACACTAGCCAAAAGCCTCTTGCGGACAAGAGCGATCTCCCTAGATCCTTGACGGAAACTAGAAACAAACAAGACAATTGAACTAACTCTTTCCCTAAGTTGGACTCATTTGAATTATAAATATTAAAGCTAATGGATGAGCCTCTTACCTATTTCACGAAATGCTCAATGAAGATTCCTTGTTGTGACTTGATGCAACTCCTCAATTCTTGACAAGACCTACAACCATAAACCATAAAAGGATCAAAATAATATGTGATATAATAATCCAAACAAAACTTAGCTTAATGATCAAGGAGATTAGGAATTGAATTTTCCTTAATCAACATTGTAAACAATTATAAACCATTCATCATTCTAATAAGACAAATCAATGGGAGAAAGTGTTCATTTTTATTAATCAAAGATAAAGAGGAGCCTTACAACCTTTGCCTTGATGTCATGAGGTTCCTCCCAAATGCATTCAATCTCCTCCTTATATGACAAGCTTTCCAATCTAAAACTAATAGCATAAGTTTATATTCTCTGATTTCTGACCTCCTCTAACCCTCTACCCTCTAGTAATTTTATAAGCCAAAAGGAAGAAGTTTCAGAGCCAAAAAAGGAGGGTGAAATCCCCTAATTGAGGGATTAGTTTTCCATGAGGAAAGGGATAAAGATGCATCATCTGAGGGTTATAGTTCGAATAATCATCATGTAGAAGCTTTCAGTTGGGAAATATTCGACCAACTACGTTTCTAGAATGTACCTTTTATGTTACTTTCTTGAATTCACCTCCACGGTTTATAGTGGTAGAAAGAGTGTATCTCTATGCTATTCTCATAGTTAATTCCAGCGAATGCATGGGAAAAGCTAGGAAAATCAGCATAGGAAAAACTTGACAAGGTGTGACAACTATTATTCCCAAAGTTATCATCTTCTTCAAGATATTTTTAGTTGTTTGACTTCTAAGCGAGTTCAATCAAACATGTTCCTGATGGTAAAAAGACCCATAAATTGATCAAGTGTCATGGAGACAAATTGACATGTAACAGATACCCAAGCCACTTTGATGAGATGAAACTTTTTGTGGCTCTACTTACCACCCTCCCATAAAACTTTCCTCATAATTTTAACTAGTTCACAAGTAATCCTAGTTGGTAGTAGTAGAACTATGAACTGGTAAAAAAGAAATATTGATAATACCACTTAATAAGAACTTGATTCACAACTAATTTCAACCAAATCAGTGCCCACTATTGTAGCTTGGACTTGAATTTCACAACAATTCCTAACCATGATTGTGAAGAGTGGGATTTTAAATGGATCATAAACCCTAAGCATATAAAATATTTCTAAGAGGTTGTAGGATGGAACCAATGAATAAGAACCAAATGTTTATGAAGAAGGGGGATAATATTCCAAGAATAGATCTGTGATTTTCTATGATTAATAAGACCTCTTGAAGCGAATAGATACTGATTTGGAACTTGCTTGAAGCACTTTGTAATAATTAATTAGGCTCCTCCCAACAAGAATGTATCATATGAAAATTCAGAGTGATTTACACTCTTGATTCCTGAGACATATCTTATACATGGAAGCTTGGCATTCCTTTGTTCATATTCAAGACACCTGCTTAATGAATATGCCATCCAGATTTAGAGGAAGGGTGACAAGGGGCACCCTCGATGGAGCCCTACAGAGGCTTTAAAAAATCTTGAGAAGTGGCCATTCACCAAGGGGGAGATCAAAGGACAGGAGACACAAACCTACATCCATTTTATAAATTTCCCATTAAAGCCAAATTGAGATAGAAATTTTAATAAAAGGTCCCAGGTGACATGATCAAATGAATTTTCTATATCAAGTTTGATGAACATAATTTATCCTTCCTACACTGCTCAAATGTATTGCTTCTTGGACTAAGATGATATTATCTATTATGTGCCTTTGGCCCATGAATCCCCCCGGATTCTTAAAGATGATATTGGGAAGGAAATGTTTTATGCACTATGATAAAATTTTAGAAATAATCTTATACGATACATTGCATAAATAGATCAATCTATATCTTAGGAATGAGGCCATATTGACTTCTTTTGTAATGAAGACAATCAAGGACGAATTAATCCCTCCTCTCATACAATCATGCTTGAAGATGTAATCCACTAGAAAAATAAGATCAAAATTAATGGCATAAAAATATTCCTAATAAAAGTGGGATAAAAACCCATTTGGAACTACAAGGCTTAAGGCACCATTCTTCCTCTTCTAACCTTAGCACGTGATGGAAGGCCTTTAAATTTACGTGCTTGTGTTATAGACAATTTTGTGCCTTGCAGCATCAGGCATGAATTGTCAATAATCCAAGGGATCCAAAGTCCCTAAACATGATGTTCCTACCCCTAGAGGAACAAGGTCAGCAAACCAACAGCTCTCAGATCAGTTCTCCACCTGAAAACACTCAAAAACAAGCAATCCTGAAATCAAAGCAGGTGCTCCACTAGGCTTCTGCGCTGAAACTCAACTCCTCCATGGTGTACCTACGTTGCAAAGCAAGTGGAACAAAGGCCACCTGCGCTGAGCGAGATGGGACAAGTGGCACACTGAGTCATTGCTCTGGAATCTTCCAAAAATGACACTTGGATCAGGGATTTCGCCTTGTGATGAGTCAGAGGCTCTTTTTCTCCAAGTGGAAGCAAGGTTCTCCAAGTGGACTCAAGAACTGAAGATCAACTGAAGAGAAAGAGGACACAAGGCAGCTACACATCAGTTGCAAGCTGACTCATCCTTTCTCAATTCATCTATATATTGAGCTCTCTCCTATGAGCTCAGGAGGCTGGAATTTTGTGCAAAGTAATGATATGCTGTTGGTTTCATCATAGAACTATTGGGTGATTGCTTGAGGGAGGTGAAGAGGAGAAATTCTTTCTGCTGGGAGGTGTTGCTGGATTGGAGCCTTCAATGGTTGTAACACTCTCAGAACCTTTACTTCTTCATTAATAAAAGCTATTGAGGTTCTTCTATATGCTCTTGTTTCAATGATATATTGTGATAATTGTATATTTGATTTACGCTAATCCTTGAATCAGTTATGATTGCATGTTGCTTGTAGTTTCCTTCTTTGCTATTTTGCAGGATCTTATTGTAGCTGGGCCAGCAATAGAGCAAGGAGCTGGGAGCAAGCAGCCAAAGAGAAGAGTTTGGATTCGACATTAAGCGCAAGGCAACGGTTAGTGCATTTCCTCGCTCTCTTTTGCTTTCTTAAAGAAGTAAACCTTAAGTAGTTTTCTTTACAGTTGTTGCTGAGGTACTATCACCCTTAGAGTGGGATAGGGTCATCCGAATCGGATACTTTTCCCTACAACAAACTGGCGACTCCGCTGGGGATCGTATCTGTTTGATTGTTTGTAGTATTTTGCTATTCATTTCCTGAACAAAAGAGTACCAAATCGAAAAGCTTTTGGCTATATCAAAAGCGAAGTAGAGGGCAGCTACTCTAGCTCATTTTTGAGCATGTTCATGATTTGAAGAGCTGATATACAAGGATCCTTGTAAGCTCTTAGTGATAGCTTTTCATCCTCCTAGTCATCCCTTAGTGTGTACTTGACTGATAGCTTCTGATTTGAGCAAAAACCGTGAATTTTTGAGAAAACTGTGACCCGAAAACTGTGAAAACGCAACTTTCGTTTTCCAAAGCAGGCTGTACACAGGCTACCTTCTTTGCAACGCAGGTAGCCCCTTCGGGACCTGCGCTGAATGTCAAACTGACAGTGTACTACCTGCTTTGATCCAGTTTTGCCTAGTGCTGCTGGGGTTTCCTCCTGTTTCTTGCCCTGTTTTCACTATTGTTTTTGCAGCCAGTTACCAGTCCATGTACCTATCTGAAACCAACTTTACTTGCCATTATTCCACCTCGGTTATATAAAGAAACTGTACTTTTTCTTTTGTATTTCTTACATCATTTACGGTTTCCCATAAGGAAAAGTGAACTAGTCTTGTTGTGGCGTCTTAGATCTAAACCTGTGATAGGTGTCTTGCTGATCTTAAGAGTTAGTTTGTTTGCTGTTCATAGCTGATTGGTCTTTTGCTTTCGTCATATGGTTTGATTTCATATATTTCTAGTGTCGAAACAAGTGAATCTTAAGGTGTCTTTTGATTTTGGACAAGCTTGTTTGTTTTCACTCGAAATTGAACTCAAAGTTACATAACAGCTTTCTTTCTGTAATAAATCAACATTAAGAAAGAGAAAAGAAATACTTGCATTGTGCATTTTGCATCTGAAAAGTTTGCATGTTGATTTAGGAGAAAGTGCATTAGTTTGTGCTGTATGAACTGTGTGAAAAGATATGCCTTTCTTCTCCCTTAGTAGTTAAGATTTTCATCAGTAAAAAAGATTTGAAAAAGCTTGCTTCTCATCTTAGGCTGCATTTAGGAATTTGTCACATACATCTCGTGGTGAACCTTGAAAGGCAAAATTTAAAAAGACCAACTTAAAATATACTGAATGAACCTAACAACGCTTTGAAATATAACGCAAACACATAGAGGTCTAAGCTAGAGACGTGTTCCGGCGTCGTTAAATGTAGTGACTGTCGATCTCGAAGAAGGTGGGTGATTCCTCCTGAGAGTCGGTGGCACTAATACGGACTTGTGCTCCCACGTACCATCGAGTATATATTGGGAGACCCCTATAGGCATATATCCTTTATCCTTAGGAAGCCGTGTCGACCGCCCTACTGATCGCAATGCAGTGAACACAACATTCACGAAGATTGACCACACGTACCGTAAAACATATTCCGTGGTTTTGCGAAAAGTTTGGCACACCCTCTGCCTAGATCTCCAGAGCAGTTTCTTTTGGCCTTTTTCAAACTCTATAACTGAAAAAGTCCATCTGAGCATTTGTCACTTCGGGCTCGTTAAAACATCGAAGGAGACTAGAGTCATCTTTAGCTTTTTCTCGACTCTTTAAAATTGAAAAAGCAAGTTGTGTCTAAAGCGTCGTTATAAAATTTATTTTAAGCGGAATAATAATCACCCTTCCCTCGTTGATCTTCGAAGTTAGTCCACCGCAAGTGGACGTTCCTGTAGAATCGCTAAGAAATCTTTTGGATAGACTAGATATTTCTGAACAACCGTCGACATCTAGGACTGTGTCGTCCGACATAGCAGCAGTAGAACCTCCTGCTGCTACTCCAACGATGTTCGCTGGTATACCATCTGTCCTGACAAATTGTCAACAACAAGCCGGAGTCCCATCAGGGACAACGACATGGTTAGTTCCTATTTCTTCATCCGGATTATCATCTGGTATTTCTTATGTTGAAACTCGCCAAATTGATCCATTTGGAGGTCAATCTGGGCAATCAATCCCCTTGAGTTCCGGATTGATACCGTATGGGGGGCAGTATGCCCTTTCATTACCTCCTCCGGGAGGATACCCATACGTGAGTTCACAACAAAGTTCAGGTCAAACTGGAATTACATCCAGCGGTTGGATACCAATACTGCCTCAACAACCAGGAGTTGTATATTCGATGCAACCAGTACACCCTGTGTCGAATATTCCCACCGTACCTGCTATAGTGAATGTGTCGCAAGTACAAGCTCCACCTGTTGTATGTCAACCCCAATCTCAGGTTGCAATACAACAACCACTTGTCTCAACGACTCAATCGCAATCTCAGGGTAGTGCCTCCTTATCTGGAGCGACTCAGGCTCAAACAACTACTGTGACTCCTCATCCTGGTCAATCACCTAGTATTGGTCAACAACCACCATTCCAGCAATCATATCAAGGACCTGAGCAACAAGTCTTTGTAAGTAATGGACAACCATACTATAATGGTTATGCCCATCAACCTTGTCAAAGTTGCCAGCATTATGCTAGTCTGCAAAGACCCATTGCTCAGGCGATACCATCTTATCCTGGATATGCTTCGCCTAACCTGAACCAACAGTTGCCCTTTGTAGAAACTCTAGAATTACCAGATCTAAACCGGCTGACGAATGATCCAATTGCTTATGCCCCTTGGTGGCCAGCGATTCCGCACAAACTTCCATCAGACATTCCTAAATTTAATGGAAATCCAGGAGAAGACCCGTCGAATCATGTGATGACATTCCATCTATGGTGTTCATCAAACACCCTGAATGATGATTCGATAAGACTTCGCCTTTTTCAGAGGACATTGACAAGTCCAGCGGCTAAATGGTACATTGAATTGCCAAGAGCCTCTTTCGACAATTTCAGCTCCTTAGCCACGACTTTCTTAACCCATTTTCAATTACCAATAATGTATGAAACGGGAACAGAACTCCTTACCAACTTCAAACAGACAACGGCCACTGACATATCTGATCATATACATGAGTGGCGACGTTGTCGTAGGATGGTGAAAACTTACGTTCCTGATCAGCTGTTAGCTGAATGGTTTATAAAGTCGTTACTTCCGGCTATAACGGAAGATGTGGCCAAGGGGGGGGGGTCGTAACAGAGGAGCAGGTCATTGCTCGTGCTCAATATCTGGACTTAGTATATACTCAGTCTGGCACGCTCTACGACAAAATACCTGACGCCCCCAGAACTGAATTTTCAATTCCTCCCCCTCCTGAATCGAATACTAACTCTCACGCCAGTAATGGCGTGACTGGCAAACGCAAAATTTCTAGTCAAAATGCAAATGAGGAACTTCTTACCTCAGAAGTAAATGCCATGTCGACCGACAAGAGCAAACAACTGAAGCAACCAGGGGGCAAGAAGAAAAAGAAAAGGAAAGGGAGACCCCCGTCAGGGTGTCATATATGCGATGAGGATCATTGGACAAAAGATTGTCCACATATACCTGAAGTTAAGAAACTCTTCAAGAGTTCAAAAACCCCGGCAGTATTGACTGATCCATTTCCTAATCCAAGACAAACTCTGGTTGCGAATCAAAATGCTTCCCGATCCCAAGTGCTTATGTTGTCCACCTCAAGGCAGCAAAATAATGCTTTGACAAGGAATAAAGGTTACCGGAATCCACAGCGGTCGAATAACAAGGCTGATAAACAACCTAGTAGTTCGACAACAACTTTGAACGAAGTTTTGCCACCCATCGTTCCTAAGCCAATAATAAACTCGCCAAAATCGACATTTAATCCTCGTGCAAAAGTAGCACAGAATTATAATATAATAGAGGACCTGACCCAATCGTCGTCCGCTATGTCGACACTTGAGGTAGCGCAAAATTGCACCTCCCTAGAGCAAGCTTTATTATCAGCCATAGGTGGGATTGGCCCAATGGATTCCAATCTTGTGGCCTTTGATCATAAAGGGTATGACCCTAAGTTACCAGCTCAACTAGCTTTCCTTATTCAAGTGAAAGCCCTCAACAAGAATGTTCATCGAACAATTATTGATGAGGGGGCATCTACATGTCTTATGTCGATGAGTTGCTGGAAAAATTTAGGCTCACCATCCTTGTCGAAATCGTCAACGATATTAAAAGCATTTGATGGACGATCATACACTCCATACAGGATTTTAAGTAACTTGCAAGTTGAACTGGGGGGCAAAACAGTAGAAGTTGATGTGGAAGTAATCGACGGAAACCTCGATTACAACATCCTACTGGGAAGGCCTTGGATATATGCCATGGCTGCAGTTGTGTCGACCTACATCAGGAGGATTGTATTTCCTTTTCAAGGAAAAGTTACAATCGTCGACCAACAAACATTTCTCCCCAACAGTTCTCAAGTTACGGGAAGCAGCACAATGATCCATGAAAGTAATCAATCACTCCAAAATATCGGAGTAGGTCTCCTAAAAGACCCTGCCTTAATGGGTACTTTTGCCCTACCGCCGGCAAGTAATTTGGCGGAAGTAGCCACAGTGGAAACCTACAATATGAAATCTTCTATATCCAACGGATTCAGAAGATTCCTAAATATTTTGTCAGCATGGATCGTCGCCCTAATGGAAATACTGTAAATACAGGGGGCCCCGAGGACGGTTCTTATCTCGTGTCAACCTCGTTAAAAAATGAAACAAGGAATTATGAGGATAGTTCTTGTACTATGTCAACCTCATTAAAAAATGAAACAAATCCCCTTTTCAAAACTCAAAGGTAAACCTTCATTCCAGTCACCATGTTGAATGCAATGAAGCTTGGGGGGCACCCTCCTTTGACATGCATTATTATTATGCTGGGGGCATCAATCATCGAGCAGTTTTAGCAATGTTCATGCTCGTTAAGAAATAAACATAAGTTGTGAGCAATCTTCCCCTAGAGTTCAAGCTCACCTAGAAAAAATGAACCGGTAAATAACCTTGGTAAATGTAACCTTTGACAGCCATATTAAAACCCTTGGTCGTGTTCTTGCAGTCTCACCTCCATCCGTTCATTTGGCCAATCGTTCATCTCCATATGTTTGTTTACCCATTTTGAGGAACAGCTGCGAAGAGTGATTTCACTTAGCCATCCTTGTGACACTGCCGTGATTGGAATATTCCAACCTGTACCTGGAATCTGCTGCTACCCTGTTCATCACTCGTTCCTCAAAAGACGAGTCTTCTTTGAGCTCTTTTCACTGACTCATAAAATATGAAAAGTTTGCCGAGTTTCGGACTTCCAGCTCGTTAAAGCGACCGGAAAGCTATCCCTCCTCTAGATTTTAATCTTTTTGGACCTGAGGGATTATTGCACAAAAAGATCGAGCGCTTGTTTTGTTCGGCTCGTTAAAGCAATCGAAAATTCATCCCTTTTGTATTGTTTTATACTTTTTCGGACTTAAGGGATTAGATGACGAAAAAGGAATTCTGGAGTTGACTTTATGTACCTTTTCAGACTTTCTAAAAATGAAAAGGACCGAGTTATCCTTGTCGTTAGACTCGTTAAATTCATTAAATAGCGACAAACTTGTCTTTAGCGATGGGCTTGCCCGAAGGGCAGGTTATAGAACAAGCATATGTTATCCTCCTCAAGCTTGATAAAAATAAAGAGGTACTGGTCAGCAATGACTGGGGAAAAAATTGGGAGAACCTCACAGCATTAATGGTAGCAAGTCACTCTTGAACATGACACTTTGTCCTCCGTATCACATCGGGTTGGGTTGTTTCATTCACCGGTCTCATCACCATGGTCCTCGCCACACCATCCACATTTGGGGTAATGCTACCAATCCATCACATCAGTGTCGTTATATGTTCAAGAGATGTTGTTCTGCAAAGAGTCAACCGTGTCCCATCCACTGCCATACATTGTCCTTCATCCATTTCATGACCGCCACCCTGAATCATACATCACAGTTTGTTTTCACCTCATCACCATCACTAGCTTCGTTCCGTGTCACTGATGTGGGATTCATTAATGCCCTCCTTTGACGGATCGCTCCTTGTCGACATCAGCTCATTATCCAAAGAGTTTATCTAGGAACAACCCCTTCAGTACTTTGAAGCTTGCATGCCTCAATGGCAAGTTTCTCATTTCCGGCGACAGGTATACATCAATGACCTTCGACCAGAAGATTTTGCATGGTGGTCGACGCCAAGTCCTTTATTCCCACCATGTGAATTGTACTGCCGTACCTTGAGGGTCATCATCCTTATTGGTGATTCCTCTCACGCTTGTTAATGGTTTACATCATTGACCGGTAATCAAGCGATGTCTTTCCATGTTCGACTTCAAGAAATTCTCACATGGATTGACTTGTACATCGAGTGAAGATCGGAAGAGATTGAAGACCCCGGATCTAGTTTCATCCATCCGGGCTGTGATATATATTCAGGACATAAATACATTTGATATGTACACCATTGCAGCAGATGATCATCCTTCTCAAAGGATGATAATTTCAGCAGAGAATTATCAGTCTATCATCAGACGATCGTCTGTGCTATGTACCAAAATGAATTTATAAAGCTGAGCATGGGAATGCTCGCCTCAGCTAGATCATGAAAAAGTATGAAAAATAATGTATTGTATTGTATCTTATTACAGGACACTTCTCAGCAGATTGAATGAACTTCGGATCCTCCTAATAAAGCATTTCACCCGATAAACGACCTCATACTTTAGGGGGCATCTGTTATAGACAATTTTGTGCCTTGCAGCATCAGGCATGAATTGTCAATAATCCAAGGGATCCAAAGTCCCTAAACATGATGTTCCTACCCCTAGAGGAACAAGGTCAACAAACCAACAGCTCTCAGATCAGTTCTCCACCTGAAAACACTCAAAAACAAGCAATCCTGAAATCAAAGCAGGTGCTCCACTAGGCTTCTGCGCTGAAACTCAACTCCTCCATGGTGTACCTGCATTGCAAAGCAAGTGGAACAAAGGCCACCTGTGCTGAGCGAGATGGGACAAGTGGCACACTGAGTCATTGCTCTGGAATCTTCCAAAAATGACACTTGGATCAGGGATTTCGCCTTGTGATGAGTCAGAGGCTCTGTTTCTCCAAGTGGAAGCAAGGTTCTCCAAGTGGACTCAAGAACTGAAGATCAACTGAAGAGAAAGAGGACACAAGGCAACTACACATCAGTTGCAAGCTGACTCATCCTTTCTCAATTCATCTATATATTGAGCTCTCTCCTATGAGCTCAGGAGGCTGGAATTTTGTGCAAAGTAACGATATGCTGTTGGTTTCATCATAGAACTATTGGGTGATTGCTTGAGGGAGGTGAAGAGGAGAAATTCTTTCTGCTGGGAGGTGTTGCTGGATTGGAGCCTTCAATGGTTGTAACATTCTCAGAACCTTTACTTCTTCATTAATAAAAGCTATTGAGGTTCTTCTATATGCTCTTGTTTTAATGATATATTGTGATAATTGTATATTTGATTTACGCTAATCCTTGAATCAGTTATGATTGCATGTTGCTTGTAGTTTCCTTCTTTGCTATTTTGCAGGATCTCATTGTAGCTGGGCCAGCAATAGAGCAAGGAGCTGGGAGCAAGCAGCCAAAGAGAAGAGTTTGGATTCGACATTAAGCGCAAGGCAACGGTTAGTGCATTTCCTCACTCTCTTTTGCTTTCGTAAAGAAGTAAACCTTAAGTAGTTTTCTTTACAGTTGTTGCTGAGGTACTATCACCCTTAGAGTGGGATAGGGTCATCCGAATCGGATACTTTTCCCTACAACAGCTTGTATTGCGGAAGCTCCTTTGTAATGGATCCTTTCTTTATTTTCCTTTTAGATTTTGCTAGATTTGATTTATGCATGTTTATTTTGGCATCCTTTCTTCATTTTTTTTTTTTATTGTGTGATTATTGACTAACTTTAGATCTTTTCTCCCCAAAAGGTAATTAGAGAACCAATTTCCCACCTACTCCATGTTTGCATTACCAAATCTAAGAAATATTCCCTTTAGATCCAAAGAGGAGAGAAGGGGAAGGGAAACAACCCATAGTTTATTGTTTGTAATACTTGAAGAGAAATTGGTCGATGATTTGAACTCACCCAAGGAGGAATATTAGAGGAGATCTGAAAGTCTTGAGATAAAAAGGAACATGAAACTAAAAGTCTTCTAGGTGGGCTACAATATTCCTTAGGCTAAGTCTACCATTATTCCATGTAAATTTTTTAACCTTGATAACTATTAGATCTATATAAGTAATGAGATCCTCTAAAATTTCTTGAAACTAATCTCGAACATGGGATCCTCCATATTTTTCCCCAAGGATGGTAGGTTTTATTAAAATCCCATGCCATAATACAATATTGATTTCAAGTGGAGCCTCTATGGTCTAGGAGAGACACTCAATAATTGAACTTTTATGTCTATTGAATAGGCACATATACATTTTTATGTGTAAGGATCGACATTCAATTACTGATAAAAATAAGTAAAAACAATTCTACATGGTGTTAAGGATGCCCTGCAGGGAAACCAACTCAAAACCACCATTTTAAAGTCTCGATATTACATATACAAAGTTTGACTAAAAATTTTGTTAACACCATAAGCAAGAGTGAAAATGATTTGCATAATGATACATAGAAACTAGAACTTTGTCCTGGAGCCACAAAACTAGTAGTAAATGTGCTTAACATGAAACTATCCTATGTAAATGAACTAGAAGCCACATAAGGGATGGCCAATTACTTGAATGAGCCTGGAAGACTTGAGACTATAAATGAGCTGCGGAGGGTCACAATCTATAAGTTATGAACCATGAGCTACAAGCCACAAGCCATAAACACGCATAACAAGGACCCCTCCTCGGCCCATTGAGCACACACAATGGGAGTTCCTTCCTTGACATGCCTCAGCCTTAACTATGCACAATAAGTACTCCTTCTTTGTCCAATGATCACACACAACAAGAACTCCTTCCCTGACACCCTAGAGCGTCCAGCCTCTCCACTGCTCTGATTGTGACGGACGAGCTACCTTCTTATAAACTGTATGACCACCCAGAAGTAGTGACACAAAGCTTATGCTCTTCACTAACATGACAAGACTAAAAACTCGAAGGAATTGCTTCAAATTCCCTCCATGCCTCCTAATGTAATAACTCCACCGATTAGTCAATTTCAAATAGTCCAAAAGGCAAGCTTTAGTGCTGAATTGAAGCCTATTTGAAACCAAATGAATTCTACAGGTCAAGAATTGCCCCAAGACTAATGGACGTCCAACCCCAACATCCATGCATATGAAGAGAGAAAAATCACAATTGTAGGCATCGATCCTAGCTGCCAGAGAATTGTGAGGAGGATCAACATTGCAATTATCCCACACCATGGCTCGAATGGAAACCTAAAGAATATTGTGATTCTCCATGAAACTTGATGAATGAATACTATCTTTGCATGGTGGAGCAATAGGCCAACAAAATTCACACTGAGGTCGAATGGCCTTATAATCATGACACACGATCATAAACCAAACACTATGGTATTGGATTGCATTAACGGTAAAGGCTCTAGGCATGACTGAATTCAATGGAGCATACAACTAAGCTATGATTGATGCATGACCCCCCATGTGGAGATCCAAGTCTCGAGAGCAGTCTTGTCAATTGGAACACTACATTGGCACCCACGATGAGGGTGAATATGCACATATACATTAACAACAATAAATTCCTTATTTTATGGGAGATGAATCAAGTGAACCATCAACAAATGAGGCACCAAATGTGAGTCAATCAACTTGAAAATAGAGGTATACTAAATTTAGAGCCCCCTAGAAGCCCCATTTGATCTAATCACTCTAAGCTCAGAATTCTTCCAAAACTTTGAAAACTTTTGGAGGATCTCTTGTTCCCCCATATTTGTCTCATGGAGCAAGAGGATGGCCAACATTTCCTTTTTTATTATAGATTTAAATTTATACATCTATTTATCTGAGCCTAACCCCCTGAAATTCCGAAAGAGGAATTTCATTATTTATTGTGCCATTTATTGCCTCCGAAATGGAGGCCATGGATGTTTTTATTGATGTTTATACTCACCATTTTGGATGGATCGATTATTGTTTGGGTACCCATTTCCTTTGTTTTTCTTATAAAGTATTTTCATTCCGTAGCTATTAATTTGTCTTCCTCCCTAATTTTCTTCGCAAATGATTTATTTCCTTTTCCCTGTTCGCATCCAATTTTTCATCTACAAATCTTGTTGGTAACCCCGAAACCCGAGTTTTGAGGGCCTTCGGTGAGTGGAATTATTCTTCTTATGATTCTATATCCTCCGCTTGAGTCCCCACAGAGGCTTACTTTAAGGGAGCATCCCTTCTGGCACTAAAAGTGAAGAGGGCTTAGTGGGACTTGGGGCCTTCCCTATCATCATTTTAGTAGTTAGAATTTCCTATTCTTCTAGAAAAAATTTCAAGATATTGAAGCTATTGTTTGGATCTAGGGATCTATTATTATTAATAGTAGAGGTTCCGTCTCTAGGCATTGACCCTTACTTTTTTGGAGACATGGGCCCTTTCCATTTCTTCCTTGTAGTTGCTTGAGGAGGAGCCCGGTTGTTCATCTTTGCGAGGCCTCTTCTCCTATTCTATTGCTGCCATTATTATTCATCATTACTCTACTTTAGCTTCTCTTTTGCCTTATTATTACAATCACGTGTGAAATGGCTATATTCATGTAAAAACTTGCATTTAAATGGAATTTTATTGCAATCAACTTCTTGTATATGAGATCAATCATCTAGGTTTATATTTATTACTATTGGTAAGCACTTTTCTAGCTCCACCGCCACACTGATATTGGTGCAAGTTCACAACCCTTCTTGTGGCTTATCTCGGTCAATGCATTTGCTAAGAATATTTCCTATACTCCTAAAAGTTTCCTCATTCCAACAACGTAGTAGGAAGAAGAGAAGTTTAACCCATAGTGAGACTTCTGTTGGAACATCACATTTAGCATTAAAATCTGGACTCCAATGATCTAGATATAGCCCTTGGCCCCTCTCCCCCATGAAGTAGGGGTTATTCCTAAAGATGAGGTCCAAATTTGCTTTTCCTTCAGACAGGAAGGTGTAAATTGATTGTCAACAAAATGACATTGAAACCTTATTTTTAATCTTGGGTATCTAGTTCTCATCGATCCATGCCCGCATGGATCTCAAAGAGGGTCGTAGGGTCATAAAATGACAAATAATCCTCCTATTTGGCAAGCTTAAGTGTCATTGATTTAGATTGAGGTTTGAACCTCCACCTTTGGAATGTTGTTGATCTTCTTCACAAATTTTGAGGATTCAATATGAGCTCTGCCATTGCCCACTCCATGGTCTTCGTAGTAGTGTCACTTCCCGCCCTAAATATGTCCTACATCAAGCAATTGGCCAAAAGAGAATTACTTTGGGAGTATGAATTCACTAGTAAACTCCAATATTTTAGAATAAGACACCATCTATCATTAAATACATCAATAGACGTATTGTATGATACCAACAATGGAGAATGGAAATGATTACAGTTAAGTAGACTCTGATGTTGACGAGAGTAAAATCATCGCTTCTCATTTCCAGCAGGGCTTCCAACAGATCCTCAAGAAAATCACTCCTGTCTGTCATTTTGCCTTTTGCGGTGAGGCGTTTCTCTATGAATTTGTCAAAAATACCAAATTCCCATATATATATATATATATATATATATATATATATATATATATATATATATATATAGATAGATATAGATATTTAACCTAGTAAAATATATATGTTTATTTTGTTTTGTATTTTATAGTATATAGATAGTATACATTGAAATATTTATGGATTATTCACACATTACACATTAAAATGTTAATAATTGTCGCCATTATATTTGAAAGTATAAAATATATATCCATAAAGCACTCTCTATATATAATATTATTTTTGCTATAAATACTTTTTAAATATGACATGCTTATTTATTTCCACACACACATATAATGTTTTTTTTTTACAGAAACTGTTATGGGATTTCATTAAATGTTTGGCAAAGAGCCAAAATTTTGGTTACAAGTAGTGAGGCTAATTTCTAAGTGTCTCTCCAGCAAGAGGAACTTAGCACATACGCTTATGAGTCACCTCTTTTTACATTTTATAATATGAACTTTCGTTGCTGATTTCCCGAGCTTATGAATGCATACAAACTGTTTCAATAAAATGCAGTAAAACATGGATCTTTAGGGGATTGGATCCCAAGAGGTTTCATTGTCTCTGAGAATAGTTCCGGCAGCTAGCTGGACTGCCTTGTTTGCCTCTATGTCTGCTTCTTTGTTATTTTCTCTCAGGACATGAAAGAATTTCAATTTCAGGAGCTTTGTCATGTCTTTGATCCTTGTAATTGTCCTTGCAAGCCACAGATCTGCTGGATTAGTGTTGGTCGCCACTGCTTTGATGATGACCTGGGAATCACCAAAAACATTTGCCTCCTTGTGTCCCAGCTCTTTGAGAAGTTTGATTCCTTGAAGAAGGGCCATCACTTCAGCTTGTATGCTTGAGGAGTGGCCCAGTCCCCAAGAAAATCTATGTATAGAAGTTTCTTCTGGGTTTATAATGAGCCCTCCTACGCCAGCAATTCCTGGATTTCCCTTGGCTGCCCCGTCAAAGAAGAGAGAAGGAAGTGTTAGCTTGGACATCCAATATTGAAATTCTTCTTCGTTTTTCCTGATTTTCCAGTCTTTGAGAGATGTAGGTGATATTTTTTATTTTTGAAATTTGAAATTGAGAGTAGCTCCAAACTTAATATCTTGCTCACTTAGGTTTGAATCGTCACTTTTGTCTCTCAGCCATTCAATTAACTGACCTTTCACTGTATTTGCAACTAGTCTGAAGCTCTGTTCCTTGTTTATGAAAATCCTTATATTCCTCTCCAAATAGATTTGCGAGCTGATGAGTTTAGGCAGAGCAGTCCAAGCTACCTTGACAATTTTGTTTTTAGGATTTGGGCCTGGATATCTGGCCATCCATCCCATAAACAGGTCCGGGACTGAGTGGGGGAAGTCGAACATATAATTCTATGAACCAAGAAGCTCATGCCAGATGAAACCTATGAATTTGCACTCTAGTGTGAGATGAAGGGCGGATTCCAAACTTTCCTTGCATAGAGTGCATCTTAATGGTCCGAAAATTCCCCTTTTCTGTAACCTGTCATCTGTTAGATTTTTTTGGTGGCAAAGAAACCAGTAGAAGTGATAGAATTTTGGTATTGAAGGGAAATTCCAAATTCCAACCCGGGGGGCAAGATCGGGAGGCACGTGAGGCCATCGAAGCACTTGGTGTAGCCCTGAGCCACCGTGTAGCCAACCTATTTCGGACCCCAGCCTCTCACATATTTCCTTTGTGCTTTTGATGGAGCCAACCCATGCATCATCGTTATAAGCGTAGCAAAATCTGTTTGTAAAGTGGCTGGAACTGGGAGCTGTTTCCAACCCATCCAATAGTCGCCACTCCAATTCGAAAGGTCCCATAACATTTTGATGTTTGCTTCAGCCATCCATCCCTTCAGCTTGGTCATGGAGCCCGAATCTACCAGCGAGGCCCTGTTCATTATACTATCATCCCACAAATTGATGAGTTTTCCGTTTCCCAGTATCTAAAAGGAGTGATTTCTTATCAGTGGGCCAATCTTGTTGCTAAGCATGTTGAATGGGGTTTTGAGATGAGTTTTGGGCTACTCCAGGCATCAGAGTCTCTGTCCTCTGAAATTTTTTCTCCACAGTGCTAATTGAACCCAACCTGGCTTTGGAGCTATGATTTTCCAAATCAATTTGGTTTCCATGGCTAAGCTTTGAGCACAGATGTCTTTGAAATTTAGCCCTCCCTCCTGAAGCGGTCTGGTGATAATTTCCCAATTAATTAAAGGAATCCTCTTCTTGTTTTGATTGCCTCCTTTCTAGAAAAACTTTATGACTGGCTTCTCCATATTCTTAATGATTCCCACAGGAGCCAAGAGAACAGAGAATTGAAATAATGGTAGGTTGCTAAGCACGGCTTTGATGAGCACTGATTTTCTCGCAATGTTGAGCCAGGAGGATCCCCAGGCCTACATTTTTGCTTTGAATTTTTCTATCTGAGGATACCAGTCTTTGCTCAAGGCCCTCTTATGAAAGATGGGCAACCCAAGGTATTTAAAAGAGGTCCAAGATGAAAAGGCTACAAAGCCCAGACATCTAGCAATGGGGTTTGCGGATGAAGCATATATATTCCAACAGTAGATATGGCATTTGCCCTCATTTAATTCACTGCCCGAAACTTTACTGTATTCTTCCAACACTTCTTTAAATTTGATTGCTGAAAGAGGAGTTGCAGCCCCCAACAACAAGGTACCATTCACGAAAGGGGCATGATTGATATTCTTAAACCCTCTTGCTGTGCACAGGCCAACTATATTTTGTTCTTATTATTTCTTATCTAAATAAAAGCTGAGGATAGATGCCTGTAGCACAAAGTGGAGGGGTGAGAGGGGACACCCCTGCCTCAGCCCTCTAGAAGCTTTGAAGAATTCAGCAGCCCTACCATTCAACAAGGGAGCAATCCAGGGTTCCGGTATACAAGCTCTGATCCACTTAATAAAATTTTGACCAAAACCCAGCTTGTGCAGAACATAAAAAAAAAGCTATGTCTTACACGATCAAATGCATTTTCTAAATCTAGTTTAATGACGATACCTTTTTCTTTTCGACGAAGACTGGAATGAATCGCCTCTTGGACCAGGAAAAAGTTATCCACTAGCTGTCTGCCATGAATAAATCCACCTTGATTCTCGGGGATGATTTTGGGGAGAGTTTTCCTCAACCTATTTACTATCACCTTGGTTATCACTTTGAACCCAATGTTACATAAGGAGATTGGGCGAAATCTATTGAAAGAGTTTGCACCTTTTTCTTTAGGGATGAGGGTGAGAAAAGCTAAATTTGTGCAACCTCCAATTTTCTGACACTCTTGGGACTTCTGAATCATTTTAAAGAACTTCTCAGACAAAGCCCCAGGACGGGCTTAAAAAATAATATCAACTCTATATTAAAAAGTAATGAATTACAAATCTTCCTAATGAATTATATATATATATATATATATATATATATATATATATATATATATATATATATATATATATATATATATATATATATATATATATATATAATTCTTTTGTTTTATATAGTATATACATAATTGAGATTGAAATATTTTATTTATGATTCACATCATACATTAAAATGTCAATACATGTCTTACTCATATTTGGAAATAGAAAACATATATCTTCAAAATTCTTAAATTTATTTTAAATATTTTTTAAAAATTTATATATATAATTGTTGTTATTAATATTTAAAATGTTATATCTAAATTCCATATTAAAAAATGAATTAATTACAAATATTGTTAAAGAACTTATTAATGGAATAAAAATTCTCTGGATAGAATTTATTTATAGTATCTTCATGCCAAGTCTCATCATTTCCCAGCTCATAAGTTGGGTGTCCTGAACATGCTAGCTACTAGTGCATTGAGAATATTTGATGAAAACCACCTTTATAATTAGAAAGTCCATCTCCTTAATTCTTTTGTTAATACTGGATATAGTAGGTGCCAAGAACTTAAAGCTTTCTTAAAAGCAAGCAAAGGTTGCAAGGTTAAGGACCCTATAGATCATGTGTCAGGGGTGCATCTCCCTTTCATCCAGGGCACCACTCACAAGATTGCAAGAATCCTAAGGAAGCACAATGTTCCCTCGACCTTTAGACCCCTTAGCACCATCCAGATCTCCTTAAGATTTGTGAAAGACCTTGTTGACCCCAAGGATATGAAAGATGTTTATGTTATTCCTTGTTCTTGTGGGACCCCCTACGTTGGTGAAACTGGGTGCTCTATCAATCAGATAATTCATGAGCACGCAACGGGTCATTGCTAGGATTGCTCCATTTCATCACCAGAAGTTTAGGGAGGCCACTGAAATTGAAAGGAGGCCAAGTAATCTCAACAGAGATGATGGATGGAAAATCGCCAGTTGTTGGATTCCTGCCCTTTCTTCTTAAGACCCCTCTGTTTTTCTTTCTTTATTTTTATTTTGATTCCATCCTCTTGTCCCTTCAATTATTTTAATTTCCTCGTTGTTTTCTTTTCTATTTTAGTGATTTTTTTTTGTTATTCTTTTATATATATATGAGAGAGAATAATAATAATATTATTATTATTATTAATTCATATCATAGCATTAATTTAAGTTTAAAAATTTAATAGATAAAAAGCGAAGACATAGTAATTATAATAAATTTTCATGAAGACACAGTAAAGAAGGTCTTTAGGTATTTATTATCATATTTGTTTAGTTCATTACATAAACAAAGGGTTAAATAATATATATACTTATATAAAAGTTATAGTATCCTCGTTTTTATTTATTCATAATTTATTTGTTTTAATTACAAACGCCTTTATTTAAGTTTTATAAATAAACTAATTCATAAATATATAATAAAATGAACTATAATATTTATGTTTGGTCTATTAGTTCTTACTTAATAACACTCGGTACATATAATAAACCTAATGTAATATATAATACATATATAATTAGTTAGTTACTCTAATACATTAATAATTTTATATATTTTATTAATAATTTAACTAATTAATTGATTAATTAATAATTATTTATCTTTCTTTCTTGGTCCATTTAAATGTAGTTATTTTTGGACCAATCAATGGAAACATTTATGTTAGTCAAATATAGTTGTTTTTTCTAGCTGCTTCTTTCTAGACATTTGAATAACTCAATATCATGATCTGTTTCTTCATGTTGTCCTGACGATGAACCACACTTGCTGGTTCAAAACACATCGAAAAATAAATTTTGATGTGATTATTGCCGAAAAAATTATCTTCAAAACCGATATGGATCACAAAAGACTTAATTCAATAATTGTTAATCTTTTTAAAATGTTTTTTCCCAAGTAAAAATCATAATTTCCATTAAGAATATTAAAAGTACATGTTGAAGATGCTAAGAAAACATATCAAAAGGAATACTACATAAATAATCACAACAGAAGTACAAGCCTATAAGTATATGATCTAGTCATAGCACAATACCAAAAACATCAAAACTGCTGATTTTTAGGACTTTTTAAACAACCAAATATACAGAGACAAAATACTCATAATGTTTAATGAGCTCCATCATTCTCAATACCACCTATAAATGGGTTGTGGTAATACTCATAATGTTCAACTTGCTCTCTAATCTGTCATCTACCCCAAGCTTGTTTCACGCCCGCCTTAGAAAGCTCATGAGATATTGTGTTTCTCTCCCTATAATTATGTTGACATGTGATGTGATCAAAATTCCTTTTTATCATTAAAACTTCCTCAAGGATGGGCTTGAGTGTGTGCATGTGACATACATAATTTTCATTAAACCAATTAATCACCACAAATATTTTATAAATGTTATATATGAGTTTGCAATAAATTATACATATTCCTTATAATGAAGTGTGAAAATATACATTTTTTAATTTAAATTACTTTGTTTTTATTTATATAAACTTGATATAAAACTATGTTATTTAATATGAACATTAAAATATTTTTTTTATATATTTTTTTTATTAGTAAATTTTTATTTTAACTATTACATGCAAACTAAACATAAAATGGTTTACATATTATGTAATATCAATTATATTGTTTTTACATAGCCTTTGTAAACTTCATATTAAATAGTGAAAGAATTACATATCTCTTTAATATTACAAAGTAAACAATATTTTTTTCCTTTTACTTTCAATTACTTTATATCTATATAAAGTGGATGTAAATGAAGGTGGGAATTGAAGTATTTATGAGTGACATTGAGTTATTACTTTTTTTTTTCTAATTTGTTATTGTAAGTATTATTTTATTATTTTTAAATGTAACATTACATCACAACATCTGCCTCATACTGGGTTGTAAAACACCTCTCAACGAAATTAGTGTACATCATCTTAAATCCAAATTTATAAGTAGCTAGAGGGATCAAGTCTCTAGAGGTGTAAACCTCATTTTGAGTACAAAACTTCAGGAAATTTTTGCACCTCCAAAGATTTGATCCCTCTTAGATCTTGATAGGTTAAGAGTTAAGTTGAACCTAGGCCAGTGTTAAAAAATGTGCATATTCTATACTTTCTAAATTTGAATGTATAATTAATTAAGAAAACAAATATTCTTACCTATTAAACCTAAATTTGAATATATAAATGAACAAAAAAAAATATTCTTACCTTTTAAACCTAAATTGGAATATATAATTAATAAAAAATAAATATTCTTACCCATTAAACCTAAATATATATAACCAACCTAGATCCATCTTTAATATATTTACGGATTAAACCTAAATATATATAAGCAGCCTAGATCCATCTTAACTCCAAATATATCAAACACCGAGAGAGATCAAAACTCTCGAGATGCAAATATTTTTTTGAGTCAAAAAATTGAGGAATGTTTTAGACCTTCAGATATTTGATCCCTCTCAATGCTTGATCTCAAGTTTAGATGGGTCTAAGCTAATTTATATGTATATTTAGGTTTAATGGGTAAGAATATGTGTTTTTTATTACTTCTAAATTCAATTTTTTTTGTAAATTTTTTTATTACGTAATGTGAGTCTTGAGATGATTGATATGCCTACCATGTGGCTTGAGTAACCATGACTAAGGGCATCTGAGCTGTTAGAATCACTCAAGGATTGCAATCGGACTTGGCTACACCAACCCTTAGCATGGGTGGATTTTTCCCACGCGGTTTCGAACGAGTGACCTTTTCACCATGGAGTGCCTTAACAGAATTCCTTGCAACATCTATGCCTCATGAAAAATTATGAATTCAACTTTAGAAAGTATAGAATATGCACATTTTCTTAACATAATTAAATAGTTAAAATATGAGCATGCCTGGATTTAATGTATAATTTAACTTTAATTGCGTTGAGAGGCGCACCATACTATGGAAGAGATGTTGTAACGTAATGTCATGTAAACATTTTAACTCGGTCAAATTGCCTAAAAAATTACAAATATATATATATATATATATATATATATATATATATATATATATATATATATATATATATATAATCAAAGAGATATAGAACAGTCGGTGAAGGAGCGCGCTGTTAAGGCGCTCCGTATGTAAAGGTCACCGGTTCTAGTCTCGCCGATACCAAAAAATCCAGCATGGTTTCCGCTGGTGCGGCTCAGGCCGGGTGCGATCCCCAGGTGACTTTGACGGCTTAGATGCCCCTGAGTCGTGGCCTCTCAGCCACAGGGTAAGAGTGATTTTCAGGATTCACCCACTTATCAACAATATATATATATATATATATATATATGATGAAATTACTTAATTTTTGTACATATTTTCAAACATTATATTAAATTAGTTTATATTAATATCACAATAGGATGGATATTATTCATTTCTTAATAAAATATATTTGATTATTAGTCCTTGCTTCACCAATGACTATAACACTCACCTCGTTGTCAAATTCCGTTGACTTTCAATTATCTTTTTGAGATTTTGTAACTTTAACCAAAGTTTTCTAGAAAATGTTGAATATTCCTATTTTTGCATAAATTAAAAAATAATTTTCTGATTTATAAAAGTAATATTTTTAATTTTCCATTGGATGAGCGAGTTTTTATGCGTCTGTTAAATTTCAATTATCTTTTTTAGCTTTTGTAACTTTAAACAAAGTTTCTGGAAAATGTTGAATATTCCTATTCTTGCATAAACTCAAAAATAATTTTCTAATTTATAAAAATATTGTTTCTAATTTTCCATTGGATGAGCGAGCCTTCATGTGACATAATTCCGCTGGTGGAGGGTGTTTTATTTTTTGTATTTGTTAGTTCCTAACAAATATTTTTAAAATAAAAAGGCTAATTTTGTGAGTTACCAATCCATTAGTGAGTGCTTTGATACTAACACTATTGTGCCTCACACTGCTAGTGCTCTACCTAACAATCCCAGAATTGATGGTGTTGTAGGTCACTTACGTAAGTGAGGGGTTGTGTGTGGGGTGAACAAATATACAAAGGAATTTTTCATTGTGTGGAGTATGAATGTGCTAGTGATGGTAAATAATGGTGGAAAAGCGTAATTAAAATTAAAATAAAAAATCTAGAGCCATCGTGAGAAATGAGGAGGTGCATAGGAAGCTTTCATTGTGCTTCCACTGCACGTCCACACTGCCAAATGAATTCATCAACCTTTGACAGATTTGGTAAATCACAATTTTGTTGAAAAAGGAACAATGCATTTGGCACCCTTACGATGTTATCTCATTGAAGTATTAAAGGAAAAAATATTGTGATATTCTTCCTACTTATTGCTTGAATTTGATAAGGGATCTCAAATATGAATGGAAATATATTTCCGTTCATGATGGGGACAAGATCCCATTTCTCGTGTGGAGTTGCAGAGATGCTTCTCTACACTTCTTCGCACTCACCATCACTGTAACTTGAATTGTATGAAAATGTGTGATCACTCTGCACCATGATCTTTAAACGAGAGGGAATATCAGACATGTTGACTTAGATTAGATGTTTATATATATATTTTTAAATTTTGCTAAAGGGTCTAATGAGTTATAACGATGAGTTATGATGCAAGCATGATAGGTGTGAATGAGCTTTAAGGACCATTTTTATTTACTTTCGCAGACCACACTTGACGACTTTGTTGGGGAGAAAGATAAAATAATATATTCTTATTTTTGGTCTTTATTTTTGGGTCTCTCAATTATGCCCTTAAATTATACAAATAAGACCAAAATAACATTTATCGGGGATGGTTTTAGAATGGTTGCATCCACAAGCATATCAATGATGAACTGGTTGACAATGAGATGATGTAGGCAACTTTTACGACGCACTATTGCTAAACAATTAGGCCCATCCATGTTAGTTCATTCATAATGTATTTGAGATCATGAAATGAGATTGGACTATGGCTCCAATGTTTCATTTCAATAGCCAACATTTTTTGTTACAGCTTCACATAATAAAAAAATAATTTATATGATTTTTCAATTTTGTAATTGAGAGAGATTGATTGTACATGCTTTATGTTGGCACCACTATTTCAATTAATTTGAATTACCATTATTACAACTTGGGCTCATGTGTGTTTTTTTAAACTAAGGGTTGATGACATGGTTTAATTGTTCAAAAGATATATATCTATTTGAAGTTAACGACATCATAAACTTTACTAAATTAGACTTGCTACGAGAATCCATGAGATACAAAAAACTTAGCTAAACGAGCGAAGGAGCACATTTCACATTTTCTAGAAAATCACAAATTAGAATAATACTAGATGTATTATGAAAAAATGTTGATTCCAAGAGGAATATAATGAGGATTCAAAAGGACCACATTTTATATTTTCTAGAAAAGCACAAATTAGAATAATACTAGATTTATTCCAACAAAATGTTATTGATTCCAAGAGGAATATAATAAGGATAGTGATAGACCAATAGGAAATTTAATCGTGGATACAAGGGCCATATAAAGTGAATAATGACTACATTGTGTGGAGTGCAGAGGAAGCTTCCTCCACACAATGAAAGCACATTTCTCCACACCTTCACAAAAATAAAGTTCAAATAACATTGTCAGTGGTACACCCATGTACAAAGTGTATCGAATTTATACAAGGTGACACCCAAAGTGGTATTGAGCCATATTTCCTTACCTTAAAGTCACAATGGACCCATAGGGATCAAGGAACTATAGAGTGTAGAGGAATTTTTCATTATGCGTCCTCCACACTGCCCCTTTGTGCATGATGCTACAATGGTGGGAAAGGGTTTCAAATATTAGTAGGTTTACTGATATCTCAAGAAAAAATAATATCAAAAACCATTTCTTCAATCCAATTACTTTATGATGCCTAATTCTCACTCAAGGTGCATGCATTGAAACTACAAGTGGTTACTATTCTAATCTATCAACATAATACTTCATCATTGTCTATCTATAAACACATACAATTATCTAGAGAAAAAAAAACATAGATGCACCAAGAAATTATGCTAAACTCCAGCTGGTGAAGAGTCATATGAAGTACAACAGATCAAATAAGGATTCCAAAGAAGCCACCTCATTAGTCCCATGGCCTTATATACCCTAAGAAAATCAGAATAAGTTATGCTTGTTCATATACTATATTTGACTTAGAAATACACTTCAGTTATCAGCTAGGAGCCAACATGTTTGACATTGTATATGTTATCACACCTTTATATAAGTTAGGAATAAATTGATACATTCAAATCACAGTTTGTGTAAAGACCCACCTCGAATTGTGGGAGGAATATGATTATTAGTTGCATATAATAGCTACATATGCACATATCACATGCATTTCACTAATATATATATATACTAATTGGCTATAACAAATGTCTAAGTATAGGATAAGTTAATTAATTATTAAAAGTACCAATTAAACACCTAACTATGAAGAAGGAAACAAATATATTAAGTATAAAATTCAATAATGAAATTTAAGGGATATACAAAAGCTAAAATTACAATTAATAAACTCATCAATTAGTAAACATGTTTAATAATCCATTGATTAGTAAACCTAAATAATAAAATCATTTCAATCAAAATTTTGGTTAATTAAACCCATTTAAAAGAATTAACTAATAAAATAATTTAAAAATGAAATTTGGGGACCGAATAAAATCAATCATATATATTTAATGTTTATAAATAATTTAAACATCCCAAAGGGCGATCATTTAATGGTTATATATAATCTAAAAACACCAAAGGGTGATCAATTAATGCTTATAAGCATATTAAAATAGAAGGGTGGGCGACTGTTACAGTCATAAAGATCGTACATCATGATTTCAAGTGACTAACTGAATGAATGGATTTGATGAGGAAGTGAGGAGATTACTTGCAGAGGAGATAACCTCTCTTATAAAAAGGAGGTGACAAGGCAAAGAAGGGGGGCGGTGTGGGTTCATTATTCTTTTTCTAGTGGATGAAAGGAGACGAAAGGAAATAGAGGTTACGAAGAAGGAGGAATGGTACAAATTGAGGGATGAGCCTCAGGCTCGATCTTCAACTAAAAATTTGGAAACTTGAGCACTATTCTTGGAGTTTTGGGCATGTGGGAAGGAAGGTCTCAATCTTGAATTCCTCTAGGTCTAGGAACCAGAGAGGTTTATCCAAAATGGGCATGGAGGAATCAGTTTGGTAATGAATGCAAAGGATTGGGAGCAACATCAACCATGGATCGACAACAAATGGGAGAACTAGGTATGCACTTGTGTTTAATTTTATGGACTTTACTTATGTTTAATTTGCAATTCAATATGAGTTTGATCACAAATAAGAAAAAAATTTAAGGTCAATTGGTGTATTTGATATAAAAAAATAAGGATATCACAAGTAGAAGGACAACCTTCGCCTTGATGTCGTGAGGTTCCTCCCAAATGCATTCAATCTCCTCCTTAGATGACAAGCTTTCCAATCTAAAATTGGTAGCATAAGTTTACATTCTCTGATTTCTGACCTCCTCTAACCCTATAGTAATTTTATAGGCCAAGAGGAAGAAGTTTTAAATCCAAAAGAGGAGGGTGAGATCCCCTAATTGAGAGATCAGTTTTCCATGAGGAAAGGGATAGAGATGCATCACTTGAGGGTTATATTTCGAATAGTCATCACCTAGAAGCTTTCAATTGGGAAATGTTCGACCAAATACGTTTCTGGAAAGTACTTTTTATGTTTACTTTCTTGAATTCACCTGCACAGTTGATAGTGGCAGAAAGAGTGTATCACTACACTATTCTCATAGTTAATTCCAGCGAATGCTTGGGAAAAGCTATGAAAATCAGCATAGGCAAAACTTGACAAGGTGTGACAACTATCATTCCCAAATTTCTCATCTTCTTCAAGATTTTTTAGTTGTTTTACTTCTAAGAGAGTTCAATCAAACATGTTCGTGATGGTAAAAAGAGCCATAAACTAATCAAGTTTCATGGAGACAAATTGACATGTCACAGATGCCCAAGCCACTTTGATGAGATGAAACTTTTTGTGGCTCTGCTTACCACCCTCCCATAAAAATTTCCTCATAACTTTAACTAGTTCACAAATAATCCTAGTTGGCAATAGGAGAACTATGAACTGGTAAAAAGGAAATATTGATAATACCACTTTAATAAGAACTTGGTTCACAACAAATTTCAACTGAATCAGTCCCCATTGTTGTAGCTTGGAATTGAATTTCACAACAATTCCCAACCATGATTGTGAAGAATGGGATTTTAAATGGATCATAGACCCTAAACATATAAAATATTTCTAAGAGGTTGTAGGATGGAACCAATGAATAAGAACCAAACGTTTATGAAGAAGGGGGATAATATTCGAAGAATAGATCTATGATTTTCTATGATTAATAAGACCTCTAGAAGCAAATAGATATTGATTTGGAATCCGCTTGAAGCACTTTGTAATAATTAATTAGGCTTCTCCCAAAAAGAAGGTATCATATGCAAATTCAGAGTGATTTATACTCTTGATTCCTGAGACATATCTTATACATGGAAGCTTGACATTTCTTTGTTCATATTCAAGACACTTTCTTAATGAATATGCCATCAAGATTTAGAGGAAGGGTGACAAGGGGCACCCTTGATGGAGCCCTATTGAGGCTTCAAAAAATATTTAGGAGTGGCCATTCACCAAGGGAGAGATCAAAGTAGAAGAGACACAAACCTGCATCTATTTTATAAATTTCCCATTAAAGCCAAATTGATGAACATAATATATCCTTCCTACATTGCTCAAATGTATTGCTTCTTGGACTAAGATGATATTAGCTATTATGTGCCTTTGGCCCATGAAGCCCCCTTGATTCTTAAAGATGATATTGGCAAGGAAAGGTTTTATGTGCTATGATAAAATTTTAGAAATAATCTTATATGAAATATTGCATAAAGAGATTAGCCGATATCTTGGGAATGAGGCCATATTGACTTTTTTCGGAATCAAGACAAAAAAGGACGAGTTAATCCCTCCTCCCATACGATCATGCTTGAAGATGTAATCCACTAGAAAAATAAGATCGAAATTAATAACATCCCAATATGCTTAATAAAAGTGGGATAAAAATCCATATGGAACTAGAGCTTTTTTCAGGCTTTGAGAAAATTCCATTTTTCATATTTCTTATTTTTTAATGCTTCACAACAGGTCTAAATTGCCATCTTCAGGCACCAATTTCAGATTTTATCTAGCATGTACTAAACGATCTCTGAATTTTTTATAGGTTGGGAAAAGTATAAAAAATTGAAGTAATCGACAACTGCCCTTTAGATCCCCTTAAAGTCATTGATCTACACTCCATCCATGCTAAGAAATTTAATATTATTCCTCCAAACCAATTCCTTAGCTTAATTATGGAAGAACTTAGTATTGTGATTGCTAGTTAGCCGCCATAAGCTGCAAGATTTAAGGTGACATTCTTCCACTTATCTTAGCACATTATGGAAGGACTCGAATTTTGAGTGCTTGTATTGCAGAAGCTCCTTTGTAAAAAAACATAGATGCACCAAGAAATTATGCTAAACTCCAGCTGGTGAAGAGTCATATGAAGTACAACAGATCAAACAAGGATGCCAAAGAAGCCACCTCATTAATCCCATGGCCTTATATACCCTAAGAAAATCAGAATAAGTTATGCTTGTTCATATACTATATTTGACTTAGAAATACACTTCAGTTATCAGCTAGGAACCAACATGTTTGACATTGTATATGTTATCACACCTTTATATAAGTTAGGCATAAATTGATACATTCAAATCACAGTTTGTGTAATTACCCACCTCGAATTGTGGGAGGAATATGATTATTAGCATGCATATAATAGCTACATATGCATATATCACATGCATTTTACTAATATATATACTAATTGGCTATAAAAAATGTGTAAGTATAGGATAAATTAATTAATTATTAAAATTACTAATTAAACACCTAACTATGAAGAAGGAAACAAATATATTAAGTATAAAATTCAATAATGAAATTTAAGGGATATACTAAAGCTAAAATTACAATTAATAAACTCATCAATTAGTAAACCTGTTTAATAATCCGTTGATTAATAAACCTAAATAATAAAATCATTTCAATCAAAATTTTGGTTAATTAAACCCATTTAAAAGAATTAACTAATAAAATAATTTCAAAATGAAATTGGGGGACCGAATAAAATCAATCATATATATTTAATGTTTATAAATAATTTAAACATCCCAAAGGGCGATCACTTAATCGTTATATATACTAAAAACACCAAAGGGTGATCAATTAATGCTTATAAGTATATTAAAATAGAAGGGTGGGCGACTGTTAGAGTCATAAAGATCGTACATCATGATTTAAAGTGACTAACTGAACGAATGGATTTGATGAGGAACTGAGGAGATTACTTGCAGAGGAGATAACCTCTCTTATTAAAAGGAGGTGACAAGGCAAAGAAGGGGGGGGGGGTGTGGTTCATTGTTCTTTTTCTAGTGGATGAAAGGAGACGAAAGGAAATAGAGGTTACGAAGAAGGAGGAATGGTACAAATTGAGGGATGAGCCTCAGGCTTGACCTTCATCTAAAAATTTGGAAACTTGAGCACTATTCTTGGAGTTTTGGGCATAAGGGAAGGAAGGTCTCAATCTTGAATTCCTCTAGGTCTCGGAGCCAGAGAGGTTTATCGAAAATGGGCATGGAGGAATCAATTAGTTTGGTAATGAATGCAAAGGATTGGGAGCAACATCAACCATGGATCGACATCATATGGGAGAACTAGGTATGCACTTGTGTTTAATTTTATGGACTTTACTTATGTTTAATTTGCAATTCAATATGAGTTTGATCACAGATAAGAAAAAAATTTAAGGTCAATTGGTGTATTTGATAGAAAAAAATAAGGATATCACAAGTAGAAGGACAACCTTCGCCTTGATGCCATGAGGTTCCTCCCAAATGCATTCAATCTCCTCCTTAGATGACAAGCTTTCCAATCTAAAACTGGTAGCATAAGTTTACATTCTCTGATTTCTGACCTCCTCTAACCCTATAGTAATTTTATAGGCCAAGAGGAAGAATTTTCAAATCCAAAAGAGGAGGGTGATATCCCCTAATTGAGAGATTAGTTTTCCATGAGGAAAGGGATAGAGATGAATCATTTGAGGATTATATTTCGAATAGTCATCACCTAGAAGCTTTCAATTGGGAAATGTTCGACCAACTACGTTTCTAGAAAGTAATTTTTATGTTTACATTCTTGAATTCACCTGCACAGTTGATAGTGGTAGAAAGAGTGTATCTCTACATTGTTCTCATAGTTAACTCCAGCGAATGCAAGTGAAAAGCTATGAAAATCAGCATAAGCGAAACTTGACAAGGTGTGACGACTATCATTCCCAAATTTCTCATCTTCTTCAAGATTTTTTAGTTGTTTTACTTCTAAGAGAGTTCAATCAAACATGTTCGTGATGGTAAAAAGACCCATAAACTGATCAAGTGTCATGGAGACAAATTGACATGTCACAGACACCCAAGCCACTTTGATGAGATGAAACTTTTTGTGGCTCTACTTACCACTCTCCCATGAAAATTTCCTCATAATTTTAACTAGTTCACAAATAATCCTAGTTGGCAGTGGGAGAACTACGAACTGGTAAAAAGGAAATATTGATAATACCACTTTAATAAGAACTTGGTTCACAACAAATTTCAACCGAATCAGTCCCCATTGTTGTAGCTTGGAATTGAATTTCACAACAATTCCTAACCATGATTGTGAAGAATGGGATTTTAAATGGATCATAGACCCTAAACATATAAAATATTTCTAAGAGGTTGTAGGATGGAACCAATGAATAGGAACCAAACGTTGTTCAAGAAGGGGGATAATATTCGAAGAATAGATCTGTGATTTTCTATGATTAATAAGACCTCTAGAAGCGAATAGATATTGATTTGGAATCCGCTTGAAGCACTTTGTAGTAATTAGTTAGGATTCTCCCAAAAATAAGGTATCATATGCAAATTCAGAGTGATTTATACTCTTGATTCCTGAGACATATCTTATACATGGAAGCTTGACATTTCTTTGTTCATATTCAAGACACCTACTTAATGAATATGCCATCAAGATTTAGAGGAAGGGTGACAAGGGGCACTCTTGATGGAGCCCTATTGAGGCTTCAAAAAATATTGAGGAGTGACCATTCACCAAGGGGGAGATCAAAGTAGAGGAGACACAAACATGGGATCCTCCCTTTTTTCCCCAAGTATGGTAGGTTTTATGAAAATCCCATGCCATAATACAATCGTGATTTCAAGTGGAGCCTCTAAGGTCTAGGAGAGACACTCAATAATTGAACTTTTATGTCTATTGAATAGGCACATATACATTTTTTATGTGTAAGGATCGACATTCAATTACTGATATAAATAAGTAAAAAAATTCTACATGTTGTTAAGGGACACCCTGCAGGGAAACCAACCCAAAACCACCATTTTAAAGTCGAGATATTACATACACTGAGTTTGACTAAAATGTCTATCCATACCATAAGAAAGAGTGAAAATGATTTGCCTGGAACCACAAAACTAGCAGTAAATGTGCTTAACATGAAACTATCCAATGTAAATGAACTAGAAGCCTCATAAGGGATGACCAATTACTTGAATGAGCCTGGAAGACTTGAGACTATAAATGAGCTACAGAGATTCACAATCTATAAGCCATGAGCCACGAGCTACAAGCCACTAGCCACGAACATGCATAACAAGGACCCCTCCTCGGCCAATTGAACGCACACAATGGGAGATCCTTCCTCAACATGCCTCAACCTCGACTATGAACAACAGGTACTCCTTCCCTGTCCAATGATCACACACAATAGGAACTCCTTCCTCAAAACCCCAGAGACTCAAGCCTCTACACTGCTTTGAGCATGATAGACGAGCTACCTTCTTAAAAACTCTATGACCTCCCAGAAGCAATGGCACAAAGCTTATTCTCTTCACTAACGTGACAAGGCTAAGAACCTGAAGGAATTGCTTCAAATTCCCTGCATGCCTCCCAATGTAGTAACTCCACTTATTAGCCAATTGCCAATAGTCTGAAAGGTAAGCCTTAGTGCCGAATTGGGGCCTCTGTGCAACCAAATAAATTCTACTGGTCACAGGTTTCCCCACGACTAATGGATGTCCAACCCCAACATCCATGCAAAGGAAGAGAGAAAAATCCCAATTGTAGGCATCGATCCTAGCTGCCAGAGAATTGCAAGGAGGATCAACATTGCAATTATCCCACACCATGGCTCAAATAGAAACCTAAAGAATATTGTGATTCTCCATGAAACCAGATGAATGAATATTATCTTTGCATGGTGGATCATTAGGCTAATACAATTGACCCTGAGGTCGAATGGCCTTATAATCATCACACACGATCATAAACCAAACACTATGGTATTGGATTTCATTGGAGGTAAATGCTCTAGGCATGAGTGAATTTAATGGAGCATACAACTAAGCTATGGTTGATGCATGACCCCCCACGTGGATAGCCAAGTCGCCGAGAGCAGTGTTATGAGTTGGAAGAATACATTGGCACCCACGGTGGGGGTGAATATGCATTAACAACAATAAATTCCTTGTTTGATGGGAGATGAAGCAAGTGAACCATCAACAAATGAGGCACCAAATGTGAGTCAATAAACTTGAAAATAGAGGTAGACCAAATTTAGAGCCCCTTATAAGCCCCATGTGATCCAATCACTCTAAGGTCAGAATTCTTCTAAAATTTTGAAAACTTTTGAGGGGTCTCTTCTTCCCCTATATTTGTCTCATGGAGCAAGAGGATGGCCGACATTTCCTCTTTTATTATATATTTAAATTTAGACATCTATTATCGAATCCTAACCCCCTGTAATTCCAAAAGAGGAATTGCATTAATTATTGTGCAATTTGTTGCCTCTGGAATGGAGGCCAGGGATGTTCTTATTGATGTTTATACTGACCATTTTGGATGGATCGATTATTGTTTAGGTACCCATTTCCTTTTTTTTTATAAGGATTTTTCATTCCGAAGCTATCAATTAGTCTTCCTCCCTACTTTTCTCCGAGAATGATTCATTTCGTTTTCCTTGTTCGCATCTAATTTTTCATCTACAAATCTTGTTGGTAACCCTAAACCCCTAGTTTTGAGGGTCTTGGGTGAGTGGAATTCTTCTTCCTATGAATCTATATCCTCCGCTTGAGTCACCATAGAGGCTTACTCTAAGGGAACATCCCTTATGGCGCTACAAGAGAAGAGGGCTTACTGGGGCTTGAGGCCTTCTCCATATAGTAGTTAGGATTTCCCATTTTTCTAGAAAATGCTTCTAGATATTGAAGCTATTGTCTGGATCTAGGGATCTATTATTCTTAATGGTAGAGGTTCCCTCTCTAGGGATTAACCCTTACTTTTTTGGAGACATGGGTCCTTTCCCTTTCTGCCTTGTAGTCACTTGAGGAGGAGCTTGGTTGTTCATCCTTGTGAGGCGTCTTCTCCTATTCTATTGCTGCCATTTTTATCCATCATTACTCTACTTTAGCTTCTCTTCTGCCTTATTATCACAATCACGTGTGAAATGGCTATATTCGTGGAAAAGCTTGCATTTAAATGGAATTTGATTGCAATCAACTTCTTTTATATGAGATAAATTATCTAGGTTTATATTTATTGCTGTTGGTAAACACTTGTCTAGCCCCACCACCACACTGATATTGGTGCAAGTTTGCAAATCTTCTTGTGGCTTATCTCGATTGATGTATTTGCTAAGAATATTTCCTATACTATTAAAAGTTTCCTCATTCCAACAATGTAGTAGGAAGAAGAGAAGTTTAACCCATACTGAGACTTCTATTGGAACATCACATTCAGGATTAAAATCTAGACTCCAATGATCTAGATATAACCCTTGCACCCCCCATGAAGTAGGGTTTATTCCTAAAGATGAGATCCAAATTTTCTTTCCCTTCAGATTGGAAGGTGTATATCGATTGTCAACAAACTGACATTGAAACCTTATTTTTAATCTTGGGTATCTAATTCTCGTCAATCCATGCCCGTAGGGATCTCAAAGAGGGTCATAAGCCCATAAAATGACAAATAATCATCATATCTACAAGCTTCAGGGACATTGATTTAGATTGAGGTGTGAACCTCCACCTTTGGAATGTTGTTGATGTTCTTCTCAAATTTTGAGGATTCAACCTTTTAGGAAAGTGGCCCTCTAGAAACAAGAGCATTAAATTCCACTATGTCTGGAGGGGGTTGTGATGGTGAGATGGGGGTCCTATTGAACCTTGATCCATTTTTCGCAAATAAAGGAAAGCAACAGAGAATAACAGGTTGAGCAATGAACACTAGGTTTTGTTTGATTTTTCCATAATTAAATTACATTTCAAAACTAAAAAAATATTATAATGTTATAAATGATTAAATGTATATATTAAAATATCATTTTATAGTTTATTTTTAATTGAACACTCAATAAATACAATTATATGAATTTATGTTTTATAAATTTTATATATAATTAAAAACTATTAATTTTTTTAATTTTTTTTTAGAATATTTATTAACAAAAATTCAATAGTTTATATAAATTAATGATTATCTTTTAATATATTGATGTTTAGTTTTTAATGGTTTAACGAATTTATGTTTTATAAATTTTATATATAATTAAAAAACTATTTTTTTTTATAGATTTTATTAAAAAAAAATTAATAGTTTATGTAATTTAATAATTTTGTTCTAATATATTGATGTTTAGTTTTCAATGGTTAGATTTAAATTTCTAAATAGATTTTTAAATTATATTTCCAATATATAATTGGAAATTTAATAATATATTGACTTTTAATTATTATAAATTATTATTATTAATATTGTTTTTATTTTTATTTTTATTTAATATAAATTAGTTTTTTTTACATAAAGAATCATCAAAAGAATTTTAAATATTAGTTAAATTTGTTTTTTTCTTTTAAATTTAATAGTAAATCATACAAATTGTTATATAAATTTAGAAAAATAAGTATTTACAGTTTATAAAGACATTTTTTAAAATATAAATTAATAGAGTAATAATAAATTTTTGAATTAAATTTTAAATAAAAATAATTGAATCTCAAAAACACTTTATCATCTAAATTTTCTAATCTTCATTTAGTATTAAAATTTCTTTTAAAAGAACATCAATCTAATAATTAAACTCATGATAAATATACTCAATGAAGACAAACACTTACAACTCTCATATTTGTAGTTGTCGAGATAATAAGACTAATCTTTTAACTATAGTGATCTAATGAATCAACCTATTATAGCTTTAGAATCCTCAACACCTTTAAAGACCAATGTCTTTTGTTTTTCCCAAAATAAAACGAATTTCAAAGAGCTACTAATTCATTTCTACAACTCTCATATTTGAAGCTGGAAAGATAATAAGACTAATATTTTAATTGTAGTGATCTAAGTAATGAGATCCTCTAAAATTTCTTGAAACTAATATCAAACATGGGATCCTCCCTTTTCTCCCCAAGGATGGTAGGTTTTATTAAAATTCCATGCCATAATACAATCTTGATTTCAAGTGGAGCCTTTGAGGTCTAGGAGAGACACTCAATAATTGAACTTTTATGTCTATTGAATAGGCACATATACATTTTTTATGTGTAAGGATCAACATTCAGTTACTGATAAAAATAAGTAAAAACAATTCTACATGGTGTTAAGGGACGCCCTGCAGGGAAACTAACCCAAAACCACCATTTTAAAGTCTTGATATTACATCTACTGAGTTTGACTAAAATGTCTATCAACACCATAAGCAAGAGTGAAAATTATTTTCAGAATGATACATAGAAACCATAACCTTGGCCTGGAGCCACAAAAATAGTAGTAAATGTGCTTAACATGAAACTATCCTATGTAAACGAACTAGAAGCCACATTAGGGATGACCAATTACTTGAATGAGCCTGGAAGACTTGAGACTGTAAATGAGCTGTAGAGAGTCACAATCTATAATCCATGAGCCACGAGCTACGAGCCACAAGCCATATACACTCATGACAAGGACCCCTCCTCAGCCCATTGAACACACATAGTGGGAGATCCTTCCTCGACATGTCTCAACCTCGACTATGCGCAACAGGTACTCCTTCCATGTCCAATGAACACACACAACAGGAAATCCTTCCCTGAAACCCGAGAGACTCAACCCTCTACGCTGCTTTGAGCGTGACAGATGAGCTACCTTCTTACAAACTCTATGACCTCCCAAAACTAGTGACACAAAGCTTATTCTCTTCACCAACATGACAAGGCTAAGAACCCAAAGGAATCGCTTCAAATTCCCTGCATGCCTCCCAATGTAGTAGCTCCACTGATTATCCAATTGCCAATAGTCTGAAAGGTAAGCATTAGTGCCAAATTAGAGCCTCTGTGAATCCAAATAAATTCTATTGGTCACGGGTTGCCCCGCGACTAATGGACATCCAACCACAACATCCATGTAGACGAAGAGAGCAAAATCCCAATTGTAGGCATCGATCCTAGCTGTTAGAGAATTACGAGGAGGATCAAAATTGCAATTTTCCCACTCCATGGCTCGAATGGAAACCTAAATAATATTGTGATTCTCCATGAAACCAGATGAATGAATACTATCTTTGCACGATGGAGCATTAGGCCAACATAATTCACCCTGAGGTTGAATTGCCTTGTAATCATCACAAACGATCATAAACAAAACACTATAGTATTGGATTGCATTAACAGTAAGGCTCTAGGCATGACTGAATTTAATGGAGCATACAACTAATTTATGCTTGATGCATGACCCCCCACGTGGAGATCCAAGTCGCCGAGAGCAGTCTTGTTATTTGGAAGACTACATTGGCACCCACGGTGGGGGTGAATATGCATTAACAACAATAAATTCCTTATTTGATGGGAGATGAAGCAAGTGAACCATCAACAAATGAGGCACCAAATGTGAGTCAATAAACTTGAAAATAGAGGTAGACCAAATTTAGAGCCCCCTAGAAGCCCCATGTGATCCAATCACTCTAAGGTCATAATTCTTCTAAAATTTTGAAAACTTTTGAAGGGTTTCTTCTTCCCCTATATTTGTCTCATGGAGCAAGAAGATGGCCAACATTTCCTTTTTGTTATAGATTTAAATTTAGACATCTATTTATGAAAGCCTAACCCATGAAATTCCAAAAGAGGAATTTCATTATTTATTGTGCAATTTGTTGCCTCCGAAATGGAGGCTAGGGATGTCATTATTGATGTTTATACTAACCTTTTTGGATGGATCAATTATTTTTTGGGTACCCATTTCCTTTTTTTTTAAATAAATATTTTTCATTTCAAGGCTATCGATTAGACTTCCTCCCTACTTTTCTCCACGAATGATTCATTTCGTTTTCCCTGTTCGCATCTGATTTTTCGTCTACAAATGTTGTTGGTAACCCTGAACCCCTAGTTTTGAGGGCCCTCGGGGAGTGGAATTCTTCTTCCTATGAATCTATATCCTCTGCTTGAGTCCCCATGGAGTCTTACTTTAAGGGAGCATCCCTTCTAACACTACAAGTGAAGAGGGCTTAGTGGGGCTTGGGGCCTTCCCCATCATCATTTTAGTAGTTAGGATTTCCCATTCTTTTAGAAAAAATTTTAAGATATTGAAGCTATTGTTTAGATCTAGGGATCTATTATTATTAATAGTAGAGGTTCCCTCTCTAGGCATTGACCCTTACTTTTTTGGAGACATGGGCCCTTTCCCTTTCTGCCCTGTAATCGCTTGAGGAGGAGCCTAGTTGTTCATCCTTGCGAGGCCTCTTCTCCTATTCTATTGTTGGCATTATTATCCATCATTACTCTACTTTAGCTTCTCTTCTGCCTTATTATTACAATCACGTGTGAAATGGCTATATTCATGTAAAAACTTGCTTTTAAATGGAATTTGATTGCAATCAGCTTCTTGTATATGAGATCAATTATATGGGTTTATATTTATTACTATTGGTAAACACTTGTCTAGCTCCACCGCCACACTGATATTGGTGCAAGTTTGCAACCCTTCTTGTGGCTTATCTCGGTCGATGTATTTGCTAGGAATATTTCCTATACTCCTAAAAGTTTCCTCATTCCAACAATGTAGTAGGAAGAAGAGAAGTTTAACCCATACTGAGACTTCTATTGGAACATCACATTCAGGATTAAAATCTATACTCCAATGATCTAGATATAACCCTTGCCCCCACATGAAGTAGGGTTTATTCCTAAAGATGAGATCCAAATTTGCTTTTCCTTCGGATAGGAAGGTGTAAATTGATTGTCAACAAACTAACATTGAAACCTTATTTTTAATCTTAGGTATCTAGTTCTCATAAATCCATGCTAGCAGGGATCTCAAAGAGGGTCATAAGTCCATAAAATGACAAATAATTCTCATATCTGCAGGCTTCGGGGTCAATAATTTAGATTGAGGTGTGAACCTCCACCTTTGGAATGTTGTTGATGTTCTTCACAAATTTTGAGGACTCAACCTTTTAGAAAAGTGGCCGTCTAGCAACAAGGGCATTAAATTCCACTATGTCTGGAGGGGTTGCAAGGGCGAGATGGGGGTCCTATGGAACCTTGATCCATTTTCGACAAATAAAGGAAAGCAACAAAGAATAACAGGTTGAGTAATGCGCACTAGGTTTTGCTTGATTTTCCATAATTAATTTACATTTCAAAACTAAAACAATATTATAATGTTATAAATGATTAAATTTATATATTAAAATATCATTTTATAGTTTATTTTTAATTGAGCACTTAATAAATACAATTATATGAATTTATGTTGTATAATATTTATATATAATTTAAAAACTATTATTTTTTTTTTAGAATTTTTATTAACAAAAATTCAATAGTTTATATAACTTAATAATTCTCATTAAATATATTGATGTTTAGTTTTTAATGGTTAAATTTAAATTTCTAAATAGAATTTTAAATTATATTTCCAATATATAATTTGAATTATTATAAATTATTATTATTAATATTGCTTTTTATTTTTATTTAATATAAATTGGTTTTTTTTACATAAAGAATCATCAAAAGGATTCTAAAGATTAGTTAAATTTGTTTTTTTTTTAATTTAATAGTAAATCATACAAATTGTTATATAAATTTAGAAAAATAAGCATTTACATTTTAATAAGACATTTTTTAACCTCAACCTCGACTATGCACAACAGGTACTCATTCCCTGTCCAATTATCACACACAACATGAACTCCTTCCCTGAAACCCAAGAGCCTCAAGCCTCTACGCTGCTTTGAGCATGAAGAACGAGCTACCTTCTTACAAAATCTATGACCTCCCAGAAGTAGTGACACAAAGCTTATTCTCTTCACTAACATGACAAGGCTAAGAACCCGGAGGAATTGTTTCAAATTCCCTGCATGCCTCCCAATGTAGTAACTCCACTGATTAGCCAATTGCCAATAGTCTCAAAGGTAAGCCTTAGTGCCGAATTGGAGCCTCTATGCAACCAAATAAATTCTACTGGTCACGGGTTGCCCCGCGACTAATGGACGTCCAACCCCAACATCCATGGAGATGAAGAGAGAAAAATCCCAGTTGTAGGCATCGATCCTAGCTGCCAGAGAATTGTGAGGAGGATCAACATTGCAATTATCCCACACCATGGCTCGAATGGAAACCTAAAGAATATTGTGATTCTCCATGAAAATAGATCAATGAATACTATCTTTGCACGATGGAGCATTGGGACAACACAATTGACCCTGAGGTCAAATGGTCTTATAATCATCACACACCATCACAAAACAAACACTATGGTACTGGATTGCATTAACGGTAAAGGCTCTAGGCATGAGTGAATTTAATGAAGCATACAACTAAGCTATGGTTGATGCATGACCCCCCACGTGGAGAGCCATGTCGCCAAGAGCAGTCTTGTCAATTGGAAGACTACATTGGCACCCACGATGGGGGTGAACATGCACATATACATTAAAAACAATAAATTCCTTGTTTGATGGGAGATGAAGAAAGTGAACCATCAACCAATGAGGCACCAAATGTGAGTCAATCAACCTAAAAATAGAGGTATACCAAATTTAGAGCCCCCTAGAAGCCCCATGTGATCCAATCACTCTAAGCTCAGAATTCTTACAAATTTTTGAAAATTTTTGGAGGGTCTCTTGGTAGCCCATATTTGTCTCATGGAGCAGGAGGATGGCCAACATTTCATTTTTTATTATAGATTTTAATTTAGACATCTATTGATCGAAACCTAACCCCCTGCAATTCCAAAAGAGGAATTTCATTGTTTATTGTGTGATTTGTTACATCTGGAATGGAGGCCATGGATGTTTTTATTGATGTTTATACTCACCATTTTGGATGGATCGATTATTGTTTGGGTACCCATTTCCTTTTCTTTATTTTAATAAATTATTTTCATTCCAGAGCTATCGATTTGTCTTCCTCCTTACTTTTCTCTGTGAATGATTTATTTCGTTTTCCGTGTTTGCATCTAATTTTTCATCTACAAATCTTGTTGGTAACTCTGAACCCCGAGTTTTTAGAGCCTTGGGGGAGTGGAATTCTTCTTCTTATGAACCTATATCCTCCCCTTGAGTCCCCATAGAGGCTTCTTCTAAGGGAGCATCCCCTCTGGCGCTACAAGATAAAAGGGCTTAGTGGGGCTTGGGGCCTTCCCCGTCATCATTTTAGTAGAGAGGATTTCCCATTCTTCTAGAAAATGTTTCAAGATATCGAAGCTATTTTTTGGATATAGGGATCTATTTTTATTAATAGTAGAGGTTCCCTCTCTAGGCATTGACCCTTACTTTTTTGGAGACATGGGCCCTTTCCCTTTCTGCCTTGTTGTCGCTTGAGGAGGAGCTTAGTTGTTCATCCTTGTCAGGCCTCTTTTCGTACTCTATTGCTACCATTATTATCCATCATTACTCTACTTTAGCTTCTATTCTTCCTTCTTATTGCAATCACGTGTGAAATGACTATATTCATTGAAAAACTTGCATTTAGATGGAATTTGATTGTAATCAACTTCTTGTATATGAGATAAATTATCTAGGTTTATATTTATTACTTTTGGTAAACACTTGTCTAGCTCCAACTCCACACAGATCTTGGTGCAAGTTTGCAACCCTTCCTTTGGCTTATCTCGGTTGATGTATTTGCTAAGAATGATTCCTATACTCTTATCCTCATTCCAACAATGTAGTAGGAAGAAGAGAAGTTTAAGCCATAGTGAGACTTTTGTTGGAACATCACATTCAGGATTAAAATCTGGACTCCAATGATCTAGATATAACCCTTGGCCCTCCCATGAATTAGGGATTATTCCTAAAGATGAGATCCAAATTTTCTTTTCCTTTGGACAGGAAGATGTAAATCAATTGCCAACAAAATGACATTCAAACCTTATTTTTAATCTTGGGTATCTAGTTCTCATCAATCCATGCCTGCAGGGATCTCAAGAAGGGTCATAAGCCCATAAAATGACAAATAATCCTTCAGGGTCATTTATTTAGATTGAAGTGTGAACCTCTACCTTTGGAATGTTGTTGATCTTCTTAAAAAAATTTGAGGATTCAACATTCTAGAAAAGTGGCCCTCTAGCAAGAAGGGCATTGAGTTCCACTATGACTGGAGGGGGTTGTGGGGGTGAGATGGGGTCCTCTTGAACCTTGATCCATTTTCGACAAATAAAGCAAAGAAACAAAGGATAACGAGTTGAGAAATGCGCACTAGCACTAGGTTTTGTTTGATTTTTCCATAATTAATTTATATTTGAAAACTAAAACAATATTATAATGTTATAAATGATTATATTTATATATTACAATATTATTTTATAATTTATTCTTAATTGAACACTTAATAAATACAATTATATATGAATTTATGTTTTATAAAATTTATATATATATATATATATATAGAAAAATTCAATATTTTATATATCTTAATAATTCTATTTTAATATATCGATGTTTAGTTTTTAATGGTTTAATGAATTTATGCTTTATAAATTTTATATATAATTAGAAATCTATTATTAAAAAAATTTCAATAGTTTATATAACTTAGTAATTCTCTTTTAATATATTGATGTTTACTTTCTAATGGTTAAATTTAAATTTCTAAATAGAATTTTAAATTGTGTTTCCAATATATAATTGGAAATTTAATAATATATTGACTTTTAATTATTATTATTATTGTTTTTTTATTTTTATTTAAACCTAAATTGGTTTTTAACATAAAGAATCATTAAAATAATTCTAAATATATATATATTTTTTTAATTTAATAGTAAACCATACAAATTGTTATATAAATTTAGAATAATAAGCACTTACATTTTATGAAGACACTTTTTAAAATACAAATTAATAGAGTAATAATTAATTTTTGATTTAACATTTTTAATAAAACTAATTGAATCTCAATAACACTTAATCATCTCAATCTTCTAATCTTCCTTCAGTATTAAAATTTCTTTTGAAAGAACATCAATTTAATAATTAAATTCATGATAAATATGCTCAATACTAATTTAACTATAGTGATGCAATGAATCAATCTACTATAACCTTAGAATCCTCAACACCTTTAAAGGCCAATGTCTTTTATTTTTCTCAAAATAAAAGGAATTTCAAAGAGCTACTAATTCATTTCTACAACTCTCATATTTGAAGTTGGAAAGATAATAAGACTAATATTTTAATTGTAGTGATCCAATGAATCAATATATTATAATTTTAGAATCCTCAACACCTTTAAAGACCAATGTCTTTTATTTTTTCTCAAAATAAAAGGAATTTCAAAGAGCTACTAATTCATCTCGGGTATTGGTTCCTCAACTTTATACTAGCTTTATCAAATAATAATGATGTGTAGGTTCCTCAACTTTTTGTTAGCTTTATCAAATAATAGTGATGCGTATTTAAATGAACATAATACTAACTCCACAAAGACCTGGAACCATTGACATGCTGTATTGAAAAACTCCAAGGTAAATTATGTTTAAAATTGAGACCATCGTGAGACTTACCTATAGGGACCACATTATCCTTCTTTATTTTAACTCAAAATTCTCTATAAAAAATCCAAGATAAGTTGTGTTTAAAATTGGGACTGTTATCACTCAGATTTTCCTTGAAGTTGTTGTGAAGAGGAAAGGGGTCCGAGGTAACCACAAACCAACTTTTAGATACAGAATCTAGCCAATCTGTATCCAGAGAGGGCTCTCTCTTTATGATTTAGCTTTGATTTGGAAAGGTTTTAGGCTAGTTGTGAAGTTTAGGAGTTTTGTTTGAATTTGGGTGGTGAGATTCAATAGTAGAAGGGTAGGATTGAGTACTTTAGGACATTGGGCTAATGGAGTCAAAGAAGATGGCTTAACTGGATTCAGTTTCTTAATAAAGGATAGTTTCACAGGGAAAGATGGTCAAACAGGGAACAAAACAATATTTAGAATAAACGGAATGGGTTCAAAATGGTTGAAGGGTAATTAAGAATCCTTCAGCCTATTTAAAGAGGGAACATGAATGATTACTAATAAAGAGAAATTAAGAATTCTTTACTAAATAATCAAAATGAACAAACTAGAAAACAAGAGCAATTAGGATTTCACTGTTTATTCTAATTCAGAAGAAAACATAGAGAATGATAACGATTGAAAATAGAGTGCAATTAAGCATATTCTGAATTAATATTTTTCGTTTATCATTCAGATATGAAACATAGATTATATAAAAAAACAAGGAAAACTTTAAAATACAAGGTATAGAGAACTTATTGATCCAGTGTTTGATTCAAGAAATTTGTGGAATATCATTTGCTTCAATTCTTCATCCAGCAAGCCATACAAAAGTTAGTCCAATCAGCATTTTCTTCCAAAGTAACCAATATTACAACAATTTCTAAGAATCCACCCAAAATACTTCAAATGAAGAAGTATTTATACTAATTGTAAACTGAAATATTTTGAAAAAATATCCAGATCAGTTTCACAAATATCTCCAACTGGTTACATTAATAGAACTTTGATAAAGGACATTAAAAAATAATGAATCTATTTGGCACTATGTTTATGGATTTATGGTGACAAAGAAGAGAAAGTCGAATTTGGTAGCAACTCTTAGTTGATGATGAGGCATCCCAGTCACTAACTGCATCCTTCCTTTGTGCATTTAGCCCCAGAAATTCTGCAAACTTGGGGTCCAATGATTCGCTTGTATATCACAATCCGAGATAGATATGTAACAATTGAAAGAGTTTATTGTAGATAAGAACGTTTGTGAGATAAACCTCTCTCATCTTCCCAAAATTCAACTCCATCTGTCCACAATATTCTCTGAAAAAGATGTCAAAAACAGGACGTTTCACAAACTCAAAAATAGGTTGTGAGGACATGCACTTATCTCCCTCTTGGTAATACCTGTGTACAAGTGAGAGATATTTTTGTAGATTGACCTGTTAGGAAAAAAAACCTCCTCCAATTTCTCAAGATACTTCTTGGATTGGCCACATTAGTTTCTGCAAAACTATGACTTAAACGGGAAATTTCTGAAGAGTGTACCATTTTTTCTCTAATTTCATCTTTTAACCTTAAACTTCTTTTGACTTTTTTTTACTTTTACTTTGGATAAAATTCATTGTAGCTGGTGAAAGTGTTTTCATCTTTGTTTAACCCTTAATTTCTTCATGTTTACTTTTACTGTTTAGTGTTTACTTTTTACCTTTACCGCTCTATTTTTTCATCTGTCTTCACTTTGACATGAATTTGTATACTCTGTTTTGTAACTATATTCCTTGTTGTTTAACTTCATGATAGTTGATTTACTTGACTTGGTCTTCAATCTGATACTCTTTAATCCTGATACACTTTGACTGTTCTTTACTGTGTTCTTTTAACTTCACTGTATATTTTAGGTTTTTACTGTCTATTTCAACAGTAAATCATTTAATTTCATGTTTCATCTGCTTGTCTTTTTACTGTATGTTTTATATTCTATCTCTGTTTGAATAGATTTGATAACAATATTGGAGTAAACAGGTCTTATGACTAGTATTAAGACTGTTTATCCAAGGTTGTGGTCTTCTGATCACCTGTAAAACAAAACAAATTGTTAAGAAAACATTGGTTTGCAGGGGAGATCGAAAAGGTTTCATTTGAGCTTGAAAGGTTTGTGGAGTGAGTCCAGAATTCTTTTCAGGAGGTGAACCATGCTCGAATTGGTTAACAGAGGCTTCAGGTGGCGCAGATGGATTACATAGGGTTTTATCGCACAATCGGGTGAAAAACGAGAAAAAATGGGGTTTTTGTATTTTAACGGGTAAATGGTTGATATTGGAAGGTGAATGACAATTGGCGGCAACTGAATGACGAGACGTTTTGTCGTTTATGGGAGGCGGTAAGCGGGTTTCATCGCAACGCTTTTGGGAGGCGAGTGGTATTGAGGGAGGGCCGCGCGATTCCATACACTGTGTGACACGTAGCACACGTACTATTCACAAAACCGCTCTCCATCACGTGCCAAATATCAACCAAAAGGATCGTGCGATATGTGCGATGACCGTTGGATCTGCGGGAGCTGATCGGACAGTTGTCGGGGAGGTGAAGTGGTGGAAGGTTAAAGGAGGGTGGGCCCAATACAATTTAAAGGAATTAATCATATCGGGGGTGATGTGATTGGTTATAGAGTTATTAATTAGTCCAAATGACATATTTAATCCTTACTAAATGGTGGCGGGGTTGGATTCTTAATTAACTACGGATTAGTTAATTAATCCCATTTTATTGTTTGATTTACAGTTATATTTAAACATCGAGGCAGGATATGTAATATTTGGGGTTTTTTGTAATAATATAATATGGGCGTGGGTAATTTTGTTTTATAGGGAAATTATATAATAAAACATTAGTGGTTAATATGACCGAAATGAATGGGACAAAAATGAGTGACTTTATGAAAGGGTGAATATTGATGAAGGGGATTTAAGTGCTTTAGGTATTTCAAATTATTGGGCCGAGAGTCTGGTCCCTCAAAAAGTCAGAGAAATGCTCTGAACCCCCTAACTTGTTTATAGGTACCCTTAGCACTTAGGGGAAATTAGTGAATTTTTTTGGGAAAAATGGAGTAAGGAAGTTAATTAGTTTGACTTCGTCTCCTTGATGTGTTGTCTCCAATGTGAGTTGTGCTTTGTCCAAGTGATGAAAGCAAAAGATCTAAGCATTTAACTTAACATTCACCACACAGTTATTCTGCAACCACCATCTACTTACCCTACCTACTTTATCCTAGCATTTTTACTTCCTTATTAGGGTGCACTTAAACTGGCAAACCCTTATCACACTCTATCTAAGTCTAGCCTTATTACATTCAAGGGCTCAGCTTGAACTATTGAGCTCCTTTTATTCACTCTACCTATCTACTTATCTGCCAAGATTAAACTGTTTGGTCAGATCTTTATTCTCTAGCTCTACAACATGAAATTGAAATATGAACTAGCCAAGCTTAAGTTGTTTGACTATTCATAAATTGTGGCATAGATGACAAGCTGCACACAATTGTTTATTCTACAACAGTAAAAAGCAGTGGCATTTAGACTTGCACACTTTCCTTGGTCTTTCTTTTTGTTGGGGTTCATTTTCTTTCATTTTTTTGACCATTTCTTTATTCTTTTTGCCCATTTATTTTTCTTTCAGGGCATACTCTCTTTACATTTGTTAATTTTTTTATTTTTTGGAAAATATGGAAAACCTTTGCAACAAGTAAAGGTATGAACATATTACATAGCACATTAAGTCAATCATGATATATGACACCTATTGGTATAGGAGCATAACACGGACCATGTCGAGACTTAACTATAAGACAACATTATCCTTCATTCTTTTAGCTTAAAATACTCTAAAAAAAATTCCAAAGTAAATTATGTTTAAAAATAGGACCATGTAGAGACTTAGTTATAGGGATCACATTATCCTTCCTTTTTTTGGTAAAAGTCAAGGAAATCATGTGTGACCAAACTTGGGTTGCCTTTTGTACTTTTAAATAGCGCCCAACTTTTATAAAGCCATAATTATGAAGAACATAAGAGGTTAGCCCAATAAAAGATATAACCAATTTTTATAAAGCCATAATTATGAAGAACATAAGAAGTTAGCCCAACAAAAGATATAACCATCTTATTATGTATCAATTACCTCATATTTTAATGGTGCCCCATAATTCTTGAAACCATTTCAAAATTTAAAAAACTTCTTAACACACTTGCAAAATGAAAAAGATGAAACAAAAAAACAATTCATTAATTCTTTGTAAAACATTTGTTTAATCCTCTTTATCTAAACCTCTTTTTTTTCTTTCCTTTCTTTCTTTCTTTCTATTATCCTCATGTCAAAACATTTTTTCCCATTACTATCCACAAAAGAAAATACCTTTTTACTTTTCCATTTCCAAAAAAATCAACCACAATCATTTACCCTCACGTTCCCCATCAAAAGCAAAAACAACTCCATACCCTAGCTTTGCAATTAGAATACCTAAACTCGCTGTTCTTCCTCTTCATTCAAAATGATTGCATAATAGGAAAGAGTTTGAATATAAATAATTCATTCTTTCATGAGGCCCTCGTATAGGCCAATATTGTCTTCTAAGAATAAGGGTGGAAACCAGAACGGTTGATAATCATATTTTCTTACATGTACAAACTTGATAGGTCCATAATCACTTAAATGATTCGTCAATTCTGGGAGAAAAAAAATTAAAAAACTTAGACTATCCTATTTTCTTAAGTGTACAAACTTAAAAATAAAAAACTTAGATTATTATATTTTAAGTGTACAAACATTATAAGTCCACACCGATTCGAACGATTTCTAAATTCTTAAAAGAAAATATTTACCACATACCTATTTTCCAAGCCATCCACCATCCCAAAACCGAAATGACAGAAATCACACTCTTCTAAATAATGATATTTTATTTATAAATTAAATATAACTTTAAAACCAATAGCAATCATGTAAAAAGCCAACAATATTTAATTAAACAAGGACATAGTCAACACCAGCCATTCCACGTGAAGTTCTATTTGTTTTTTAAATATTAACATTAAGAGAATGTCTCAGATAGGTGTTCTTTCAGATTTTCTCTTCTGAAAATAAACTACGAATAGACTTCAGATAAACTTCAAAAAAACTACGAATAGACTTCAGATAACCTACGAATAAACTTCGGATATTACGCGACACAAATAGAGTCCGATACAAACAGTTCTAATAGACATCCCGTGGCAGGCGTAGCACGGGAATAATTTGAGCAATGAACACTAGGTTTTGTTTGATTTTTCCATAATTAAATTACATTTCAAAACTAAAAAAATATTATAATGTTATAAATGATTAAATGTATATATTAAAATATCATTTTATAGTTTATTTTTAATTGAACACTCAATAAATACAATTATATGAATTTATGTTTTATAAATTTTATATATAATTAAAAACTATTAATTTTTTTAATTTTTTTTTAGAATATTTATTAACAAAAATTCAATAGTTTATATAACTTAATGATTATCTTTTAATATATTGATGTTTAGTTTTTAATGGTTTAACGAATTTATGTTTTATAAATTTTATATATAATTAAAAAACTATTTTTTTTTATAGATTTTATTAAAAAAAAATTAATAGTTTATGTAATTTAATAATTTTGTTCTAATATATTGATGTTTAGTTTTCAATGGTTAGATTTAAATTTCTAAATAGATTTTTAAATTATATTTCCAATATATAATTGGAAATTTAATAATATATTGACTTTTAATTATTATAAATTATTATTATTAATATTGTTTTTATTTTTATTTTTATTTAATATAAATTAGTTTTTTTTACATAAAGAATCATCAAAAGAATTTTAAATATTAGTTAAATTTGTTTTTTTCTTTTAAATTTAATAGTAAATCATACAAATTGTTATATAAATTTAGAAAAATAAGTATTTACAGTTTATAAAGACATTTTTTAAAATACAAATTAATAGAGTAATAATAAATTTTTGAATTAAATTTTAAATAAAAATAATTGAATCTCAAAAACACTTTATCATCTAAATTTTCTAATCTTCATTTAGTATTAAAATTTCTTTTAAAAGAACATCAATCTAATAATTAAACTCATGATAAATATACTCAATGAAGACAAACACTTACAACTCTCATATTTGTAGTTGTCGAGATAATAAGACTAATCTTTTAACTATAGTGATCTAATGAATCAACCTATTATAGCTTTAGAATCCTCAACACCTTTAAAGACCAATGTCTTTTGTTTTTCCCAAAATAAAACGAATTTCAAAGAGCTACTAATTCATTTCTACAACTCTCATCTTTGAAGCTGGAAAGATAATAAGACTAATATTTTAATTGTAGTGATCTAAGTAATGAGATCCTCTAAAATTTCTTGAAACTAATATCAAACATGGGATCCTCCCTTTTCTCCCCAAGGATGGTAGGTTTTATTAAAATTCCATGCCATAATACAATCTTGATTTCAAGTGGAGCCTTTGAGGTCTAGGAGAGACACTCAATAATTGAACTTTTATGTCTATTGAATAGGCACATATACATTTTTTATGTGTAAGGATCAACATTCAGTTACTGATAAAAATAAGTAAAAACAATTCTACATGGTGTTAAGGGACGCCCTGCAGGGAAACTAACCCAAAACCACCATTTTAAAGTCTTGATATTACATCTACTGAGTTTGACTAAAATGTCTATCAACACCATAAGCAAGAGTGAAAATTATTTTCAGAATGATACATAGAAACCATAACCTTGGCCTGGAGCCACAAAAATAGTAGTAAATGTGCTTAACATGAAACTATCCTATGTAAACGAACTAGAAGCCACATTAGGGATGACCAATTACTTGAATGAGCCTGGAAGACTTGAGACTGTAAATGAGCTGTAGAGAGTCACAATCTATAATCCATGAGCCACGAGCTACGAGCCACAAGCCATATACACTCATGACAAGGACCCCTCCTCAGCCCATTGAACACACATAGTGGGAGATCCTTCCTCGACATGTCTCAACCTCGACTATGCGCAACAGGTACTCCTTCCATGTCCAATGAACACACACAACAGGAAATCCTTCCCTGAAACCCGAGAGACTCAAGCCTCTACGCTGCTTTGAGCGTGACAGATGAGCTACCTTCTTACAAACTCTATGACCTCCCAAAACTAGTGACACAAAGCTTATTCTCTTCACCAACATGACAAGGCTAAGAACCCAAAGGAATCGCTTCAAATTCCCTGCATGCCTCCCAATGTAGTAGCTCCACTGATTATCCAATTGCCAATAGTCTGAAAGGTAAGCATTAGTGCCAAATTAGAGCCTCTGTGAATCCAAATAAATTCTATTGGTCACGGGTTGCCCCGCGACTAATGGACGTCCAACCACAACATCCATGTAGACGAAGAGAGCAAAATCCCAATTGTAGGCATCGATCCTAGCTGTTAGAGAATTACGAGGAGGATCAAAATTGCAATTTTCCCACTCCATGGCTCGAATGGAAACCTAAATAATATTGTGATTCTCAATGAAACCAGATGAATGAATACTATCTTTGCACGATGGAGCATTAGGCCAACATAATTCACCCTGAGGTTGAATTGCCTTGTAATCATCACAAACGATCATAAACCAAACACTATAGTATTGGATTGCATTAACAGTAAGGCTCTAGGCATGACTGAATTTAATGGAGCATACAACTAATTTATGCTTGATGCATGACCCCCCACATGGAGATCCAAGTCGCCGAGAGCAGTCTTGTTATTTGGAAGACTACATTGGCACCCACGGTGGGGGTGAATATGCATTAACAACAATAAATTCCTTATTTGATGGGAGATGAAGCAAGTGAACCATCAACAAATGAGGCACCAAATGTGAGTCAATAAACTTGAAAATAGAGGTAGACCAAATTTAGAGCCCCCTAGAAGCCCCATGTGATCCAATCACTCTAAGGTCATAATTCTTCTAAAATTTTGAAAACTTTTGAAGGGTTTCTTCTTCCCCTATATTTGTCTCATGGAGCAAGAAGATGGCCAACATTTCCTTTTTGTTATAGATTTAAATTTAGACATCTATTTATGAAAGCCTAACCCATGAAATTCCAAAAGAGGAATTTCATTATTTATTGTGCAATTTGTTGCCTCCGAAATGGAGGCTAGGGATGTCATTATTGATGTTTATACTAACCTTTTTGGATGGATCAATTATTTTTTGGGTACCCATTTCCTTTTTTTTTAAATAAATATTTTTCATTTCAAGGCTATCGATTAGACTTCCTCCCTACTTTTCTCCACGAATGATTCATTTCGTTTTCCCTGTTCGCATCTGATTTTTCGTCTACAAATGTTGTTGGTAACCCTGAACCCCTAGTTTTGAGGGCCCTCGGGGAGTGGAATTCTTCTTCCTATGAATCTATATCCTCTGCTTGAGTCCCCATGGAGTCTTACTTTAAGGGAGCATCCCTTCTAACACTACAAGTGAAGAGGGCTTAGTGGGGCTTGGGGCCTTCCCCATCATCATTTTAGTAGTTAGGATTTCCCATTCTTTTAGAAAAATTTTTAAGATATTGAAGCTATTGTTTAGATCTAGGGATCTATTATTATTAATAGTAGAGGTTCCCTCTCTAGGCATTGACCCTTACTTTTTTGGAGACATGGGCCCTTTCCCTTTCTGCCCTGTAATCGCTTGAGGAGGAGCCTAGTTGTTCATCCTTGCGAGGCCTCTTCTCCTATTCTATTGTTGGCATTATTATCCATCATTACTCTACTTTAGCTTCTCTTCTGCCTTATTATTACAATCACGTGTGAAATGGCTATATTCATGTAAAAACTTGCTTTTAAATGGAATTTGATTGCAATCAGCTTCTTGTATATGAGATCAATTATATGGGTTTATATTTATTACTATTGGTAAACACTTGTCTAGCTCCACCGCCACACTGATATTGGTGCAAGTTTGCAACCCTTCTTGTGGCTTATCTCGGTCGATGTATTTGCTAGGAATATTTCCTATACTCCTAAAAGTTTCCTCATTCCAACAATGTAGTAGGAAGAAGAGAAGTTTAACCCATACTGAGACTTCTGTTGGAACATCACATTCAGGATTAAAATCTATACTCCAATGATCTAGATATAACCCTTGCCCCCCCATGAAGTAGGGTTTATTCCTAAAGATGAGATCCAAATTTGCTTTTCCTTCGGATAGGAAGGTGTAAATTGATTGTCAACAAACTGACATTGAAACCTTATTTTTAATCTTAGGTATCTAGTTCTCATAAATCCATGCTAGCAGGGATCTCAAAGAGGGTCATAAGTCCATAAAATGACAAATAATTCTCATATCTGCAGGCTTCGGGGTCAATAATTTAGATTGAGGTGTGAACCTCCACCTTTGGAATGTTGTTGATGTTCTTCACAAATTTTGAGGACTCAACCTTTTAGAAAAGTGGCCATCTAGCAACAAGGGCATTAAATTCCACTATGTCTGGAGGGGGTTGCAAGGGCGAGATGGGGGTCCTATGGAACCTTGATCCATTTTCGACAAATAAAGGAAAGCAACAAAGAATAACAGGTTGAGTAATGCGCACTAGGTTTTGCTTGATTTTCCATAATTAATTTACATTTCAAAACTAAAACAATATTATAATGTTATAAATGATTAAATTTATATATTAAAATATCATTTCATAGTTTATTTTTAATTGAGCACTTAATAAATACAATTATATGAATTTATGTTGTATAATATTTATATATAATTTAAAAACTATTATTTTTTTTTTAGAATTTTTATTAACAAAAATTCAATAGTTTATATAACTTAATAATTCTCATTAAATATATTGATGTTTAGTTTTTAATGGTTAAATTTAAATTTCTAAATAGAATTTTAAATTATATTTCCAATATATAATTTGAATTATTATAAATTATTATTATTAATATTGCTTTTTATTTTTATTTAATATAAATTGGTTTTTTTACATAAAGAATCATCAAAAGGATTCTAAAGATTAGTTAAATTTGTTTTTTTTTTAATTTAATAGTAAATCATACAAATTGTTATATAAATTTAGAAAAATAAGCATTTACATTTTAATAAGACATTTTTTAACCTCAACCTCGACTATGCACAACAGGTACTCATTCCCTGTCCAATTATCACACACAACATGAACTCCTTCCCTGAAACCCAAGAGCCTCAAGCCTCTACGCTGCTTTGAGCATGAAGAACGAGCTACCTTCTTACAAAATCTATGACCTCCCAGAAGTAGTGACACAAAGCTTATTCTCTTCACTAACATGACAAGGCTAAGAACCCGGAGGAATTGTTTCAAATTCCCTGCATGCCTCCCAATGTAGTAACTCCACTGATTAGCCAATTGCCAATAGTCTCAAAGGTAAGCCTTAGTGCCGAATTGGAGCCTCTGTGCAACCAAATAAATTCTACTGGTCACGGGTTGCCCCGCGACTAATGGACGTCCAACCCCAACATCCATGGAGATGAAGAGAGAAAAATCCCAGTTGTAGGCATCGATCCTAGCTGCCAGAGAATTGTGAGGAGGATCAACATTGCAATTATCCCACACCATGGCTCGAATGGAAACCTAAAGAATATTGTGATTCTCCATGAAAATAGATCAATGAATACTATCTTTGCACGATGGAGCATTGGGACAACACAATTGACCCTGAGGTCAAATGGTCTTATAATCATCACACGCCATCACAAAACAAACACTATGGTACTGGATTGCATTAACGGTAAAGGCTCTAGGCATGAGTGAATTTAATGAAGCATACAACTAAGCTATGGTTGATGCATGACCCCCCACGTGGAGAGCCATGTCGCCAAGAGCAGTCTTGTCAATTGGAAGACTACATTGGCACCCACGATGGGGGTGAACATGCACATATACATTAAAAACAATAAATTCCTTGTTTGATGGGAGATGAAGAAAGTGAACCATCAACCAATGAGGCACCAAATGTGAGTCAATCAACCTAAAAATAGAGGTATACCAAATTTAGAGCCCCCTAGAAGCCCCATGTGATCCAATCACTCTAAGCTCAGAATTCTTACAAATTTTTGAAAATTTTTGGAGGGTCTCTTGGTAGCCCATATTTGTCTCATGGAGCAGGAGGATGGCCAACATTTCATTTTTTATTATAGATTTTAATTTAGACATCTATTGATCGAAACCTAACCCCCTGCAATTCCAAAAGAGGAATTTCATTGTTTATTGTGTGATTTGTTACATCTGGAATGGAGGCCATGGATGTTTTTATTGATGTTTATACTCACCATTTTGGATGGATCGATTATTGTTTGGGTACCCATTTCCTTTTCTTTATTTTAATAAATTATTTTCATTCCAGAGCTATCGATTTGTCTTCCTCACTTTTCTCTGTGAATGATTTATTTCGTTTTCCATGTTTTCATCTAATTTTTCATCTACAAATCTTGTTGGTAACTCTGAACCCCGAGTTTTTAGAGCCTTGGGGGAGTGGAATTCTTCTTCTTATGAACCTATATCCTCCCCTTGAGTCCCCATAGAGGCTTCCTCTAAGGGAGCATCCCCTCTGGTGCTACAAGATAAAAGGGCTTAGTGGGGCTTGGGGCCTTCCCCATCATCATTTTAGTAGAGAGGATTTCCCATTCTTCTAGAAAATGTTTCAAGATATCGAAGCTATTTTTTGGATATAGGGATCTATTTTTATTAATAGTAGAGGTTCCCTCTCTAGGCATTGACCCTTACTTTTTTGGAGACATGGGCCCTTTCCCTTTCTGCCTTGTTGTCGCTTGAGGAGGAGCTTAGTTGTTCATCCTTGTCAGGCCTCTTTTCGTACTCTATTGCTACCATTATTATCCATCATTACTCTACTTTAGCTTCTATTCTTCCTTCTTATTGCAATCACGTGTGAAATGACTATATTCATTGAAAAACTTGCATTTAGATGGAATTTGATTGTAATCAACTTCTTGTATATGAGATAAATTATCTAGGTTTATATTTATTACTTTTGGTAAACACTTGTCTAGCTCCACCTCCACACAGATCTTGGTGCAAGTTTGCAACCCTTCCTTTGGCTTATCTCGGTTGATGTATTTGCTAAGAATGATTCCTATACTCTTATCCTCATTCCAACAATGTAGTAGGAAGAAGAGAAGTTTAAGCCATAGTGAGACTTTTGTTGGAACATCACATTCAGGATTAAAATATGGACTCCAGTGATCTAGATATAACCCTTGGCCCTCCCATGAATTAGGGATTATTCATAAAGATGAGATCCAAATTTTCTTTTCCTTTGGACAGGAAGATGTAAATCAATTGCCAACAAAATGACATTCAAACCTTATTTTTAATCTTGGGTATCTAGTTCTCATCAATCCATGCCTGCAGGGATCTCAAGAAGGGTCATAAGCCCATAAAATGACAAATAATCCTTCAGGGTCATTTATTTAGATTGAAGTGTGAACCTCTACCTTTGGAATGTTGTTGATCTTCTTAAAAAAATTTGAGGATTCAACATTCTAGAAAAGTGGCCCTCTAGCAAGAAGGGGATTGAGTTCCACTATGACTGGAGGGGGTTGTGGGGGTGAGATGGGGTCCTCTTGAACCTTGATCCATTTTCGACAAATAAAGCAAAGAAACAAAGGATAACGAGTTGAGAAATGCGCACTAGCACTAGGTTTTGTTTGATTTTTCCATAATTAATTTATATTTGAAAACTAAAACAATATTGTAATGTTATAAATGATTATATTTATATATTACAATATTATTTTATAATTTATTCTTAATTGAACACTTAATAAATACAATTATATATGAATTTATGTTTTATAAAATTTATATATATATATATAGAAAAATTCAATATTTTATATATCTTAATAATTCTATTTTAATATATCGATGTTTAGTTTTTAATGGTTTAATGAATTTATGCTTTATAAATTTTATATATAATTAGAAATCTATTATTAAAAAAATTTCAATAGTTTATATAACTTAGTAATTCTCTTTTAATATATTGATGTTTACTTTCTAATGGTTAAATTTAAATTTCTAAATAGAATTTTAAATTGTGTTTCCAATATATAATTGGAAATTTAATAATATATTGACTTTTAATTATTATTATTATTGTTTTTTTATTTTTATTTAAACCTAAATTGGTTTTTAACATAAAGAATCATTAAAATAATTCTAAATATATATATATTTTTTTAATTTAATAGTAAACCATACAAATTGTTATATAAATTTAGAATAATAAGCACTTACATTTTATGAAGACACTTTTTAAAATACAAATTAATAGAGTAATAATTAATTTTTGATTTAACATTTTTAATAAAACTAATTGAATCTCAATAACACTTAATCATCTCAATCTTCTAATCTTCCTTCAGTATTAAAATTTCTTTTGAAAGAACATCAATTTAATAATTAAATTCATGATAAATATGCTCAATACTAATTTAACTATAGTGATGCAATGAATCAATCTACTATAACCTTAGAATCCTCAACACCTTTAAAGGCCAATGTCTTTTATTTTTCTCAAAATAAAAGGAATTTCAAAGAGCTACTAATTCATTTCTACAACTCTCATATTTGAAGTTGGAAAGATAATAAGACTAATATTTTAATTGTAGTGATCCAATGAATCAATATATTATAATTTTAGAATCCTCAACACCTTTAAAGACCAATGTCTTTTATTTTTTCTCAAAATAAAAGGAATTTCAAAGAGCTACTAATTCATCTCGGGTATTGGTTCCTCAACTTTATACTAGCTTTATCAAATAATAATGATGTGTAGGTTCCTCAACTTTTTGTTAGCTTTATCAAATAATAGTGATGCGTATTTAAATGAACATAATACTAACTCCACAAAGACCTGGAACCATTGACATGCTGTATTGAAAAACTCCAAGGTAAATTATGTTTAAAATTGAGACCATCGTGAGACTTACCTATAGGGACCACATTATCCTTCTTTATTTTAACTCAAAATTCTCTATAAAAAATCCAAGATAAGTTGTGTTTAAAATTGGGACTGTTATCACTCAGATTTTCCTTGAAGTTGTTGTGAAGAGGAAAGGGGTCCGAGGTAACCACAAACCAACTTTTAGATACAGAATCTAGCCAATCTGTATCCAGAGAGGGCTCTCTCTTTATGATTTAGCTTTGATTTGGAAAGGTTTTAGGCTAGTTGTGAAGTTTAGGAGTTTTGTTTGAATTTGGGTGGTGAGATTCAATAGTAGAAGGGTAGGATTGAGTACTTTAGGACATTGGGCTAATGGAGTCAAAGAAGATGGCTTAACTGGATTCAGTTTCTTAATAAAGGATAGTTTCACAGGGAAAGATGGTCAAACATGGAACAAAACAATATTTAGAATAAACGGAATGGGTTCAAAATGGTTGAAGGGTAATTAAGAATCCTTCAGCCTATTTAAAGAGGGAACATGAATGATTACTAATAAAGAGAAATTAAGAATTCTTTACTAAATAATCAAAATGAACAAACTAGAAAACAAGAGCAATTAGGATTTCACTGTTTATTCTAATTCAGAAGAAAACATAGAGAATGATAACGATTGAAAATAGAGTGCAATTAAGCATATTCTGAATTAATATTTTTCGTTTATCATTCAGATATGAAACATAGATTATATAAAAAAACAAGGAAAACTTTAAAATACAAGGTATAGAGAACTTATTGATCCAGTGTTTGATTCAAGAAATTTGTGGAATGTCATTTGCTTCAATTCTTCATCCAGCAAGCCATACAAAAGTTAGTCCAATCAGCATTTTCTTCCAAAGTAACCAATATTACAACAATTTCTAAGAATCCACCCCAAAATACTTCAAATGAAGAAGTATTTATACTAATTGTAAACTGAAATATTTTGAAAAAATATCCAGATCAGTTTCACAAATATCTCCAACTGGTTACATTAATAGAACTTTGATAAAGGACATTAAAAAATAATGAATCTATTTGGCACTATGTTTATGGATTTATGGTGACAAAGAAGAGAAAGTCGAATTTGGTAGCAACTCTTAGTTGATGATGAGGCATCCCAGTCACTAACTGCATCCTTCCTTTGTGCATTTAGCCCCAGAAATTCTGCAAACTTGGGGTCCAATGATTCGCTTGTATATCACAATCCGAGATAGATATGTAACAATTGAAAGAGTTTATTGTAGATAAGAACGTTTGTGAGATAAACCTCTCTCATCTTCCCAAAATTCAACTCCATCTGTCCACAATATTCTCTGAAAAAGATGTCAAAAATAGGACGTTTCACAAACTCAAAAATAGGTTGTGAGGACATGCACTTATCTCCCTCTTGGTAATACCTGTGTACAAGTGAGAGATATTTTTGTAGATTGACCTGTTAGGAACAAAAACCTCCTCCAATTTCTCAAGATACTTCTTGGATTGGCCACATTAGTTTCTGCAAAACTATGACTTAAACGGGAAATTTCTGAAGAGTGTACCATTTTTTCTCTAATTTCATCTTTTAACCTTAAACTTCTTTTGACTTTTTTTTACTTTTACTTTGGATAAAATTCATTGTAGCTGGTGAAAGTGTTTTCATCTTTGTTTAACCCTTAATTTCTTCATGTTTACTTTTACTGTTTAGTGTTTACTTTTTACCTTTACCGCTCTATTTTTTCATCTGTCTTCACTTTGACATGAATTTGTATACTCTGTTTTGTAACTATATTCCTTGTTGTTTAACTTCATGCTAGTTGATTTACTTGACTTGGTCTTCAATCTGATACTCTTTAATCCTGATACACTTTGACTGTTCTTTACTGTGTCCTTTTAACTTCACTGTATATTTTAGGTTTTTACTGTCTATTTCAACAGTAAATCATTTAATTTCATGTTTCATCTGCTTGTCTTTTTACTGTATGTTTTATCTTCTATCTCTGTTTGAATAGATTTGATAACAATATTGGAGTAAACAGGTCTTATGACTAGTATTAAGACTGTTTATCCAAGGTTGTGGTCTTCTGATCACCTGTAAAACAAAACAAATTGTTAAGAAAACATTGGTTTGCAGGGGAGGTCGAAAAGGTTTCATTTGAGCTTGAAAGGTTTGTGGAGTGAGTCCAGAATTCTTTTCAGGAGGTGAACCATGCTCGAATTGGTTAACAGAGGCTTCAGGTGGCGCAAATGGATTACATAGGGTTTTATCGCACAATCGGGTGAAAAACGAGAAAAAATGGGGTTTTTGTATTTTAACGGGTAAATGGTTGATATTGGAAGGTGAATGACAATTGGCAGCAACTGAATGACGAGACGTTTTGTCGTTTATGGGAGGCGGTAAGCGGGTTTCATCGCAACGCTTTTGGGAGGCGAGTGGTATTGAGGGAGGGCCGCGCGATTCCATACACTGTGTGACACGTAGCACACGTACTATTCACAAAACCGCTCTCCATCACGTGCCAAATATCAACCAAAAGGATCGTGCGATATGTGCGATGACCGTTGGATCTGCGGGAGCTGATCGGACAGTTGTCGGGGAGGTGAAGTGGTGGAAGGTTAAAGGAGGGTGGGCCCAATACAATTTAAAGGAATTAATCATATCGGGGGTGATGTGATTGGTTATAGAGTTATTAATTAGTCCAAATGACATATTTAATCCTTACTAAATGGTGGCGGGGTTGGATTCTTAATTAACTACGGATTACTTAATTAATCCCATTTTATTGTTTGATTTACGGTTATATTTAAACATCGAGACAGGATATGTAATATTTGGGGTTTTTTGTAATAATATAATATGGGCGTGGGTAATTTTGTTTTATAGGGAAATTATATAATAAAACATTAGTGGTTAATATGACCGAAATGAATGGGACAAAAATGAGTGACTTTATGAAAGGGTGAATATTGATGAAGGGGATTTAAGTGCTTTAGGTATTTCAAATTATTGGGCCGAGAGTCTGGTCCCTCAAAAAGTCAGAGAAATGCTCTGAACCCCCTAACTTGTTTATAGGTACCCTTAGCACTTAGGGGAAATTAGTGAATTTTTTTGGGAAAAATGGAGTAAGGAAGTTAATTAGTTTGACTTCGTCTCCTTGATGTGTTGTCTCCAATGTGAGTTGTGCTTTGTCCAAGTGATGAAAGCAAAAGATCTAAGCATTTAACTTAACATTCACCACACAGTTATTCTGCAACCACCATCTACTTACCCTACCTACTTTATCCTAGCATTTTTACTTCCTTATTAGGGTGCACTTAAACTGGCAAACCCTTATCACACTCTATCTAAGTCTAGCCTTATTACATTCAAGGGCTCAGCTTGAACTATTGAGCTCCTTTTATTCACTCTACCTATCTACTTATCTGCCAAGATTAAACTGTTTGGTCAGATCTTTATTCTCTAGCTCTACAACATGAAATTGAAATATGAACTAGCCAAGCTTAAGTTGTTTGACTATTCATAAATTGTGGCATAGATGACAAGCTGCACACAATTGTTTATTCTACAACAGTAAAAAGCAGTGGCATTTAGACTTGCACACTTTCCTTGGTCTTTCTTTTTGTTGGGGTTCATTTTCTTTCATTTTTTTGACCATTTCTTTATTCTTTTTGCCCATTTATTTTTCTTTTAGGGCATACTCTCTTTACATTTGTTAATTTTTTTATTTTTTGGAAAATATGGAAAACCTTTGCAACAAGTAAAGGTATGAACATATTACATAGCACATTAAGTCAATCATGATATATGACACCTATTGGTATAGGAGCATAACACGGACCATGTCGAGACTTAACTATAAGACAACATTATCCTTCATTCTTTTAGCTTAAAATACTCTAAAAAAAATTCCAAAGTAAATTATGTTTAAAAATAGGACCATGTAGAGACTTAGTTATAGGGATCACATTATCCTTCCGTTTTTTGGTAAAAGTCAAGGAAATCATGTGTGACCAAACTTGGGTTGCCTTTTGTACTTTTAAATAGCGCCCAACTTTTATAAAGCCATAATTATGAAGAACATAAGAGGTTAGCCCAATAAAAGATATAACCAATTTTTATAAAGCCATAATTATGAAGAACATAAGAAGTTAGCCCAACAAAAGATATAACCATCTTATTATGTATCAATTACCTCATATTTTAATGGTGCCCCATAATTCTTGAAACCATTTCAAAATTTAAAAAACTTCTTAACACACTTGCAAAATGAAAAAGATGAAACAAAAAAACAATTCATTAATTCTTTGTAAAACATTTGTTTAATCCTCTTTATCTAAACCTCTTTTTTTTCTTTCCTTTCTTTCTTTCTTTCTATTATCCTCATGTCAAAACATTTTTTCCCATTACTATCCACAAAAGAAAATACCTTTTTACTTTTCCATTTCCAAAAAAATCAACCACAATCATTTACCCTCACGTTCCCCATCAAAAGCAAAAACAACTCCATACCCTAGCTTTGCAATTAGAATACCTAAACTCGCTGTTCTTCCTCTTCATTCAAAATGATTGCATAATAGGAAAGAGTTTGAATATAAATAATTCATTCTTTCATGAGGCCCTCGTATAGGCCAATATTGTCTTCTAAGAATAAGGGTGGAAACCAGAACGGTTGATAATCATATTTTCTTACATGTACAAACTTGATAGGTCCATAATCACTTAAATGATTCGTCAATTCTGGGAGAAAAAAAATTAAAAAACTTAGACTATCCTATTTTCTTAAGTGTACAAACTTAAAAATAAAAAACTTAGATTATTATATTTTAAGTGTACAAACATTATAAGTCCACACCGATTCGAACGATTTCTAAATTCTTAAAAGAAAATATTTACCACATACCTATTTTCCAAGCCATCCACCATCCCAAAACCGAAATGACAGAAATCACACTCTTCTAAATAATGATATTTTATTTATAAATTAAATATAACTTTAAAACCAATAGCAATCATGTAAAAAGCCAACAATATTTAATTAAACAAGGACATAGTCAACACCAGCCATTCCACGTGAAGTTCTATTTGTTTTTTAAATATTAACATTAAGAGAATGTCTCAGATAGGTGTTCTTTCAGATTTTCTCTTCTGAAAATAAACTACGAATAGACTTCAGATAAACTTCAAAAAAACTACGAATAGACTTCAGATAACCTACGAATAAACTTCGGATATTACGCGACACAAATAGAGTCCGATACAAACAGTTCTAATAGACATCCCGTGGCAGGCGTAGCACGGGAATAATTTCTAGTGGCACCGCCTTCGCCATGGTAACTCCAAACTTCTCTGTCATGTCCACTTCTTCTGCACTCATGCCCTGCACAGGTGCCCACACGAATGAATGGATGAGAGAAGCCAATACCAGATGAATCATCCGACTCGCCAACGGAAGCCCCACGCATATTCTCCTTCCTGCTCCGAATGGTATCAGCTCGAAGTGTTGTCCTCTGTAATCCACGCTATTCATCTTATCATCCAGAAATCTCTCAGGGACGAATTCCGATGGTTCATTCCAGATGGCAGGGTCCCTTCCGATTGCCCACATGTTGACGATTACCTGGGTGTGTTTGGGTATCAACAATCCCTCAATCTCACAATCACTATCTGCTCTGTGTGGAACGAGCAGAGGAACTACCGGGTGCAACCTGAAAACTTCTTTCACCACTGCACAAAGATAAGGGAGACGGTCGGTGTCACTTTCTTCGACCCTTCTGTTGCGCCCAACTACCTGGTCCAACTCGGCCTGGGCTCGTTTCATTCTCTCCGGATTGCGTATGAGTTCTGCCATCGCCCACTCCATGGTCTTCGCAGTAGTGTCGCTTCCCGCCGCAAATATGTCCTGCATCAAGCAATTGGCCATAAGAGAAATTACTTTGGCAGTATGAATTCACTAGTAAACTCCGATACTTTAGAATAAGATACCATCTATCATTAAATACGCCAATAGCCTTATTGTATGATACCAACAACGGAGAATGGAAATGATTACAGTTAAGTAGACTCTGATGTCGGTGAGCGTAAAATCATCGCCTCTCATTTCCAGCAGAGCGTTCAATAGATCCTCAGGACCATCACTCGCGTCCGTCGTTTTGCCTTTTGTGGCGAGGCGGTTCTCTATGAATTTGTCAATAATACCAAATTCCCTTCCCAAATAGAATGCTGCGTTACGTCTCACACCCTGAGGATCCATCCACTGAAGAAAGGGAAAGTAGTCCGCCAAATTGGGAGCTCCTGCATTCACCCCCCATTGCCAAATAGCATCTTTGAACTCTTGGAAAGCTGGAGAATTGGGATGGAACATGTCTTTACCAAAGGTCATCTTGCCTAACATATTAACAGCGAAGTGGGACATCATATCTCCGATGTTTACACTCTTCGCCTCTCTACATCCCAACAGAATCTGCTTGATTGTTCGGAATACTTCATCTCTTCTCAAATGTTCCAGGGCTTCTAACCTCTTGACGCTGAAGAGCTTTGTATTGGATATGCGTCTGAGCAAACGCCAGTGGGATCCATATTGGGCCCAAATTACTGAGGACTTGTCGTAAGAAAGGCTCTGAACTGACTGTATGACCGTTCGGCCCGCAAAAACATGGTCATGGGTCTTGAGAACTTGCTTTGCAATGGCCGGAGAGGAGACTACCACTGTAGTTTTCATTCCGAGAGAGACACACATTAGAGGGCCGTACTTCTGAGCGAGGTGGAACAGAGCTTCGTGGGGTTTGTTACCCAACTGGAACAGGTTTCCCACAATCGGCCATCCTGGAGGTCCCGGAGGAAGCCTGCGATAAGTCTTCCTCCTCCACACATCAAAGACAAAGAATATAAAGACGGAGGTGAGCCCTGTCACAGAATACCATAACATCCATCCATTATCCATTGAGATTTATTGCAGAGGCTGCTAATTGGCAACTATGGAGAGTTAAGCTAAATAGAACTATAGATTGAGGCAATAGACAAGTGTATATACACGAATGCGAGCCTTTGCCCTAACTGAAACCATCGATTCACGGAAAAAATAAAAATTAAAATAAATACATTTCGGCGTTGTCTATTCAGGCCAGAATTTCATGTATAGATTGTGTAGATAGAGGTAATAGACAAGTATAAATACACGAATGCGAGCCTTTGCCCTAATTGAAACCATTGATGGACGGAAAAAATAAAAATAAATACGTATAGAAATTCATATAAAGGCGTTGTCTATTCAGGCCAGAGTTTCAGGTAGATTGTGACCTTTTGGTGGGTGACTTTTTTTTTAAAGAAATCTGATAGTTGCAGTGTTCAAATAGGGATTATAATTTAGTTAGGATGGTGATTTTTTGGTAAAATTTTTTCAATTTATATGATTGATTATTGCAATGTTTAAATATTTTTTTATTTTTTTTAATTCAGTAACATCAAAAACTCAAAAACATCTAAAATCTTGAAGCTTTACGACTGTAAAGCTAAACAAAAAACCCTAAACATGCACACCCTAAACCAAAAAAACCCTAAACATGAACAAAACTTGTGCAGAATATCACAGGGTCTGGTCTTAGCCTTTTCACAGTGATGAGGTCATCTACGGAGTTGCGTGAAATCGACGTTGAATGGGAAAGTAGAAAGGGGATTCATGCCCACCTACGACTCAAATTATATTGTTCAGATATGCATGTGCACGTTGGGTTTGAATGTTAGTTCAATGAAAACATTTAGGTATTTTTGAATACAACAGTCATTCTCTGTATCAGAGCTAGTTGGACTGTATTCCATTATTTATAAAAATCACTATTGGGAATCCAAAGTGAGCCGGACTATACTAGGAAATAAACTTCGCCATCAGCTACTTTTTAAATAAATTTGTAGGCATGGCACTGGTCATTCGTAGGCCGCGGCTGACCACTACCATACTTGTATAGAAATAGCCAGTTGGAGTTACCGTGGGATTAAATTATTCACTGCACTGCATTGAATTCCAGGATGCGGAAGGCCAGAGATGCAGTTTCTGGTAGTAATAACTATGGACAATGAAGCATTTCGCTATCAAAAAATAAAAATATCCAATCGAAATAAGAACCCTCTAGGTCCACTAAATATCTTGAGTCCAGACTAGGATAGGGTCGCCCTACAAATCTGATATGACTCTCAAACTGCCTGATTAATTTGATACGGTAAAGGTCGACCGAGACATGTAGCTGCAGAATATCTGATATTTAGTTTCTCTAAACAATTTGATTGGTGAGTCTGCTTTCGGGGTTAGCTGGCAGTTTGACTTCTTAATTAAATATGATTTAAGAAATTTTATTATCAGATTTTATTAAATTTTTATTTTTATTTTTTTCCGTAAAGCCATTAAAATTCAAAAGATTAAGTTTTAAGATTTTAAGTATAATGATACCAATTTCATTTCTATCTTTAAAAATATGATTCAAATATTATTAAATTTTATTAAAAAAAATCTATTTAATTATAACCATTTTTAAAATCAACAAAATTGAAAAAACCAACACCCATCCACGAAGCCTTGATTTAGATTCTGTATATACATTTATATTTTCTCAACCATGAATTATTTTTTAAAATCAACAAAATCGAAAAAACCAACACCCATCCACGAAGCCTTGATTTAGATTCTGTATATACATTTATATTTTCTCAATCATGAATTATTTAATGATTTGGATAATGGGGAAGATTGTGGTTTTCTCAAAGAAGTGAAACATTTGTGGCTGAATTGAAGCATTTGTGTGTCACTTGAAAGTGAAATTTTAAGTATTTAATAAGTTTTTTTGGTAAGTGAGTATATAAAGGTTTTTATTAATATATAGATATTTTTACATGGATAGTAAGAAAAGTAGAGAGATTGGTTATCAGTTTCAATATTAACATTAGCTACATCCATACTTTATGAGTAGTGTTAAAAACCCTATAACTAATAGATGATAATAGAGGACTAAGGTAACCCCAGTGCCATGAAGATACCATGCCAACACATTAGAGCAAGGAAACTATATAACAAAATTACAAGATCATTCCAACAGAAGAGCGTTCGTATAAAGAAAGCTATATGGTTCATGTAAAGAAAGCTATATATATGTCATTGGAGATATCAAAAGCTCAACTACCCGCCATTTGTGACAAAGGAAAGCAAAACACATTAGCATATCAACCACATTGCCATCATCTACTGCATTGAGTAAGAAGAGAGATATACTAGTGTAGACCTTCAACAAAATTGTAACAACATTTTCTAGAAAGACATATTAATTAACTGACAAAATGAGGCACTAGAAATACACTTTTGTGTGATATGATCATTGGCGAAAGAGGAGATGTAGCAAATGAATGAGAGCATTCTCTTCATATCATCAAGGCAAAAACGAACATTCCAGAGCATTCTCTTCATATCTTCTTGACCTACAAAAATTTTGTAGCTATCCACCTACTTATCATGTAAGACCAAGTTAAAGAGTGTGTATTTATCTGTTGGTGGATTGCAAGAGAGTGTAAGAAATACAATCACTTCTCCCTAAATTCCCCTAGATTAGGAATTCTTTTGAGATCTGTGACCCCCACTTTGGAATCTAATAAGTAAAACTCATCACCAAACTCTCTCAACTCAAGATGTCAGATTTCTTTTCGTACCTCGGGAGGGATCGAGTCGAAATAAGATGTTAGTAAATTCCATTCAAATAATTGTCGATGAGAAACTGAACTACTTGTGCCACCTCGTCGGCATTGTCACAAAAGGGAGCAAAGAAACCACACGAACTTGACCACTATAATGATGAACATGACAATACCCCAAAAGTTGGGTTGTCAGCCTAAACCAACATACCACACGGTCTATTTTCACAAGTTGGAAAGGTGGTTCCAAATGAGGGATTTGAACATGACCAATTGCTTCGATGAGAGAACAACAACCAATTTTAAACCAACAATGACCGCGAGAGCATAAACCGAGGTTTTTAGACCGAGAGAAAAATAGTGACGTATTATCATCAATCCACCATAACTCAAGTCCATAAATAGTAAATATGGAACAGACTACTAACTAGTGCTTTTGTGGACCAGAACCAAGAATTAGAAAACAATGTGGAGCATAAAACGCATTAGGAGACGAGAAGGGACCAAAATCTAAAACATTATATATTAAAATCACCAATTGCTTTATTACCCAAAGATAGATGGAAATTCCCAAAAATCATATAGAAAAACTTCCAAATTATCATACTACACAAACCATAACAAAACAATTAAAAGAGATTAGTAGAAAATCAGCTCCTTGAAGTGTAAAAAAAAAAAAAAGACCACAACTAGTTGAAAAAACATTGAAAAACATTGAACATGTTTTGTGTAGAAATAAGACGAAGAGCATTTACCCCTTCAAAAATCCAAGACTTAAGATTATAAACAACACAATTCCACTGTGCTCAAAGAGAAGAGAGCATCCCAACTTGCTAAAAGATATGAAAACATGCAACTCCGACATCTGATGTAGAGCATGACAAAGGAAAAGGAGCGGCCAGGTAAGGATTTCTCCACGTACCACTTTCGATCTCGTCGTACCATCACCGTTCAATCGAAAACCCTATGCATTTATAGAAGAAGTATAGTTAAGAATGATGTGAGGTAAGAAAACTATTTACAAACTCGTGTTATGCATGGCACACTTACTAAGAAAAACATTCCTGTTGTGATAAAGACCCCCATTAATATGCGAACTTCTCCGAGATGTTCAGAGTAATCCCAACACGCACAATAAAAGTCGCCCATTGCTACTAAAAACTGATGAAAACACAACTAAAGAAAAGTGGAGCCTCCACTATAGTCCACAAACTCGCATTTATGGTAATAGGAAGTTGCTTGGTGACACCCATTCTTATGCCGTTTTCATAACACGTTGCGGTTTAAAACAGACATATAACATGTCACATAAAGTGCTTTGTATGCATTGTTCCCACCCCCATTTCGGAAGTATTTAACTAGCATTTGCACCCAATGTTGCAAAGAAGATGCCGTAAGGCTCAGCGTGTGGAGAAATATTGAAATGTGAATAGGCTTTTGCGGGTTTTTCTGAAAGCTAAGGGTCGATGATTTCAAGTTTTAATTTGAGGAGGCCATGCCAAAAAACCATTGAAATGGAATGCAAGTAGCCATATATATGCATCAATATTCAAATGGGAAATTAAGTTAATATGCGAACAACAACTGGGAAGCCATATTGATTTGGAAAGGGCTAGTTAAGAAATCATTAATCAAATGGGAAATTAAATTAATATGAAGATATATTGAAAACATGAATTTATATTCGTTAAAATGAATTGACTTTGCCAACAAATTATGTTAAAACCCATTGACAATGAATTGGTTGCGAGGACATAAACTATCAAAATGGTATTGATCTTGAAACATTCCTTCTTAAGTTTGAAACAGAAAACAGAAATAGTTGTGAAGACACAAACTATGAAAATGGTATTTGATGTTGAAACATCATTTTCTAAGTGTGTAATGGAAAATACAAATAGTGTATTGTAACATCCTTTATAAAGTTTGAAATGGAAAATACAAATAGAGTATTGTAACATCCTTTTTAAAGTTTGAAATGGAAAACACAAATAGTTGTGAGGAAACAAACCATGAAAATGGTATCTGATCTTGAAACATCATTTTTCAAGTTTGAAATGGAAAATACAAACAGTGAATTGTAACAAAAGAGGTTCGAAACATCCTTTTTCAAGTTTGAAATGGAAAATACAAATAGTGAATCATAACAAAAGAGGTTCGAGAAGGAACACAATAGTCTAAAGAACACTGTGCTTGTCATTCCATATTTGAAGTTGTATGAAAAAATGGTGGAGGTAGTGAAGACCTGAAGAAGCAGTAATGGACCTGCAAAATGTATATTTAGTTAGAATTAGCAATATGTAAATCAGTTGCGGAAATTTATTAGTAATACTTTGCAGGTGAGCTGTGTTAAAATGAATCTGGAATGAATGGAAATGAAGTTACCTTTGCTATGGGGATTTATATATTGTTAGTGGAAGATGCATGGAGAATAATGGCATAGTGAACACCATTGGAGGTTAATGCGTCGCTGGAGATGCAATTTTTTTGCTTGCCAGGCGACCTGCAGCTGTGCAGGTATGTTATTTCTGAGGCCATGTGGCCTGATGCAAAAGAAAGAAAAGGCTAGAATGAGATGTACAGACAATATAAAGACATTCAAATATTTGCTTATTTACTAATATTCATTAAAGTTGGTTGTTGTTAAAAGATATGAAAAGTATGTTATGAAATAGAATGAGGTAAATAAATGGAGGAAACCTTTTGGTGAAGTCAAAGTATGGGTTGGAGCAGATTATCTGGGGGCGGCATGACTGTATCTAATGTGATGACTGTGTTGAAGGTGTTCCATAGTGCGCTTCTGTGGCTGGTCCCTACATATAGAGGTATGTCTTTGACGGGTGGTCGCTGACCGAGATCACCAACCAATATTATGGAACAGCGACCGAAAGGAGTGTTTCTTTGGTGGGGAAATGCCTCGCGAAGATGTTCATCAATATGGCTGAGAAGCTTTGGCCCAATGAAGCTCATTTCATCGATTAGTATGTATCTTAAATGCCTGAGTTCTTCCTGGACTTTTGTGGTAACTACTATTTCCAGACGCACCTTATGCAGACTTGTTTTGTATTACACATTAGAAGCACAAGAGATCTGATAAAACCTATTCCAGCTAAGAAAAATGTTTGTGATCAAGTTGAAAGTTGAAACAGAATAGACCAAATAGATGTTTGAGGTGTGACATTCATTTAAGGGAAATGACATTTTGTTGAACAAACAACCTTCTTTATCTATACATTGAGATGGCATTTTGTTGAAAAAACTATCTTCATTTTCTGTACTTTGAGTGTAATCCAAGATGTAAATGAATAAGACAGAATGTTCAACAAGGAACCATAAATGTTGTTTCCAAATTTTAATATTTTTTGGCTGGGTCAATTCTTCAGCTTGACAATTTTAATAGTCATAAATTACGTTCCACCTTCAAGATTACACAGTTTGATCGCAATTTGACATGAAACATTGTTTGACCGTGATAGAGGGTGGTGCATAAATGCACGATTACCATAATCGGTCGTGGCTATTGTCTTGTCCCACATTTTTCCTTTCAGCTATTGTTGGGAATGTTTCTACTGACTTGGATGTTTCCCATTTTTATTGGTTCTGCATGATGATTTGAATTAGGCTAGATTGGATTGGTCTTGCAGCCATGAGCATCAAATCCTGGTGACCAACTTATATAGCAATATAACAACTAAGCAGAAAGAATTCCCTTATACCGTGGTCTATAAATTGCACCCAGATGTTGATCGGCTCCCATTGACTCCTACCCACACTAATCTGACCAACTGAATCTCATACCAGACTTGGAACTATACTTGAATCCCATGGAATTTACATATTAATCTTCATAAATTGATGCCATACTTGATTGCATTTCTAGTAATTACTGTATCAGATCTGTAGAAATGCCATGAAGGATGGTTCATTGACCCACTATCCCCCGGTGACTTCTCTAATGTATGACCTCTTCATGGTGTCTTGGTGCCCCTTATTGCTAGTCAAGGTAACCCCGATGTCCCATGTGTCTGTAAGGTTTCTAAGGTTTCAGTATCTTGCTTATCACTATAACAAACTAATTTTCATTTTTATCTAGTTCATAACATGCAACAAAAATAAAAGACAAAGCAAGTTGCTCGTCTTCAGAGGAATTATTGGAATATGCGTTGTCATCTTCAGCAATGGACCGTGCGATAGGAGTGTTTAGAGATTTCATCATTTGCTTATTATGGACCATTGTTTGAGCATTTGTTGGAAACAGATGCATGGAATCATGGAATGAACATATTTCTTCTTCTGATAAAAAGGAATCTGTGCGCGACATGAGTATGTTATAGTCGGCGATTGTTGGATCTGCATCTCTAATGTTCTGGAGAATGTTCCTGAAAGTAACCTGTTGGATATCGTCGCCTTGTTGACGAAATATTGTATCTAATGTGATGACTGTGTTGAAGGTGTTCCATAGTGCGCTTCTGTGGCTCGTCCCTGCATATAGAGGTATGTCTTTGACGGGTGGTAGATGACCGAGATCACCAACCAATATTATGGAACAACGACCGAAAGGAGTGTTTCTTTGGTGGGGAAATGCCTCGCGAAGACGTTCATCAATATGGCTGAGAAGCTTTGGCCCAATGAAGCTCATTTCATCGATTAGTATGTATCTTATATGCCTGAGTTCTTCCTGGACTTTTGTTGTAACTACTATTTCCAGACGCACCTTATGCAGACTTGTTTTGTATTACACATTAGAAGCACAAGAGATCTGATAAAACCTATTCCAGCCAAGAAAAATGTTTGTGATCAAGTTGAAAGTTGAAACAGAATAGACCAAATAGATGTTTGAGGTGTGACATTCATTTAAGGGAAATGACATTTTGTTGAACAAACAACCTTCTTTATCTATACATTGAGATGGCATTTTGTTGAACAAACTATCTTCATTTTCTGTACTTTGAGTGTAATCCAAGATGTAAATGAATAAGACACAATGTTCAACAAGGAACCATAAATGTTGTTTCCAAATTTTAATATTTTGTGGCTGGGTCAATTCTTCAGCTTGACAATTTTAATAGTCATAAATTACGTTCCACCTTCAAGATTACACAGTTTGATCGCAATTTGACATGAAACATTGTTTGACCGTGATAGAGGGTGGTGCATAAATGCACGATTGCCATAATCGGTCGTGGCTATTGTCTTGTCCCACATTTTTCCTTCCAGCTATTGTTGGGAATGTTTCTACTGACTTGGATGTTTCCCATTTTTATTGGTTCTGCATGATGATTTGAATTAGGCTAGATTGGATTGGTCTTGCGGCCATGAGCATCAAATCCTGGTGACCAACTTATATAGCAATATAACAACTAAGCAGAAAGAATTCCCTTATACCGTGGTCTATAAATTGCATCCAGATGTTGATCGGCTCCCATTGACTCCTACCCACACTAATCTGACCAACTGAATCTCATACCAGACTTGGAACTATACTTGAATCCCATGGAATTTACATATTAATCTTCATAAATTGATGCCATACTTGATTGCATTTCTAGTAATTACTGTATCAGATCTGTAGAAATGCCATGAAGGATGGTTCATTGACCCACTATCCCCCGGTGACTTCTCTAATGTATGACCTCTTCATGGTGTCTTGGTGCCCCTTATTGCTAGTCAAGGTAACCCCGATGTCCCATGTGTCTGTAAGGTTTCTAAGGTTTCAGTATCTTGCTTATCACTATAACAAACTAATTTTCATTTTTATCTAGTTCATAACATGCAACAAAAATAAAAGACAAAGCAAGTTGCTCGTCTTCAGAGGAATTATTGGAATATGCGTTGTCATCTTCAGCAATGGACCGTGCGATAGGAGTGTTTAGAGATTTCATCATTTGCTTATTATGGACCATTGTTTGAGCATTTGTTGGAAACAGATGCATGGAATCATGGAATGAACATATTTCTTCTTCTGATAAAAAGGAATCTGTGCGCGACATGAGTATGTTGTAGTCGGCGATTGTTGGATCTGCATCTCTAATGTTCTGGAGAATGTTCCTGAAAGTAACCTGTTGGATATCGTCGCCTTGTTGACGAAATATTGTATCTAATGTGATGACTGTGTTGAAGGTGTTCCATAGTGCGCTTCTGTGGCTCGTCCCTGCATATAGAGGTATGTCTTTGACGGGTGGTAGCTGACCGAGATCACCAACCAATATTATGGAACAGCGACCGAAAGGAGTGTTTCTTTGGTGGGGAAATGCCTCGCGAAGACGTTCATCAATATGGCTGAGAAGATTTGGCCCAATGAAGCTCATTTCATCGATTAGTATGTATCTTATATGCCTGAGTTCTTCCTGGACTTTTGTTGTAACTACTATTTCCAGACGCACCTTATGCAGACTTGTTTTGTATTACACATTAGAAGCACAAGAGATCTGATAAAACCTATTCCAGCCAAGAAAAATGTTTGTGATCAAGTTGAAAGTTGAAACAGAATAGACCAAATAGATGTTTGAGGTGTGACATTCATTTAAGGGAAATGACATTTTGTTGAACAAACAACCTTCTTTATCTATACATTGAGATGGCATTTTGTTGAACAAACTATCTTCATTTTCTGTACTTTGAGTGTAATCCAAGATGTAAATGAATAAGACAGAATGTTCAACAAGGAACCATAAATGTTGTTTCCAAATTTTAATATTTTGTGGCTGGGTCAATTCTTCAGCTTGACAATTTTAATAGTCATAAATTACGTTCCACCTTCAAGATTACACAGTTTGATCGCAATTTGACATGAAACATTGTTTGACCGTGATAGAGGGTGGTGCATAAATGCACGATTACCATAATCGGTCGTGGCTATTGTCTTGTCCCACATTTTTCCTTTCAGCTATTGTTGGGAATGTTTCTACTGACTTGGATGTTTCCCATTTTTATTGGTTCTGCATGATGATTTGAATTAGGCTAGATTGGATTGGTCTTGCGGCCATGAGCATCAAATCCTGGTGACCAACTTATATAGCAATATAACAACTAAGCAGAAAGAATTCCCTTATACCGTGGTCTATAAATTGCATCCAGATGTTGATCGGCTCCCATTGACTCCTACCCACACTAATCTGACCAACTGAATCTCATACCAGACTTGGAACTATACTTGAATCCCATGGAATTTACATATTAATCTTCATAAATTGATGCCATACTTGATTGCATTTCTAGTAATTACTGTATCAGATCTGTAGAAATTCCATGAAGGATGGTTCATTGACCCACTATCCCCCGGTGACTTCTCTAATGTATGACCTCTTCATGGTGTCTTGGTGCCCCTTATTGCTAGTCAAGGTAACCCCGATGTCCCATGTGTCTGTAAGGTTTCTAAGGTTTCAGTATCTTGCTTATCACTATAACAAACTGAATTTTCATTTTTATCTAGTTCATAACATGGAACAAAAATAAAAGACAAAGCAAAGGCTAAAAGAAAAACTCCATTGCTTCAACTTCGTGAACATCAGGAATTTAAGAAAGAAAGATGTTAACAGAGGAATCAATAAGTTTTCACGTGAAGGCAATGTTATAGATACATCTGATGGCATTTGTAACCATTTGTTTTGAAGGTGTATCTTTCCAAGTTAAATACACCAAATCATAAGATACAAGAATGACACAGGTCTATTTGAGGCATTATATTTATCTCAAGTTTTATTAATTTTTCTATCACTTTCATAAACTAAACCCTTCCCTCAGCAGAATTATAAAAATGTCGAGGCAATGCATCCAACTGTTGCTACCTATTGAAAAATGTTAAGTTTCTGCTTATCTTAAAGACACAGTCTATCTGTTTCTTGAAAAGAGTCATGAAAGCAGGATGAGGTAAAAACTTCGAAACTGTTATGCCCTATGCCTCTTTAGAAAACACTAATTCCTTGTACAGAAATCATTTTCCAGATTTATTGATGAAGAAAGAACAAAGAGAGTTTCTCACAGGTATTCCAATTGCCATCCATTTTACAAAAATGAGATAATATGGAAGCAATTTTCGCCTATACATGGCCTTTTAAACAGGCACGAAGAGTTAAAAACCATAAACGAGCGTCATCAAAAAATTACAAAACTGAGCAATATGATCTCCAGGTTTAATCTCAAAACCCTGATCAAAGTGATTGAAGAGAAAAAAACTCACTGGACCATGGTAATCTGCATCTATGACACCAGCACCAACGTCCAACGTCTATCTTGATTTCTGAAATGAGGATGATGGTTATGTGTATATATACAGGCTGCATCAGGAGCTGTTCAATGCCAAATGATAGACATTGTTCACCCAGGAGTTGTCTCCATGCAGAAGGTTTAAATTAAATAAAACTCACAATGGCTTTTGAGCACAATTGCCATGTAATTCTATTTGAATCCATGCTCAGGTTGTTGGTCTGAATCGCTGCTCGTCTTTTGATGATTCACTCTGCCTATAATGTTTGAAATCTATGGAGAATCTATGATACTATATTTACTAGCACATACCCTCATAAACGCACGTCTGATATGCACCTAGAGGTTGCTCAGGTGAGGATAAATATCTCGAGTTTACACAAGTGACCTTGGTACTTGAGATTTTTCAACCTGCAGGTGCATATTAGACCGGAGTTTAGAGGGTCTGTGCTGGTGTTCATAGTCAATGGACCTAATGCACCGTCTGGATTCGATACACAATTAAACACATCACTTTACATACAAAGAGTTGATGGATCACTCCTACCCACCTCACCAGGGCTGAAAAGTGCATTCATTTCAAGTTTGATGAATAAACCTGCTCTTCGAGTAGTTAAGATATGAAGCACTTAATGATGAATAGTTTTAATAAAAAATTTCAAGTCTGATGATTCATTGATTGAATTATTTGATGACCCTTGGGAATTTGCTACATTGCAGGTAAATTTCAATGCAAAAACAGAGTATGACATGATCTAGAATTATAAAATTTTGCAAGACGTGTTTACTAAATTGAAGATAGACAAGGTATTGGACTTTTGTTGTAACTACTATTTCCAGACGCACCTTATGCAGACTTGTTTTGTATTACACATTAGAAGCACAAGAGATCTGATAAAACCTGTTCCAGCCAAGAAAAATGTTTGTGATCAAGTTGAAAGTTGAAATAGAATAGACCAAATAGATGTTTGAGGTGTGACATTCATTTAAGGGAAATGACATTTTGTTGAACAAACAACCTTCTTTATCTATACATTGAGATGGCATTTTGTTGAACAAACTATCTTCATTTTCTGTACTTTGAGTGTAATCCAAGATGTAAATGAATAAGACAGAATGTTCAAAAAGGAACCATAAATGTTGTTTCCAACTTTTAATATTTTGTGGCTGGGTCAATTCTTCAGCTTGACAATTTTAATAGTCATAAATTACGTTCCACCTTCAAGATTACACAGTTTGATCACAAATTGACATGAAACATTGTCTGACCGTGATAGAGGGTGGTGCATAAATGCACGATTACCATAATCGGTCGTGGATATTGTCTTGTCCCACATTGTTCCTTTCAGCTATTGTTGGGAATGTTTCCACTGACTTGGATGTTTCCCATTTTTATTGGTTCTGCATGATGATTTGAATTAAGGCTAGATTGGATTGGTCTTGAAATAATACATCTAAACCTAAAAATAATACACTGTTAGATCAAACTAAAATCCATCAGCATGGTAAATCTAAAGCACAGTAAATCTAAACACAGGAATAATACATCTACATTCAGAAATAATCCGATCAGATTTTTTTCCTGCAGTTGGTACATTAAAATAATTTCCTGCAAATGGTATAATTTAATGTATCAATAGTATTACTATACATGAGAACAAAATCTCAGCTCAAATACCACTTGCCTCTGTTGAGAAAATCATTCTTCCCCTTGCCTGCAAGTGTATTACCAACATATAAAATTCATGGCCAGCGTAAGGCTGAGACATAAAATCTCTCTGGGCACCATCTCTCCAGGGAAACAAACAGCTAGAGATGGTGCACCTGTCAGAATTTATACCTGTAGGTGCTAAGCTTATTTGAATATTATCTATTTGTTTAAAGAGTAAACTCAATAAGTTCTGATGTTTATTTTCAATCAGTAAGTTCTGATATTTATTTTGATATTTATTTTCAACTTATTTGAATTGATATATACACTTAATTTGGAGTAATTTTTAATTTTTTTAAATTAAATTATATATCTAATTTAAAACTATCTCATTTAAATTTAATTTGTTATCAACAAATTTCACAATTTACATAACTAAACTATCACCATTGAAGTGTCAATGGGCTAATTCAAACTTGAAATAAGTAAACCGTAGTGGCTTTTTTTCTCATTGAGTATAATACAACGCTTGATTCATTCAGTAAAAAATTTCGAACAGATACTTACTCGGCCTTAAAAACTCAGGGCCAGAGTTTACGAGATTCATGAGCCCTGAGCGTCCATAGAACTTGGCCAGAAACACTGTTGCATTTGCCTGGGATTCAGAGGTCTTTATCCACTGAAGGCATGGCCGCAGCTCACATGAATCGCTGCAACCCTTTCGCAGAACTCGACAACCATTACAGCTCACCCTCTACACAGTGATATTTTCTGTTGTTTCTGCAACACATACCCATTATAGCATATACTACCAGGTTCTCCGTGGAAACTATTTTTCATCCTTTCTTGTCCGGGCCCGCATTCGACCAGCTAATTTGTGTAACAGCCTGTGAGCGCCTGCATGCCCTGCACCTGCATCATGAGCGCCACGATGTAGTCCGCGGCCTCTTCCAAGAAAACGGGCGTGTTCAGCCGGCGGCTTCCTGGAATGAGGTCCCTCAGTGTCTGCATACGAGAAGCCAGAGTGCCCTTTTCTGAGCGGATGCTACTGCCCGACTTGGACGCCACTCGGAACAGCTGCTTGACGGACTTCTTGCCCGGAAAGGTCTCTTTGTGATGCAGTTACACGAAGGGAAATCAACGGGCCCAGCGAGTCCCAACCGGTCATCAACCAATTCAAATCAACGGCCGAGGATAATCTAATCGTCTAACAAAGTATCTAACGGCGTAAAATGATGACAGAGAGGCACTTGAGGGAATTGATCCCAGAGGGGAACGCCTTACGGCGTAAGAACGCCTTACGGCGTAATAAGTTGAATAATGAGAAGATTTTAGTTTTCCCAAGAAGAGAAGCGTTTATGTGTGAGTTAAGAGTGAAAAAAGGTAATGTGTTTGATATTGGTAAGGTTTTAGTTTTCTCGAGAAGAGAAGCAGCATTTATGGGTAAGTTGAGAGTGAAAAATTGCTTAAATGAATATTTAATGAATTAGAAGGATGTCACATTATTTTATTTTCCTTTTTACTGTCTTGAAGTTTTTCTAGATCATGTGATGTGTTCAACAAGGATTAAGGATTTGTTTTTTCAAAAATTAAGTATTAATGAATTGGAAGATTTTAGTTTTCCCAAGAAGCGTTTATGTGTGAATTAAGAGTGAAAAAAGGTAATGAGTTTGATATTGGTAAGGTTTTAGTTTTCTCGAGAAGAGAAGCAACATTTATGGGGAGTAGAGAGTGAAAAATGGCTTAAATAAATATTTAATGAATTAGAAAGATGTCACATTATTGTTATTTTCCTTTTATTTACTTTTTACAGTCTTGATAATTTCAGTTTTCAAGATGATGTGATGTGTTCAACAAGGATTAAGGATTTGTTTTTTCAAAAATTAAGTATTAATGAATTGGATGGTGAGGAAGCTTTTAGTTTTATTAACTAAATAAACGATTAATTGGTGAGGTAAGAGTTTAAAGTGGTTTGGATAAATTATTAAATAGTTAGTTAAGGAGAAAAATGATAATATTTATTTTATTTTAATATAATTTTATAATTATTTATATAAATAGTTTAATTTTTATTAATGATTATTAAAATTATAAAATTAATTAATTAACTTTAATACATTTATATTATATTTCAATAATATCATATTTAATATTTTTGTTAAATTTTTTTATAGATTCTTATTTATATTAGAATTTATTTTTTCATAATTAAGTATAGATTTATCTTACTTCTATATTTATTAAGTACTGGGAGGATCAAATTTCTCAAGATGTAAACCCTTGTTGTAAAATTTAAGGAAATACATGTTATTTGATTCTTCTTGGCTCTTGGTAAAATCAAAGTTAAGATAGATCTATGTTGATTTTGAGCAACACTCTAGTGTGTGTGTGTATATATATATATATCTATATATATATATATCCCCAGATATACTATAAATATTTGTTTTACCGCAGAAAAGACAGATATACTGTAAATATTTATTTTACCATAGCAAGCAGATATACTATAATATTTTGTTTTATCACAGTAAGAAGCAAACTGGTAATTATGGTTGTTAATGTTAAGCTAAACAATGTGTTAACTTTGAATTAGGAAAATGTTGTGAATAAAGGAGGCTTTGTAACTTCTGAAGGGGGAAGTTGGAAAAGAGCAGTTGCTTGAAAGAAAAACCCTAAATACCTCCCCATGCTCCAAAGAAAAGAGTGGAGGGGAGGAAAAAAACCTGTGCTGAAAGTTCAGACGAGAAGAAGGGGATATGCCGCTAAGTCTCGTGAGGACTAGATAACACAACACTATGTGCGAATAGAGTTGCAGAGGACAGTGGTCTTACAAGTAAACTAGGGGGGAGATTTGGTCTGGAGGACAAATCTCATGGATGGGTGGATAAAGAGCAGCAGATGATAAGGTGTCTTCTACCCTGAAGGTCTTTTTCTTTAAAGAACCACGTATGTAACACCATCTTAAACTATTTGTTTCTCAGTCAAATTTATAAAACTTTATATGAGCATTAACTTGAATGATAGGTATCTAAACATATACATGTTCAGTAATTAGAGAAAAATACAGGAACAAAAAGATATAGTGTCGGTTTAATGATGTTTAACCCTCGGTAACAGAAGAGATTTAGAGACAGACTTAATTGGATTAAACTGGTTATTGAACTAAGGACAACTTTAGGTAGGGAAAACATTACTGTTTAGTTAAATGTCATCATCTAGAAACTCTTCTACAGACACACTGTATGTAGAAATTAAAAGAAATAGTTCTGGTAGCTCATTTTCTGGGAATTGTAAATAATATGAACTAGTAGATCTACTTATTTCAATATCTGGAAATTGAATTTTTTATCAAGAAAAATAGATCCGCTTATTTCATTCTTAGGAGGACTTAAATAATTATAAAACCGACTTCTTTCTTTCGAGACAAATTTGGCAGAGAGAAATTAACACATACAGAGCTGGGTATTAGAAAAACCCTAAAGGCACAACTAACTATCTGAAATAACGAAGTCGGAGAATACAAATCACTAAATACCTAGTCCATAATCAAGAACTAGAAGAACTACGGGAGCTGGTTATAGTAAATGTATCCAGACTGGAGGAACTAGGACGAGAGCCACCAGTTGCCAAGTAAGTACAACACTGGGAAATTTATTCTATGAACTTTGAAAAACATTGAAAACACTACTGCATATTATTATGGATAGAATTGCGAGCCCGCAGCAGTTAACATAGGTAGAGTTGCAGTAAAACATCAGATACATATCGAAATGGTGAGACTTTGCTGTAAAAACCTTTATACCACAATAAAATTAGAGCCGAACCCATAGAAAGGTTCGATGAACCTCATGAAATCAACAGAAGAACACACAACGTGGTATCCACAAAAGAATCAAACCATGTGAGAACCTTTCACACAAAGAAATAACACCAAACATGCCACAATAAACTCTATACTTTCCAAAAGGAAAGAAAGGTGTGTTGCATCGATCGAAGGAGACTTAAATAAGGCAATAAAAAGTCCTTCATAATTTATAGTCGGGAGAGTTTAAAGACATGGGTAGTACCAGGGTAACCCGGTTATTAGAACGAAGAAATAGACTTATCTAAACAACCACGTTTCGAGGTCGTAATCGACCAAAACCCTTCATTCAAACCCATTAAAATAGACCTGTTATGCTTCTATTACAACAATAGGAAATCTCCTTAGCCATTTAGTCCATTTGGCAGTTGTCTATAACCCCTTTACATATATAAACACAAAGCTAGTGTGAATCTGGTAAAACTGACTAGAACCCTAAATCATTTGCATAATGCCCCTGACTGTCGAAAGCTAGAAACTGCTATGGTCTTACCTGAAAATTATCGGTTGTGGAAGGCTGGTAAGGGAACTCGCACCTTTGGAGCAGCAAAACGAAACCCTCGACCTCCTCACCCTTATTCTTGTAGATTAATGGAAGAAGATGTGTCAACGAAGACCCGAGGTCATTTTACAATGCCGAACTAGACAAATTCAAGCAAAAACAAAAAAAAAAAAAACCAAGGATCATGCAACCTTACCTGGTTCGTGGAGTTGGTGTCAAAGAGTAAACGAAAGAAATTTCCATGGAACCACCTCCGCTATTACAAAGTGGCATGATGCACCAGGCTAAGCAACCAGGCAGAAAATCGAACCAAACTCCTGGAAGCAGGGAAACCAAAATGAAATGAACTTCCAGCCATTAGGCTCGTGTAACCCTCCAAAGTTTGACTAGCCGTAGGATCTAGAACTCAAGAGCCACATCGTCGATGCGAGTAGCATCCCGAGGATCCAACAGACGAGGTACCGTCCTACCACGCCATGTTACCATGGCCAAGCAGGGTTATTAAATGTTAGAAGAGGTAGATAGATCCGTTGGCAGATGACTGTATAAAAAAAAAAAAAAAAAAAAAAAAAAAAAAAAAAAAAAAAAACTAAATAAAAATCTAAGTAATAAATGAGACCATCGGCCCAGTCAGCAACGGAGTACATCTGGAACACACGGAAAGGACCAATATTGGATTTAAGCATGTGAAACAGAGGACTGATCTGTACCTTGGAAAATGTATCAAGGTTTGAATTAATGATCGGATAAACTTTAAATTACAGTGAATCAACCCATGTAGTATTATTAAGATAATGATAAAATTATCTATATTTACACTGACTCAATCTCTAAATTATTATTATATTTCCTTTTGTAATTACTCATGTATATGCATATAAATAAAAAAAATGTGCATTGGTGTTGTGACATTGGTATCAGAGCCCAGATTACAAAACTGTGGCCTCTGGCAACTAATTGTTGAATTCCTGATATTTCTTTTGATGATTGTTAACTTACTGATGTATTAAGTACAGGACACCAGTAGATTAAGAGAAGATCGGGCAGTGTTCCAGCCAGGAGAATGGTTGGCCTAGGACCTGCGACATTCCCTCAAAATTGTCCTGAAATATGGATACAATTGGAAGAAGAGGCGTGTAATACTAATCTTACAATACTGGAAACAGTTCAGGAACTAAAGAATGAGATGGCTCGCCTGCAGGAGGACAATGCAAGACTAACTATGGAACAAGAAAAAATTATGAAAATCTTGTCCGATAGGCAGAATCAATGCCAACCGATCCCCAGCCCTGAACAAGAATGAATGTTTGAAGAAGAAAGTTACCACATAGAACTGGAAGAGAATCAAGAGGAGAATCGGGAAGAGAAATCAGATAACACTTCAGAGCACCCGACAGCAAAAAGGCAATGAATAGAATTACAAGGGGAATTTCGAAAAATAAAACCACCACATTTTGATGGAGAGTTGGAAGAGGCAATCGAGCCCTGGCTTATTAACATGAATAAGTACTTCCAATTATATGAATATGATCACAACCTAAAGGCCCGACTGGCCATCTTCTAACTACAATGGAAGGCCACCTTATGGTGGGAAGAGTTTAAGATTGTGCACGAGGTAAACGAACAAAGTATCACTTGGGAGAAGTTTCAAAAATACTTCAAGGAAAGATATTTGAATGAATGATTTTATGATGAGAATGTTGGGTTGTGTTATATTCTTTTCACAGCTAGCCCACGTAGTTAACCGAGGGTTAGAGGGGGGGAGGTCACAGGGGGTTTGAGGGGTACCCGTAACCCCACTTTATGGGGTCTAGGGCAGCGCCGCAGAAAATTTTGGTTTTGGACCCTATGTTAGGTTGGGCAGACCCACCTATGGTTTTGTGCATGATTTTCGCACATGTTTTTTGGAAACGATGGTTTTCGGTCAATGGTATTGGATGCTTCGGCATGTATAAATATGTATTGTAACATTGAAAGGAACATGATGAAAAATCAAGCTGGTAGTCTTGGTTTTGGGATCCAGGGGAAAATCTCTGTGTATATGTGTTTTATGTGTTATGCTCTCGCATTTTTATTTTCTATGTTTTAGAATTCGAATGCAGGTAATTTATGTACGAGGTTAAACCCTACAGAGAAAGCCAAAGAATTTCACAATCTACGGCTTGGGCAACAAACAATGGATGAGTTTATCACGCGATTTACCTCTTTACTCCAATATGTGCCTCATATACGAGAGGAAAAGGCTAAGGTACAACGATTCATTAGCAGTTTTCCCATTACAATGAGAGAAAGAATTGAATTTGATAACCCAAAAATGATGGACGAGGTTATACGAAAGGCCAAGATATGCTGTCAGCAAGGTAAGCAGAAGGGAGAACTTATGGGAAAGAAGTGGACTGACAAGAAAGGTAACAAGATCTTTGTGGGAAATAACGGAAATCAAGGTAGCGTTAGCAAGGGGTTCTCAAAAGGGAAAAACACTAGAAATCTACAAAAGAATCAGTTCAATATTAGACCACCTATTGAAAACAAATTCAGTGAACAGACTATTAAAGTTGATAACGAAGGGACAACAAGACCCCCAGTGCAATGCTGGGGATGTGGAGGGCCACATTACGTTAAAAATTGTCCTCACCGAAAAGGAACTGATCAGATTTCACAGATCCACGAGGCATCTACGGTAGGCAATGTGGCCCGGAGCATCCTGAAAATTAATGCCACACTCGAAGACCATCAGGCCGAGTACCAGCCGACAATGGTGGAGTTTGAAGGTAAAATTTTTTATCACCCTGTATCTGTTTTAATTGATCCCAGTGATACGTTAAGTTATGTAAGTCCAAAGGTTGTGGAACGATGTAAATTACAGTCGATTAAGTTTAAAAATTCTTGGCTAGTACAGCTGGCAACAGGAGCAAAGATACGGGTGCTAGCCAAAGTTAATGATTGTCCACTTGAGATAGCAGGTTAGCCTTTGAAGGCAGATCTAAGCATAATTTCTCTTGGGTCATATGATGTGCTGATAGGCATGGATTTGCTGGAAAAACGCTGGTCCATTATAAATTGCAAAAAAAAAACAATCTGCTACAAGAATGAATTGGGAGAGCAGCAGGTAATCCAAGGCATTCTGAGGCTAGTACAGATACGGCCCATAACCACTTCGCAACTGGAAAAGTGTATCCGGAAAGGGTGTCAAGTATATGATATTTAGCTCAGTTATGCGAATTCAAAGGACAAGACTGCCACCTTAGGAAGTATTCCAATAGTTCAAGAGTTTTTAGATGTGTTCCGTGAAGAGATACCAAGACTACCACCCAAGAGAGACATAGATTTCACCATTGAATTGGTGCCAGGGGCAACCCTGGTGTCCCGAGCTCCTTATTGTATGAGCACACCGGAATTGACAGAGCTGAAAATGTAGTTACAGGAGTTATTGGATAAAAACTACATCCACCCCAGTGTATCACCCTGGGGAGCTCTAGTGTTGTTCATCAAAAAGAAGGATGGAACCCTTCACATGTGTATGGATTACCGTCAACTGAATAAGTTGACAATTAAGAACAAATACCCGCTACCTCGTATTGATGAATTATTCGATCAGGTAAAAGGGGCTACGGTATTCTCTAAAATTGACTTGTGTTCGAGATACCATCAGATCAAAATCAAAGAGGAAGATATAGCCAAAACTGCCTTTAGGACTCACTATGGGCACTACGAGTTCGTAGTACTACCTTTTGGGTTAACCAATGCCCCCGCGACCTTTATGTGCTTAATGAACAACATATTTCATCAGTATTTAGACAAATTTGTGTTAATCTTTATTGACGACATACTGATATACTCTCGAAACATCAAAGAGCACAAGGAGCATCTTAGACGGGTATTGCAAACTCTCCGGGAGCATCAATTATATGCCAAATACAACAAGTGTGATTTCTTTAAGGAACAAATTCAGTACTTAGGACATATTATTACTAAAGATGGAATTGTGGTGGATCCCGAAAAGATCAAGACCATAATGGAATGGCCAATACCAAAGGATGTAACGGATATAAGATCCTTTATGGGGTTAGCAGGTTACTATAGGTGGTTTGTGGAAGGATTTTCCAGAGTGGCCTATCCTATCACCTCCCTGCAGAAAAAGGGGAAAATTTTTAAATGGACAGCTGAATGCAAAAAAAGTTTTGAACAGCTCAAGCATCTGCTCACCACTGCGCTTGTATTAAGCATAGCAGATCTAGGTAAAGACTATGTTGTATGCACGGATGCAAGTAAGGAAGGGGTAGGAGGAGTCTTGATGCAGGAAGGTAAGGTAATCGCCTATGAGTCAAGGAAGATAAAGGAACATGAGCAGAAATATTCTGCCTATGATTTGGAGTTGGCATCTATCATTCACGCCCTAAAGATGTGGCATCACTATCTGTTGGGCAGGAAATTTCTTCTAATGACAGATCACCATAGCCTGACTAGTTATTTTAATCAGGCTACCTTAAATGTTGGACAGGCACGGTGGGTAGATTTTCTTAGTGGGTTTGATTTCGAGATTAAACATTTGAAAGGGAAAGAGAACTGTGTAGTGGATGCTTTAAGTTGAAAGGTACACTACCTCTACAAAATTTCTTGCAGCGAAGGGTGGACTACCTTCGATGAAATGGTTAAGGAGGCAGAAAATTAGGATCTGAAATATTAGCAAATAGGATAGCAAGCTCAAAATCCAACCAACATCGAATATCAGCAAGGTTATGCGATGGATGCTACTGGCCTATTGAGATATAAAAAAATGACTATATGTGCCCAACCAGAGTAACATCAAAAGTTTGATTTTAGATGAATTTCATAAGAGTCCCTACGCGGGACATTCAGGTTACCAAAAATTGATTACCACACTCCAGAAGGAGTACTACTGGCTAGGCATGAACAAAGATGTAGTAGAATATCTAGCACGATGTTTGGAATGTCAACAAGTCAAGGTGAAACATCGGCACCCTGTGAGACTATTACAACCACTACCAATTTCAGAATGGAAGTGGGAAACCATCTCTATGGATTTTATAACATGATTACCCAAATCTTAAAGAAGCAATGACTCTATCATGGTGGTGGTGGACAAATTACACAAAGCAACCCATTTTATACCGTCACAATCCATTTTCAAAGTGGTGCAAATTGCCAACATCTTCATGCAGAATATTTTCAGGTTACATGGACTACCAAAAACCATAATTTCTGATCGTGATGTGAAATTTACATCAGCCTTCTGGAGGACTCTATTTGAGGGGTTGGGAACTCAAATAAGTTTCAGTACTGCCTATCACCCTCAAATAGACGGACAAACAAAACGGGTGAACCAAGTAGTGGAAGGCATGCTGAGATCGTACATAATGCAACAATCGTCAAAATGGGAAGATTATCTGCATTTGGTCGAATTTGCGTACAACAACAACTATCATACTTCTTTGCAAATGATCCCATTTGAAGTGTTGTACGGAAGAAAATGTCACACACCCTCCAGTTGGGGAGGACCTGAAGACAAGCTATTGTTGGGGCCTGAAATGCTAAGGGAGATGGAAGAGATGGTCAAGAAGGTGTGAAGCAACTTAAAGGCAGCCCAAGATAGGCAAAAGAATTTTGCCGACAGGAAGTGAAGTTTTAAGGAATATCAAGTAGGTGATCACGTGTATGTGAGAATAAGACCTAAAAAGAGTATGTTACAGTGGAGTGGGTGCAGCAAACTGGCACCCCAGTTTTGTGGGCCATTTCAAATATTAGCAAGAGTTGGGCTAGTGGCATACCAACTTGCTCTACCAAGCCATATTCGGGTTCACAACGTCTTTCATGTGTCTGTCTTAAAAAGATACATTTATGATCCTAAGCATATAGTCAGTTGGCAAGATATCCAGGTAAAAGGGTAACTTAGGTAGACCTAAATAATTTTGATATTAAGGAAAAAAAACTGATGTAGGTTTTGTTTGTTTCAAGTTGAGCCGGAAGGAGAATTCTTGGTCGAACTACTAAATATACTCGAACGAAGAGAAGTAACGCTGTGGAAACGAGCCATCACCCAGGTTAAAGTGAAATGGCAACACTTTGGAATGGATGAGGCTACCTGGGAGGATGAACAACTCATGAAAGAAGCATATCTGGGTCTGTTTGTGTCTGGAAAACATCGGGATGATGTTTGATTTCAGTGGGGGAAGATGTGATATCCCCATATATACTGTAAATATTTTTTTTACCACAGTAAAGACAGATATACTGTAAATATTTATTTTACCATAGTAAGCATATATATTGTAATATTTTGTTTTATCACAGTAAGGAGCGAACTGGGAATTATGGTTGTTAATGTTAAGTTAAACAATGTGTTAACTTTGAATTAGGAAAATGTTCTGAATAAAGTAGGGTTTGTAACTTCTCAAGGGGGAAGTTGGAAAAGAGCAGTTACTTGAAATAAAAACCTTAACTACCTCCCCATGCTCCAAAGAAAAGATTGGAGGGGAAGAAAAGAACCCCTGCTGAAAGGTCAGACAGGAAGAAGGGGATATGATGCTAAGTCTGGTGAGGACCAGATAGCACATCACTATGTGTGAATAGACTTGCAGAGGACAAGGGAGATTTGGTCTGGATGACAAATCTCATGGATGGGTGGATAAAGAGCAGTAGATGATAAGGTGTCTTCTACCCTGAAGGTCTTTTTTTTCTTCAAAGAACCAGGTATGTAACACCATCTTAAGCTATTTTTTGCTCAGTCAAATTTATAAGACTTTATATGAGCATTAACTGGAATCATAGGTATCTAAATATAGACATGTTCAATAATTAGAGAAAAATACAGGAACGAAAAGATAGTGTTGGTTCAATGATGTTTAACCCTCAGTAACAGAAGAGATTTAGAGACAAAACTAATTGGATTAAACTGGTTATTGAACTAACCCTAGGTCTCTGGACAAATTTAGGTAGGGAAAACAGTACTGTTTAGTTAAATGTCATCATCTGGCAAAGCTTCTACAGACACACTGTATGTAGAAATTAAAAGAAATAGTTTTGGTAGTTCATTTTCTGGGAATTGTAAATAATATGAACTGGTAGATCTGCTTATTTCATTATCTGGAAATTGAACTTTTTATAAATAAAAATAGATCCGTTTATTTCATTCTGAGGAAGAATTAATAATTATAGAACCGACTTCTTTCTTTCGAGACAAATTTTGGTAGAGAGAAATTAACACATACAGAGCTGGGTATTAGCAAAACCCTAAAAGCACAACTAGCTATCTGAAATAACAAATTCAGAGAATACAAATCACTAAATACCCAGTCCATAATCAAGAACTAGAAGAACTATGTGAGCTAGTTATAGTAAATGTATTCGGAATGGAGGAGCTAGGACGAGAGCCACCAGTTGCAAAGTAAGTACAGCACTGGGAAAGTTATTCTATGAACTTTGAAAAACATTGAAAACACTACTGTATATTATTAAGGACAGAGTTGTGAGCCCACAGCAGTTAACACAGGCAGAGTTGCAGTAAAATATGGGATACATATTAAAATGGTGAGAATTTGTTGTAAAAACCTTTATACCGTAGTTAAATTAGAGCCAAACCCATAGAAAGGTTTGATGACCCTCATGCAATCAACACAAGAACACACAACGCGGTATGTGCAAAAGAATCAAACTGTGTGAGAACCTTTCACATAAAGAAATAACACCAGAGAGGCCATAATAAACTCTATACTTTCCAGAAGGAGAGCAAGGTGTGTTGCATCAATCGAAGGAGACTTAAATAAAGTAATAAACAATCCTCTATAATTTACATCCGAGAGAGTTTAAAGACACAGGTAGTACGAGGGTAACCTGGTTATCAGAATGAAGAAATAGACTTATCTAAACAGCTAGGTTTCCAGGTCGTAAACAACCAAAACTCTTCATTCAAACCCATTAAATAGACCTATTATGCTTCTGTTACAACAGTAGGAAATCTCCTTAGCGATTTAGTCCATCCGGCGGTTGTCTATAACCCCTTTACATATACAAACACAAAGCTAGCGTGAATCTAGTGAAACTGACCAGAAACCTAAATCATTTGCATAATGCCCCTAACTATTGAAAGCTAGAAACTGCTATGGTTTTACGCGGAAATTCTCGGTTGTGGAAGGCTGGTAAGGGAACTTGCACCTTTGGAGCAGTGGAAAGAAACCCCCGGCCTCCTAACCCTTGTTCCTGTAGATTCATAGAAGAATATGTGTTAGCGAAGACCCGAGGTAATTTTACAATGCCAAAATAGAAAAATTAAAAAAAATAAAATAAAATAAAATCAAGGATCATGCAACCTTACCTAGTTCGTGGAGTTGGTGTCAAACAGTAAACGGAAGAAATTTCCATGGAACCGCCTCTGCTATTACACAGTGGCATGATGCACTAGGCTAAGCAACAGGGTGGAAAATCGAATCAGACAACCAGAAGTGAGGAACCAAAATGAAATGAGCTTCCAACCATCAGGCTCGAGTAACCGTCCAGAGTTTTCCCAGCCGTAAGATCCAGAACTCAAGGGCCACACCATCGATGCAAGTAGCATCTCAAGGATTCAACATACAAGGTATCGCCATGCCACGCCATGTTACCATGGCAAAGTAGGGTTATTAAATGTTAGAAGAGGTAGACAGATCCATCGGTAGATGACTGTAAGAAAAAACTAAATAAAAATCTAAGTAATAAATGAGACTATCAGCCGAGTCAGCAACGGAGTACAACCATAACACATGGAAAGGACTAGTATTGGAGTTAAGCATGTGAAATAGAGGACTGATCTATACCTTGGAGAATGTATATGTAGGTTTTAACCCCATACAAAAATTACCTGCATACGAATTCTAAAACACAGAAAAATAAACAATGCGAGAACATAACACATAAAACACATATACACAGAGATTTTCCCACTGGATCCCAAACTGGGACTACCAGCTTGATTTTTCATTATGTTCCTTTCAATGTTATAATACATATTTATACATGCCGAAGCATCCAATACCATGGACCGAAAAAGCATAGGTAGGTTTTCCCAACCTAATATAGGGTCCAATTTATTTTTTTTCTTGGGGCGCTGCCCCAGACCTCGTAGAGGGGGGCTACCCGCCCCCCTCAAACCCCCCGACAGGAGGGGCTGCAGCCCCCCTGTGACCCCCTCGCTATGCAATCAGCGCAACGAAGGGGGGGCAGAACCCCCCGATTCACTACGTAGGTTAGTTGTGAAAAGAATATAAGACAACCCAACAATCTCCCACTTGTTGTTTTCTTTCCACAGGGGGCCACATGAGAGCTTACTCATTTTTTCAACCCTGAAATGCCCATTGTTTCTCTACACCAGGAGAACTTCTCAAAGCTCACATTGTTACACTAAAAAATGTCACCATGACTATTTACAGTTAGTATGGCTCTATCAACAGTCATGCTACCCTCTTAGGCAAGTCTTATGCCTCTGCTCTCCATGTCAAACTCCAAAAAAGAGAGAAAGTCTTTCTAAATGTATTTATCTCTGGGGACGCAGGTTCTCTCAACCTTACCTGCGGGGACGCACCCAATGTTCACAAAAGCTGCGTCTTTGGACGCTCTGTATGTAAAGGGGCAGGTGCGCCCCCCTGTAAAGGTTAAAATGCGCAAGTTTCATCTTTAAAAAGTTACTTGTGGTCATTTCTAGAGCATTCTAGAAGGTTGTTCGACGTGTATTGAGCGCCTCCAGATGGTTCATGCACCCCTACCAAAGAGGAACTTATCCCATCAATAAGGGAACTATCCCATCCAAAGAGGGGATTATCCCATTGATGGTGGACCTGATTAACTTCCTCTTGAGCACTATAAATACAGGCATTGGGCCAGAAGGAGAGGAGGTTGGAAGCTATACATTTCTAAGGGTAAATGTTGCAGGAATTAGGACTCCCATTTAGAAGCTTGTAAGGAGAGATTGCCATCTTTTCTTGTTCTATTTGGAAGTGGGTGAGCTTTTTCAAAGTAAAGGAGAACTCTTGATGGACCCTGGGAGGGAGTTGCACAACACCAAGGCTCAGGTTGTATTTGTTCCTTTTGTTACCTATTAATGCAAATGAGTCCATTCTTCTCAATAATTTGTTATTTATGAGTTGTTTCATGTACTCCTTGGTCTACGTGTTAAATATGTTTTGTTCTGTGAGATTATCAAGTGTTATTTAATCGTTTGATTGTTAGTGTATGCAGGTTTCAAAGTGAAGGAGGAGCTCATCCGGATCAGCGGAGCTGGACTGCTACAACAGCGTTGGATTACAAGTAGGATCTAAACACTTGATTTCCCATATAGTAAATGCATGTTTAGAGAAGGATTGCTCTTGTTTGTCTTGTTTGTCACTAGAGAGTCTTAGGCTCCTAGGGAGGTTGGTTGTGTCCACACAATCGACTCTTTCCGCCTGACAAATTGGCGACTCCGCTGGGGACTCCATTGATGTGAAAGTCTTTTCCTTTGTATGAACTTTGCTCTGAGAAAATTGGTTTATTTTTCTGGTTTTTGGCTCTGTGACATTGTCTTTGGGTGGGTTAGCTTAGGGTTAGATTCATTTTGTTTTTTCTTGAATTTTCCAGTAGGACGCACCCTCTGAGTATTGCACAGTGCGTCCCTGGACGCACTGTCGCTGTGTGCACAGAGCGGGCCCGCACCTGTCTTAACGGGTCGCCTGCGTCCCCTGCTAAAATTTGAGAAAATTCCATTTTTTGCATTTTTTCTCTTAGATTTTGCTTTTTCTTAGTTTTTACTGCCCAGATTCATTAGTCTCTTGTCAAAGATCTTCACCTGAACTTGTTTCGATAGCATTGAATGTTTTAGTGGATTTCATAGAAGTTTAAGCCCTAGGGTTTGATTTTTGAGTAGGTCTTGTAGTGACTTTGGCGGTAGAAGTTGTCAAGCCTTAGATCTCTCTGGTTTTGTCAACATTCTTAGAAGTCAGACCTGTCATAAAGTCTACCTGTGAGAGCAACTTACCATTGAGTTGTCTCTTTGGGCAAATTTCGAAGTGCTTGTTGATTGAGACTTGAATTCCATTTTACAAAAAGAACAAAAAGATTTGAGTTTTGTTTTGACTAGTCTTTTGATTCTGCATTAGCTGGTCCTTGATTTGATTTTGGTCAAGTAAAACAACCTAGAATCATCTTTGAGAGCTTTTGCCTTGTTAGGTTTCCTTAGAGTAATTTCCTTTTTTGATTTGCTTGTGAGTCAAGTTTTCATAGATTTTATAGCTTTTGAGATTGATTTTCGTTAAGATAGATTTATATGCTTTATTAAAAAGAGAAAATACAAAAACATCTCCTTTGAAAAGTTTTGTTTCAAGTAGCTTTGAAAAGTTTTGAAAGAAAAAGAGTTTTTCGTGCACGTAAGGAGTGGTCATGTTTGTATGCTTGAAAAGATAAAGAGAATTGTTTCTTTGATTGTCTTTGCTAAGAAAGTTGTTTTCTATAAAATTTGCATCTCTCAACTCTCTTAGTTAAGAATTTCATTGAAAAAGGAAAGTAGCGTAAATCATCTTAGGTGCATCTTTGTAGTGGTTTGAGTCGAGTCTACACACCATTGGTTTCACTTCCACTACCTTTTGTCTTTAAGAAAAACCATAAAATTAACGCTTAAAGTAAAATCGACGTAGTAACTTTTATTTACTAGGGCTCTGAAACACCAATTTAGATCAGGCTAGTGTCTTGGAGTAGGTGAGTAATTAACTCTCCAAGACAACAAAACCAAACAAGTAGCTTATCTTGTGATAGAATAAATCCAATTGTCTCATTTGTACTCTGGGAAAGCTCCTCTTAAAGGAGAAGCACGAGCTCGTGTCCGAACCAGTGAGGGGATCAATCCCCCCTCGTTGGGAACGACGCCAGACACGCACGTATTACAAACGGTAAACCTCGGATTAACCATTGTCGAGGAGCCAGGGGTCACTTGTCGGTAAACCTTGGATTATTGTCAAGGAACCGGCAAGGGGATTGAGCTTGATACTCTGCCCTTGCATGCTGTCGGAGTTTAGACTGTTCCCCCAGGTGCATTTGTTGCGGTTGGTAACCTTAGTGACCATTATCTTTAGGATTCTACCGAGGTGACGGTGGAGGGAAGATCCCACTGTACCTGGAGCAGACGTCGGCTAGACTCACTTGGATTTTCCGGGGGGTTCACTTCACTCGAGACGGTTAAAGTGGAGGAACTTGTGCCGGTCTATTCATTAATCAGGTTGCCGGGGTAACTGTTCCACCCGCCACTTCTGTACTGAATCTGGCGATGTTGGGCTTCATCACCAACTAGCGTTTTCGGTCTGGAAGGCTACTGTTTGTGCTTGGTTTGACGCCCTAGATTCTTTAGGCGTGTGATTCAAATTTGTTTGGTTCTTTAGAGACTTTAGGTGGTTTGATTTGAAATTTTATTTTGTTTTCGTGTGTAGTAGTTAAAAGTTTTTAGCTGTGGCGGAATTACCGAGACAGTCCCGTAGACTTCGGGGCCAGTCTCCTGAAGTTGTTTCTGTGGCCGAATTGTTGAGAATATCCCGTAGACTTAGGGGATCACCTCCTCGAGACGACCCGAGTAATCTAGAAGGTTTAAAGGTCCTTGTAACTCCTCCTAGTTGCAGTAGAGTAGGTTCACCTGAAGAAGGAGAATCTTCCTTGGTAGTCCATTCAGATTATCAAGGCTTAGAGACAGGTTATAATCCCGAAGCTGTTACAGTTTCTGAGCTTGTTGGTAGTTTTTCGTTTCTAGTGATACAGGCGAAGAACCTGAAATATCTGAACCTGTTACTCCGACTTCTAGTGTTCTGGATTCATCGAGAATAGAAAGAATTATCACCGAAAATCTTCCTACTGGTTTGATTGCTATCGAAGAACTTGCTCCAGAGGAAGAAATAGGCGTCTCTAACCTTGAGGATCAACTTACTATTCATCTAAGGGAGCGTGAATCTATCTTTTACAGTCCTCCTAGAAGTACTACTTGGTACCTTTCGTTAACCCATTATTTAGACAACTTTGGGGTAGGTTTTTCTACACCTCATACTCCTTTTCCACCTGGAGGTATTCATACTCCTGTAAATATGTCTGGTCAGTCATCCGTGTTTACTCAAAGTCCTCAATCTTTCTTACATGTCGGTCCTTCTGTTCCCACCGGGTATCAATCACTTTCTGGTACCTTTGCGGGGGCATCTCCTCAACCCGTTGATCATGGGTTATTAACTGGAAACAGTGGTAATATACCGTTGGGTGTAGGAGACATTTACATGATGTCAGGTTCAGTTCCCATTTCCCAACCTCAAGGTGGCCAATTACTGCCTGGGGGGCAGCCTCAGTTAACGCCTGGGGGGCAACCTCAAGGTACACAAATCGTGTCTGGGGGGCAACCTCAAGGTCAGTATGTGCCTATGGTACAATACATGCCTCAAGGTCAACCCCAACCTCAATATGTACCCCAGGGTCAACCTCAGTATCAATATCAACCTCAAGGATGGCAACCTCAAGGATGGCAACCCCAAGGGTATCAACCCCAAGGGTATCAACCTCAAGGGTACCAACCTCAAGGTCAAGGTCAACCCCAGTATCCGTATTTACCTCAAGGTTAGCAACCTCAAGGTCAATACTCGAGTCAAGGTTATCAACCGCCTCAAGGTCAATCATATGTTCCAAGTATGGGAACTGCCTTCAAATGTTCAAACTTCTGTAACTTCGCTAGTTACTCAGTCGCCAATTGCACCTAGTACTCCATCTCAAACGGCTGCTGCAACTACCGCCACATCTACCATACTTACTTCTGGAGTATCGACGGCTCCGGTTTCTACTGTCTCTCTAACCACTCCTCAGACATCTTTACCGTTGTTTGGATCTACGATTCAAACCACGGTCCAGATGCCTGTAGGTCAGCCTGGTATAAGTACGGTTGTCACTACTCAACCTCAATTTGTTCACCAACCGTACCAAGGACAGTACCAACCTGGGCAAGCTGTCCAACAATCGGTTTACCAGTATCAACCGTATCCTGGGTACACTTATCAACAACCTCAGTACGGTCTGGTTAATCCTGGTTTTCCAGGAGGATATAATATCCCAAATGCGACTCCTATTCCTAGTTATCCTGGATATCCTCCTCCTGGGACTGGTCTTGTGACCCAGATTTTTAGAGATCCTAACCGGCAGTTACCGTTTATCGCAAATTTGGACTTACCAGACTTGACGCGCCTAACGAACGATCCAATTCAATATCTTCAGTTCTAGCCGCCAATGCCAAATAAGTTGCCCAGTGATATACCCAAGTTCGAAGGTAAGTCTGGAGAGGACCCGTCCAATCACGTGATGACTTACCACCTCTGGTGTGCTTCAAATTCTATCTCGGATGATTCGATCCGCTTACGTCTTTTCCAGCGTACACTCATTGGTCTCGCGGCCAAGTGGTACATTGAGTTACCACAGGCCTCTTTTTACAATTTTAGCCAGTTAGCTACCTCGTTCTCAACTCACTTTCAGTTGCCGGTCAGATACGATAACGGCACGGAGTTATTAACTTCACTAAAACAATCAACGTCCACGTATATTTCTGATCGAGACGTCGAAGAAGACTAGTGAAAGTTTTTATCCCGGACCAAATCTTAGCTGAATGGTTTGTTAAATCATTGTTACCAAAGATTACTGAAGATGTAGCTAAGGCCGGAGTAGTTGCTGAGGAGAAAGTCATTGCTCAGGCACAATACCTTGACTTAGTTTACACTCAGTCGGGTACGTTACACGAGAAGATTCTGGATCTTCCAAAATCGAATCAAATCGCTGCTGCTCCTTCGGGATCTCATGCCGCTGATGGTATGATTGGTATCGTGAATACAAAGAGCAAGAAGAAGTCTTCCAAGGCTTCAACTACTCCTATTATCACTTTGCCTGATTCCCCGACACGAGAGTCTTCTCCTGAACTTACCGCCGATATTCACGCTGTAGAGTCATTTACGGCCAAATCAAAAACGGTGGAAAGAAGAAAGGAAAGAAGAAGGCTAAAGCAGACAAGGCTCCGAGGGAGAAAACCGAAAAGTCGGAAACCAATGACGAAAAGCGCAAACCTCGATATCCTTGTCTTATTTGTGAAGAGGATCATTTTACGAGAGATTGCCCTCATCGGGCCGAGGTTGTGAAAATAGTCAAAGGTTCTCCCACTCCTGCTGTGTTAAAAAATCCATTTCCGGAGCAGGAGAATAAGATGATAGGTTCTTCCTCGAATGCCAGTGAAGAACCCATTTTGATGATGTCCCATGTGAGGATTGCGACTCGATCGCAAGATTATGGTAGTAAGAATCCTGTTGATGGTAAGGAAGCAGAATCTTCTCACTTTAACCCATCAACCTCAGCTCCTGGTTCCGATCCACTACAGATTGAAAAACCTAACCCGGACTTAGTAATTAAACCACCCGCCAAGGGTGTAATTCAAAGGTCTCCTTTCAATCCACATGCGAGAGCAGCCCAGAATTACAACATTGTTGAGGACTTAGCTGTTTCACCCTCAGCAATGTCGGCGTTAGAAGTGCTGCAATCATGCCCAGCACAACGAAAATTACTTTTGTCGGCTATCAGAGCTGTTGATGTTCAGGACCCGAACCTGATAATCTTCGATCTAGAAAATAGTACACCACGTCTCCCCCATCAAATGGCTTTCCAAATTCCAGTGATAGTCAAAAACAGGCCTATTCATCGGACTGTGATTGATGAGGGAGCTTCTACGTGTATTATGTCGATTCAATGTTGGAGATCCCTTGGTTCTCCTTCGTTGAACCAATCCCCCACCATCCTTAAGGCCTTTGATGGCCGTGGGTTCCATCCGTTTGGTATTTTACAGGAATTTCCTATAGGGGTAGAAGGTAAAACCGTTAGTCTGGATGTGGAGGTGGTTGATGCCCCTCTAGACTACAACCTTCTTTTGGGTCGAAGTTGGTCATATGCTATGACAGCGGTCGTTTCATCGGTCTTCAGAGTAATTAAGTTTCCACATAACGGTAAGATCGTGACTATTGATCAGCTGACATACTTTTCATCCGACCCAGCCTCTTCAGAGAGTATCCAGCATGTCGGTAAGACGACAATCCCTTATAGGGACGTTGGCGTAGGTTTAGTTAAAGATTCCGGTTTACTGGGAACTTTTCCTCTCCCTCCAATCAGCGTAGACCCTTCATTTGCAACAATTCATATGATTACATCAAAAAACATTATTTATGATGATCCTTGGATTGTCCCATCTGAATCTGAGATAGACTCATTCGGTGATGCTATGCCTTTGAGTCCATATGAAATTGCTTATGAAGCTGTCATGTCTTTTACCGACTCGCGTTCAACCGAGATCGACCAAATGAATGTGGTCAGTGAAGAATCACTTTTCACCTCAACCTTAGAATGGATAGCGTTTCCCGAAGTCGTGTCATCTGACGAACAACTTCACGAAATCCTAAGTGTAGACGATCTACCATGGGAAGATCTCCATCACAGATCTTCGTTTTTACCTAAGGATGATGCATTTGAAAATGATTCTTCATCTATTTTTACCGCTGAATATGTCAAAGACGCTCAGGATCCAACGAAACATTCTGATTCAGAGTTGAATTTGTGGAATATTTCTCGTACTATTCCCATTGATATTTCAGTGAAGCCCGGAATTGAGGAGAACATTCATATAGGTGCCGCATGTACAGAAGATGAAATCCAAACTTACAAGGCCCTATTCCAAGAATTCCGCGATGTGTTTGCCTGGTCTTACGAGGAAATGCCGGGAATCGATCCTGCCATTGTTGTTCATGAAATAAATACCTACCCCGATGCTAAACCCATCCGGCAATGGTTGCGTCAGATTCACCCTCGAAAAGCGGCTGCGATTAAAGCATAAGTCGAAAAGATGTTGAAAGCAGGTTTCATTTATCCGATCCCGTTAACGGATTGGGTATCGAATATTGTTCCGGTCAACAAGAAACAAGGAACAATAAGAATATGTATCGACTATAGGGATATAAATCGAGCTTGTCCAAAAGACAACTATCCTACGCCTTATATCGATCAAATTATTGACGATTGTGTCGGAAGTGAAATGTTTTCCTTTATGGATGGTTTTTTAGGCTATAATCAAATCAATATTCTACCTGCCGACCAACAAAAAACGGCATTCATTTGTCCATGGGGGACATTTGCTTATTGCAAATTACCTTTTGGGCTTAAGAATGCCGGGGCCACTTTTCAACGGGCAATGTCTTACGCATTTCATGACATCAAGCACATTGTGCAACCGTATCTCGATGATTTGCCTGCTCATTCTTTACATCGAGCTGATCACCTTGTCCACTTACGAGCAATCTTTATGAGGTGTAGGCATTATCGAATTCGGTTGAATCCCCACAAGTGTGTTTTCTGTATAGAAACAGGTCGATTGCTGGGATTTGTTGTTTCAAAAGCCGGCATTCGCGTCGATCCCTCGAAGGTCGAAGCTATCATCAAATTGCCTCCTTCGAGTTTGCGCCAACTCCAAAGTTTGCAAGGGAAAGCGAACTTTTTACGCCGATTCATCCCAAACTACGCCGAGGTCACTAAAGGTTTTACACGGTTGTTGAAACAGAACGCTCAATTCTTTTGGGACGAGATTGCCCAACAATCTTTTGATGCACTTAAACACGCGTTGACCCATGCACCGTTGTTGCATCCTCCCAACTACAACCAGGACTACTTCTTATACCTCGCAGCTTCGCATTCCACCATTGGAATGGTGTTAGTTCAAGAAGATGAATTCGGAGCGGAACATGTGATATATTATCTTAGTAGGACCTTAAATCCCACTGAGCTAAAATATTCGCATGTGGAGAAATTGGCCCTGGCAGCCGTTCAAGCTGTCCAGCGTTTTCGTCACTACATTCTTCTCCGTAAAACTACAGTTATTTCGGATTGCAACCCTATGATTTATATTTTGACAAAACAACTGCTAGGGGGCAAGTACTCTAAATGGATCGTTATCCTGCAAGAGTTCGACTTGGAGTTCGAGAAGTCCAAGTCTAAGAAATCCTTAGTTTTTGCGGAATTGATGTGTGATTTCCCGTATGCTGACACAGAAACTGTGGCAGAGGAGTCCATTGCGGACGAATCTTTGTTTCTTATCAGTACTTTAGATCCGTGGTACGGGGATATAATCATCTATCTCCAAACCCAAACCTTTCGGCCTGAAGCTTCAAAGGCGGAACGTCGAAAAATTCGGTTTCAATCCCAGCAATACAAAATTATTGGAGATACACTTTATCGCTGGGGGGCAGACTTAGTTTTTCGACGTTGTTTAACTCACGAAGAGGCTGAGAGGGTTTTGAATGATTGTCACTCTGGAGCATGTGGCGGTCATATGTCTGGGTATGCCACAGCTCAGAAGGTGTTGCGCGCTGGCTATTTCTGGCCATCTATGTTTAAAGATTGTATCATTGCAGTCCGGAAGTGCCACAACTGTCAAGTGTTTGATCGCAAGATGCGCGCACCACCTGCTCCTCTCCACCCTATAATTGTCGTTGGTCCATTCGCCAAATGGGGTATCGACTTTATTACTTGTAACCCTCACTCGGCCGGGGGGCATGCGTATATCATCCTCGCGGTTGATTATTTTACTAAATGGGCCGAGGCGATGCCTACATTCGACGCAAGCGGCAAAACAGCTGCAGTTTCGTATTCAATCATATTATAACTAGGTTTGGTGTCCCACAAGCAATCATTACTGACCATGGGAGCCATTTTCGAAACATCATGATGACTGAGCTTACAAGCCAGCTTGGTTTGCGCCACGATAGCTCTACTCCTTATTATCCGCAAGCCAACGGTTTGGTTGAGTCTATCAACAAAGTTCTAGTTATCATGATCCGACGAACCATTGGTATTCATCGGTCGAATTGGCACAACATGTTATTTTCAGCGCTATGGGCATACCGAACCTCAGTGAAAACTTCAACAGGGTTCACTCCTTTCCAGCTAGTTTATGGCTTAGAAGCTGTGTTACCCATTGAATGCGAAATCCCATCACTTCAAATGGCTGTCGAATTACTTCCAGCTACTTCCGAAGAGGAGAAACGTTTATTGTACTTAGCTAAATTAGATGAGACTCGACGTGACGCTGCATTGGCAATCGAGACTCACGCAAAGCGAATGAAAGCTCAGTATGATAGAAATGTGACCCCTCGAAGTTTTTCGGAGGGAGACCTAGTGCTATTATATGATCAAGCTAACGATAAGCTAGGTGCTGGAAAATTCGTTCCTATGTGGCATGGACCCTACATTGTAAAGCGAAAGCTAGCAAAAGGGGCTTATGAGCTAGTAGATTTTGATGGGGACTCTTTGGGTAAACCCAGAAATGGACTTTACCTAAAGAGGTATTATGCTTAAATGGTGGGTATGGAGAATTTTTAGTTAGGTTAGGTTTTCTTTCTAGCTAGTATGTTTGTTAGTTAGTCAGTGTGCTTAGCTTAGAGAGTGTGTTTTTCGTCGTTATTCTGGCTTATCTTGGTTTTACTCTTGATATTGCAGATGTCGACGCCTCTCCAAACATACATTGGATTTGCTGATGGTGCTTGTCGTAGTACACGGAATATCTCTTCCGCAGCTTGGGTTATCTATTCACCCTCTGACGAGTTAGTTTCTATGCATGGGGTAAGCCTCGGTCAAACAACGAACAACATTGCAGAATACAGTGCAGTGGTTGAATTATTATCCGAATCTATTTCATTTGGAATTCGACGTTTGATAGTGAGGTTAGATTCTGAACTTGTTGTATTACAGCTTAATAGAGTTTATGCCATTAGAAATCCTGTGTTATTAAGGTTGTTTTTGAGAGTGCGTCTCTTGGAACGTGAATTTGATTACATTGAATATCAGCATATTCCAAGGTCTTTAAATACATTAGCAGATGCAATTGCTTCTCGAATGTTGGACAGACATTTACGATAATCATGCAAGTAAATTTAAAAACATTTCATCACATATGTTAAACAAGATAAGCCGGTAATAGTGATATATATATATAGAAGTGTGTCAAAAAATATACATCGTCTTCGATCATAGGTTGAAAAACACCTTATGATCGGCAAAAATGATAAAGTACAAAAAGTCAAAAATGTCACATGTGTCTACAAAGTGACTAGCCAATCACTAGTGGTGCTCCTTATACGACACCACTGCACGGGCTACCTTACACAAAAATCTCCTAAACGGTCCAGGGACTGCGACTACATAGCGCTGAAGTCTGATAGGAATATCATCTATGGTAGTCTCAGGCATATCCGCCGTCAGACGCTCTAGATCCTGCTCCAACTCAGCTAGTGACTCTGCAGCCGCGTCCTGTGGGGCCGGTACCGGTGCAACTGGATGTCTCCTCTCAAAAGGCCGGAGGTTGGCTGGGCGCTGTGGACCAACATCTGCATTTTAAAAATTTTACTGTCAGTTTTGAGATGATATATATAAAAAACAACAAAAAAAATACATAATTTGAAAACTTGTGAAAAATAAAGTACCTCTGTCATCCCATTGTTCTCCCTGTGGAAGAACCATGTCCGGATCACCTCGAAAATCTACTCCGGCATACGGAAAGTCCTGGATCGAAAAAACCTGGTCCTCTAACCAGTGAAAATAACTATCAGAGAATCGAACAATCGCTGTGCCCTCGTCAGGATGCCGGGCCATCACCGTAACCCATCGTATCAGCTTTGGCTCCCGAGGACCCAAGATATCAACAGTGAGTTGCTGAGGGATCAGCATCGGAACTCTCTCAAAGGCAAAGCTCACAACTACAGGCCCATATCCAAAGGTCTTCAGTTGTCCGTTCTTTGCCCTAGTCAGTTGGCTCTTCATATTAGCCGACACAGCATCACACCAGTTGAAAATGGTGCCTTGGTAACAGTCAATCGCCATCCGCATTTGGGACCCGGAGGCAATATGTAAAGCGGCTGCGCCGCAAATTCTGGTAACCGTGAAAGCTATAACTTTGAGTTCACGCAGAGAGATGTGTTTTATTTCCACGCCTTTCGAATGGTGTGCATTGGGTGTGCACCAATCTTCCCGGAGACTAGCAAGGGATTGGCCACTCGGCCTAGTCCCGGCTAGATTGAGTTGCTCGCCTCTATTTGGCAAGCCAGTGAGAGATTATATGTCAAAGGGCTCTATCTCGAGCTGGTGCCCTCCGATGTAAAAGCATTGCTCTTGAACGTTCCATCTCTCAACCAGCCATTCCAAGAATCTCACCTGAGCCCTCATGCCAGGTATGGCCCAGTATTTATATAGCCCGCATGCTTTTAGGGCATCAATGGAAGGTTGATGTTCAATTGCGGCTAAATCAACATCTTCGTGCTCTCTTTCTCTCCAATCCAACATGGTGAGTGCACACACACCAAGAAACAAAGATTAGAATCAATTTGGGAAATTTTTAATGGTTATTTGTGGAGTTTGGGGTTTCAAATTCCGCCTTTCACGGGGGACGCACCCCGCGTTTAGAACACAGGGCGTCGGGACGCAGCTGGCCTGAAGGTGGGCTGCGTCCCCCGACCTTTTTCCTGTACAGGAAAAAGTCGGGGGACGCAGGTCACCCAAAGGGCACCTGCGTACCCTGCAGAGCGCACTTTGAAACCCCAAAACCCCCCAAAAATCAAAACTAAAACCTAAAACACAATTTTAATCGGATGAAATTGAAGAGGAGGATGTTGTAAAATACCTGGAGGAGACGGCGTTCGATTCTGACGGTCGGATTTTCCGCAGCGACCACGGGAAGTTTCTTGCCAAAAGCCCTTTTTTCAACCTCAACAGTGAAATGATAAAAATGACATGGTAAAAAGTCTTTTTATAGGTTTTTCAGATGAATTTGTTCATTTTTCACCATGGAAGGATGTTTTTCGATGTATTTTTGCCTATTTTAAACAGGTATGAGTAATGTGTCGTTTTTGTGCAGGACAAAGGGATTTAGAGGGAAAATTGTCATTTTTCACGAACCAAAATATCAGAGTCATCTTTTAAGCCCTTTTCTGACTCCTAAAAAATGAAAAGATTGCCGAGCGTTTCTTTTACACTCGTTAAAACGGAATTAAAAGACGGTCCCCTTATAGCTCTTTTCTGACCGTAAAATCAGGAAAAGATTGCCGGGTTTTTGTCGTTTCAAACTCGATACGGAAATAAAATGACGTGTCCTTGATCGCTTTTTACTTTTCAGGTCAGTGGCACTAATTATGAAAGTACTCCTTGGTCGCAAGATCAAGCGGTTCCCCCAGGTATTATTTTATACTTTTTCGGGCTTGAGGGACACAAATCTACGAAAAAATTCAACTTGGAGTCTTCTTAAGTTTTTCAGACTCTCTAAAATTGAAAAACGCCGAGTTTCTCCTATACTGGGCTCGTTAAACATTTCACAGTAAAGGACCTGTTCAATTACAAACAGGAACGAACCACTCCTTCCTAGGGTTCGAATCAAAACTAGGTTGGACTCATCCGAAGGATGAGCTTATAATCAAGCATATGTTATCCTCCTCAAGCTTGTTAAAAATAAAGAGGTACTTGCCAGAAATGGTGGGGGAAAAGAGAGAAGAATGAACCTGTTTGTTATCTTTTGTCTCAGAAGAAACTTTATTACCACTCTTGAACACGACACTTTTCATTCACCTGGGTTGGGAAATCTTTTACCTCACAGTTGATCAAACCACTTTGAAAGTCTTTAGCCGGGTTCCGGGGATTAACTTTGAGTTATTCATCACCAAGCCATCTGTCGTGTCGTTATGTGTTCAAGAGGTCTGCAAGCAAAACTTTCATCTGCAAAATACTTGTCATCCATTTGACCATCCCTGAGTCAGTCCTTACAGCAACATTTCTTCAACTTGAACAATGATTTCGTGTTGTGGGCTTGCCTGCAACGGGTCGCTTTCTATCGACATCAGCACATTATCTAGAGAGATGACTTAGAAATCGTCAGTACCTTGAAGTCTGCATGCATCAATGGCAGGTTTCTCGCCTTTGACGTCAGTTTACATCATTGACTTTCGATCGAAGGATTCCGTGAAATGTTCGACATCAACTCATTCATTCACATCTCATGGATTGTACTGGGTACTTTGAGAACCATTGACATTACTGGTGGTCTCTCTCACGCTTGTTAACAGTTTTCATCATCGACTGGTAATCAAGTGGTTTCTACCATGTTCGACATCAACTCATTTATTCGCATGGCTAGAATCGTACCAATTCTAGAAGTAGAAATGAAGACCCTGGATCTAGTTTCCACCATCCAGGCTGCGAGGAGTTTTGTATTCATTATCTAAGTAGACTAATCATAAACAGATGGCTGCACCCATACTGTGTCTACAAAAGTCTATGATTATGATGTACTGCAAGATCATTCCTGTATCAGAGTAGTTAGTCTGTTAGTTAAAGTTTTAATCTGAGTATGGGAATGCCTACCTCAGTGATGATATAATCTTATACATGTATTTTGTGTTGAAAATTGCAGGTTCTGACCAGGCTCTCCACGAGATAATCCTTGAAATGATAAAGCGCTTCACCCTTCCTAGATAATACAAAACCCTAATCTATTACAGGCTTCGCACTTTAGGGGGCAATCTGTTACACTAAAAAATGTCACCATGACTATTTACAGTTAGTATGGCTCTATCAACAGTCATGCTACCCTCTTAGGCAAGTCTTATGCCTCTGCTCTCCATGTCAAACTCCAAAAAAGAGAGAAAGTCTTTCTAAATGTATTTATCTCTGGGGACGCAGGTTCTCTCAACCTTACCTGCGGGGACGCACCCAATGTTCACAAAAGCTGCGTCTTTGGACGCTCTGTATGTAAAGGGGCAGGTGCGTCCCCCTGTAAAGGTTAAAATGCGCAAGTTTCATCTTTAAAAAGTTACTTGTGGTCATTTCTAGAGCATTCTAGAAGGTTGTTCGACGTGTATTGAGCGCCTCCAGATGGTTCATGCACCCCTACCAAAGAGGAACTTATCCCATCAATAAGGGAGCTATCCCATCCAAAGAGGGGATTATCCCATTGATGGTGGACCTGATTAACTTCCTCTTGAGCACTATAAATACAGGCATTGGGCCAGAAGGAGAGGAGGTTGGAAGCTATACATTTCTAAGGGTAAATGCTGCAGGAATTAGGACTCCCATTTAGAAGCTTGTGAGGAGAGATTGCCATCTTTGCTTGTTCTATTTGGAAGTGGGTGAGCTTTGTCAAAGTAAAGGAGAACTCTTGATGGACCCTGGGAGGGACTTGCACAACACCAAGGCTCAGGTTGTATTTGTTCCTTTTGTTACCTATTAATGCAAATGAGTCCATTCTTCTCAATAACTTGTTATTTATGAGTTGTTTCATGTACTCCTTGGTCTATGTGTTAAATATGTTTTGTTCTATGAGATTATCAAGTGCTATTTAATCGTTTGATTGTTAGTGTATGCAGGTTTCAAAGTGAAGGAGGAGCTCATCCAGATCAGCGGAGCTGGACTGCTACAACAGCGTTGGATTACAGGTAGGATCTAAACACTTGATTTCCCATATAGTAAATGCATGTTTAGAGAAGGATTGCTCTTGTTTGTCTTGTTTGTCACTAGAGAGTCTTAGGCTCCTAGGGAGGTTGGTTGTGTCCGCACAATTGACTCTTTCCGCCTAACACACATATTTTTTCAATGCATCTGCAGTATTCTTCAAAGTGTCCACCTTTACCAACAACACCTTTTTGTCTTCTATCATATCCCTCACAAAGTGATACTGAACATCAATGTGCTTTGTCTTTGAATGATATGCAAGGTTCTTTGCCAAGAAAATTGCACTTTGGTTGTCACAGTCTATCCTTATAGTTCCCTGTACTAACCCCATTCTTGAACACAATCTCTGCAACCAAACTGCTTCCTTGCTTGCATGCGTGGCCGCCATGTATTCTCCCTCTAAAATTGATAGTGCCACTACAGATTGTTTCTTACTCATCCAACTGACTGTACCTCGAAATAGGTTAAACACATACCCACATGTAGATCTCCAGCCCAGTCTGCATCAACAAAGCCATGAATATCCAATACTCTATCCAATCCTGGTCTTCCTTGGTAGCACAAACCATAATCATTAGTGCCACGCAAATACCTGAAAACCCGCTTCACTGCTGTCCAATGCTCCTTTCCTGGTTTTGACATAAACCTGCTCAATACTCCCACTGCATGTGCAATGATTGGTCTAGTATAGACCATTGCATACATCAGGCTACTTACTGCACTTGCATATGGAACATGGGACACGTCCTCTTCCTCTTCTTGTGTCTTTGGACATTGTTCAACAGATAATTTTACACCTACAGGAATAGGAACCTTCACCGGCTTACTATCCTGCATTTTAAATCTCTGCAATATTGTCTCAAAATACTTCCTCTGGTTTAACCAGAGCTTCCTCTTTGCCCAATGTTTTTTAATTTCCATGCCCAAAATATAATTTGTAGCACCAATATCTTTCATGTCGAATTTGGAGGACAATTGGGTCTTCAAATCCTGGATAATTTCTTTTTCATTTCCCACCAGCAACATATCATCCACACACAAGACCAAATAAATAACACGGTCACCAATTAATTTAAAATACACACAATGATTTTTTTTGCTTCTGGTGAAGCCAAGTTCCCATATAAATGTATAAAATTTCTAATACCACATCCTTGGTGACTGTTTTAACCCATACAGAGACTTCTTTAACTTGCATACCAATTCATTCTTATCCTTCACCGCAAAGCCTTCAGGTTGCTTCATGTAGATCTCCTCTTCGAGATATCCATGAAGAAATGGTGTCTTCACATCCATCTGTTCTACCTCAAAATCAAAAGCAGTAGCAACAGATAAAAGTAATCTGATAGAAGTTACCTTGGCAATAGGCAAAAAAATATCAACATAATCAATTCCCGGCACCTCGGAATAACCTTTTGCTACCAACCAAGCTTTGTATTTCTCCACCTTTCCTTTTGCATTTGTCTTCTTCTTGAACACCCATTTTCTACCGATGGGTTTCCTTCTAGCCGACAACTCCACTAGATCCCAAGCCTCATTTTTGTGCATAGATGCCATTTCATCAACCATGGCCTCTTTCCAGAGTTTTCCATCCTCTGAATCTACTGCTTCCTTCACATTTCTGGGATCATCAACAGTAATAGATAAAACAAAATTTGAACAGAAAGTAGATGGACTATACCTTACTGGATGCCTTCTTTCTTGAACTGATCTTCTCACACCCGAAGTTTGTGAATTTTCATCTTCTTATTCCTCCTCTGCTGTAGAGTCTGATTCTTCCTCCTTTAGCTCAAACTCTATCTTCTAAGGTTCCTTTGGTTGGACTTCTTGTTTAATAACATCTTTCACCTCTCTGAACACCACATCTCGGTTGTACACAACCTTCCTCATTACTGGGTTCCAAAGCTTATAACCCTTTAAACCATCCTTGTACCCAATAAAGATGCACTTCTCAGATTTACTATCCAACTTGGTTCATTTCTCCTTTGGAACATGTACATATGCATCACATCCAAATACCCTCAGATGTGAAAGATATGGTTTCTTACCAGTCCATACCTCCTGTGGAGTCTTATCCTCCAACGTTGATGAAGGTGACCTGTCGACCAGGTAACATGCTGTCTCCACCGCCTCTGCCCAGAATTCCTGTCCTAACCCGACACCACTGAGCATGCTTCTTGCCCTCTCCATCAACGTCTTGTTCATTCTTTCTACAACTCCATTTTGCTAAGGTGTATATGGAGTAGTCTTCTATTGTGCTATGCCACACTTCTTACAGAATTCTTCAAATTTCTTACTGCAAAACTCTCCACTGTTATCTGTCATCAACAACTTTATCTTCTTCTCTGGCTAGTTTTCCACCATAGCCTTAAATTCTTTAAACCTATCAAAGACTTTAGATTTCTTCTTAACAAAATATATCCATGTATTCCTTGAGAAGTCATCTATAAATGATACATAGTACAGAGACTTACCCAGTGTTGGAACCTTCACAGGTCCAAACACATCACTGTGCACAAGCTCTAATATCTGTTTCACCCTCTTACCACCAGAGGAGAAACTCACCCGATTCTGATTCCCATATACACAATTTTCACAGAAATCAAAATAGTGAGCTATTACTCATACCTTCTACCATGCCTTTACCATGAAGTATTCGAAGGCCCTTCTCTCCAATATGTCCAAGCCTTTGATGCCACAACATGGTCTTCTCTCTAAAGACCACTAGATTTTCTGCTCCACTTTCAGGAACCGCAGAACTATTGCACCCATCAACAACAGTTCTACCTTGCAGCTTATACAAAGTTCCAGTCCAAACTCCCCACATCAATACCAGTGCTCCCCGAGCCATCTTGCAGGTATCCTTCTCGAACACTATTTTTACACCTGCATCATCCAACTTGCTTACAAAAATCATATTTCTGGCCAATGCAGGAATATGCAGAACACCCAGAAGTGTTCTAACCCTTCCACCTTGCAACTTCAACTTTACTTTTCTGCGACCAACGATTCTAGCCTTCCTATCATCCGCTAAGAAGACATCACCACCATCGTATTTCTCATACTCGTAGAACCACTCTGTATGGGGAGTGAAGTGAAAGGATGCACCCGAGTTAATCAACCATGCCTCATGATGAGCCCCAATTTTTGGTACAATTTGGGCTCATTTGGCCTACTTGCTTTGCTCAAACCATTCATTTTTTATTGCTTATGCATTCATTTCTTGGTTTATTCATGTTGTTTGTAGGAAGAAGGGTAGGCATTCTATCTACGTGACTAATGCATGATGCTTCCAGGTTTTTGGCATTAAAAGGGAGAAAAGACCACGAGAAAGGAGACAAGGAGACAGTAAGGTGGCACTGCTGGTTTTTAGGAGAGGATGTCCACAGTCTTGGGGACCTTCCTCGTGATTCCCACCATAGCTCCGAGCTCCAACCAATCTCCCCACCGAGCTTAGAGGCAGCCAACCGTTCTACAGGAACCGTAGTTACAACTGTTCTACAGGAACAGCAGTTATAACTGTTCTACAGGATCAGCAGTTTAACCTTCAGTTGGACAGCCGAGCTCCACAAATCAAGGACACCTATTGGATGATCATTTTGCATAAATACTGAGGTTGTAGCCTTGGATAGAAGCTTTTTGAACTTTGGCATTACTCTTGTAATTGGGAAGTACGAGCTACAGCTCGGTGTCTGTTCTTTTTGTAAGCCAGTTTTGGCATGACATCAGATTTTCGTTTATGAATAAAGGCAAGCAGATTTTGATCTCATTCTGAGTTTCTAAGGGATCTATAGCTCTCAGCTTAGGGCCCAACCTGAGAGCAATAGATCTCCTCGATGTTGTAATGTTATTTTCATTTCGTTCCAGCACTTTGAGTCTTTACTTTGACATGCAATTTGAATTTACAGTCTGTTAATTTAGTCTTTTTCATGAGGTTGAATAGGATTAGTTTATGGTGAATTTTCTTTCAGTTGCTTAGATTCGATAGGAGGATAGTTATAATTTATTGGAGCTCCAGAAAAAGGTTGTTAAGGCTCACTGCCATCTCTCTTAGGGATTGGGGTGCAGTCCATAACCAACCACCAAAAAGAAACGCAGTTCTTCTCACTTCCATGCAAGCTGCAACATAGACATTTTCGTAGAAGATCCATCCATTCACTTTTGATATTGAACCATACTTCTACATTCCACTTCCATGCACGAGTTTCTTTCCACGGTTTTCCATTGCTGTTCATAGGTTTAATGGCACAGTTAACATAGGTTAAAGAGTTCTTGTTTTTGGTAACAGTCATAGACAATTTGTTTCATCTACACTGCTCCACACCATTCCATTACCTTCCTCGTCTTTCCAACCACCCCTGAAGCCACTCAACCGACCTCTGCTCAGCTCATTTACCTTCCATCTCTCCCATTTCTCACATAGCTTCATTTACTTAACCTTTCGTTGATCCCATCCTTCCAGCCATCAAACCAATGCATGCACTCTTCCTCCATCTGACTTCTCTGCTCCTGAGCCATCACCAGTTCCATCTCCATCTCACCTATCCACCCACACCACTCCAACACTTCACCATCTCCCAAAACTTCCACTGTCAAACATCCTGTAGAATTGCACAGACTTCCTGTAGAAATCCCTGAGTTTCCTGTAGGATCCCCTGCAGACTTCCTGTAGAAACCTGCAAACTCGGTTTCTGAGCATCCGAACGTGGTAGACTTCTGTGGACTAATGCTAGAGACCCTCTGGGACCTACCCTAGCCATCCTGACCTTGCCCATGCTTTCCTTCCATTCCAACCGCTCCTGCACAACCAAACCCTAATCAAAAGCATCATCACAATAAATCCAACCACTTAATGAAAAAATACGAAAACATGTCTTTTCAGATGCAAGTAGCTTAGATGCATGTATTTCAGTTCACTGCAAGTAATGGCATTATTGGTAGTGGTTTCATTCACAGTTTTTCATAGTAAGGGTCTAGCTAGTCAAATTAGGGTTTACTAGGGTTTCCATGCTTTGTTGGCTTTCAGTTTCCTTTTTGCAAGGTAGGCTAGCTTTCTTCGAGATAGCTTTCGTCCATCACTCATAAAGCTTCTTCTGAGAGCATATAGAATTTGGCTTGAGCCCTAGCAGACTTGTGCCAGTTGACTAAGTGACAACTGCGACAAGAGCTAGTACTTGTGTATACATCACCGTCGCTTCCAAGTTTGTACGAACTACCGGGTTGATAAAATTAGAGATAGGAAGCTCCAGGAGTTGTAGCATTATTGCTACAATACTGGAGCCCACCATATTTTTGGCGTTGTTGCCGGGGAAGCGTCAGAGTATTAGTAATTGTTGCTTTTCTTCTACTTTCTTACTCTTGCCTTCTGCTAAGTAGTTTACTTCATTTCCATTCTGCAAAAGTAGCATAGATATTTCCTGCTTTCATAGATTAACATTTCCTGCTTTCATAGATTAGCATTTCCTGCTTTCATAGATTAGCATTTCCTTTCTGCAAGCGTAAACTAGCATTTCCATTCTTGCAATTTCATTTGAGCAAAGTAGAATAGTTCTTTCGTGCTTTCAGTTTAATTTTGCATCTTTCATAGTTAGTTTTAGATCAATCTGTCTCAGTTTTGTAGGTACCAAAAGAAAAGCAAAGCAAAAACAATCAAAAGAAAAAGAAAGTCTTTTCCATTTCATGCCTCGTAGGAACTGAGATAGATCAGGCAAATTCCTACCAAACACCCCCACCACATCACTGAGTCACCGTTCTCTCTTCTTTGGTGACAGTGACCCAAAAGAACCTATAGGTGAACATCCTGAGATATAAAAAGATCCTATAGTAGAAGAAGAGTTAGAGACCACTCCATCTGAAGCTATGGTTGACAATAGAAGAGAAGATGAGAGAATAGAAGGTGCCTTCCCCATCCGAGAGACCAATGGAGAGATGAAAATGAAGAACATTAGCCCCTCCGCCTTACCTCACTTCCATGGGATGACCACTGAAGATCCGGATACCTTCCTGTTTGAGTTTGTTGTCCTTTGTAGAACCTATGACTATACTGAAGATGAGCAAAAGATGAAACTTTTCCCTTCCACTCTTAAGGATGCAACACTACGCTGGTTCATGGGCTTACCTGGGAATAGTATCACCACTTGGGCTCAGATGCAGCAAGCTTTCAACACCAAGTACCGGGATTACTGTAGGTCCAAGGAAACAAAGGGGGAAATCTTTCGGATGACCATGGGAAATGATGAGTCCTTAGAGGATTATGAGGAGAGGTTCCAACTAAGCTATAAGCGGGCCAGGTGCACACTTGACCCTGAATCCCTCAAGTTGGTCCTTCTCCGAGGAGTCCCTGAAGACCTCTTAGATACCCTTCACATGTTAGCTGGGGGGGACATTTACCAACTGCCTTATGAGGACATCAAGACTGTGTTTAGAAACCACTCCAGGGCAGCTCGGAAACGAGGTAGAGGAAACCACCTCTCAACTAGTGTCCCTTTCTCCAAACATGAGCTTGCAAATCAATTAGAAGATCTTAAGAGTGAGGTGAGACAAACCATTGCCATGCAGCTTGACACATTCAATATTCAGCAAAAGAAAGAAGAAGCTGAGAGAGCCTTGGCTGTCTTCTGCCCTAGGTGCACAAGGAGACACCCTAAGAACGAATGTCCATTGCATTCGGTTGAAGTGTGTTTCGTTTGTGAGGAGGACCATCCCACAAATCAGTGTCCAACCTTACCTGGGTTTAAAGCCATGTACCAAGGGGCAGAAGCTCCCACTGAACCTCTCTATTACCTCAACCAAAGGAGGCCACAGGGATCTAGACCTTATCAGCAGGGGATGCAAGGGGCATCTCAAGCTTATTACAGCCCCAACCAATCGACTCCTATGCCTTCCTGGGGTCCCCCTGCTCATCCTTCATGGTCCATGCTTCCTCCATGGTCTTATCCACCTCAGTACCCCACTCAACCTACTTCTCATTCATATCACTCACATGCCCAGCCACAGCCTCAATGGAATGCACCTCAGTCGGGGTGGAGGCCCCAATACAACACTCCTCCTGCCATCTTGCCTCCACCACCAGTTCAACCTCAGCCATTACCTCCTGCTCCTCCAAGGCAACCTCAAATGCCTGCTCAACCGAACCCGAACCCCAACAATAGACAGGCCCAGCAGGTATACACTGGGGAAACCTCATGCCCTACCTATGCTGTGGAGATCCAGGAGATCAATCTTCGATCTGGAAAGACTCTACCAGATCGCCAACCTCCTCCCCCAGAGGATGAGGAAGATAAACAGGAAAGTGAACCAAAGGCTATTCCACCCTTTCCTGAGAGACTAACAGCCACCACACAACCCAACCCAGAGGAGGATGAGCTTCTTGGTGAGCTCAAGCAGTTGTGTGTAAAAATACCACTTCTCCAAGCCATCAAGGATGTGCCAATATACAACAAACTGGTTAAGGAGAAGTGTTTCAAACACCCAGGCAGACGGAAGAAAGATGCCTCAACTATCAATGTCATAGGACAACTGTCTGACCTTATGTTAGGACAAGTCATCTGCCCAAAGTACCTAGATCCTGGAAGTCCTGTAGTAGATGTTCACATCAATGGCACCATTATACCTCACACCTTGATTGATCTGGGGGCTGCCATTAATGTGATGACCAGGGATACCATGCTTAAGCTTAATCTTCAGGGTTCCTTGAGGAAGACCTCGACAGTACTGCAATTAGCAGATCGCTCCACCGTGACTCCCGAAGGGATTGTGGAGGATGTCTTGGTCTCTATTGACTCTTGGGAATACCCTGCAGACTTCCTGGTTCTGCAACCAAAGGCCAAGCTTACTGGATATCCTCTCATTTTGGGAAGGCCTTGGTTAGCTACTGCAGATGCTTACATAAGTTGTCGTGCAGGAAACATGACCATCAAAAATGGTCCCATGTCCAAGCAGCTAGTCCTATACCCTCCTGCCCAACCCTCCTTAGAGCATGACTTACCACTCTGGTTGGAAGAAGGAGAGGAAGACGAGGTGTACTCAGCACCTCTGTGCACCTTAGATACCACTAGAAGAGACCCCCCAACCGAGGATGACTTGATCGAGACCTTGATCCAGAATCCACCTTCCAGTGCACTACCCTTAGAGAAATTGGTGGAGGATGCCCAAGCTAGCACCTTAGTGGATCTTTGTACAACCAACCCTGTTACTCCCAGAGTCAAGAATGTGGAGTTCGGCCCTGAGAAAGCATTGAAGATCAGCTCCTCCCTATCTCCTTCCCAGGAAAAGGAGCTGTGTAGTCTGTTGGCCAACCACCTAGATGCTTTTGCTTGGAGCTATAAGGAAATGAAAGGAGTCCATCCTTCGGTCTGTACCCATCATATATACATCAAAGAGGATTGTAAACCGGTTAGGCAACCTCAGAGGAGAATGAATCCAGCCCTTAAGGACATTGTCAAGGAAGAATTGCAAAAACTGTTGGATGCCGGGTTCATCTACCCCATCTCAGATAGTGAATGGGTGTCCCCTCTAGTGTTGGTTCCCAAGAAAAATGGGAAATGGAGAATCTGTGTGGACTACCGAGAACTGAACAAAGCTACCAAGAAGGACCATTTCCCTCTACCTTTCATAGATCAAGTGTTGGATGGACTGGCAGGAAAGAAGTTCTTCTCTTTCCTGGATGGGTTTAGCGGGTACAACCAAATCCAAATCAGCCCGAAAGACCAAGATAAGACCACCTTCACTTGTCCTTGGGGTACCTTTGCCTACCGAGTCCTTCCCTTTGGGCTATGCAATGCTCCTGCTACCTTCCAGAGAGCTGTCTTGAGCATCTTCTCGGAGCTGGTCCATGATGCAGTAGAAATCTATATGGATGACTTTACTCCTTATGGGGCCAACTTCCAGGAAGCATTGTCCAACCTGGGAAAAGTCCTAACCAAATGCACCGAGATGAACTTGTCCCTTAGTCCTGAAAAATGTGAATTCCTAATGACTGAAGGGACCGTGCTAGGCCATACCATTTCTTGCCAAGGGTTGCAGGTGGATCCTAACAAAATTGCTCTCATCAAGAGGGTTCCACCTCCTCAAAAGGTAAGGGATGTCCGGAGTTTCTTTGGATTAGCAGGATACTACCGGAGATTCATTAAAGATTTCAGCAAGCTAGCCTCGCCATTGTTTGGCCTGTTGGCAAAAGATGTGGAGTTTAATTGGACTGACGATTGTCAGAGGGCTTTAAATGAATTGAAGGACAAGTTGGTGTCAGCCCCAATCCTGAGAGGTCCAAACTGGGCCCTACCTTTCCACATCCACACTGATGCCTCGAACAAAGCCATAGGTGCAGCTTTAGGACAAGTTGAGCAAAAACTTCCATATGCCATTTACTTTGTTAGCAAAAACTTGTCCAAAGCTGAGCTGAATTACACTGTAACCGAGAAAGAATTCTTGGCTGTGGTCCATGCACTGAACAAGTTCCGACATTATATTACTGGTTACCAACCTTTGTACATACTGACCATGCTGCAATTAGATATTTAATGAATAAACCAGATGTGAATGCTCGTATTATTAGATGGTTACTTTTATTGCAGCAGTTTGATTTGACCATTGTTGACAAACCAGGTAGAGAAAATGTTGTTGCTGACTTTTTATCTAGATTGGATTTGTCTGCAGATGAGGATGGAACAGTGGATGACCAGATGCCCGATGAACATCTGTTTGCTATTTCAGTACTCTCTCCATGGTTTGCTGATATAGCAAACTATCTTGTTTCAGCACAGTTCCCTCCACACCTATCTTCCAGAGAGAAGAGCAGAATCATCAGAAAAAGTGCCTCATTTACTTGGATCGGGGGCAATCTGTTCAAGCTTGGCCCCGATCAGATCTTAAGGCGTTGTGTAAGGGAGGAGGAAGTCTTTGATATCCTCCTCACTTGTCATGATGGGCCTTGTGGAGGACATTTTGCAGCAAAGAGAACTGCCTTCAAAATCCTGCAGGCAGGCTACTATTGGCCCACACTTCATCAAGATGTCAGAAGATATGTCAGTCAGTGTGACCAATGCCAAAGAATGGGGAAACCGACCCAAAGGGATGAGATGCCTCTCCAACCTCAAGTGACTCTTGAGCCATTTGAGAAGTGGGGCATGGACTTTGTGGGCCCAATCAACCCCTCTTCGAGGCAAAGGACTTACATCATTGTGTGTACTGACTATTTGACAAAGTGGGCAGAGACCAAAGCAATCAAAGCAGCAACAGAAGAAAAGGTGGCCGAGTTCCTAAGAGAAAACATCTTCTATAAGTTTGGCTATCCAAGAGAGCTGGTCACCGATCAAGGGAGCCAGTTCACCTCCAACCTGGTTGAAGATCTACTAGCTCATCACAAGATCAAGCATAGGACTTCCACCCCTTATCACCCTCAAGCAAATGGGCAGGTGGAAGTCACCAATAGAGCATTAGAAGGGATCTTGACTAAGGTGGTGAGCAGCAGCAGAAAGGACTGGGCAGATCGCCTGGTTGAAGCCACATGGGCTTACAACACCACTTGGAAGACCACCACCGGCTTCACACCGTATGAGCTGGTCTATGGGAAGAAAGCTTTGCTGTCCATTGAGTTTGAATACAACACTTTGAGGATGGCAGCTCAGCTAGACCTAGATCTCAGCCATGCACAACAAGAAAGGCTACTGCAGCTGAATGGCCTGGATGAGCACCGAATGCAGGCCCTCCTTCACTCAGAAGTGGTTCAACTTCAGAGAAAGGTGTGGCATGACCAACATCTCCATGACAAGCAATTTGAGCCGGGAGATTGGGCTTTGTTGTATGACTCCAGACACAAATATTTCAAGGGGAAGATGAGAACCAGATGGCTAGGACCATATGCAGTGGAAAAATGTCATGACAATGGATCTATCCTCATTCGAACCATTGATCAGGAAGCCATTCCCATGCTTGTCAATGGGCATCGTTTGAAGATCTACATGAGACCTCTCTCAAGACAAGAGTTCATCAAAACTATGGAGAAATCTGTATTGGTCATAGAGAAGGGTTCTGCCTCTGCTTTTGGCATACCCTGAAGGATAAAAAAATAAAAAAATAAAAAAAAATAAAAGAGAAAAAATAAAAGAAAAAATAAATAAAGATCCTTGGGTGAAAACCTCTCTGAGGCGCCCAATGCAGGTAGTAGGGGTGAAAACCTCATTGAGGCGCCCCTATTGTCTTTCAAAAAAAAGAAGAAAAGGTTTGAAAAAGATCCTTGAGTGAAAACCTCTCTGGGGCGCTCAGGGCAGATGGCACCGATGAAAACCTCTTTGGGGCGCCCCTGTTATCTTTCAAAAAAAAAAAAAAAACAATAAGAAAAATATGGTAAAATTGCATGCAGGTTACCGATGTTCTATGGAGGAGAGGAAGCCCTTCAACTCAAAGCCAAGGGTCCTTATCATGCTGTCAAGGAACCTCACCAGCACCTCCTCCAAGGGTACCCATGTTTTTTTCAAGGTATGTGCAATTTTATCATGGTTTGAATCCTCTACAGGAAGATGCAGTCTTTCTACAGGAAGATGCAATCTTTCTACAGGAAGGCGCGGATTTTCTACAGGAAAGTACAGACTTTCTACAGGAAGGCCGAACTTTCTACAGGAAGCTCTGTGTTCTACAGGAAACTTCCTGTAGAAGTTTGGGATGGCCCAGAATTCATCTTAAAAGGAGATTTAGCGACTATGGATTGGTTTGGATGCATGCAAGCCTCTGTTGGCACCCTTGCACATTGCTGTCACCTTGCTCCACCATCCTTGTCGACATGCAACCAAGTTCCCTGCACCAACAAAGAAGATCGATGAGTTCTCGCGGGAAAAGCCATTTTCGATGATAAACAAATGCTGAGATCTCATACCACAGGCATCAGAAGCTCCGAGAACGTGATTGAAAGGCTAGATCCTCCGTCGTGCAGCATGCACCCAAGGAGGAAGAACTGTTACGAGACACCTCGCGGGGATCCTGTAACAGTTCAACCTGCTCGAGTGGATACCATTCACAGCACCGCCATCTTCAATAAAACGCGGGCGCATGCAACCAAAGCATCCACTCCATCATCGGCAGCCTGTAACCACGAGCCTCCGGGTCTGTGTAATTTCGCATGCAGCAGGTAGATCCACTCACCATCGTCCAAAAACTGGAAAAATCGTGTGCAGCCACGCAGGTAAGTGTCTCAACCCTTCCTTCCATCAAATCGCATGAATTTTACTTTGAAATTGTTTGCACAGCGTAAAATTGAATGGTTGAGTGGCCGTATGGCCAGTCGACTGGCCACGTCGGCTAGTTAAAGTGTAATTGGATGTTTGGGTGGTAGCCACGACAAAGAGAATGAGCGGCACGCACGTGAGAACACTCCTGTCGGAAACAGTGAGTTTAGCAGAAAAAGGAGGCGGAAAATCTGTGGGAATGGATGCGGCAGCAAGGGAATACGCAGGCGAATGATGGATGATCTCGCCCAACGGTCTGGCGGGGACAGCTCACCCCCCGCGCCACGGATTGCGCCGATTCAAAATCTAATCGGCTAGATCATGCGCATGCATTTATCAACCACCACTTCAAACTCGGGTGGCTATTCTGATCTCCTCTGAACTTTGATATGCCAAGTTGTTGGCTACCAGAACGCCGGTGAAGCACACCTCGAGTGCGGGCCAACTACAGTCCTCCCTGAGAATTGCGCACTGCTCCTACAGGAACACAGTTTCTACAGGAACGCAATTCTACAGGAACGTAGTTCTACAGGAACGCAGTCTCTACAGGAACGCAGTCTTCTACAGGGAAGCGGGTGCCTCACGGAAAAAAGGTGGCCAAGTAAAGAGGTAACCCTGAACTCTTCATGCAACTGGTTAGTAAGAGTGGCAAGACCATCGTCCACAGTCTGGTCATAAAGATATTGGTGGAATTGTTGTTTGTTGTGCCTATGTTGTCGTTCTACAGGATGTCAGTATAAGTAGTATGTGTTGAATTTTGTGGATTATGTGCATGCTCTGTCTTAATAGACCAAATCTCTTTTGCATTTTCCACCTTTAATTAAAACAACTGTGTTCATCATGCCGGGTGGGTTTATAAGACGGGAACCCACTGATTCAACCAAATTAAGGGAAAACCCGGCAGTGGTAGAGCTCTTTACACGAGCACAGTGGATGTCTTTTTGTGATAAGCTGCAGGTTTACGATGATGAAGTGGCCGAAGAATTCTTGTAGGCTCTGAAGCCGAAATCCCAGGCACTGGCCACAGTAAACTTCAGAGGTCTAAGCCTCAAGCTCACCCCGCAACATATCAGCCGGATCACAGAACTTCCTATGGGTTTGCCGTGGGATAAGGAGGAAAGAAAGCTGAGCCAGCAGGCAAAGAAGGAATTCTTCCCACCTGAGGAAGAATTCTCGGAGGACAAAAATGGGGTGCGAAGAACGAGTCTATTGCCACCATGGAATGAAGTCAGTTTGCAAATCATGAAATATATCACTTGTGAAGGCCGTTTTAGCATCGTATATGCATATCATTTTCGGCTGCTCACTGAATTGAGGCACCGAATTGACCTTCCTGTAGAACAAAAACTGAGCATCCCTTATTCCCTATTGCAGTCTCTAATGGAGTGTGCCACAAAGATAAAAGAGGGCATACCAGATCAAATAGCCCACCATGGGTTGATCAAGCTTCTTGTGGAGGATGCGCTGCACTCATATAAGGTCCCCCTCTCATGCGAATCCTTCAGGAATTTGACAAAAGATGGGGACATTAAAATGTTGATCGAAGAAACGGGTTCCTCCAGCAGTGAGGAACAAGAAGCAGTGGCCAAGGGACAGAGAGAAGAAGGCCAGAAGACCCCGACAACAGTGCAGAAGAAAGAACAAAGGAAAAAGCATGAGGAAAAGGAGGACAAAGAAAAAGGTGGCACACCTATCTTGTCAGCAAGAGAAAAGAGGATGAAGAGTAGAATGGACAAAGCTGAGGTGGTCCACGTCAGCCCAAGTACCTCAACAGCACCTGCAACCAAAGCGAAAAGCAAAACTCAGGCAGGCAAGCAAGCGGAGGTGGAGACACCTGTGTCTACAGGAAAGCAGAAACAGGCTTCTACAGGAAGCCCAAAAACGGAGACAAAGGCTTCTACAGGAAGCCCGAAATTGCAGAAACAGGCTTCTATGGGAAGCCCGAAGACAGAGACAAGGGCATCTACAGGAAGCCCGAAATTGGAAAAAGGGGCTTCTACAGGAAGCCCGAAAGATATTGAGAAACAGGCTCCTACAGGAAGCCTGAAAACAGAGAAAGGACCTTCTACAGGAAGCCCGAAGACTACCAAAGCAGGGGCTTCTACAGGAAGCCCGGGAGTGGCTAAAGCCGGGTCTTCTACAGGAAGCCCAAAATCGGGAAAGAAAGAATCTTCTACAGGAGGCCCGGAAGTGGGCAAAGCAGGGTCTTCTACAGGAAGCCCGAAATCTGAAAAGGAGGGGCCCTCTACAAGGAGCTCTGAGAGAGCAAAACGCAAGAAAGAGAAGGCTGGTATTATAGAAAAGGAGGCAACAGCGGCGCTGGCCACCCACAGTACACCTCCAAAGCCGAAGGAGAAGAGAGAGAGGGAGACCCCTCTACCATCTGAAGCCGGGAGAAGCAAGAGGATAAACACGGGCAAGCCACAGCTTCCACCCAGCAGCCAAACCATTTTAGGTGATGTCCCTACTTCACCCAGTGCAAGAACCCCCTCTAAAACATCAGCCAACCCCGAGAAGGGAAGCCCAAAAATAACTTCCTGGACACGAAAAATAGGCCAATCGCCTTCCGAAGCCCGGATCAAGGAAATAGAAAAGGGGGAAGAAGCACCACCTTTGTCACCACCAGGGGCAGCAAAGGCAGGGCCACCAAAAATAGGAAAGGAAGAAGCGCCACCCTCGGCAGAAGAGGCAGGGCCACCAAAAACAGGAAAGGAAAAGCATGCTCCGAGCTCCAGTTCTCGGCCAAAGATGAGGTGCCAGAGCAAAGTTGCTCAAGGATGAGCAAATAGTTTAGCTGGGGGGTGATGATGAGCCCCAATGTTTGGTACAATTTGGGCTCATTTGGCCCACTTGGTTTGCTCAAACCATTCATTTTTTATTGCTTATGCATTCATTTCTTGGTTTATTCATGTTGTTTGTAGGAAGAAGGGTAGGCATTCTATCTACGTGACTAATGCATGATGCTTCCAGGTTTTTGGCATTAAAAGGGAGAAAAGACCACGAGAAAGGAGACAAGGAGACAGTAAGGTGGCACTGCTGGTTTTTAGGAGAGGATGTCCACAGTCTTGGGACCTTCCTCGTGATTCCCACCATAGCTCCGAGCTCCAACCAATCTCCCCACTGAGCTTAGAGGCAGCCAACCGTTCTGCAGGAACCGCAGTTACAACTGTTCTACATGAACAGCAGTTATAACTGTTCTACAGGATCAGCAGTTTAACCTTCAGTTGGACAGCCGAGCTCCACAAATCAAGGACACCTGTTGGATGATCATTTTGCATAAATACTGAGGCCATAGCCTTGGATACAAACTTTTTGAACTTTGGCATTACTCTTGTAATTGGGAAGTACGAGCTACAGCTCGATGTTTGTTCTTTTTGTAAGCCAGTTTTGGCATGACATCAGATTTTCGTTTATGAATAAAGGCAGGCAGATTTTGATCTCATTCTGAGTTTCTAAGGGAGCTATAGCTCTCAGGTTAGGGCCCAACCTGAGAGCAATAGATCTCCTCGGTGTTGTAATGTTATTTGCATTTCGTTCCAGCACTTTGAGTCTTTACTTTGACATGCAATTTGAATTTACAGTCTGTTAATTTAGTCTTTTTCATGAGGTTGAATAGGATTAGTTTATGGTGAATTTGCTTTCAGTTGCTTAGATTCGATAGGAGGATAGTTATAATTTATTGGACCTCCAGAAAAAGGTTGTTAAGGCTCACTGCCATCTCTCTTAGGGATTGGGGTGCAATCCATAACCAACCACCAAAAAGAAACGCAGTTCTTCTCGCTTCCATGCAAGCTGCAACATAGACATTTTTGTTGAAGATCCATCCATGCACTTTTGATATTGAACCATACTTCTACATTCCACTTCCATGCACGAGTTTCTTTCCACGGTTTTCCATTGCTGTTCATAGGTTTAATGGCACAGTTAACATAGGTTAAAGAGTTCTCGTTTTTGGTAACAGTCATAGACAATTTGTTTCATCTACACTGCTCCACACCATTCCATTACCTTCCTCGTCTTTCCAACCACCCCTGAAGCCACTCAACCGACCTCTGCTCAGCTCATTTACCTTCCAGCTCTCCCATTTCTCACATAGCTTCATTTACTTAACCTTTCGTTGATCCCATCCTTCCAGCCATCAAACCACTGCATGCACTCTTCCTCCATCTGACTTCTCTGCTCCTGAGCCATCACCAGTTCCATCTCCATCTCACCTATCCTCCCACACCACTCCAACACTTCACCATCTCCCAAAACTTCCACGGTCAAACATCCTGTAGAATTGCACAGACTTCCTGTAGAAATCCCTGAGTTTCCTGTAGGATCCCCTGCAGAATTCCTGTAGAAGCCTGCAAACTCGGTTGCTGAGCATCTGAACGGGGTAGACTTCTGTGGACTGATGCTAGAGACCCTCTGGGACGTCCCCTAGCCATCCTGACCTTGCCCATGCTTTCCTTCCATTCCAACCGCTCCTGCACAACCAAACCCTAATCAAAAGCATCATCACAATAAATCCAACCACTTAATGAAAAAATACAAAAACATGTCTTTTCAGATGCAAGTAGCTTAGATGCATGTATTTCAGTTCACTGCAAGTAATGGCATTATTGGTAGAGGTTTCATTCACAGTTTTGCATAGTAAGGGTCTAGCTAGTCAATTTAGGGTTTTCTAGGGTTTCCATGCTTTGTTGGCTTTCAGTTTCCTTTTTGCAAAGTAGGTTAGCTTTCTTCGAGATAGCTTTCGTCCATCACTCATAAATCTTCTTCTGAGAGCATATAGAAGAGTGCTTGAGCCCTAGCAGACTTGTGCCAGCTGACCAAGTGACAGCTGCGACAAGAGCTAGTACTTGTGCATACAACACCGTCGCTTCCAAGTTTGTACGAACTACCGGGTTGATAAAATTAGAGATAGGAAGCTCCAGGAGTTGTAGCATTATTGCTACAATACTGGAGCCCACCACCTCATGCTCTACATGTGTACTTGAAGAAGCCAAGTACACATCCCCACCTTCATCTGAGGTGGTTTTCGACTCTGCAGAAGGAGCATCATCAGATCCCTTTCCTTTGTCAGGAGCTTTAGATTTATAGTCCCTTTTGTAGTGCCCTTCCTTTCTGAATTTCCAGTACACCACCGTTATAGGTTTTCCTGGAGATTTAGATCTCCCACTCGATGACTTTTTTTTTTTTTTTTTTTCTGTTCTGGGACCGTCCTCTTATAGACAAGGCATCACCATTCTAGCTCTCCATATTTTTCCATCTCATCTCCTCCGTCAGCAAGGATGAGACTATTTCATCAAAATGCAAGGAAGTTGCATTGCTACCTATTGTAATAACCAGACTATCCCACGAATCTGGTAGAGAACACAACAAACTGATGCACTTATCTTCATCTAAAATTTTAATATCAATAGATGCTAACTGACTTACCACAGTATTGAATTCGTTCAGATGTTTTGTCACTGAGTCTCCATCTTTCATCCTCAGGTTATACAGCTTTTTTCGTAGGAACAATTTATTCACCAGAGACTTACATTGTTACAAAGTCCCTAACTTGTTCCACAAAGCCTTCGCCGTAGCTTCCCCTGATACATTCAGCAATACTGAATATGAGACACACAAACATATTGTGCTCTTTGCCTTCCGATCCAACTTATTCCATTCTTCATCGGACACTCCCGTTGGTTTAGTACCTGGATCTACCGTGATCCACTAATCTTTATCTACCAAGAGATCCTCCATCTTGAGTTTCCACAACTCAAAACTCTGACCATTAAATTTCTCGATCTCTTTCTTTCCACTGCTTGCCATCTTCTTTCACCACCAGAATCGATCTCATAGATCTCCCACTGAACAGGGTCTACCACAGGCCCGAGCAAAACCCCTCAGCAACAAAGGCGTCCCCTTGAAGCCAAAACAACTCTGATACCAAATGTAGGTTTTAACTCCGTATAGAAATTACCTACATATGAATTCTAAAACACAAAAAAAAACAATGTTAGAGCATAACACATAAAACACATATGCACAGAGATTTTCCCACTGGATCCCAAAACCGGGACTACTAGTTTGATTTTTCATCATGTTCCTTTCAATGTTATAATACATATTTATACATGTCGAAGCATCTAATACCATGGATTGAAAAACCATCGTATCCAATACCATGGACCGAAAAACCATAGGTAGGTTCATCCAACCTAATATAGGGTCCAAAAATAAATTTTCCCGGGGTGCCGCCCCCCCCCCCGTGTGACCCCCCCACTGTGCAATTGGTGCAACAAAGGGGGGGCTCTACCCCCCCTCTAACCCCCTGGTTCACTACGTAGGTTAGTCGTGGAAAGAATATAACACAACCCAACAGTATCAAGGTTTGAATTAATGATCGGATAAACTTTAAATACAACGAATCAACCCATGTAGTATTATTAAGATAATGATCAAATTATCTATATGTACAGTGACTCAATCTCTAAAGTATTATTATATTTCCTTTTGTAATTACTCATGTATATATGTGTAAATAAAAAAAAATGTGCATTGGTGTTGTGACACACACGCGCGCGCACACACACACACACACACACACACACACACATATATATAGTTGACATTGAAATATTTTATTTATGTTTCACATTCTACAAATTAAAATAAGCTTAATACATGTCCTGATCATATTTAGAAGTACAAAAAATATATCCAAAGGATTCTTTCTCTATATAATTTTGTTTATATAAATATTTTTAAAAATGTTACATATCTCTCTATATATTATTTTTGTTATTAATATTTAAAATGATATATGTCAGCTCCATATTAAAAATGAATGAATCTCCCTAGAAAACCTATTAATAGAATAATTATTCTCTCTTTTTATATATTAAATTTTTTTAACACATATATATTTCTTTTGTTTTTTCTGCGAGAGTCTCTCTACAACCCATTATAGGATTAATGTGCAGATGTAATGTAAAAAAGTTTGTAAACATCAGTATAGGGGTAATGTGTAGATGTAATGTAAAAAAGTTTGTAAACATCAGTATAGGGTTAATGTGTAGATGTAATGTAAAAAAGTTTCTAAACATTTTTACATTTCCACTTAATATGTTGAATTTATATTAATATGTCCAATTTATAATATGTAAAATTAATATAGAGCCCAAGGGAGATGTTATAGTGTCCGCAAAAAGTTAAAAGTAATAAAAATAGTAAAATTCAAATTTGTAACACTGTAATTTATTTTTTGTTATAACTTTTTAGATTAAAAAAATCATAATATACATATTATATTAAAATGTATAAGTAGCAGCAATAAGTTAAGATCCATTTTACCTTATAAAATAGAATGAAGATTATGTAACCATATTTAAATTTAATTAATAAGCACATAAATTTACAATATAACAATATGTTTAACCATGGATATTCATGTCCACTTTGCCATAGATATTATTAACTTGTAAATATGCTTTGTTATAATACCATGGGCCAATACCATGGCTCATCAATATAACATGCCCAAAAGCCATCTCTCATTTCACACTCAAAATATTTTATAAATATTTTAATTGTATTTAATTTTATAACATTTTTTAATTAAATTTAAAATAAAAAATAGTATAATTTCTTTTGACATATGCCAAATAAACTCAGTGTCAAATAATTTGAGAACTAGATCCAGGCCACCCAGATCTCAGAGTGACCCGAGTGCGCTTGTGGGTTTGAAATTGAGTTAGGATTGTAGAGAGACGAGACAGTTGAAGGAAGATGACAATTTGGGGCCACTCACCTCTGGTCCTATCCTAATTTTGTTAAATTTGACACGGAATGGAAGCTGCGAAGATACATGATGTGTTGTTTTATCGGTCCATCTATTCAAAGGATTATTCTAAGGGAATCTAGCGTATAGTTTTATCAAATATATGCTCGCATATATCCACATGCAAAGAGCCACCAAACCAGAGTCGGCACAATATAAAAACAAGACCGGGGAATAACTGTTTGCCACCAGAAAGTAAGGCATTCACTTCTGAAAAATGGCTGCACTCACACTGGTGTCACCTCGGGAAAACATATATTCAGGGCATTTATGAGCAGAGCAGTGTGGTAAGTAGTGTGATCAGCGATATAAGCAGAGCAGTGTGGGCAACAGTGAGCAATGAATAATGAGCAGTGTGAAAGCAGGGAGTTTTTATGTAGCAGAAGTATTGAGCAGTGAGCAAGCGACAATGAATGCATTCAAATAGAACAAAGGAACCAGAAATTTCAGAACATGTGGAGACAAAGGATTTAGAAGAAGTGAAAATTGCCCCATCTGCCAAATCTAGGAAGTGAGTTTGATTCAATGCTAAACAATATCGGGGCATTTTAAAATGAATAATAACCCTCTAAAATGGGAGAAAACAAGGAAGAAACAATCTAAAAATAAAAGTAATCAAGTCTTACGCAAAAAGAACTCAAACAAGTCTCCTCCACAAGCACGTGGCAACAAGAAGTCCAAAGGAAAATTCATTGATGATTTTTCCTTATATAGTCCCACATCCATAACTCTCACCTGGTCATCTCATCTTTATGTGAAAGAATTGTTAAATGCAAAAAAAAGATTGGATGTTTTAGAAGCTAAAGTGCAGGAAAGAGATCATAAAATTCATATAATAATGACTGAGAACAAGGCGTTAGCAGAAATCAATAAAATTTTAAAAGAACAAGTGGCATTGCTAGAGGAAGCTCTTCTGATAGGGAAGATAGAATGGCAACGCATGAAGGCAAATGTGCAAAACATAAAGAAATCTGTAGTGGAAAGTACAAAGGTGGTGAATGTGATATCATCATAGGATAAAGGGAAAATGATTGTCCAAAAAAACAACCATGAAGAGAACGCAAGAGAAGAAACAAAAGAAGATTCCACCAAAGTTTCCAAAACTTGGGCTCAAGTTATTAGCAATTCTGCTAATAAGGAAGCAGAAACAAATATTCAGGTTGACAACATGCAAGATAGCAAAGGCAAGGAAAGACAAAATAGGGCAGTAAACATAATTATTAAAGTGGTGAAAGACTACGGGAAAAATGAATGTACTCTTGACCTTGTAATTTTAATGGGGAGAGATCCAGACCCATAAAAGTCATTATGACTAGCTTGCATGATAAATATATTATTCTAAGCAAGAAACATCTCTTTCGGGGTTCTCATTTTTTCCTAGAAGAATATTTAACTGTAAAACAATAGGAGGAAAGAAGGGAGGAAATTTTAAAGGTTAGGGCAGCAAGCGATGAAGGAAAGAGAGCATGGATTTATAAAGGAAAAGTTGTGATAGCGCAATTTGGTCCTCCTTCCAGAACAAAGCAGCAAGATGGTAATAAAGAAGAGGCAAAAAACTCTTCAACAGGAAATCAGAAAGCAAGGTCGGTATGGAAAAATAGGGACAACGACTCAAATGTGAATCTTGCATGTCAAAATAAATAGCAATCAAGTCATACCCAGGTTTCCTTAATATTAGTTTGTTGGAACTGCATAGGTTACCCATGGAGATGACGACCTAGGTTAGGGCCTATTGCGGAGAATGGAGACATAATTTTCCTCATAGAAACACATGAGCATGAAGGGTGCAAGACACCTTTGTTTGAAGGATATTGGAAGATGGCAGTGTGGAAAAAGGTAGCAAGGAATGGAAAAGGTCATGGGGGTATCATGGTTTTAGTAAGGGAGAAAGAAGATTGTCTCATTCAGTTAGAAAAATAAGACTCAAATAAGCAATTCATTTGGTTTAAAATATCAGAAAATTGAAACCACATCAGAATTGCAGCATGCTATTTTGCGCCACAGGTTTCAAAAATCTACAAAGGTAGAGGGCTTGACCACAAAGATCCATTTGCAGCTTTGAAAGAGGATATTGCAACATATTCTCATTTAGGTGAAGTCCTTATAGTGGGTGATTTCAATGCTAGGACTGCAAGTGAGCAAGCTAGCATTCTTTGTTGTAAAGATGATTGTGATCCTATTTGGCTTATAGAAGAAAGTAATCATCAGTGGGAAAGAATTTCAGAGGACAAGGGCTGCAATCTCTTTGGTGAACAATTGCTTACTCTCTGTGGGGCCTTTGATTTAGTCATTTTTAATGGCTTGACTATATGGGCAAAGTCCGGTAATTTCACTTACAATAGTTACAATGGAGCAAGTGAGGTGGATTATGTAATTTGCTGGTTTGTGTGAGAAAATGGAAATAGTTTTGGTTGGAGATCAGCTGTGGGATTTGAAATCAGATCACAGGCCAATTTATCTATGTTTCTCTTGGATTGAAAAGAAACAATTAGAGTCAAAAATTCAGCATGTCCAACAAAATGTCCCACAGGGAAGAATTCTTTTGACCCTAGAAAATTGTAATACTTTCAAAATGACACTAGAGAGGCTCTTTGAGAAGGAGAAAATTACGATTCACATCCTTCATAGTCATGAATTAACACACTTAATTCAATGCGCACTTGCAAAGCGCAAAAGAACAAAAATTAAGAAGTCTGTAACAAATTGCTTTCCGGTTAATGCTTGGTTTGACGAGGAATGCAAAAAAGCAAGGAGAATGTGGAAAGAGTCAAACAAGGATAACATAAAGCTCAAATCTTACAAGCAATTATTAAGAAAGAGAAAGGTTGATTTCATGGTTTCAAGGAGGGAAGAACTAATCTTCCTTGGGAAAAATAATCCCAAATTATTTTGGAAGGAGCTCCAACTGAAAAAGATACAAATTGGAAATAATATTACAGCTTCTAAATGGTTTGACTATGCAAGACAACTCTATGAGTAGGTTTCCAAGGTTGACCCTCTCCCCTTGGTCAACACTGATACTGAACTCTTCAAGTACAAGAGGTAGAGATGGGTATCAAGAAGTTGGGTGTTGGAAAAGAAAAAGACTTAGTTGAACTCCAAGCGGAATATCTAAAGCGAGGCTCAAAGATTCTTGCACCTCACATTACAAAAATCTTCAACAACATCATATAACAAGGGCTCCCCTCAAATTGGACAACTAGTTTGGCAATACCTCTTTTCAAGAGCGACGACATCAATAATCCCTCCAACTATAGGACCACCATGATAAACCCGCTGTTTGCAAAGCTATTTGGAAGCATGCTATAAAACAAAATTAGCAAGTGGGCAGAAGAAAGAGATAAGCGTGCTAAAGGTCAAGCAGGTTTTAGACCTAAGCATTCCACAGTTGATCATTGCATAACTTTAAGGCACATCACTGAAAAAGTTTGGGAGAAAAAGGAAGAAGTCATTTTTAGCTTTGTTGATTTCAGAAAAGCATTTGACTCGGTTCCTAGGGATAAACTTTGGCAGCAAATGGAGGAACTCGGGGTTCCTAAACATTTGAGAGTAGCTGTGCATATGCTGTATGAAGAGGTGAAAGTCAAAATTAGAACTTCAGCAAGAATTTCTGAAAGTTTTAGAAATGAAATTAGGGTCAAGCAAGGTTTCCCACTGCCTCCTGCCCTTTTTGTTTTATATATCAACAAGCCTGAGGAGTGGTTAAATTTGCAAGGGGGTGATGGTATCTATTTGTGAAAGTTTGTTATAAGGATTCTTTTGTATGCAGATGACCTTATTTTGATTGCTAAACGGTTCTTGGTTTGCAAGAGCACTTACTATCCCTTGAGCATTTTTGTAGAAGTGTGGGGATGCAAGTCAATATCATCAAAATGAAAGTAGTGGTCTTCTCTAAGATAAGAAAACATAACCAGCATAAGTTCTACTTTGAAGGAAACATTCTAGAAGAGGTTACGGATTACAAATACCTTGGAATTGAATTCAACAAAAAATCTAAGCTGGAATGGTTGTAGAAAGAAAAGAACTTTGGGGCGTTGGAAAGCATTTTATGTTTTTCAAAATAGGTGTAGAGAGGTAGAGTTATGGGACTAGAAGACCACTCAAACTCTTTTTGGGCTTCTATATATTCCAGTGATTCTCTATGGTTGTCAACTGTAGATTAGCAATACCTCCCTCATGTGGTGGAGAAAAATTGAGAAAATTCAGAAGTGATTGATTACAAACAAATTTAAGATTAAACGTGCAATTCCTTATGATATCTTATTAAGTGAAACGGGGACTGCTCATATTGAAGCAATTGTTATGGTGCGAGTCATAAGGTATTAAAAAAAATTGAGCAAATGGAAGAGGGTAGATGGCCTAAGGTTATCTATAATGATAGATTGTGCAAGAGAAAGAAAACTTGGATGCAACAAAATAACAAATGGTTTAGTAAATGGGGTATTTGCTTGAATGCATGTCCCATAAACAACAAAGATATAAAAGCTTTTGTTATGGAAAAGTTCCACAAACGTACTTGGGATAGGGAGCTAAGAAGAAGGAAAAATTACTATATTGAAGTGTTTAATCTCACTCATAATCATCAACCTAAAGCATACATAGAGGCCAATATCTCTTGGAGAGCCAAAATTCTTATTGCTCAGTTAAGGACTAATTCTCATCAACTCCGTTGTGAAACAGGGCACTAGAAAAGGCCAAAGGAAGTGTGAGAGGAAAGGGTATGCATTTTTTGTTCTTCCGGAAAAGTGGAAACAGAAAAACATTTCATTTTACAATGTGAGGCCTTCAAAGACAATAGGGAAAGTTATGTAGATATGCTCGGAGCTAGCTCTTGGGATAATCTATTTAATGAGGGGTTTGTCGAGAAGATGGGAGCATTTATTGTGAAGCTTCATAGAAAAAGGGCCGGATACATCAAGAAGATGAAGAAGCAATCTATCCCATACGCTATCTTTAGCCTCGTGGACATTAAAATAATTTCTTTCTTTCTTTATTTCTATATGTACATCTTTACCACATGAAAATATATAAGATATAAATAGTAGTTATAAATTAAGATTTGTATCACCATATAAATTAAAATAATAATTCTGTGACCAGATAAGTAGAAAACATATATCCGTAGTACTTTCTCCCTATATAATTTTTTTTATATAAATATTTTTAAAAATGTTACATATCTCTCTCTATCTATATTATTTTTGTTATTAATATTTAAAATGTTATATGTCAACTTCATATTAAAAATAAATGAATTACAAATCTCCCTTAAAAACCTATTAATAGAATAATAATTCTATCTCTTTATATATTAAAATAATTTCTCAGACACACACACACATTTCTTTTGTTTTATATAATATATACATAGTTAACATTGAAATATTTTATTTATGATTCACATTCTACATATGAAAATGTTAATACATGTCCAATCACATTTAAAAGAAGAAAGCATATACATGTCATAGGAATGGAAAATTAATGAATTATAGACCCCAAAAAAATCTATGAAAAGGAGCTCTCTCTCTCGATATATATATATATATATATATATATATATATATATATATATATATATATATATATATATATATATATATATATTATATATATATATATATATATATATATATATATATACATATACATATACATATACATATACATATACATATACATATATATTACATGCCAAATGAATAAAAAGTTAATGGATTATAAATCTAAAAAAAAACTATTAATGAAATAAGAACTCTTCCTTACGAAGATTGTAAAAGTACAAGGAGAGCAGTTAAGGAAGCTATTGATGAGTCTTTTAAAATTGGCAGGATAAAAATGTACAAAGCCCTAACTAAAAGGAAAAAAAGGTAGTATATTCGTAAAATACAATAGAATCTCTTACACCTCTCTAAGGTAGCTCCTAAGAAATTTTGGAGGCAGATTCTAACTAGGAAAACTAAAGATAATAATAAAATTGCTTTACACGACTAGAATTCCTATCTTAAAAAACTTTATGAATCTCCAAATTTCGTGGATAACTTTGAAACCCTGCTCACAACGAAAGAATTTTTCTCATTAGAATACATTGATTTTGGGGTTAAATGCCTAGCAAATGGGAAAGCTAGGGACATTCAAGGTTACCAGGTGCAAATCTTAAAAATTGGAGGTCTTGTCCTCATCCCCCACATCCACAAGATTTTCAATCAAGCGGTCAAGTAAGGGTTCCCTAAGCCATGGCCTCAGAGCCTCATTATCCCTATTTTTAAAAGTGGGGATACAAATAACCCCTCTAATTATCGGACAATTATGATCAACCCTCTCTTAGCCAAGTTATATGGTATTATTTAGGAAAAGAAGTTAAGCATATGGCTTGAAAGTGAAGGTAAGTGGGCTAAAGGCCAAGCGGGTTTTAAAAAGAAGCACTCAACAACGGACCACCTCGTTATGCTTAGGATCATTGTGGAGGAATGTCGCAATGATAAATCCAATCTCTTTTGTTTCTTTGTGGACTTTATAAAGGATTTTGATACGGTTACTAGAAACAACCTATGGAATAGATTAGAAGAGATAAAGGTTCGTTTCGAGTTAAGAGCTATCGCTATAAGGTTATATGAGAATTTAATTTCCAAGTTAGAGAGCAATGAGGGGTGGTTGAAAGATAGTAAAAGTAATATCGGAGTTAAACAAGGTTGCACCCTTTCCCCTACCCTATTTGGCATTTACATCGACAAGCCAAAAGGTTGTTTAGAGGAAGCATGTTTTGTTGGCATGATCTTAGCTGTGATAGTCATCATCCTTCTTCTCTATGTTGATGATATTGTTCTTCTCGCAAGGTTCCCATTTGATCTTGATAAACAACTTAGACTTCTTAATGATTTCTGCTCTACTATGTGTATGCCTGTAAACACTGACAAAAAAAAAAGTTATGATTATCAAATCCAAGAAGGACACTTATAGTAATTTTATGTATGACAAAAGTAACTTGGAGGAAATGTCTTCTTACAAGTACCTAGGAATTGATATTCATCACAAGCTCAACTAGAACTATAGCATTGAGAAAAGGATTAATGGGGGGTGGAAAGCTTATTTTGGTCTTGAAAATAATTGTAAAACAACAAACCTTGTAATGTGGGATAGAAAGAAGTTCCTATTTGAAATTTTAGTCACTCCTGTTATCTTATATGGATGTGAGGTTTGGGGTTGCAGCATCTCTAGATAATCCTGGAGAAAGATTGAGCAGCTCCAAAAGCGTTTTATAACATATAACCTCAAAATTAAAAGAAACACACCCTATCCTATTCTCCTTATAGAAGTGGGTCTTCCCCCTATCGAGAACCTATCTATAACTAGGCTTTTGTTGTACAAGGACAAACTCAATAACATAGGAGACCATAGACTTCCTAAGCTAGCTTTAAATTCCAACAAAAACCACTTAAGGCTCAAATGAGGTTGGTATAAAGGCACCGGGGCCTCATTAAACCATTGCGAGATCAACGAGAATGTTGCATTGCAAAACATTAATAACATTAAAAATATTGTTACTTATAAGTTTAAAGAAAAAATGTGGTGTGAGAAAGATTTATCAGCTAAAAGAAAATTAAGATATTATAAGGAGGTCATCAAACCCACCTTAGAAGATCAAAAGTATCTCTCTGTTTTAACTAGCTCAAAGAAGAAAATTAATATAGCCAAGATTAGAATGAACTCCCATGAGCTCCATAGTGAAATTGGTCGTTGGGAAGTTCCTAAAACACCATGGATGGAAAGGATCTGCCATCTTTGTGAGAATATGAACATTGATGAAGAAAATCACGTCCTCTTAGAGTGCCCCGCGTACAACCACATTAGATCTCAGTTTCATAATATTGTTGCAATACTGACCTTCCTAGCCTTTTACGATGTCAAAATTATAGTGAGCTCGGGAAGTTTCTCCCCATGCTTTTTGAGCATAAGAATAAAATCCTAAATCAACTAAATAATTCGTTTCTTTAGGTTTGATAGACCAAAATTTGGTCTGAGTGGACGTTAACCATCATCATCATCATCATTATATATATATATATATATATATATATATATATATATATATAAATATATATATATATATATATATATGGTTTTTTTTTACCTAGTAAAATATATATGTTTATTTTGTTTTCTATTGTATAGTATATACATAGTATACATTGAAATATTTATGGATTATTCACACACTACACATTAAAATGTTAATAATTGTCCCCATTATATTTGAAAGTACAAAATATATATCCATAAAACACTCTTTATATATAATACTATTTTTGTTATAAATACTTTTTAAATGTGACATGCTTATATATATATATATATAATATAATATAATATAATATGTTATATGTCAACTTTATATTAAAAAGTAATGAATTACAAATCTTCCGAACGAAAATTATATTTATATATATATATATATATAATTCATATTATATATATTTCTTTTGTTTTATTTAGTATATACATAATTGAGATTCAAATATTTTATTTATGATTCACATCATACATTAAAATGTTAATCCATGTCTTAATCATATTTGGAAATAGAAAACATATATGTTCAAAATTATTAATTTTATTATAAATTTGTTTTAAATATTATATATATAATTATTGTTATTAATATTTAAAATGTTATATCTGAATTCCATATTAAGAAAATGAATGAATTACAAATATTTTTAAAGAACTTATTAATGGAATAAAAATTCTCTCTAGATAGAATTTATTTATAGTATCTTCATGCCAAATCTCATCATTTCCCAGCTCAGAAGTTGGGTGTCATCAACACGCTAGCTACTCATGCGTTGAGAATCTCTGATGAAAACCACTTTTATAATGAGAAATCCCATCTCCTTAATTATTTTGTTAATAATGGATATAGTAGGCACCAAGGCCTTAAATATTTCCTAAAATAAAGCAGAGGTCCCAAGGTTAAGAAGGACCCTATAGATCATGTCTTAGGGGTACATCTCCCTTTCATCCAGGGGACCACTGACAAGATTGCAAGAATCCTAAGGAAGCACAATGTTCCCTCGACCTTTAAACCCCTTAGAACCATTCAGATCTCCTTAAGATTGTGAAAGACCTTGTTGACCACAAGGATATGAAAGGTGTTTATGTTATTCCTTGTTATTGTGGGACCCCCTATGTTGGTGAAACTAGGTGCTCTATCAATCAAAGGATTCATGAGCATGCAACAAATATCAAGCATATGAGAACCCGATCTTCAGCTGTGGTAGAACACGCGGAAAGGACCAAGCATCATATTTACATTGAGGAGGCTCGGGTCATTGCTAGGATTGTTCCTTTTCATCAACAGAATTTTAGGGAGGCCATTGAAATTGAAAGGGGGCCAAATAATCTCAACAAAGATGACAGATGGAAAATTAGCAGTTGTTGGATTCCTGCCCTTTCTTCTTAACACCCCCCTATTTTTCTTTCTTTTTGGTTTTGATTTCATCCTCTCGTCTCTTGAATTATTTTGGTTTCTTCGTTGTTTTCTTTTCTATTTTAGTGGTTTTTTGATTTTTTTTGTTATTATATATATATATATATATATATAATGATTATAATATAATAATAATAATAATAATAATATCATACCATTAATTTAAGTTTAAAAAATTAATAGATAAAAGGGAAGACATAGTAATTAATTTCATTATGTTTTTTATTAGTTTAAGTTTTATAAATACACTTATTCATAAATATATAATAAATTGAATTATAATATTTATGTTTGGTCTATTAGTTCTTATTTAATAAAACTCGGCACTTATAATAAACATAATGTAATACATATATAATTAGTTAGTTACCTTAATATATTGATAATTTTATATATCTTATTAATGATTTAACTAATTAATTGATTAATTGATTAATTAATAATTATTTATCCCTAATTCTTGGTCCATTTAAATGTAGCCATTTCTGGTCCAGTCAAATGGAACCATTTCTGTTGGTCAAATATAGTTTTTTTTTCGAGTTTTTCCTTTCTAGCCATTTGAATAGTTTGTCTCTCTATTTAATTCAATTCCATCATTTGTTTCTTCATGTTGTCCTCACGATGAACCACACTTGCTAGTTCAAAATGGGTCGAAAAATGAATGGTTAGTCTCTCTATTTAACTCAATTCCATGATTTGTTTCTTCATGTTGTCCTCACAATGAACCACACTTGTTGGTTCAAAACGGGTCTACAAATGAATTTTGATGTGATTATTGCCGAAAAAATTATCTTGAAAACTGATATGGATGACAAAAGACTTAATTCAATAATTCAATAATTATTAATCTCTTTTAAATGTTTTTTTCCCAAGTAAAAATCATAATTTCCATTAAGAATATTAAACTTACATGCTGAAGATGCTAAAAAAACATATCAAAAGGACTACCACATAAATAATCACACCAGAAGTTCGAGCCTAAAAGTATATGATCTAGTCATAGCACAATACTAAAAACATCAAAACTGCTGATTTTTAGGGCTTTTTAAACAACCAAATATATAGAGACAAAACTAATTCTTGTAGATGCCATAATTGGTACATACAACTAACAAATATGGATCAAATATAACATCATAAAAGAAACTATGCTAGAAAGTTAGTCTCGAGCTCCATCTCTCTCGATACCATCTATAAATGGTCTGTGTTAATACTCATAATGTTCAATGAGCTCCATCATTCCGGATACCATCTATAAATGGTTAGTGGTAATACTCATAATGTTCAACCTGCTTTGTGACCTGTCATCTACCCCAAGCTTGTTGCCTCTCCCTATAATTATGTTGACATGTGATGTGATCAAAATTCCTTTTTATCATTAAAACTTCCTCAAGGATGGGCCTAAGCGTATACATGTGACATACAATATTTTCATTAAACCAATTAATAACCACAAATATTTTGTAAATGTTATATATTAGTTTACAATAAATTATACATATTCCTTATAATGAAGTGTGAAAACATACATTTTTTTAATTTAAATTACTTTGTTTTTATTTATATAAACTTGATATAAAACTATGTTATTTAATATGAGCATTAAAATATTTTATTTATATATTTTTTTGTTATTAGTATATTTTTATTTTAACTATTACATGAAAACTAAACATAAAATGGATTACATATCATGTAATACCAATTATATTGTTTTTACATGGCATTTGTGAACTCCATATTAAATAGTGAAAGAACGACATATCTATTTAATATTACAAAGTAAATAATATTTTTTTCCTTTTACTTTCAATTACTTTATATCTATATTAAAGTGGATGTAAATGAAGGTGGGAATTGAAGTATTTGTGAATGACATTGAGTTACTACTTTTTTTTTTTCTAATTTGTTATTGTAAGTATTATTTTATTATTTTTAAATGTAACATTACATGACAACATCTCCATCATACTGGTTTGTAAAACACCTCTCAACCAAATTAGTCTAGATCATCTTAACTCCAAATTTATAAGTAGCTAGAGGGATCAAATCTCTAGAGGTGCAAACCTCATTTTAAGTACAAAACTTGAGGAAATTTTTGCACCTTCAAATATTTGATCCCTCTTAGATCTTGATAGCTTAAGAGTTAAGTGGAATCTAGGCTAGTGTTTAAAAATGTGCATATTCTATACTTTCTAAATTTGAATCCATAATTAATAGAAAAACAAATATTCTTACCTATTAAACCTAAATTTGAATATATAAATGAATAAAAAACAAATATTCTTACCTTTTAAACCTAAATTGGGATCTATAATTAACAAAAAATAAATATTCATACCCATTAAACCTAAATATATATAACCAACCTAGATCCGTCTTAATATATTTACAGATTAACAATAAATATATATAACCAACCTAGATCCATCTTAACTCCAAATAAATCAAACAACGAGAGAGATCAAATCTCTCAAGATCCAAATATTTTTTGAGTGAAAAAAATGAAGAATGTTTTAGACCTCTAGATATTTGATCCCTCTCAATGCTTGATCTCAAGTTCAAATGGATCTAGGCTAATTTATATGTATATTTAGGTTTAATGGGTAAGAATATGTGTTTTTTATTACTTCTGAATTCAATTTTATTTTTTTTGTAAATTTTTTTATTACTTAATGTGAGTCTTGAGATGATTAACATGCCTATCATGTGGCTTGAGTAACCATGACTAAGGGCATCTAAGCTATTAGAGTCACTCAAGGATTGCAATCGGCCTTGGCCGCACCAACCCTTAGCATGGGTAGATTTTTTCCCTCGCGGTTTCGAACGAGTGACTGTTTCACCATGGAGTGCCTTAAAAGAATTCCTTGCAACATCTACTCCTCATGAGAAATTATGAATTCAACTTTAGAAAGTATAGAATATGCACATTTTCTTAACATAATTAAATAGTTAAAACCTAATCATGCCTGAATTTAATGTATAATTTAACTTTGAATGCGTTGAAAGGTGAGCCATCATATGGAAGAGATGTTGTAACGTAATGTTATGTAAACATTTTAACTCGATTGAATTGCATAAAAATAAAAATAAAAATTACAAGAAAAAATTAATATATAAATATTTGATGAGATTACTTATTTTTTATACATATATTCAAATATTATATCAAATTAATTTATATTAATATCACAATAGGATGGATAATATTCGTTTCTTAATAAAATGTATTTAATTATTACTCCGTGCCTCAACAGGGACTATAGCACTCACCTCATTGTCAAATGCCATTGAATTTCAATTATTTTTTTGAGCTTTTGTAACTTTAACCAAAGTTTTCTAGAAAATGTTGAATATTCCTATTTTTTCCTAAATTCAAAAGTAATTTTCTAATTTATAAAAATATTATTTAGAATTTTCCATTGGATGAGCTAGCTTTGATGTGTCCGTTGAATTTCAATTATTTTTTGAGCTTTTGTAACTTTAACCAAAGTTTCTGGAAAATGTTGAATATTCCTATTATTGCATAAATTCAAAAATAATTTTGTAATTTATAAAAATATTATTTCTAATTTTCCATTGGATGAGAGAGCCTTGATGTGACACAATTCCCCTTGTGGAGGGTCTTTTATTTTTGGTATTTGTTAGCTCCTAACAAATATTTAAAAAAAAAAAAAAACTAATTTGGTGAGTTACCAATCCATTAGCGAGTGCTTTGATACTAACACTATTATGCCTCACACTGCTAGTGCTCTACCTAATGATGCGAGAATTGATGGTGTTGTAGGTCACTTGCGTAAGTGAGCGGGTGTGTGTGTATTGGGGGAGGGGGGGGGTTGGTGGGGTGGGTGAACAAATATACAAAGGATTTTTTCATTTTGTGGAGTATGAGAATGCAAGTAATGGTAAATAATGGTGGAAAAGCCCAATTAAAATTAAAATAAAAAATCTAGAGCCATAGTGAGAAATGCGGAGGTGCAGAAGAAGCTTTCATTGTGTTTCCCCATCACGTCCACACCGCCACATGAATTCATCAACCTTTGACAAATTTGGTAAATCACAATTTTGTTGAATAAGGAACTTTGCATTTGGCACCCTTACGATGCTCTCTCATTGAAATATTAAAGGAAAAAGTATTGTGATATTCTTCCTACTTATTGTTTGAATTCAATAAGCCATCTCAAATATGCATGGAAATATATTGTCGTTCATGATGGGGATTAGACCCCATTTCTCGTGTGGAGTTGCAGAGGTGCTTCTCTGCACTTCTTCTCACTTGCCGTCACTATAACTTAAACTGTATGAAAATGTTTATCACTTCACACGATGATGTTTAAACGAGAGGGAATATCAGACATGTTGACTTGGATTAGATGTTTATATAATTTTTTTTTAAATTGTGCTAAAAGATCTAATGAGTTATGATGCAAGCATGATAGGTGTGAATGAGCTTTGAGGACCATTTTTCTTTACTTTTGCACACCACACTTGACGACTTTGTTGGGGAGAAAGATAAAATAATATATTCTTATTTTTGGTCTTTATTGTTGGGTCTCTCAGTTATGCTCTTAAATTATACAAATAAGACCAAAATAACTTTTATCGGGGTGGGGTTTAGAATGGTTGCATCCACAAGCATATTAGTGATGAACTCACTGACAATAAGATGATGTAGGCAACTTTTACGATGCACTATGGCTGAACAATTTGGCCCATCCATGTTAGTTTGTTCATAATGTATTTTGAGAGCATGAAATGAGATTGGACTATGGCTCCAATGTTCGATTTCGATAGACAACTTTTTTGGTTACAACTTCACATAATAAACAAATAATTTATATGATTTTTCAATGTTGTAATTGAGATACATTGATTGTACATGCTTTATGTTGGTACCACTAGTTCAATTAATTTGCATTACCATTATTACAACTTCGGCTCATGTTTGTGCTTCTTTAAACTAAGGGTTGATGTCATGGTTTACTTGTTCAGAATATATATAGTTATTCAAGGTTAATGACATCATAAACTTTAATAATTAGACTTGCTACGAGAATCCATGAGATACAAAAACTTAGCTAAATGAGCAAAGGAGCACATTTCACATTTTCTGGAAAATCACAAATTAGAATAATCTAAGATGTATTAGGAAAACATGTTATTGATTCCAAGAGGACTATAATGAGGATTCTAAAGGAGTAGATCTCATATTTTATAGAAAAACACAAATTAGAATAATACTAGATGTATTCCAACAAAATGCTATTGATTCCAAGAGGAATATAATGAGGAGGGTGATAGACCAATAGGCAAGTTAATTGTGAAGACAAGGGCCATATAAAGTGAATAATGACTACATTGTGTGGAGTGCAGAGGAAGCTTCCTCCACAAAATGAAAGCACCATTCTCCACGCCTTCGCATAAATATGGCTAAAATACCATTGTCAGTGGTACACTTATGTACAAAGTGGATCAAATTTATACAAGTTGACATCCAAAGTGGTATTGATTCATATTTTCTTACCTTAAAATCACAATGGATCCGCAAGGCATCAAGGAACTATAGAGTGTAGAGGAATTTTTCATTATGCATCCTCCACACTCCCCCTCTGTGCATGATGCTACGATGGTAGGAAAGGGTTTCAAATGTTGGTAGGTTTACTGATGTCTCAAGAAAAAATAATTTAAAAAACCATTTCTACAATCCAATTGCAATATGATGCCTAATTCTCACTCAAGGTGCATGCATTGAAACTGCAAGTGGTTACTGTTCTAATCTATCAACACAATACTTCATCACCGTCTATCTATAAAACAAATACAATTATCTAGAGAAAAAGAAACATAGATGCACCAAGATATTATGCTAATCTCCAACTGGTGAAGAGTCATAGGAAGTACAATAGATCAAACAAGGATGCCAAAGAAGCCACCTGATTAGTCCCATGACCTTCTATAGCCTAAGAAAATCACAATAAGTTGTTCTTTTTCATATACTATATTTGACTTAGAAATACACTTCAGTTATCAGCTAGGAGCTAACATGTTTTCCATTGTATATGTTGTCGCACCTTTATATAAGTTAGGCATAAATTGATACATTCAAATCACAGTTTGTGCAATAACCCACCTCGAATTGTGGGAGGAATATGATTATTAGCATGCATATAATAGCTACATATGCATATATCACATGCATTGCACTAATATATATACTAATTGGCTATAACAAATGTTTAAGTATAGGATAAATTAATTAATTATTAAAAGTACTAATTAAACACCTAACTATGAAGAAGGCAACAAATATATTAAGTATAAAATTCAATAATAAAATTTAAGGGATATACTAAAGCTAAAATTACAATTAATAAACTCGTCAATTAGTAAACCTGTTTAATAATCCATTGATTAATAAACCTAAGTAATAAAATCATTTCAATCAAAATTTTGTTTAATTAAACCCATTTAAAAGCATTAACTAATAAAATAATTTCAAAATGAAATTGGGGGATCAAATAAAATCAATCATATATATTTAATGGTTATAAATAAATTAAACATCCCAAAGGGCGATCATTTAATGGTTATATATAATTTAAAAACACCAAAGGGTGATCAATTAATGCTTATAAGTATATTAAAATCGAAGGGTGGACGAATTCTAGACTCATAAAGACCGTACATCATGATGTCAAGTGACCAACTGAATGAATGGATTTGATGAGGCAATGAGGAGATTGGTTGCAAAGGAGATAACCTCTCTTATAAAAGGGAGGTAACAGGGTGAAGAAGGGGGGGATTTTCATTATTATTTTTCTATTGGATGAAAGAAGACAAAAGGAAATACACGTCATGAAGAAGGAGGAATGGTACAAATTGAGGGATGAGCCTTGGGCTCAATTTTCAACTTAAAATTTGGAAACTTGAGCACTATTATTGGAGTTTTGGGCATGGGGGCAAGAAGGTCTCGATCTCAAATTCCTCTAGGCCTGGGAACAAGAGAGGTTTATCCAAAATAGGTAGGGAGGAATCAGTCACTTTGGTAATGAAAGAAAAGGATTGGGAGCAACATCAGCCATGGATTATGCACTTGTGTTTAATTTTCAATTCACTATGAGTTTGATCACAAATAAGCAAAAAATTAAGGTCAATTGTTGTATTTGATAGAACAAAATAAGAATATCACAAGTAGAAGGACAACCTATATTGTTTTGATCAATCGACAAACCAAGTAGGCAAAACCCTAATTAGTTTCTTCAAATAGACCTAATTCTCAAAAAATATTAACAAAGCACCCAAGAAATTTTAGAAGAGACATAAGACAGTTCAAACAAAGATAATACACTTCCATAAAATCAAACTCAAGTCTGGGTTGAAGCAAAAGCCAAATTTTCAAAATGTTCTAAGGCATGCGCTGGTTAGCAATACAAATCAAAGCCCATGCACCCAGTTTATAAGGAAAAACAGATGCAAAATTTTGCTCTGTTGGCGCACGAAAACAACGCAAATATCACAAGCCCAAGAAAAAATAAAAATTCAAGAAATCAAACACACAGATCTAAAAGGTCATTAGTTCATAAAGACTCCGGTCAAGATAAATCATAAGGATCAGAGAGAAAAACTAAGGAAAAGGAAGAGAACAACGACATTCCCTAATATGGTTGCCAATTTCTTACACTAGACAAATCCCTCTTGCGGACAAGAGAGGTCTCCCTAGATCCTTGACGGAAACTAGAAACAAACAAGACAATTGAACTAACCCTTTCCCTAAGTTGGACTCGTTTGAATTATAAATATTAAAGCTAATGGATGAGCCTGTTACCTATTTCACGAAATGCTCTATGAAGATCCCTTGTTCTGACTTGATGCAACTCCTCAATTCTTGACAAGATCTACAACCATAAACCATAAAAGGATCAAAATAATATGTGATATAATAATCCAAACAAAACTTAACCTAATGATCGAGGAGATTAGGAATTGAATTTTCCTTAATCAACATTGTAAACAATTATAAACCATTCATCATTCTAATAAGACAAATCAATGGGAGAAAGTGTTCATTTATATTAATCAAAGATAAAGAGGAGCCTTACAACCTTTTCCGTGATGTCATGAGGCTCCTCCGAAATGCATTCAATCTCCTCCTTATATGACAAGCTTTCCAATCTAAAACTAATAGCATAAGTTTATATTCTATGATTTCTGACCTCCTCTAACCCTCTACCCTCTAGTAATTTTATAAGCCAAAAGGAAGAAGTTTCAGAGCCAAAAGAGGAGGGTGAGATCCCCTAATTTAGGGATTAGTTTTCCATGAGGAAAGGGATAAAGATGCATCATCTGAGGGTTATAGTTCGAATAGTCATCACGTAGAAGCCTTCAGTTGGGAAATATTCGACCAACTACGTTTCTAGAATGTACTTTTTATGTTACTTTCTTGAATTCACCTGCACGGTTTATAGTGGTAGAAAGAGTGTATCTCTATGTTATTCTCACAGTTAATTCCAGCGAATGCATGGGAAAAGCTAGGAAAATCAGCATAGGCAAAACTTGACAAGGTGTGACAACTATTATTCCCAAATTTATCATCTTCTTCAAGGTATTTTTAGTTGTTTGACTTCTAAGCGAGTTCAATCAAACAGGTTCCTGATGGTAAAAGACCCATAAATTGATCAAGTGTCATGGAGGCAAATTGACATGTAACAGATACCCAAGCCACTTTGATGAGATGAAACTTTTTTTGGCTCTACTTACCACCCTCCCATAAAAATTTCCTCATAATTTTAACTAGTTCAAAAATAAATCTAGTTGGTAGTAGTAGAACTATGAACTGGTAAAAAGGAAATATTGATAATACCACTTTAATAAGAATTTGATTCACAACTAAGTTCAACCAAATCAGTGCCCACTATTGTAGCTTGGACTTGAATTTCACAACAATTCCTAACCATGATTGTGAAGAGTGGGATTTTCAATGGATCATAAACCCTAAGCATATAAAATATTTCTAAGAGGTTGTAGGATGGAGCCTGTTAGCACCTAAATCTACCTCAGGCTGAGAGAAGGCAAAAATTAGGGTAACCACAAACCACACTCAGTCTTGTAGCTAGCACTACGAGAGCAGGAGAGGGCTCTCTCCGAGTCACACTCAGCGAATGGATAAACAAAAAGGTCTGAGATGACTTACAATGCGATGTTTACCTTAGGCTAGTAAGTGAAAAAGGACTTTGGAAAAGATTTTTGAAAGTGACTGTGTTTCTGAGATGTTATGGGACTACTGGACCTCAATGAACAGAGAACTTAACATAAAGGCGCAGATTATTTCGTGAGGCAAGGTAGGCGGAAAGTATAGCAATTTTAGTTTTAATATATGGCGGAATGTGGAGATTGATTAAGAAGGTGAAAATGGCATGGACAACATGAATCCTTTTCAACAGAAGAATGAACACTAACATGAAATTTTCCCATAGGTAGAGAAATAAAATTGAATTCTACCTAATCTCATTCGAAAAATTTCACCAGAAATGAATATGAAATGAAATATGGAACATAACAAGATACATATGAAACATAAGAGACAAACTTGCTACACTCACAACCACGGGAATCTCATGAAACAGAGCCGCTGCCTTTCATTAATTCTCTGTAAAAATATACAGTGCAGAAACAAAGTTTCTTTCCCACAGTCTCCCAGAAGTTACAAACCAGCCCACCTTTTGCAAATGAAATACATACAATATATAGAAAGTGTAGAGAAGAGATGGAATGCCCAGCGGTTGGGCACTTACTCAAATCATCTCGAAATGGAGATGGAGAGCCAACCATCAGCTACAGGTGCAGCGCTCTCAAGCATGACATTTGGCGTGTGGTGACCCTTTGCATTCTTTGCCACTTGGATAGATGCCCACCTGGAGAGGAAACTCTTCAAAAGCCACCTTTGGTGCCAAAAAACCGAAGAGTGGATGACCGGGCCCACTTGGAGAAGTCGTGACCCGAAATCTCACGAAACGGGAGCAAACTAGGCAAAATTTCCTCTGTGTGTCGCGCGCTTTTCTCTGTGCATCGTGCTACTTTGGGGACTGTTTTGGGGCACTTGCAGGTGTCCAAAATGTGCCCAAGTGAGCTTGTTCGAAATCTTGGCATGTCTACTTTCTAACCCCACTAGCATTTTTGAATTTGAAGCTCATTTGCCCCTCCAAAACTTCATTCTCCCAAGACTGCTTTCTTTGTGTCCAAAAAGTGGCAGAGAGGCCATTTTTGGCTGTTTTCTGACCTTTAGGAGACCCAAAAATTTTCAAAATTTCTTGCCCGGACACCAGTAGGCGTATTTTTCAATGTTGAATCCAAAAATGCAATCCATTCCTCGATCTGAGGTCTAGAAATTTAGCGCCGCGCCCCCAGGGAGAAAATCCCTGTTTTTCGCCCAAAAAAGTTCCCTGTGACCAAAATTTGCCCAAATGTTTTGAGATTTGGGCTAGAAGTCCTCTATCGGGTGCCTTACTAAGCGAAGGAAGCCTCAACCAAGATTCTGAGCCTATCTTTCTCTTTTTCCCTTTTTGCCCTTTTTGTGGCTTTCCTCAGTTTTGCTTGCAAACTCCTTATTCAGGCTCTCAAACTCAAGTTCTGTGCCTTGTAATGACGAGCCATGTGTCTAAGCAGTGTGTTGTCGTCATTGGCCTTGTTCAGCATGATGTCCAGGCACATGTTAACTCTCTCAAGAACAGACTCACGATCATCCCTAACCTGTTGCTCCAATGAAGTGAATTCAATCCTCCTCTGCTGGGCAGTGAGGCAATCCTCACGGATGTTCTGCAGCTCCATGATCACATGCTGGTCTTCCAGCTATTTGTTCCTCTACTCCAAATACATGATGTTCCATTTGGCCATCTCCACCTTGAGTGTCAAGGATTGAATCTCTGCCTCTTTCTCCTTGATGGTCTCTTTCAGATGTGCATTTTGTGGACGTGTATCTGTATCATCATCATCATGAAGGAGAACGAATTCAGTCTCTCGTTCACCTAGTAGCACACTTGAAGGTCCCTCCTCATGCTTGGGCTTCTTTCCCTTGTCCCATACCTATATTGCCGATGTAGGAAGCGAGGCCCCTTCCACCCCGGGTGGAGATAACACTCGCTTTGCTGCTGGAAACAAAGGCCTGGTGCCTTTCGGATAGCCTCTCTGATATGTGACGGAAAATGGCACCACCGTGGTCTCATGGTTCTCATGCTGATGAGAAGGACCACCTATCTCATGTTTTGCCCCTGATACTACCTGTGGGGCGCTGAAGAAGTTACGGGAGATGAAGTCCTCCCAAGCAACGCCCTGCAATCCCAACTGATGGTCCACCAAAATCTGGATAAGAGCAAAGTGATATACGTTGTTGAGCTGCTGCTGAGGGGTCTTGTGCTACATGAATTTTCTCATCATCTCTATGTTCCTGCAAATGAAAAATGGGAGGTTCATCATATGCACCCTGGTAAAGTGCATGAGCAACCTGATGTGATATGCATAAAGGCGAGAAAACCTCCCCTCACAACTGAAGTATTTCATGATCAATCTCATGAGCAGAGAATAATCATCTCTCAGAAATCTGAATGGTAAAACTCTAGTGAGCTGACTCAAACAACTGGCCTTAATGTAAGGCTCATAAAGTTCCCTCTCCACCTTCATTTTCTTGTGCCACTGTTCTCCAACATTCGGTATGCCTGTTGCCACTTATATGGTTTCGGGTGTCAATGTGAAAGTGACCCCTGTCAAGATAGACTGTCCTCCATGTAGGTGAAGTGCAAAAAGATGAGCCAACTCATGATGAATTCTAACATTTGTCACCCTGTGACAAAATTTGAAACATGCTAAGTGCTGGAAACAAGACATAGCGAGAGGGCATGCCTGCAACTCAGTGAGGGTGTTTGGTTCATCCCTGACATGTCTGCCACTCCTAGGTCTCCAGGGAGCCTGTTCTCCTGAGGCTGTATCACTGTGGGTTTCCCCCTCATAATCTGATGAAGTTTCTGATGCCATTGCTGCTGTTTGTACCCTGAATTTCTTCGTTGCCCTCTGAACCCACTGAACTGATAGATGCCCTGCAAATCTGTCACCAAGGGGACAATAAAATAGGGAGTATCAGGAGGGGAATGATGAAATAGGGATAGGGATTAAGAGGAGAAAGTTATCAGGGATTTAGGAGTATTTTGGGTATAGGGTTGATGGGGTAGGGTTTGAATTCTGAGCCATAGGAATGCAGGGGGAAAAAAGGAATATGATTATAGTGATGTTAGGGTGATGATTAGGGGAAAATGCTACAGGGGAATTAGATGATAGGGGTGTGGTAGAAAGATACTTTGGCAACACTGGTCACTGTAGCAAAACCCTATTTTCTTGATTTTCTTTGTGTCTCCCTTTGTTTATTTTCAAAAAAAAATTGCATTCGGTTCACAGCCTCCAAATCATGGTATTCTTCTCAAGATTTATGCCAAGAGTGAAGGTAGTTTGGTCTACCTCTTAAGTTTGATAGGCATTCATACAATTTTAGGAAAATTGGTACATTTTCAGGCTTGCAAGTCTATGCGCCGCGCGCACTGCCCAATGCGCCGCGCGCTTTGAGTGCGCCACGCCAGTGGCAAATTTAAACTGTGAAACGGCTCCCAGTGCGCCGCGCACAATGAGTGCGCCATGCCACCATGTGTGTGCGCCGCGCACTGTCAAAGTCACCCAAATTTGCTTAAAAAGCAGGGAAGAGGGTTTAGGGTAGTTTTAGGGTGGTTCTCTTTGGGAGACAAGGTGGAGTAGAGGTGACTATGACGAGGAGTGAGGGGACAACGGGGAGGGGAAACAAAACCTTGGTGGCATCATTGCAAACTTGCAACCGCATTCATTATTTTTCTTGGTGATTGTTTTCATGGATGGCCAATGCGCCTTGGATATCATTCAACCTCTTCACAAATAGCTAAACATAGACCAAATTGATGGAGAAGAGGTGTCATAAAGCCTACCTCTTGTTCTGCTAGCCTTCCCCAAGATTTGAAGCGGTTTGCAATGTTTTTTATGCTTTTGGACTGTGTGCGCTGCGCGCTTATCCCAGTGCGCCGCACGCCTTGTATGCGCCACGCCTGTGGTGATTTTACATTGCGGGTTGGCTGCTAGTTTGCAGCGTGCTGTGTGTGCGCCGCGCGACTTGGGGTATGCGCCCCGCTTACCAAATCGCCTCCCAACTCACTCAAACACTCACCAATCTCACTCTCCCACCTTCTGCAATGTATTTCCAAGTCTTTTATGGCAAAATGGCTTTGCTTTGGGCCACAATATGTATTTATAGGCTTGAGAGAAACTGGTTTGATTTTTCCTTCTATGAAAACCCACTTTATAATGTTTTTGTTTTGCACTTTTCTTTTTTTTCAATGACTTTAAAAACTCTGCTTTTCATTTTTCTTCAAAATTTGACTCTCTTGATGAAATTTTCGGCATTTCTTTGCGGTGACTGTGTGACTGAGCACCTGGCTTTGAAATCCATGACTGCATCTGAAAAATCAATTGGTGACTTTTTTGGAAAATTTTGTTATAAATGGCACTGTTTGACTTTTCTTCAAAACAGTGTTTTGAAGAAGAGTCGATGTCTCTTGCGGTGATGATGAAGCTTTCTACACTGTAGGTGTATAAGGTCTCCCTCTGGCATACATGGCTTGTTTCTGGACATGTTTTTCAAAGACCAAACTGATGAATTTTTAGACTCAAACCATAAGAAATCACTCAGTCCTATAACAGGACCAGACCTTGACTATCATGACTTTGATTGATTTTGGACCAAGACCTGAACCAGCAGAGGCTAGGTATGAGGGAAATTGAGCAGCATGACTTTCTCCATCATATCATGACATGTCCCTAGCGAAATGCAACTGAGTGAATGAAGCGGGACACCTAAAATTGAAATGCACAAAGAGCTTTGATCTCTGACGGAGGGTTGACCAGACCGACTCTAACATTCGCTCCAATGGGGGATGGTAGCTCCTTGGAGGTGCCAAGAACAACAGGTCTCTGGAGGAGCTAGACAGTGCATCTTGGTCCATTGGGCTATGGAGCCATCATTTGATAAACAGCACAAGACTCTGACTTATTTACAAATCTGAAGTAACCAAGAAATTGACTCAAACTTGACAATTGGAATAACTCAAAAACTGACTGTACATAATGAAACCAAATTGAAATAAAAATGGTATTTACAATGACAGTGGAAGCAGTGTTGATAGATCAACAATGATACCGCTTGAGCAGTCGACCATTGATCGACCCTCCAGGACAGTCTTCCCCGTTCATTTCCTTAAGAAGAAAGGCATTTTGACCTATATATGTTGCGATTTTGAAAGGACCTTTCCACAGGTTTTCGAACTTCCCGTGCTTTCCTTTCTCTTCATTCTTTGCGTCCCACTTTAGCACCACATCATCCAACTGAATTTTGTCTGCTTTAGCTTTTCTGTCAAAGATTTTCTTTATCTTCTCCTGTAACTTAGATGTGTTTTGGAAAAATTCTTCTCTTGTTTGCTGCAAGTGGATCATTTGATTCAGCCTTCTCTCCACGGGATCTTCCTCACTGCCTACCTCCTAAAGAAGTCTGACCACCGGGGCAGCAAGGGTGGCTGGGAATACTGTGTCTACTCCATAAACAAGCTCAAACGGTGACATACCAATAGACTTTTTCTGACTGATTCGATCTGCCCAAAGTGCATGAACCAGCCTCTTGTTCCAGCTCTTCTTATTAATTTCCAGCAGTTTTTTGATGATTTTGACTAAAGATTTATTCGAAGATTCAGCCAATCCATTTCCTTGCGGATGATAGGCAGTTGAATGACCCAAAATTATATGATATCTATGACAAAATTCTACCATCCTTTTCGATTTGAAAGCTGCTGCATTATCAGTGATTATTTTGTTTGGACAACCAAAGCGAGACAAGATGTTATTTTTGAGAAATGAGATGATTACTATATCCATTGCTTGTCTGGTAGGTGCTGCCTCAATCCATTTAGTGAAGTAGTCTGTGGCTGTAAGGATCCATCTATGCTGTCCAGAAGATGCGGGATGAATTTCCCCAATGAAATCCAACCCCCACTGCTGAAAAGGAGCGCTCACTTCGATAGGCTTGAGTGGAAAAGGCTGTAATTTCTGTTTTCCTTCGAAAATTTGACACTTATGACAGCGCTTTACCATCTTATGCACATCAGCAAATAAAGTAGGCCAGTAGTACCCTGCTCTCAAAATTTTGTTAGCTGTTGATTTCCAAAAAAGATGACCACCACACTCTCCTCCGTGGAAATCTTCCATGGCTTTCTTTGCCTCCTCTTCCACCAGACAGTTTAACAAAATGCCACCGGGATCTTTCCAATACAATGCAGAATTCAACATACAAAGCTTGGCAGCTTTGAATTTAAGTGTTCTCACTTTGTTTCTAGTCATGCCCGGCGGTGGTGATAGATTTTGCAACACATATATTATATCAGAATACCATGGGGACAAAGCAAACATTTTGGATACCTGAACTGAAGTTCCTTCCTCATTCTCATCGGACATGGTAGCGATCAGATTTATGTCTAATGCATGCAAATTTGATTCAGCCATTAGTTTCGCCAACCCCTATCATTTGGCTAGATTTGTAGGCTTTATCTCCACGTCGTATTCTAGCAAGCCTGTGATCCATTTGCCTCTTCTCCCTTCCAGATCAGTCTGCACCAAAACATCTTTTACAGCAGCGTTAGGAACATAGGCTAGAATGTGAAAGTGTAGAATGTATACCCAAAAATCCTTCAGTGCCTTCACCAATGCTAGAGCTTGCTTCTCAATGATGTTGTACTTTAACGCTGCATCTCTTATAGCTCTGCTGAAGAATGCAATAGGTCTTCCATGACCATCCCTCTTCTACAATAGTACTACTGCCATAGTGTGCTCAGAAGCAAATGAAAACAAGATGAAATCTTGAGAGTAATCCGGGCTGACTAGAACTGGAGCTGAAGAAAGGGCCAATTTGACCATGTTGAAAGATTTTACAGCCTCATCCATCCATTTCACCTAGCTATCCTTCTTAAGCATGTTGGTCATTTCTTTCAAATGTTCCGCGAGATTAGGTACAAAGCGATGCAGAAAATCCATCTTACCGTTGAATGATTGTATCTCCTTTTTGTTCCTAGGTAGATCGATTTGCTGAATTGCTTGGACACGTGCTGGGTCTATGCGGATGCCATCTTTTGAAATGATATGCCCAAGTAATTTGCCTTCCTCCATGGCAAACAAGCTCTTCTTTGGATTCAGCGATAAACCATATTTCCTGCATTTTTGAAAGACAATTTTTAGATGATGCATGTGCTCTTCATCTGATTTTGAAAACACCGTCAAGTCATCCAAGTACACCACCAAAAACACATCTTTCTCATTTGCAAACGCCAAGTCCATTGCACGCTGAAATGTGGCACCTGCATTCTTCAAACCGAATGGCATTTTGGCATAGTGAAATGTTCCCCATGGAGTGGTGAACGTTGTTTTGTCTCTGTCATCTTCATGGACAGCAACTTGATTGTATCCGGAATAACCATCCAGCAGTGACATACGAGATGCCCCCACTACTCGCTGAAGTACATGGTCCATCTTGGGCAGCGGATAGTTGTCCTTCAATGAGACCTTGTTTAGATTTCTGAAATCGATGCATAGGTGGATCTCACTGGTCTTCTTTCTTACGGGTACCAAATTAGAAATCCAATCTCAAAATATGATGGGCACAATGATACCTAATTTGTACAACCTATTTACCTCTTTTTCAATGGATGGCAGCAACTTTGGATAGATCCTTCTCAGCTTTTGTCTGAATGGCTTTTGATTGGGCTTGATAGGTATGGTGTGTTGAATGATATTTGTATCATAGGTCTTCAAATCTAAATTATCCCAAGCAAATACATCTGCAAATGAAGCCATCAAATTGATATATTTGTCCTTGATTTTTGGCGGTAGTGTCTTGGACAATTTTACCAATTTTTGATTTGCTGTTGTATCGATGCTGACTTCTTCTACACCTTTCTCCGTGGGCTGCAAAGTTGGCTTGCGGGAAACATCATCCTGATCGAAAAGTTCTTCAAGGGGTATCAAGCCTTTAGGAATGATGTTGTTCTTTAGCTGCAATACGTCCATTTGATTGATCTACTCTCCTTCTGTACCATTCCCTTTGTTCTCATCGTTTTCCACATCGATTAAGGTTTCTTTGAACTTGCCTTTGTTGAGCAGAAAATCCTTAATCTCTTCATCATCTTGGAACACTTGCCAATGTCGCTGATTGTCAAGAATAGTTGGACGGTGCTTGACATGGATTTCAAATTTGTTGCTGGAGTTCATGGGGATATTTAAGCTACTCGCTGCCTTGGCAAGAGCATCAGCAATACTATTTTGGATTCTTGGCACACATGTCAAGGTGTATTCGGAAAATAGTTTCAATATGTCCAAAACTGCATTTCGATAGGCCCGCATCCTAGGATGTTTTGCTTGATATTCACCTCTGACCTGTTTTATTACTAACTCGGAGTCGCCATATATTGAAATCCTCTTTGCATTCAGCTTTCTAAGAATTTTCAGGCCAGCAATCAGAGCTTCATATTCAGCCTCATTATTGGAACATTCGAAGGCTAGCTTGTAGGAGCAAACTCTCACGCTGCTAGGTACTTTGTTTGGGGCGGAAAAGGGACTGTGTACCCAAATACCAATACCAGCTCCATCATTCCCTACTGCTCCATCAAAATCCATGGTCCATAAGCCTTCTTCTTCTTCTTGCAAGTGCTGAAAATCCTTTTGTTGTCCATTGTGTGTTTGTTGTCCATTGTTTTCAACTGATTGCCCAATATTTTGTTGCTTTTCTTGTCTTTCTCTTTTCAAAATATCTCTAAAATTTTTTGTTATCTCTGGAATGTCATCTGCTTCTACTATCTAACTATCTATTTCATTTAAACTATCTGAAAACAAAACAAAAGACTCTAAATCTATATGTACATAGTTTACAGGATGATTGATCGGTTTCTCCTTGCATGTGATCATATACTTCATCTTTTGTTCCCGATATAGTTTCCTCATCTGTCCAAACACCGGGATTGTCGCATAGGAGAAATCCAGTTGTAGTGTCCCCTTCAATTTCGCCACCCAAGACCTGGAAAGAAGCATGCCAAACCTTAGAGGAATGTCTGCTACCACTACGTCCATCAGCACATTTTTCATAGGAAGCTGATCCAAACTCACAACTAAGTCTTTGATGAGCCCTATACACCTTACTCTACTAGAATCGAATGAATAGAGATCATGATATTGCCGGGTGATGTCTAGACCAAGCTTATCCATGATAGACTTGGGCATGAGATTGTGAGAGGCTCTGGAATCAAACATGGCAATGTGTAGCACAAAATCATGCAATCGTAAATTGATATAGAAGGGTGGCACCTCGCTCTCGGGAGACTCACCATTCGTTGCTGGCCCAAAAATCATTTCAAGCTGATCATCTTCCACATTTACCATGTCGGACGTTGGGTCCAAGTTCAACATTTTGGAAATCTGTCCTCTATAGCTGCTGTTTTTCATGATTTCAGTCAAAGGGATGGATATTTTTAACTTAGAAATCTCATTCTATAAGCTAAAAGTGGGAGTCTTTTCTACTTCTTTGACTGGAACCTCTTTCTTTTCCTTTTCCTTTGATGTAGCTTGCTACTGTGATTGTTCTGCTCACTTTGATTTGCTGCTCTTCGGATCAACCGTCTCCTTCCCTTTCCTTTGTGCAACTGCTGAATCATTCTTTGATGTCTCACCATCCTTCTTTTTCTAAATTGTTTTGACCGGTACATCTCTATTCCTCAGTGAATATCGCTGTTGTTGGGCAGATAGAGCATTCATATAGCCTCTTTGGTATTCTTCTGACTCTTCTTCCAACACGGTTTCATTAGCTAGAATAAAATCAGTGTCTCGGTGTGTAGCTGAATTTACTGCACATTCTTCTTCTTCGGTGATGTAAGTAGGCAGCTCATCTGGAGTAAAAAGATGGTTCTCTTCACCTATTATGTTCCCTTCCTCATCTGATTCCGGTCCATGCACAAAATTCTGCTGCAAGGGTATCTGTATGGGCTGTTGCGCTGCCTGCTCTTGGTTTCGCTGATCTCTTTGTCTTATCCTATATTGTGGCTACTGCTGCTGGCCACGAAAGTTAGGATTCCTAACTTGTGGCTCAGGCTTGTCAATTTTCACTCTTTCAAGCATCTGCTCCACCTTTCTGAGTAGCTGATCCATTGAAGAAGATTCTTCTTTCACCGTGGTTTTCTTCTCTGCTTTTGCTCTTTCTCTTTTGGACAGTAGTTTAGCCTCAATGCTGACTGCGATTTTCTGCATATCTTCCATTATAGTCGGTTCTCTCTCCCTCAATTGGTATGCCATGTCAACATCAAAACCATCCGAAAACTTCATCATTGCTAGTCCCACATGTGGCTTTAGATGGTCTGGGATGTCGTTGTAGACTGCATTAAATCTAACACAATAATCTTGTACCGACTCACCTGCATTCCTTTTGATTTGCTCATACTCGGCCAGAATTTGAAGGGGATTCTTTTTCACTTCCCACCTGTTCAAAAATTGCCTTTGTAGTTCAGCCATGGTAGGGATACTTCCAACCGTCAAACCTCTGAACCATTTCCTCACGTCACCTGAAAAAGTTTGTACAAAGAGCCTCATCGCCACATTTTCCTTGTCGATCTCATTGAGTTCATAGAAGTCTGCCATTTTGTCTACATGCTACTGAGTTGTAATACTGTTAGGAGTACCATCGAAAAAGGGGATTTTACTTTGGTAATCCGCTGGCATATCATCAAGGACTTGGGGCAGAACAAGAGGAGCAAAACGGGCAGCCATCATTCTAGGTGGATTTGGCCTTGAAGGTGTTGGAGGAGTACGCACAGTTTGCAAGGGGCGTGCAATAGAAGTTTGGGGCTGTGTGGCAATGTAATTATCAATTAACTTATTAGCTCTTTCTGTCTCAAGGTCTACAAGAAATTTCGGATCGGGGATGGTGTAATCAACAGCCCTTTCAGATTTAGATTCAAACAAAGATATCTCAAATCTTTCGTCAAACTCAATCTCTTCAAGGTATTCAAAAATATCAGGACATGAAGGGGATTGAATAGGGGAGTGAAGGTTCTTTCTTGATGAAGGCGTTTTGGGATCAAATTGGGATTTTCGTAAATGTGAGGAGGATCCAGATCTGGATTCGCTCCGGTATATTGTCTTGAAGCCAGCGTGCTATTGAGAGGAATTACGGGACACAACAAACGTACTCAACCTTTCCAATCCTAAGCCCATTATCTGGGAGCCTAGAATTCTTATGAAACAAGGGAATTTGATTTTCAACTAGTCCCCAGTGGAGTTGCCACTATGTTAGCACCTAAATCTACCTCAGGCTGAGAGAAGGCAAAAATTAGGGTAACCACAAACCACGCTCAGTCTCGTTGCTAGCCGTACGAGAGCAGGAGAGGGCTCTCTCCGAGTCACACTCAGCGAATGGATAAACAAAAAGGTATGAGATGACTTACAATGCGATGTTTACCTTAGGCTAGTAAGTGAAAAAGGACTTTGGAAAATATTTTTGAAAGTGACTGTGTTTCTGGGATGTTATGGGACTACTGGACCTCAATGAACAGAGAACTTAACATAAAGGCGCAGATTATTTCGTGAGGAAAGGTAGGCGGAAAGTATAACAATTTTAGTTTTAAGATATGGCAGAATGTGGAGATTGATTAATAAGGTGAGAAGGGCATGGACAACATGAATCCTTTTCAACAGAAGAATGAACACTAACATGAAATTTTCCCACAGGTTGAGCAATAAAATTGAATTCTACCTAATCTCATTCGAAAAATTTCACCAGAAATGAATATGAAATGAAATATGGAACATAACAAGATACATATGAAACATAAGAGACACACTTGCTACACTCACAACCACAGGAATCTCATGAAACAGAGTCGTTGCCTTTCATTAATTCTCTGTAAAAATATACAATGCAGAAACAGAGTTTCTTTCCCACAGTGTCCCAGAAGTTACAAACCAGCCCACCTTTTGCAAATGAAATACATACAATATATAGAAAGTGTAGAGAGGAGATGGAACACCCAGGGGTTGGGCAGTTACTTAAATCATCTCGAAATGGAGATGGAGAGCCAACCATCAGCTACAGGTGCAGCGCTCTCAAGCATGACATTTGGTGTGTGGTGACCGTTTGCATTCTTTTCCACTTGGATAGATGCCCACCTGGAGAGGAAACTCTTCAAAAGCCACATTTTGTGCAAAAAACCTAAAGAGTGGATGACCGGGCCCACTTGGAGAAGTCGCGACCCGAAATTTCGCGAAACGGGAGCAAACTGGGCAAAATTTCCTCTGTGCGCCGCGCGCTTTTCTCTGTGCGTTGCCCTACTTTGGGGCCTATTTTGGGGCACTTGCAGGTGTCCAAAATGTGCCCAAGTGAGCTTGTTGGAAAGATTGGCCTGTCTACTTTCTAACCCCACTGGAATTTCTAAATTGGAAGCTCATTTTCCCCTCCAAAACTTCATTCTCCCAAGACTGCTTTCTATGTGTCCAAAAAGTGTGAGAGAGACCATTTTTGGGTGTTTTTTGACCTTTAGGAGACCCAAAACTTATCAAAATTTCTTGCCTGGACACCAGTAGGCATAGTTTTCGATGCTGAATCCAAAAATGAAAGCCGTTCCTCGATCTGGGGTACAGAAGTTTAGCGCTACGCAGGGTGCGCGACGCAAAGGGAGAAAATCCCTGTTTTTCATCCAAAAAATTTCCCTGTGACCAAAATTTGCCCAAATCTTTTGAGATTTGGGTTGGAAGTCCTCTATGGGGTGCCTTGCTGAGCCAAGGAATCCTTAGCCAAGATTCTGAGCCTATCTTGCTCTTTTGACCTTTTTGCCCTTTTGTGGCTTTCCTCAATTTTGCTTTCAAACTCCTTATTCGGGCTCTCAAACTCAAGTTTCGTGCCCTGTAATGATGAGCCATGTGTCTCAGCAGTCTGTTGTCATCATCGGCCTTGTTCAGCATGTTTTCCAGGTGCATGTTAACTCTCTCAAGAACAGACTCACGATCATCCCTAACCTATTGTTCTAATGAAGTGAATTCAATCCTCCTCTGCTAGGCAGTCAGGTGATCCTCACAGATGTTCTGCAGCTCCATGATCACATGCTGATCTTCTAGCTGTTTGTTCCTCTACTCCAAATACCTGATGTTCCATTTGGCCATCTCCACCTTGAGTGTCAAGGATTGAATCTCTGCCTCTTGCTCCTTGATGGTCTCTTTCAGCTGTGCATTTTGTGGACGTGTATCTGTATCATCATCATCATGAAGGAGAACGAATTCAGTCTCTCGTTCACCTGGTGGCACACCTAAAGGCCCCTCCTCATGCTTGGGCTTCTTTCCCTTGTCCTGTACCTGTATTTCCGATGTAGGAAGCGAGGCCCCTTCCACCCCGGGTGGAGATAACACTCGCTTTGCTGCTGCAAAAAAAGGCCTGGTGCCTTTCGGATAGCCTCTCTGATATGTGATGTAAAATGGAACCACCGTGGTCTCATGGCGCTCATGTTGATGAGAAGGACCACCTATCTCATGTTTTGCCTCTGATACTACCTGTGGGGCACTGAAGAAGTCACGGGAGATGAAGTCCTCCCAAGCAATGCCCTGCAATCCCAACTGATGGTCCACCAAAATCTGGATAAGAGCAAAGTGATATACGTTGTTGAGCTGCTGCCGAGGGGTCTTGTGCTGCATGAATTTTCTCATCCTCTCTATGTTCCCGCAGATGAAAAATGGGAGGTTCATCATACGCACCCTGGTAAAGTGCATGAGCAACCTGATGTGATATGCATAAAGGCGAGAAAACCTCCCCTCACAACTGAAGTATTTCATGATCAATCTCATGAGCGGAGCATAATCATCTCTCAGAAATCTGAATGGGAAAACTCTAGTGAGCTGACTCAAACAACTGGCCTTAATGTAAGGCTCATAAAGTTCCCTCTCCACCTTCATTTTCTTGTGCCACTGTTCTCCAACATTAAGTATGCTTGTTTCCACTGATATGGTTTCGGGTGTCAATGTGAAAGTGACCCCTGCCAAGATAGACTGTCCTCCATGTAGGTGAAGTGCAAAAATACGGGCCAACTCATGATGAATTCTGACATTTGCCACCCTCTGACAAAATTTGAAACATGCTAAGCACTGGAAAGAAGACATAGCGAGAGGGCATGCCTAAAACTCAATGAGGGTGTTTGGTTCATCCCTGACATGTCTGCCACTCCTAGGTCTCCGGGGAGCCTGTTCTCCTAAGGCTGTATCACTGTGGGTTTCCCCCTCATAATCTGATGAAGTTTCTGATGCCACTACTTCCGTTTGTACCCTAAATTTCTTCGCTGCCCTCTGAACCCATTGAATTGATAGATGCCCTGCAAATCTATCACCAAAGGGACAATAAAATAGGGAGTATCATGAGGGGAATGATGAAATAGGGATAGGGATTAAGAGGAGAAAGTTATCAGGGATTTAGGAGTATTTTGGGTATAGGGTTGATGGGGTAGGGTTTGAATTCTGAGCCATAGGAATGCAGGGGGGAAAAAAGGAATATGATTATAGTGATGTTAGGGTGATGATTAGGGGAAAATGCTACAGAGGAATTAGATGATAGGGGTGTGAGAGAAAGATACTTTGGCAACACTGGTCACTGTAGCAAAACCCTATTTTATTGATTTTCTTTGTGTCTCCCTTTGTTTATTTTCAAAAAAAATTGCATTCGGTTCACAACCTCCAAATCATTGTATTCTTCCCAAGATTTATGCCAAGAGTGAAGGTAGTTTGGTCTACCTCTTAAGTTTGATGGGCATTCATACAATTTTAGGCAAATTGGTACATTTTCAGGCTTGCAAGTCTGTGCACCGCACGCACTGCCCAGTGCGCCGCGCCAGTGGCAAATTTAAACTGCGAAATGGCTCCCAGTGCGCCGCGCACAATGAGTGCGCCGCGCCACCATGTGTGTGCGCCGCGCACTGTCAAAGTCACCCAAATTTGCTTGAGAAACAGGGAAGAGGGTTTAGGGCGGTTTTAGGGTGGTTCTCTTTGGGAGACAAGGTGGAGTAGAGGTGACTATGACGAGGAGTGAGGGGACAAGGGGGAGGGGAAACAAAACCTTGGTGGCATCATTGCAAACTTGCAACCACATTCATTGTTTTTCTTGGTGATTGTTTTCATGGATGGCCAATGCGCCTTGGATATCATTCAACCTCTTCACAAATAGCTAAACATAGACCAAATTGATGGAGAAGAGGTGTCATAAAGCCTACCTCTTGTTCTGCTAGCCTTCCCCAAGATTTGAAGTGGTTTGCAATGTTTTTTATGCTTTTGGACTGTGTGCGTCGTGCGCTCATCCCAGTGCGCTGTGCGCCTTGTATGCGCCGCACCTGTGGTGATTTTACACTACGGTTTGGCTGCCAGTGTGCCGCGCGCTGTGTGTGCGCCACGCGACCTGGTGTATGCGCCGCGCTTACCAAATCGCCTCCCAACTCACTCAAACACTCACCAATCTCACTCTCCCACCTTCTGCAATGTCTTTCCAAGTCTTCGATGGCACAATGGCTTTTCTTTGGGCCATATTTATAGGCTTGAGAGAAACTGTTTTAATTTTTCCTTCTATGAAAACCCACTTTATAATGTTTTTATTTTCCACTTTTTCTTTTTTTCATTGACTTTAAAAACTCTGCTTTTCATTTTTCTTCAAAATTTTGGCTCTCTTGATGAAATTTTCGACATTTCTTTGCGGGGACTGTGTGACTGAGCACCTGGCTTTGAAATCCATGACTGCATCTGAAAAATCAACTGGTGACTTTTTTGGAAAATTTTGTTATAAATGGCACTGTTTGACTTTTCTTCAAAACAGAGTTTTGAAGAAGAGTCGATGTCTCTTGCGGTGATGATGAAGCTTTCTGCACTGTAGGTGTATAAGGTCTCCCTCTGGCCTGCATGGCTTGTTTCTGAACATGTTTTTCAAGGACAAAACTGATGAATTTTTAGACTCAAATCATAAGAAATGACTCAGTCCTGTAACAGGACCAGACCTTGACTATCATTACTTTGATTGATTTTGGACCAAGACCTGAACCAATAGAGGCTAGGCATGAGGGAAAATGAGCAGCATGACTTTCTCCGTCAGATCATGACATGTCCCTAGCGAAATGCAACTGAGTGAATGAAGCGGGACACCTAAAATTGAAATGCTCAAAGAGCTTTGATATCTGATGGAGGGCTGACCAGACCGACTCTAACAGAACCAATGAATAAGAACCAAATGTTTATGAAGAAGGGGGATAATATTCCAAGAAAAGATCTGTGACTTTCTATGATTAATAAGACCTCTAGAAGCGAATAGATATTGATTTGGAACTTGCTTGAAGCACTTTGTAATAATTAATTAGGCTCCTCCCAACAAGAAGGTATCATATGAAAATTCAGAGTGATTTATACTCTTAATTCCTGAGACATATCTTATACATGGAAGCTTGACATTCCTTTGTTCATATTCAAGACACCTTCTTAATGAATATGCCATCAAGATTAGAAGAAGGGTGACAAGGGGCACCCTCGATGGAGCCCTATGGAGGCTTTAAAAAAGCTTGAGAAGTGGCCATTCACCAAGGGGGAGATCAAAGGACAGGAGACACAAACCTACATCCATTTTATAAATTTCCCATTAAAGCCAAATTGAGATAGAAATTTTAATAAAAGGTCCCAAGTGACATGATCAAATGAATTTTCCATATCAAGTTTGATGAACATAATTTATCCTTCCTACACTGCTCAAATGTATTGCTTCTTGGACTAAGATGATATTATCTATTATGTGCCTTTGGCCCATGAATCCCCCCGAATTCTTAAAGATGATATTGGGAAGGAATGTTTTATGCACTATGATAAAATTTTAGAAATAATCTTATATGAAACATTGCATAAATAGATCAATCTATATCTTAGGAATGAGGCCATATTGACTTCTTTTGGAATGAAGACAATAAAGGACGAATTAATCCCTCCTCTCATACAATCATGCTTGAAGATGTAATCGACTAGAAAAATAACATCAAAATGAATGGCATCCCAATATGCCTAATAAAAATGGGATAAAAACCCAGATGGAACTACAGCTTTGTTCAGGATTTGAGAAAATGCCATTTTTCAGATTTCATCTGTTGTAATGCTTCACAACAGGTCTAAATTGTCATCTTCATGCACCAATTTCAGATTTTATCCAGCATGTACTAAACGATCTCTGAATTGGGTATAGGTCAAGAAAAGTATAGAAAATTGAAGTAATCCACAACCGCCCTTTGGATCGTCTTAAAGTCCTTGATCTACACTCCATCCATGCTAACAAATTTAATATTATTCCTCCAAACCAATTCCTTAGCTTGGTTATGGAAGAACTTAGTGTTGTGATCGCTAGTTAGCAGCCATAAGCTACAAGACTTAAGGCACCATTCTTCCTCTTCTAATCTTAGCACATGATGGAAGGCCTTGAAATTGACGTGCTTGTATTGCAGAAGCTCCTTTGTAATTGATCCTTTCTTTATTTTCCTTTTAGATTATGCCAGATTTGATTTATGCATGTTTATTTTGGCATCCTTTCTTCATTATTTTTTTTTATTGTGTGCTTATTGACTAACTTTAGATCTTTTTTTCCCCAAAAGGTAATTAGAGAACCAATTTCCCACCTACTCCATGTTTCCATTACCAAATCCGAGAAATATTCCCTTTAGATCCAAAGAGGAGAGAAGCGGAAGGGAAACAACCCATAGTTTATTGTTTGTAATACTTGAAGAGAAATTGGTCGATGATTTGAACTCACCCAAGGAAGAATATTAGAGGAGATCTGGAATTCTTGAGATAAAAAGGAACATGAAACTAAAAGTCTTCCTAGGTGGGCTACAATATTCCTTAGGCTAAGTCTACCATTATTCCATGTAAATTTGTTAACCTTGATAACTATTAGATCTATATAAGTAATGAGATCCTCTAAAATTTCTTGAAACTAATCTCGAACATGGGATCCTCCATATTTTTCCCCAAGGATGGTAGGTTTTATTAAAATCCCATGCCATAATACAATATTGATTTCAAGTGGAGCCTCTAAGGTCTAGGAGAGACACTCAATAATTGAACTTTTATGTCTATTGAATAGGCACATATACATTTTTATGTGTAAGGATCGACATTCGATTACTGATAAAAATAAGTAAAAACAATTCTACATGGTGTTAAGGGACGCCCTGCAGGGAAACCAACTCAAAATCACAATTTTAAAGTCTTGATATTACATATACTAAGTTTGACTAAAATTTTTGTCAACACCATAAGCAAGAGTGAAAATGATTTGCAGAATGATACATAGAAACTAGAACTTTGGCCTGGAGCCACAAAACTAGTAGTAAATGTGCTTAACATGAAACTATCATATGTAAATGAACTAGAAGCCACATAAGGGATGGCCAATTACTTGAATGAGCCTGGAAGACTTGAGACTATAAATGAGCTGCGGAGAGTCACTATCTATAAGTTATGAACCATGAGCTACAAGCCACAAGCCACAAACACGCATAACAAGGACCCCTCCTCGGCCCATTGAGCACACACAATGGGAGTTCCTTCATTGACATGCCTCAGCCTTAACTATGCACAATAAGTACTCCTTCTTTGTCCAATGATCACACACAACAAGAACTCCTTCCATAACACCCTAGAGCGTCGAGCCTCTCCACTGCTCTGAGTGTGACGGACGAGCTACCTTCTTACAAGCTGTATGACTGCCCAGAAGTTGTAACACAAATCTCATGCTCTTCACTAACATGACAAGACTAATAACTCGAAGAAATTGCTTCAAATTCCCTGCATGCCTCCCAATGTAATAACTCCACCGATTAGTCAATTTCCAATAGTCCAAAAGGAAAGCCTTAGTGATGAATTGAAGCCTATTTGCAACCAAATGAATTCTACAGGCCACGAATTGCCCCAAGACTAATGGACGTCCAACCCCAACATCCATGCATATGAAGAGAGAAAAATCCCAATTGTAGGCATCGATCCTAGCTGCCAGAGAATTGCAAGGAGGATCAACATTTAAATTATCCCACACCATGGCTCGAATGGAAACCTAAAGAATATTGTGATTCTCCATGAAACCTGATGAATGAATACTATCTTTGCATGGTGGAGCAAAAGGCCAAAAAAATTCACCCTGAGGTCGAATGGCCTTATAATCATCACACACGATCATAAACCAAACACTATGGTATTGGATTGCATTAACGGTAAAGGCTCTAGGTATGATTGAATTTCATGGAGCATACAACTAAGCTATGATTGATGCATGACCCCCCACGTGGAGAGCCAAGTCTCGAGAGCAGTCTTGTCAATTGGAACACTACATTGGCACCCACGGTGGGGGTGAATATGCACATATACATTAACAACAATAAATTCCTTATTTGATGGGAGATGAAGCAAGTGAACCATCAACAAATGAGGCACCAAATGTGAGTCGATCAACTTGAAAATAGAGGTAGACCAAATTTAGAGCCCCCTAGAAGCCCCATTTGATCTAATAACTCTAAGCTCAGAATTCTTCCAAAACTTTGAAAACTTTTGGAGGATCTCTTGTTCTCCCATATTTGTCTCATGGAGCAAGAGGATGGCCAACATTTCCTTTTTTATTATAGATTTAAATTTATACATCTATTTATCGGAGCCTAACCCCCTGCAATTCCAAAAGAGGAATTTCATTATTTATTGTGCCATTTGTTGCCTCTGGAATGGAGGCCATGGATGTTTTATTGATGTTTATACTCACCATTTTGGATGGATCGATTATTGTTTGGGTACCCATTTCCTTTGTTTTTCGTATAAAGTTTTTTCATTCCGTGTATATCGATTTGTCTTCCTCCCTAATTTTCTTCGCAAATGATTTATTTCCTTTTCCCTGTTCGCATCCAATTTTTCATTTACAAATCTTGTTGGTAACCCCAAAACCCGAGTTTCGAGGGCCTTAGGTGAGTGGAATTATTCTTCTTATGAGTCTATATCCTCCGCTTGAGTCCCCACAGAGGCTTTAAGGGAGCATCCCTTCTGGCACTACAAGTGAAGAGGGCTTCGGGTCTTCCCTATCATCATTTTAGTAGTTAGAATTTCCTATTCTTCTAGAAAAATTTTCAAGATACTGATGCTATTGTTTGGATCTAGGGATCTATTATTATTAATAGTAGAGGTTCCCTCTCTAGGCATTAACCCTTACTTTTTTGGAGACATGGGCCCTTTCCCTTTCTGCCTTGTAGTCGCTTGAGGAGGAGCTTGGTTGTTCATCCTTGCGAGGCCTCTTCTCCTATTCTATTGCCTCCATTATTATCCATCATTACTCTGCTTTAGCTTCTCTTTTACCTTATTATTACAATCATGTGTGAAATGGCTATATTCATGTAAAAACTTGCATTTAAATGGAATTTGATTGCAATCAACTTCTTATATATGAGATCAATTATCTAGGTTTATATTTATTACTATTGGTAAACACTTGTCTAGCTCCACCGCCACACTGATATTGGTGCAAGTTTACAACCCTTCTTGTGTCTTATCTCGGTCAATGTATTTGCTAAGAATATTTCCTATACTCCTAAAAGTTTCCTCATTCCAACAATGTAGTAGGAAGAAGAGAAGTTTAACCCATAGTGAGACTTCTGTTGGAACATCACATTTAGCATTAAAATCTGGACTCCAATGATCTAGATATAGCCCTTGGCCCCCCCATGAAGTAGGGGTTATTCCTAAAGATGAGATCCAAATTTGATTTTCCTTCAGACAGGAAGGTGTAAATTGATTGTCAACAAAATGACATTGAAACCTTATTTTTAATCTTGGGTATCCAGTTCTCATCGATCCATGCCCGCAGGGATCTCAAAGAGGGTCATAGGGCCATAAAATGACAAATAATCCTCCAATCTACAAGCTTAAGGGTCATTGATTTAGATTGAGGTGTGAACCTCCACCTTTGGAATGTTGTTGATCTAATTCACAAATTTTGAGGATTCAATCTGACCTCTGCCATCGCCCACTCCATGGTCTTCGCAGTAGTGTCACTTCCTGCCCTAAATATGTCCTACATGAAGCAATTGGCCATAAGAGAATTACTTTGGGAGTATGAATTCACTAGTAAACTCCGATATTTTAGAATAAGACACCATCTATCATTAAATACATCAATAGCCTTATTGTATGATACCAACAATGGAGAATGGAAATGATTACAGTTAAGTAGACTCTGATGTTGACGAGAGTAAAATCATCGCTTCTCATTTCCAGCAGAGCTTCCAACAGATCCTCAGGAGCATCACTCTTGTCTGTCATTTTGCCTTTTGTGGTGAGGCGGTTCTCTATGAATTTGTCAAGAATACCAAATTCCCATATATATATATATATATATATATATATATATAACCTAGTAAAATATATATGTTTATTTTGTTTTGTATTTTATAGTATATAGATAGTATACATTGAAATATTTAGGGATTCTTGTGATGACCCCGTAAATGTAATTATTGAAAAGTTTACTGTGGTAAAACTGGAATGACATTGAGAAACTTATTTTCTTTTAAAAGAGTAATGTGTTATTTTTAATATGCATTAAAGTAATGTGTTTAAAGAATTGCTCAGAGAAAACATTGGACTCCCAAAAAGGGAAAACAGTTAATAGAACTGAAAGTAACCACTTTCCTTAATGGAAGGAATTCCAGGAAAAAGGAAAAAGGTGGTGAATAGCTTTCTCGGGTGTGCTATGGGGACAGACAAAGGGAAAGAGGAAAAGAAGGTAATGAACCTTGTTTCTGGACTATGTCTGGTAATGACCAGATAGTCAAGCACTGAGGATTGTGCTATCTTACCGAGGATTGTGATCCGGTAAGGGTAAGCTCGGGGGGAGACTCAAGTCCTGAAGGACAAGTCTCACGGATGGGAGGATAACGAGCTGCATACAGGAATTTACAGAAGGATTTTGAAGGGATTTCACACCAGGAGCAACCAGGTAAGTATCTGAAACCCTGAAGTAGTTATAATCGTTATACAGTGCATGTAGAAGATTAAACTATAGCTGTTAGCGATAGAGTCTTTAAGTTACCATTAGAATGGCGTGGCTGTAGCTGTGTGTATACTAGTCGAAGGGCAAACTGATAAAATACAATAGACAGTCACAGACTGTACCAGGAAGACAGCTGATAAATAGCATGAATGAGTAGAAGTAAATCTAGATAAGACGGGACAGTGGTGGAAACTGTGAGCAGACCTGTCTGTAAGAAGGGTCGGATATATCCTATCCATAATCTGATAGTGTAATTGTAAAATAAAAGTTTACCTGTAGACTGTCCGGGTTAACGAGCCAAAAGGTCTTTAGAATCTAGCTGTACCTGGGAAACTTTCCTCTGTTCGGGTCAAGTTAAGAAAGGAGGGACCAGTCAAAATACCCGGCGGGTCGTGACCGGACCCCTTCTAAAACCCTTCCAGACCAGCAGTCCAAGAAAGTTAACCTTACCGTGCGTGTGTGCAAGGGTGTTAAAGAAACTAGAATAATATTTAATGTGCATAGACTTCTATCACCTTAAAGGGGAAAAACTGAGTACATGCAAGGTACATATATAAATAAATGTACTAAATCTGAAATCAAGTTCTGTCATTAAAACAGTAGCATTTCCATGATAGGGAAAACCGCATTACATCATTTCCATTCTATTGTAAACAAAACCTTATATAAAGAGCAGACAATATTTTAAAGAACAATCGGATTGAAATCCAGCGATATCGACTTCGGAGATCATCGTGTCGGGATATGGGTCGACATGCATGAACAAAACTAACCAACAAGAAGAAGTATGAACGCGGTGAGAATGAAATACAACACGGTTTTCATATACAGTATGAAGCAAAACTACAGCGTGTTTCCATATAGCACACAAATACCATTTCACTGTTACGAATAACCATATGTATATATAAACAAAACTTATTCCAGAGTGGAAAGTAAACATCGTGAGTCTTATCCATAGCCGGTCTTAAACCTGTGTTCGCCCGCACCTCTATGAACGAGAGGCAGGGCAAACACAGTGAAGACTTCCCTGTTCGGTGGAGAAAAGGATTAAGAACAGACGTAAGCGAAATGCAAATATTAACAAAACCCTGAACGAGATTTTACATAAACAAACTGAGTAATACTCCAGAATAATCTTTACAGCATGTTCCATAATGAATAAACAAAACAGGCTATGTGGAGACCAACAGCGAATCTATGCCAAGCAAACTGTTAAACATCGGATATATTGTCCACAGATTTATACATTACAAACTTGGTGGGTATATGGAAATCCACCTCGAAACAGGGAAATAAATCAAAACCCAAGTGCAATAACCTCATGGTTACAGTCAAGCCGAACAGTCTCATTGGGAGGAGACTCACACTCAACCACTGTGGGCAAAGAGAGTTTTCCACCATGGAAGACAAAACCCCATGCAGAAACCGTAGCTCAAAACCCATGCCGTCATCTGCGTCAAGGGTGAACGCATAAGGTAGCTGGGGTTTAAGTATAAACCCAGGAAATGATTCAGAACTTTTAAACTTGTGCAAAGCAGACCATAAATAACCACAGAGGAATAGCGTACATACCTGTGTATAACCCTGAGACCATTGCCGGCAAGAAGAGCAGACCGCCGAAGGAAAACTGAAGGAGCTACCATTACCTGTCAACAGAAGACATATGGCAGTCACTTCGCCAATTAACTAAACTGTTGTTAAGTCTTAAGATCTAGCAGAGATACGGGGACTTACCTTACCAAATCGGTGGCATTCATCCAGGAAGCGAAGACACCCTGTAATCGATTAGAGAGGAGCAGCGCCGGAGAAGAGACGACAGCAGAAGAAAGGTGTCGGAGGAGTGGCATACATGCCGAAGAGATGGCAAGAGAACCAGAGCGTCGGAGTGCTGCGAATGCCCAGCCAAATCGCTAATAATCCAGGGAGAGGGTTTATAAACCCCAGGTATAACCCTAAGTCGTGGAGCCCTCTCGGCCCTAGATATTTCCAAGAGGCCTCGGACCGTCGATTGTGGCGGTAAGACCAAGATAAAGACGCGGGAAGGATCCAGTAGGTAGAGCCGTGCACAGACCACGTGACCAGTCCAGCCATAATTAAGACAAGTCCAAGTGTCCAGTGTTGGGAGCGCCAGCTTGTGGATTGGTAGGTGCCATAAAACACGAGCCACATCAACTTAACAATAAACTATATACTATACCGATATCATTGTGTTGACAATGGTTTGGAATGCACAACCTTAGACCATGGCCATGATAACAAGTTTGTACGTGCCTCTTATGTATGATATGCATATAGAATGTTAAAAGTAGAACTAACATAAAGCTATGCATTCCGTGGATTAAAGTACAAGTCCAATACTGTCATACAATATAAAGGTACACATAGTATGATAGTGCTCGATCTGCTTAATGGTGGGACAACCATTATAGCAAAAAAAAATTTATTATATGCTTAAGGAAGAGTAGATATGTGACAATTGGTATCAGAGCCCAGGATGCCCAAACTGTGGCCTCTGGGTATTAGAAAAATGTGTTGTCGTTTTATGTTAAAAAAAATATATTTGTTGTTACAGCATTGGTATTGCTCTTTCTTCATTGGGTAAAGAATGCCCAAAGCTCACAAGAATGTCTGTTGTATGATTAGAACAGACCAGAACAAGAAGAAAAATGAATCCAGGAAACAACCCAGAATTGTGGGTGCAGCTGGGTGAGGAGACCCGCAGTACAAACCTGGCGATACTAGAAACAGTCCAAGAGCTGAAGAATGAAATGGCTCGCTTGCGTGAGGATAACGCATGTTTGACAATGGAGCAAGAAGGAATATTAAAAAGCTTGTCTGATAAACAGAACCCGCCACTGACCAATCCAAGTGCAGAGCAACAGATAACGACGGAAGAACAGCAATACCAAGCAGAATCTGAGATTCCAGAAGATGGAAAGGAGCAGTCTGATAATGTCTCAGAACAACAGACTTCAAAGCGGCAGAAGGTGGAACTGCAGGGAGAATTCCAGAAAATCAAACCCCCACACTATGATGGAGAGCAAGAGGAAGCAGCTGAAGCGTGGCTGATCAACATGAATAAATATTTCCAGTTATATGAATACGACCACAATCTGAAGGCTAGATTGGCCATATTTCAGTTGCAAGGGAAGGCAACATTGTGGTGGGAAGAAGTGAAAATCGTAAAAGGAGTGAGTGAGCGAACCATAACATGGGAAAAGTTTCAAAAGTATTTTAAAGAGAGATATCTAACAGAGTGCTTTTATGATGAAAAAGCCAAGGAATTCCATGATCTGAGGTTAGGACAGCAGACCATGGATGAATTCATTAATCGTTTCACCTCCTTGCTTCGCTATGTACCTTATCTTAAGGAGGAAAAAGCAAAGGTGCAGAGGTTTGTTAGCAGCTTGCCCATGTATATGAGAGAAAGGATTGAATTTGACAATCCCAGAACCATGGACGAAGCTATCAGAAAAGCTAGAATGTGCTACCAGCAGAACAAACAGAAGGGGGACAGTTCCAATAAGAAATGGAATGAGAAAAAGGGTAGTAAAACTGTGGGAAACAATAGAGGAAGCCGGGTTGGTGGAACTAAGGGAAATGTCAAAGGCCAGAACAACAGAACAGCACCAAGAAGCTCATTCAGACCCAATCCTGTCAGTGAGACCAGAATGGGAGAACCATCCATCAAATTGGATAATGAAGGAGTAACACGACCCCCAGTACAATGCTGGGGCTGTGGCGGACCACACTATGTCAAGAATTGCCCGCAGAGGAAGGGAGCTGATCAGATCTCTCAGATTCATGAGGCATCAACCGTGGGCGACGTGGGATGGAGTGTGCACAAAATTAATGCAGCCTTGGATGATCGCCAGGCAGAATACCAGCCTACCATGGTAGAATTCGAAGGTAAAATTTCAGACCTTTCTATCACTGTTCTAATTGACCCAGGAGCTACTTTAAGTTATATTAGTCCAAAGATAGTTGAACAGTGTAAATTGCAGTCTGAAAAATTTAAGAATCTGTGGCTAGTATAGTTAGCTACAGGGGCTAAAAGACGTGTAATGGCAAAAATCAAGAACTGTTCCATAATGGTGGCAGGACAGCCAGTGGTAGCAGATCTGAACATGCTGCCACTTGGGTCCTATGACATCCTGATTGGGATGGATTGGTTAGAGAAGCATTGGGCTTTAGTGAATTGTAAAACAAAAGCTATACGGTTCAGGGATGACTTGGGAATGGAACAGGAGATGCAGGGAATTAAACGACCTGTGCAGGTCCGGCCTATCACTGCATCCCAGCTAGTGAAATGCATCTGGAAAAGATGCCAAGTATATGCCATTCAGATAAATTATGCAGAAACCAAGGATAAAGGGAGTCCGCTAGACCACCTTCTAATAATAAAGGAATTCGTGGACGTGTTTCCGGAGGAAATTCCTGGGTTACCTCCGAAGAGGGATATTGAATTCACCATCGAGTTAATACCGGGTGCTACCCCAGTTTCGCGAACACCCTATAGGATGAGAGTTCCTGAGTTGACTGAGCTGAAAATGCAATTACAAGAACTATTGGATAAAAATTATATCCGTCCCAGTGTATCTCCTTGGGGAGCACCGGTACTATTTGTCAAGAAGAAAGATGGAACCTTTAGAATGTGCATTGACTATCGACAGCTGAACAAACTCACAGTCAAAAACAAATACCCCTTACCTCGAATTGACGAGCTTTTTGATCAGGTTAAAGGGGCAACCATATTTTCCAAAATCGATCTGCGATCTGGTTATCATCATATCAGAATTAAAGAAGAGGATATTGCTAAGACAGCCTTTAGAACCCGATATGGGCATTACGAATTTGTAGTGCTGCCTTTCGGATTGACTAATGCACCCGCCACATTCATGTGTTTGATGAACAGCGTGTTCCATCAGTTTTTAGACAAGTTTGTACTAATATTCATTGATGATATTCTGATCTATTCTCGTTCCAGGGAGGAACATGAGGAGCACCTCCAAATAGTGCTGCAGACCCTACGAGAGCATCAGTTGTATGCTAAATTTAGCAAGTGCGATTTCTATAAAGAAGAAATTCAATATTTAGGCCACGTGATCACCAAGGAAGGGATCGCAGTGGATCCTGAGAAAATCAAAACCATAATGAATTGGCTTGTACCTAAAGATGTAGCAGATATCAGATCATTCATGGGGTTAGCAAGATACTACAGAAGATTTGTGGAGGGTTTCTCCAGGGTGGCATATCCTATCACATCCTTAGAGAAGAAAGGAAGGACATTCAAATGGACTTCGGAATGCCAGCAAAGTTTTGATCGACTTAAACATTTACTCACTACGGCTCCCGTTCTAAGCATAGTTGATCCTAATAAGGATTATGTTGTGTGTACGAATGCCAGTAAGGAAGGCATTGGTGGTGTACTGATGCAAGAAGGGAAAGTTATCGCATATGAGTCAAGAAAGTTGAAGGAGCATGAGCAGAAGTATTCTTCTTACAGCTGTTATACATGCTCTTAAAATGTGGCGACATTATCTCTTGGGTAAGAAATTTCTGTTACTAACAGACCATCATAGCTTGACAAACTATTTTAGCCAGCCCACTCTGAATGAAAGGCAAGCCCGTTGGGCAGATTTCTTAAGTGGATTTGACTTTGATATCAAGCATCTGAAGGGGAAGGAAAATCGCGTAGCAGACGCTTTGAGCCGAAAAATACAATGTCTATATGAGGCCACTCTCAGCAAGTGGGAAAGTTCATTGCAAGAAAAGATTAAAAAAGCAGCAAACTTGGATGCTGATTATCAGCAAATGAAGCGAAAAAAGTCACTTTCTGGCCAGGATAACCAACAAGGGTATGAAGTGAGCAAGGATGGAATGTTGTTTTACAAACAAAGACTGGTTGTACCAGATGACAATAACCTTAGAAATTTAATTCTGAATGAGTTTCATACCAGCCACTACTCAGGTCATCCGGGATACCAGAAAATGTTTGCTGCACTTCGAAAGGAGTACTACTGGCCCGGAATGAAAAGACATGTAGCGGAATATTTAGCGCGGTGTTTAGAATGCCAGCAAATCAAAACTGAACATCAGCATCTAGCTGGGCTATTGCAACCCCTACCAATTCCAGAATGGAAATGGGAAATTATATCTATGGATTTTATAACTGGGTTGCCTAGAACTAAAAGGAACAATGATTCTATTATGGTGGTAGTGGACAAGCTGAGTAAAGCCGCCCATTTTATTCCAGTGCAATCAACCTACAGGGCAGTCCAAATTGCACACATATTTATGCAGAACGTGTTCAGACTTCACGGGCTGCCGAAGACTATAATATCAGATCGGGATGTAAAGTTTACATCCGCTTTCTGGAAAGCACTGTTTGCAGAATTGGGTACACAATTGGACTTTAGTACAGCATACCATCCCCAAACTGATGGACAGACGGAGAGAGTGAACCAGGTGTTAGAAGACATGCTGAGAGCATGTGTAATGCAAAAACTGACTCAATGGGAAGATTATCTACACCTGGTGGAATTCGCTTATAATAACGGATATCATACATCAATCCAAATGTCTCCATTTGAAGTCTTGTATGGACGCAAATGTCGAACGCCCTCAAACTGGAGCGGCCCGGAGGATAAGTTAAGGTTGGGACCTGAAATGCTCAAAGAAATGGAAGACATGGTCAAAAGAGTGCGAGCTAACTTGAAAGCCGCTCAGGATCGGCAAAAGACCTTTGCAGACCGGAAAAGAAGATTCAAAGAGTATCAGGTGGGGGATCACGTGTACATAAGAATACAAGCCAGGAAGAGCACTCTGCAGTGGAGCAGTTGTGCCAAACTCGCGCCTCGTTACTTTGGACCTTTTCAGGTCTTGGCAAGAGTTGGGCTAGTAGCATATCAGCTAGCCTTACCTAGCCACATTAGAATTCATAATGTCTTCCATGTATCCATGCTTAAGAAGTATATTTATGACCCTAAGCATGTGATCAAGTGGCAAGATATTCGGGTAAGAGTTATTTCTAACTGAACTAATTGAAGAATTGTTGAGAGATGGAAAAACTGACACTGGTATTGTGTGCAGGTCGAACCGGAAGGAGAGGTCTTGGTCGAGCCGCTGAACATTCTCGACAGGAGAGAAGTACAGCTGCGGAAGCGGGTTATTACCCAAATTAAAGTGCAGTGGCAGCACTATGGACTGGATGAGGCTACTTGGGAGGACGAAGAGCTTTTTCGGAAAGCTTATCCAGAGCTGTTTGAGGACACTAGACATCGGGACGATGTCCAAACTTAGAGGGGGGAGATGTGATGACCCCGTAAATGTAATTATTGAAAAGTTTACTGTGGTAAAACTGGAATGACATTGAGAAACTTATTTTCTTTTAAAAGAGTAATGTGTTATTTTTAATATGCATTAAAGTAATGTGTTTAAAGAATTGCTCAGAGAAAACAGTGGGCTCCCAAAAAGGGAAAACAGTTAATAGAACTGAAAGTAACCACTTTCCTTAATGGAAGGAATTCCAGGAAAAAGGAAAAAGGTGGTGAATAGCTTTCTCGGGTGTGCTGTGGGGACAGACAAAGGGAAAGAGGAAAAGAAGGTAATGAACCTTGTTTCTGGACTATGTCTGGTAATGACCAGATAGTCAAGCACTGAGGATTGTGCTATCTTACCGAGGATTGTGATCCGGTAAGGGCAAGCTCGGGGGGAGACTCAAGTCCTGAAGGACAAGTCTCACAGATGGGAGGATAACGAGCTGCATACAGGAATTTACAGAAGGATTTTGAAGGGATTTCACACCAGGAGCAACCAGGTAAGTATCTGAAACCCTGAAGTAGTTATAATCGTTATACAGTGCATGTAGAAGATTAAATATAGCTGTTAGCGATAGAGTCTTTAAGTTACCATTAGAATGGCGTGGCTGTAGCTGTGTGTATACTAGTCGAAGGGAAAACTGATAAAATACAATAGACAGTCACAGACTGTACCAGGAAGACAGCTGATAAATAGCATGAATGAGTAGAAGTAAAGCTAGATAAGACGGGACAGTGGTGGAAACTGTGAGCAGACCCGTCTGTAAGAAGGGTCGGATATATCCTATCCATAATCTGATAGTGTAACTGTAAAATAAAATTTTACCTGTAGACTTTCCGGGTTAACGAGCCAGAAGGTCTTTAGAATCTAGCTGTACCTGGGAAACTTTCCTCTGTTCGGGTCAAGTTAAGAAAGGAGGGACCAGTCAAAATACCCGGCGGGTCATGACCGGACCCCTTCTAAAACCCTTCCAGACCAGCAGTCCAAGAAAGTTAACCTTACCGTGCGTGTGTGCAAGGTTGTTAAAGAAACTAGAATAATATTTAATGTGCATAGACTTCTATCACCTTAAAGGGGAAAAACTGAGTACATGCAAGGTACATATATAAATAAATGTACTAAATCTGAAATCAAGTTTTGTCATTAAAACAGTAGCATTTCCATGATAGGGAAAACCGCATTACATCATTTCCATTCTATTGTAAACAAAACCTTATATACATAGCAGACAATATTTTAAAGAACAATCGGATTGAAATCCAGCTATATCGACTTCAGAGATCATCGTGTCGAGATATGGGTCGACATGCATGAACAAAACTAACCAACAAGAAGAAGTATGAATGCGGTGAGAATGAAATACAACACGGTTTTCATATACAGTATGAAGCAAAACTACAGCGTGTTTCCATATAGCACACAAATACCATTTCACTGTTACGAATAACCATATGTATATATAAACAAAACTTATTCCAGAGTGGAAAGTAAACATCGTGAGTCTTATCCATAGCCGGTCTTAAACCTGTGTTCGCCCGCACCTCTATGAACGAGAGGCAGGGCAAACACAGTGAAGACTTCCCTGTTCGGTGGAGAAAAGGATTAAGAACAGACGTAAGCGAAATGCAAATATTAACAAAACCCTGAACGGGATTTTACATAAACAAACTGAGTAATACTCCAGAATAATCTTTACAGCATGTTCCATAATGAATAAACAAAATAGGCTATGTGGAGACCGACAGCGAATCTATGCCAAGCAAACTGTTAAACATCGGATATATTGTCCACAGATTTATACATTACAAACTTGGTGGGTATATGGAAATCCACCTCGAAACAGGGAAATAAATCAAAACCCAAGTGCAATAACCTCACGGTTACAGTCAAGCCGAACAGTCTCATTGGGAGGAGACTCAGACTCAACCACCGTGGGCAAAGAGAGTTTTCCACCATGGAAGACAAAACCCCATGCAGAAACCGTAGCTCAAAACCCATGCCGTCATCTGCGTCAAGGGTGAACGCATAAGGTAGCTGGGGTTTAAGTATAAACCCAGAAAACGATTCAGAACTTTTAAACTTGTGCAAAGCAGACCATAAATAACCACAGAGGAATAGCGTACATACCTGTGTATAACCCTGAGACCATTGCCGGCAAGAAGAGCAGACCGCCGAAGGAAAACTGAAGGAGCTACCATTACCTGTCAACAGAAGACATATGGCAGTCACTTTGCCAATTAACTGAACTGTTGTTAAGTCTTAAGATCTAGCAGAGATACGGGGACTTACCTTACCAAATCGGTGGCGTTCATCCAGGAAGCGAAGACACCCTGTAATCGATAAAAGAGGAGCAGCGCCGGAGAAGAGACGACAGCAGAAGAATGGTGCCGGAGGAGTGGCATACATGCCGAAGAGATGGCAAGAGAACCAGAGCGTCGGAGCGCTGCGAATGCCCAGCCAAATCGCTAATAATCCGGGGAGAGGGTTTATAAACCCCAGGTATAACCCTAAGTCGTGGAGCCCTCTCGGCCCTAGATATTTCCAAGAGGCCTCGGACCGTCGATTGTGGCGGTAAGACCAAGATAAAGACGCGGGAAGGATCCAGTAGGTAGAGCCGTGCACAGACCACGTGACCAGTCCAGCCATAATTAAGACAAGTCCAAGTGTCCAGTGTTGGGAGCGCCAGCTTGTGGATTGGTAGGTATGCCATAAAACACGAGCCACATCAACTTAACAATAAACTATATACTATACCGATATCATTGTGTTGACAATGGTTTGGAATGCACAACCTTAGACCATGGCCATGATAACAAGTTTGTACGTGCCTCTTATGTATGATATGCATATAGAATGTTAAAAGTAGAACTAACATAAAGCTATGCATTCCGTGGATTAAAGTACAAGTCCAATACTGTCATACAATATAAAGGTACACATAGTATGATAGTGCTCGATCTGCTTAATGGTGGGACAACCATTACAGTAAAAAAAAAATTATTATATGCTTAAGAGTAGATATGTGACAATTCTTCACACATTACACATTAAAATGTTAATAATTGTCGCCATTATATTTGAAAGTACAAAATATATATCCATAAAGCACTCTCTATATATAATATTATTTTTGCTATAAATACTTTTTAAATATTACATGCTTATTTATTTTCCTCACACACATATAATGTTTTTTTTTACAGAAACGGTTATGGGATTTCATTAAATGTTTGGCAAAGAGCCACAATTCCGGTTACAAATAGTGAGGCTAATTTCTAAGCGTCTCTCCAGCAAGAGGAACATAGCACATACGCTTATGAGTCGCCTCTTTTTACATTTTATAATATGAACTTTTGTTGCTGATTTCCCGAGCTTATGAATGCATACAAACTGTTTCAATAAAATGCAGTAAAACATGGATCTTTAGGGGATTGGATCCCAAGAGGTTTCATTGTCTCTGAGAATAGTTCCGGCAGCTAGCTGGACTACCTTGTTTGCCTCTATGTCTGCTTCTTTGTTATTTTCTCTCAGGACATGAAAGAATTTCAATTTTAGGAGCTTTGTCATGTCTTTGATCCTTGTAATTTTCCTTGCAAGCCACATATATGCTGGATTAGTGTTGGTCACCACTGCTTTGATGATGACCTGGGAATCACCAAAAACATTTGCCTCCTTGTGTCCCAGCTCTTTGAGAAGTTTGATTCCTTGAAGAAGGGTCATCGCTTCAGCTTGTATGCTTGAGGAGTGGCTCAGTCCCCAAGCAAATCTGTGTATAGAAGTTTCTTCTGGGTTTATAATGAGCCCTCTTGCGCCAGCAATTCCTGGATTTCCCTTGGCTGCCCCGTCAAAGAAGAGAGAAGGAAGTGTTAGCTTGGACATCCAAGATTGAAATTCTTCTTCGTTTTTCCTGATTTTCCAATCTTTGAGAGATGTAGGTGAGATTTTCGATTTTTGAAATTTGAAATTGAGAGCAGCTCCAAACTCAATATCTTGCTGGCTTAGGTTTGAATCATCACTTTTGTCTCTCAGCCACTCAATTAACTGACATTTCACTGTATTTGCAACTAGTCTGAAGTCTTGTTCCTTGTTTCTGAAAATCCTTCTATTCCTCTCCAACCAGATTTGCCAGCTGATGAGTTTAGGCAGAGCAGTCCATGCTACCTTGACGATTTTGTTTTTTGGATTTGGGCCTGGATATCTGGCCATCCATCCCACAAATAGGTCTGGGACAGAGCGGGGGAAGGTGAACATATAATTCCATGAACCAAGAAGCTCATGCCAGATGAAACCTGTGAATTTGCACTCTAGTGTGAGATGAAGGGCGGATTCCGAACTTTCCTTGCATAGCGTGCATCTTGATGGTCTGAAAATGCCCCTTTTCTGTAACCTGTCATATGTTAGAATTTTTTGGTGGCAAAGCAGCCAGCAGAAGTGATCGACTTTTGGTATTGAAGGGAAATTCCAAATGCCAACCTAGGGGGCAGGATTGGGAGGCACGTGAGGCCGCTCCAAGCACTTGGTGTAGCCCTGAGCCACCGTGTAGCCAACCTGTTTCGGACCCCAGCCTCTCACATCTTTCCTTCGTGCGTGTGATGGAGCCAGCCCATGCATCATCGTTATAAGCGTAGCAAAATCTGTTTGTAAAGCGGGTGGAACTGGGAGCTGTTTCCAACCCATCCAATAGTCGCCACTCCAATTCGAAAGGTCCCATAATATTTTGATGTTTGCTTCAGCCATCCATCCCTTCAACTTGGTCATGGAGCCTGAATCTGCCAGTGGGGGCCTGTTCATTATACTATCATCCCACAAATTGATGAGTTTTCCATTTCCCAGTATCCAAAAGGAGTGATTTCTTATCAGTGGGCCAATTTTGTTGCTAAGCATGCTGAATGGGGTTCTGAGATGAGTTTTGGGCTGCTCCAGGCATCGGAGTCTCTGTCCTCTGAAATATTTTCTCCACAGTGCTAATTGAACCCAACCTGGTTTTGGAGCTATGATTTTCCAAATCAATTTGGCTCCCATGGCTAAGTTTTGGGCACAGAGGTCTTTGAAATTCAGCCCTCCCTCCTGAAGCGGTCTGGTGACAATTTCCCAGTTGACTAGAGGAATCCTCTTCTCGTTTTGTTTGCCTCCTTTCCAGAAAAATTTTCTGATTAGCTCCTCCATCTTCTTAATGATTCCCACAGGAGCCAAGAGAACAAAGAATTGGAATAACAGTAGGTTGCTAAGCACGGCTTTGATGAGCACTGATTTTCCCGCAATGTTGAGCCAGGAGGATCCCCAGGCCTGCATTTTTGCTTTGAATTTTTCTATCTGAGGATACCAGTCTTTGCTCAAGGCCCTCTTATGAAAGATGGGCAACCCAAGGTATTTAAAAGAGGTCCAAGATGAAGAGGCTGCAAAGCCTAGACATCTGGCAATGGAGTTTGTGGATGAAGCAGATATATTCCAGCAGTAGATATGGCATTTGCCCTTATTTAATTCACTGCCCGAAACTTTACAGTAGTCTTCCAACACTTCTTTAAATTTGATTGTTGAAAGAGGAGTTGCAGCCCCCAACAGTAAGGTATCATTCACGAAAAGGGCGTGATTGATATTCTTAAACCCTCTTGCTGTGCACAGGCCAACTATATTTTGTTCTTGCTATTTCTTATCTAAATAAAAGCTGAGGATAGAAGCCTGCAGCACAAAGAGGAGGGGTGAGAGGGGACACCCCTGCCTCAGCCCTCTAGAAGCTTTGAAGAATTCAGCAGCCCTACCATTCACCAAGGGAGCAATCCAGGGTTCCGATATACAAGCTCTGATCCACTTGATAAAATTTTGACCAAAACCCAGCTTGTGCAGAACATCAAACAAAAAGCTATGTCTTACACGATCAAATGCATTTGCTAGATCTAGTTTAATGACCATACCTTTTTCTTTTCGACGAAGACTGGAATGAATCGCCTCTTGGACCAGGACAAAGTTATCCACTAGCTGTCTGCCATGAATAAATCCACCTTGATTCTCCGGGATGATTTTGGGGAGAATTTTCCTCAACCTATTTGCTATCACCTTGGTTATCACTTTGTACCCAATGTTACATAAGGAGATTGGGCGAAATCTATTGAAAGAGTTTGCACCTTTTTCTTTAGGGATGAGGGTGAGAAAAGCTGAATTTGTGCAACCTCCAATTTTCTGACACTCTTGGGACTTCTGAATCATTTTAAAGAACTCCTTCTCAGACAAAACCCTAGGACCAGACGGTTTTACACACACATATAATGGTATATGTCAACTGTATATTAAAAAATAATGAATTACAAATCTTCCTAATGAATTATATATATATATATATAATTCTTTTGCTTTATATAGTATATACATAATTGAGATTGAAATATTTTATTTATGATTCACATCATACATTAAAATGTGAATACATTTCTTACTCATATTTGGAAATAGAAACTATATATCTTCAAAATTCTTAATTTTATTATAAATATTTTTTAAAAGGTTATATATAATTATTGTTATTAATATTTGAAATGTTATATCTAAATTCCATATTAAAAAATGAATGAATTACAAATATTGTTAAAGAACTTATTAATGGAATAAAAATTCTCTGGATAGAATTTATTTATAGTATCTTCATGCCAAGTCTCATCATTTCCCAGCTCATAATTTGGGTTTCTTCAACACGCTAGCTACTAGTGCATTGAGAATCTCTGATGAAAACCACCTTTATAATGAGAAAGCCCATCTCCTTAATTCTTTTGTTAATACTGGATATAGTAGGCACCAAGAACTTAAAGCTTTCCTAAAAGCAAGCAGAGGTTGCAAGGTTAAGAAGGACCCTATAGATCATGTCTCAGGGATGCATCTCCCTTTCATCAAAGGTACCACTGACAAGATTGCAAGAATCCTAAGGAAGCACAATGTTCCCTCGACCTTTAGACCCCTTAGCGCCATTCAGATCTCCTTAAGATCTGTGAAAGACGCTGTTGACCCCAAGGATATGAAAGATGTTTATGTTATTCCTTGTTCTTGTGGGACCCCCTACGTTGGTGAAACTAGGTGCTCTATTAATAAGATGATTCATGAGCACGCAACGGGTCATTGCTAGGATTGCTCCATTTCATCACCAGAAGTTTAGGGAGGTCACTGAAATTGAAAGGAGGCCAAGTAATCTCAACAGAGATGACGGATGGAAAATCACCAGTGGTTGGATTCTCTCCCTTTCTTCTTAAGACCCCTCTGTTTTTCTTTCTTTTCTTTTTTTTTTTGATTTCATCCTCTTGTCCCTTCAATTATTTTAATTTCCTCGTTGTTTTATTTTCTATTTTAGTGATTTTTTTTTGTTATTCTTTTATATATATATATATATATATATATATATATATATATATATATTATTAATTCCCATCATAGCATTGATTTAAGTTTAACAATTTAATAGATAAAAAGCGAAGACATAGTATTTATAATAAATTTTCATGAAGACACAGTAAAGAAGGTCTTTAGGTATTTATTAGCCTATTTGTTTAGTTCATTACATAAACAAAGGGTTAAATAATATATATACTTATATAAAAATTATAGTATCCTCGTTTTTATTTATTCATAATTTATTTATTTTAATTACAAACACGTTTATTTATGTTTTATAAATAAACTAATTCATAAATATATAATAAAATGAATTATAATATTTATGTTATTTTAATTACAAACACGTTTATTTAAGTTTTATAAATAAACTAATTCATAAATATATAATAAAATGAATTATAATATTTATGTTTGGTCTATTAGTTCTTACTTAATAAAACACGGTACTTATAATAAACCTAATGTAATATATAATACATATATAATTAGTTAGTTACTCTAATATTGATTAATTAATAATTGTTTATCCTTATTTCTTGGTCCATTTAAATGTAGTCATTTTTGGTCCAATCAAATGGAAACATTTCTGTTAGTCAAATATAGTTGTTTTTTCTAGCTGCTTCTTTCTAGACGTTTGAATAACTCAATATCATGATCTGTTTCTTCATGTTGTCTTGACGATGAACCACACTTTCTGGTTTGAAACGCATCGACAAATGAATTTTGATGTGATTATTGCCGAAAAAATTATCTTCAAAACTGATATGGATCACAAAAGACTTAATTCAATAATTGTTAATCTTTTTTAAATGTTTTTTCCCAAGTAAAAATCATAATTTCGATTAAGAATATTAAAAGTACATGTTGAAGATGCTAAGAAAACATATCAAAAAGAATACTACATAAATAATCACAGCAGAAGTACAAGCCTAAAAGTATATGATCTAGTCATAGCACAATACCAAAAACATCAAAACTGCTGATTTTTAGGGTTTTTTAAACAGCCAAATATATAGAGACAAAATACTCATAATGTTCAATGAGCTCCATCATTCTCAATACCATCTATAAATGGTTTGTGGTAATACTCATAATGTTCAACTTGCTCTCTGATCTGTCATCTACCCCAAGCTTGTTTCCTGCCCGCCTTAGAAAGCTCATGAGATATTGTGTTTCTTACCTATTAAACCTAAATTTGAATATATAAATGAATAAAAAACAAATATTCTTACCTTTTAAACCTAAATTGGAATATATAATTAATAAAAATTAAATATTCTTACCCATTAAACCTAAATATATATAACCAACCTAGATCCATCTTTAATATATTTACGGATTAAACCTAAATATATATAACCAGCCTAGATCCATCTTAACTCCAAATATATCAAACACTGAGAGAGATCAAAACTCTCGAGATGCAATTTTTTTTGAGTGAAAAAATTGAGGAATGTTTTAGATCTTCAGATATTTGATCCCTCTCAATGCTTGATCTCAAATTTAGATGGATCTAAGCTAATTTATATGTATATTTAGGTTTAATGGGTAAGAATATGTGTTTTCTATTACTTCTAAATTAAATTTGTTTTTGTAAATTTTTTTATTACGTAATGTGAGTCTTGAGATGATTGACATGCCTACCATGTGGCTTGAGTAACCATGGCTAAGGGCATCTGAGCTGTTAGAATCACTCAAGGATTGCAATCGACCTTGGCTACACCAACCCTTAGCATGGGTGGATTTTTCCCACGCGGTTTCGAACGAGTGACCTTTTCACCATGGAGTGCCTTAACAGAATTCCTTGCAACATCTACGCCTCATGAAAAATTATGGATTCAACTTTAGAAAGTATAGAATATGCACATTTTCTTAACATAATTAAATAGTTAAAATATGAGCATGACTGGATTTAATGTAATATTTAACTTTAATTGCGTTGAGAGGCGCACCATCCTATGGAAGAGATGTTGTAATGTAATGTCATGTAAACATTTTAACTCGGTCAAATTGCATAAAAAAAAATAAAAAAAATTACTATATATATATATATATATATATATATATATATGATGAAATTACTTATTTTTTATACATATTTTCAAACATTATATTAAATTAATTTATATTAATATCACAATAGGATGGATATTATTCATTTCTTAATAAAATATATTTGATTATTAGTCCTTTCCTCACCAATGACTATAACACTCACTTCGTTGTCAAATTCCATTGAATTTCAATTATTTTTTTGAGCTTTTGTAACTTTAATCAAAGTTTTCTAGAAAATGTTGAATATTCCTATTTTTGCATAAATTCAAAAATAATTTTCTGATTTATAAAAGTATTATTTTTAATTTTCCATTGGATGAGTGAGCTTTGATGCGTCTGTTGAATTTCAATTATTTTTTTAGCTTTTGTAACTTTAACCAAAGTTTCTGGAAAATGTTGAATATTCCTATTTTTGCATAAATTCAAAAATAATTTTCTAATTTATAAAAATATTATTTCTAATTTTCCATTGGATGAGCGAGCCTTCATGTGACATAATTCCCCTCGTGGAGGGTGTTTTTTTTTTTTTTTTGTTAGTTCCTAACAAATATTTTTAAAATGAAAAAGGCTAATTTTGTGAGTTACCAATCCATTAGTGAGTGCTTTGATACTAACACTATTGTGCCTCACACTGCTAGTGCTCTACCTAACGATGCCAGAATTGATGGTGTTGTAGGTCACTTACATAAGTGAGGGGTTGTGTGTGGGGGGTGAACAAATATACAAAGGAATTTTTCATTGTGTGGAGTATGAAAGTGCCAGTGATAGTAAATAATGGTGGAAAAGAGTAATTAAAATTAAAATAAAAAGTCTAGAGCCATCGTGAGAAATGAGGAGGTGCATAGGAAGCTTTCATTGTGCTTCCACTGCACGTCCACACTGCCAAATGAATTCATCAACCTTTGAATTCATTGTGATTGGTAAATCACAATTTTGTTGAAAAAGGACCAATGCATTTGGCACCCCTACAATGTTCTCTCATTGAATTATTAAAGGAAAAAATATTGTGATATTCTTCCTACTTATTGTTTGAATTTGATAAGAGATCTCAAATATGAATGGAAATATATTGCCATTCATGATGGGGAAAGATCCCATTTCTTGTGTGGAGTTGCAGAGATGCTTCTCTGCACTTCTTCGCACTCACCATCACTGTAACTTGAATTGTATGAAAATGTGTGATCACTCTGCACCATGATCTTTAAACGAGAGGGAATATCAGACATGTTGACTTAGATTAGATGTTTATATATATTTTTTTTAAATTGTGCTAAAAGGTCTAATGAGTTATAACGATGAGTTATGATGCAAGCATGATAGGTGTGAATGAGCTTTAAGGACCATTTTTCTTTACTTTCATAGACCACACTTGACGACTTTGTTGGGGAGAAAGATAAAATAATATATTTATCAATTCTTTGTTGCTCTTCTGCTCATCATCATTCTCATATCCTGATGATGGATCCCTTTTGGGATTTGAAACGTTGATACAAAAATCTTAAAACTGTGGATTCTCTGGTCATGAACTCAAAAAAAAAAAAAAAAAAAATATATATATATATATATATATATATATATATATATATATATATATATATATATATATATATATATATATATATATTCTTATTTTTTGTCTTTATTATTGGGTCTCTCAATTATGCCCTTAAATTATACAAATAAGACCAAAATAACATTTATCAGGGAGGGTTTTAGAATGGTTGCATCCTCAAGCATATCAATGATGAACTGGCCGACAATGAGATGATGTAGACAACTTTTATGATGCACTGTGGCTAAACAATTAGGCCCATCCATGTCAGTTCATTCATAATCTATTTGAGATCATGAAATGAGATTGGACTATGGCTCCAATGTTTCATTTCAATATCCAACGTTTTTGGTTATAGCTTCACATAATAAAAAAATCATTTATATGATTTTTCAATTTTGTAATTGAGAGAGATTGATTGTACATGCTTTATGTTGGCAACACTATTTCAATTAATTTGCATTACCATTATTACAACTTGGGCTCATGTGTGTGTTTTTTTAAACTAAGGGTTGATGACATGGTTTAATTGTTCAAAAGATATATATCTATTCGAAGTTAACGACATCATAAACTTTACTAAATTAGACTTGCTACGAGAATCCATGAGATACAAAAACTTCGCTAAACGAGCGAAGGAGCACATTTCACATTTTCTAGAAAATCACAAATTAGAATAATATTAGATGTATTATGAAAAAATGTTGATTCCAAGAGGAATATAATGAGGATTCAGAAGGACCACATTCTATATTTTCTAGAAAAGAACAAATTAGAATAATACTAGATTTATTCAAACAAAATGTTATTGATTCCAAGAGGAATATAATGAGGAGAGTGATAGACCAATAGGAAAGTTAATCGTGGATACAAGGGCCATATAAAGTGAATAATGACTACATTGTGTGGAGTGCAGAGGAAGCTTCCTCCACACAATGAAAGCACATTTCTCCACACCTTCACACAAATAAGGTTCAAATACTATTGTGAGTGGTACACCCATGTACAAAGTGTATCGAATTTATACAAGGTGACACCCAAAGTGGTATTGAGCCATATTTCCTTACCTTAAAGTCACAATGGATCCATAGGGATCAAGGAACTATAGAGTGTAGAGGAATTTTTCATTATGCGTCCTCCACACTACCCCTTTGTGCATGATGCTACGATGGTGGGAAAGGGTTTCAAATGTTAGTAGGTTTACTGATATCTTAAGAAAAAAAAATATCAAAAACCATTTATTCAATCCAATTGCAATATGAGGCCTAATTCTCACTCAAGATGCATGCATTGAAACTACAAGTGGTTACTATTCTAATCTATCAACATAATACTTCATCATTGTCTATCTATAAACACATACAATTATGTAGAGAAAAAAAAACATAGATGCACCAAGAAATTATGCTAAACTCCAACTAGTGAAGAGTCATATGAAGTACAACAGATCAAACAAGGATGCCAAAGAAGCCACCTCATTAGTCCCATGGCCTTATATACCCTAAGAAAATCAGAATAAGTTATGCTTGTTCATATACTATATTTGACTTAGAAATACACTTCAGTTATCAGCTAGGAGCCAACATGTTTGACATTGTATATGTTATCACACCTTTATATAAGTTAGGCATAAATTGATACATTCAAATCATAGTTTGTGTAATGACCCACCTCGAATTGTGGGAGGAATATGATTATTAGCATGCATATAATAGCTACATATGCATATATCACATGCATTTCACTAATATATATACTAATTGGCTATAACAAATGTCTAAGTATAGGATAAATTAATTAATTATTAAAAGTACTAATTAAACACCTAACTATGAAGAAGGAAACAAATATATTAAGTATAAAATTCAATAATGAAATTTAAGGGATATACTAAAGCTAAAATTACAATTAATAAAATCATCAATTAGAAAACCTATTCAATAATCCATTGATTAATAAACCTAAATAATAAAATCATTTCAATCAAAATTTTGGTTAATTAAACCCATTTAAAAGAATTAACTAATAAAATAATTTCAAAATGAAATTGGGGGACTGAATAAAATCAATCATATATATTTAATGTTTATAAATAATTTAAACATCCCAAAGGGCGATCATTTAATGGTTATATATAATCTAAAAACACCAAAGGGTGATCAATTAATGCTTATAAGTATATTAAAATAGAAGGGTGGGCGACTGTTAGAGTCATAAAGATCGTACATCATGATTTCAAGTGACTAACTGAATGAATGGATTTGATGAGGAAGTGAGGAGATTACTTGCAGAGGAGATAACCTCTCTTATAAAAAGGAGGTGACAAGGCAAAGAAGGGGGGGGGGGGGGGGGGGGGGGTTCATTGTTCTTTTTCTAGTGGATGAAAGGAGATGAAAGGAAATAGAGGTTACGAAGAAGGAGGAATGGTACAAATTGAGGGATGAGCCTCAGGCTCGATCTTCAACTAAAAATTTGGAAACTTGAGCACTATTCTTGGAGTTTTGGGCATGTGGGAAGGAAGGTCTCAATCTCGAATTCCTCTAGGTCTGGGAACCAGAGAGGTTTATCCAAAATGGGCATGGAGGAATCAATCAGTTTGGTAATGAATGCAAAGGATTGGGAGCAACATCAACCATGGATCGACATCAGATGGGAGAACTAGGTATGCACTTGTGTTTAATTTCATGGACTTTACTTATGTTTAATTTGCAATTCAATATGAGTTTGATCACAAATAAGAAAAAAAATTAAGGTCAATTGGTGTATTTGATAGAAAAAAATAAGGATATCACAAGTAGAAGGACAACCTTCGCCTTGATGTCGTGAGGTTCCTCCCAAATTCATTCAATCTCCTCCTTAGATGACAAGCTTTCCAATCTAAAATTGGTAGCATAAGTTTACATTCTCTGATTTCTGACCTCCTCTAACCCTATAGTAATTTTATAGGCCAATAGGAAGAAGTTTCAGATCCAAAAGAGGAGGGTGAGATCCCCTAATTGAGAGATTAGTTTTCCATGAGGAAAGGGATAGAGATGCATCATTTGAGGGTTATATTTCGAATAGTCATCACCTAGAAGCTTTCAATAGGGAAATGTTCGACCAACTACATTTCTAGAAAGTAATTTTTATGTTTATTTTCTTGAATTCACCTACACAGTTGATAGTGGCAGAAAGAGTGTATCTCTACACTGTTCTCATAGTTAATTCCAACGAATGCATGGGAAAAGCTATGAAAATCAGCATAGGCGAAACTTGACAAGGTGTGACAACTATCATTCCCAAATTTCTCATCTTCTTCAAGATTTTTTAGTTGTTTTACTTCTAAGAGAGTTCAATCAAACATGTTTGTGATGGTAAAAAGACCCATAAAGTTATCAAGTGTCATGGAGGCAAATTGACATGTCATAGATACCCAAGCCACTTTGATGAGATGAAACTTTTTGTGGCTCTGCTTACCACCCTCCCATAAAAATTTCCTCATAATTTTAACTAGTTCACAAATAATCCTAGTTGGCAGTAGGAGAACTATGAACTGGTAAAAAGGAAATATTGATAATACCACTTTAATAAGAACTTGGTTCACAACAAATTTCAACCAAATCAGTCCCCATTTTTGTAGCTTGGAATTGAATTTCACAACAATTCCTAACCATGATTGTTAAGAATGGGATTTTAAATGGATCATAGACCCTAAACATATAAAATATTTCTAAGAGGTTGTAGGATGGAACCAATGAATAAGAACCAAACTTTTATGAAGAAGGGGGATAATATTCGAAGAATAGATCTGTGATTTTCTATGATTAATAAGACCTCTAGAAGCGAATAGATATTGATTTGGAATCCGCTTGAAGCACTTTGTAATAATTAATTACGCTTCTCCTAAAAAGAAGGTATCATATGCAAATTCAGAGTGATTTATACTCTTGATTCCTGAGACATATCTTATACATGGAAGCTTGACATTTCTTTGTTCATATTCAAGACACCTGCTTAAGGAATATGCCATCAAGATTTAGAGGAAGGGTCACAAGGGGCACCGTTGATGGAGCCCTATTGAGACTTCAAAAAATATTGAGGAGTGGCCATTCACCAAGGGGGAGATCAAAGTAGAGGAGACACAAACCTGCATCCATTTTATAAATTTCCCATTAAAGACAAATTGAGATAGAAATTTTAATAAAAGGTCCCAAGCGACATTGTCAAATGAATTTTCCATATCAAGTTTGATGAACATAATATATCCTTCCTACATTGCTCAAATGTATTGCTTCTTGGACTAAGATGATATTAGCTATTATGTGCCTTTGGCCCATGAATCCCCCTTGATTCTTAAAGATGATATTGGCAAGGAAAGGTTTTATGTGCTATGATAAAATTTGAGAAATAATGTTATATGAAATATTGCATAAAGAGATTAGCCGATATCTTGGGAATGAGGCCATATTGACTTTTTTCGGAATCAAGACAAAAAAGGACGAATTAATCCCTCCTCCCATACGATCATGCTTGAAGATGTAATCCACTAGAAAAATAAGATCGAAATTAATAACATCCCAATATGCTTAATAAAAGTGGGATAAAAATCCATATGGAACTAGAGCTTTGTTTAGGCTTTGAGAAAATGCCATTTTTCATATTTCTTATTTTTTAATGCTTCACAACAGGTTAAATTTCCATCTTCAGGCACCAATTTCAGATTTTATCTAGCATGTACTAAACGATCTCTGAATTTGTTATAGGTTGGGAAAACTATAAAAATTTGAAGTAATCGACAACTGCCCTTTAGATCCCCTTAAAGTCATTGATCTACACTCCATCCATGCTAACAAATTTAATATTATTCCTCCAAACCAATTCCTTAGCTTAGTTATGGAAGAACTTAGTGTTGTGATTGTTAGTTAGCCGCCATAAGCTGCAAGATTTAAGGTGCATTCTTCCGCTTATCTTAGCACATTATGGAAGGACTCAAATTTTGAGTGCTTGTATTGCAAAAGCTCCTTTGTAATTGATGCCTGCTCTATTTTCCTTTTAGATTCTGCAAGATTTGATTTATGCATGTTTATTTTGGCCTCCTTTGTTCATTTATTTTTTGATTGTGTTCTTATTGACTAACTTTCGATCCTTTTTTCCCCAAAAGGTAATGAGAGAACCAACTTCCTACCTACTCCACATTTCTATTACCAAATCCGAGAAATATTCCCTTTAGATCCAGAGAGGAGAGAAGCGGAAGGGAAACGACCCATAGTCTATTGTTTGCAATACTAGAAGAGAAATTGGTCGATGATTTGAACTCACCCAGGGAAGAATATTAGAGGAGATTTGAAAGTCATTAGATAAAAAGGAACATGAAACTAAAAAGTCTTCCTAGGTGGCTACAATATTCCCTAGGCCAAGTCTACCATTATTCCATGTAAATTTGTTAACCTTGATAACTATTAGATCTATCTGAGTAATGAGATCCTCTAAAATTTCTTGAAACTAATATCGAACATGGGATCCTCCCTTTTTTCCCCAAGGATGGTAGGTTTTATTGAAATCCCATGCCATAATACAATCTTGATTTCAAGTGGAGCCTCTAAGGTCTAGGAGAGACACTCAATAATTGAACTTTTATGTCTATTGAATAGGCACATATACATTTTTTATGTGTAAGGATCGACATTTAATTACTGATAAAAATAAGTAAAAACAATTCTACATGGTGTTAAGGGACACCCTGAAGGGAAACAAACCCAAAACCACCATTTTAAAGTCTTGATATTACATAAACTGAGTTTGACTAAAATGTCTATCCACGCCATAAGAAAGAGTGAAAATGATTTGCAGAATGATACATAGAAACTAGAACTTTGACCTGGAGCCAAAAAACTAGTAATAAATGTGCTTAACATGAAACTATCCTATGTAAATGAACTAGAAGCCACATAAGGGATGACCAATTACTTGAATGAGCCTGGAAGACTTGAGACTATAAATGAGTTGTAGATAGTCACAATCTATAAGCCATGAGCCACGAGCTACAAGCCATAAGCCACGAACACGCATAACAAGGACCCCTCCTCGGCCAATTGAACGCACACAATGGGAGATCCTTCCTCGACATGCCTCAACCTCGACTATGCGCAATAGGTACTCCTTCCCTGTCCAATGATCATACACAATAGGAACTCCTTCCCCGAAACCCGAGAGCCTCAAGCCTCTACACTGCTTTGAGCGTGACAACGAGCTACCTTCTTAAAAACTCTATGACCTCCGAGAAGCAGTGACACAAAGCTTATTCTCTTCACTAATGTAACAAGGCTAAGAACCTGAAGGAATTGCTTCAAATTCCCTGCATGCCTCCCAATGTAGTAACTCCACTGATTAGCCAATTGCCAATAGTCTGAAAGGTAGGCCTTAGTGTCGAATTGGAGCCTCTGTGCAACCAAATAAATTCTACTGGCCACAGGTTTCCCCACGACTAATGGATGTCCGACCCCAACATCCATGCAGAGGAAGAGAGCAAAATCCCAATTGTAGGCATCGATCCTAGCTACCAGAGAATTGTGAGGAGGATCAACATTGCAATTATCCCACACCATGGCTCGAATGGAAACCTAAAGAATATTTTGATTCTCCATGAATCCAGATGAATGAATATTATCTTTGGACGGTGGATCATTAGGCTAACACAATTGACCCTGAGGTTGAATGGCCTTATAATCATCACACACGATCATAAACCAAACACTATGGTATTGGATTGCATTAGAGGTAAATGCTCTAGGCCTGAGTGAATTTAATGGAGCATACAACTAAGCTATGGTTGATGCATGACCCCCCACGTGGACAGCCAAGTCACCGAGAGCAATCTTGTCAGTTGGAAGACTACATTGGCACCCATGGTGGGGGTGAATATGCATTAACAATAATAAATTCCTTGTTTGATGGGAGATGAAGCAAGTGAACCATCAACAAATGAGGTACCAAATGTGATTCAATAAACTTGAAAATAGAGGTAGACCAAATTTAGAGCCCCTTAGAAGCCCCATGTGATCCAATCACTCTAAGGTCAGAATTCTTCCAAAATTTTGAAAACTTTTGAGGGGTCTCTTCTTCCCCTATATTTGTCTCATGGAGCAAGAGGATGGCAAACATTTCCTCTTTTATTATATATTTAAATTTAGACATCTATTTATCGAAGCCTAACCCCCTGTAATTCTAAAAGAGGAATTGCATTAATTATTGTGCGATTTGTTGCCTCTAGAATGGAGGCCAGGCATGTTCTTATTGATTTTTATACTGACCATTTTGGATGGATCGATTATTGTTTAGGTACCCATTTCCTTTATTTTTTTTATAAGGATTTTTCATTCTGAAGCTATCGATTAGTCTTCCTCCCTACTTTTCTCCGAGAATGTTTCATTTCGTTTCCCCTGTTCACATCCAATTTTTCATCTACAAATCTTGTTGGTAACCCTGAACCCCTAGCTTTGAGGGCCTTGGGGGAGTGGAATTCTTCTTCCTATGAATCTATATCCTTCGCTTGAGTCCCCATAGAGGCTTACTCTAAGGGAACATCCCTTATGGCGCTACAAGAGAAGAGGTCTTAGTGGGGCTTGGGGCCTTCTCCATCTAGTAGTTAGGATTTCCCATTTTTCTAGAAAATGCTTCAAGATATTGAAGCTATTGTCTGGATCTAGGTATCTATTATTATTAATAGTAGAGGTTCCCTCTCTAGGGATTAACCCTTACTTTTCTGGAGACATGGGCCCTTTCCCTTTCTGCCTTGTAGTCGTTTGAGGAGGAGCTTTGTTGTTCATCCTTGTGAGGCCTTTTCTCCTATTCTATTGCTGCCATTTTTATCCATCATTACTCTACTTTAGCTTCTCTTCTGCCTTATTATTACAATCACGTGTGAAATGGATATATTCATGGAAAAACTTGCATTTAAATGGACTTTGATTGCAATCAACTTCTTGTATATGAGATAAATTATCTAGGTTTATATTTATTACTGTTGGTAAACACTTGTCTAGCTCCACCGCCACACTGATATTGGTGCAAGTTTGAAAATATTCTTGTGGCTTATCTCGGTTGATGTATTTGCTAAGAATATTTCCTATACTCCTAAAAGTTTCCTCATTCCAACAATGTAGTATGAAGAAGAGAAGTTTAACCCATACTGAGACTTCTATTGGAACATCACATTCAGGATTAAAATCTAGACTCCAATGATCTAGATATAACCCTTGGCCCCCCCATGAAGTAGGGTTTATTCCTAAAGATGAGATCCAAATTTGCTTTTCCTTCGGATAGGAAGGTGTAAATTGATTGTCAACAAACTGACATTGAAACCTTATTTTTAATCTTGGGTATCTAGTTCTTGTCAATCCCCGCAGGGATCTCAAAGAGGGTCATAAGCCCATAAAATGACAAATAATCATCATATCTACAAGCTTCAAGGTCATTGATTTAGATTGAGGTGTGAACCTCCACCTTTGGAATGTTGTTGATGTACTTCTCAAATTTTGAGGATTCAACCTTTTAGAAAAGTGGCCCTCTAGCAACAAGAGCATTAAATTCCACTATGTCTGGAGGGGGTTGTGAGGGTGAGTTGGGTTCCTATTGAACCTTGATCCATTTTCGGCAAATAAAGGAAAGCAACAGAGAATAACAGGTTGAGCAATGAACACTAGGTTTTGTTTGATTTTTCCATAATTAATTTACATTTCAAAACTAAAACAATATTATAATGTTATAAATGATTAAATTTATATATTAAAATATCATTTTATAGTTTATTTTTAATTGAACACTCAATAAATACAATTATATGAATTTATGTTTTATAAATTTTATATATAATTAAAAAACTATTAATTTTTTTAATTTTTTTTTAGAATTTTTATTAACAAAAATTCAATAGTTTATATAACTTAATAATTCTCAATGGTTTAATGAATTTATGTTTTATGAATTTTATATATAATTAAAAAACTATTATTTTTTTATAGATTTTATTAAAAAAAATTAATAGTTTATATAATTTAATAATTTTGTTTTAATATATTGATGTTTAGTTTTCAATGGTTAGATTTAAATTTCTAAATAGAATTTTAAATTATATTTCCAATATATAATTGGAAATTTAATATTATATTGACTTTTGATTATTACAAATTATTATTATTAAAATTGTTTTTTTATTTTTATTTAATATAAATTGGTTTTTTACATAAAGAATCATCAAAAGAATTTTAAATATTAGTTAAATTTGGTTTTTTCTTTTAAATTTAATAGTGAATCATACAAATTGTTATATAAATTTAGAAAAATAAGCATTTACATTTTATAAAGACATTTTTTAAAATACAAATTAATAGAGTAATAATTAATTTTTGAATTAACATTTTAAATAAAAATAATTGAATCTCAAAAACACTTTATCATCTAAATTTTCTAATCTTCGTTTAGTATTAAAATTTCTTTTAAAAGAACATCAACCTAATAATTAAACTCATGATAAATATACTCAATGAAGACAGACACTTACAACTCTCATACTTGTAGTTGTCGAGATAATAAGACTAATATTTTAACTATAGTGATCTAATGAATCAATCTATTATAACTTTAGAATCCTCAACACCTTTAAAGACCAATGTCTTTTGTTTTTCCCAAAATAAAAGGAATTTCAAAGAGCTACTAATTCATTTCTACAACTCTCATATTTGAAGTTGGAAAGATAATAAGACTAATATTTTAATTGTAGTGATCTAAGTAATGAGATCCTCTAAAATTTCTTGAAACTAATATCTAACATGGGATCCTCCCTTTTTTCCCCAAGGATGGTAGGTTTTATTAAAATTCCATGCCATAATACAATCTTGATTTCAAGTGGAGCCTCTGAGGTCTAGGAGAGACACTCAATAATTGAACTTTTATGTCTATTGAATAGGCACATATACATTTTTTTATGTGTAAGAATCGACATTTAATTACTGATAAAAATAAGTAAAAACAATTCTACATGGTGTTGAGGGATGTCCTGCAGGGAAACTAACCCAAAACCACCATTTTAAAGTCTTGATATTACATCTACTCAGTTTGACTAAAATGTCTATCAACACCATAAGCAAGAGTGAAAATGATTTTCAGAATGATACATAGAAACCATAACCTTGGCTTGGAGCCACAAAAATAGTAGTAAATGTGCTTAACATGAAACTATCATATGTAAATGAACTAGAAGCCACATAAGGGATGACCAATTACTTGAATGAGCCTCGAAGACTTGAGACTGTAAATGAGCTGCAGAGAGTCACAATCTATAAGCCATGAGCCATGAGCTACAAGCCACAAGCCACATACACTCATGAAAAGGACCCCTCCTCGTCCCATTGAACACACATAGTGGGAGATCCTTCCTCGACATGCCTCAACCTCGACTATGCGCAACATGTACTCCTTCCCTGTCCAATGATCACACACAACAGGAAATCCTTCCCTGGAACCCAAGAGCCTCAAGCCTCTACGCTGCTTTGAGCGTGACGGATGAGCTACCTTCTTACAAACTCTATGAGCTCCTAGAACCAGTGACACAAAGCTTATTCTCTTCACCAACATGACAAGGCTAAGAACCCGAAGCAATTGCTTCAAATTCCCTACATGCCTCCGAATGTAGTAACTCCACTGATTAGCCAATTGCCAATATTCTGAAAGGTAAGCATTAATGCCAAATTAGAGCCTCTGTACATCCAAATAAATTCTATTGGTCACGGGTTGCCCCGTGACTAATGGACATCCAACCGCAACATCCATGCAGACAAAGAGAGCAAAATCCCAATTGTAGGAATCGATCCTAGCTGTCAGATAATTGCGAGGAGGATCAAAATTGCAATTATCCCACTCCATGGATCGAATGGAAACCTAAAGAATATTGTGATTCTCCATGAAACCAGATGAATGAATACTATCTTTGCACGATGGAGCATTAGGCCAACACAATTCACCCTAAGGTCGAATTGCCTTGTAATCATCACACATGATCATAAACCAAACACTATGGTATTGGATTGCATTAACGGTAAAGGCTCTAGGCATGACCGAATTTAATGTAGCATGCAACTAATTTATGGTTGATGCATGACCCCCCACATGGAGAGCCAAGTCGCCGAGAGTAGTCTTGTTAATTGGAAGACTACATTGGCACCCACGATGGGGGTGAATATGCATTAACAACAATAAATTCCTTGTTTGATGGGAGATGAAGCAAGTGAACCATCAAAAAATGAGGCACCAAATGTGAGTCAATAAACTTGAAAATAGAGGTAGACCAAATTTAGAGCCCCCTAGCAGCCCCATGTGATCCAATCACTCTAAGGTCATAATTCTTCTAAAATTTTGAAAACTTTTGAAGGGTTTCTTCATCCCCTATATTTGTCTCATGGAGCAAGAAGATGGCCAACATTTCCTTTTTTATTATAGATTTAAATTTAGAAATCTATTTATCAAAGCCTAACACCTAAAATTCCAAAAGAGGAATTTCATTATTTATTGTGTGACTTGTTGCCTTTGAAATGGAGGCTAGGGATGTTATTATTGATGTTTAAACTAACCATTTTGGATGGATCAATTATTTTTTGGGTACCCATTTCCTTTTTTTTTATATAAATATTTTTCATTCCAGGGCTATTGATTAGTCTTCCTCCCTACTTTTCTCCACGAACGATTCATTTCGTTTTCCCTGTTCGCATCCGATTTTTCATCTACAAATGTTGTTGGTAACCCTGAACCCCTACTTTTGAGGGCCTTGGGGGAGTGGAATTCTTCTTCCTATGAATCTATATCCTCCGCTTGAGTCCCCATGGAGGCTTTCTTTAAGGGAGCATCCCTTCTAGCACTACAAGTGAAGAGGGCTTAGTGGGGCTTGGGGCCTTCCCCATCATCATTTTAGTAGTTAGGATTTCCCATTCTTCTAGAAACATTTTCAAGATATTGAAGCTATTGTTTAGATCTAGGGATCTATTATTATTAATAGTAGAGGTTCCCTCTCTAAGCATTGATCCTTACTTTTTTGGAGACATGGGCCCTTTCCCTTTCTGACTTGTAGTCGCTTGAGGAGGAGCCTGGTTGTTCATCCTTGCGAGGCCTCTTCTCCTATTCTATTGCTGCCATTATTATCCATCATTACTCTACTTTAGCTTCTCTTCTGCCTTATTATTACAATCACGTGTGAAATGGCTATATTCATGGAAAAACTTGCTTTTAAATGGAATTTGATTGCAATCAACTTCTTGTATATGAGATCAATTATATGGGTTTATATTTATTACTGTTGGAAAACACTTGTCTAGCTCCACCGCCACACTCATATTGGTGCAAGTTTGCAACCCTTATTGTGGCTTATCTCGGTCGATGTATTTGCTAGGAATATTTCCTATACTCCTAAAAGTTTCCTCATTCCAACAATGTAGTAGGAAGAAGAGAAGTTTAACCCATACTGAGACTTCTGTTGGAACATCACATTTAGGATTAAAATCTAGACTCCAATGATCTAGATATAACCCTTGGCCCCCCCATGAAGTAGGGTTTATTCCTAAAGATGAGATGCAAATTTGCTTTTCCTTCGGATAGGAAGGTGTAAATTGATTGTCAACAAACTGACATTGAAACCTTATTTTTAATCTTAGGTATCCAGTTCTCGTTAATCCATGCTAGCAGGGATCTCAAAGAGGGTCATAAGTCCATAAAATGACCAATAATCGTCATATCTGCAAGCTTCAGGGTCAATGATTTAGATTGAGGTGTGAACCTCCACCTTTGGAATGTTGTTGATGTTCTTCACAAATTTTGAGGACTCAACATTTTAGAAAAGTGGCCCTCTAGCAACAAGGGCATTAAATTCCACTATGTCTAGAGGGGGTTGCAAGGGTGAGATGGGGGTCCTATTGAACCTTGATCCATTTTCGACAAATAAAGGAAAGCAACAAAGAATAACAGGTTGAGCAATGCGCACTAGGTTTTGCTTGATTTTTCCATAATTAATTTACATTTCAAAACTAAAACAATATTATAATGTTATAAATGATTAAATTTATATATTAAAATATCATTTTATAGTTTATTTTTAATTGAACACTCAATAAATACAACTATATGAATTTATGTTTTATAACTTTTATATATAATTAAAAAACTATTATTTTTTTATAGAATTTTTATTAACAAAAATTCAATAGTTTATATAACTTAATAATTCTCTTTAAATATATTGATGTTTAGGTTTTATGGTTTAATGAATTTATGTTTTATAAATTTTATATATAATTAAAAACTATTATTTTTTTTATAGATTTTATTTAAAAAAAATTAATAGTTTATATAATTTAATAATTTTGTTTTAATATAATGATGTTTAGTTTTTAATGGTTAAATTTAAATTTCTAAATATAATTTTAAATAATATTTCCAATATATAATTGGAAATTTAATAATATATTGACTTTTAATTATTATAAATTATTATTATTAATATTGTTTTTTATTTTTATTTAATATAAATTGGTTTTTTTACATAAAGAATCATTAAAAGAATTTTAAATATTAGTTAAATTTTGTATTTATTTATTTATTTTATTTTTTTTAATTTAATAGTAAATCATACAAATTGTTATATAAATTTAGAAAAATAAGCATTTACATTTTAATAAGACATTTTTTAACCTCAACCTCAACTATGCGCAACAGGTACTCATTCCTTGTCCAATGATCACACACAACAGGAGCTCCTTCCCCGAAACCCAAGAGCCTCAAGCCTCTACGCTACTCTGAGCATGACGAACGAGCTACCTTCTTACAAACTCTATGACCTCCCAGAAGTAGTGACACAAAGCTTATTCTCTTCACTAACATGACAAGGCTAAGAACCCAAAGGAATTGCTTCAAATTCCCTGCATGCCTCCCAATGTAGTAACTCCACTGATTAGCCAATTGCCAATAGTCTGAAAGGTAAGCCTTAGTGCCGAATTGGAGCCTTTGTGCAACCAAATAAATTCTACTGGTCACGGGTTGCCCCGCGACTAATGGACGTCCAACCCCAACATCCATGTAGACGAAGAGAGCAAAATCCCAATTGTAAGCATCGATCCTAGCTGCCAGAGAATTGCGAGGATGATCAACATTGGAATTATCCCACACCATGGCTCAAATGGAAACCTAAAGAATATTGTGATTCTCCATGAAACCAGATGAATGAATACTATCTTTGCACGGTGGAGCATTGGGACAACACAATTGACCCTCAGGTCGAATTGCCTTATAATCATCACACACCATCATAAACCAAACACTATGGTACTGGATTGCATTAACGGTAAAGGATCTAGGCATGAGTGAATTTAATGAAGCATACAACTAAGCTATGGTTGATGGATGACCCCCCACGTGGAGAGCCAAGTCGCCGAGAGCAGTCTTGTCAATTGGAAGACTACATTGGCACCCACGGTGGGGGTGAACATGCACATATACATTAAAAACAATAAATTCCTTGTTTGATGGGAGATGAAGCAAGTGAATCATCAACCAATGAGGCACCAAATGTGGGTCAATCAACCTGAAAATAGAGGTAGACCAAATTTAGAGCCCCCTAGAAGCCCCATGTGATCCAATCACTCTAAGCTCAGAATTATTACAAATTTTTGAAAACTTTTGGAGGGTCTCTTGCTAGCCCATATTTGTCTCATGGAGCAAGAGGATGGCCAACATTTCATTTTTTATTATAGATTTAAATTTAGACATATATTTATCGAAGCCTAACCCCCTGCAATTCCAAAAGAGGAATTTCATTGTTTATTGTGTGATTTGTTACATCTGGAATGGAGGCCATGGATGTTTTTATTGATGTTTATACTCACCATTTTGGATGGATCGATTATTGTTTGGGTAACCATTTCCTTTTCTTTGTTTTAATAAATTATTTTCATTCGAGAGCTATCGATTTGTCTTCCTCCCTACTTTTCTCCGTGAATGATTTATTTCCTTTTCCGTGTTCGCATCTAATTTTTCATCTACAAATCTTGTTGGTAACTCTGAACCCTGAGTTTTTAGATCCTTGGGGGAGTGGAATTCTTCTTCTTATGAACCTATATCCTCCCCTTGAGTCCCCATAGAGGCTTTCTCTAACGGAGAATCCCTTCTGGCGCTACAAGATAAAAGGGCTTAGTGGGGCTTGGGGCCTTCCCCATCATCATTTTAGTAGTGAGGATTTCCCATTCTTCTAGAAAATGTTTCAAGATATCGAAGCTATTGTTTGGATCAGGGGATCTATTTTTATTAATAGTAGAGGTTCCCTCTCTAGGCATTGACCCTTACTTTTTTGGAGACATGGGCCCTTCCCCTTTCCGCCTTGTTGTCGCTTGAGGAGGAGCTTGGTTGTTCATCCTTGTGAGGCCTCTTCTCCTACTCTATTGCTGCCATTATTATCCATCATTACTCTACTTTAGCTTCTATTCTGCCTTCTTATTGCAATCACGTGTGAAATGACTATATTCATTGAAAAACTTGCATTTAAATGGAATTTGATTGTAATCAACTTCTTGTATATGAGATCAATTATCTAGGTTTATATTTATTACTGTTGGTAACACTTGTCTAGCTCCACCTCCACACAGATCTTGGTGCAAGTTTGCAACCCTTCCTTTGGCTTATCTCGGTTGATGTATTTGCTAAGAATAATTCCTATACTCTTATCCTCATTCCAACAATGTAGTAGGAAGAAGAGAAGTTTAAGCCATAGTGAGACTTTTGTTGGACCATCACATTCAGGATTAAAATCTGGCCTCCAGTGATCTAGATATAACCCTTGGCCCTCCCATGAATTAGGGATTATTACTAAAGATGAGATCCAAATTTGCTTTTCCTTTGGACATGAAGATGTAAATCAATTGTCAACAAACTGACATTGAAACCTTATTTTTAATCTTGGGTATCTAGTTCTCATCGATCCATGCCCGCAGGGATCTCAAGAAGGATCATAAGCCCATAAAATGACAAATAATCCTTCAGGGTCATTGATTTAGATTGAAGTGTGAACCTCTACCTTTGGAATGTTGTTGATCTTCTTAAAAAAAATTGAGGATTCAACATTCTAGAAAAGTGGCCCTCTAGCAAGAAGGGCATTAAGTTCCACTATGTCTGGAGGGGGTTGTGGGGGTGAGATGGGGTCCTCTTGAACCTTGATCCATTTTCGACAAATAAAGGAAAGCAACAAAGGATAACGAGTTGAGCAATGCGCACTAGCACTAGGTTTTGTTTGATTTTTCCATAATTAATTTACATTTGAAAACTAAAACAATATTATAATGTTATAAATGATTATATTTATATATTACAATATTATTTTATAATTTATTCTTAATTGAACACTTAATAAATACAGTTATATATGAATTTATGTTTTATAAAATTTATATATAATTAAAAAACTATTTTTTTTTATAAATTTTATTAAAAAAAATCAATATTTTATATATCTTAATAATTCTCTTTTAATATATCGATGTTTAATAATTCTCTTTTAATATATCGATGTTTATTTTTTAATGGTTTAATGAATTTATGTTTTATAAATTTTATATATAATTAGAAATCTATTATTTCCTTTTGTAAATTTTATTAAAAAAATTTCAATAGTTTATATAACTTAATAATTCTCTTTAATATATTGATATTGATGTTTATTTTTTAATGGTTAAATTTAAATTTCTAAATAAAATTTTAAATTGTATTTCCAATATATAATTGCAAATTTAATAATATATTGACTTTTAATTATTATTATTATTGTTTTTTATTGTATTTCCAATATATAATTGGATTTAATAATATATTGACTTTTAGTTATTATTATTATTGTTTTTTATTTTTATTTAAACATAAATTGGTTTTTTACATAAAGAATCATTAATATATATATATATATATATATAATTTAGTAGTAAATCATACAAATTGTTATATAAATTTAGAATAATAAGCACTTACATTTTATGAAGACACTTTTTAAAATACAAATTAATAGAGTAATAATTAATTTTTGATTTAACATTTTAAATAAAATTAATTGAATCTTAAAAACACTTAATCATCTCAATCTTCTAACCTTCCTTCAGTATTAAAATTTCTTTTGAAAGAACATCAATTTAATAATTAAATTCATGATAAATATGCTCAATACTAATTTAACTATAGTGATCCAATGAATCAATCTATTATAACTTTAGAATCCTCAACACCTTTAAAGGCCAATGTCTTTTATTTTTCTCAAAATAAGAGGAATTTCAAAGAGCTATTAATTTATTTCTACAACTCTCATATTTGAAGTTGGAAAGATAATAAGGCTAATATTTTAATTGTAGTGATCCAATGAATCAATCTATTATAATTTTAGAATCCTCAACACCTTTAAAGACCAATGCCTTTTATTTTTCTCAAAATAAAAGGAATTTCAAAGAGCTACTAATTCATCTCGGGTATTGGTTCCTCAACTTTGTACTAGCTTTATCAAATAATAATGATGTGTAGGTTCCTCAACTTTTTGTTAGCTTTATCAAATAATAATGATGTGTATTTAAATGAGCATAATACTAACTCCATAAAGACCTGGAACCATTGACATGCTGTATTGAAAAACTCCAAGGTAAATTATGTTTAAAATTGAGACCATGGTGAGACTTACCTATAGGGACCACATTATCCTTCTTTATTTTAACTTAAAATTCCCTATAAAAAATCCAAGATAAGTTGTGTTTAAAATTGGGACTGTTATCACTCAGATTTTCCTTGAAGTTGTTGGGAAGAGGAAAGGGGTCCGAGGTAACCACAAACCAACTTTTAGATACAGAATCTAGCCAATCTGTATCGAGACAGGGCTCTCTCTTTATGATTTAGCTTTGATTTGGAAAGGTTTTAGGCTGGTTGTGAAGTTTAGGAGTTTTGTTTGAATTTGGGTGGTGAGATTCAATAGCAGAAGGGTAGGACTAAGTACTTTAGGCCATTGGGCTAATGGAGTCAAAGAAGATGGCTTAACTGGATTTAGTTTCTTAACAAAGGATGGTTTCACAGGGCAAGATGGTCAAACAGGGAACAAATAAAGATTTAGAATAAATGGAATGGGTTCAAAATGGTTGAAGGGTAGTTAAGAATCCTTCAGCCTATTTAAAGAGGGAACGTGAATGATTACTAATAAAGAGCAATTAAGAATTCTTTACTAAATAATCAAAATGAACAAACTAGAAAACAAGAGCAATTAAGATTTCACTGTTTATTCTAATTCAGAAGAAAACATAGAGAATGATAACGATTGAAAATAGAGTGCAATTAAGCATATTCTGAATTAATATTTTTCAATTATCATTCATATATGAAACATAGATGACATAAAAAACAAGGAAAACTTTAAAACACAAGGTATAGAGAACTTATTGATCTGGAGTTTGATTCAAGAAATTTGTGGAAAGTCCTTTGCTTCAATTCTTCATCCAGCAAGCCATACAAAAGTTGGTCCAATCAGCACTTTATTCCAAAGTAATCAATATTACAACAATGTCTAAGAATCCACCCCAAAATACTTCAAATGAAGAAGTATTTATACTAATTGTAAACTGAAATGTTTTGAAAAAATATCCAGATTAGTTTCACAAATATCTCCAATTGGTTACATTAATAGAACTTTAATAAAGGACATTCAAAACTAATGAATCTATTTGGCACTATGTTTATGGATTTATGGTGACAAAGAAGAGAAAGTCAAATTTGGTAGCAACTCTTAGTTGATGATGAGGCATCCCAGTCACTAATTGCATCCTTCCTTTGTGCATTCTGCCCCAGAAATTCTGCAAACTTGGGGTCCAATGATTTGCTTGTATATCGTAATCCGAGATAGATATGTAACAACTGAAAGAGGTTATGGTAGATAATAACGTTTGTGAGATAAACCTCTCTCAGTTGCACAAAATTCAACTCCAGCTGTCCACGATATTCTTTGCCAAAAGATGTCAAAAACACGATGTTTCACAAACTCAAAAACAGGTTGTGAGAACATGCACTTATCTCCCTCTTGGTAATACCTGTGTAAAACGTGAGAGAGGTTTTTGTAGATTGGCCTGTTAGGAACAAAAACCTCCTCCCGTTTCTCAAGATACTTCTTGGATTGGCCACAATAGTTTCTGCAAAACTATGACTTAAACGGGAAATTTCTGAAGAGTGTACAATTTTTGCTCTAATTTCATCTTTTAACCTTAAACTTCTTTTGACTGTTTTTCACTTCTACTTTGGATAAAATTCATTGTAGCTGGTGAAAGTGTTTTCATCTTTATTTAACCCTTAATGTCTTCATGTTTACTTTTACTGTTTACTGTTTACTTTTTACTTTTACCGCTCTATTTTTTCATCTTTCTTCACTTTGACATGAATTTGTATACTCTGTTTTGTAACTATCTTCCCTGTTGTTTAACTTCATGATAGCTGATTTACTTGACTTGGTCTTCAATCTGATACTCTTTAATCCTGATACACTTTGACTGTTCTTTACTGTGTCCTTTTACCTTCACTGTATATTTTAGGTTTTTACTGTCTATTTCAACAGTAAATCGTTTAATTTCATGTTTCCTCTACTTGTCTTTTTACTGTATGTTTTATCTTCTATCTCTGTTTGAATAGATTTGATAACAATCTTGGAGTAAACAGGTCTTATGACTAGTATTAAGACTGTTTATCCAAGGATGTGGTCTTCTGATCACTTGTAAAACAAAACAAATTGTTAAGAAAACATTGGTTTGCAGGGGAGGTCGAAAAGGTTTCATTTGAGCTTGAAAGGTTTGTGGAGTGAGTCCAAAATGCTTTTCGGGAGGTGAACCATGCTCGAATCGGTTAACAGAGGCTTTAGGTGGCGCAGATGGGTTACATAGGGTTTTATTGCACAATCAGGTGAAAAACGAGCAAAACTGGGGTTTTTGTATTTAAACGGGTAAATGGTTGATATTGGCGGGCGAATGACAATTGGCGGTAATAGAAGGATGAGAAGTTTTGTTGTTTATGGGAGGCGGTAAGCGGGTTTCATCGCACCGCTTTTGGGAGGCGAGTGGTATTGAGGGAGGGCCACGCGATTCCATACACTGTGTGACACGTAGCATAGGTACTATTCACGAAACCGCTCTCCATCACGTGCTAAATGTCGACCAAAAGGATCGTGCGATATGTGCGATGACCGTTGGATCTGCGGGAGCCGATCGGACGGTTGTCGGGGAGGTGAAGTGGTGGAAGGTTAAAGGAGGGTGGGCCCAATATAATTTAAAGGAATTAATCATATCGGGGGTGATGCGATTGGTTATAGAGTTATTAATTAGTCCAAATGACATTAATAATCCTTATTAAATGGTGGCGGGGTTGGGTTCTTAATTAACTACGGATTAGTTAATTAATCCCATTTTATTGTTTGATTTATGGTTATATTTAACCATCGGGGCAGGATATGTAATATTTGGGGTTTTGTGTAATAATATAATATGGGCGTGGGTAATTTTGTTTTATAGGGGAATTATATAATAAAACATTAGTGGTTAATATGACCAAAATGAATGGGACAACAATGAGTGACTTTATGAAAGGGTGAATATTGATGAAGGGAATTTAAGTGCTTTAGGTATTTCAAATTATTGGGCCGAGGTTCCGGTCCCTCCAAAAGTCAGAGAAATGCTCTGAACCCCCCTAACTTGTTTATAGGTACCCTTAGCACTTAGGGGAAATTAACGAATTTTTTAGGAAAAATGGAGTAAGGAAGTTAATTAGTTTGACTTTGTCTCCTTGATGTGTTGTCTCCAATGTGAGTTGTGCTTTGTTCAAGTGATGAAAGCAAAAGATCTAAGCATTTAACTTAACATTCACCACACATTTATTCTGCAACCACCATCTACTTACCCTACCTACTTTATCCTAGCATTTTTACTTCTTTATTAGGGTGCACTTAAACTGGCAAACCCTTATCACACTCAATCTAAGTCTAGCCTTATTACATCCAAGGGCTCAACTTAAACTGTTGAGCTCCTTTTATTCACTCTACCTATCTACTTATCTGCCAAGATTAAACTGTTTGGTCAAATCTTTATTCTCTAGCTCTACAACATGAAATTGAAATATGAACTAGCCAAGCTTAAGCTGTTTGACTATTCATAAATTGTGGCATAGATGACAAGCTGCACACAATTGTTTATTCTACAACAGTAAAAAGTAGTGGCATTTAGACTTGCACACTTTCCTTGGTCTTTCTTTTTGTTGGGATTCATTTTCTTTCTTTTTTTGACCATTTCTTTATTCTTTTTTGCCCATTGATTTTTCTTTTAGGGCATACTCTTTTTACATTTTTTTATTTTTTTATTTTTTGGAAAATATGGAAAACCTTTTCAACAAGGAAAGGTATGAACATATTACATAGCACATTAAGTCAATCATGATATATGACACCTATTGGTATAGGAGCATAACAGGGACCATGTCGAGACTTAACTATAGGGACCACATTATCCTTCATTCTTTTAGCTTAAAATACTCTAAACAAAATTCCAAAGTAAATTATGTTTAAAAATAGGAACATGTAGAGACTTAGTTATAGGGATCACATTATCCTTCCTTCTTTTGGTAAAAGTCAAGGAAATCATGTGTGACCAAACTTGGGTTGCCTTTTGTACTTTTAAATAGCGCCCAACTTTTATAAAGCCATAATTATGAAGAACATAAGAAGTTAGCCCAATAAAAGATATAACCAATTTTTATAAAGCCATAATTATGAAGAACATAAGAAGTTAGCCCAATAAAAGATATAACCATCTTATTATGTATCAATTACCTCATATTTTAATGGTGCCACATAATTCTTGAAACCATTTCAAAATTTAAAGAACGTCTTAACACACTTGCAAAATGAAAAAGATGAAACAAAAAAACAATTCATTGATTCTTTGTAAAACATTTGTTTAATCCTCTTTATCTAAACCTCTTTTTTTCCTTCCTTTCTTTCTTTCTTTCTATTATCCTCATGTCAAAACATTGTTTCTCATTGCTATCCACAAAAAAAAAAACCTTTTACTTTTCCATTTCCAAAAAAATCAACCACAACCATTTACCCTCACGTTCCCCATCAAAAGCAAAAGCAACTCCATACCCTAGCTTTGCATTTAGAATACTTATAGCCTTATTCGATTACTAAACTAGCTGATCTTCCTCTTCATTCAAAATGATTGCATAATAGGAAAGAGTTTGAGTATAAATAATTCATTCTTTCATGAGGCCCTCGTATAGGCCAATATTGTCTTCTAAGAATAAGGGTGGAAACAGAATGGTTGATAATCCTATTTTCTTACACGTACAAACTTGATAGGTCCATAATCACTTAAATGATTCGTCAATTCTGGGAGAAAAAAAAAATAAAAAACTTAGATTATCATATTTTCGTAAGTGTACAAACTTAAAAATAAAATACTTAGATTATTATATTTTCGTAAGTGTACAAACTTGATAAGTCCACACCGATTGGAACGATTTCTAAATTCTTAAAACAAAATATTTACCACATACCTATTTTCCAAGCCATCCACCATCCCAAAACCGAAATGACAGAAATCACACTCTTCTAAATAATGATATTTTATTTATAAATTAAATATAACTTTAAAACCGATAGCAATCATGTAAAAAGGCAACAATATTTAATTAAACAAGGACATAGTCAACACCAGCCATTCCACGTGAAGACGACTTTAAAGGCATTGATATTCACGGTTCTATTTGTTTTTTAAAATATTAACATTAAGACAATGTCTCAGATAGGTGTTCTTTCAGATTTTCTCTTCTATAATAGATGTAGCCTACGCCAAAATAAACTACGAATAGACTTCAGATAACTTACGAATAAACTTCGGATATTACGCGACACAAATAGAGTCTGATACAAACAGTTCTAATAGACATCCCGTGGCAGGCGTAGCACGGGAATAATTTCTAGTGGCACCGCCTTCGCCATGGTAATTCCAAACTTCTCTGTCATGTCCACTTCTTCTGCACTCATGCCCTTCACAGGTGCCCACACGAATGAATGGATGAGAGAAGCCAATACCAGATGAATCATCCGACTCGCCAACGGAAGCCCCAAGCATATTCTCCTTCCTGCTCCGAATGGTATCAGCTCGAAGTGTTGTCCTCTGTAATCCACGCTATTCATCTTATCATCCAGAAATCTCTCAGGGACGAATTCCGATGGTTCATTCCAGATGGCAGGGTCCCTTCCGATTGCCCACATGTTGACGATTACCTGGGTGTGTTTGGGTATCAACAATCCCTCAATCTCACAATCACTATCTGCTTTGTGTGGAATGAGCAGAGGAACTACCGGGTGCAACCTGAAAACTTCTTTCACCACTGCATAAAGATAAGGGAGACGGTCGGTGTCACTTTCTTCGACCCTTCTGTTGCGCCCAACTACCTGGTCCAACTCGGCCTGGGCTCGTTTCATTCTCTCCGGATTGCGTATGAGTTCTGCCATCGCCCACTCCATGGTCTTCGCAGTAGTGTCGCTTCCCGCCGCAAATATGTCCTGCATCAAGCAATTGGCCATAAGAGAAATTACTTTGGCAGTATGAATTCACTAGTAAACTCCGATACTTTAGAATAAGATACCATCTATCATTAAATACGCCAATAGCCTTATTGTATGATACCAACAACGGAGAATGGAAATGATTACAGTTAAGTAGACTCTGATGTCGGTGAGAGTAAAATCATCCCCTCTCATTTCCAGCAGAGCGTTCAACAGATCCTCAGTACCATCACTCGCGTCCGTCGTTTTGCCTTTTGTGGCGAGGCGGTTCTCTATGAATTTGTCAATAATACCAAATTCCCTTCCCAAATAGAATGCTGCGTTACGTCTCACGCCCTGAGGATCCATCCACTGAAGAAAGGGAAAGTAGTCCGCCAAATTGGGAGCTCCTCCATTCACCGCCCATTGCGAAATACCATCTTTGAACTCTTGGAAAGCTGGAGAATTGGGATGGAACATGTCTTTACCAAAGGTCATCTTGCCTAACATATTAACAGCGAAGTGGGACATCATATCTCCGATGTTTACTCTCTTCCCCTCTCTACTTCCCAACAGAATCTGCTTGATTGTTTGGAATACTTCATCTCTTCTCAAATGTTCCAGGGCTTCTAACCTTTTGACGCTGAAGAGCTTTGTATTGGATATGCGTCTGAGCAAACGCCAGTGGGATCCATATTGGGCCCAAATTACTGAGGACTTGTCGTAAGAAAGGCACTGAACTGACTGTATAACCGTTCGGCCCGCAAAAACATGGTCATGGGTCTTGAGAACTTGCTTTGCCATGGCCGGAGAGGAGACTACCACTGTAGTTTTCATTCCGAGAGAGACACACATGAGAGGGCCGTACTTCTGAGCGAGGTGGAAGAGAGCTTCGTGGGGATTGTTACCCAACTGGAACAGGTTTCCCACAATCGGCCATCCTGGAGGTCCCGGAGGAAGCCTGCGATAAGTCTTCCTCCTCCACAGATCAAAGACAAAGAATATAAAGACGGAGGTGAGCCCTGTCACAGAATACCATAACATCCATCCATTATCCATTGAGATTTATTGCAGAGGCTGCTAATTGGCAACTATGGAGAGTTAAGCTAAATAGAACTATAGATAGAGGCAATAAACAAGTATAAATACGCGAATGCGAGCCTTTGCCCTAATTCAAACCATCGATTCACGGAAAAAAATAAAAATTAAAATAAATACATTTCGGCGTTGTCTATTCAGGCCAGAATTTCATGTAGATTGTGTAGATAGAGGTAATAGACAAGTATAAATACACGAATGTAATAGAACAGGGCTCTGCAATTTTGCACAGTTTCAGAAAAATTGAAAAATATTTCTTAAACAATTTGAAATGGAGGATGTTCTCTCGAAGGAAAATCTTCATCGGTATCGACTCATTTGCTGGCTATAGGGGGAATCTCCATGTTCCAGAACCTCTTCTTTTTGTCTTTCACAGATTGGGTATTTTTACCTAGGACAAGATCATTGCGGATTGGAGGGGCCGGCCTTGTGCCTTCTCTGAAGGACGCTGCTGAAATTGGCCTTCCACATGCCTTGTTAACACCGTGGGAAAATGTCAAGAATGCTCTAGCTGAAGGAGGGATAAAGCGTGCCGAGTCCGAAGATCATTTGGTATGGTCCTTATCTCATTCCCTTTCGACAGGGACTGTTAAAGATATCTACTATGATCTTGTTTCCTAAAAGAATATGCCTGCTAGACAGATTTTTCCTCTCAAAGTGATTATTTTCTCATGGTTAGTTTTCTACAACAAAAACTTAACATGGGAAAACTTGAGGAAGAGGTGGTGGCACGGTCCAAGTAGATGTGTGTTGTGCAACACTGAGGAGGAGACAAACTTCCACATGTTCTTCAAATGCGCGGCCTCCCAACAAATCTCGTATGAATTGGCTTCTTCTTTACATTTTCCACACCTGAGTTTCATTTATGTTCATGCAGCTTTTGACTGGTGGGGAAGACAAGAGGAATCAAAGCGTCCAATCCTTCCCATTGTGTTATGGTGTGTCTGGAAATAAAGAAATTTAAAAATTTAAGATAGGACAAAGAGCTCTACAGGTTCATGGTCTGGAGCCGAATGCAACGTTTTTGTCGTGGGTGTACAGGGCTTCTATCAGCTTCTTACACCTGGGTATCAGGGGGCTTGATCTTCTGCATTGTAAAGCCTCCTCCGGCGAATGCCCATCTGCAGTTCGACTAAGATCAGAGTGTTATCTCGGGCTTCTCTCTTTCAGTGTTTTTTTTATTATGATTGTCAATTAGTTCATCCATCAGCATGTTTTTGGCAATCTTATGTTTTATATGTTTTTATGTGCTCCATTTATCTCATGTGCTTCTATACTGATGCCAAGTGGTTTTTTATATATGTCTCTCATCTTCATGTAAAATCTGTTCAATCTGTCTTTTTGAATCTGGTGACCATTGTTATGGGAACCAATCGCCTCTTGTACTCTACAGATCATGCTGTATATATTGCCTCAATATAATATATCGCTTTTTCTTCTGAAAAAAAAAATACACTAATGCGAGCCTTTGCCCTAATTGAAACCATTAATGGAGGGAAAAAATAAAAATAAATATATAGAAATTCATATAAAGTCGTTGTCTATTCAGGCCAGAATTTCAGGTAGATTGTGACCTTTTGGTGGGTGACTTTTTTTTTAAAGAAATCTGATAGTTGCAGTGTTCAAATAGGGATTATAATTTAGTTAGGATGGTGATTTTTTGGTAAAATTTTTTCAATTTATATGACTTGATTATTGCAATGTTTAAATATATATATATTTTTTAATTCAGTAACATCAAAAACTCAAAAACATCTAAAATCTTGAAGCTTTACGACTGTAAAGCTAAACAAAAAAAACCTAAACATGCACACCCTAAACAAAAAAAACCCTAAACATGAAGAAAACTTGTGCAGAATATCACAGGGTCTGGTCTTAGCCTTTTCACAGTGATGAGGTCATCTACGGAGTTGCGTGAAATCGACGTTGAATGGGGAACTAGAAAGGGGATTCATGCACGTTGGGTTTGAATGTTAGTTCAATGAAGACATTTAGGTATTTGAATACAACAGTCATTCTCTGTATCAGAGTTAGTTGGACTGTATTCGATTATTTATAAAAATCACTATTGGGAATCCAAAGTGCGCCGGACTATATTAGGAAATAAACTTCGCCATCAGCTACATTTTAAATAAATTTGTAGGCATGGCACTGGTCATTCGTAGGCCCCGGCTGACCACTACCATACTTGTATAGAAATAGCCAGTTGGACTTACCGTGGGATTAAATTATTCACTGCACTGCATTGAATTCCAGGATGCGGAAGGCCAGAGATGGCAGTTTCTGGTAGTAATAACTATGGATAATGAAGCATTTCGCTATCAAAAAATAAAAATATCCAATCGAAATAAAAACCCTCTAGGTCCACTAAATATCTTGAGTCCAGACTAGGATAGGGTCGCCCTACAAATCTGATATGACTCTCAAATTGCCTGATTAATTTGATACGGTAAAGGTCGACCGAGACATGTAGCTGCAGAATATCTGATATTTAGTTTTTCTAAACAATTTGATTGGTGAGTCTGCTTTCCGGGTTAGCGGGCAGTTTGACTTCTTAATGAAATATGATTCAAGAAATTTTATTATCAGATTTTATTAAATTTTTATTTTTATTTTTTCCCGTAAAGCAATTAAAATTCAAAAGATTAAGTTCTTTTAAAATTTTAAGTGTAATGATATTAATTTCATTTTTATCTTTAGAAATATGATTCAAACATTTTTATTATCAAATTTTATTAAAAAGATCTGTTTAATTATAACCATTTTTAAAATCAACAAAACCGAAAAAACCAAGACCCATCCAGGATGCCTTGAATTAGATTCTGTGTATGAAAAATGGTTTAAATAGACATTGTTAGCGAAATTTTAAGTATTTAATAAGTTTTTTTGGTAAGTCAGTACAACGCAGATCTCGCCGTGAACGCAGATCTCTTCGCAGATCTCGCCGTGAACGCAGCTCCCGTATTGATTTAATATTCTGGGCTATCTCTTTGCCGCTGGGTTCTAATCCTCTATAGTTAGATCTAGATCTAATCTTTTCCGACTAGATCTAGATCTAATCTTTTGTCTTTTTCCTCTACGGCTGGGTTCTACAAGGAAGTAAAATATGGCTCCCAGCATCGCGAAAATAGCAGTTGGCTCAGCGCTGACGGGCAAGCTCCTGCCCATATTGTCAGTGAAGCTCCAGCACCCACTGTCCAGGTGGTCCAAGCCTCACTCGATGAGGCTTTGAAGTTTTCTGAAAGTGCCCTAATTTGTCGGTTCAATGGTTTTTGGCCGCGACTAACAGCTCTCCACAATTGGATCCCAGAGGTATGGAACCCTGTAATTTCTGATGACATTAATATCTACCCCTGTGCTAGGGGTTTCTTTATAGTAGATTTTGAAAATCCTGAAAGCAGACAATGTATTATGGATTCCGGCCTTTGGTTTTGGGAAAAATCAAGCTTATTCATGAAGCCATGGAACCCATCATTCGATCCCTCAACAGCAGTGATAACCTTAGCACCAGTTTGGGTGAGATTGCCAAGCCTACCCTTGCATCTCTGGAATCTCTCCTCGCTAAAAGCCATTGGAAATGCAATTGGGAAATTTTACTGCAGGTGTCCAGAAACAGAGGAATATGCCAGAACCACCTATGCACGCATTTGTGTGGAAATGGACTTCAGTGCCGGATTCCCAGCGGAAATAAACCTAACAAGTACAGATTATATGTGGAACCAGAAACTCGATTATGAAAGTGTCCTCTTCCGATGTCGATCCTGCTTTGAGACAGGCCATCTAGCCAAAAATTGCCCAAAAGCCTCCCAGAAAAATCCTGGTAAAAAAAGCCACCACAGATCTACTTGGTGGGAAGGAAGAACACTACACTGTCATCAAAGAAGAATACTCTAGAGAAAACTCTGAATCACAAGAAATTGGGCAAGACAGAAACAACTCTCAAGACAAGCATGAAGAAAGCCCTGCCCAACAACAAAAAAGTGCACTCGACAACCCCTCAAGTGTCAACAGTTATGAGGATTCGATTATCGTGCAAAATAAATCTTCATTGAACAACAAAGCAGATCTCTTAGACCAAACCTCTTCTCCGACTATCTTCAAAAGGACGAACACAATTAACCGCGAAGCTAAGACACCATTGTTTCAAGAACCAGAAGAGATGAAGGAGATGCACGATAAAGGAAGTTGGAAGACCGTAGAGAAAAAAAAGAGAGCTACAACACCAATCTCGCCAAGAAAGACAAGGAGCCAGACAATTAAAAATTAAAAATATTATAGGTCCGATAGACCAATTTGGTCTCAGTGGACGGTAACCACCATCATCATCATCACAAAAGGTTTTTATTAATATATAAATATTTTTACATGGATAGTAAGAAAAGCAAAGAGATTGGTTATCAAAACCAGAGTCTCAATATTAACATTAGCTACATACATACTTTATGAGTAGTGTTAAAAACCCTATAACTAATAGATGATAATGAAGGACTAAGGTAACTCCAGTGCCATGAAGATACCATGCCAACAGATTAGAGCAAGGACACTATATAACAAAATTACAAGATCATTCCAACAGAAGAGCCTTCTTGTAAAGAAAGTTATATGGTTCTTGTAAAGAAAGCTATATATATGTCATTGGAGATATCAAAAGCTCAACTACCCGCCATTTGTGACGAAGAAAGCAAAACACAGTAGCATATCAACCACATTGCCACCATCTACTGCATTGAGTAAGAAGAGAGATATACCAGTGTAGACCTTCAACAAAATTGTAACAACATTTTCTAGAAAGACATATTAATTAACTCACAAAATGAGGCACTAGAAATCCACTTTTGTGTGATATGATCATTGGCGAAAGAGGAGATGTAGCAAATGACCGAGAAGTAGTAGTCATTTGTGTATTGATGAAAACATGAGGCCCTGTGAGTTCCTCAGATTCCGAGTCTAAAATGGCATATTTCTCCACCCTTCGCACACATGAAACTATATCATCAAGGCAAAAACGAACATTCCAGAGCATTCTCTTCATATCTTCTTGACCTGCAAAATTTTTTCAGCTATCCACCTACTTATCGTGTAAGACCAAGTTAAAGAGTGTGTATTTATCTGTTGGTGGATTGCAAGAGAGTGTAAGAAATGCAATCACTTCTCCCTAAATTCCCCTAGATTAGGAATTCTTTTGAGAACTGTGACCCCCACTTTGGAATCTAATAAGTAAAACTCATCACCAAACTCTCTCAACTCAAGATGTCAGATTTCCTTTCGTACCTCGGGAGGGACCGAGTCGATATAAAATGCTACTGAATTCCATTCAAATAATTGTCGATGAGAAACTGAACTACTTGTGCCGCCTCGTCGGCATTGTCACAAAAGGGAGCAAAGAAACCACACGAACTTGACCACTATAATGATGAACAGGACAATACCCCAAAAGTTGGGTTGTCAGCCTAAACCAACATACCACGCGGTCTATTTTCACAAGTTGGAAAGGTGGTTCCAAATGAGGTATTTGAACATGACCAATTGCTTCGATGAGAGAACAACAACCAATTTTAAACCAACAATGACCGTGAGAGTATAAACCGAGGTTTTTAGACCGAGAGAAAAATAGTGACGTATTATCATCAATGCACCATCACTGAAGTCCATAAATAGTAAATATGGAGCGGGTGGAAAGACAGAGTACTAACTAGTACTTTTGTGGACCAGAACCAAAAATTAGAAACCAATGTGGACCATAAAACACATTACGAGACCAAAAAGGACCAAAATCTAAAACATTACATATTAAAATCACCAATTACTTTATTACCCAAAAATAAATGGAAATTCCCAAAAATCATAAAGAGAAACTTCCGAATTATCATACTACACAAACCAGAACAAAACAATTAAAAGAAATTAGTAGAAAGTCAATCCTTTAAAGTGTCCAAAAAAAAAGGACCACAACTAGTTGAAACATTGCCCTGTTGCAATGTGGTGTACAAATAAGACGAAGAGCATTTACCCCTTCAAAAATCCAAGACTTAAGATTATAAAAAACACAATTCCACTCCGCTCAAATAGAAGAGAGCATCCCAACTTGCTAAAAGATGAAAACATGCAACTCCGACATCTGATGTAGAGCATGACAAAGGAAAAGTAGCGGCCAGGTAAGGATTTCTCCCCTTACCACTTTCGATCTCGTCGTACCATCACCGTTCAATGGAAAACCCCATGCATTTATAGAAGAAGTATAGTTAAGAATGATGTGAGGTAAGAAAACTATTTACAAACTAGTGTTATGCATGGCACACTTATTAAGAAAAACATTCCGGTTGTGATAAAGACCTCCATTAATGCGAACTTCTCCGAGATGTTCAGAGTAATCCCAACACGCACAATAAAAGTCGCCCATTGCTACCAAATTTGGCCGTACTGGCCCGAAAATTAGGTTCAGCTGCAAATTCGGAAATTGCAATTCTGTGTGGTATTTTTTTTAAATAATTTTTTTTTATATTAAAAAAATTATAATGAATTGTAAATGGTAAGTTGAAAATATTACAATTATGATGGAATTAGGTAATAATATTTTTTATATTAAAAAAAAAATTATAGTGTAAACTGTAGATTAAGAATAATATTATAATTATTATGGAATTTGGTAAAGTGTTTTTATTAATATAAAATTTAATATTTAAAAATAGAAATTTCTATATTATTCAAAACATTAAAAACATAAATTTCCAATTTAAAAAAAAAAAAATTATCTAAAATTTATTAATAAAAAAATTAATATTTAAATAGAATTTCTATATTAAGAAAGTATAGTAAATAGTAAATTGCATATTGAGAAAATTACAGTTGTAAAAAACAATAAATATTATATTAAAATATTGTAGAAAATAGGAAGTTTATACTTGTTAAAAATAATAATTCTTATAACAAAGAATAATAAATTTTTATTTATAAATATTTATAAAATATATAATTTCCATTTTTTCTATTTGAATTTCATACTTCTCTTCTTTCCCATAGTAAAGAAATCGAAACCATAAATTAAAGTTTGGGTGTGCTTCTATCTACACTCTAAACAACTCTTTGAAAAATCTACAAAGAGACATTTAGATTGCTTTAGTTATTAATTAATAATGCTATTTTTCATTTTTAAATCTTATATTAAAATTTAAGATTTGACTAAGTGATTTTTTTTAAATATAGATTTATTTTTTTTAATTTTAAAAATAATTTAATTTTGGAAGATCTATATTTCCGATTTTTTTCCATATTGTATTTTAGGTAGTCGAATTTTTTACGTATCAAATCGAATTCGAATTTGATAACTATAATGAAAACACAACTAACGGAAAGTGGAGCTCCACTATAGTCCACAAACTCGCATTTATGGCAATAGGACGTTGCTTGGTGACACCCATTCTTATGCCGTTTTCATAACACGTTGCGGTTTAACACAGACATATAACATGTCACATAAAGTGCTTTGTATGCATTGTTCCCACCCCCATTTCGGAAGTATTTAATAAGTTGAATAATGAGGAAGATTTTAGTTTTCCCAAGAAGAGAAGCGTTTATGTGTGAATTAAGAGTGAAAAAAGGTAATGAGTTTGATATTGGTAAGGTTTTAGTTTTCTCGAGAAGAGAATCAGCATTTATGGGTGAGTAGAGAGTGAAAAATGGCTTAAATAAATATTTAATGAATTAGAAAGATGTCACATTATTGTTATTTTCTTTTTATTTACTTTTTACTATCTTGATAATTTCAGTTTTTCGAGATGATGTGATGTGTTCAACCAGGATTAAGGATTAAGTATTAATGTTTTGGATGATGAAGAAGCTTTTAGTTTTATTAGCTAAATAAACTATTAATTGGTGAGGTAAGAGTTTAAAGTGGTTTGGATAAATTATTAAATAGTTAGTTAAGGAGAAAAATGATAATATTTATTTTATTTTAATATAATTTTATAATTATTTATATAAATATTTTAAGTTTTATTAATGATTATTAAAATTATAAAATTAATTAATTAACTTTATACATTTATATTATATTTCAATAATATAATATTTAATATTTTTGTTAATTTTTTTTTATAAATTTTTATTTATACTAGAGTTTATTTTTTCATAATTAAGTATAGATTTATCTTACTTCTATATTTATTAAGTACTTGGAGGATCAAATCTCTCAAGATGTAAACGCTTGTTGTAAAATTTAAGGAAATGTTTACACGTTATTTGATTCTTCTTGGCTTTTGGTAAAATCAAAGTTAAGATAGATCTATCTTGATTTTGAGCAACACTCTAGTGTGTGTGTGTATATATATATATATTGTGATATTCCCAGATATAATATAAATATGTGTTTTACTGCAGTGAAGACATATATACTGTAAATATTTATTTTACCATAGTAGGCAGATATACTTTAATATTTTGTTTTATCACAGTAAAAAGCAAACTGGTAATTATGGTTGTTAATGTTAAGTTAAACAATGTGTTAACTTTGAATTAGGAAAATGTTGTGAATAAAGGAGGCTTTGTAACTTCTCAAGGGGGAAGTTGGAAAAGAGCAGTTGCTTGAAAGAAAAACCCTAACTACCTCCCCATGCTCCAAAGAAAAGAGTGGAGGGGAGGAAAAAAACCCATGCTGAAAGGTCAGACGGGAAGAAGGGGATATGCCGCTAAGTCTGGTGAGGACTAGATAGCGCAACACTGTGTGCGAATAGAGTCGCAGAGGACATTGGTCTTGCAAGTAAACTAGGGGGGAGATTTGGTTTGGAGGACAAATCTCATGGATGGGTGGATAAAGAGCAGCAGATGATAAGGTGTCTTCTACCCTGAAGGTCTTTTTTTCCTTTAAAGAACCAGGTATGTAACACCATCTTAAACTATTTGTTGCTCAGTCGAATTTATAAGACTTTATATGAGCATTAACTGGAATGATAGGTATCTAAACATATGCATGTTCAGTAATTAGAGAAAAATACAGGAACAAAAATATATAGTGTTGGTTCAATGCTGTTTAACCCTCGGTAACAGAAGAGATTTAGAGACAAAATTAATTGGATTAAACTGGTTATTGAATTGAAGACAACTTAAGGTAGGGAAAACATTACTGTTTAGTTAAATGTCATAATCTGGAAACTCTTCTACAGACACACTGTATGTAGAAATTAAAAGAAATAGTTCTGGTAGTTCATTTTCTGGGAATTGTAAATAATATGAACTGATAGATCTGCTTATTTCAATATCTGGAAATTGAACTTTTTATAAAGAAAAATAGATCCGCTTATTTCATTCTTAGGAGGACTTAAATAATTATAGAACCGACTTCTTTCTTTCGAGACAAATTTTGGCAGAGAGAAATTAACACATACAGCGTTGGGTATTAGCAAAACCCTAAAAGCACAACTAACTATCTGAAATAACAAAGTCGAAGAATACAAATCACTAAATACCTAGTCCATAATCAAGAACTGGAAGAACTACGGGAGTTGGTTATAGTAAATGTAGCCAGACTGGAGGAACTAGGATGAGAGCCACTAGTTGCCAAGTAAGTATAGCACTGGGAAATTTATTCTATGAACTTTGAAAAAAATTGAAAACACTACTGTATATTATTACGGATAGAGTTGCAAGCCCGCAACAGTTGACACAGGCAGAGTTGCAGTAGAATATCAGATACATATTGAAATGGTGATACTTTGCTGTAAAAGCCTTTATACCACAATTAAATTAGAGTTGAACCCATAGAAAGGTTCGATGACCCTCATGAAATCAACATAAGAACACACAGCGCGGTATCCACAAAAGAATCAAACCGTGTGAGAACCTTTCACACAAAGAAATAACACTAGACATGCCACAATAAACTATATACTTTCCAGAAGGAGAGAAAGGTGTGTTGCATCGAGCGAAGGAGACTTAAATAAAGCAATAAACAGTCCTTTATAATTTACAACCGAGAGAGTTTAAAGACACGGGTAGTACCAGGGTAACCCGATTATTAGAACGAAGAAATAGACTTATCTAAACAACCACGTTTCGAGGTCGTAAATGACCAAAACCCCTCATTCAAACCCATTAAAATAGACCTATTATGCTTTTATCACGACAGTAGGAAATCCCCTTAGCCATTTAGTCCATTCGGTAGTTGTCTATAACCCCTTTACATATATAAACACAAAGCTAGCGTGAATCTGGTAAAACTGACCATAACCCTAAATCATTTGCATAATGCCCCTAACTGTCGAAAGCCAGAAACTACTATGGTCTTACCCGAAATTCTTGGTTGTGGAAGGCTGGTAAGGGAACTCGCACCTTTGGAGTAGCAAAATGAAACCCTCGGCCTCCTCACCCTTATTCCTGTAGATTCATGGAAGAAGATGTGTCAACAAAGACCCGAGGTCATTTTACAATGCCGAAATAGACAAAATCAAGCAAAAACAAAAAAACAAAAAAACCAAGGATCATGCAACCTTACCTAGTTCGTGGAGGTGGTGTCAAAGAGTAAACGAAAGAAATTTCCATGGAACCACCTCCGCTATTACAAAGTGGCACGATGCACTAGGCTAAGAAACCAGGCGGAAAATCGAACCAAACTCCTGGAAGCAGGGAAACCAAAATGAAATGACAAAATGAAATGAACTTCCAGCCATTGGGCTCGTGTAACCCTCCAAAGTTTGCCCAGCCGTAGGATGCAGAACTCAAGAGCCACATCGTCGATGCGAGTAGCATCCCGAGGATCCAACAGACGAGGTACCGTCCTACCATGCCATGTTACCATGGCCAAGCAGGGTTATTAAATGTTAGAAGAGGTAGACAGATCCGTCGATAGATGACTGTAAAAAAAACTAAATAAAAATATAACTAATAAATGAGACCATCAGCCCATTTAGCAATGGAGTACATCTGGAACACATGGAAAGGACCAGTATTGGAGTTAAGCATGTGAAATAGAGGATTGATCTGTACCTTGGGGAATGTATCTGTAGGTTTTAACCCCATACATAAATTACCTGCATACGAATTCTAAAACACAGAAAAATAAACAATGTGAGAGCATTACACATAAAACACATATACACAGAAATTTTCCCACTAGATCCCAAAACTGGGACTACCAGCTTGATTTTTCATTATGTTCCTTTCAATGTTATAATACATATTTATACATGCCGAAGCATCCAATACGATGGACCGAAAAAGCATATAGGTAGGTTTGCCCAACCTAATATAGGGTCCAATTTTTTTTTTCCTTGGGCGCTGCCCCAGACCCCATAGAGGGGGGCTACCCGCCCCCCTCAAACCCCCCGACAGGAGGGGCTGCAGCCCCCCCGTGACCCCCTTGCTATGAAATCAGTGCAACGAAGGGGGGGCAGAATCCCCCAATTCATTACGTAGGCTAGTTGTGGAAAGAATATAACACAACCCAACAATCTCCCACTTGTTGTTTTCTTTCCACAGGGGGCCACAAGAGAGCTTACTCATTTTTTCAGCCCTGAAATGCCCATTGTTTCTCTACACTAGGAGAACTTCTCAAAGCTCACAGATTTTTTCAATGCATCTGCAGTATTCTTCAAAGTGTCCACCTTTTCCAGCAACACCTTTTTGTCTTCTATCATATCCCTCACAAAGTGATACTGAACATCAATGTGCTTTGTCTTTGAATGATACGCAGGGTTCTTTGCCAAGAAAATTGCAATTTTGCTGTCACAGTCTATCCTTATAGCTCCCTGTACTAACCCCATACTTGAACACAATCTCTGCAACCAAATTGCTTCCTTGCTTGCATGAGTGGCCGCCATGTATTCTGCCTCTGAAGTTGATAGTGCCACTACAGATTGTTTCTTACTCATCCAACTGACTGCACCTCCAAATAGGTTAAACACATACCCACTTGTAGATCGCTAGCCCAGTCTGCATCAACAAAGCCATGAATGTCCAACACTCTATCCAATCTTGGTCTTCCTTGGTAGCCAAACCATAATCACTAGTGCCCCGCAAATCCCTGAAAACCAGCTTCACTGTTGTCCAATGCTCCTTTCCTGGTTTTGACATAAACCTGCTCAATACTCCCACTGCATGTGCAATGTCTGGACTAGTACAGAACATTGCATACATCAGGCTACCGACTGCACTTGCATATGGAACACAGGACACGTCCTCTTCCTCTTCTTATGTCTTAGGACACTGTTCAGCAGATAATTTTACACCTACAAGAATAGGAACCTTCACCGGTTTACTATCCTGCATTTTAAATCTCTGCAATATTGTCTCGACATACTTCCTCTGATTTAACTAGAGCTTCCTCTTTGCCCGGTGTCTTTTAATTTCCATGCCCAGAATATAGTTTGCAGCACCAAGATCTTTCATGTCAAATTGGAGGACAATTGGGTCTTCAAATCTTGGATAATTTCTTTGTCATTTCCCACCAGCAACATATCATCCACATACAAGACCAGATAAATAACACGGTCACCAATTAATTTAAAATACACACAATGATCTTCTTTGCTTCTGGTGAAGCCAAGTTCCCAGATAAATGTATAAAATTTCTAATACCACATCCTTGGTGACTGTTTTAACCCATACAGAGACTTCTTTAACTTGCATACCAGTTCGTTCTTACCCTTCACCGCAAAGCCTTCAGGTTGCTTCATGTAGATCTCCTCTTCCAGATACCCGTGAAGAAATTTTGTCTTCACATCCATCTGTTCTACCTCAAAATCAAAAGCAGTAGCAACAGATAAAAGTAATCTGATAGAAGTTACCTTGGCAACAGGAGAAAAAATATCACCAAAATCAATTCCCGGCACCTGGGAATAACCTTTTGCTACGAACCGAGCTTTATATTTCTCCACCTTTCCTTCTGCATTTATCTTCTTCTTGAACATCCATTTGCTACTGATGGGTTTCCTTCCAGCCGGCAACTCCACCAGATCCCAAGCCTCATTTTTGTGCAAAGATGCCATTTCATCAACCATGGCCTCTTCCAAAGTTTTCCTTCCTCTGAATCTACTACTTCCTTCACACTTCTGGGATCATCAACAGTAATAGATAAAGCAAAATTTGAACAGAAAGCAGATGGACTATACCTTTCTTGCTACCTTCTTTCTCGAACTGATCTTCTCACACTCGGAGTTTGTGGCTTTTCATCTTCTGTTTCCTCCTCTGCTGTAGAGTCTAATTCTTCCTCCTTTAGCTCAAACTCTATCTTCTAAGGTTCCTTTGGTTGGACTTCATGTTTAATAACATCTTTCACCTCTCTGAACACCAAATCTCGGCTGTACACAACCTTCCTTATTACTGGGTTCCAAAGCTTATAACCCTTTAAACCATCCTTAACCCAATAAAGATGCACTTTTCAAATTTACTATCCAGCTTGGTTCGTTTCTCCTTTGGAACATGTAGATATGCATCGCATCCAAATACCCTCAGATGTGAAAGAGAGGGTTTCTTACCATGCCATACCTCATGTGGAGTCTTATCCTCCAACGCTAATGAAGGTGATCTGTTGACCAGGTAACATGTTGTCTCCACCGCCTCTGCCCAGAATTCATGTCCTAACCTGACACCACTGAGCATGCTTCTTGCCCTTTCCATCAATGTCTTGTTCATTCTTTCTACAACTCCATTTTGCTAAGGTGTATATGGAGTAGTCTTCTAATGTGCTATGCCACACTTCTTACAGAATTCTTCAAATTCCTTACTGCAAAACTCTCCACTGTTATCTATCATCAGCACCTTTATCTTCTTCTCTGTCTAGTTTTCCACCAGAGCCTTAAATTCTTTAAACCTGTCAAAGACTTTAGATTTCTTCTTAAGGAAATATATCCATGTATTCCTTGAGAAGTCATCTATATATGATACATAGTACATAGACTTACCTAGTGTTGGAACCTTCACAGGTCCAAATTCACATCACTGTGCACAAGCTCTAATATCTGTTTCACCCTCTTACCACCAGAGGGGAAACTCACCCAATTCTGATTCCCATATACACAATTTTCACAGAAATCAAAATCCAGTGAGCTATTACTCATACCTTCTACCATACCTTTACCATGAAGTATTCGAAGGCCCTTCTCTCCAATATGTCCAAGCCTTTGATTCCATAGCATGGTCTTCTCTCCAGAGACCACTAGATTTTCTGCTCCACTTTCAGGAACCACAGAACTATTGCACCCATCAACAACAGTGCTACCTTGCAGCTTGTACAAAGTTCCAATCTGAACTCCCCACATCAATAACAGTGCTCCCCGAGCCATCTTGTAGGTATCCTTCTCGAACATTGTTTTTACACCTGCATCATCCAACTTGCTTATAGAAATCATATTTATGGCCAATGCAGGAATATGCAGAACACCCTGAAGTGTTCTAACCCTTCCACCTTGCAACTTCAACTTTACTTTTCTACGACCAACGATTCTAGCCTTCCTATCATCCCCTGAGAATACATCACCACCATCGTATTTCTCATTTTTGCAGAACCACTCTATATGGGGAGTGAAGTGAAAGGATGCACCTGAGTCAATCAACCATGCCTCATGATCTACATGTGTACTTGAAGAAGCCAAGTACACATCCCCACCTTCATCTGAGGTGGTTTTCGCCTCTGCAGAAGGAGCATCATTAGATCCCTTTCCTTTGTCAGGAGATTTAGATTTACAGTCCCTTTTGTAGTGCCCTTCCTTTCCACATTTCCAGCACACCACCGTTACAGATTTTCCTGGAGATTTAGATCTCCCACTCGATGACTTATTTTTGTTTCTGTTCTGGGACCGTCCTCTTATAGACAAGGCATCACCATTCTAGCTCTCCATATTTTTCCGTCTCATCTCCTTCGTCGGCAAGGATGAAACTATTTCATCAAAATGCAAGGAAGTTGCATTGCTACCTATTGCAATAACCAGAGTATCCCACGAATCTGGTAGAGAACACAACAAACTAATGCACTTATCTTCATCTAAAATTTTAATATCAACAGATGCTAACTGACTTACCACAGTATTAAATGCGTTCAGATGTTCTGTCACTAAGTCTCCATCTTTCATCCTCAGGTTATACAACTTTTTCGTAGGAACAGTTTTTTGACCAGAGACTTAGATGGTACAAAGTCCTTAACTTGTTCCACAAAGCCTTCGCTGTAGCTTCCCCTGATACATTCAACAATACTGAATCTGAGACACACAAATGTATTGTGCTATTTGCCTTCCGATCCAACTTCTTCCGTTCTTCATCGGACACTCCTGTTGGTTTAGTACCTGGATCTACCACGATCCACTGATCTTTATCTACCAACAAATCCTCCATCTTGAGTTTCCACAATGCAAAACTCTGACCATTAAATTTATTGATCTCTATCTTTCCATTGCTCGCCATCTTCTTTCACCACTAGAATCGATCTCGTAGATCTCCCACTGAACAGGGTCTACCACAGGCCCGAGCGAAACCCCTCAGCAATAAAGGCGTCCCCTTGAAGCCAAAACAACTCTGATACCAAATGTAGGTTTTAATCCCGTATAGAAATTACCTGCATACGAATTCTAAAACACAAAAAATAAACAATGTGAGAGCATAACACATAAAACACATATGCACAGAATTTTCCCACTCGATCCCAAAACTGGGACTACTAGCTTGATTTTTCATTATGTTCCTTTCAATGTTATAATACATATTTACACATGTCGAAGCATCCAATACCATGGACTGAAAAACCATCACATCTAATACCAAGGACCGAAAAACCATAGGTAGGTTCGCCCAACCTAATATAGGGTCCAAAATTAAATTTTCCCAGGGCGCCGCCCCCCCTTGTGACCCCCCCGTTGCATAATTGGTGCAACAAAGGAGGGGATCCCCCCCCCCCCCTCTAACCCCGTGGTTCACTACGTAGGTTAGTCGTGGAAAGAATATAACGCAACCCAACAGTATCAAGGTTTGAATGAATGATCAGATAAACTTTAAATTACAGCGAATCAACCCATGTAGTATTATTAAGATAATGATCAAATTATCTATATGTACAGTGACTCAATCTCTAAAGTATTATTATATTTCCTTTTGTAATTACTCATGTATATACGTGTAAATAAAAAAAAGAAGTGCATTGGTGTTGTGACACACACACATATATATAGTTGACATTGAAATATTTTATTTATGATTCACATTCTACAAATTAAAATAACCTTAATACATGTCCTGATCATATTTAGAAGTACAAAAAATGTATCCAAAGGATTCTTTCTCTATATAATTTTTTTTTTTTTTTTTTTTATAAATATTTTTAAAAATGTTACATATCTCTGTATATATTATTTTTGTTATTAAGATTTAAAATGATATATGTCAGCTCCATATTAAAAATGAATGAATCTCCCTAGAAAACCTATTAATAGAATAATTATTCTCTCTTTTTATATATTAAATTTTTCTACACATATATATTTCTTTTGTTTTTTGTGCGAGTGTCTCTCTACAACCCATTATAGGGGTAATGTGGAGATGTAATGTAAAAAAGTTTCTAAACATTTTTACATTTCCACTTAATATGTTGAATTTATATTAATATGTCCAATTTATAATATGTAAAATTAATATAGAGCCCAAGGGAGATGTTGTAGCCTCCCCAAAAAGTTAAAAGTAATAAAAATAGTAAAATTCGAATTTGTTACATTGTAATTTATTTTTTGTTTTAACTTTTTAGATTAAAAAAATCAGAATATACATATTATATTAAAATGTATAAGTAGCAGCAATAAGTTAAGATCCATTTTACCTTATAAAATAGAATAAAGATTATGTAACCATATTTAAATTTAATTAATAAGCACATAAATTTACAATATAACAATATGTTTAACCATGGATATTCATGTCCACTTTGCCATAGATATTATTAACTTGTAAATATGATTTGTTATAATACCATGGGCCAATACCATGGCTCATCAATACAACATGCCCAAAAACCATCTCTCATTTCACACTCAAAATATTTTATAAATATTTTATTTGAATTTAATTTTATAACATTTTTAATTAAATTTAAAAGAAAAAATATTATAATTGCTTCTGACATATGCCAAATAAACCCAGTGTCAAATAATTTGTGAACTAGATCCAAGCCACCCAGATCTCAGAGAGACCCGAGTGCGCTTGTGGGTTTGAAATTGAGTTAGGATTGTAGAGAGACGAGACAGTTGAAAGAAGATGATGATTTGGGGCCAATCGCCTCTGGTCCTATCCTAATTTTGTTAAATTTGACACGGAATGGAAGCTGTGAAGATACATGACGTGTTGTTTTATCGGTTCATCTATTCAAAGGATTATTATGAGGGAATCTAGCGTATAGTTTTATCAAATATATGCACACATATATCCACATGAAAAGAACCACCAAACTAGAGTCAGCACGGTATAAAAACAAGACCAGGGAATAACTATTGGCCACCAGAAAGTAAGGCATTCACTTCTGAAAAATGGCTGCACTCACACTGGTGTCACCTCTGGCAAACATATATTTAGGGCATTTATGAGCAGAACAGTCTGGTGAGCAGTGTGATCAACGATATAAGCAGAGCAGTGTGGGCAGTAACGAGAGCAGTGAGCAACGAACAATGAGCAGTGTGAAAGCAGGGAGTTTTTATGCAGCAGAAGTATTGAGCAGTGAGCAAGGGACAATGAATGCATTCAAACATGACAAAGGAACCAGAAATTTCAGAACATGTGGAGACAAAGGATTAAAAGAAGTGAAAATTGCCTCATCTGCCAAATCTAGGAAGTGAGTTTGATTCAATGCTAAACAATATCGGGGCATTTTAAAATGAAGAATAGCCCATCTAAAATGGGAGAAAACAAGGAAGAAACAATCTAAAAATAAAAGTAATCAAGTCCTCCGCAAAAAGCACTCAAACAAGTCTCCTCCACAAGCACGTGGCAACAAGAAGTCCAAAGGAAAAGTCATTGATGATTTTTCCTTATATAGTCCCATATCCATACCTCTCACCTGGTCATTTGATCTTTATGTAAAAGAATTGTTAAATGCAAAACCAAGATTGGAGGTTTTAGAAGCTAAAGGGCAGGAAAGAGATCATAAAATTCATATAATAATGACTAAGAACAAGGCGTTAGTAGAAAGCAATAAAATTTTGAAAGAACAAGTGGCATTGCTAGAGGAAGCTCTTCTGATAGGGAAGACAGAATGGCAACGCATGAAGGCAGATGTGAAAAAAATAAAGAAATCTGTAGTGGAAAGTACAGAGGTGGTGAATGTGAGATCATCCCAGGATAAAGGGAAAATGATTGTCCAAATAAACAACCATGAAGAGAATGCAAGAGAAGAAACGAAAGAAGATTCCACCAAAGTTTCCAAAACTTGGGCTCAAGTTATTAGCAATTATGCTAATAAGGAAGGAGAAAAAAATATTCAGGTTGACAACATGAAAGATAGCAAAGGAAAGGAAAGACAAAATAGGGCAAGTAACATAATTATTAAAGTGGTGAAAGACTACGGGAAAAATGAATGTACTCTTGACCTTGTAAGAAACTTCTTGAAAGACAAGTTGCTATGGAAAGGAAAAATATGCCAAGCATAGAGGGTGGGTAATTTTAATGGGGAGAGATCTAGACCCATAAAAGTCATTATGACTAGCTTGCATGATAAATATATTATTCTAAGCAAGAAACATCTCTTTCGGGGTTCTCGTTTTTTCCTAGAAGAATATTTAATTGTAAAACAACAGGATGAAAGAAGGGAGGAAATTTTAAAGATTAGGGCAGCAAGAGATGAAGGAAAGAGAGCATGGATTTATAAAGGAAAAGTTGTGATAGCACAATTTGGTCCTCCTTCCAGAACAAAGCAGTAATATGGTAATAAAGAAGAGGCAAAAAACTCTTCAACAGGAAATCAGAAAGCAATGTCGGTATGGAGAAATAGGGACAAAGACTCAAATGTGAGTCTTGCATGTCAAAATAAATAGCAATCAAGTCATACCCAGGTTTCCTTAATATTAGTTTTTTGGAACTGCATAGGTTACCCATGGAGATGAGTACCTAGGTTAGGGCCTATTGCGGAGAATGGAGACATAATTTGCCTCATAGAAACACATGAGCATGAAGGGTGTAAGACACGTTTGTTTGAAAGATATTGGAAGATGGCAGTGTGGAACAAGGTAGCAGGGAATGGCAAAGGGCATGGGGGTATCATGGTTTTAGTAAGGGAGAAAGAAGGTTATCTCATTCAGTTAGAAAAATAAGACTCAAATAAGCAATTCATTTGGTTTAAAATATCAGAAAATGGAAACCACATCAGAATTGCAGCATGCTATTTTGTGCCACAGGTTTCAAAAATCTACAAAGGTAAAGGGCTTCACCACAAAGATCCATTTGCATCTTTGAAAGAGGATATTGCAACATATTATCAGCTAGGTGAAGTCCTTATAGTGGGTGATTTCAATGCTATGACTGCAAGTGAGCAAGCTAACATTCTTTGTTGTAAAGATGATTGTGATCCTATTTGGCTTACAGAAGAAAGTAATCATCAGTGGGAAAGAATTCCAAAGGACACGGGCTGCAATCTATTTGGTGAACAATTGCTTATTCTCTATGGGGCCTTTGATTTAGTCATTTGTAATGGCTTGACTATATGGGCAAAGTCTGGTAATTTCACTTACAATACTTACAATGGAGCAAGGGCAGTAGATTATGTAATTTGCTGGTTTGTGTGAGAAAATGGAAATAGTTTTGGTTGGAGACCAGCTCTGGGATTTGAAATCAGATCACAAGCCAATTTATCTATGTTTCTCTTGGATTGAAAAGAAACAATTAGAGTCAAAAATTTAGCATGTCCAACAAAATCTCCCACGGGGAAGAATTCTTTTGACCCCAGAAAATTGTAATACCTTCAAAATGACACTAGAGAGGCTCTTTGAGAAGGAGAAAATTACAATTCACATCCTTCATAGTCATGAATTAACACATTTAATTCAATGCGCACTTGCAAAGTGCAAAAGAACAAAAATTAAGAAGTCTGTAACAAATTGCTTTCCGGTTAATGCTTGGTTTGACGAGGAATGCAAAAAAGCAAGGAGAATGTGGAAAGAGTCAAACAAGGATAACATAAAGCTCAAATCTTACAAGCAATTATTAAGAAAGAGAAAGGCTGATTTCATGGTTTCAAGGAGGGAAGAACTAATCTTCCTTGGGAAAAATAATCCCAAATTATTTTGGAAGGAGCTCCAACTGAAAAAGATACAAATTGGAAATAATATTACAGCTTCTAAATGGTTTGACTATGCAAGACAACTCTATGAGTAGGTTTCCAAGGTTGACCCTCCCCCCTTGGTCAACACTGATACTGAAATCTTCACGGTACAAGAGGTAGAGATGGGTATCAAGAAATTGGGCTTTGGAAAAGAAAAAAACTTAGCTAAACTCCAAGAAGAATATCTAAAGTAGGGCTCAAAGATTCTTGCACCTCACATTACAAAAACCTTCAACAACATCATATAACAAGGGCTCCCCACAAATTGGACAACTAGTCTAGCAATACCTTTTTTCAAGAGCAACGACATCAATAATCCCTCCAATTATAGGACCACCATGATAAACCCGTTGTTTGCAAAGCTATTTGGAAGCATGCTAGAAAGCAAAATTAGCAATTGGACAGAAGAAAGAGATAAGTGTGCTAAAGGGCAAGCAGGTTTTAGACCTAAGCATTCCATAGTTGATCATTGCATAAATTTTAGGCACATCATTGAAAAATTTTAGGAGAAAAAGGAAGAAGTCTTTTTTAGCTTTGTTGATTTCAGAAAAACATTTGACTTGGTTCCTAGGGATAAACTTTGGTAGCGAATGGAAGAACTTGGGGTTCCTAAACATTTGAGAGAAGCTATGCATAGGCTATATGAAGAGGTGAAAGTCAAAATTAGAACTTCAAAAAGCATTTCTGAAAGTTTTAGAAGCGAAATTGGGGTCAAGCAAGGTTTCCCAGTGTCTCCTGCCCTTTTTGGTTTATATATCGAGAAGCCTGAGGAGTGGTTAAATTCGCAAGGGGGTGATGGTATCTATTTGTGAAAGTTTGTTAAAGGATTCTTTTGTATGCAGATGACCTTATTCTAATTGCTAAATCGGCTCTTGGTTTGCAAGAGCACTTACTATCCCTTGAGCATTTTTGTAGAAGTGTGGGATGCAAGTCAATATCGGCAAAATGAAAGTAGTGGTCTTCTCTAAGATAAGAAAACATAACCGACATAAGTTCTACTTTGAAGACAACATTCTGGAAGAAATTACGGATTACAAATACCTTGGAATTGACTTCAACATAAAATCTAAGCTGGAATGGTTGTAGAAAGAAAAGAACTTTGGGGCGTTGGAAAGCATTTTATGCTTTTCAAATTAGGTGTAGAGAGGTAGAGTTATGGGACTGGAAGACCACTCAAACTCTTTTTGGGCTTCTAGTGATTCCAATGATTCTCTATGGTTGTCAGCTGTAGGTTAGCAATACCTCCCACATGCAGTGGAGACAAATTGAGAAAATTCAGAAGCGTTTGATTACAAACAAATTTAAGATTAAACGTGCAGTTCCTTATGATATCTTGTTAAGTGAAACAGGGACTGATCCTATCGAAGCAATTGTTATGGTGCGAGTCATAAGGTATTAAAAAAAATTGAGCAAATGGAATAGGGTAGATGGCCTAAGGTTATCTATAATGATAGATTGTGCAAGAGAAAGAAAACTTGGATGCAACAAAATAACAAATGGTTTTGTAAATGGGGTATTTGCTTGAACACGTGTCCCATAAACAACAAAGAGATAAAAGCTTTTTTTATGGAAAAGTTCCACAAACGTACTTGGGGTAAGGAGCTAAGAAGAAAGAAAAATTACTATATTGAAGTGTTTAATCTCACTCATAATCATCAACCAAAAGCATACATAGAGGCCAATATCTCTTGGAGAGCCAAAATTCTTATTGCTCAGTTAAGGACTAATTCTCATCAAATCCGTTGTGAAACAGGGCACTAGAAAAGGCCAAAGGAAGTGTGGGAGGAAAGGGTATGCAGTTTTTGTTCTTCCGGAAAAGTGGAAACAGAAAAACATTTCATTTTACAATGTGAGGTCTTCAAAGACAACAGGGAAAGTTATGTAGACATGCTCGCAACCAGCTCTTGGGATAATCTATTTAACGAGGGGTTTGTCGAGAAGATGGGAGCATTTATTGTGAAGCTTCACAGAAAAAAGGCCGAATACATCAAGCAAATGAAGAAGCAATCTATCCCATAGGCTATCTTTAGCCTCGTGGACATTAAAATGATTTCTTTCTTTCTTTCTTTCTATATGTACATCTTTATCACATGAAAATATATAAGATATAAATAGTAGTTGTAAATTAAGATATGTATCACCATATAAATTAAAATAATAATTCTATGACCAGATAAGTAGAAAACATATATCCGTAGGACTCTCTCCCTATATAATTTTTTTTTTTTTATAGATATTTTTAAAAATGTTACATATCTCTCTCTATCTATATTATTTTTGTTATTAATATTTAAAATGTTATATGTCAACTTCATATTAAAAATAAATGAATTACAAATCTCCCTAAAAAACCTATTAATAGAATAATAATTCTATCTCTTTATATATAAAATCTATATTAAAATAATTTCTCTCACACACACACACATATTTCTTTTGTTTTATATAATATATACATAGTTAACATTGAAATAGTTTATTTATGATTCACATTCTACATATGAAAATTTTAATACATGTCCAATCACATTTAAAAGTAGAAAGCATATACATGTCATAGGAATGGAAAATTAATGAATTATAGACCCCAAAAAAATCTATTTAATAGAAAAGGAGCTCTCTCTCCTTGGTGTATGAGACCAAGCCAGACACCAAATTGGTGTATGAGACCCCCTTGTTTGTGGGACAAGGGACCAACCTCTGCGCAACGATTTGACTACTAAGTCTACGAAGGCATACATACTCTACCCCCCTCTAGTTTTGAACCTGTGGCCTCTTAGGAGGAAACACATGCTCGTAACCATTAGGCCCACTCAAGCTGTATATATATATATATATATATATATATATATATATATATATATATATATATATATATATATATATATATATATATATATATATATATATATATATATATATATATATATATTGCATGCCAAATGAATAAAAAGTCAATGGATTATAAATCTAAAAAAAAACTATTAATGAAATAAGAACTCTTCCTTACAAAGATTGTAAAAGTGCGAGGAGAGCAGTTAAGGAAGCTATTGATGAATCTTTTAAAATTGGCGAGATAAAAATATACAAAGCCCTAACTAAAAGGAAAAAAAGGTAGTATATTTGTAAAATACAATAGAATCTCTTACACCTCTCTAAGGTAGCTCCTAAGAAATTCTGGAGGCGGATTCTAACTAGGAAAACTAAAGATAATAATAAAATTGCTTTACACGACTAGAATTCCTATCTTAAAAAAATTTATGAATCTCCAAATGTTGTGGATAACTTTGAAACCCTGCTCACAACGAAAGAAGTTTTCTCATTAGAATATATTGATTTTGGGGTTAAACGCCTGGAAAATGGGAAAGCTAGGGACATTGAAGGTTACCAGGTGCAAATCTTAAAAATTGGAGGTCTTGTCCTCATCCCCCAAATCCACAAGATTTTCAATCAAGCGGTCAAGTAAGGGTTCCCTAAACCATGGACTCAGAGGCTCATTATCCCCATTTTTAAAAGTGGGGATACAAATAACCCCTCTAATTATCAGAAAATTATGATCAACCCTCTCTTAGCCAAGTTATATGGTATTATTTTGGAAAAGAAGTTGAGCATATGGCTTGAAAGTGAAGGTAAGTGGGCTAAAGGCCAAGCAGGTTTTAAAAGGAAGCACTCAACAACGGACCACCTCGTTATGCTTAGGATCATTGTGGAGGAATGCCGCAATGATAAATCCAATCTCTTTTGTTTCTTTGTGGACTTTATAAAGGATTTTGATATGGTTCCTAGAAACAACCTATGGAATAGATTAGAAGAGCTAAAGGTTCCTTTCGAGTTGAGAGCTGTCGCTATAAGGTTATATGAGAATGTAATTTCCAAGTTAGAGGGCAATGAGGGGTGGTCGAAAGATAGTAAAAGTAATATCGGAGTTAAACAAGGTTGCGGCCTCTCCCCTACCCTATTTGGCATTTACATCAACAAGCTAGAAGGTCGTTTAGAGGAAGCATGTTGTGCTGGCACGATCTTAGCTGTGATAGTCATCATCCTTCTTCTCTATGTTGATGATATTGTTCTTCTCGCAAGGTTCCCATTTGATCTTGATAAACAACTTAGACTTCTTAAGGATTTCTATCTACCATGGGTATGCCTGTAAACACTGAAAAAAAAAAAAGTTATGATTATCAAATCCAAGAAGGACACTTATAGTAATTTTATGTATGACAAAAGTAACTTGGAGGAAATGTCTTCTTACAAGTACCTAGGAATTGATATTCATCACAAGCTCAACTAGAACTATAGCATTGAGAAAAGGATTAATGGGTGGTGGAAATCTTATTTTGGTCTTGAAAATAATTGTAAAACAACAAACCTCGTAATGTGCGAGAGAAAGAATTTACTATTTGAAATTTTAGTCACTCCTGTTATCTTATATGGATGTGAGGTTTGGGGTTGCAGCATCTCTAGAGAATCCTGGAGAAAGATTGAACAGCTCCAAAAGCGTTTTATAACATATAACCTCAAAATTAAAAGAAATACACCCTATCTTATTCTCCTTATAGAAGTGGGTCTTCCCCCTATCGAGAGCCTAGCTATAACTAGGCTTTTGTTGTACAAACACAAACTCAATAACATAGGAGACCATAGACTTCCTAAGCTAGCTTTAAATTCCAACAGAAACCACTTAAGGCTCAAACAAGGTTCGTATAAAGGCACCGGGGCCTCGTTAGACCATTGGGAGATCAACGAGAATGTTGCATTGCAAAACATTAATAACATTAAAAATATTGTTACTTATAAGTTTAAAGAAAAAATGTGGTGTGAGAAAGATTTATCAGCTAAAAGAAAATTAAGATATTATAAGGAGGTCATCAACCCCACCCTAGAAGATCAAAAGTATCTCTCTGTTTTAACGAGCTCAAAGAAGAAAATTAATATAGCCAAGATTAGAATGAACTCTCATGAGCTCCATAGTGAAATTGGTCATTGGGCAGTTCCTAAAACACCATGGATGGAAAGGATCTACCATCTCTGTGAGAATATGAACATTGATGACAAAAATCACTTCCTCTTAGAGTGCCCCACGTACAACCACATTAGATCTCAGTTTCATAATCTTTGTTGCAATACTGACCTTCCTAGCCTTTTACGATGTCAAAATCATAGTGAGCTCGGGAGGTTTATTCCCATGCTTTTTGAGCATAAGAATAAAATATTAAATCAACTACATAATTCGTTTCTTTAGGTCTGATAGACTAAAATTTGGTCTCAGGGAACGTTAACCATCATCATCATAATGATTATATATATATATATATATATATATATATATATATATATATATATATATATATATATTTTTTTTTTTTTTTTCCCATAGAAAAAGTCGTAATTTCTATTAAGGCAAAAGAAATTACATTCTGTAGATGCTGAGCATATGCATACGAAGGCTGTGTGCCTTTCAAAAACCATCAAAAAGAAATTTTTGACGTTTGTTCCAGAACTGAACAGGTGAGCTAAGAGAGATCATTCCTTTCCCTTAGTGTTTGTCACCACACAGGGAGTGTACATCCTCCAGGGAGGTTTATATCCAAAAAATATATACAGCAAGAAAAGTATCAGGTGCTGATATGGCGCAGCTGTATCTTGCTGTCCGGAAATGATATAAAAAAACAAACTGTTTTTCCGCCACGAGACGGTGCATACATATATGACAGATTATGTATATAGAAACATAAGGAAAACCAAAATAAACTGTGAAATGTTGGGACCCCTTTCAGTGTTGAGCGTCCCTTTGTGCTTGTTGATCATCAAAGGGTCTGTGGTAGTGCTGAAAGAAGGTCCCGTCCAGCTCCTCCTGAATTAGCCAGTCCGCTTCTTGCCTCTGTGCTGCTTTCTTGGACAGGTGGTCCGCCCGAACGTTGCGCTCCCTGTATATATGGTGACATTCAAATTTTTCAAAAGCATCTGTTAGTCTAAGGGCCTCTTCCAGAATATGTCTTAAAGAGTAAGCATTACAAATTGATTTTCTGTTGAGCCAATTGCAGACAAGCTGTGAATCCCCAAACAATTGTAGATGAGTACATCCTTTCTCGAGTGCAAAAAAGATAATGTGTTTTGCAGTAGTAAGCTCAGCATAGTTGTTTGTACCCCGACCCAGAGGAATTTGTAGCATGAAGTAGTGGGCATCTCTGAGGAAGAGGAGGGCTCCCCCTCCACATCCCTCCTCTTGGGCTGAGCCATCAAAGTAGGCCCATGGGATGGATTTGTCTATGAGTTCAGGGGTGATGGTTCTGGGGGGAGCAGGAGGAGGGTCGTCAGGGATAAGTGCAAGATCAGCAAAGATGTGGGTCAAAATGATAGGCCAGTGAGGAAGCTTTTGATCAAAAATAGCTCTGTTCCTTGCTGTCCATATGGACCAGCACATGAGGAGAGGGATGTTTTTGTCCTTTCCAGAATGATTTTCCAGCCAGCGTTTCCATGCTTCAAGGATAGTGGGGCCCTGCCATTGCTGGAGGGTGGGGGAGCGAGCAGAAAGGAGAGACCATTGTTCCTGTACCACCGGGCACGTGAGAAAAAGATGCTCTGTGTCTTCATCGTTCCTTCTGCATAAATGGCACCAGAACGGTCCATGGAGGGAGCGTTTTTTTAAGTTTTCGCCGGTAGGAATTTTATTGTACAGGATTGCCCACATTAGCAGTCTCGTTCTGGGGGCTGCCTTTAAATGCCAAATAGATCTCCACCATTGTTGTATATGGTCTGGCTGATATGGACGCATGAGGTGCAGGTATCCTTCCTTTGGTGTATATAACCCACTCTTGGCTAGAGCCCAAACAATCTCATCTTCCTCCTCCGATATTCTGATGTGTGCTTGTGTGAGAGCTTCAATGTAGGATTCCCACTCTTGTCTCCAATGTTCCGGAATGAGGAGATCTGGTGCTGACTTCCAAGCCTGGTGAAGAAAGCAGGTGTTTTCATGGTCAGCAATGTGAGCAATGTGAGTGATCCCTTGGTCCTGTAGGTGAGCTATGAGCTGTCCAGATAGTCTATGCATATTGCCACATCCAATCCAGGGATCTATGCCAATGCGGACTGAAATTCCTTGATGGATTCTCCAGGTGAGCCCCTCCCGGATAAGGGGAAGAGAATTTAGGACAGCTTTCCAGATGATAGAGTGTCTTCCATTACCTCTGTGATCCCTGCAGATCCAGCTGTAGATGCTCTCCGGGGCAATATATTTTTCCCTTACTACCTTATTCCAAAGACTGTGAGAAGTGAGAAGCTGCCATCCCAGCTTTGCTGCCAGAGCATTTGCGAAAAGATCTAGTCTCTTTATTCCCCAGCCCCCCCATTTTTTAGGTCTTGCAATTGTGTCCCATTTCACCCAGGCGAAGAGATTTCCCTGTCTGTTTCCCTTCCATAGGAAATTGCAACAAATTTTTTGTAGCCTGGTTAATATCCCTCTTGGTATCCATGCCAGTGACATCCAATACACCGGCGTAGCTTCCAGCACTGCTTTGATAAGAGTAAGTCTACCGGCCCTTGTAAGATATCTGTTGTACCATACATTGATTCTCTTCTCCACCTTTGAGATTAGCCAAATCCAGTCAGCGATCTTGTATCCACCATGTTTCACACGGAAGCCCAAATACTTCAGCCCTTCCTCCATGGGATGAATTTGAAAGGGGAAGCGATTCTTTGTGTAGATGATTTCATGTGGAGTGCAGCCAAGAGCTGTAATAGTGGATTTCTGAACATTTATAACCATACCTGTGGCTTTCTGGAAGAGATCAAAGATGTGTTGTAATGTGGATGAGTCAGCCATGCTTCCGTTTAAGAAAATGAGTACATCATCCACAAACAAGAGATGTGTAAGTGAGCAGTTGTCCGCAATTTTGATTCCTTTAAAACGACCTCTCCTATGTTCAGAAGCAATCAACCTACTTAGCCCTTCCATAATGAGGAGGAACAGGAGGGGCGAAAGGGGACAGCCCTGTCTGAGGCCTCTTTCAGCTGTGAAAAATGGGGTGGGGGATCCATTTAAGAGGACACTGAACGGGACATCAGTTATACAACTCATGAGACTTTTGATGAACGGGTAAGGGAAACCCAGGTGAGTGAGGAGCATACGGATGTATAGTAGATTAACCCTGTCAAAGGCTTTTGAGAGGTCCACTTTGAGGATCATGCCCTTCAGCTTCTTGCTGTGCATCGAATGGAGAAGCTTCTTCCTGTGCATCGAATGGAGAAGCTTACCTAGTAAAATATATATGTTTATTTTGTTTTCTATTGTATAGTATATACATAGTATACATTGAAATATTTATGGATTATTCACACACTACACATTAAAATGTTAATAATTGTCCCCATTATATTTGAAAGTACAAAATATATATCCATAAAACACTCTCTATATATAATACTATTTTTGTTATAAATACTTTTTAAATGTTAAATGATTATTTATTTTTCATATATATATATATAAAATATAATATGTTATATGTCAATTTTATATTAAAACATAATGAATTACAAATCTTCGAAACGAAAATTATATATATATATATATATATATATATATATATATATATTTCTTTTTTTTTATATAGTATATACATAATTGAGATTGAAATATTTTATTTATGATTCACATCATACATTAAAATGTTAATACATGTCTTAATCATATTTGGAAATAGAAAACATATATGTTCGAAATTATTATTTTATTATATTTTTTTTAAATATTATATATATAATTATTGTTATTAATATTTAAAATGTTATATCTGAATTCCATATTAAAAAAATGAATGAATTACAAATATTTTTAAAGAACTTATTAATGGAATAAAAATTCTCTCTAGATAGAATTTATTTATAGTATCTTCATGCCAAGTCTCATCATTTCCCAGCTCAGAAGTTGGGTGTGATCAACACGCTAGCTACTCATGCGTTGAGAATCTCTGATGAAAACCACCTTTATAATGAGAAATCCCATCTCCTTAATTATTTTGTTAATAATGGATATAGTAGGCATGAAGGCATTAAAGCTTTCCTAAAAGAAAGCAGAGGTCCCAAGGTTAAGAAGGACCCTATAGATCATGTCTTAGTGGTACATCTCCCTTTCATCTAGGGTACCACTGACAAGATTGCAAGAATCCTAAGGAAGCACAATGTTCCCTCGACCTTTAGACCCCTTAGAACCATTCAGATCTCCTTAAGATTTGTGAAAGACCTTGTTGACCACAAGGATATGAAAGGTGTTTATGTTATTCCTTGTTCTTGTGGGACCCCCTATGTTGGTGAAACTGGGTGCTCTATCAATCAAAGGATTCATGAGCATGCAACAGATATCAAGCATATGAGAACCTGATCTTCAGCTGTGGTAGAACACGCGGAAAGGACCAAGCATCATATTTACATTGAGGAGGCTCGGGTCATTGCTAGGATTGTTCCTTTTCATCAACAAAAGTTTAGGGAGGCCATTGAAATTGAAAGGAGGCCAAATAATCTCAACAAAGATGACAGATGGAAAATTAGCAGTTGTTGGATTCCTGCCCTTTCTTCTTAACGCCCCCTATTTTTCTTTCTTTTTGGTTTTGATTTCATCCTCTCGTCTCTTGAATTATTTTGGTTTCTTCGTTGTTTTCTTTTCTATTTTAGTGGTTTTTTTGTTTGTTATTCTTAATTATTATATATATATATATATATATATATATATATATATATATATATATATATATATATATATATATATATATAATGATAATAATATTATAATAATAATAATATCATAGCATTAATTTAAGTTTAAAAAAGTAATAGATAAAAGGGAAGACATAGTAATTAATTTCATTATGTTTTTTATTAGTTTAAGTTTTATAAATAAACTGATTCATAACTATAATAAAGTGAATTATAATATTTATGTTTGGTCTATTAGTTCTTATTTAATAAAACTCGGTACTTATAATAAACATAATGTAATACATATATAATTACTTAGTTACCTTAATATATTGATAATTTTATATATCTTATTAATGATTTAACTAATTAATTGATTAATTGATTAATTAATAATTATTTATCCCTAATTCTTGGTCCATTTAAATGTAGCCATTTCTGGTCGAGTCAAATGGAACCATTTCTGTTGGTCAAATATAGTTTTTTTCTAGTTGTTTCTTTCTAGCCATTTGAATAGTAAGTCTCTCTATTTAACTCAATTCCATGATTTTTTTCTTCATGTTGTCCTCACGATGAACCACACTTGCTAGTTCGAAATGGGTCGAAAATTGAATGGTTAGTCTCTTTATTTAACTCAATTCCATGATTTGTTTCTTCATGTTGTCCTCACAATGAACCACACTTTCTGGTTCAAAACGGGTTGACAAATGAATTTTGATGTGATTATTGCCGAAAAAATTATCTTGAAAACTGATATGGATCACAAAAGACTTAATTCAATAATTCAATAATTATTAATCTCTTTTAAATGTTTTTTTCCCAAGTAAAAATCATAATTTCCATTAAGAATATTAAACTTACATGCTGAAGATGCTAAAAAACATATCAAAAGGACTACCACATAAATAATCACACGAGAAGTTCGAGCCTAAAAGTATATGATCTAGTCATAGCACAATACCAAAAACATCAAAAACTGCTGATTTTTAGGGCTTTTTAAACAACCAAATATATAGAGACAAAACTAATTCTTGTAGATGCCATAATTGGTACATAAAAATAGCAAAGATGGATCAAATATAACATCATAAAAGAAACTATGCTAGAAAGTTAGTCTCGAGCTCCATCTCTCTCGATACCATCTATAAATGGTCTGTGTTAATACTCATAATGTTCAATGAGCTCCATCATTCCGAATACCATCTATAAATGGTCAGTGGTAATACTCATAATGTTCAACCTGCTTTGTGACCTATCATCTACCCCAAGCTTGTTGCCTCTCCTTATAATTATGTTGACATGTGATGTGATCAAAATTCCTTTTTATCATTAAAACTTCCTCAAGGATGGGCCTAAGCATGTAGATGTGACATACAATATTTTCATTAAAGCAATTAATAACCACAAATATTTTGTAAATGTTATGTATTAGTTTGCAATAAATTATACATATTCCTTATAATGAAGTGTGAAAACATACATTTTTTAATTTAAATTACTTTGTTTTTATTTATATAAACTTGATATAAGACTATGCTATTTAATATGAGCATTAAAATATTTTATTTATATATTTTTTGTTATTAGTATATTTTTATTTTAACTATTACATGCAAACTAAACATAAAATGGATTACATATCATGTAACACCAATTATATTGTTTTTACATGGCATTTGTGAACTCCATATTAAATAGTGAAAGAATTACATATCTCTTTAATATTACAAAGTAAATAATATTTTTTTCCTTTTACTTTCAATTACTTTATATCTATATAAAGTGGATGTAAACGAAGGTGGGAATTGAAGTATTTGTGAATGACATTGAGTTATTACTTTTTTTTTTCCAATTTGTTATTGTAAATATTATTTTATTATTTTTAAATGTAACATTACATGACAACATCTCCCTCATACTGGGTTGTAAAACACCTCTCAACAAAATTAGTCTAGATCATCTTAACTCCAAATTTATAAGTAGCTAGAGGGATCAAATCTCTAGAGGTGCAAACCTCATTTTGAGTACAAAACTTGAGGAAATTTTTGCACCTTCAAAGATTTGATCCCTCTTAGATCTTGATAGGTTAAGAGTTAAGTGGAATCTAGGCTAGTGTTTAAAAATGTGCATATTATATACTTTCTAAATTTGAATCTATAATTAATAGAAAAACAAATATTCTTCCCTATTAAACTAAATTTGAATATATAAATGAATAAAAAACAAATATTCTTACCTTTTAAACCTAAATTGGGATCTATAATTAATAAAAAATAAATATTCATACTCATTAAACCTAAATATATATAACCAACCTAGATTCGTCTTAATATATTTACAGATTAACAATAAATATATATAACCAGCCTAGATCCATCTTAACTCCAAATCAATCAAACACCGAGAGAGATCAAATCTCTCAAGATGCAAATATTTTTTTGAGTGAAAAAATGAAGAATGTTTTAGACCTCTAGATATTTGATCCCTCTCGATGCTTGATCTCAAGTTTAGATGGATCTAGGCTAATTTATATGTATATTTAGGTTTAATGGGTAAGAATATGTGTTTTTTATTACTTCTAAATTCATTTTTTTTTTGTAAATTTTTTTATTACGTAATGTGAGTCTTGAGATGATTAACATGCCTATCATGTGGCTTGAGTAACCATGACTAGGGGCATCTAAGATGTTAGAATCACTCAAGGATTGCAATCAGCCTTGGCCGCGCCAACCCTTAGCATGGGAGGATTTTTTCCCACGCGGTTTCGAACGAGTGACCTTTTCACCATGGAGTGCCTTAACAGAATTCCTTGCAACATATACTCCTCATGAGAAATTATGAATTCAACTTCAGAAAGTATAGAATATGCACATTTTCTTAACATAATTAAATAGTTAAAACCTTATCATGCCTGAATTTAATGTATAATTTAACTGTGATTGTGTTGAAAGGCGAGCCATCCTATGGAAGAGATGTTGTAATGTAATGTTATGTAAACATTTTAACTCGGTCGAATTTCATAAAAATAAAAATAAAAATTACAAGAAAAAATTAATATATAAATATTTGATGAAATTACTTATTTTTTATACATATATTCAAATATTATATTAAATTAATTTATATTAATATCACAATAGGATGGATATTATTTGTTTCTTAATAAAATGTATTTAATTATTAGTCCCTTCCTCAACAAGGACTATGGCACTCACCTCATTGTCAAATGCCATTGAATTTCAATTATTTTTTTGAGCTTTTGTAACTTTAACCAAAGTTTTCTAGAAATTGTTGAATATTCCTATTTTTTCCTAAATTCAAAAATAATTTTCTAATTTATAAAAATATTATTTATAATTTTCCATTGGATGAGCTAGCTTTGATGTGTTTGTTGAATTTCAATTATTTTTTTGATCTTTTGTAACTTTAACCAAAGTTTCTGGAAAATGTTGAATATTCCTATTATTGCATAAATTCAAAAATAATTTTGTAATTTATAAAAATATTATTTCTAATTTTCCATTGGATGAGAGAGCCTTGATGTGACATAATTCCCCTTGTGGAGGGTCTTTTATTTTTGGTATTTTTTAGCTCATAACAAATATTTTTAAAATAAAAAAAGCTAATTTTGTGAGTTACCAATCCATTAGTGAGTTCTTTGATAATAACACTATTATGCCTCACACTGCTAGTGCTCTACCTAATGGTGCTAGAATTGATGGTGTTGTAGGTCACTTACGTAAGTGAGTGGGTGTGTGTGTATTGGGTGGGGGGGTCGTGGGGTGGGTGAACAAATATACAAAGGATTTTTTCATTTTGTGGAGTATGAAAATGCAAGTAATGGTAAATAATGGTGGAAAAGCATAATTAAAATTAAAATAAAAAATCTAGAGCCATCGTGAGAAATGTGGAGGTGAAAAGGAAGCTTTCATTGTGTTTCCCCTGCACGTCCACACTGCCACATGAATTCATCAACCTTTGACAAATTTGGTAAATCACATTTTTGTTGAACAAGGAACATTGCATTTGGCACCCTTACGATGCTCTCCATTGAGATATTAAAGGAAAAAATATTGTGATATTCTTCCTACTTATTCTTTGAATTCGATAAGCCATCTCAAATATGCATGGAAATATATTGTCGTTCATGATGGGGAGTAGACCCCATTTCTCATGTGGATTTGCAGAGGTGCTTCTTTGCACTTCTTCACACTTGCCCTCACTGTAACTTAAATTGTATTAAAATGTTTGATCACTTCACGCGATGATGTTTAAACGAGAGGGAATATCAAACATGTTGACTTGGATTAGATGTTTATATAATTTTTTTAAAAATTGTGCTAAAAGATCTAATGAGTTATAACTATGAGTTATGATGGAAGCATGATAGGTGTGAATGAGCTTTGAGGACCATTTTTCTTTACTTTTGCACACCACACTTGAAGACTTTGTTGGGGAGAAAGATAAAATAATATATTCTTATTTTTGGTCTTTATTGTTGGGTCTCTCAGTTATGCTCTTAAATTATACAAATAATACCAAAATAACTTTCATCAGGGGGAGGGGGGGTAGAATGGTTGCATCCACAAGCATATCAGTGATGAACTTACTGACAATAAGATGATGTAGGAAACTTTTACGACGCACTATGGCTGAACAATTTGGCCCATCCATGTTAGTTCGTTCATAATGTATTTTGAGAGCATGAAATGAGATTGGACTATGGATCCAATGTTCGATTTCGATAGCCAACTTTTTTGGTTACAACTTCACATAATAAACACATAATTTATATGATTTTTCAATGTTGTAATTGAGATACATTGATTGTACATGCTTTATGTTGGTACCACTAGTTCAATTAATTTGCATTACCATTATTACAACTTGGGATCACGTGTGTGCTTTTTTAAACTAAGGGTTGATGTCATGGTTTACTTGTTCAAAATCTATATAGTTATTCAAGGTTAACAACATCATAAACTTTAATAATTAGACTTGCTACAAGAATCCATGAGATACAAAAAACTTGGCTAAATGAGCAAAGGAGCACATTTCACATTTTCGGGAAAATCACAAATTAGAATAATATTATATGTATTATGAAAACATGTTATTGATTCCAGGAGGACTATAATGAGGATTCTAAAGGAGATTTCATATTTTATAGAAAAACACAAATTAGAATAATACTAGATGTATTCCAACAAAATGTTATTGATTCCAAGAGGAATATAATGAGGAGGGTGATAGACCAATAGGCAAGTTAATCGTGAAGACAAGGGCCATATAAAGTGAATAATGACTACATTGTGTGGAGTGCAGAGGAAGCTTCCTCCAAAAAATGAAAGCACCATTCTCCACGCCTTCGCATAAATAAGGCTAAAATACCATTGTCAGTGGTATACTTATGTACAAAGTGGATCGAATTTATACAAGGTGACACCCAAAGTGGTATTGAGTCATATTTCCTTACCTTAAAATAACAATGGATCCGCAGGGCATCAAGGAACTGTAGAGTGCAGAGAAATTTTTCATTATGCATCCTCCACACTCCCCCTCTGTGCATGATGCTACGATGGTGGGAAAGGGTTTCAAACGTTGGCAGGTTTACTGATGTCTCAAGAAAAAATAATATAAAAAACCATTTCTACAATCGAATTGCAATATGATGCCTAATTCTCACTCAAGGTGCATGCATTGAAACTACAAGTGGTTACTATTCTAATCTATCAACACAATACTTCATCACCGTCTATCTATAAAACAAATACAATTATCTAGAGAAAAGAAACATAGATGCACCAAGAGATTATGCTAATCTCCAACTCGTGAAGAGTCATATGAAGAACAATAGATCAAACAAGGATGCCAAAGAAGCCACCTGATTAGTCCCACGACCTTCTATATTCTAAGAAAATCACAATAAGTTGTTCTTTTTCATATACTATATTTGACTTAGAAATACACTTCAGTTATTAGCTAGGAGCCAACATGTTTGCCATTGTATATGTTGTCGCACCTTTATATAAGTTAGGCATAAATTGATACATTCAAATCACAATTTGTGCAATAACCCACATCGAATTGTGGGAGGAATATGATTATTAGCATGCATATAATAGCTACATATGCATATATGACCTGTATTGCACTAATATATATACTAATTGGCTATAACAAATGTCTAAGTATAGGATAAATTAATTAATTATTAAAATTACTAATTAAACACCTAACTATGAAGAAGGCAACAAATATATTAAGTATAAAATTCAATAATAAAATTTAAGGGATATACTAAAGCTAAAGTTATAATTAATAAACTCGTCAATTAGTAAACCTGTTTAATAATCCATTGATTAATAAACCTAAGTAATAAAATCATTTCAATCAAAATTTGGTTTAATTAAACCCATTTAAAAGCATTAAGTAATAAAATAATTTCAAAATTAAATTGGGGGATCAAATAAAATCAATCATATATATTTAATGGTTATAAATAATTTAAACATTCCAAAGGGTGATCATTTAATGGTTATATATAATTTAAAAACACCAATGGGTGATCAATTAATGCTTATAAGTATATTAAAATCAAAGGGTGGATGACTTCTAGACTCATAAAGACCGTACATCATGATGTCAAGTGACCAACTGAATGAATGGATTTGATGAGGCAATGAGGAGATTACTTGCAGAGGAGATAACCTCTCTTATAAAAAGGAGGTAACAGGGTGAAGAAGGGGGGGATTTTCATTGTTATTTTTCTATTGGATGAAAGAAGACGAAAGGAAATAGACGTCACAAAGAAGAAGGAATGGTACAAATTGAGGGATGAGCCTTGGGCTCGATTTTCAACTTAAAATTTGGAAACTTGGGCACTATTATTGGAGTTTTGGGCATGGGGGCAAGAAGGTCTCGATCTCAAATTCCTCTAGGCCTGGGAACAAGAGAGGTTTATCCAAAATAGCCAGGGAGGAATCAGTCAGTTTGGTAATGAAAGAAAAGGATTGGGAGCAACATCAGCCATGGATCGACATCAAATGGGAGAACTAGGTATGCACTTGTGTTTAATTTTCAATTCAATATGAGTTTCATCACAAATAAGAAAAAAATTAAGGTCAATTGTTGTAATTGATAGAACAAAATAAGAATATCACAAGTATAAGGACAACCTATCTTCTTTTGATCAATCGACAAACCAACCAGGAAAAACCCTAATTAGTTTCCTCAAAGAGACCTAATTCTCAAAAAATATTAACAAAGCACCCAAACAAGTTTAGAAGAGACATAAGACAGTCCAAACAAAGATAATACACTTCCATAAAATCAAACTCAGGTTTGGGTTGAAACCAAAGCCAAATTTTCAAAAAGTCCTAAGGCCTGCACTCGTTAGCAATACAAATCAAACGCATGCACTCGGTTTATAAGGAAAAAATGATGCAAAATTGCACTCTGTTGGCGCACGAAAACAATGCAAATATCATAAGCCCAAGAAAAAAAAAAAATTCAAGAAATCAACCACACAGATCTAAAAGTTCATTAGTTCATAAAGACTTAGGTCAAGATAAATCAGAAGGATCAGAGAGAAAAACTAAGGAAAAGGAAGAGAATAGTGTCATTCCCTAATATGGTTGCCAATTTCTTACACTAGACAAATCTCTCTTGCGGACAAGAGTGATCTCCCTAGATCCTTGATGGAAACTAGAAACAAACAAGACAATTGAACTAACTCTTTCCCTAAGTTGGACTCATTTGAATTATAAATATTAAAGCTAATGGATGAGCCTCTTACCTATTTCATGAAATGCTCAATGAAGATCCCTTGCTGTGACTTGATGCAACTCCTCAATTCTTGACAAGACCTACAACCATAAACCATAAAAGGATCAAAATAATATGTGATATAATAATCCAAACAAAACTTAACTTAATGATCAAGGAGATTAGGAATTGAATTTTCCTTAATCAACATTGTAAACAATTATAAACCATTCATCATTCTAATAAGACAAATCAATGGGAGAAAGTGTTCATTTCTATTAATCAAAGATAAAGAGGAGCCTTACAACCTTTGCCTTGATTTCATGAGGTTCCTCCCAAATGCATTTAATCTCCTCCTTATATGACAAGCTTTCCAATCTAAAACTAATAGCATAAGTTTATATTCTTTGATTTCTGACCTCCTCTAACCCTCTACCCTCTAGTAATTTTATAAGCCAAAAGGAAGAAGTTTCAGAGCCGAAAGAGGAGGGTGAGATCCCCTAATTGAGGGATTAGTTTTCCATGAGGAAAGGGATAAAGATGCATCATCTGAGGGTTATAGTTCGAATAGTCATCACGTAGAAGCTTTCAGTTGGGAAATATTTGACCAACTACGTTTCTAGAATGTACTTTTTATGTTACTTTCTTGAATTCACCTGCAAGGTTTATAGTGGCAGAAAGAGTATATCTCTATGCTATTCTCATAGTTAATTCCAGTGAATGCATGGGAAAAGCTAGGAAAATCAGCATCGGCAAAACTTGACAAGGTGTGACAACTATTATTCCCAAATTTATCATCTTCTTCAAGATATTTTTAGTTGTTTGACTTCTAAGCGAGTTCAATCAAACATGTTCCTGATGGTAAAAATACCCATAAATTGATCAACTGACATGGAGACAAATTGACATGTAACAGATACCCAAGCCACTTTGATGAGATGAAACTTTTTTTGGCTCTACTTACCACCCTCCCATAAAACTTTCCTCATAATTTTAACTAGTTCACAAATAATCCTAGTTGGTAGTAGTAGAATTATGAACTGGTAAAAAGGAAATATTGATAATACCACTTTAATAAGAACTTGATTCACAACTAAGTTCAACCAAATCAGTGCCCACTGTTGTAGCTTGGACTTGAATTTCACAACAATTCCTAACCATGATTGTGAAGAGTGGGATTTTAAATGGATCATAAACCCTAAGCATATAAAATATTTCTAAGAGGTTGTAGGATGGAACCAATGAATAAGAACCAAATGTTTATGAAGAAGGGGGATAATATTCCAAGAATAGATCTGTGATTTTCTATGATCAATAAGACCTCTCGAAGTGAATAGATATTGATTTGGAACTTGCTTGAAGCACTTTGTAATAATTAATTAGGCTCCTCCCAACAAGAAGGTATCATATGAAAATTCAGAGTGATTTATACTCTTGATTCCTGAGACATATCTTATACATGGAACCTTGACATTCCTTTGCTCATATTCAAGACACCTGCTTAATGAATATGCCATCAAGATTTCGAGGAAGGGTGACAAGGGGCACCCTCGATGGAGCCCTACTGAGGGTTTAAAAATGCTTGAGAAGTGGAAATTCACCAAGGGGGAGATAAAAGGACAGGAGACATAAACCTACATCCATTTTATAAATTTCCCATTAAAGCCAAATTGAGATAGAAATTTTAATAAAAGGTCCCAAGTGACACGATCAAATGAATTTTCCATATCAAGTTTGATGAACATAATTTATCCTTCCTACACTGCTCAAATGTATTTCTTCTTGGACTAAGATGATATTATCTATTATGTGCCTTTGGTCCATGAATCCCCCCTGATTCTTAAAGATGATATTGGGAAGGAAATGTGTTATGCACTATGATAAAATTTTAGAAATAATCTTATGTGAAACATTGCATAAATAGATCAGTCTATATCTTAGGAATGAGGCCATATTGACTTCTTTTGGAATGAAGACAATAAAGGACGAATTAATCCCTCCTCTCATATAATCATGCTTGAAGATGTAATCCACTAGAAAAATAAGATCGAAATTAATGGCATCCCAATATGCCTAATAAAAGTGGGATAAAAACCCATATGGAACTACAGCTTTGTTCAAGTTTTGATAAAATGCCATTTTTCAGATTTCATCTATTGTAATGCTTCACAACAGGTCTAAATTGTCATCTTCTTGCACCAATTTCAGATTTTATCCAACATGTACTAAACGATCTCTGAATTGGGTATAGGTCGAGAAAAGTATAGAAAATTGAAGTCATCGACAACCGCCCTTTGGATCCCCTTAAAGTCCTTGATCTACACTCCATCCATGCTAACAAATTTAATATTATTCCTCCAAACCAATTCCTTAGCTTGGTTATGGAAGAACTTAGTGTTGTGATCGCTAGTTAGTAGCCATAAGCTACAAGACTTAAGGCACCATTCTTCCTCTTCTAATCTTAGCACATGATGGAAGGCCTCGAATTTTGCGTGCTTGTACTGCGGAAGCTCCTTTGTAATGGATCCTTTCTTTATTTTCCTTTTAGATTCTGCCAGATTTGATTTATGCATGTTTATTTTGGCCTCCTTTCTTCATTTTTTTTTATTGTGTGCTTAATGACTAACTTTAGATCTTTTTTTCCCCAAAAGGTAATTATAGAACCAATTCCCACCTACTCCATGTTTCCATTACCAAATCCGAGAAATATTCCCTTTAGATCCAAAGAGGAGAGAAGCGTAAGGGAAACAACCCATAGTTTACTGTTTGTAATACTTGAAGAGAAATTGGTCGATGATTTGAACTCACCCAAGGAAGAATATTAGAGGAGATCTGAAAGTCTTGAGATAAAAAGGAACATGAAACTAAAAGTCTTCCTAGGTGGGCTACAATATTCCCTAGGCTAAGTCTTCCATTATTCCATGTAAATTTGTTAACCTTGATAACTATTAGATCTATATAAGTAATGAGATCCTCTAAAATTTGTTGAAACTAATCTCGAACATGGGATCCTCCATATTTTTTCCCAAGGATGGTAGGTTTTATTAAAATCCCATGCCATAATACAATATTGATTTCAGGTGGAGCCTCTAAGGTCTAGGATAGACACTCAATAATTCAACTTTTATGTCTATTGAATAGGCACATATACATTTTTATGTGTAAGGATCGACATTCAATTACTCATAAAAATAAGTAAAAACAATTCTACATGGTGTTAAGGGACGCCCTATAGGGAAACCAACTCAAAACCACCATTTTAAAGTCTTGATATTACATATACTGAGTTTGACTAAAAATTTTGTCAACACCATAAGCAAGAGTGAAAATGATTTGCAGAATGATACATAGAAACTAGAACTTTGGCCTCGAGCCACAAAACTAGTAGTAAATGTGCTTAACATGAAACTATCCTATGTAAATGAACTAGAAGCCACATAAGGGATGGTCAATTACTTGAATGAGCCAGGAAGACTTGAGACTATAAATGAGTTGTGGAGAGTCACAATCTATAAGTTATCAGCCATGAGCTACAAGTCACAAGCCACAAACATGCATAACAAGGACCCCTCCTCGGCCCATTGAGCACACACAGTGGAAGTTCCTTCCTTGACATGCCTCAGCCTTAACTATGCACAATAAGTACTCCTTCTTTGTCCTATGATCACACACAACATGAACTCCTTCCCTGACACCCTAGAGCGTCGAGCCTCTCCACTGCTCTGAGTGTGACGGACGAGCTACCTTCTTACAAACTGTATGACTGCCCAGAAGTAGTGACACAAAGCTTATGCTCTTCACTAACATGACAAGACTAAGAACTCGAAGGAATTGCTTCAAATTCCCTACATGCCTCCCAATGTAACAACTCCACCGATTAGTCAATTTCCAATAGTCTGAAAGCCAAGCCTTACTGCTGAATTGGAGCCTATTTGCAACCAAATAAATTCTACAGGTCACGAATTTCCCCAAGACTAATGGATGTCCAACCCCAACATCCATGCATATGAAGAGAGAAAAATCCCAATTGTAGGCATCGATCCTAGCTGCCAGAGAATTGCGAGGAGGATCAACATCGCAATTATCCCACACCATGGGTCAAATGGAAACCTAAAGAATATTGTGATTCTCCATGAAACCTGATGAATGAATACTATCTTTGCACGGTGGAGCAATAGACCAACACAATTCACCCTGAGGTCGAATGGCCTTATAATCATCACACACGATCATAAACCAAACACTATGGTATTGGATTGCATTAACGGTAAAGGCTCTAGGCATGACTGAATTTAATGGAGAGACAAGTCCCGAGAGTAGTCTTGTCAATTGGAACACTACATTGGCACCCACGGTGGGGGTAAATATGCACATATACATTAACAACAATAAATTCCTTATTTGATGGGAGATGAAGCAAGTGAACCATCAAAAAATGAGGCACCAAATGTGAGTCGATCAACTTGAAAATAGAGGTAGACCAAATTTAGAGCCCCCTAGAAGCCCCATTTGATCTAATCACTCTAAGCTCAGAATTCTTCCAAAACTTTGAAAACTTTTGGAGGATCTCTTGTTCCCCCATATTTGTCTCATGGAGCAAGAGGATGGCCAACATTTCCTTTTTTATTATAGATTTAAATTTATACATCTATTTATCAGAGCCTAACCCCCTGCAATTCCAAAAGAGGAATTTCATTATTTATTGTGTCATTTGTTGCCTCCGGAATGGAGGCCATGGATGTTTTTATTGATGTTTATACTCAACATTTTGGAAAGAGATTATTGTTTGGGTACTCATTTCCTTTGTTTTTCTTATAAAGTTTTTTCTTTCCGTAGCTATCGATTTGTCTTCCTCCCTAATTTTCTTCGCAAATGATTTATTTCCTTTTCCCTGTTCGCATCCAATTTTTCATCTACAAATCTTGTTGGTAACCCGGAAACTCGAGTTTCGAGGGCCTTGGGTGAGTGGAATTATTCTTCTTATGAATCTATATCCTCCGCTTGAGTCCCCACAGAGGCTTACTTTAAGGGAGCATCCCTTCTGGCACTACTAGTGAAGAGGGCTTACTGGGGCTTGGGGCCTTCCCCATCATCATTTTAGTAGTTAGAATTTCCCATTCTTCTAGAAAATGTTTCAAGATATTGAAGCTATTGTTTGGATCTAGGGATCTATTATTATTAATCGTAAAGGTTCCCTCTCTAGGCATTGACCCTTACTTTTTTTGATACATGGGCCCTTTCCCTTTCTGCCTTGTAATTGCTTAAGGAGGAGCCTGGTTCTTCATCCTTGCGAGGCCTCTTCTCCTATTCTATTGTTGCCATTATTATCCATCATTACTCTACTTTAGCTTCTCTTTTGGCTTATTATTACAATCACGTGTGAAATGGATATATTCATGTAAAAACTTGCATTTAAATGGAATTTGATTGCAATCAACTTCTTGTATATGAGATCAATTATCTAGGTTTATATTTATTACTATTAGTAAACACTTGACTAGCTCCACCACCACACTGATATTGGTGCAAGTTTACATCCCTTCTTGTGGCTTATCTCGGTCAATGTATTTGCTAAGAGTATTTCCTATACTCCTAAAAGTTTCCTCATTCCAACAATGTAGTAGGAAGAAGAGAAGTTTAACCCATACTGAGACTTTTGCTGGAACATCACATTCAGGATTAAAATCTGGACTCCAATGATCTAGATATAACCCTTGGCCCCCCCATGAAGTAGGGGTTATTCCTAAAGATGAGATCCAAATTTGCTTTTCCTTCAGACAGGAAGGTGTAAATTGATTGTCAACAAAATGACATTGAAACCTTATTTTTAATCTTGGGTATCTAGTTCTCATTGATCCATGCCCGCAGGGATCTCAAAGAGGGTCATAAGCCCATAAAATGACAAATAATCCTCCTATCTGCAAGCTTAAGGGTCATTGATTTAGATTGAGGTGTGAACCTCCACCTTTGGAATGTTGTTGATCTTCTTGACAAATTTTGAGGATTCAATATGAGTTCTACCATCATCACTCCATGGTGTTCGCAGTAGTGTCACTTGCTGCCCTAAATATGTCCTACATCAAGCAATTGGCCATAAGAGAATTACTTTGGGAGTATGAATTCACTAGTAAACTCCGATACTTTAGAATAAGACACCATCTATCATTAAATACGTCAATAGCCTTATTGTATGATACCAACAATGGAGAATGGAAATGATTATAGTTAAGTAGACTCTGATGTCGACGAGAGTAAAATCATCGCTTCTCATTTCCAGCAGAGCTTCCAACAGATCCTCAAGAGCATCACTCCTGTTCGTTGTTTTGCCTTTTGTGGTGAGGCGGTTCTCTATGAATTTGTAAAAATACCAAATTCCCATATATATATATATATATATATATATATATATATATATATATATATATATATATATATGTTAACCTAGTAAAATATATATTTTTATTTTGTTTTGTATTTTATAGTATATAGCTAGTATACATTGAAATATTTATGGATTATTCACACATTACACATTAAAATGTTAATAATTGTTGCCATTATATTTGAAAGTACAAAATATATATCCATAAAACACTCTCTATATATAATATTATTTTTGTTATAAATACTTTTTAAATATTACATGCTTATTTATTTTCCACACACACATATAATGTTTTTTATTTTTACATAAACGGTTATGGGATGTCATTAAATATTTGGCAAAGAGCTAAAATTTCGGTTACAAGTAGTGAGGCTAATTTCTAAGCATCTCTCCAGCAAGAGGAACTTAGCATATACGCTTATGAGACGCCTCTTTTTACATTTTATAATATGAACTTTCGCTGCTGATTTCTCGAGCTTATGAATGCATACAAACTGTTTCAATAAAATGCAGTAAAACATGGATCTTTAGGGGATTGGATCCCAAGAGGTTTCATTGTCTCTGAGAATAGTTCTGGTAGCTAGATGGACTGCCTTGTTTGCCTCTATGTCTGCTTCTTTGTTATTTTCTCTCAGGACATGAAAGAATTTCAATATCAGGAGCTTTGTCATGTCTTTGATCCTTGTAATTATCCTTGCAAGCCACAAATATGCTGGATTAGTGTTGGTCGCCACTACTTTGATGATGACCTGGGAATCACCAAAAACATTTGCCTCCTTGTGTCCCAGCTCTTTGAGAAGTTTGATTCCTTGAAGAAGGGCCATCGCTTCAGCTTGTATGCTTGAGGAGTGGCCCAGTCCCCAAGCAAATATGTGTATAGAAGTTTCTTCTGGGTTTATAATGAGCCCTCCTACGCCAGAAATTCCTGGATTTACCTTGGCTGACCCGTCAAAGAAGAGAGAAGGAATTGTTAGCTTGGACATCCAATATTGAAATTCTTCTTTGTTTTTCTTGATTTTCCAGTCTTTGAGAGATGTAGGTGAGATTTTCGATTTTTGAAATTTGAAATTGAGAGCAGCTCCAAACTCAATATCTTGCTGGCTTAGGTTTGAATCATCACTTTTGTCTCTCAGCCACTCAATTAATTGACCTTTCACTATATTTGCAACTAGTCTGAAGTCCTGTTCCTTGTTTCTGAAAATCCTTCTATTCCTTTCCAACTATATTTTCCAGCTGATGAGTTTAGGTAGAGTAGTCCAAGCTGCCTTGATGATTTTTTTTTTTGGATTTGGGCCTCAATATCTCGCCATCCATCCCGTAAACAGGTCCGGGACTGAGCGGGGGAAGGTGAACATATAATTCTATGAACCAAGAAGCTCATGCCAGATGAAACCTACGAATTTTCACTCTAGAGTGAGATGAAGGGCGGATTCTGAACTTTCCTTGCATAGCATGCATCTTGATGGTCCAAAAATGCCCCTTTTCTGTAACCTGTCATCTGTTAGAATTTTTTGGTGGAAAAGTAGCCAGTAGAAGTGATCAACTTTTGGCATTGAAGGGAAATTCCAAATTCCAACCCAGGGGGCAAGATCGGGAGGCACATGAGGCCATCCAAGCACTTGGTGTAGCCCTAAGCCACCCTGTAGCCAACTTGTTTCGGACCCCAGCCTCTCACATCTTTCCTTTGTGCGCAAAATCTATTTGTAAAGTGGGTGGAACTGGGAGTTGTTTCCAACCCGTCCAACAGTCACCACTCCAATTCGAAAGGTCCCATAACATTTTGATGTTTGCTTCAGCCATCCATCCCTTCAGCTTGGTCATGGAGCCCGAATCTATCAGCGGGGGCCTATTCATTATACTATCATCCCACAAATTGATGAGTTTTCTGTTTCCCGGTATCCAAAAGGAGTGATTTATTATCAGTGGGCCAATTTTGTTGCTAAGCATGCTGAATGGGGTTTTGAGATGAGTTTTGGGCTACTCTAGGCATCAGAGTCTCTGTCCTCTGAAATATTTTCTCCACAGTGCTAATTGAACCCAACCTGGTTTTGGAGCTATGATTTTCCAAATCAATTTGGCTCCCATGGCTAAGTTTTGAGCACAGAGGTCTTTGAAATTCAGCCATCCCTCCTGAAGCGGTCTGGTGACAATTTCCCAATTGACTAGAGGAATCCTCTTCTTGTTTTGTTTGCCTCCTTTCCAGAAAAAAATTTCTGATTAGCTCCTCCATCTTCTTAATGATTCCCACAGGAGCCAAGATAACAAAGAATTGAAATAACAATAGGTTGCTAAGCACGGCTTTGATGAGCACTGATTTTCTCGCAATGTTGAGCCAAGAGGATCCCTAGGCCTGCATTTTTTCTTTGAATTTTTCTATCTGAGGATACCAGTCTTTGCTCAAGGCCCTCTTATGAAATATGGGCAACCCAAGGTATTTAAAAGAGGTCGAAGATGAAGAGGTTTCAAAGCCTAGACATATGGCAATGGATTTTGCGGATGAAGCAGATATATTCTAGTAGTAGATATGGCATTTGCCCTTATTTAATTCACTGCCCGAAACTTTACAGTAGTCTTCCAACACTTCTTTAAATTTGATTGTTGAAAGAGGAGTTGTAGCCCCCAACAACAAGGTATCATTCGCAAAAAGAGCGTGATTGATATTCTTAACCCCTCTTGCTGTGCACAGGCCAACTATATTTTGTTCTTGCTATTTCTTATCTAAATAAAATCTGAGGATAGATACCTGCAGCACAAAGAGGAGGGGTGAGAGGGGACACCCCTGCCTCTGCCCTCTAGAAGCTTTGAAGAATTCATTAGCCCTGCCGTTCACCAAGGGAGCAATCCAGGGTTCCGATATACAAGCTATGATCCACTTGATAAAATTTTGACCAAAACCCAGCTTGTGCAGAACATCAAACAAAACGCTATGTCTTACACAATCAAATGCATTTTCTAAATCTAGTTTAATGACGATACCTTTTTCTTTTTGACAAAGACTGGAATGAATCGCCTCTTGGACCAGGATGAAGTTATCCACTAGCTGTCTGCCATGAATAAATCCACCTTAATTCTCCGGGATGATTTTGGGGAGATTTTTCCTCAACCTATTTTCTATCACCTTGGTTATCACTTTGTACCCAATGTTACATATGGAGATTGGGCGAAATCTATTGAAAGAGTTTGCACCCTTTTCTTTAGGGATGAGGGCGAGAAAAGCTAAATTTGTGCAGCCTCCAATTTGCTGACGCTCTTGGGACTTCTGAATCATTTTAAAGAACTCCTTCTTAGACAAAGCCCTAGGACCGGACGATTTTACACACACATATAATGTTATATGTCAACTGTATATTAAAAAATAATGAATTATGAATCTTCTTAATGAAATATATATATATATATATATATTTCTTTTGTTTTATATAGTATATACATAATTGAGATTGAAATATTTTATTTATGATTCACATCATACATTAAAATGTCAATACATGTCTTACTCATATTTGGAAATAGACAACATATATCTTCAAAATTCTTAATTTTATTATAAATATTTTTTAAAAGGTTATATATATAATTATTGTTATTCATATTTAAAATGTTATATCTAAATTCCATATTAAAAAATGAATGAATTACAAATATTGTTAAAGAACTTATTAATGGTGTTAGCACTTGAAATTTCACCTCAGGCTGATAAGGCAAACTTCAAAGCTACATCAAACCATTCAGCCTCGTAGCTAGCCCTACGGGGCAGGAGAAGGCTCTCTCCGGTCAATCTCGGCAAATTTTCAATAGGAAGAGATGACCAATCAAGGTAACACTTATATTAGGCTAGTAAACTGATTTGAAGGTTGATTTGGGGGTTTTTTGAGTTTTTGGTGGCAAATTGAGGAGCTGCAATTTAGGGTGCAGGGATTTGACACAGTTTCTGCAGGGGGGTCTTTGGGGCAAGGTAGGAGCCTGTATTGATGTCTTTAACTGAAAGGGATGATTTAGAAGAAAGATGAGAGGGCTAAAGAGAGCAAACAATGGATTTGAATTCTCTTTAGACAGCAGAAAACATAGAAATTAAACAAATTTAAAAGCAGAGCATGGCTAGCATGAACTCTAACTTTATCACTTCATTTGTTTAATATGCAGAAGTATAGAAAGGAAATGAATCACATAAAAAAGCTTACAATAACATGTAGAAACGCACCATCAACACATGAGTCCACAAGAATCCCAATGATGACTGCAAAACCCTGGTCTTCCTTAGCCAAAAATTGCAGAGATACAAGTGAAATATACAATGATAGCTCCTCCCTCAAGAGTCCAACCATGAAAATGAGCAAAAGAGTGCATAATATAGATGATCTAACCTCTTTCCCCACCTCTAGGGGTCGAGCTCCCCTTTCTAGGAGCTGTTTCAACTACTTCTAAACTGAGCACTAGATAATAGGCAGTCAAAACAACTTTCCTCTATAAGCTAGGAAACCTATCCATACATTAAATATTTACCATTTACATTCAAGAAACTTCTAGAAGAGTTAAAGAAGAGTAAAAGTATCCAAAAAGTGCCACAAGTACAGTCAAGAGGACCACCATCGACCTCAAAAAATCAAACTGGAGCTAAACTGCAATTTCTGGGCTGAACTGGTCAAAACTCGCAAAGTTCCCTCAACGGGTCGCGCACATCCTGCTCAACGGGTCGCGCACTTTGGAGCCCTGTCTGGAGGCCTTCCCGGTGTCAGAATGAGGTACAAGATAGCTCGTTGGAAAGGTCTCTGAGTCTACTTTCCAACCCAGCCAGAATTGCTGGATTTGGAGGTAATTTTCCTAGTCGAAAGTCAATTCTCCCAAGACTACTTCTGCAGCTCAAAAAAGGGGCAGAAAGTCAAAATTTGGCTGTATTTTGACCTTTTGGAGGCCCAAAACTCCATAAAAACTCAAGTCCATCCATAGGCATGTGTAACTTTGCATGAAAAATCCAAAAATATTGCGTTTTTGCAAAATGGAGCTACGATGACAAAGGGTCTCACCGGGGGTGAGACCCGTTGAGAAGCCAAAACCTGTAAATTTCCCAAAAATGCCAAAAATGAGCCAAAACTTCCAATATTTTTTGTGATTGGTGTTGTGAAGAGGCTAGTAGGTGTCATGATCCTTGAGGGATGCCTCAGCCAAGATACGGAGTGGATTTGGCTTTCTTCTCCGTTTTAGTGCCTCGGTCAACCTCCTTTGAAAAACTTTCATTTTAGCCTTGCAGACATGCATTCTTGCCCAATAGTGATTCTTCATGTTTCTCAGCAGCTTTTTTCTCTCTTGGTTGGCCTTAGCCAACAACCTCTCTAAGTGTGCATTCACCTGGATGAGCATGGACTCTCGTTCCGCAAGCAATAGGTCACCGGGCCTCCTTCTTTTCAAGATTCGGTCTCCTCGAATCCTCCATAGCTCATCAAGGACTTTCTCATATCTCCCCAACATTTGGAATCCCTGTAGCCTGTACAATCACCTCGGGTGTCAAAGTGAAATCCACCCCGGCAAGGTTGACATGTCCTTCATGCAAGTGCAAGACAAAGAGGCGGGCCAACTCTTGGTGGTGTTGAATCCGAGAGATCCTCTCACAAAACTCATAACAGGACATGTACTGAAAGCAAGAAACTGCCAAAGGACAAGCTTGTAGACCTGCCAAAGAAGTAGGCTCCTTTCTCCTATGATGGCCACCTTTTCCACCTCTATGTGGCCTCCTCTGTACCTGAACCTCTGAAGATGATGATTTAAAATTTCATCCACTTGCACAATTCAACTTTTGCACACAAGCATGAGAGCCATCAATCATGACAAACCACCAACTGAAGTGTAGAAGGCCTACCTCAAAAAAATTTGATGATTTGGAGGAATATTGAGAAAGTTTGTGGTCACTTGGCAGCTCACTAGCAAGTGTTTGTGGAGAAATCCCCAACGGGTCGCGCACGTTGATTTTTTGCACTGCAGGAGGGCTCTCAACGGGCCGCGCTTTTGCAGGAGGCTTTTGGAGGCCTTCTCGGTGTCAGAATCGGACGTAGGATGGCTCGTTGGAAATTTCTTTGAGGCTAATTTCTAACCCAAGTGGAGTTTTTCAATTTAGAGTTGATTTGACCTGTCAAAACTCAAATCTCCCAAGACTGGTCAAAAAGTGCCAAATGAGGCTGCCTGAAAGAAGAGTGATGTTGCAGTCAACTTTTGAATGCCTTCCTCAACCCCAAATTGAGCTTATGATAGCTCATTGGAAATCTCTTTGTGTCTAGTTATCATTTTACCCATCACGCAAATCATTTGGCCAACCAAGCTAGGACAAAACTTGATTTTCTCAAGCTCACTTCAGAGGTGTCTTTGATTCTCCTGAGGCAACGGTATTCTTGACATTTCTCTCAAAAAATGACACCTGTGAAAACAGCGAAGGAGGTTTTTCTTCTTTGGCATATTATGAGAAAAAACCTCTCTCATTTTTCCAAAATTCATCTTTGATTGCTCTGGAACATCATTTGAGTGCGACTTGTCCCGATGTGTGAAGCAAGGAATTTTGTCGAAATGGAGCGAGATGAAGGGGATAGGGAGCTTCTAAATTCTTGGGGAAATTTGTGGGAGTGAGGAGGGATGTTAGGAAGCAGGGGAAAGTGGAATATCAGTGATTGAGTGAGGGGAAGGGGTCCAAAAGGGCAAAACACAGGCCCAACCTAGAAAATTGCCAGGTTGTAGCTAGAAACTAGGGTTTGTGGAAAAATGAGGAATTTGGCGGATCTAAGGGATGGGAAGTGTTTTATAAGGTAATTTAAGGATAGGGGAAGGTGTATGAACATCAGGATATGAGTTTTGCTGATTATTTAGCCGCCCAAGAGAAATTTCCTTCAAAACCCTAGGAGAGGGAAATGAGCTTGCCTAGGCACAACTGAAGCATGAATAAGGTGTAAAATGACTCATTCGACACTGACATGATAATGACAACCCTCTGAATGATGACAGGCTCAGATGAATGATGACATGGACTGACATTTGGGCAAACCCTAGACCTAATGCCTGGTGACCAAATTTTGCTTGAAGACTCTTTGAAATGACAAAATTTGACCTTGACACTCTGAGATCACTTTGTAAGAGCATATTTGATCACTGTAGGAAGGCTGGAAAGACTGACACTAACATTGGCTCCAATGGGGATGGTAGCTCCTTGGAGGTGCCAAGAACCTTAGACCTCTGGGAGAGCAGACCAGTGCCTTCATACATTGGGCAATGGAGTCAAAAACTCAAGCTGAAATGCATGACTGAAAACTGATGACTTGATAACACAAATTGACTCTCACTCAACTAAAAACTGACTCAACACTTAAACACAACCGACAAACTGAAAATGATGCTCAAAGGGGAGCTTATTCATCACAACCTACTCTAACAATTTCATACATCACCGGGTCAAGTGAAATGAAACAACCAATGTAACCAAGCAAGTATCCGATCTGCTGTTCGAATTCTCCACAAGTTCTCGCTTATGAATAACAAGAGAGAACTACTGAAAGGCAACTCCCATGACAACTTAGAAACAGATCCGTGGAATGATATGAATTCTCTATCCACCTCCAAAAACACTGCATAAGGATCTTGAAATTCAAGCACACTAGAACTTAGCTCATCCAATGGATTACTTCTCATTTCCTCATATGAATGCAAATTGTGATCTAAGCCTTGTGACGAGACCTCTGCTGAAAATGACAAAGAAACTGACTGCTGGATCAAATTCATATCAACACATGTTTCAAGCTCACATGTGGTCAATGGAGAAAGACTTTTACTGCAAACCTCATCCAAAACATCAGCTATTGGATCATGAAAAACTTGAAAAGACTGCTGTAATGTATCCATTGAAAATGCATGACATCCTTCTAGCTGTTCATCTTGTTCTTGAGAGATTTTACGAGAATTCTGCCTTATAAACTGAAATGCTTCGAAACAAAAGGGCATAGAATCTTCCTGCATCATCAAATCATGTATTTCGGCTGCCACAGCTTCATCTGTAATCTGCCTTTCAATTTCATTTGGTAGCTGCAAATCTGATGCTACAGGCTGCTCAAGAATGTTGTCATCTGTCTCACCCTCAACATTTACACTGAGAGATTGTTGATTTGTTATAGGCTGTTCATTTGAAGATTTACTATGCAATCTACCCTTCAAAAACTGAAATGATTCGAAACAAAAAGGTAGGGAACCTTCTTGTATCATTTGATCAAATATGTCAACTTCCATGCCTTCATCTGCAACTTGACAACCAATGGCATTTGGGGGCTGCAAATCTGAATACGAGAAGTCTTGAACAAGGTTTTTATTGCCTCCAAGATGGTCTAGATCAAGACTTGTTGACAGCTGATTTCTAATTTCATGGAAGTTGTCTTTAATGAACTGAAACGAATCAAAGCAAAAAGGAAAATATCCTTCACTTACTTCAAAATTTGTTGCACTTTCCTCGTCAATGTCATAGCTGATATGTGATGGCTGAACATTGTATTCAAGCTGTTGAAAATGAACTTTTTCCTTCCACAAACTAGCTACTTGTTTGATTGCAAAATTAGCCTCTGTTTGGAGAACATAATCATCATCATACTGATCAAAATGAGGCAAATCATCACTATAAAACACATCATCAAGCATGCATGTCATATCAATAGATCTCTCTTCTCCAAGGTGATCTACAAAACAATCATTGTCAGATCTATGACAACTAGGATAAGAAACAAAATGTTTTGGATCAGCAACTTGTTCTTCTTCAATCAGCGAGCCATGAGTTTGAACATCATAATCATTCCTTGCGTTGATCTTGTCCATCATCTTTTCCACTGCACTTACCAAAATGTCAAGTTTCACCTCTAAAGATTTTGATTTGGCCAGATCTATGTTTTTCATCTCTTCTTCTTTCAACCTTGCCCTTCGGATCAACAGATGAGCCTCTACACTTACTGCACTGTTTTGCATCTCGTGAAGTGTTGCAATATTCTTTTCTCTCAGCAGAAACTCCATCTCCGGATCAAAGGCGCCCGGATAGTGTAAGAGAGCAGATCTAGGAGTAGGCCTTATATCAACTGGCATGGAATAATAAAATTGATTAAATCTGACCGAAAACGGTTGTACTGTCTCACCTGGCAATCTTTTTAGCTGGTTATACTCTTCTACAATCAAGAAAAGGTTCTGCCCGATCATCCACCTATCGAGAAAAACTTTGACGAACTGCTGGAAATCTGAGATGCTTGCATCAAGCAGGGTTTTGAACCAACTCTTCACTTTGGCTTGCAAAGAAAGAGAAAAAAGCCTTATACTAACATCTTCTTCATCAACTTCAAAAAGATCTAGAAAATTCTCAAAATTCTGGACATGGTGCTCAGCGTTGACATTCTTACATTCACCATCAAACATCGACAAATAGAGATCATAGTTTTTTGGGAAAGCATGAAGAACAGAAGGTAAAACAAGAGGTTTATACCGATCTGGAATTTTACAAGGTATAGGGGTATGTACAACAGGTATAGGTTCATCACAAAATTCGGAAAAAGGATCTTGATCAAGCTCAAAGGCATGCAAATCTTTGGTATTCACAATCTTCAAATGGAAAGAATCAACGACAGGCCGAGGATCTTTTCTCAAGCATAATATACTTTGTAAAGCAGTTTTGACATTCTTGGGAAAAGAGAAGAAATAATTTATGACAAAGAACAAGATGTCTTGGATGAAATTCCAACTTGAATACCTGATATGTCCATGTTGTCCTTTCATGTTTCTGCTGGTCGGGATCATCCTCCAGTGGAGTCTTTGGATCTGATCTTGAAAATGATTTAGAGTCGCCAAGTGAATGATTTCAGCCTGACAAGTGTCTGATCGTTGTTCACCATCAACAATCAGATCTGAACTTGATACATGTACTGGGGTAAAGTGTCAATGAAGGGCTATGTTCACAAGCTCATGGAGATTGACTGAAGCAGCGTTTATCTACTAACGCTGATGTAAAACAAGAGCGTTTTCGAAGGCTACCTGGCGTAACTTCAGGCTTCGTCTAAGACTTATGAAATAACATGTCAATGAGCAAACGATCAGTTGCTCTCCCCAGTATGGTCGCCAGTATGTTAGTACTTGAAATTTCACCTCAGGCTGAGAAGGCAAACTTCAAAGCTACATCAAACCATTCAGCCTCGTAGCTAGCCCTACGGGGCAGGAGAAGGCTCTCTCCGGTCAATCTCGGTAAATTTTCAATAGGAAGAGATGACCAATCAAGGTAACACTGATATTAGGCTAGTAAACTGATTTGAAGGTTGATTTGGTGGTTTTTTGGGTTTTTGGTGGCAAATTGAGGAGCTGCAATTTAGGGTGCGGGGATTTGACACAGTTTCTGCAGGGGGTTCTTTGGGGCAAGGTAGGAGCCTGTATTGATGTCTTTAACTGAAAGGGATGATTTAGAAGAAAGTTGAGAGGGCTAAAGAGAGCAAACAATGGATTTGAATTCTCTTTAGACAGCAGAAAACATAGAAATTAAACAAATTTAAAAGCAGAGCATGGCTAGCATGAATTCTAACTTTATCACTTCATTTGTTTAATATGCAGCAGTATAGAAAGGAAATGAATCACATAAAAAAGCTTACAATAACATGTAGAAACACACCATCAACACATGAGTCCACAAGAATCCCAATGATGACTGCAAAACCCTGGTCTTCCTTAGCCAAAAATTGCAGAGATACAAGTGAAATATACAATGATAACTCCTCCCTCAAGAGTCCAACCATGAAAATGAGCAAAAGAGTGCATAATATAGATGATCTAACCTCTTTCCCCACCTTTAGGGGTCGAGCTCCCCTTTCTAGGATCTGTTTCAACTACTTCTAAACTGAGCACTAGATAATAGGCAGTCAAAACAACTTTCCTCTATAAGCTAGGAAACCTATCCATACATTAAATATTTACCATTTACATTCAAGAAACTTCTAGAAGAGTTAAAGAAGAGTAAAAGTATCCAAAAAGTGCCACAAGTACAGTCAAGAGGACCACCATCGACCTCAGAAAGTCAAACTGGAGCTAAACTGCAATTTCTGGGCTGAACTGGTCAAAACTGGCAAAGTTCCCTCAACGGGTCGCGCACATCCTCCTCAACGGGTCGTGCACTTTGGAGCCCTTTTTGGAGGCCTTCCCGGTGTCAGAATGAGGTACACGATAGCCCGTTGGAAAGGTCTCTGAGTCTACTTTCCAACCCATACATAATTTTTGGATTTGGAGGTCATTTGCCTAGTAAAAAGTCAATTCTCCCAAGACTACTTCTGCAGCTCAAAAAAGGGGCAGAAAGTCAAAATTTGGTTGTATTTTGACCTTTTGGAGGCCCAAAACTCCATAAAAACTCAATTCCATCCATAGGCATGTGTAAATTTGCATGAAAAATCCAAAAATATTGATTTTTTGCAAAATGGAGCTACGATGACAAAGGGTCTCACCGGGGGTGAGACCCGTTGAGAAGCCAAAACCTGTAAATTTCCCAAAAATGCCAAAAATGAGCCAAAACTTCCAAAATTTTTTGTGCTTGGTGCTGTGAAGAGGCTAGTAGGTGTCATGATACTTGAGGGATGCCTCAGCCAAGATATGGAGTGTATTTGGCTTTCTTCTCCGTTTTAGTGCCTCGGTCAACCTCCTTTGAAAAACTTTCATTTTAGCCTTGCAGACATGCATTCTTGCCCAATAGTGATTCTTCATGTTTCTCAACAGCTTTTTTTTCTCTTGGTTGGCCTTAGCCAATATCCTCTCTAAGTGTGCATTCACCTGGATGAGCATGGACTCTCGTTCCGCAAGCAATAGGTCACCGGGCCTCCTTCTTTTCAAGATTCGGTCTCCTCGAATCCTCCATAGCTCATCAAGGACTTTCTCATATCTCCCCAACATTTGGAATCCCTGTATCCTTTACAATCACCTCAGGTGTCAAAGTGAAATCCACCTCAGCAAGGTTGACATATCCTTCATGCAAGTGCAAGACAAAGAGGCGGGCCAACTCTTGGTGGTGTTGAATCCGAGAGATCCTCTCACAAAACTCATAACAGGACATGTACTGAAAGCAAGAAACTGCCAAAGGACAAGCTTGTAGACCTGCCAAAGAAGTAGGCTCCTTTCTCCTGTGATGGCCACCTTTTCCACCTCTATGTGGCCTCCTCTGTACCTGAACCTCTGAAGATGATGATTTAAAATTTCATCCACTTGCACAATTCGACTTTTGCACACAAGCATGAGAGCCATCAATCATGACAAACCACCAACTGAAGTGTAGAAGGCCTACCTCAAAAAAATTTGATGATTTGGAGGAAGATTCAGCAAGTTTGTGGTCAGTTGGCAGCTCACTGGCAAGTGTTTGTGGAGAAATACCCAATGGGTCGCGCCCCTCCCAACGGGTCGCGCACGTTGATTTTTTGCACTGTAGGAGGGCTCTCAACGGGTCGCGCTTTTGTAGGAGGCGTTTGGAGGACTTCCCGGTGTCAGAATCAGGCGCAGGATGGCTCGTTGGAAAGATATTTAAGTCTACTTTCCAACCCAAGTGGTATTTTTGAATTTGGATTTGATTTGACCTGTCAAAACTCAAATCTCCCAAGACTGGTCAAAAAGTGCCAAATGAGGCTGCCTGAAAGAAGAGTGCTGTTGCAGTCAACTTTTGAATGCCTTCCTCAACCCCAAATTGAGTTCATGATAGCTCATTGGAAATATCTTTGTGCTAGTTATAATTTTACCCATCAAGCAAATCATTTGGCCAACCAAGCTAGGAGAAAACTTGATTTTCCCAAGGTCACTTCAGAGGTGTCTTTGATTCTCCTGAGGGAACGATATTCTTGACATTTCTCTCAAACAATGACACTTGTGAAAAAAGTGAAGGAGGTTTTTTTTCTTTGGCATGTTATGAGAAAAAATGTTTCTCAGTTGTCCAAAATTCATCTTTGATTGCTCTGGAACATCATTTGAGTGCGACTTGTCCCGATGTGTGAAGCAAGGAATTTTGTCGAAATGGAGCGAGATGAAGGGGATAGGGGGCTTCTAAATTCTTGGGGAAATTTGTGGGAGTGAGGAGGGATGTTAGGAAGCAGGGGAAAGTGGAATGTCAGTGATTGAGTGAGGGGAAGGGGTCCAAAAGGGCAAAACACAGGCCCAACCTAGAAAATTGCCAGGGTGTAGCTAGAAACTAGGGTTTGTGGAAAAATGAGGAATTTGGCGGATCTAAGGGATGGGAAGTGTTTTATAAGGTAATTTAAGGATAGGGGAAGGTGTATGAACATCAGGATATGAGTTTTTCTGATTATTTAGCCGCCCAAGAGAAATTGCCTTCAAAACCCTAGGAGAGGGAAATGAGCTTGCCTAGGCACAACTGAAGCATGAATAAGGTGTAAAATGACTCATTCGACATTGACATGATAATGAAAACCCTCTGAATGATGATAGGCTCAGCTGAATGATGACATGGAATGACATTTGGGCAAACCCTAGACCTAATGCCTAGTGACCAAATTTTGCTTGAAGACTCTTTGAAATGACAAAATTTGACCTTGTCACTCTGAGATCACTTTGTAAGAGCATATTTGATCACTGTAGGAAGGCTGGAAAGACTGACACTAACAAATGGAATAAAAATTCTCTGGATAGAATTTATTTATGGTATCTTCATGCCAAGTCTCATCATTTCCCGGGTCATAAGTTGGGTGTCCTCAACACGCTAGCTACTAATGCAATGAGAATCTCTGATGAAAACCACCTTTATAATGAGAAAGCCCATCTCCTTAATTATTTTGTTAATAGTGGATATAGTAGGCACCAATAACTTAAAGCTTTCCTAAAAGCAAGTAGAGGTCGCAAGGTTAAGAAGGACCCTATATATCATGTCTCAGGGGTGCATCTCCCTTTCATCCAGGGCACCACTGACAAGATTGCAAGAATCCTAAGGAAGCACAATGTTCCCTCGACCTTTAGACCCCTTAGCACCATTCAGATCTCCTTAAGATCTATGAGAGACCTTGTTGACCCCAAGGATATGAAAGATGTTTATGTTATTCCTTGTTCTTGTGGGACCCCCTACGTTGGTGAAACTGGGTGCTCTATCAATCAGATGATTCATGAGCATGCAACGGATCATTGCTATGATTGCTTTGTTTCATCACCAGAAGTTTAGGGAGGCCACTGAAATTGAAAGGAGGCCAAGTAATCTCAACAAAGATGACGGATGGAAAATCAGCAGTTGTTGGATTCCCGCCCTTTATTCTTAAGACCCCTCTGTTTTTCTTTCTTTTTTTATTTTGATTTTATCCTCTCGTCCCTTCAATTATTTTGATTTCCTCGTTGATTTCTTTTCTATTTTAGTGATTTTTTTTTCTTTTATTATTCCTAAATCTATATATATAAACATGTATATATATATATATATAGATAATTATATAATAATAATAATATTATTAATTCCTATCCTAGCATTAATTTAAGTTTAAAAATTTAATAGATAAAAAGCGAAGACATAGTAATTATAATAAATTTTCATGAAGACACAGTAAAGGTGGTCTTTAGGTATTTATTAGCATATTTGTTTAGTTCATTACATAAACAAAGGGTTAAATAATATATATACTTATATAAAAATTATAGTATTTATAGTATCCTCGTTTTTATTTATTCATAATTTATTTATTTTAATTACAAACACGTTTATTTAAGTTTTATAAGTAAACTAATTCATAAATATATAATAAAATGAATTATAATATTTATGTTTGGTCTATTAGTTCTTACTTTATAAAACTCGGTACTTATAATAAACCTAATGTAATATATAATACATATATAATTAGTTAGTTAACCTAATACATTAATAATTTTATATATTTTATTAATGATTTAACTAATTAATTGTTAATTAATAATTATTTATCCTTATTTCTTTGGTCCATTTAAATGTAGTCATTTTTGGTCCAATCAAATGGAAACATTTCTGTTAGTCAAATATAGTTGTTTTTTTCTAGCCATTTCTTTCTAGACATTTGAATAACTCAATATCATGATCTGTTTCTTCATGTTGTCCTGGCGATGAACCACACTTGTTGGTTCGAAACGCGTCGACAAATGAATTTTGATGTGATTATTGCCGAAAAAATTATCTTCAAAACTGATATGAATCACAAAAGACTTAATTCAATAATTATTAATCTTTTTTAAATGTTTTTTCCCAAGTAAAAATCATAATTTCCATTAAGAATATTAAAAGTACATGCTGAAGATGCTAAGAAAACATATCAAAAGGAATACTACATAAATAATCACACCAGAAGTACAAGCCTAAAAGTATATGATCTAGTCATAGCACAATACCAAAAACATCAAAACTGCTGATTTTTAGGGCTTTTTAAACAACCAAATATATAGAGACAAAATAATCATAATGTTCAATGAGCTCCATAATTCTCAATACCATCTATAAATGGTTTTTGGTAATACTCATAATGTTCAACCTGCTCTGTGATATGTCATCTACCCCAAGCTTGTTTCCTGCCCGCCTTAGAAAGCTCATGAGATATTGTGTTTCTCTCCCTATAATTATGTTGACATGTGATGTGATCAAAATTCCTTTTTATCATTAAAACTTCCTCAAGGATGGGCTTGAGTGTGTGCATGTGACATACATAATTTTCATTAAACCAATTAATAACCACAAATATTTTATAAATGTTATATATGAGTTTGCAATAAATTATACATATTCCTTATAATGAAGTGTGAAAACATACATTTTTTAATTTAAATTACTTTGTTTTTATCTATATAAGCTTGATATAGAACTATGTTATTTAATATGAACATTAAAATATTTTATTTATATTTTTTTTGTTATTAGTATATTTTTATTTTAACTATTACATGCAAACTAAACGTAAAATGGATTACATATCATGTAATATCAATTATATTGTTTTTACATGGCCTTTGTAAACTTCATATTAAATAGTGAAAGAATTACATACATCTTTAATATTACAAAGTAAACAATATTTTTTTCTTTTTACTTTTAATTACTTTATATCTATATAAAGTGGATGTAAATGAAGGTGGGAATTGAAGTATTTGTGAGTGACATTGAGTTATTACTTTTTTTCTTTCTAATTTGTTATTGTAAGTATTATTTTATTATTTTTAAATGTAACATTACATGACAACATCTCCCTCATACTGGGTTGTAAAATACCTCTCAACGAAATTAGTGTACATCATCTTAAATCGAAATTTATAAGTAGCTAGAGGGATCAAATCTCTAGAGGTGTAAACCTCATTTTGAGTACAAAACTTGAGGAAATTTTTGCACCTCCAAAGATTTGATCCCTCTTAGATCTTGATAGGTTAAGAGTTAAGTTGAATCTAGGCTAGTGTTAAAAAATGTGCATATTCTATACTTTCTAAATTTGAATCTATAATTAATTAAAAAAACAGATATTCTTACCTATTAAACCTAAATTTGAATATATAAATGAATAAAAAACAAATATTCTTACCTTTTAAACGTAAATTGGAATATATAATTAATAAAAATTAAATATTCTTACCCATTAAACATAAATATATATAACCAACCTAGATCCATCTTAATATATTTACGGATTAAACCTAAATATATATAACCAGCCTAGATCCATCTTAACTCCAAATATATCAAACACCGAGAGAGATCAAATCTCTCGAGATGCAAATATTTTTTTGAGTGAAAAAATTGAGGAATGTTTTAGACCTTCAGATATTTGATCCCTCTCAATGCTTGATCTCAAGTTCAGATGGATCTAAGCTAATTTATATGTATATTTAGGTTTAATGGGTAAGAATATGTGTTTTTTATTACTTCTAAATTCAATTTTTTTTGTAAATTTTTTTATTACGTAATGTGAGTCTTGAGATGATTGACATGCCTACCATGTGGCTTGAGTAACCATGACGAAGGGCATCTGAGCTGTTAGAATCACTCAAGGATTGCAATCAGCCTTGGCCGCACCAAGCCTTAGCATGGGTGGATTTTTCCCACGCGGTTTCGAACGAGTGACCTTTTCACCATGGAGTGCCTTAACAGAATTCCTTGCAACATCTACACCTCATGAAAAATTATGAATTCAACTTTAGAAAGTATAGAATATGCACATTTTCTTAACATAATTAAATAGTTAAAATATGAGCATGCTTGGATTTAATGTATAATTTAACTTTAATTGCATTGAGAGGCGCACCATCCTATGGAAGAGATGTTGTAACGTAATGTCATGTAAACATTTTAACTCAGTCAAATTGCATAAAAAGGAAATAAATAAATAAAATTACAAAAAAAAATTAATATATAAATATATGATGAAATTACTTTTTTTTATACATATTTTCAAACATTATATTAAATTAATTTATATTAATATCACAATAGGATGGATATTATTCATTTCTTGATAAAATATATTTGATTATTAGTCCTTGCCTCACCAATGACTATAACACTCACCTCGTTGTCAACTTCTGTTGAATTTCAATTATTTTTTTGAGTTTTTGTAACTTTAACCAAAGTTTTCTAGAAAATGTTGAATATTCCTATTTTTGCATAAATTCAAAAATAATTTTCTGATTTATAAAAGTATTATTTTTAATTTTCCATTGGATGAGCGAGCTTTGATGCGTCTGTTGAATTTCAATTATTATTTTTAGCTTTTGTAACTTTAACCAAAGTTTCTGGAAAATGTTGAATATTCCTATTTTTGCATAAATTCAAAAATAATTTTCTAATTTATAAAAATATTATTTCTAATTTTCCATTGGATGAGCGAGCCTTCATGTGACATAATTCCCCTCATGGAGGGTGTTTTATTTTTGGTATTTGTTAGTTCCTAACAAATATTTTTAAAATAAAAAAGGCTAATTTTGTGAGTTACCAATCCATTAGTGAGTGCTTTGATACTAAAACTATTGTGCCTCACACTGCTAGTGCTCTACCTAACGATGCCAAAATTGATGGTGTTGTAGGTCACTTACGTAAGTGAGGGATTGTGTGTGTGGGGGTGAAGAAATATACAAAGGAATTTTTCATTGTGTGGAGTATGAAAGTGCTAGTGATGGTAAATAATGGTGGAAACGCGTAATTAAAATTAAAATAAAAAATCTAGAACCATCGTGAGAAATGAGGAGGTACATAGGAAGCTTTCATTGTGCTTCCTTTGCATGTCCACACTGCCAAATGAATTCATCAACCTTTGAAAATTTTGGTAAATCACAATTTTGTTGAAAAAGGAACAATGCATTTGGCACCCTTATGATGCTCTCTCATTGAATTATTAAAGGAAAAAATATTGTGATATTCTTCCTACTTATTGTTTGAATTTGATAAGAGATCTCAAATATGAATGGAAATATATTTCCGTTCATGATGGGGAGAAGATCCAATTTCTCGTGTGGAGTTACAAAGGTGCTTCTCTGCACTTCTTCGCACTCACCGTCACTATAACTTGAATTGTATGAAAATGTGTGATCACTCTGCACCATGATCTTTAAATGAGAGGGAATATCAGACATGTTGACTTAGATTATATATATATATATATATATATATATATATATATATATATATATATATATATATATAATAACGATGAGTTATGATGCAAGCATGATAGGTGTGAATGAGCTTTGAGGACCATTTTTCTTTACTTTTGCAGACCACACTTGACAACTTTGTTGGGGTGAAAGATAAAAATATATATTCTTATTTTTGGTCTTTATTGTTGGGTCTCTCAATTATGCCCTTAAATTATACAAATAAGACCAAAATAACTTTTATCGGGGAGGGTTTTATAATGGTTGCATCCACAAGCATATCAGTGATGAACTGGACGACAATGAGATGATGTAGGCAACTTTTACGACGCATTGTGGCTAAACAATTAGGCCCATCCATGTCAGTTCATTCATAATCTATTTGAGATCATGAAATGAGATTGGACTATGGCTCCAATGTTTCATTTCGATAGCCAACTTTTTTGGTTACAACTTCACATAATAAAAATAATAATTTATATGATGTTTCGATTTTGTAATTGAGAGAGATTGATTGTACACGCTTTATGTTGGCACCACTATTTCAATTAATTTGCATTACCATTATTACAACTTGGGCTCGTGTGTGTTTTTTTAAACTAAGGGTTGATGACATGGTTTAATTGTTCAAAAGATATATATCTATTCGAAGTTAACGACATCATAAACTTTACTAAATTAGACTTGCTACGAGAATCCATGAGATACAAAAAACTTAGCTAAACGAGTGAAGGAGCACATTTCACATTTTTTGGAAAATCACAAATTAGAATAATACTAGATGTATTATGAAAAAATGTTATTGATTCCAAGAGGAATATAATGAGGAGAGTAATAGACCAATAGGCAAGTTAATCATGGATACAAGGGCCATATAAAGTGAATAATGACTACATTATGTGGAGTGCAGAGGAAGCTTCCTCCACACAATGAAAGCACCTTTCTCCACACCTTCACACAAATAAGGTTCAAATACCATTGTCAATGGTACACCCATGTACAAAGTGTATCGAATTTATACAAGGTGACACCCAAAGTGGTATTGAGCCATATTTCCTTACCTTAAAGTCATAATGGATCCATAGGGATCAAGGAACTATAGAGTGTAAAGGAATTTCTCATTATGCATCCTCCACACTGCCCCTTTGTGCATGATGTTATGATGGTGGGAAAGGGTTTCAAACGTTAGTAGGTTTACTGATATCTCAAGAAAAAATAATATCAAAAACCATTTCTGCAATCCAATTGCAATATGATGCCTAATTCTCACTCAAGATGCATGCATGGAAACTGCAAGTGGTTACTATTCTATCTATCAGCGTAATACTTCATCATTGTCTATCTATAAAACACATACAATTATCTAGAGAAAAAAAAAACATAGATGCACCAAGAAATTAATATGCTAAACTCCAACTGGTGAAGAGTCATATGAAGTACAATAGATCAAACAAGAATGCCAAAGAAGCCACCTCATTAGTCCCATGGCCTTATATACCCTAAGAAAATCAGAATAAGTTATGCTTGTTCATATACTATATTTGACTTAGAAATACGCTTCAGTTATCAGCTAGGAGCCAACATGTTTGACATTGTATATTTTATCACACCTTTATATAAGTTAGGCATAAATTTATACATTCAAATCACAGTTTGTGTAATCACCCACCTCGAATTGTGGGAGGAATATGATTATTAGCATGCATATAATAGCTACATATGCATATATCACATGCATTGCACAATATATATACTAATTGGCTATAACAAATGTCTAAGTATAGGATAAATTAATTAATTATTAAAAGTACTAATTAAACACCTAACTATCAAGAAGGAAACAAACATATTAGGTATAAAATTCAATAATGAAATTTAAGGGATATACTAAAGCTAAAATTACAATTAATAAACTCATCAATTAGTAAACTTGTTTAATAATACATTGATTAATAAACCTAAATAATAAAATTATTTCAATCAAAATTTTGGTTAATTAAACCCATTTAAAAGAATTAACTAATAAAATAATTTCAAAATGAAATTGGGGGACCGAATAAAATCAATCATATATATTTAATGTTTATAAATAACTTAAACATCCCAAAGGGCGATCATTTAATGGTTATATATAATTTTAAAACACTAAAGGGTGATCAATTAATGGTTATAAGTATATTAAAATAGAAGGGTGGGTGACTCTTAGAGTCATAAAGATCGTACATCATGATTTCAAGTGACTAACTAAATGAATGGATTTGATGAGGAAGTGAGGAGATTACTTGTAGAGGAGATAATATCTCTTATAAAAAGGAGGTGACAAGGCAAAGAAGTGGGGGGGGGGGGGGGGGGGGGGGTGTTCATTGTTATTTTTCTAGTGGATGAAAGGAGATGAAAGGAAATAGAGGTTACGAAGAAGGAGGAATGGTACAAATTGAGGGATGAGCCTTAGGCTCGATTTTCAACTAAAAATTTGGAAACTTGAGCACTATTCTTGGAGTTTTGGTTATTTGGGCAAGAAGGTCTCAATATCGAATTCCTCTAGGTCTGGGGACCAGAGAAGTTTATCCAAAATGGGCATGGAGGAATCAATCAGTTTGGTAATGAATGAAAAGGATTGGGAGAAACATCAACCATGGATCGACATCAGACGAGATAACTAGGTATGCACTTGTGTTTAATTTTATGGACATTACTTATGTTTAATTTGCAATTCAATGTGAGTTTGATCACAAATAAGCAAAAAATTTAAGGTCAATTGGTGTATTTGATAGAACAAAATAAGGATATCACAAGTAGAAGGACAACCTTCACCTTGATGTCGTGAGGTTCCTCCCAAATTCATTCAATCTCCTCCTTAGATGGCAAGCTTTCCAATCTAAAATTGGTAACATAAGTTTACATTCTCTGATTTCTGACCTCCTCTAACCCTCTAGTAATTTTATAGGCCAAGATGAAGAAGTTTTAGATCCAAAAGAGGAGGGTGAGATCCCCTAATTGAGAGATTAGTTTTCCATCAAGAAAGGGATAGAGATGCATCATTTGAGGGTTATATTTTGAATAGTCACCACCTATAAGCTTTCAATTGGGAAATATTCGATCAACTGTGTTTCTAGAGAGTACTTTTTATGTTTACTTTCTTGAATTCACATGCACGGTTGATAGTGGCAGAAAGAGTGTATCTCTACACTGTTCTCATAGTTAATTCCAGCGAATGCATGGGAATAGCTATGAAAATCAGCATAGGCGAAACTTGACAAGGTGTGACAACTATCATTCCCAAATTTCTCATCTTCTTCAAGATTTTTTAGTTGTTTTACTTCTAAGAGAGTTCAATCAAATGTGTTCGTGATGGTAAAAAGACCCATAAACTGATCAAGTGTCATGGAGACAAATTGACATGTCACAGATACCCAAGCCACTTTGATGAGATGAAACTTTTTGTGGCTCTGCTTACCACCCTCCCATAAAAATTTCCTCATAATCTTAACTAGTTCACAAATAATCCTAGTTGGAAGTAGGAGAACTATGAACTAGTAAAAAGGAAATATTGATAATACCACTTTAATAAGAACTTGGTTCACAACAAATTTCAACCGAATCAGTCCCCATTGTTGTAGCTTGGAATTGAATTTCACAACAATAACTAACCATGATTGTGAAGAATGGGATTTTAAATGGATCATAAACCCTAAACATATAAAATATTTCTAAGAGGTTGTAGGATGGAACCAATGAATAAGAACCAAACATTTATGAAGAAGGGGGATAATATTCCAAGAATAGATATGTGATTTTCTATGATTAATAAGACCTCTAGAAGCGAATAGATATTGATTTGGAATCTGCTTGAAGCACTTTGCAATAATTAATTATGCTTCTCCCAAAAAGAAGGTATCATATGCAAATTCAAAGTGATTTATGCTCTTGATTCCTGAGACATATCTTATACATGGAAGCTTGACATTTCTTTGTTCATATTCAAGACACCTGCTTAATGAATATGCCATCAAGATTTAGAGGAAGGGTGACAAGGGGCACCCTTGATGGAGCCCTATTGAGGCTTCAAAAATATTGAGGAGTGGCCATTCACCAAGGGGGAGATCAAAGTAGAGGAGACACAAACCTGCATCCATTTTATAAATTTCCCATTAAAGCCAAATTGAGATAGAATATTTAATAAAAGGTCCCAAGTGACACTGTCAAATGAATTTTCCATATCAAGTTTGATGAACATAATATATCCTTCCTACATTGCTCAAATGTATTGCTTCTTGGACTAAGATGATATTAGCTATTATGTGTCTTTGGCCCATGAATCCCACTTGATTCTTAAAGATGATATTGGCAAGGAAAGGTTTTATGTGCTATGATAAAATTTTAGAAATAATATTATATGAAATATTGCATAAAGAGATTAGCCGATATCTTGGGAATGAGGCCATATTTACTTTTTTCGGAATCAAGACAAAAAAGGATGAATTAATACCTCCTCCTATACGATCATGCTTGAAGATGTAATCCACTAGAAAAATAAGATGAAAATTAATAACATCCCAATATACCTAATAAAAGTGGGATAAAAATCCATATGGAACTAGAGCTTTGTTCAGGCTTTGAGAAAATTCCATTTTTCATATTTCTTCTTTTTTAATGCTTCACAACAGGTCTAAATTTCCATCTTCATGCACCAATTTTAGATTTTATCTAGCATGTACTAAACGATATCTGAATTAGTTATAGGTTGGGAAAAGTAAAAAAATTGAAGTAATCGACAACTGCCCTTTGGATCCCCTTAAAGTAATTGATCTACACTCCATCCATGCTAACAAATTTAATATTGTTCCTCCAAACAAATTCCTTAGCTTAGTTATGGAAGAACTTAGTGTTGTGATCGCTAGTTAGCCGCCATAAGCTGCAAGATTTAAGGTGCCATTCTTGCTCTTCTAATCTTATCACATTATGGAAGGACTCAAATTTTGAGTGCTTGTATTGCAGAAGCTCCTTTGTAATCAATCCCTGCTCTATTTTCCTTTTAGATTCTGCAAGATTTGATTTATGCATGTTTATTTTGGCCTCCTTTGTTCATTATTTTTTTATTGTCTTCTTATTGACTAACTTTGGATCTTTTTTCCCCAAAAGGTAATGAGAGAACCAATTTCCTACCTACTCCACATTTCCATTACCAAATCCGAGAAATATTCCCTTTAGATCTAGAGAGGAGAGAAGCGGAAGGGAAACAACCCATAGTCTATTGTTTGCAATACTAGAAGAGAAATTGGTCGATGATTTGAACCCGCCCAGAGAAGAATATTAGAGGAGATCTGAAAGTCCTTACATAAAAAGGAACATGAAACTAAAAGTCTTCCTAGGTGGCTACAATATTCCCTAGTCCAAGTCTACCATTATTCCATGTAAATTTGTTAACCTTGATAACTATTAGATCTATCTAACTAATGAGACCCTCTAAAATTTCTTGAAACTAATATCGAACATGGGATCCTCCCTTTTTTCCCCAAGGATGGTAGGTTTTATTAAAATCCCATGCCATAATACAATCTTGATTTCAAGTGGAGCCTCTGAGGTCTAGGAGAGACACTCAATAATTGAACTTTTATGTCTATTGAATAGGCACATATACATTTTTTATGTGTAAGGATCAACATTCAATTACTGATAAAAATAAGTAAAAACAATTCGACATGGTGTTAAGGGACACCCTGCAGGGAAACCAACCCAAAACCACCATTTTAAAGTCTTGATATTACATACACTGAGTTTGACTAAAATGTCTATCGACACCATAAGAAATAGTGAAAATGATTTGCAGAATGATACATAGAAACCAGAACTTTGGCCTGGAGCCACAAAACTAGTAGTAAATGTGCTTAACATGAAACTATCCTATGTAAATGAACTAGAAGCCACATAAGGGATGACCAATTACTTGAATGAGCCTGGAAGACTTGAGACTGTAAATGAGCTGCAGAGAGTCACAATCTATAAGCCATGAGCCACGAGCTACAAGCCACAAGCCACAAGCCACATACACCCATAACAAGGACCCCTCCTCGGCCAATTGAACACACACAATAGGAGATCCTTCCTCGACATGCCTAAACCTCGACTATGCGCAATAGGTACTCCTTCTCTATCCAATGATCACACACAATAGGAACTCCTTCCCCGAAACCCTAGAGCCTCAAGCCTCTACACTGCTTTGAGTGTGACAGATGAGATACCTTCTTAAAAACTCTATGACCTCCCAGAAGTAGTGCCACAAAGCTTATTCTCTTCACTAATGTGACAAGGCTAAGAACTTGAAGGAATTGCTTCAAATTCCCTGCATGCCTCCCAATGTAGTAACTCCACTGATTAGCCAATTGCCAATAGTCTAAAAGGTAAGACTTAGTGCCGAATTGGAGCCTCTGTGCAACCAAATAAATTCTACTAGTCACAGGTTTCCCCACAACTAATGGATGTCCAACCCCAACATCCATGCAGAGGAAGAGAGCAAAATCCCAATTGTAGGCATTGATCCTAGCTGCCAGAGAATTGCGAGGAGGATCAAGATTACAAGTATACCACACCATGGCTCGAATGGAAACCTAAAGAATATTGTGATTCTCCATGAATCTAGATGAATGAATATTATCTTTGCATGGTAGATCATTAGGCCAACACAATTCACCCTTAGGTCGAATGGCCTTATAATCATCACACACGATCATAAACTAAACATTATGGTATTGGATTGCATTAAAGGTAAATGCTCTAGGCATGAGTGAATATAATGGAGCATACAACTAAGCTATGGTTGATGCATGACCCCCCACGTGGACAGCCAAGTCACTGAGAGTAGCCTTGTCAGTTGGAAGACTACATTGGAACCCATGGTGGGGGTGAATATGCATTAACAACAATAAATTCCTTGTTTGATGGGAGATGAATCAAGTGAACCATTAACAAATGAGGCACCAAATGTGAGTCAATAAACTTGAAAATAGAGGTAGACCAAATTTAGAGCCCCTTAGAATCCCCATATGATCCAATCACTCTAAGGTCAAAATTCTTCCAAAATTTTGAAAACTTTTGAGGGGTCTCTTCTTCCCCTATATTTGTCTCATGGAGCAAGAGGATGGCCAACATTTCCTCTTTTATTATATATTTAAGTTTAGACATCTATTTATCGAAGCCTAACCCCCCTGTAATTCCAAAAGAGGAATTGCATTAATTATTGTTTGAATTGTTGCCTCTGAAATTGTTATCGGGAAATCTAGTGTCCACTCGGATCTGCTAGTCCCACTAAGACTGGTAGCTATCTTAAAAACAAACAAACTAAAACCAATTTTGTTTTCCTTTATGAGAAGTAGATAAGAGTGGAATGAAGGACACCAACCGCAATCTTGCGCTTGGATCCTTGCTTGATTCCTCTCCTTTCTGACAGATCCTTGCCGCTTCTCCTTCGTCTACCCAGCTTCAAAGAGCACCTGTGGAATCAAAGCAGCATAATACTATCGAAGAACAGAGATCTACAATCATAAACAATATAGGACCAGATATATATTGACCACACAAATGCATATATCATCAAACATACAAGAATGTGGAGGAAAACTTGAATAGCTTTATTAATAATCAAGAATAGCAAAGAGGATTACAACCAATTGTTCTGACCCAGTGTCATCCTCCAGCATGAAAGCCCTTCTTTCACCTCATGAAAATCTTAGATCACCCAACACTATGATATTCCAACAAGAAACCAACAGCACTTCCTTACAAGATACAAAATTCCAGCCTTTGGATCTCTGGGAGAGGGATCCATATATAGATGATTGCAGGGGGGTGAGTCAGCTTATGGGATTCTGATTAGTGTCCTCTCTATGATAGTTCTTGATTCCACTTGGATATTGATGATCCCTTACTCATTCCTAGGCGAATTCAAAGAGGCAAGTGTCACAGGAGAAGTTTCTGGAAGATTCCATGATCATCCACCTCGCAAATTGACTCTGCCATTTGTCCACTCTCGACCATCGCACCCCATAGAAGGGATTTTCAGTATGCATTGCACCTCCCATGTGCATTAGGTGGGATGCATCACACTTTGACCATGGAGTAGGTGACATGGTCCAGTTTTGACCAGTTCTGAGCAGTTTTTCATGGAGAACTTTTGGGAGATGATGTAATCAGCTGACCTTATTCTTTTAGGGTATGGAACAACACCTTTAGGGACTTAGGAGCCCTTGGTTTATGGACATGTTTGATTGGGGTTGCAGTGAAAAAAAATGTTTATAATAGTTTCCCCCTAAAGCAAGAGGTCGTTAATCTTTGATGTCAGGTGAAATGCTTTATCATGAGGATCTGAAGTTTTTTCAAGCTGGAAGGCGACCTGTAATAAGATAGAATACAATACATTATCTTCATAATATCTTTCATGATCTAGCTGAGGCGGGCATTCCCATGCTCAGCTTTATAAATTCATTTTCATGTACATAAGACAGACAACCGTCTGTGCGGGAGACTGATGATTCTAATAGAGTCATCATCCTTTGATTCTGATGATCATCTTTGCAGCAGCAATGTACATTTGATGTCTTTATTTTCCTGAATATATCGCAACTCGGATGGATGAAACTAGATTCGGGGTCTTCAAACTTGTTCAATCTTCACTCGGAGTACAAGTCAATCCATGTGAAAGATGTTCTCGAGTCGAACATGGAAAGACATCGTCTGATTACCAGCCAATGATGTAAGCTCTTAACAGGCGCGATAGGAATCACCGATAATGATGATGACCCTCAAGGTACTACAATACAATTTGCGTGGTGTGAATAAGGGACTTGGCATCGAACACCACTCAAAATATTTTGGTTGAAGATCATTGATGTAAACCTGTCGCCGGAAGTGAGAGGCTTGCCATTGAGGCATGCAAGCTTCAAAGTACTGAAGGGGTTGTTCCTAAGTCGACTTCTTGGATAATGAGCTGATGTCGACATGAAGCGACCTGCCTTAGGAGGGCCTTAATGAATCCCTCATGTACGACACGGAATGGAGTAAATGATTTTGGAGGTGAAACAATCTAATGATACAGGGTTCAGGGTGGTGGTCATGAAAGAATGGAGCGTGAATGTATTGCAGTGGATGAGACACAGGTGAATTCTCTGAGCGACTTCTCTTGAACATACCGGCAACACTGACATGATGGATTGGTAGCATTAACCCCAAATGTGGATGGTGTGATGGACCAATGATGATATGACGAGTGAACGGAACAACCCAACCCGACTCGGATGCGGAGTGAAAGTGTCATGTTCAAGAGCGACTTGCTACCAATAACGTTTCTTCAAGTTTTCTTCCCAATTTTTCCCCAGTCATTTTTGACCAATACCTCTTTATTTTTGTCAAGCTTGAGGAGGATAACATATGCTTGTTCTATAATTTGCCCTTCGGGCAAACCCGTCGCTATATTTTAACGAGCTTAGCGGCAGTGAAGCTCGTTCTTGTCTGTATGGACAAGTTTGTCGCTATTCGGTTTTAACGAGTTTAATGACAAAGATAACTCGGTCCTTTTCAATTTTAGAGAGTCTAAAAAGGGACGTAAAGGAAAATCCAATAATACTTTTTCGCTATGTAATCCCTTAAGTCCGAAAAAGTATAAAATAATACGAAAGGGATGAATTTTCGGTAATTTTAACGAGCCGAACAAGACAAGCACTCGATCTTTTTGTGTAATAATCCCTCAGGTCCAAAAAGATTAAAATCTAGAAGAGGGATAGCACTTCCGGTCACTTTAACGATCTAGGGAGGCCAATCGCTCGGCAATATTTTGATATTTTATGAGTCAGTTGAAAAGAGCTTAAAGGAGACTCATTTTTTGAGGAACGAGTGATAATATCGGGTAGCATCTGATTCCAGGTAAGGTTTGGAATTTTCCAATCATGGCAGTGTCACAAGGATGGCTAACAGGATCACTCTTCATAGCTATTCCTCAAAAGGGGTAAACAATCAAATGGAGGTGAATGATCGGCTAAAATAGAGTGGAGGTGATGATGAGAACACGACCAAGGCTCAAAAGCTGATGATAATTCATTCACAATGGTTATTTACCGGAAATTGGTTCATTTTTTAATGAGCTTAAACTCTTGGGAACGTTTGCTCATTTCTTATGTTTATTTTTTAACGAGCTTGAATTCCGTGTTAAAACTACTCGTGGAGGGTTTATTTTTTAATGAGCTTGAACCCTACGGTAACACTACTCGCAGCGAGTTTATTTTTTAACGAGCTTGAACCCTGCGGTAACACTGCTCGTGGTGGGTTTATTTTTTAATGAGCTTGAACCCTATGGTAACACTGCTCGTGGTGGGTTTATTTTTTAACGAGCTTGAACCCTACGGTAACACTGCTCGTGATAAGTTTGCATGCCCCCAGCATAATAACGCAAATCGAGGTGCATGCCCCCAAAGCTTCATTGCATTCAACTCGGTGATTGGAATGAAGGTTTACCTCCGAGATCTTTGAAAGACTCGACTTGGAAAGGGAGTTGTTTCATTTTTTAATGAGGTTGACATAGTAAAAGAACTATCCTCATGATCCACTGTATTTATAGTATTTGATAGAAAATCAAAAATTGAAGGATGATTAAGGTTGCTGGAATAATCTTCGTGGTAATTCGGAAGATGGGAACGATGGTGGTAATCTTCCCATGGTGCCTCGTCAATCATCATTGACTGAACAATTCCTTCGTCTGTATAATGTACATGCGACCAAGGATCTAAATAGGTGCCATACTCTTTAGACCTATTTATCCAAACACTCGATGAGCGTTGATTTGGGTTTGCCCCCTAGGCCAAGAAAATTGATTCCTACAATATTTCTATTAGGGCGATGATCCATGCTGACAAAATGTTCAGGAATCTTCTGAATCTAGAAGATATCATGTTGCAGGTTCCCACCATGGCCACTTCCGCTAGATTGTTTGGAGGCTGTAGGGAAAAAATCCCCATCAATGTAGGGTCTTTTAGTAGGCCTACTCCGATATTTTGGAGCGAATGAGGGCTTCCATGGATCATCGGAATGCTTCTTGTAACTTGTGAACTGTTGGGGAGAAATGTTTGTTGGTTGACGATTGTAATTCCTCCTTAGAAGGGAAATGCAATCTTCCTGAAATAGGTCGACACAATGGCTGCCATAGCATATATCCAGGGCCTTCCCAGTAGGATGTTGTAATCGAGGTTTCCGTCAATTACTTCAACATCTATTTCTATTATTTTTCCCCCCAGTTCGACTTGCAAGTTACTTAAAATCCCGTATGGGGTGTATGTTTGTCCATCAAATGCTTTTAATGTCATCGAAGATCGCGACAAGGGTGGAGATCCTAAAGTTTTCCAGCAACCCATTGGCATAATACATGTAGATGCCCCCTCATCAATAATTGTTCTATGAACAGTTTTGTTGAGGGCTTTCACTTGAATGAGGAAAACTAGTTGAGCTGGTAATTGAGGGTAATATCCTTTGTGGTTAAAGGACACAAGATTGGAATCCGTTGGGTCAATCCCACCTATCGCTGATAATAAATCCTGCTTTTGAGAGGGGAAATTTTGTAGTACCTTAAGTGTCGACATAGCAGATGGCGATTGGGCCAGATCCTCCACTATATTATAATGTTGTGCTGCTATGGCATGAGGATTAAATGTCGACTTGTGTACTACTCCTTTTGGCGGCTTTATCATTAGTTCAGGAATGATGGGTGGCACAACTTCGGTCGAAGTTGTTGTCGAACTACTGGGTTGATCATTGGCCTTGTTTTCTGACAGTTGTGGATTCCTGTAATATTTATTCCTTATTGATATCAAAGCATCGTTTTGCTGCTTTGAAACTGACAACATTAGCACTTGGGATGGGGAAGCATTGTCACTAGCAACCAAATTTGTTCCTGGATTTGGAAACGGATCAGTCAATATTGCTGAGGTTTTCTAATTCTTGAAGAATTTTCTAAGCTCAGCTTTATACGGACACTCTCTTGTCCAATGATCCTCATCACATATTAGGCATGGACGATTTGGTTTCCTTTCTCCAGAAGGGTTTGCAGAATATTTTTCAGGGGATGATTCTTCCTGTTTTTCTTCTTCCCTTTCTTTTTCTTCTTGTCTCCTCGTTGCTTGGTTTGTTTGCCTTTGTTAGTCAACACGAAATTTATTTTCGAGGCGAGAAGTTCTTCATTTGCATTTTGACCAGAAACCGTACGAGACTTTTTCGACTTAGCCTTTACGATTTTCGTGCTGGTCGTTCCTATCATGCCGTCCCCGGCATGAGAGTCTTTGTTTGATTTAGGAGATGGAGGAACGGAAAATTCTGGTCTAGGAGCATCAGGGATTTTATCGTAGAGCATGCCAGACTGAGTATAGATCAAGTCTAGATATTGCACACGAGAAATTACTTGCTCTTCAGTGACAACTCCTCCCTTTGCAACATCTTCCGTAATAGAAGGTAACAACGACTCATTAAACCATTCAGCCAATAGCTGATCAGGAACATATGTTTTTACCATTCTACAACGATGTCGCCACTCATGAATATGATCGGATATGTGAGTGGCCGTCATTTGCTTGAAATTGGTAAGAAGCTCTATTCCCGTTTCGTACCTTATGGGTAATTGAAAATGGGTTAAAAAGGTTGTGGCTAGGGTGCTGAAGTTATCAAACGAAGCTCTAGGAAATTCGATATACCATTTTGCTGCCAGACCAGTTAATGTTCGCTGAAAAAGGAGAAGCCTGATCGAATCATCATTTAGAGTGTTAGATGAACACCACAGGTGAAATGTCATCACATGATTCGACGGGTCTTCCCCCCGATTTCCATTAAATTTAGGAATATCTGACGGAATTTTGTGACGAATCGCTGGCCACCAAGGGGCATAAGCGATTGGATCGTTTGTTAGCCGGTTTAGATCTGGTAACTCTAAAGTTGCCATGAAGGGCAACTATTGATTCAGGTTCGGTGAAGCATACCCAGGATACGATGGGATTGCCTGAGCAATGGGTCTTTGCATACTAGCATAGTGCATTTGATGCTCATAACTTTGATAAGGTTGATGGGCATGACCATTATGAAATGGCTGATGTTGTTCGTTTTGAATATACGGCTGCCCATTACTTGCAAAGACTTGGTGCTCAGATCCTTGGTAAACTTGTTGGAATTGTGGTTGTTGATATTGCACCAGCCATGGTTGTGAGACCATGTGCTGTTGCCCAATTCTAGCCATTTGACCGAGATGAGGGGTAATGGTACCCGTTTGAGCCTGGTTCACAATAGCCGGTGTAGTGGGGATATTTGACATAGGCATACTTTGTTGCATTGAGTATACAACTCTTGGTTGTTGAGGCAGTATTGGTATCCAACCACTGGATGTAATTCCAGCATAACCTGAATTCTGTTGCGAACTCTCGTATGTTTGACCTCCCGGAGGAGACAATGAAAGGGCATATTGCCCTCCATACGGTGGTAATTCGGTGCTTAAGGGAATTATTTGCCTTTGAGGACCGGACTGCCCAAATTGACATTGTGAAGGATCAATTTGCTGAGACTCAACATAAGAGATTCCAGATATTATTCCGGATGAACAAACGGGAACAGACCATACCGTCGAAACAACCCCTAGATGGATTCCATCCAGTGATTGAGAGCTAGTTGCGACAGATGGTACGCTGGCGAACATTGTTGGAGTGGCAGCAGGAAGTTCTGCCACTGCTGTGTCAGATGACACAGTCCTAGATGTCGATGGTTGTTCAGACATATCTAGTCTATTAAAAAGATTTCCTAGTGATTCTACATGAACTTCCAATAACGGTAGACTAATTTCTGATGAAGAAGGATATAGAGTGATCCCAACTCCAAGTTGCGATGGAGTACTAGATGGTGGTACCTCCACAATCTCTTCTATAGCAATCAAACCAGGTGGAAGAGGTAGACCGTCAGGTCTGTAAAATAATTCCGATGCCGAAGAAGGTATGGATTCTGCAGCGACTGATGTTTGGGGAACAACACCTTCCGAATTAGCTATAGATTGAGCCGATTCAGGTATACTAGGATCAGTTCTACTGTCCTCTAGTAGCTGCGGAACTCCTTCTGTAAGGGCAGGGGTACCAGAAATGTTTGGAGTAACCGGAGTCTCCGAGGGTGTCAGAACACTGGTTCCAACTCGACCAGGGGATTTTGAGTCGGTTAAACGAGTTCTTTGTCTAGAATAGTTTTGATTCTGGAGACAAAGACGGTTGACTCGTAAACCTCTGCGAACGATTGGGTTTCAATTGAATTTCTTCCACAATTTCAGATTACTCGATCAACTAAAAATAAAGGGGAAAATATTTCCGAATTAAATGAATTTTAGACGCTTTGACACAACTTGTTTTTTCAATTTTTAAGAGTCGAGAAAAAACAAAAGATGACTATAGTCGCCTTTGATTTTTAATGAGCCTGAAGTGACAAGTGCTCAGATGGACCTTTTCCTTTAAGGATTCTGAAAAGGAATGAAAAAGACTACTCTAGAAATCTAGATAGAGGGATTACCAAACCAATCGAAAAATTGCAGAATACTTTTTACGGTACGGCAGTCAATCTTCTCGAATGTTGTGTTCAGTGCATTGCCATCGATAGGGTGACAGACACAGCTTCCTATGGATAAAGGATATAGCCTATTGTGGTATCCCAATATATAATCAACGATACATGGGAGCACAAGTCTGTACTAGCACTTGTCGTCTCAAAGAGGAGGAATCACACAACCAACAGTGAAAGCGACAGTTACCAGGCTTTACGATGCTGGAATACATCTCTAGCCTAGACTTCTAGATGTTGTGCGTTAGGTTCCAAAGCGTTTTTAGGTTCATTAAATTTATTTTACAGTTGATATTTCTTAAGAAATTTGCCTTTCAGGTTCACCGCGTGATGTAGATGTACAATTCCTAAAATGCAATCTGAGATGATAAACAATCATTTAATCTTCTTTTTGCACTGAAAATCCTAGCTACTAAAGAAAGATAGATGATATTCTTTCAACATAGAGCAGAGAGCACACACTAGATGCACTGTCCTAAATCAAACCAACAAGCAGTCTAAATGCAAATGCCCATGCATGTATTTGTTTTCAGCTTTCTTAATGTGTGAATGACAAGAAGAATGCTAAGTACAAATCTGAATTATCTTTCAAAGTGACAGTACTAACAAATTTCTCTTCAAAAATGAAAGGAAGATAATGACGACACTTTACTATTTTGAATTAAAAACTGCTTTCGACACTTGAAAAACTACTAATTCAAATCCAATACAAGAGTAACTGTATAATCGACCATCAAGAACAATAGAATTATTTTCCTTGACTGAAAATGACACTTGCGGAACTTTCAAATCAAAAGACGACAGTTCGACTATGTTACTACTTTGTAAAAGAGAATTGAAAATGGTGAAAAATACATAAAAAATTCACAGTTCTTTGCACAATGGAGGCAAAATGATGGAAAGGAAGGGGGTTTCCACAGCGGTATACTGATCACAGATAGAAAAACTCCAGAATAGAGCTGAAAAGAGTGAAGAAGAAACCAAGACCTGGAGGCAAAATTAGCCTTTTCTGATCATCGTACCAGTTACACAGGGAAACAGGGATGCATCGCACCTACTGCACACAGGAAGTGCGATGCATCCAGATTCCCTTGAAGAGAGGGTGTGATGGTACCAGGACGAGACTTTACATGGCTCTTGGTCACAGTTTGCAGCTCAGTTCAGGGATTTAGGCCGAGCAAATGATGTACAGTAAATAGAAATCACAGGGGCTGATCTAATGAGGTTACTAGAGCCACCACTAGGGAAATTAGAAGGTTTTCAAATCAATTGTTCAGTTCATAAACAAAATGCGGAGATAGACTGAAGCAACATTGATCTACTTTGCACTTGCATAGAAAATGCAGTTCGAAGGCTAGCTGACTTGACTTCAAGCTCCGTCTGTAAGTTTATAAAACAAACAAATCTAGACAAACAAACAATCTATTCGTTCCCCAGTGGTGTTGCCATTTTGTTATCGGGAAATCTAGTGTCCACTCGGATCTGCTAGTCCCACTAAGACTGGTAGCTATCTTAGAAACAAACAAACTAAAACCACTTTCGTTTTCCTTTATGAGAAGTAGATAAGAGTGGAATGAAGGACACCAACCTTAGTATTGCGCTTGGATCCTTGCTTGATTCCTCTCCTTTCTGACAGATCCTTGCTGCTTCTCCTTCGTCTACCCAGCTTCAAAAAGCACCTATGGAATCAAAGCAGGATAATACTATCGAAGAACAGAGATCTACAATCATAAACAATATAGGACCAGATATATATTGACCACACAAATGCATATATCACCAAACATACAAGAATGTGGAGGAAAACTTGAATAGCTTTATTAATAATCAAGAATAGAAAAGAGGATTACAACCAATTGTTCTGACCCAGCGTCATCCTCCAGCATGAAAGCCCTTCTTTCACCTCATGAAAAGCTTAGATCACCCAACACTATGATATTCCAACAAGAAACCAACAACACTTCCTTACAAGATACAAAATTCCAGCCTGTGGATCTCTGGGAGAGGGATCCATATATAGATGATTGCAGGGGGGTGAGTCAGCTTCTGGGATTCTGATTAGTGTCCTCTCTCTGATAGTTCTTGATTACACTTGGAGATTGATGATCTTTTACTCATTCCTGGGAGAATTCAGAGAGGCAAGTGTCACAGGAGAAGTTTCTAGAAGATTCCATGATCATCCACCTCGCAAATTGACTCTGCCATTTGTCCACTCTCGCACATCGCACCCCATAGAAGGGCTTTTCAGTATGCATCGCACCTCCCGTGTGCATTAGGTGGGATGCATCACACTTTGACCATGGAGCAGGTGATATTGTCCAATTTTGACCAGTTATGAGCAGTTTTTCATGGAGAACTTTTGGGAGATGATGTAATCAGCTGACCTTGTTCTTTTAGGGTATGGAACAACACCTTTAGGGACTTCGGAGCCCTTGGTTTATGGACATGTTTGATTGGGGTTGCAGTGCCCAAAAATGTCTATAACAGGAATGGAGGCCAGGGATGTTCTTATTGATGTTTATACTGACCATTTTCGATGGATTGATTATTGTTTAGGTACCCATTTCCTTTGTTTTCCTTTATAAATATTTTTCATTCCGAAGCTATCGATTAGTCTTCCTCCCTACTTTTCTCTCAGAATGATTCATTTCGTTTTCTCTATTCGCATCCGATTTTTCATCTACAAATATTGTTGGTAAGCCTGAACCCCTAGTTTTGAGGGCCTTGGGGGAGTGGAATTCTTCTTCCTATGAATCTATATCCTCTGCTTGAGTCCCCATAAATGCTTACTCTAAGGGAACATCACTTATGGCACTACAAGACAAGAGGGCTTAGTGGGGCTTGGGGCCTTCTCCATCATCATTTTAGTAGTTAGGATTTCCCATTTTTCTAGAAAATGCTTCAAGATATTGAAGCTATTGTTTGGATCTAGGGATTTATTATTATTAATAGTAGAGGTTCCCTCTCTAGGCATTGACCCTTACTTTTTTGGATACATGGGCCCTTTCCCTTTCTTCCTTGTAGTCGCTTGAGGAGGAGCTTGGTTGTTCATCCTTGTGAGGCCTCTTCTCCTATTCTGTTGCTGCCATTATTATCCATCATTACTCTACTTTAGCTTCTCTTCTGCCTTATTATTACAATCATGTGAGAAATGGCTATATTCATGGAAAAACTTGCATTTAAATGGAATTTGATTGCAATCAACTTCTTGTATATGAGATCAATTATCTAGGTTTATATTTATTACTGTTGGTAAACACTTGTCTAGCTCCACCGCCACACTGATATTGGTGCAAGTTTGCAACCCTTCTTGTGGCTTATCTCGGTCGATGTATTTGCTAAGAATATTTCCTATACTCCCAAAAATTTCCTCGTTCCAACAATGTGTAGGAAGAAGAGAAGTTTAACCCATACTGAGGCTTCTGTTGGAACATCAGATTTAGGATTAAAATCTAGACTCCAATGATCTAGTTATAACCCTTGGCCCCCCCCATCAAGTAGGGTTTATTCCTAAAGATGAGATCCAAATTTTCTTTTCTTTCGGATAGGAAGGTGTAAATCAATTGTCAACAAAATAACATTGAAACCTTATTTTTAATCTTGGGTATTCAGTTCTTGTCAATCCATGCTCGCAGGGATCTCAAAGAGGGTCATAAGCCCATAAAATGACAAATAATCATCATATCTACAAGCTTCAGGGTCATTGATTTAGATTGAGGTGTGAACCTCCACCTTTGGAATTGTTGATGTTCTTCTCAAATTTTGAGGATTCAACCTTTTAGAAAAGTGGCCCTCTAGCAACAAGGGTATTAAATTCAACTATGTCTAGAGGGGGTTGTGAGGGTGAGATGGGGGTCCTATTGAACCTTGATCAATTTTCGGCAAATAAAGGAAAGCAATAGAGAATAACAGGTTGAGCAATGAACACTAGGTTTTGTTTGATTTTTCCATAATTAATTTACATTTCAAAAGTAAAACAATATTATAATGTTATAAATGATTAAATTTATATATTAAAATATCATTTTATAGTTTATTTTTAATTGAACACTCAATAAATACAATTATATGAATTTATGTTTTATAAATTTTATATATAATTAAAAACCATTATTTTTTTTATAGATTTTATTAAAAAAATATGAATAGCTTATATAATTTAATAATTTTGTTTTAATATATTGATGTTTAATTTTCAATGGTCAAATTTAAATTTCTAAATAGAATTTTAAATTATATTTCCAATATATAATTGGAAATTTAATAATATATTGACTTTTAATTATTATAAATTATTATTATTATTATTGTTTCTTTATTTTTATTTAATATAAATTGGTTTTTTACATAAAGAATCATCAAAAGAATTTTAAATATGAGTTAAATTTTTTTTTTTTTTTAATTTAATAGTAAATCATACAAATTGTTATATAAATTTAGAAAAATGAGCATTTACATTTTATAAAGACATTTTTTAAAATACAAATTAATAGAGTAATAATTAATTTTTGAATTAACATTTTAAATAAAAATAATTGAATCTCAAAAACCCTTTATCATCTAAATTTTCTAATCTTCATTTAGTATTAAAATTTCTTTTAAAAGAACATCAATCTAATAATTAAACTCATGATAAATATACTCAATGAAGACAAAAACTTACAACTCTTATATTTGTAGTTGTCGAGATAATAAGACTAATATTTTAACTATAGTGATCTAATGAATCAATCTATTATAACTTTAGAATCCTCAACACCTTTAAAGACCAATGTCTTCTATTTTTCCCAAAATAAAAGGAATTGCAAAGAGCTACTAATTCATTTCTACAACTCTCATATTTGAAGCTGGAAAGATAATAAGACTAATATTTTAATTGTAGTGATCTAAGTAATGAGATCCTCTAAAATTTCTTGAAACTAATATCGAACATGGGATCTTCCATCTTTTCCCCAAGGATGGTAGGTTTTATTAAAATTCTATGCCATAATACAATCTTGATTTCAAGTGGAGCCTCTGAGGTCTAGGAGAGACACTCAATAATTGAACTTTTATGTCTATTGAATAGGCACATATACATTTTTTATGTGTAAGGATAGACATTCAATTATTGATAAAAATAAGTAAAAACAATTCTACATGGTGTTAAGGGACGCCCTGCAGGGAAACCAACCCAAAACCACCATTTTAAAGTCTTGATATTACATCTACTGAGTTTGACTAAAATGTCTATCAACACCATAAGCAAGAGTGAAAATGATTTGCATAATGATACATAGAAACTAGAACCTTGGCTTGGAGCCACAAAACTAGTAGTAAATGTGCTTAACATGAAACTATCCTATGTAAATGAACTAGAAGCCACATAAGGGATGACCAATTACTTGAATGTGCCTGGAAGACTTGAGACTGTGAATGAGCTGCAAAGAGTCACAATCTATAAGCCATGAGCCACGAGCTACAAGCCACAAGCCACATACACTCATGACAAGGACCCCTCCTCGGCCCATTGAACACACACAGTGGGAGATCCTTCCTCGACATGCCTCAACCTGGACTATGCACAACAGGTACTCCTTCCTTGTCCAATGATCACACACAACAGGAAATCCTTCCCTAAAACCTGAGAGCCTCAAGTCTCTATGCTGCTTTGAGCGTGACGGATGAGCTACCTTCTTACAAACTCTATGAGCTCCCAGAACCAGTGACACAAAGCTTACTCCCTTCACCAACATGACAAGGCTAAGAACCCGAAGGAATTGCTTCAAATTCCCTGCATGCCTCCCAATGTAGTAACTCCACTGATTAGCCAATTGCCAATAGTCTGAAAGGTAAGCCTTAGTGCCAAATTGGAGCCTCTGTGCATCCAAATAAATTCTACTGGTCATGGGTTTCCCCGCGACTAATGGGCGTCCAACCGCAACATCCATGCAGACGAAGAGAGAAAAATCCCAATTGTAGGCATCGATCCTAACTGCCAGAGAATTGTGAGGAGGATCAACATTGCAATTATCCCACTCCATGGCTTGAATGGAAACCTAAAGAATATTGTGATTCTACATGAAACCAGATGAATGAATACTATCTTTGCACGATGGAGCATTAGGCCAACACAATTCACCCTGAGGTCGAATTGCCTTATAATCATCACACATGATCATAAACCAAACACTATGGTATTGGATTGCATTAACAGTAAAGGCTCTAGGCATGAGTGAATTTAATGGAGCATACAACTAAGTTTTTTTGATGCATGACCCCCCAGGTGGAGAGCCAAGTCACCGAGAGCAGTCTTGTCAATTGGAAGACTACATTGGCACCCACGGTGGGGGTGAATATGCATTAAAAACAATAAATTCCTTGTTTGATGGGAGATGAAGCAAGTGAACCATCAACAAATGAGGCACCAAATGTGAGTCAATAAATTTGAAAATAGAGGTAGACAAAATTTAGAGCCCCCTAGAAGCCCCATGTGATCCAATCACTCTAAGGTCAGAATTCTTCCAAAATTTTGAAAACTTTTGAAGGGTTTCTTCTTCCCCTATATTTATCTCATGGAGTAAGAAGATGGCCAACATTGCCTTTTTTATTATAGATTTAAATTTAGACATCTATTTATCAAAGCCTAACCCCTGAAATTCCAAAAGAGGAATTTCATTATTTATTGTGCGATTTGTTGCCTCCGAAATGGAGGCTAGGGATGTTATTATTGATGTTTATAATGACCATTTTGGATGGATCAATTATTGTTTGGGTACCCATTTCCTTTTTTTTTTAGAAAGATTTTTCATTCTGGGGCTATCGATTAGTCTTCCTCCCTACTTTTCTCCACGAATGATTCATTTCGTTTTCCCTGTTTGTTGGTTTGACAACGAACTTCAGTTTTGTAACCAATTTTAAGTTTTAGTTATGTAACGGGTAACGGTAGTTTACATAATAAATCGAATGTCATGTAATGGGAAATGATCATCGAATAAAACAGATTCACACATTCAATTTCTTTTTCTTGGTCTTTGGTCTTCTCTCATTCTGTTGTTACTGTTCTTTCTTTCTTTCTCTGCTGTTAATTTCTAGAAGTGGTATCAGAGCCTTTGGACGGTTGAAGTTGAAGACGGCGGACGGCCCTTTGGACGGCCCTGTGGACAGCATCCCTGCGTTGACCTGTGGACGGTGTGGACAGCGGCGTTGCAACAAGACGTTGCAGCAAGATGCTTGACTGTGGACAGCGTTTGTAACCCTGAATCCTGTGCAAACGGTAGCAGACCCTGAATCCGGCCTGGCTGTGCGTTGAAGCTCTGAATCCGGCATCGGTGGATTGGCTGTACGTTGATCCGGGTATGTTTTTTTTTGTCTGCTGAAATTTTTTTAAAAGAAAAAAAAGGTTTGCAGATCCCTGAGGACGGCCCGTGGGAGGGTATCGTTTTTTTTTTAAAAGCAGACATTTAAAAAAAAAAAAAAAAAGGAAGGGTTTTTTGCAGTGTTTCTTAAAAAAAAAAAAAAAAACAAAGGGATAGCAGATTGCAGTTTTAAAACAAGATAGCAGGTGTTTTTAAAAAAAAAAGGGGATAGCAGATTGCCGTTTTTAAAACAAGATAAGGTTGTTTGTTCAGAATTTTTCAGACAGCAGAAATTCAGTTTGTTTTTTACGATAGCAGCAGAGATTGAAAAGGATTGAAAAGGGTATTGTAGTTTTTTTTTTAAATATTGTAGAAGAACAAGTTTGCAAGAGATTTGCACGAAAAACAAAAGGGTTTGCAAGGGGGAAGTTATCTTTTTAAAGCCTGAAATCCTAGGAAGGAGGGAAAAAAATGGCCAAGATGTCGAATGCAAGATTCGAGGTGGAGAAATTCACCGGAAAGAGCAATTTTGCTCTTTGGAAACTGAAGGTTAAGGATCTGCTTGTGCAACAAGGGTTGCACAAGGCATTGGACGGGGTTAGTAAGAAACCTACAACCATGACTACTACAGAATGGGAGGACTTGGATGCCCGAGCACTCAGTACCATCCGGCTATGTCTAGCGGATGAAGTTCTCTTCAACATCGTTGAAGAAACCACGGCGTCAGGTTTGTGGGAAAAACTTGAAAACCTTTATATGACAAAATCACTAACCAACAGAATTTATCTGAAACGACAATTATACAGTCTTCGAATGAAGGAAGGTTCAAGTGTTGCAGATCATTTGAATGTTTTTAATACACTAATTTGTCAATTAACGGATATGGAAGTCAAAATACAGGAAGAAGATAAAGCCGTAACCTTGTTGTGTTCTCTGCCTGAATCATGGGATCACTTCGTAACCTCAATCAGTTTCAGCTCTGGTGATTCTTTGAAGTTTGAATCAGTCGTGGGAGCTCTTCTGTCTGAGGAAGTACGAAGGAAATCCAGCACTGATACAACTGCGTCAGAAGCCATGGTCGCTAGAGGACGCTCAAAGGAAAGAGGAGACAAACCAAGGGGGTCTTCCAGGTCGAAATCGAAGGGCAAGAAGTGTAAGGTAAAATGTTGGAACTGCGGTAAGGTTGGACACTTGAGGAAGGACTGTTGGAAGCGGAAGGAATCCGAAAACCTGAAGAACGAAGCGAATCAGGCTGATTCAGGTATTGTAGACGAAGTTTTATCTGCTGAAGATTTGTGTATGATAGATGAAACTTCACCTGAATGTAATGTCTCTCATAGTTTTGATAGCTGGCTGTTAGACTCTGGTGCTTCGCATCATATGTGCCCACATAGAAACTGGTTTACTTCGTATGAAAGTGTAAACGGTAGTTCTGTGTTTATGGGTAACAATATGTCATGTCAGACTGTTGGGATGGGAGATATCAGGATTAAGATGTATGATAACACAGTTAGGACATTAACTAGTGTTAGACATGTGCCTGATTTGAAGAAAAATTTAATATCTTTGGGAGTGTTGGATTCAGATGGTTATAAGTTTACAGGTCAGAATGGCGTTTTGAAAGTCTTCAAAGGTGCCCTTGTGGTTATGAAGGCAGAGAAGGTCGGGAATCTTTACAGGCTAAAAGGAAGTACTCAGGTCGGTGAAGCAGCGGTTGCGTCGGAAAAGGAAGAAGCAGGTACTCGTCTGTGGCATCATCGTTTGGGTCATATGAGCGAGAAAGGTCTTCACATACTGATGAAACGTAAATCTCTTCCCGGTCTGAAATCCTTGAATTTAGATTTCTGTAAACATTGTGTGTATGGGAAGCAGTGTAAACAGAGATTTAAAGTTGGTAATCATAATAGTAAAGATGTTTTAGACTACATTCATTCTGATGTGTGGGGGCCTTCCCCTGTTATGTCATATGGAGGTGCTTTGTATTTTGTAACGTTCATTGATGATTATTCTCGTAAAGTTTGGGTCTATCTGCTAAAAAGGAAAGCTGATGTATTCAATGTGTTTAAACAATTTAAAGTAATGGTAGAGAAAAGAACAGGCAAATCTATTAAATGTCTAAGAACTGACAATGGCGGTGAGTTCACTTCTGTTGAATTTGAACAATACTGTAAGGATGAGGGCATTGTTAGACACAAAACTGTTGTTTATACTCCTTAGCAAAATGGTGTTGTTGAGCGTATGAATCAGACTCTTATGGAAAGAGCCAGAAGCATGATCAGCAATGCTAACTTGCAAAAGGAGTTGTGGGCAGAAGCAGTATCTACTGCTTGTTATTTGGTTAACAGATCACCTTCAGTAGCAATTGAGTGTAAAATTCCTGAAGAAGTCTGGACAGGTCAGTCTTGTGACTATTCTCATTTGAGGATATTTGGCTGTGATGCTTATTCTCTTATTCCTAAAAATCAGCGTTCAAAGTTAGATCCAAAGTCGAAATGTTATGTCTTTGTTGGGTATGACTATGCAGTGAAAGGATATAGGTTGTGGGATCCTACATTGCGGAAGATAGTTATCAGTAGAGATGTAACATTTGATGAATCCTCTTTGTTAAAATCAAATGTTGAAAGAATTGAACAGGAACAGGTATCGCCGAGTCAACGAGTTCAGTTGGAGGCTAGATCTTTCGATGACAGTCGAAAGGAAGAAGAGACTTCTGGAGACAAAGGTGTTGAAGACACAAAGGAAGCCGTTGAAGCTTCTGAACCAGAGCAAGTTTCTGAACCAGTTCAGCAACCAGTCGCTCTGAGAAGGTCTACAAGGGCGAAGAAAACTCCCAAAAGGTATGAAGATTCTGCTGCTTCATCTTTTTCTTTGGTTACTGAAGATGGGGAACCGTCTTGTTATCAGGAAGCGATAGATGATACAGATAGCGAGAAATGGAAAAAGGCTATGGAAGAAGAAATGGACTCCTTAGCCAAGAACAATACCTGGGATCTTGTAGAGCTTCCTGAAGGGAGAAGTGTTGTTGGGTGTAAATGGGTCTTCAAGCTGAAACGGAAAGTTGATGGTAGTATCGAGAGGTATAAGGCGAGACTGGTAGCAAAAGGGTATTCTCAGGTTGAAGGTATAGACTTTCATGAGATTTTTTCTCCAGTTGTAAAACTTGTTTCTATACGTACTGTGTTGGCACTAACTGCGTTGCTTAATCTTGAGTTAGAACAGTTAGATGTTAAAACAACTTTTCTACATGGTGATTTGAACGAAGAGATATATATGGAACAACCAGAAGGTTTTGTGCGAGGTCGCAGCAGAAGATTAGTTTGCAAGCTCAGGAAATCATTGTATGGTCTGAGGCAGTCTCCCAGACAATGGTACAAGAAGTTTGATTCCTTCATGGTGAGCCAGAACTTTATAAGAAGTGAGTATGATCATTGTGTGTACTTCAGAAGTTTCAATGGCATATTCATTATCTTAGCTTTGTATGTTGACGATATGCTTATTGCAAGCAAAAGCATGGAAGAGATCAACAGGTTAAAGGCTCAACTCTCTAGGGCATTTGATATGAAGGATCTTGGAGCAGCAAAACATATCTTGGGCATGGAGATACACAGAGACAGGAAAAATGGTAAGCTTTGGTTGTCACAGCAGAAGTATGTGGAGAAGGTACTTGAAAAGTTCTCTATGAATAATGTGAAACCTGTTAATGTTCCTTTAGCTTCCCATTTTAAGCTTTCTTCGGTTTTGAGTCCTAGAGATGATGAAGAAAAGCAGTATATGTCTCATGTACCATATGCAAATGCAGTAGGCAACTTAATGTATGCGATGGTATCTACAAGACCTGACATTTCACATGCAGTTGGAGTTGTCAGCAGATTCATGGCAAATCCAGGTAAAGAACATTGGCAAGCAGTGAAATGGGTGCTTCGATATCTAAGAGGCACAAGAGATCATTGCATCGTCTTTGATGGTAGTGAAGGATCAGTCTGCGGATATGTAGATGCTGACTATGCAGGTGATTTGGACAAAAGAAGATCTACTACAGGTTACGTCTTTACTCTTGCAGGTGGAGCCATTAGTTGGATGTCAAAGCTTCAAGACACGGTTGCATTGTCCACTACCGAAGCTGAATATATAGCTGCTTCAGATGCCAGTAAAGAAGCAATCTGGTTAAAGGGTTTGCTCGATGAAATTGGAAGGGCGCAGGAGAAAGTGAGTGTACTTTGTGACAGTCAAAGTGCTATTCACTTGGCCACAAATCCTGCCTATCACAGCAGAACCAAGCACATTGATGTGAGATATCATTTTCTGAGACATGTGATCGATGGTGGAAAAGTAGCTCTTAAAAAGGTCCACACACGAGAAAATTGTGCAGACATATTCACAAAGCCAGTTACAGTAGAGAAGTTGCGATGGTGTTTAGCTTCTCTTGGCTTGCAGGAAAGATGATGAATGGGAAAGTTGTTGTCAAGGTGGAGTTTGTTGGTTTGACAACGAACTTCAGTTTTGTAACCAATTTTAAGTTTTAGTTATGTAACGGGTAACGGTAGTTTACATAATAAATCGAATGTCATGTAATGGGAAATGATCATCGAATAAAACAGATTCACACATTCAATTTCTTTTTCTTGGTCTTTGGTCTTCTCTCATTCTGTTGTTACTGTTCTTTCTTTCTTTCTCTGCTGTTAATTTCTAGACTGTTCGCATCCGATTTTTCATCTACAAATCTTGTTGGTAACCCTGAACCCCTAGTTTTGAGGGCCTTGGGGGAGTGGGATTCTTCTTCCTATGAATCTATATCCTCCGCTTGAGTCCCCACGGAGGCTTACTTTAAGGGAGCATCCCTTCTGGCACTACAAGTGAAGATGGCTTAGTGGGGCTTGGGGCCTTCCCCATCATCATTTTAGTAGTGAGGATTTCCCATTCTTCTAGAAATTCTTTCAAGATATTGAAGCTATTGTTTAGATCTATGGATCTATTATTATTAATAGTAGAGGTTCCCTCTTTAGGAATTGGCCCTTACTTGTTTGGAGACATGGGCCCTTTCCCTTTCTGCCTTGTAGTCGCTTGAGGAGGAGCCTGGTTGTTCATCCTTGTGAAGCCTCTTATCCTATTCTATTGCTGCCATTATTATCCATCATTACTCTACTTTAGCTTCTCTTCTTCCTTATTATTACAATCACATGTGAAATGGCTATAATCATGGAAAAACTTGCATTTAAATGGAATTTGATTGCAATCAACTTCTTGTATATGAGATCAATTATCTAGGTTTATATTTATTACTGTTGGTAAACACTTGTCTAGCTCCACCACCACATTGATATTGGTGCAAGTTTGCAACCCTTCTTGTGGCTTATCTCGGTTGATGTATTTGCTAAGAATATTTCCTATACTCCTAAAAGTTTCCTCGTTCCAACAATGTAGTAGGAAGAAGAGAAGTTTAACCCATACTGAGACTTATGTTGGAACATCGCATTCAGGATTAAAATCTAGACTTCAATGATTTAGATATAACCCTTGGCCCCCCCATGAAGTAGGGTTTATTCCTAAAGATGAGATCCAAATTTGCTTTTCCTTCGGATAGGAAGGTGTAAATCGATTGTCAAAAAAATGACATTGAAACCTTATTTTTAATCTTGGGTATAAAATGAAAAATAATCCTCATATCTGCAAGCTTCAGGGTCAATGATTTAGATTGAGGTGTGAACCTCCACCTTTGGAATGTTGTTGATTCACAAATTTTGAGGACTCAACCTTTTAGAAAAGTGGCCCTCTAGCAACAATGGCATTAAATTCCACTATGTCTGGAGGGGGTTGCAAGGGTGAGATGGGGGTCCTATTGAACCATTTTTGACAAATAAAGGAAAGCAACAAAGAATAACAGGTTGAGCAATGCGCACTAGGTTTTGCTTGATTTTTCCATAATTAATTTACATTTCAAAACTAAAACAATATTATAATGTTATAAATGATTAAATTTATATATTAAAATATCATTTTATAGTTTATTTTTAATTGAACACTCAATAAATACAATTATGTGAATTTATGTTTTATAACTTTTATATATAATTAAAAAACTATTAATTTTTTTTTAGAATTTTTATTAACAAAAATTCAATCGTTTATATAACTTAATAATTCTCTTTAAATATATTGATGTTTAGTTTTTAATGGTTTAATGAATTTATGTTTTATAAATTTTATATATAATTAAAAAACTATTATTTTTTTTATAGGTTTTATTAAAAAAAATTAATAGTTTATATAATTTAATAATTTTGTTTTAATATACTGATGTTTAGTTTTTAATCGTTAAATTTAAATTTCTAAATAGAATTTTAAATTATATTTCGAATATATAATTGGAAATTTAATAATATATTGACTTTTAATTATTATAAATTATTATTATTAATATTGTTTTTTATTTTTATTTAATATAAATTGGTTTTTTTTTACATAAAGAATCATCAAAAGAATTCTAAATATTAGTTAAATTTGTTTTTTTTTTTTTTAATTTAATAGTAAATCATACAAATTGTTATATAAATTTAGAAAAATAAGCATTTACATTTTAATAAGACATTTTTTAACCTCAACCTCGACTATGTGCAATAGGTACTCCTTCCCTGTCCAATGATCACACACAACAGGAACTCCTTCCCCGAAACCCAAGAGCCTCAAGCCTCTACGCTGCTTTGAGCATGACAAACGAGCTACCTTCTTACAAAATCTATGACCTCCCAGAAGTAGTGACACAAAGCTTATTCTCTTCACTAACATGACAAGGCTAAGAACCCAAAGGAATTGCTTCAAATTCCCTGCATGCCTCCCAATGTAGTAACTCCACTGATTAGCCAATTGCCAATAGTATGAAAGGTAAGCCTTAGTGCCGAATTGGAGCCTCTGTGCAACCAAATGAATTCTACTGGTCAAGGGTTGCCCCACGACTAATGGACGTCCAACCCCAACATCCATGCAAGCGAAGAGAGCAAAATCCCAATTGTAGGCATCGATCCTAGCTGCCAGAGAATTGCGTGGAGGATCAACATTGCAATTATCCCACACCATGGCTCGAATGGAAACCTAAAGAATATTGTGATTCTCCATGAAACCAGATGAATGAATACTATCTTTGCATGGTGGAGCATTGGGACAACACAATTGACCCTGAGGTTGAATGGCCTTATAATTATCACACGCCATCATAAACCAAACACTATGGTACTGGATTGCATTAACGGTAAAGGCTCTAGGAATGAGTGAATTTAATGAAGCATACAACTAAGCTATGGTTGATGCATGGCCCCCCATGTGCAGAGCCAAGTCGCCAAGAGCAGTCTTGTCAATTTGAAGACTACATTGGCACCCATGGTGGGGGTGAACATGCACATATACATTAACAACAATAAATTCCTTGTTTGATGGCAGATGAAGCAAGTGAACCATCAACCAATGAGGCACCAAATGTGAGTCAATCAACTTGAAAATAGAGGTAGACCAAATTTAGAGCCCCTTAGAAGCCCCATGTGATCTAATCACTCTAAGCTCAGAATTCTTACAAATTTTTGAAAACTTTTGGAGGGTCTCTTGTTAGCCCATATTTGTCTCATGGAGCAAGAGGATGGCCAACATTTCATTTTTTATTATAGATTTAAATTTAGACATCTATTTATCGAAGCCTAACCCCTTGCAAATCCAAAAGAGGAATTTCATTGTTTATTGTGTGATTTGTTACATCTGGAATGGAGGCCATGGATGTTTTTATTGATGTTTGTACTCACCATTTTGGATGGATCGATTATTTTTTGGGTACCCATTTCCTTTTCTTTTTTTTTTTAATAATTTTTTTTTCATTCCAGAGCTATCGATTTGTCTTCCTCCCTACTTTTCTCCGTGAATGATTTATTTCCTTTTCTGTGTTCGCATCTGATTTTTCATCTACAAATCTTGTTGGTAACCCTGAACCCCGAGTTTTTAGAGCCTTGGAGGAGTGGAATTCTTCTTCTTATGAACCTATATCCTCCCCTTGAGTCCCCATAGAGGCTTCCTCTAAGGGAGCATCCCTTCTGGTGCAACAAGATAAAAGGGCTTAGTGGGGCTTGGGGCCTTCCCCATCATCATTTTAGTAGTGAGGATTTCCCATTCTTCTACAAAAATGTTTCAAGATATAAAAGCTATTGTTTGGATCTAGGGATCTATTTTTATTAATAGTAGAGGTTCCCTCTCTAGGCATTGACCCTTAATTTTTTGGAGACATGGGCCCTTTCCCTTTCTGCCTTGTTGTTGTCACTTGAGGAGGAGCTTGGTTGTTCATCCTTGTGAGGCCTCTTCTCCTACTCTATTGCTGCCATTATTATCCATCATTACTCTACTTTAGCTTATATTCTGCCTTCTTATTACAATCACATGTGAAATGACCATATTCATTGAAAAACTTGCATTTAAATGGAATTTGATTGTAATCAACTTCTTGTATATGAGATCAATTATCTAGGTTTATATTTATTACTGTTGGTAAACACTTGTCTAGCTCCACCTCCACACAGATCTTGGTGCAAGTTTGCAACCCTTCCTTTGGCTTATCTCGGTTGATGTATTTGCTAAGAATAATTCCTATACTCTTATCCTCATTCCAACAATGTCATAGGAAGAGGAGAAGTTTAAGCCATACTGAGACTTTTGTTGGAACATCACATTCAGGATTAAAATCTGGACTCCAGTGATCTAGATATAACCCTTGGCCCTCCCATGAATTAGGGATTATTCCTAAATATGAGATCGCAATTTGCTTTTCCTTTGGACAGGAAGGTGTAAATCAATTGTCAACAAAATGACATTGAAACCTTATTTTTAATCTTGGGTATCTAGTTCTCATTGTTCCATGCCCGCAGGGATCTCAAGAAGGGTCATAAGCCCATAAAATGAAAAATAATCCTCCTATCTGCAAGCTTTAGGGTCATTGATTTAGATTGAAGTGTGAACCTATACCTTTGGAATGTTGTTGATCTTCTTCAAAAAATTTGAGGATTCAACTTTCTAGAAAAGTGGCCCTCGAGCAAGAAGGGCATTAAGTTCGACTATGTCTGGAGGGGGTTGTGGGGGTGAGATGGGGTCCTCTTGAACCTTGATCCATTTTCGACAAATAAAGGAAAGCAACAAAGGATAACGAGTTGAGAAATGCGCACTAACACTAGGTTTTGTTTGATTTTTCCATAATTAATTTACATTTGAAAACTAAAACAATATTATAATGTTATAAATGATTATATTTATATATTACAATATTATTTTATAATTTATTCTTAATTGAAGACTTAATAAATACAATTATATATGAATTTATGTTTTGTAAAATTTATATATAATTAAAAAACTATTATTATTATTATTACTTTTTTATAATTTTTATAAAAAGAAATTCTATACTTTATATATCTTAATAATTCTCTTTTAATATATCGATGTTTAGTTTTTAATGGTTTAATGAATTTATGTTTTATAGATTTTATATATAATTAGAAATCTATTATTTTCTTTTGTAAATTTTATTAAAAAAATTTAAATAGTTTATATAACTTAATAATTCTCTTTTAATATATTGATGTTTAGTTTTTAATGGTTAAATTTAAATTTCTAAATAGAATTTTAAATTGTATTTCCAATATATAATTGGAAATTTAATAATATATTGACTTTTAATTATTATTATTATTATTGTTTTTTATTTTTATTTAAACATAAATTGGTTTTTTTTACATAAAGAATCATTAAAATAATTCTAAATATTATTTAAATTTGTTTTATTTTATTTTATTTAATAATAAACCATACAAATTGTTATATAAATTTAGAATAATAAGCCCTTACATTTTATGAAGACACTTTTTAGAATACAAATTAATAGGGTAATAATTAATTTTTGATTTAACATTTTAACTAAAATTAATTGAATCTAAAAAACACTTAATCATCTCAATCTTCTAACCTTCCTTCAACATTAAAATTTCTTTTGAAAGAACACCAATTTAATAATTAAATTCATGATAAATATGCTCAATACTAATTTAACTATAGTGATCCAATGAATCAATCTATTATAACGAATCCTCAACACCTTTAAAGGCCAATGTCTTTTATTTTTCTCAAAATAAAAGGAATTTCAAAGAGCTACTAATTCATTTCTACAACTCTCATATTTTAAGTTGGAAAGTTAATAAGACTAATATTTTAATTGTAGTGATCCAATGAATCAACCTATTATAATTTTAGAATCCTCAACACCTTTAAAGACCAATGTCTTTTATTTTTTTCAAAATAAAAGGAATTTCAAGGAGCTACTAATTCATCTCGGGTATTGGTTCCTCAACTTTGTACTAGCTTTATCAAATAATAATGATGTGTAGGTTCCTCAACTTTTTGTTAGCTTTATCAAATAATAATGATGCGTATTTAAATGAACATAATACTAACTCCACAAAGACCTGGAACCATTGACATGCTGTATTGAAAAACTCCAAGCTAATGCTCTATTGAAAAACTCCAAGGTAAATTATGTTTAAAATTGAGACCATGGTGAGACTTACCTATAGGGACCACATCATCCTTCTTTATTTTAACTCAAATTTCTCTATAAAAAATCCAAGATAAGTTGTGTTTAAAATTGGGACTGTTATCACTCAGATTTTCCTTGAAGTTGTGGGGAAGAGGAAAGCGGTTCGAGGTAACCACAAAGCAACTTTTAGATACAGAATCTAGTCAATCTGTATCCAGAGAGGGCTCTCTCTTTATGCTTTAGCTTTGATTTGGAAAGGTTTTAGGCTAGTTGTGAAGTTTAGGAGTTTTGTTTGAATTTGGGTGGTGAGATTCAATAGCAAAAGGGTAGGATTGAGTACTTTAGGCCATTGGGCTAATGGAGTCAAAGAAGATGGCTTAACTGGATTCAGTTTCTTAAGAAAGGATGGTTTCACAGGGCAAGATGGTCAAACAGGGAACAAATAAATATTTAGACTAAATGGAATGGGTTCAAAATGGTTGAAGGGTAGTTAAGAATCCTTCATCCCATTTAAAGAGGGAACGTGAATGATTACTAATAAAGAGCAATTAATAATCCTTTACTAAATAATCAAAATGAACAAACTAGAAAACAAGAGCAATTAAGATTTCACTGTTTATTCTAATTTAGAAGAAAACATAGAGAATGATAACGATTGAAAACAGAGTGCAATTAAGCATATTCTGAATTAATCTTTTTTGTTTATCATTCAGATATGAAACATAGATGATATAAAAAACAAGGAAAACTTTAAAACACAAGGTATAGAGAACTTATTGATCTGGTGTTTGATTCAAGAAATCTGTGGAAAGTCCTTTGCTTTAATTCTTCATCCAGCAAGCCATACAAAAGTTGGTCCAATCAGCACTTTATTCCAAAGTAATCAATATTACAGCAATGTCTAAGAATCCACCCCAAAATACTTCAAATGAAGAAGTATTTATACTAATTGTAAACTGAAATATTTTGAAAAAATATCCAGATTAGTTTCATAAATATCTCCAACTTGTTACATTAATAGAACTTTAATAAAGGAAATTAAAAAATAATGAATCTATTTGGCACTATGTTTATGGATTTATGGTGACAAAGAAGAGAAAGTCGAATTTGGTAGCAACTCTTAGTTGATGATGAGGCATCCCAGTCACTAACTGCATCCTTCCTTTATGCATTCTGCCCCAGAAATTCTACAAACTTGGGGTCCAATGATTCGCTTGTATCACAATCCGAGATAGATATGTAACAATTGAAAGAGGTTATTGTAGATAATAACGTTTGTGATATAAACCTCTCTCAGGTTCCCAAACTTCAACTCTATCTGTCCACAATATTCTCTGAAAAAAGATGTCAAAAACAGGACTTTGCACAAACTGAAAAATAGGTTGTGAGGACATGCACTTATCTCCCTCTTGGTAATACCTGTGTAAAAAGTGAGAGAGGTTTTTGTAGATTGGCCTGTTCGGAACAAAAAAAATCCTCTAGTTTCTCAAGATACTTCTTGGATTGGCCACAATAGTTTCTTAAAAGCTATGACTTAAATAGGAAATTTCTGAAGAATGTACCATTTTTGCTCTAATTTCATATTTTAGCCTTAAACTTCTTTTGATTGTTTTTCACTTTTACTTTGGATAAACTTCATTGTAGCTGGTGAAAGTGTTTTCATCTTTGTTTAACCCTTAATGTATTCATGTTTACTTTTACTGTTTACTGTTTACTTTTTACTTTTACCGCTCTGTTTTTTCATCTGTCTTCACTTTGACATGAATTTGTATACTCTATTTTGTAACTATCTTCCCTACTTTTTAACTTCATGATAGCTCATTTACTTGACTTGCTCTTCAATCTGATACTCTTTAATCCTGATACACTTTGACTGTTCTTTACTGTGTCCTTTTACCTTTACTATATATTTTAGGTTTTTACTGTCTATTTCAACAGTAAATCGTTTAATTTCATGTTTCCTCTGCTTGTCTTTTTACTGTATGTTTTATCTTCTATCTCTGTTTGAATACATTTGATAAAAAGCTCGGAGTAAACAGGTCTTATGACTAGTATTAAGACTGTTTATCCAAGGTTGTGGTCTTCTGATCACCTGTAAAACAAAACAAATTGTTAAGAAAACATTGGTTTGCAAGGGAGGTCGAAAAGGTTTCATTTGAGCCTGAAAGGTTTGTGGAGTGAGTCCAGAATCATTTTTAGGAGGTGAACCATGCTCGAATCAGTTAACAGAGGCTTCAGTTGGTGTAGATGGATTACATAGGGTTTATTACACAATCAGGTGAAAAACGAGCAAAACTGGGGTTTTTGTATTTAAACAGGTAAATGGTTGATATTGATGGGTGAATGATAATTGGCGACAATTGAATGACGAGACGTTTTGTCGTTTATGGGAGGCGGTAAGCAGATTTCATCGCACCACTTTTGGGAGGCGAGTGGTATTGAGGGAGGGCCGCACGATTCCATATACTGTGTGACACGTAGCACAGGTACTATTCACGAAACCGCTCTCCATCTCGTGCTAAATATCGACCAAAAGGATCGTACGATATGTGCGAGGACCGTTGGATTTGCGGGAGCCGATCAGACGGTTGTCGGGGAGGTGAAGTGGTGGAAGGTTAAAGGAGGGTGGGCCTAATATAATTTAAAGGAATTAATCATATCGTGGGTGATGTGATTGGTTATAAAGTTATTAATTAGTCCAAATGAAATAATTAATCCTTATTAAATGGTGGCGGGGTCGGGTTCTTAATTAACTACGGATTAGTTAATTAATCTTGTTTTATTGTTTGATTTATGGTTATATTGAACCATTGGGGCAGGATATGTAATATTTGGGGTTTTGTGTAATAATATAATATGGGTGTGGGTAATTTTGTTTTATAGGGGAATTATATAATAAAACATTAGTGGTTAATATGACCAAAATGAATGGGATAACAATGAGTGACTTTATGAAAGGGTGAATATTGATGAAGGGGATTTAAGTGCTTTAGGTATTTCAAATTATTGGGCCGAGGGCCCGGTCCCTCCAAAAGTCAAAGAAATGCTCTGAACCCCCCTAACTTGTTTATAGGTACCCTTAGCACTTAGGGGAAATTAGTGAATTTTTTGGGCAAAATGGAGTAAGGAAGTTAATTAGTTTGACTTTGTCTCCTTGATGTGTTGTCTCCAATGTGAGTTGTGCTTTGTCCAATTGATGAAAACAAAAGATCTAAGCATTGAACTTAACCATTCACCACACATTTATTCTGCAACCATCATCTACTTACCCTACCTACTTTATCCTAGTATTTTTACTTCTTTATTAGGGTGCACTTAAACTGGCAAACCCTTATCACACTCTATCTAAGTCTAGCCTTATTACATCCAAGGGCTCAACTTAAACTGTTGAACTCCTTTTATTCACTCTACCTATCTACTTATCTGCCAAGATTAAACTGTTTGGTCAGATCTTTATTCTCTAGTTCTACAACATGAAATTGAAATATGAACTAGGCAAGCTTAAGCTGTTTGACTATTCATAAATTGTGGCATAGATGACAAGCTGCACACAATTGTTTATTCTACAACAGTAAAAAGTAGTGGCATTTAGACTTGCACACTTTCCTTGCTCTTTCTTTTTGTTGGGGTTCATTTTCTTTCATTTTTTTGACCATTTTTTTATTCTTTTTTGCCCTTTGATTTTTCTTTTAGGGCATACCCTCTTTACATTTTTTAATTTTTTGATTTTTTGGAAAATATGGAAAACCTTTGCAACAAGTAAAGGTATGAACATATTACATAGCACATCAAGTCAATCATGATATATGACACCTATTGGTATAGAAGCATAACAAGGACCATGTCGAGACTTAACTATAGGGACCACATTATCCTTCATTCTTTTAGCTTAGAATACTCTAAAAAAAATTCCAAAGTAAACTATGTTTAAAAATAGGACCATGTAGAGACTTAGTTATAGGGATCACATTATCCTTCTTTCTTTTGGTAAAAGTCAAGGAAATCATGTGTGACCAAACTTGGGTTGCCTTTTGTACTTTTAAATAGCGCCCAACTTTTATAAAGCCATAATTATGAAGAACATAAGAGGTTAGCCCAATAAAAGATATAACCAATTTTTATAAAGCCATAATTATGAAGAACATAAGAAGTTAGCCCAATAAAAGATATAACCATCTTATTATGTATCAATTACCTCATATTTTAATGGTGCCCCATACTTCTTGAAACCATTTCAAAATTTAAAGAACTTCTTAACACACTTGCAAAATGAAAAAGATGAAACAAAAAAACAATTCATTAATTCTTTGTGAAACATTTGTTTAATCCTTTTTATCTAAACCTCTTTTTTTCCTTTCTTTCTTTCTTTCTTTCTATTATCCTCATGTCAAAACATTGTTTCTCATTGCTATCCACAAAAAAAAGTACCTTTTTACTTTTCCATTTCCAAAAAATTCAACCACAATCATTTACCCTCACGTTCCCCATCAAAAGCAAAAGCAACTCCATACCCTAGCTTTGCAATTAGAATACTTATAGCCTTATTCGATTACTAAACTAGCTGATCTTCCTCTTCATTCAAAATGATTGCATAATAGGAAAGAGTTTGAGTATAAATAATTCATTCTTTCATGAGGCCCTCGTATAGGCCAATATTGTCTTCTAAGAATAAGGGTGGAAACCAGAATGGTTGATAATCATATTTTCTTACCTGTACAAACTTGATAGGTCCATAATCACTTAAATGATTCGTCAATTTTGGGAGAAAAAAAAATAAAAAACTTAGATTATCATATTTTGTTAAGTGTACAAACTTAAAAACAAAATACTTAGATTATTATATTTTAAGCGTACAAACTTGATAAGTCCACACCGATTCGAACGATTTCTAAATTCTTAAAACAAAAACTACCTGCTAATTCGATGAGAAACTGAACTACTTGTACCGCCTCGTCGACTTTCCATTCTCTGTCGAGGAGGCATTGTCATAAAAGGGAGCAAATAAACCAAACAAACTTGACCACTATAATGACGAACATGACAATACCCCAAAATTTGGGTTGTCAGCTTAAACCAACATACCACGCGGTCTATTTTCACAAGTTGGAAAGGTGGTTCCAAATGAGGTATTTGAACATGACCAATTGCTTCGATCAGAGAACAACAACCAATTTTAAACCAACAATGACCGTGAGAGTATAAACCGAGGTTTTTAGACCGAGAGAAAAATAGTGACTCATTATCATCAATGCACCATAACTGAAGTCCATAAATAGTAAATATGGAGCGAGTGGAAAGACTGACCAGTGCTTTTGTGGACTAGAACCAAAAATTAGAAACCAATGTGGACCATAAAACACATTACAAGACGAGAAAGGACCAAAATCTAAAACATTACATATTAAAATCACCAATTGCTCTATTACCCAAAAAGAGATGGAAATTCCCCAAAAATCATATGGAGAAACTTCCGAGATATCATAGTACACAAACCAGAACAAAACAATTAAAAAGAAGAGAAGAGAGCATCCCAACTTGCTAAAAGATGCAAACATGCAACCCCTACATCTGATGTAGAGCATGACAAAGGAAAAGGAGCGGCCAGGTAAGGATTTCTCCTCCCACCACTTTCGATCTCGTCGTACCATCACCATTCAAAGGAAAACCCCATGCATTTGTAGAAGAAGTTAAGAATGATGTGAGGTAAGAAAACTATTTACAAACTGTAGAAACGCCAGAGAAAAACTGGTGTTATGCTGGGCACACTTATTAAGAAAAACATTCCTGTTGTGATAAAGACATCCGTTAATGCGAAGTTCTCCGAGATGTTCAGAGGAGTAATCCCAACACGCACAATAAAACTCGCCCATTGCTACTAAAAACTGATGAAAACACAACTAAAGAAAAGTGGAGCCTCCACTATAGTCCACAAACTCGCATTTATGGTAATAGGACGTTGCTTGGTGGCACCAATTCTTAGGCCGTTTTCATAACACATTGCGGTTTAGAACAGACATATAACATGTGACACTTTTAAGTAAAGTGCTTTGTATGGATTGTTCCCACCCCCATTTGGGAAGTATTTAATAAGTGAATAATGAGGAAGATTTTAGTTTTCCCAACAAGGGAAGCGTTTCTGTGTGAATTAAGAGTGAAAAAAGGTAATGAGTTTGATATCGGTAAGGTTTTAGTTTTCTCGAGAAGAGAAGCAGCATTTATGGGTACGTTGAGAGAAAATGGCTTAAATAGATATTTAATGAATTAGGGAAATGTCACATTATTGTTTTTTTCCTTTTATTTACTTTTTACTATCTTGATAATTTCAGTTTTTCCATGATGTGATGTATTCCACATGAATTAAGGATTTGTTTTTTCAAAAATTAAGTATTAATGAATTGGATAATGAGGAAGCTGTTAGTTTTATTACGTAAAGAAACCATTAATTGGCGAGGTAAGAGGTTAAAGTCGTTTGGATAAATGATTAAATAGTTAGTTAATGAGAAAAAGGATAATATTTATTTTATTTTAATATAATTTTATAATCATTTATATAAATATTTTAATTTTTATTAATGATTATTAAAATTATAAAATTAATTTATTAACTTTAACACATTTATATTTTTTACAGTATTTTAATGATTTCATATCTAATATTTATTATTATTATTATTATTTTTGTTTTTTTAGAGTTTATTTGTTATTTTTTTTTAGTTTATTCTTTTATAATTAAGTATAGATTTATTTTACTTTTATATTTATTAAGTATTCGGAGAATTAAATTTCTCAAGATGTAAACCTTTGTTGTAATTTAAAGAAATGTTTGCACGTTATTTGATTTTTCTTGGCTCTTGGTAAAATCAAAGTTAAGATGGATCTATGTTGATTTTGAGCAACATACTAGTGTGTGTGGGTGCCCTCTCTATATCTATAATTGACATTGAAATATTTTATTTATGATTCACATTCTGCAAATTAAAATAACCTTAATACATGTCCTAATCATATTTAGAAGTACAAAAAATATATCCAAAAGATTCTTTCTCTATATAATTTTTTTTATTTATTTTTAAAAATATTACATATCTCTCTATATATTATTTTTGTTATTAATATTTAAAATTTTATATGTCAACTCCATATTAAAAATGTATGAATCTCTCTAGAAAACCTATTAATAGAATAATTATTCTCTCTTTTTATATATAAAATTTATATTAATTTTTTTTAACACATATATTTCTTTTGTTTTTTTGTGTGATAGGTTCTCTACAACCTAGTATAGGGGTAATGTGTAGATGTAATGTAAAAAAGTTTGTAAACATCAGTATAGGGCTAATATGTACACGTAATGTAAAAAGTTTGTAAACATTAGTATAAGGTTAATGTGTAGATGTAATGTAAAAAAGTTTGTAAACATTTTTACATGTCCACTTAATATGTTGAATTTATATTAATATGTCCAATTTATAATATGTAAATTGGTAAACATTTACATGTCAGTTAAAATTAATGTAGAGCCGAAGAGAGATGTTGTAGTGTCTGTAAGAAGTTAAAAGTAATAAAAATAGTAAAATTCAAATTTGTTACATTGTAATTTATTTTTTATTATACGAATAATTTTTTAGATTAAAAAAAATCACAATATACATATTATATTAAAATGTATAAGTGGCAATAATAAGTTAAGATCCATTTTACCTTATAAAATAGAATGAAGATTATGTAACCATATTTAAATTTAATCAATAAGCACATAAATTTACAATATAACAATATGTTTAACCATGGATATTCATGTCCACTTTGCCATAGATATTATTAACTTGTAAATATGTTTTGTTACAATATCGTAGGCCAATGCCATCGCTCATCAATATAACATGTAGAATTTCCCACTGTAGATCACCAGATAATGCAATATACTAAAGCAAAATACTTGATCTACTTCTACAAACAATTGTTGAAGCTTAATCGATTTTGTGCAAGATCAAATAGAACACATATAACAGATGAAGAAGAAATCAATCACACATGAACACAGAAGAATACTCTGGGAAAGCCTCAGCTAAAAACCCTGATCTCTGTGTTATCATAGAAGTGGAAATATCTTCGGATTACACAAAGCTTTAGCTCACGAGCTATCCAGCTCTTAGTAAATCTCTCAATTCAGCTCATAGACTGAATAAACACAACATATGCTTTCCCTCAGTCCTCCAAGCCTCTTATTTCATTGCATAGTTTCTCTTGGGTCCTCTGGCTCCCACCTGTGTGAATTAACCTCTCACACAACTCAATAAACTCAAAGGTAACTGCGCAATCTCCAAGGAATGAATTCCTTCTGCATGCAAGAGATATCCTCAATGAAATATTCCTGAAACTGATAGTACAATGTCCCATCATCTGATCTCAACTGGGTCTTTGACTAAACTAACATGCACAAGTTATTTATGAGAGAGTATTCAGTTATCTGAAGTCCAGTAGTTACATGCATGCATGCATTAACTAACTGAACTCACAATCAGTTCCACAAACTGTTGGAACTAATCTAACTGGACTTAACTCAGTTATATGAGCTAACTAATTACAACTCAAGGTACAACTCATTCTGATCTCCTTAATCAAGGGATAACTTCCTCAATCAAAGGGGAAATTGTTGCATGTCTTCACATAGACTTCATGTTTGATTTTCTCTGAATAATTAACTCAAGATGAATTAATTAATTATTTTTCAAACAACTGCTAAGATCAAATTCGAATTTTAATTCTCAATTTTAGTTCAGGGACTAACTAAAATTGGAATGTATCCCAGAATGCTATTTATAGCAATGTTATTTTTAGCACTTCTATATTTAGCATTTCTTGTTGTTATTTTCAACACTCCCTCTCAACAAGAAAGGGATTATCTGTCACCCCAATCCTCTCTCTATGGAACTCGAACTTCAATTATGACAATTCCTTAGTCAAAATATATGCATCTTGTTCCTTGGTCGAAACATAAAGCAACAACATGATCCTCTTCACCACACAGTCTCGAAGATGATGATACCAGATATCGATGTGCTTGGAGTTGTCATGAAATACTGGATTCTCATAGAGTTTGATACAAATATGATTATCCCAGTAGATCACAGTTGGATCCATCCTCTAACCAAACAATCCAACTAGAATTTTCTGCATCCAAATGGCCTCACATGTTGTGTGACTGGCAGCCATGTATTCAGCCTCTGCTGAGCTAAGTGCAACTGACCTCTATTTCCTTCTGTACCAAGAGACTGCAACTGAACCAAGGTTAAAAATTCCTCATGAAGTGCTCTTCTGGTCTAATGGACTCCCTGCCCAATCTGCATCTGTGAAGCCCTGAAGCTTCACTCCCTCTATTCATCTGTACCACAATCCATACTGAGATGTGCCTCTGAGGTATCTCAGCACATGCTTCGCTGCCTTCCAAAACAACTTGGTAGGCTGAACCATAGCTTGACTCAGCTGGTTCACTGCAAAGCACAAATCTGGTCGTGTGTTCACTAAATACATCAATGAACCCACAAGCTGTCGATAAACAGTAGCAGCTACTACCTCACCTGAAGTAGCATCCTCCTTCCTCCAGTTACCAACTAGAGGGGTCTGCATGGGTTTTCACTTCTCCATGTGGAATCGCTTGAGTATCTCATTGGCATACTTGCCTTGAGACACAAACACTTCCCCATCCTTTTGCCACACATGCATGCCTAAAACGTAGTGCATAAGACCCATGTCTTTCATCTCGAACTCTCTTGCAAGTTCCTCCTTACAAGACTTGATCAACTGATCATCACCTGTCAATATTAGATCATGAACATAAAGAACAATTATCAATGGCTTATCTTCTACCATGATGTGGTAAAGGTTTGCATCTGCTTCACTCTTTGTGAAGCCCAATCCGGTGAAATAACTGTCAATCCTGGTGTACCAAGCACGAGGTGCTTGCTTTGGCCCGTAGAAAGCCCTCTTGAGTCAGCACACATGCGACTCACGATCGAAGGTCTCAAATCCTTCCGGTTGCTCTATGTACACCTCTTCCTCAATCTTACCATTGAGGAATGCAGTATTCACATCCATTTGATGGATCTTCCAACCCATCTGTGCTAATAGTGCCAACATCGATCTCATAGATGAGTACCTTGCTACAAGAGCAAAAGTCTCATTGTAGTCGATCCCCTCGATCTGTGAGAAACCACGGGAAAAAAACCTTGCCTTATATTTCTCAACACTTCCATCAGTTGCTTGCTTTACCTTATAAAGCCATCGGGAACTCACCAGTGACTTATCATCCGGTCTTGGGATCAACCCAGACGGGTTGCTGCACTGCTTCCTCAAAGGAAGAAGGTTCAGTCTCTACACACTCCCCAACCAGGGCCATGTAACCAGTGTACCACTCGAGTGATCTCTTGTGTCTACTCTGAGAGGATGGTTGTCCCACATTCTCTCTCGCATCCATCACCAATATTTCAGCTTCCCTTGAGCGTTTCTGCCCATCTCTAGAAGACTCTGCATGAGTGGATGTCTCCACTCCCGGATCCTCTACATGCGGCTGCTCCACATTAGTCTGAGGCTCCTCCTCCTTAGGAACTAAAAGTTCCTCCTCTGCATGCAACTTGAGCTCCCTCTCAAGTGATACGTGCATGGCTTTCTACTTGTCGAACTTTAGATCTCTGTGTACCACTGTCCTCTGATTGGTATGCAAGAACACCTGATAGTTGTGGGGTGTATCAGTGTACGCCACAAGTATCCCCAACTCATTTGTTGGATCTAGCTTCTTTCGGGCATATTTGGTCACATGGAAATAAAATAATGATCCAAAGATCCTGAAGTGACTCACATCTGGTCTCTTCGTGGAAAAGGCCTCCACTAGTGTCTTCATTCCTAGTATACGATGTAGGCTTCTATTCTGCAAGTATACTGTTGTATTGCATGCCTCAAACCACAAATGAAGTGGTAGGATTTGGTCATACAACATTGCTCGAGCTGCTCCCACAATCGATCTTGTCAGGCGAGGCAGTAACTCCTTAAGGAAAAAATGATTCGTATCTTATTCCATCAGGTAGGTCTTTGTTATATACAACAGGGAGAGATTGTTCAGTTCATCTCCCGATGACTGTTCACATTTCTAATTTAATTATTTACATAAATTCACCCAATCATGAGGATTAGGTGTCAACATTCCCCCTTAATCTGAAGGGATGTTGGTGAGTCCAAGCATCGTTCTGAATCGTTCAAGCTTTTCTCTTCCAAGCGCTTTGGTGAAGATGTCCGCAATTTGCTCATTTGTGGAACAATGATGGAGATGGATTGTTTTGGCCTCAACATGATGTCAAATCAGATGATATTTAGTATTGATGTTCTTCGTTCGGTCATGGAACTTTGGGTTCTTAGCCAACTTTATTGCAGAGGTATTGTCAATCATGAGTGGAGTTGATTGTAGTTGTTTTAACTGCAAATCTTCAAGAATTTTCCTGAGCCACACAATTTCTTTTGTTGCTTCAGCTGCTGCCACGTATTTTGCTTCTGTTGTGGAATCTGCTGGAACTGATTGTTTGCGTGATCTCCAGGAGACAGCTCCTGATCCAAGACTCATAGCATATCCTGAAGTAGATACCCCAGTTTCTTTGTCTCCATCAAATCTAAATCAGAGTATCCAATCAAGCTGAAGTCTTCCACCTGTGTATACTTGATTCCAAAGTCTTGAGTTCCCTTTAAGTACCTTAGAACTCGTTTTGCAGCAGACCAATGTCCCTCACAAGGCTTTCGCATAAACCTGGAGAGTATTCCAACAGCAAACGAAATGTCTGGTCTAGTAGTAGTTAGGTAGTTTAGACTTCCTACAAGTTGTCTATACTTTGTTGCATCCTCAAATTCTTTTCCTTCAATAGATGTGAGATTTAAGTTTTGTTCCATTGGAGTAGTAAGGGGATTTCACTCTATCATGCCAAACCTGTTCAATAGATCTCCAATGTATTTCTTTTGAGAAAGAAATATGGACATTGGATATTGGGTTACTTCAATGCCAAGATAGTAATGAACATAGCCCAAATCAGTCATTTCAAAACTTTTCCCCATTTCCTTCTTTATGGATGCAATGTAGCTTTCATTGTTCCCTGTCATCAAAAGACCATCTACATATACCACAAGATATACAACTGATTTGCCAACTTTCTTGACAAATAAAGTTGCATCATCAAGATCAAAATGTTTGAAATTAAGTTTCAGAAGATGCTCAGTTAGTTTTTCATACCAGGCTCGCGGTGCTTGTTTGAGGCCATACAATGACTTCACAAGTTTGCATACATTATGTTCATGTCCTTTCACAGCAAATCCTTCAAGCTGGGACATAAAAACATTCTCTTTTAGATCTCCATTCAAGAAAGCAGTTTTTACATCCATTTGATGGACTTTCCAACCGTTCTGAGCTGCTAGTGCAAAGAGTGTCCGAATGGTAGCCCATTTTGCTGTGGGGGAAAAAGTCTCCTCATAATCGGCCCCTTCCTTCTGTGCAAAACCTTTTGCCACAAGCCTAGCTTTGTGCTTGTCAAGTGAGCCATCAGCTTTATACTTGTTCTTGTAGACCCACTTGTAGCCAATTGGTTTGGTTCCTAATGGAGGATCAACCAGCTTCCAAGTGTCGTTCTTTATGAGGGCATCATACTCCTTTTGCATCGCTTCTTTCCATTCATCATGAGAAGCAGCTTCTTTGAAGGAAGTTGGTTCAAAATATGTAGACAAGTTTAATTCACAATCATAAGAAACATCCATATCAATAGGTGATTTAGAGTCATCTACATCACCTCCATTTTGCCGGTTTGAATTTCTGGTTCCTGTCTTTCCAACTTCATCGGGATTAACACTTTCAAGTGTCTTTGTCACCCACTTTGGGGGACCTTTTTTATATGGTCCAGGCTGCTCCGTTTATTGAGTTGGGACTTAATCAAGATTGAGTCTCCCAATTCTATCAATTACATCACTTAAATCATCATCTGTTGTTGGAGTTTCATGCGGGGGAGAGTGTTCTTCAGAAGAAGATTCCACATGTTGATCTAGTATAGGAATCCCCCCTTCAAGATGTGGAATCTGCTTATCAAATTCTTGAAATGATTTTGCTTTTACGAATCTATCCAAGCGATCAAGGTGCCTCTCAACAACATTGTCAGTTTTGGATGATTTAAGAAAATTTACATCTCTAGATACAACAAACTTCTTATTTACTTCATCATAGAGACGTTATGCTTTAGAGGTGTTTGAATACCCTAGGAAGATACACTTACGACTTATAGCACCAAGTTTGTTTCTATGTACCTTTGGTATCAAGGCATAACAGGTGGAACCAAAAACCTTGAGATGCTTTACCGAAGAAACATGTCCATACCACATTTCATATGGAGTCTTGTTTCTTATAACATTAGATAGACATCTATTCTTTATATATGCAGCACATAGAATAGCATAAGCCCAAAACATTATCTTTACATTTTTGACAAAGAGCATGGATCGTATAATATTTAAGATTGTCCTATTCATTCTTTCAGCTACACCATTTTGTTGGGGATTATAAGGCACATTTGTTTGATGTTTGATCCCATGTTGGTGAAGATAGTTTTCAAATTCATTTGATGTGTATTCTTTTCCATTATCAGTGTGAATAGACCCAATATGAGATTGTGCATCATTTTCAATCCATTTATGAAAATTCTTGAATGTTTGAAAAGCATCAGATTTGTTCTTCAATAAATAAACCCAACACATTCTGGTGTAGTCATCAATAAATGTCATCATATATTTATTTCCATTTGCAGAAGGAATAGGCATTGGACCACATAAATCTGAATGAATGAGTTCAAGTTTTCTATGTGCTCTTGAATGTGAATCATGAAAAGACTGTTTGCTATGCTTTCCTAGAATTCAAACATCACATTGCTTAAGTTTCCTAGGAATTGTAGGCAAACGAGAAACACCATTTTTCTTCAACAAGCGGAGACTGTCATAGTTCAAATATCCAAATCTAGCATGCCATAATAAACTTGATGGAAGTGTACCTTCTTCATGATGAGAATTGTATGAGAAATGTTGTGCATGAGCAGAGGTTCCTTGCAGCTTGAGAAGCCCTTGTTCTTCTATTCCCCTCATGACAAGTGAGTGATCAGATGATTTTCTTACCTCAAGCTTTCCATCAAACATATGAATGGAGTGACCTTGCTGGCGGATGTGGACCAAGGACAACAAGTTTATCTTGAGCTGTGGGAGATATAGAACATGATGCAGAAGAAGGTCCGGAAGACTAGGTAGTTTAAGCCTGATTGTGCCAAGCCCTAATGGCTTGATTTTTTATTGGTCTGCAAAGTATACTGCTCCATCAACATTGTCAGTGAAATATTCAAAAAAGTATTTTCTATGAGTCATGTGGCAGGTTGCTCCTGAATCAAGGAACCAATCATTTTTCCAAGAAGCAAGTGAAGCATTAAATAAATCTTCATTTACTCCAATGTTACATTGTGCCACAACATAGTGATCGGATTCAAGTGCTTTACCTTTGTCTGTATCATCAGTTTTACCTTTCTATTGGTTTCTTTTCTGATCAATTTTGTCCATGGTAGCTTGCATGTGGAGGCATCATGTGATCCATTTCTTTTGCAACGCATGCAGTGAAAATCTGCCTTTTCTCCTTAAGAATGTCTGCCCCCCCATACCTCTGAAATACCTTCCTCTTCCTCTTCGACCACCTCTTACTCTTGTAGAATATTGAGCAGGATGCTTTTCTTTATGAGCAAGGCACACAGCCTCTTCAGAAGATTCAGGGGCTGTCTTCTTTCCAAAAGCTTTCTCTCTTTCAGCAAACTTTTTCACAAGAGAGTCAAAGGTTATATATTTGAGATTTCCATTTGCTTGCAATGACTCAAGATAATTGGAGTAAGTAGGATAAAGTTCCTTGAGAAAAGGAATACGAGGAATATCTAATTCAACCTTAGTGGATTTGACATCATGCATTATAGACTTTACTTCAAATGCAAGAGCAAGAGGATCATTATTTTGCAGTTCAAGAGTGAAGAGTTTAATCATGAGTTGGACAACTTCAAGTGCAGAATGTGAGTCATAGAGTTCTTTCAGCTTTTCTAAGGCTTCAAAGGCAGTTGAATAGGACAAAATATGGCGACTCACCTCTTCATTTATAGATGCTGCGATTAATGCATAAGCTTTGCTATTGTTGTTTTCCCAAATGACGAGCTCTTTGTTTGAGGTAGGTTGTACTAATTCATTGTCTCCGTCTTCGACACACACTCCTTTCCACAACTCATTGAAAACGAGGGTGTGTTTTATCATCCAGGACCATTCAGGATAGTTCTCCTTGCCAATGAGAACTATTCCCACCATGGATATGATTGAATGCATTCTGTAAAAAAATTACTTCTACTGATAGAAAAATACTTCTGCTGAGAAAACTGTGTCAAATGCAGACCAAAGATTTGTCATTTCTATTTATACATAGGCTTTGTGCATGACTGAATTCCTCAAAGCTAGGTCTCTGCCTAGAATTGCAAAACAAATGGAAATGAACTTGACACCTACGGCTATATGTGGTCTCAACTGCCCAATAATTCAGGAAAACAGTGCCAACTATTAAAGCAACAGTCCTTTTATTCTATTTTTTGAGAACTATATATTTCGTTAAACCTTTCAGAAAAAGACATGGGTTGATATACGACAATATTCAGGTAAACTATCGTTGTGTCCCACCACTTGGAATAATGCAGGCGTAACACTTGGAATTTATCACTAATTTTTATGCATTACTGGTGTGAAAGAATTGAACTCTACGTTGTGCAAAGCCCAAGCGCCATACCAGCTGAGAATTTAGAATTGCCAACTTTAAAAAAAAAGTCGCATTACTTAACATAACGCAGATGCCATGTCAGGCCACATTAACATAACGCAGATGCTGCAATTAATCAACCTCTTAACAGAACGTTTTGGAGTCTGATAGGACAAGCTCATTATATGACTGAAGTCCTATGAAAACATCTCAGCTTTGACACAGAAATACAGTTTTTTTTAATTACCATTGCAGCCATACGCAGATTATCTCTGACCGCTCTCATCATCGAGCTCGCACAACGTTAATTCATCTGCGTTAATTCATCAAGGTTACCACGAAAATCGGGCCTTAAAAGCTCTCGGTGCAGTGTTAATTTATCTGCCAGTGTTTTTCAACAGGAGCAGCGGACAAATCAACAGTTCAACGCAACATTATTTCAACATATTACACTGTGTATGGAGGCCGACGGTTTGAACGCAAGACCTCGTTTGTACCAATACACAGTCTTACCAACGTGCGCAGTTTCGAAACAGAATCGCAGCACAGGTTCGGAAGCTCAAGGGATTCCCCACACAACCTTCTCCTGGATATGGCGAAGCCTCCAGTGAAACCTTCGTGTGGTGGAATGAGATTATTTTGTCAGAAATGAACGGCACGCGGGGTTCAGAAATTAGAGATCATTTCAAGCATAGTCATAGTATGAACAATCCTGCGTGGAGGCACAACAATCATCAGATAAGGCAGTATGGACAGTGCTTTTATGAGACGTTTATGGACAGTCCAGAGAGCGCAGGTAAAACAACGTTTAGATCTGGAAGCGACAGTGGAGGGGGCAGGTCTAAATATATCGAATATGGTAGATAGAGGGTGTAGGCAGTGTCAGGAGCAGCTAATTATATGGAGGAGTAGCTCAGCTATATGGAGAGCAGATAAGGGAGTTACAAGGGACATAAGAGCTAAAAAAGGAGTTGGCTCTGATACCATGTCAGGCCAGGCAGTAACTCCATAAGGCAAAAATGATTCATATCTTATTCCATCAGGTAGGTCTTTGTTATATACAACAGGGAGAGACTGTTCAGTTCATCTCCCGATGACTGTTCACATTTCTAATTTAATTATTTACATAAATTCACCCAATCATGAGGATTAGGTGTCAACAGATCTGTTCTTCCTTTCGGCCACCCCATTCTGTTGTGGGTTATGGGGTGTCGTCAACTCCCGTTTGATTCCTTCTGCTATGCAGAAGTCCTTAAACTGTTGGGAGACATACTCTCCACCATTTTCACTTCACAAGGCCCTTATTTACATTGCAGATTCTTTCTCTGCCAAGGCTTTGAACTCACAAAACCTTGAGAAGGTATGATCCTTCTTCTGCATGAAGTAGATCCAACATCTACGAGAAAAATAATCAATAAAAATAACATAGTACATTTGTTTAGCGGTGGAGGTTGTAGAGAATGGTCCACACACATCTGTATGAACTCGCTCCAAGATTTCTCCAGCTCTACTGCCTCGATCCTGAAAGGAATATTTTTCATACTTACCCAAGGTACAACCTTTGCATGTATCCATTTGCTCCAGTTTTCCCTTGGGAATTCTGGTAGAAATCTGTTGCATGATCTTCAAGGCCCCATGGTGCAAGTGGCCCAATCTTCTGTGCCATAGCTCGCCAATATCTTAGCTCTGCACCAACTCTGCTTTGGAACTCAATGTAGCACAGTCGTCTACCTCCAGCTTGTAGAGATTCTTTACTCGAATCCCAATCCTCCTTGTCTGTCCAGTCCCGCATGCCTCAGGAATGCCTTTCCTTTACTAAAGACTACATCATAGCCTTTGTCTTCCAGTATAGCGATGGACAAAAGATTCTTCTTTAGACTAGGCACATACTTTACATCAATCAGTGTGAGAGGAGCTCCATGCTCCCTCTGAAACACAACCATACCTTCACCTGAAACACGGTACTTTCCATCATCGCCCATCTCTATGCGCATATGGAGGTCCTTCTCCTCGAAGGTACAGAATAGATTCTTGTTGTTGGTCATGTGGAATGAGGCTCCATTGTCAAGGTACCAAACACATCCCACTATCGATGAAACCATGCATGTGATGAGGGTGAAATCTAATTCAAACTGTGATGCCAGTGCCTCACTATCTGATCCCTTCGAGGATCCCTTCTTGGATTTTTTCTGTGGACAATTCGTAGCATAATGGGCCACCTCATGACAATGAAAGCATCACACTTTTGATTTGTCAATATTCTTCCCACCATGGGAAGAACTGGATTTGGAATGGGATGCCTTCCCTTTCCCTTTCCTCTCCTTACTCGCTAAGGCTACATTTTCTTTATCATCTTGCTTTAATGAAGATCCATCTCTAGTGCTTCTCCTTATCTCCTCCTGCATCGGATCCAACCAAAGTTGTTCCCAATCTGGTAGTTTCTCTCTTCCATTTACCGAGTCTTGGTAGCTATGCTAGCTCTTATGAAGACCGAGGAGAGCAAGACTCACCATGTCATCATCGGCTGTCATGATCCCTACACTTCCAAGCTCATCCCTGCAGGTGGTGAGCTTGTTCAGGTATGTTGAGATCGTATCGCCCTTTTCACACTTGATTTTCCGAAGCTTGTCTTTTAGCGCTAGCTTCCTCTGATCGTTGTTGTTCTGATATAGATCCTTCAATGTTTTCCACATTGAAAACAATGTCTCCTTCCCATGAAGACTCGAGACTATGTGGTCTCGAACTCCCTCTAGAAGAATCATCCTCGCTCTAGCCACACATTTCTTCCATTCCGCCAATTCTTGGGAATTAGCAGCTGTTGGCTTGGGGACTTCTTGATCAATGAAGTCGTTCAAACCATTGTCCTCTAATACCGCTTCCATGTGATTCTTCTAGGTTATGTAATTCGAGCTGCCATCAAGGGCATACTTGAGTCTCAAACCGTTGAACACCATTGGTGAAATTTGAGATGTGATAAGAATTCGATTTCTATAATCAAGAACTTCAACCTTCGAAATTCCCCCTTCTTTGTATATTTTTCTTCACTTTTATCACCTTTGCTCCAACACCATGTAGAATTTCCCATTGTAGATCACCAGATAATGCAATATACTAAAGAAAAATACTTGATCTACTTCTACAAACAAACTTACGGAAGCTTAAAGCAAAATACTTGATCTACTTCTACAAACAAACTTGCGGAAGCTTAATCAATTTTGAGCAAGATAAAATAGAACACATATAATAGATGAAGAAGAAATCAATCACACATGAACATAGAAGAAAACTTTGGGGAAAGCCTCAGCTAAAAACCCTGATCTTTGTATTATCATACAAGTGAAAATATCTCTGGATTACATAAAGCTTTAGCTCACAAGCTATCCAACTCTCAGTGCAATCCCTCAATTCAGCTCATAGACTGAATAGACACAACATATGCCTTCCCTCAGTCCTCCAAGCCTCCTATTTCCTTTCACAGTTTCTCATGGGTCCTCTGGCTGCCACCTGTGTGAATTAACATCTCACACAACTCACCAAACTCAGAAGTAACTGCGCAATCTCCAAGGAATGAATTCCTTCTGCATGCAAGAGATATCCTCAATGGAATATTCTTGCAACTAATAGTACACTCTCCCATCATCTGATCTCAACTGGGTCTCTAACCGAACTGACATGCATGAGTTATTTATGAGAGAATATTCAGTTATCTGAAGTGCAGTAGATACATGCATGCATGCATTAACTAACTCAACTCACAATCAATTCCACAAACCATTGGAACTAATCTAACAAGACTTAACTCAGTTAATTGAGCTAACTAATTACAACTCAAGGTACAACTCATCTTGATCTCCATAATCAAGGGATAACTTCCTCAATCAAAGGGGAAATTGTTGTATGTCTTCACATAGACTTCATGTTTGATTTTCTCCAACTAATTAACTCAAGATGAATTAAGTAATTATTTTTCAAACAACTGCTAAGATCAAATTCGAATTTTAATTCTCAATTTTAGTTCAGGGACTAACTAATTAGAATGTATCCCGAAATGCTATTGATAGCAATTCTATTTTTATCACTTCTATATTTAGCATTTCTTGTTTCTATTTTCAACATAACATGCCCAAATGCCATCTCTCATTTCACACTCAAAATATTTTATAAATATTTGATTTAAATTTAATTTTATAACATTTTTTATTAAATTTAAAAGAAAAAATAGTATAATTGCTTCTGACATATATCCACATCTTTATCACATGAAAATATATAAGATATAACTAGTAGTTATAATTTAAGATCCATATCACCATATAAATTAAAATAATAATTATGTAATGAGATAAGTAGAAAACATATATCTGTAGGACTCTCTCTATATATAATTTTTTTTTTATAAATATTTTTAAAAATGTTACATATCTCTCTCTATATATATTATTTTTGTTATTAATATTTAAAATGTTACATGTCAACTTCATATTAAAAATGAATGAATTACAAATCTCCCTAAAAAACCTAATAATAGAATAATAATTCTATCACTTTATATATAAAATTTATATTAAAAAATTTCTCATACACACACACATACGCACACACACACACACACACACACACACACACACACACACACACACATATATATATATATATATATTTCTTTTGTTTTATATAATATATACATAGTTAACATTGAAATATTTTATTTATGATTCACATTCTACATATTAAAATGTTAATACATGTCCAATCATATTTAAAAGAAGAAAACATATACATGTCATATGAATGAAAAATTAATGAATTATAGACCCCAAAAAAATCGATTTAATAGTAAATGAGCTCTCTCTCTCTCTCTCTCTCTCTCTCTCTATATATATATATATATATATATATATATATATATATATGTTACATGTCAAATGAATAAAAATTCAATGGATCATAAATCTACAAAAAAAACTATTAATAAAATAAGAACTCTTCCTTTCAAAGATTGTAAAAGTGTGACGAGAGAAATTAAGAAAGTTGTTGATGAATCTCTTAAAATTGACAAGATAAAAATATGCAAAGCCCTAACTAAAAGGAAAAAAAAAGAAAGTATATTTGTAAAAGACAAGAGAATCCGTTACACCTATCTAAGGTAGCTCTTAAGAAATTCTGGAGGCAGATTATAATTAGGAAAATTAAAGATAATAATAAAATTGCTTTACACAACTGGAATTCCTATCTTAAAAAGTTTTATGAATCTCCAAATGTCATGGATAACTTTGAAACCCTGCTCACAACGAAAGACGTTTTCTCATTAGAAGACATTGATTTTGGGGTTAAACGCCTGGAAAATGGGAAATCTAAGGACATTGAAGGTTACCAGGCAGAAATCTTAAAAATTGGAGGTCCTATCCTCATCCCCCACATCCACAAGCTTTTCAATCTAGCGGTCAAGAAAAGGTTCCCTAAACCACGGACTCAGAGCCTCATTATCCCTATTTTTAAAAGTGGGGATACAAATAACCCCTCTAATTATCAGAAAATTGATCAGCCCTCTCTTAGCCAAGTTATGTGGTAATATTTTGGAAAAGAAGTTGAGCATATGGCTTGAAAGTGAAGGTAAGCAGGCTAAAGGCCAAGCGGGTTTTAGAAGGCAACACTCAACAACAGGCCACCTCATTACACTTAGGATCATTGTGAAGGAATGCCACAATGATAAATCCAATATCTTTTGTTTCTTTGTTGACTTTAGAAAGGCTTTTGAGATGGTTCCTAGAAACAACTTATGGAATAGATTAGAAGAGCTAAAGGTTCCTTTCGAGTTGACAGATGCCGCTATAATGTTATATGAGAATGTAATTGCCAAGTTGAAGAGCAATGAGGGGTGGTCGAAAGATAGTAAAAGTAATATCGGAGTTAAACAAGGTTGCGCCCTCTCCCTTCCCTATTTGGCATTTACATCGATAAGCTAGAAGGTTGTTTAGAGGAAGCAGGGTGTGCTAGCACAATCTTAACTGGGATAATCATCATCCTTCTTCTCTATGCTGACAATATTTTTCTTCTCGCAACGTGCCCATATGATCTTGATAAGCAACTTAGACTTCTTAAGGATTTGTGCTCTACCATGGGTATGCATGTTAACACTAACAAAACAAAAGTTATGATTATCAAATCCAAGAAGGATACTTACGCTAATTTTATGTATGACAATAGTAACTTGGAGTAAGTGTCTTGTTACAAGTACCTAGGAATCGATATTCATCACAAGCTCAACTAGAACTATAACATTGAGAAAAGGATTAATGGGGGGTGGAAAAATTATTTTGGATTGAAAATAATTGTAATACAACAAACCTCGTAATGTGGGATAGAAAGAAGTTCCTCTTTGGACCATTAGTCACTCCTGTTATTTTATTATATGGATGTGAGGTTTGGGGTTGCAGCATCTCTAGAGAATCTTGGAGAAATATTGAGCAAATCTAGAATTTTTTTATAACATATAACATCAAAATTAAAAGAAATACACCCTATCCTCTTCTCCTTATAGAAGTGGGTCTTTCCCCTATCGAGAGCATAGCTATGAATAGGCTTCTGTTGTACAAGCACAAACTCAATAACATAGGAGACCATAGATTTCCTACGCTAGCTTTAAATTCCAACGAAAACCACCTAAGGCTCAAACGAGGTTAGTATAAAGACACCAGGGCATGGATAAACTATTGGGAGATCAACAAGAATGTTACATTGCAAAACATTAATAACATTAAAAATATTGTTACTTCTAAGTTCAAAGAAAAAATGTGGTGTGAGAAAGATTTAGCAGCTAAAAGAAAATTAAGATATTATAAGGAGGTCATCAACCCCACGCTAGAAGATCAAAAGTATCTCTCTGTTTTAACTAGCTCAAAGAAGAAAATTGATATAGCCAAGATTAGAACGAGATTTCATGAGCTCCATAGTGAAATGAGTCATTGGGCAGTTCATAAAACATCATGGATGGAAAGGATCTGCCATCTCTGTGAGAATATGAACATCGAGGATGAAAATCACTTCCTCTTAGAGTGCCCTGCATACAACCACATTAGCTCTCAGTTTCATAATCTTTGTTGTAATATTGACCTTCCTAGTCTTTTACGATGTGAAAATTATAGTGAGCTCGAGAGGTTTCTCTCCAAGCTTTTTGAGCATAAGAATAAAATCTTAAATCAAACTAAATAATTCATTTCTTTAGGTCCAATAGACGAAATTTTGGTCTCAATGGACATCATCATCATCATCATCATCATCATCATCATCATATATATATATATATATATATATATATATATATATATATATATATTACCTAGTAAAATATATATGTTTATTTTTGTTTTGTATTGTATAATATATACATAGTATACATTGAAATATTTATGGATTATTCACACTTTACACATTAAAATGTTAATAATTGTCCCCATTATATTTGGAAGTACAAAATATATGTCCATAAAACACTCTGTATATGTAATATTATTTTGGTTATAAATACTTTTTAAATGTTACATGCTTATTTATTTTCCATATCTATATATATATGTCAACTCTATATTAAAAAATAATGAATTACAAATCTTCCTAATAAATTTTATATATATATATATATATATATATATATATATAATTCATAATATATATTTATTTTGTTTTATATAGTATATACATAATTGAGATTGAAATATTTTATTTATGATGCAGATCATACATTAAAATGTTAATACATGTCTTAATTATATTTGGAAATAGAAAACATATATCTTCAAAATTCTTAATTTTAATATAAATATTTTTTAAAAGGTTATATATATATATATATATATATATATATATATATATATATATATATATATATATATATATTAAATGTTATATCTGAATTCCATATTAAAAATGAATGAATTGCAAATATTTTTAAATAGCTTATTAATGGAATAAAAATTTTCTCTAGATAGAATTTATTTATAGTATCTTCACACCGAGTCTCATCATTTCCCAACTCAGAAGTTGGGTGTCCTCAACATGCTAGCTACTCGTGTGTTGAGAATCTCTAATGAAAACCACCTTTATAATGAGAAAGCCTATCTCCTTAATTATTTTGTTAATAATGGATATGGTAGGCACCAAGGCCTTGAAGCTTTCCTAAAAGCAAGTAGAGGTCCCAAGGTTAAGAAGGACCCTATAGATCATGTCTCACGGGTGCATCTCCCTTTCATCTAGGGGACCAATGATAAGATTGCAAGAATCCTAAGGAGGCACAATGTTCCCTCGACCTTTAAACCCCTTAGCACCATTCAGATCTAAGAACTGTGAAAGACCCTGTTGACCCCAAGGATATGAAAGGTGCTTATGTTATTCCTTGCTCTTGCGGGACCCCCTACATTGGTGAAATTGGGTGCTCTATCAATCAAAGGACTCATGAGCATGCAATAGATATCAAGCATATGAGAACCCAGTCTTCAACCGTGGTAGAACACGCGGAAAACACCAAGCATCATATTTTCATTGAGGAGGCTTGGGTCATTACTAGGATTGCTCATTTTCATCACCGGAAGTTTAGGGAGGCCATTGAAATTGAAAGGAGGCCAGGTAATCTCAACAGAGATGATGGAGGGAAAATCAACAGTTGTTGGATTCTTGCCCTTTCTTCTTAAAACCCCTTGTTTTTCTTTCTTTTTGGTTTTGATTTCATCCTCTCGTCTCTTGAATTATTTTGGTTTCCTCGTTGTTTTATTTTCTATTTTAGTAATTTTTTTCTTTGTTATTTTTAATTCTATATATAATGATAATAATAATATATTAATATTAATATTAATTCCTATCATAGCATTAATTTAAGTTTAAAAATTTAATAGATAAAAAGAGAAGACATGGTAATTATAATAAATTTTCATGAAGACATAGTAAAGGTCTTTAGGTATTTATTAGCATATTTGTTTAGTTCATTCTATAAACAAAGGGTTAAATAATATATGTACTTATATAAAAATTATAGTAGTATCCTCGTTTCTATTTTTTCCTAATTTATTTATTTTAATTATAAAGATGTTTATTTAAGTTTTATAAATAAACTAATTCATAAATATATAGTAAACTGAATTATAATATTTATGTTTGTTCTATTAGTTCTTATTTAATAAAACTAGGTCCTTATAATAAACATAATGTAATACATATATAATTAGTTAATAAAACTCGGTACTTATAATAAACATAATGTAATACATATATAATTAGTTAGTTACCCTAATATATTAATAATTTTATATATTTTATTAATGGTTTAACTAATCAATTAATTAATAATTAATTATCTTTAATTCTTGGTTCATTTGAATGTAGTCATTTTTGGTGTAGTCAAATGGAACCATTTTTGTTGGTTAAATATAGTTGTTTTTTTCTAGCTATTTCTTTCTAGCCATTTGAAATTGAATGGTTAGTCGTTCTATTTAATTCAATTCCATGATCTATTTCTTTATGTTGTGCTGACGATGAACCACACTTACTGGTTCGAAACGCGTCGACAAATGAATTTTGATGTGATTATTGCCAAAAAAATTACCTTGAAAACTGATATGGATCACAAAAGACTTAATTCAATAATTCAATAATTATTAATCTTTTTTAAATGTTTTTTCCCAAGTAAAAATAAAAATTTCCATTAAGAATATTAAAAGTACATGCTGAAGATGCTAAAAAAACATATCAAAAAGACTACCACATAAATAAGTCTGAGCCTAAAAGTATATGATGTAGTCATAGCACAATACCAAAAACATCAAAACTGTTGATTTTTATGGTTTTTTAAACAACCAAATATATAGAGACAAAACTGATTCTTGTAGATGGCATAATTGGTACATAAAAATAACAAAAATGGATCAAATATAACATCATAAAAGCAACTATGCTGGAAAGTTAGTCTCAAGCTCCATCACTCTGGATACCATCTATAAATGGCCTGTGTTAATACTCATAATGTTCAATGAGCTACATCATTTTGGATACCATCTATAAATGGTCTGTGGTGATACTCATAATGTTCAACCTGCCCCAAGCTTCTTCCCTGTCGGCCTTGGAAAGCTCATCGGATATTGTGTTTCTCTCCCTATAGTTATGTTGACATGCAATGTGATCAAAATTTCTTTTTATCATTAAAACTTCCTCAAGGATGGCCTGAGTGTGTGCATGTGACATACATAATTTTGGTTGAAACAATTAATAACCACAAATATTTTATAAACATAAAATGGATTACATCTCATGTAATATCAATTATATTGTTTTTACACGGCATTTGTAAACTCCATATTAAATAGAGAAAGAATTACATATCTCTTTAATATTACAAAGTAAATTATATTTTTTCCTTTTACTTTCAATTACTTTATACCTATATAAAGTGGATGTAAACGAAGGTGGGAATTGAAGTATTTGTGAGTGACATTGAGTTATTACTTTTTTTTTTCTAATTTGTTATTGTAAGTATTATTTTATTATTTTTAAATGTAATATTACATGACAACATCTCCCTCATAGTAGGCTGTAAAACACCTCTCAACAGAATTAGCCTAGATCATCTTAACTCCAAATTTATAAGTAGCTAGAGGGATCAAATCTCTAAAGGTGCAAACATCATTTTGAGTATAAAACTTGAGGAAATTTTTGCACCTCCAAAGATTTGATCTCTCTTAGATCTTGATAGGTTAAGAGTTAAGTTGAATCTAGGCTAGTGTTAAAAAATGTGCATATTCTATACTTTCTAAATTTGAACCTATAATTAATAAAAAACAAATATTCTTACCTATTAAACCTAAATTTGAATACATAAATGAATAAAAAACAGATATTCTTACCTTTTAAACCTAAATTGGAATCTATAATTAATAAAAATTAAATATTCTTCCCATTAAACCTAAATATATATAACCAACGTAAATCCATAGTAATATTTTTACGGATTAAACCTAAATATATATAACGAGCCTAGATCCATCTTAATTCCAAATCTATCAAACAATGAGAGAGATAAAATCTCTCAAAATGCAAATATTTTTTTGAGTGAACAATTTGAGGAATGTTTTAGACCTCTAGATATTTGATCCCTCTCAATGCTTGATCTCAAGTTAAGATGGATCCAGGCTAATTTATATGTATATTTAGGTTTAATGGGAAAGAATATGTGTTTTTTATTACTTCTAAATTCAATTTTCTTTTGTAAATTTTTTTATTACATAATGTGAGCCTTGAGATGATTGACATGCCTATCCTGTGGCTTGATTAACCATGACTAAGGGCATCTAAGATGTTAGAATCACTCAAGGATTGCAATCGGCCTTGGCCCCACCAACCCTTAGCATGCATGGATTTTTTCCCAAGAAGTTTCGGACCAGTGACCTTTTCACCATGGAGTGCCTTAAAAGAATTCCTTGAAACATCTACGCCTGGTGAGAAATTATGAATTCAACTTTAGAAAGTATAGAATATACACATTTTCTTAACATAATTAAATAGTTAAAATATGATCATGCTTGAATTTAATGTATAATTTAACTTTAATTGCGTTGAGAGGCACGCCATCCTATGGAAGAGATGTTGTAAGGTAATGTTATGTAAACATTTTAACTCAATCAAATTGCATAAAAATAAAAATTACAAAAAAAGATTAATATATAAATATATGATGAAATTACTTATTTTTTATGCATATTTTCAATTATTATATTAAATTAATTTATATTAATATCACAATATGATGGATATTATTCATTTCTTAATAAAATGTATTTTATTATTAGTTCGTGCCTCACCAAGGACTATAACACTCACCTCGTGGTCAAATTCCGTTGAATTTCAATTATTTTTTTGAGCTTTTGTAACTTTAACCAAAATTTTCTAGAAAATGTTGAATATTCTATTTCTGCATAAATTCAAAAATAAATTTTTAATTTATAAAAATATTATTTCCAATTTTCCATTGGATGAGTGAGCCTTGATGTGTCCATTGAATTTCAATTATTTTTTTGAGCTTTTGTAACTTTAACCAAAGTTTCTGGAAAATGTTGAATATTCCTATTTTTGCATAAATTCAAAAATAATTTTCTAATTTATAAAAATATTATTTCTGATTTTCCATTGGATGAGCGAACCTTGATGTGACATAATTCCCCCACTGGAGGGTGTTTTATTTTTGGTATTTGTTAGTTCCTAACAAATATTTTTAAAATAAAAAAACGCTAATTTTGTGAGTTACCAATCTATTAGTGAGTGCTTTGATACTAACACTATTATCCCTCACACTGCTAGTGCTCTACCCAATAATACCATAATTTATGGTGTTGTAGGTCACTTACTTAAGTGAGGGTGTGTGGGGGAGGGGGCAGAGGGTGAACAAATATACAAAGTAATTTTTCATTGTGTGGAGTATGAAAGTGCAAGTAATGGTAAAAAATGGTGGCAAAAATTAATTAAAATTAAAATAGAAATCTAGAGACATTGTGAGAAATGTAGAAGTAGAGTAAGCTTTCGTTGTGTTTCCTCTGCATGTCCACACTGCCACGTGAATTCATCAACCTTTGACGAATTTGGTAAATTAAAATTTTGTTGAACAACGAAGATTGCATTTGGCACCCTTACGATGCCCTCTCATTGAATTATTAAAGGAAAAAATATTGTGATATTCTTCCAACTTATTGTTTGAATTTGATAAGCCATCTCAAATATGAATCGAAATATATTGTCGTTAATGATGGGGAGAATATCCCATTTCTCATGCGGAGTTACCGAGGTGCTTCTCTGCACTTCTTGCAACTCGCCGTCACTGTAACTTGAATTGTATGAAAATGCGTGATCACTCTGCACCACGATCTTTAAACGAGATGGAATATCAGACATACTGACTTTGATTAGATGTTTATATATATTTTTAAATTGTACTAAAAGGTCTAATGAGTTATAACGATGAGTTATGATGCAAGCATGTTAGGTGTGAATGAGCTTTGACGACCATTCTTATTTACTTTCGTACACCACACTTGACGACTTTGTTGGGGAGAAAGATAAAATAATGTATTTTTATTTTTGGTATTTATTGTTGGGTCTCTCAGTTATGCTCTTAAATTATACAAATAAGACCGAAATAGCTTTTTATCGGGGAGGGTTTTAGAATGGTTGCATCCACAAGCATATCAGTGATGAACTGACTGACAATGAGATGATGTAGGCAACTTTTATGCCGCACTATGGCTGAACAATTTGTCCCATCCATGTCAGTTCGTCCAGAATGTATTTTGAGAGCATGAAATGAGATTGGACTATGAATCCAATATTAGATTTCGATAGCCAAATTTTTTTGTTACAACTTCACATAATAAACAAATAATTTATATGATTTTTCGATGTTGTAATTGAGAGAGATTGATTGTACATGCTTTATGTTGGCACCACTATTTCAATTAATTTGCATTACCATTATTACAACTTGGGCTCATGTGTGTGTTTTTTTAAACTAAGGGTTGATGTCTTGGTTTACTTGTTCAAAATATATATAGCTATTCGAAGTTAACAACATCATAAACTTTACTAAAAACTTTACTAAATTAGACTTGCAACGAGAATCCATGAGATACTAAAAAACTTGGCCAAACGAGCGAAGGAGCACATTTCACATTTTCCGGAAAATCACAAATTAGAATAATACTAGATGTATTATGAAAAAATGTTATTGATTCCAAGAGGACTATAATGAGGATCCTGAAGGAGCACATTTCATATTTTCTAGAAAACCACAAATTAGAATAATACTAGATGTATTCCAACAAAATGTTATTGATTCGAAGAGGAATATAATGAGGAGGGTGATAGACCAATAGGAAAGTTAATCATGGAGACTGTAACATCCCTATGGTAATAGCTTAGCGTAAGTTATTCAGTTATGGAATAGTAATTCTTTTAAAAAAAGATTACGAATTAGTTTCAAAAACTAATTCTTATTATCCATAATGCTGTCAATTAAAGAATGGCAGGGGATGGCGCTAAACGCGGTTTGGATTCAGAACTGCTTCTTGGATTCGAATTTTAACCGGGATCTCTGCAAAGGATCATGGGTGGTGTCTCGTTGCTCTTTCCTGGAGTTAGTTTATTCAGCTCCATTTTGTCCGCTCCCTAAACTTGATCACTCGGCTCTAATGCCCTGTTTTGGATTTCGGATTTGGTTTTCTTCCAGCTTGGGGGCCTTTCATATTTCTCAGATAGCAGCACTGTTTCTTTGATGTGGAGATATGTGGCTCTTCTTTTGTCAGCCCTTAGACCCGTTCTCCAATGGTAACCCGAACTCATTGATAGTTTCCTGTAAAAGTAAGGTCAAGCTGTAGCTCTCTGGACATCGAGAACTGATTCTTGGTATTCGGAGCAAGAGATGACGGAGGGATTCGATCCATTTGCCTCATAGCCATTTCCTCATTGTTCAAGGCAGATTTCAGAATAACAATCTCTCACAATTGTTTCAAGATGTGCCCAAATCGATTCACAATGTTGTCGCCTATGTATTGGAAGACTGGATCTATGAAGGTTACGTGTTTGATCCACGCTCCTCTGTTTCTTTTTCGGCAGAGCATCACGCTGAACATATGAAGGTCATGTGTTTGATATACAATGTTGTTGCTTCTGTATCCTGGAGCCTATTCGGTTCAACACATTCAATTTGTCGTTTCTGCAAAGGCGGCGTGTGGTTACTCCCGTAATCCCATGTCCGACAGATAAATTTGCAAGAGACCGCCTGTGTCTAAACATATATGCTGACGACGTAGTCATGCGGATTGAATTTCTAATAAAAAGATTTCACAGGCTCCTGCATTTCTCTGAAGCAATTATTGAAGATTTGTATGAAGTTTGGGGAACATGAAGATCTCATGGAAGCTGTCAAATCGCTTCATGAATCCATATAGGACCTCAGCATGCGCTATGGCGACGAAGATATCGAAGGAAAGAGAGATAAGTTGACCTCGTGTAATACTCTTTGTTTATGTGCAGTAAAAGAGTGTTTAAATTATATGTTTTCTTAGTAGAAAATTTGTTAATGCATGCAGATAGAAATGATTATTTGATGTATTTTCTTGATGAAGAAAACATATGATAATGCATGCGGTGAAAGAGTATCATTATGGTTGTTATTTACGAATATTTATCTTGGAAAATAGGAACCTGGTTTTGGTTCTTTCCTCGGTTTTACATGAGCTAACGAGTTAGAACTCTTAAAGAGAGTTATGCATTAGTAAACATTGTGGAGGTCAAACAGTATTATTTGGGTATATATATGCTAGTTAGCTAGTATGTTATGCGTGCTCATGCATATGAGTGGATGTTAAAAGATCTCTTTAGATGTTGATTATTGTTTGAATAATAATGTAACTAATCTTGTTGCCAAGATTGTTGATGACTGCATTGACAGGAAACGATGGCAGATGGTGCCAAGGAAAGTGATGTTTAACATTATGGCAGGAAAAAGGATTATTCGTCCATGCAGATGAAGTCAAGCTGCAGTATTGTCCATTGCTAGAACAATTATGCCACAAGGAATGTTGCATGTGGCGGTATGTAAATAAAAGATTACATGTAAATTGTAATAGCTTTAGCTAGTTATGTGACAGCTTAATGATAATTCATTGTAAAGATTTTAAGACAGTGGTTAAGGGATGGAATCCCTTATAAACCATTGAGTGAGGGGTGAAAACCCTCACGAGTGTTTAATAATAAGATTAAACGTTTGCTGGTTTTCACCCTACGGGGTTTCCAGGGTATATCCGTGTTCTATGGTGTGATTGATGTGATTGCCTTATGTGTCTGTTGATAATGATGGGTCCTTAATGATGATGGTTCTTTATTTGATGTGACAACCATAATGTCTTAGTACATGATTATCTAACATGATTAAGGATATCAAGAAATGGATGCATGGATTCATGAGACAGTTTGTGTTATTACAGTGATGATTAAAGGCTATGTAATGGTTATGAAATTTACTGTCTTTGATGGAAATTTACTTGACGTGCTAATGAATAGTATATCTAATGGTTAGTGATGATTTGTGGAGTTGTGAATTGATTAATTACTTGTGGTAATTGTATAAAAAAATTCTAACTCCCTACTTTTACATGTGAGGTTACCGGGGTATGTGACAAGTGGTATCAGAGCTAAAGGTTTTAGTACTGGCGCCTTTGGGAATTGGTAAGCGGAAAGGATATTGAGGTACACCATCAGTAGGCATTAACAGGTACGCCATCAGTAGGCATTAACTCAGGTACGAGTTTAATCATTCACATATTCATTTATGTAGTACACTACTTTTGGCATGATAGGTGTGATTCATGTTTATAACTGCTTAAGTAGTAAGTAATAAGTTGTTGCATAACTACGTTCATAACGTTAGATTCCTGATGAGGATAAAAGACAATGAAACTTTTGTCACACCTAGAACAATATTGAACACTCACTGAGGAAAGTGACAACCAACTACCAAGTTTGATTTGCAAATATGGCAATAACAATGATGCATTTAATGAACAAAATTGAAGTTACAATGAACAAAACTTAATGAGCCAATGCATGAATATAAATTAGGGGAACATCCTTGAATAGGATGAAAAATTGTTTTAAAAAGGACATTAGAAGAACCCCTTTAGATATTGAAAACATGCAATGAGTCAAGCAGCGAGACTTGATTGTCATAACTAACTTTTGATTCAGTCTTGTCATGGATGCATGAAGACGATTGGTAGTTGAGATTGGTTAGTGTTGTATGACTAACCCATAGAACTTATATGCATTAATTCAATTGGACTAATATTGTTACAATTCGTAAACAAGTGAAGGTTGATTGATGTCACATGCATGGAATGTGTGTATGAAGATTTTTACTCTCTCTGTGCTATAGTCCAGTTGTTCATGAGAAGAGTTCATAATTTTATTCACCATGAGAATGCATGATGAATAGTATATGCTTATGTCTTAATAGATTTAATGATGATTACCCTCTAATTAAGTGAAATCCATTAGCATGGTATGTGTTTATCATCACTTGTTGAGAGATAAAAACCATTGGAGCCTCGATTTAATGATGGTTGAATTTATCTCTACTATGGGAATGATGGATTTCTTATGCATGTTGCATTCCAGTGTGAACTTAATTGGAGAGGCATGTTCGGTGGGTAACATTTCTAGGACCCATTCATGGTATAATTACATGTGATAATTATACATAAATAGACTACCTGTGTTAATACAGTTGTCAATAAACTCTAATTACCTTCCCCAACCATAGATGCTTCCAAAGGAAAAGGAAGCAAGGAGAAGGAAGAAGACCGTGCTGTAGGGACAGACGGAGATGGGAAAAAGAAATCGCTAAGTTTGGTGATGACCAGATAGAGCAAGCTTTGAGTGTCAGAATCTTGCAGAGACTCTAAGTCTGGGGATGACTAGATAGCGTTCGATGTGCATGTGAGTATTCCCTTGACCATGCTTAAGGAGTTGGAAAATGATAACTATAGTGTGTTGATGTTAATGATTTTCATAATGTCTCCTTGAAGTCATTATTCTGAAAGGGACACATAGTACTGTTATGATAGTTGTTGCATCTAGCATCAAGTGGTAACTCTGGTGCGTGTGTGACACTTAGGAGATTATGCTTCTAAATGCATAAGTAGAGTAATTGCTCCTGGTAAGGGTGGGTTAATTTGTTAGTTATGCATGTTGATCCAAGGATAAGATAAGTATCTTGCTCACTTCCTTGAAGAACACATATGAGTGTTTTATATGATTTCTTAGTAGAGAAAGCATTTGAATGCATGCAATAAAAGAATAGTTCTTTTATAGATTTTCTTGGTAAAGGAAATGTGTTAAGGCATGCAGTTAAAGATTGATTATTTTATATACTTTCTTAATAAAGCAAATAGGTAGTTCCTATTAGGAAGACTCCACGTGAGTCTTGTGTGTGAATGCTTGTCTCTCGTCTACAAAATCCTTGCTAAATATAGCCAAAGTATCTTCTTGAGAAAAGAGGATGAGGCATATAAATGTCCTGAGGACAAAGCATGGAAGGTGGCCAAGTTTCTTGAATTAAAATATGTATCTTTATTTGATAAAGGCTTCTTGGAAAATATATATATATATATATATATATATATATATGCTAATTGCATTATGATTCTAGTTAGTTTCTAAGTTCTAGTGAAATGATTATGCATTACATGCATGATAAGATAGCTAAAGATGTGCTTCTAGGCACATAGATATGCATTTATAACTTTCTTGAAGAAAGAGTGTATTATATATATACTTAAATATAGTTTCATTCTAGAAGAGTGTGCATACTTCATGTATGAAGATGAAGGATTTTATGAGAATTTTCTTGAAAATAAGAATAGAGGTTCTTTCCTTAAAGACACATTAGAATAGTGTTCATACAAGAACCAAAATCCTTACTTGTCTCATGGAAAGAACTATGTGCAATGAAGTAAAGTAATTGTGTTAGGAAACGACGTGTTGCATAATGGTAGCTATTGTGACTTTGGAATTATGACTCTGTGTGTACTTAGAGAAAGTGGTCATGCTAGCTTCCTTGAAAATAATAATCTCTTGGAGAGATTGTTTTGTTGGATGAGCTGTGTCGATTGCTTGATTTTGATGCATAAAGGATAAGTAGACCTTGTTTTTTGTAGCTTGATTTTTATGCGTAAAGATGCATATCTTTAATGATTCCTTGAAAGGGAATCTTGAGAAACCCTCATATAGGAAGATGGAAGAATGAGGTTAAAATGACTTCCTTTAAGAAAGAGGTATGTAGTTGTTGTATGAAATGATGATAGTATTCTAGTGAAAGGCTTATATGATAAGCAATGGTATGCACAAAGATTAGTCATTATGATACAGAGTTATGATCTTTGTATGTTAGAGAGATTATGTTTAATTACATTAACAATGCATGACCCAAGCTAGCCATAGTAAACGTGAGATAATACTCCATTAATGATGATTTGAATTGGAACAACAGACTATGGAAAAATTGGGAATGCTGAGAGTATTAACTCAACTGTTGTTGACATTTATACATTAATGAGTATTTGCATATGATTTTATACATGACAATATTGTATGCATGAACATTCTTGGAAATGGAATATGTGTTAACTGATGCATATTTATAACTAACGTTGCTGATGGGATTAAGTAGTGGTAGCTTAATGGCAACAAGAAAACTCATCACATAAATTGCTGCAATGTGAAATGCAATTATAAATGAGAAAGAATGATGTTATATGATATGCATGAATTATGTTATTTGGAAAATTTGCATGCATACAACGTGTATGATGGATATGTTTGCCATCAAACTTGATGTTGTGGACCCATGTTGGGGGTTAAGTGTAAATGCATGGTATACATGCATGTTTGTTATGCTAATGATAATGTTCATATGGTTCATTGTGTAAATTACTTGAGAAAGAGTAATAAAAGAGAAATTTAACAGGCCAGACAGTTGTGGATAGTTGGGTTAATGACAGCTACCTGTCCGGAGGGGTTGATGGTACTTGTCTGCCCGGATTGTGAAAGGCTGGAATGCCTTGGGTTGATGACAGTTACCTGCCCGGAGGGGTTGATGGTACTTGTCTGCCTGGATTTTGAAAGGCTGGAATGCCTTGGGTTGATGGCAGTTACCTGCCCGGAGGGGTTGATGGTACTTGTCTGCCCAGATTTACTCTTCCTGGAATTCTTGAGCTGGTTGGCCAGTGGAATCCCATGTTAGACCTGGTAAGGTCTCTATCAAAGAAACTGTCTGGATGTGAAAATGACTCGGTTTGGTTGTGGAAACCAGTTCCCATGGGTTGGGAATTCTTTAGTCTATTGTGATTTTCATGGCTAAAGAAATTAACTAATCAGTTGTATGTGATGTTAAAAATAAATTCTATATATAGTTGTGTGAAATGTGTTATGCACATTCAACAGGAAATGAGTTTAATGTTCAATAAGGAGTTATTGGAAATTTTAATTCCTGTATCATTTTATTAATTTTGTGAAGGTCTTAGTAGGGGCTAAGACCATTTCCAAATGATGCAGTGATTGACTGTTTTGATTATTAGAGAGCTAGGTGCTCTTTTGGTACTTTTAGAAGTACGTTGCGGATGTCTTTAGTAAGAATTCATGCAGTGTGCACGTGAGCAGTGATTTATCATTTGTTGATTAGTGTTAGTGCTCTTTAAGTACTTGTAAAAGTACTGTGATTTAGAAATCATTTAGCATTGCACAATTGATTGCTAGTCAAAAGTATTTCATTTGACTCAAAATATAGTGACTAATGTGATTGAATTTGTTAGTCATATATTACAGGAATTACTTACCGTGGAGGAATGAAGAGTTTTCCAACCACTATTAAAATGCCTACATGAAAGAATTCATGATTTTCAAGAATATATGGTAAGTAATGGTAAGTTGACACAGAGAATTGTTTATTATGAATGAATAAGGGCCAAGTGGTGGCGATTAGAAGTTGCATATTTTTGCAATTACAAACGTTTATGACTATTGATGTTTATAACTAATGATATTTCTTATGACTATATCATTACTATTTCGGTTTGTTGTCATTTCTTGGAATGACAACTTTGATTTTAAAGAGGTAGGATCACATTTTGTGTGGTTTAGATGGTAATACCATGAGTAAAGTCTAAAGTTCCAACGAAAGATGAACACCGAGGACGGTGTTCCTGTTAAGGGGGGGAGTATGTAACATCCCTATGGTAATAACTTGGCGTAAATTATTCAGTTATGAAATAGTAATTCTTTTTAAAAAAGATTACGAATTAGTTTCAAAAACTAATTCTTATTATCCATAATGCTGTCAATTAAAGAATGGCAGAGGATGGCACTAAACGCGGTTTGGATTTGGAACTGATTCTTGGATTCATAACTGCTTCTTGGATTCGAATTTTAACCGGGATCTCTGCAAAGGATCGTGGGTGGTGTCTCGTTGCTCTTTCCTGGAGTTAGTTTATTCAGCTCCGTTTTGTCCGCTCCCTAAACTTGATCACTCGGCTCTAATGCCCTGTTTTGGATTTCGGATTTGGTTTTCTTCCAGCTTGGGGGCCTTTCATATTTCTCAGATAGCAGCACTGTTTCTTTGATGTGGAGATATGTGGCTCTTCTTTTGTCAGCCCTTAGACCCGTTCTCCAATGGTAACCCGAACTCATTGATAGTTTCCTGTAAAAGTAAGGTCAAGTTGTAGCTCTCTGGACATCGAGAACTGATTCTTGGTATTCGGAGCAAGAGATGACGGAGGGATTCGATCCATTTGCCTCATAGCCATTTCCTCATTGTTCAAGGCAGATTTCAGAATAACAATCTCTCACAATTGTTTCAAGATGTGCCCAAATCGATTCACAATGTTGTCGCCTATGTATTGGAAGACTGGATCTATGAAGGATACGTGTTTGATCCACGCTCCTCTGTTTCTTTTTCGGCAGAGCATCACGCTGAACATATGAAGGTCATGTGTTTGATATACAATGTTGTTGCTTCTGTATCCTGGAGCCTATTCGGTTCAACACATTCAATTTGTCGTTTCTGCAAAGGCGGCGTGTGGTTACTCCCGTAATCCCATGTCCGACAGATAAATTTGCAAGAGACCGCCTGTGTCTAAACATATATGCTGACGACGTAATCATGCGGATTGATTTTCTAATAAAAAGATTTCACAGGCTCCTGCATTTCTCTGAAGCAATTATTGAAGATTTGTATGAAGTTTGGGGAACATGAAGATCTCATGGAAGCTGTCAAATCGCTTCATGAATCCATATAGGACCTCAGCATGCGCTATGGCGACGAAAGAGAGATAAGTTGACCTCGTGTAATACTCTTTGTTTATGTGCAGTAAAAGAGTGTTTAAATTATATGTTTTCTTAGTAGAAAATTTGTTAATGCATGCAGATAGAAATGATTATTTGATGTATTTTCTTGATGAAGAAAACATATGATAATGCATGCGGTGAAAGAGTATCATTATGGCTGTTATTTACGAAGATTTATCTTGGAAAATAGGAACCTGGTTTTGGTTCTTTCCTCGGTTTTACATGAGCTAACGAGTTAGAACTCTTAAAGAGAGTTATGCATTAGTAAACATTGTGGAGGTCAAACAGTATTATTTGGGTATATATATGCTAGTTAGCTAGTATGTTATGCGTGCTCATGCATATGAGTGGATGTTAAAAGATCTCTTTAGATGTTGATTATTGTTTGAATAATAATGTAACTAATCTTGTTGCCAAGATTGTTGATGACTGCATTGACAGGAAACGATGGCAGATGGTGCCAAGGAAAGTGATGTTTAACATTATGGCAGGAAAAAGGATTATTCGTCCATGCAGATGAAGTCAAGCTGCAGTATTGTCCATTGCTAGAACAATTATGCCCCAAGGAATGCTGCATGTGGTGGTATGTAAATAAAAGATTACATGTAAATTGTAATAGCTTTAGCTATTTATGTGACAGCTTAATGATAATTCATTGTAAAGATTTTAAGACAGTGGTTAAGGGATGGAATCCCTTATAAACCATTGAGTGAGGGGTGAAAACCCTCACGAGCATTTAATAATAATATTAAACGTTTGCTGGTTTTCACCCTACGGGGTTTCCAGGGTATATCCGTGTTCTATGGTGTGATTGATGTGATTGTCGTATGTGTCTGTTGATAATGATGGGTCCTTAATGATGATGGTTCTTTATTTGATGTGACAACCATAATGTCTTAGTACATGATTATCTAACATGATTAAGGATATCAAGAAATGGATGCATGGATTCATGAGACAGTTTGTGTTATTACAGTGATGATTAAAGGCTATGTAATGGTTATGAAATTTATTGTCTTTGATGGCAATTTACTTGACGTACTAATGAATAGTATATCTAATGGTTAGTGACGATTTGTGGAGTTGTGAATTGATTAATTACTTGTGGTAATTGTATAAAAAAATTCTAACTCCCTACTTTTACATGTGAGGTTACCGGGGTATGTGACAGAGACAAGGGCCATATAAAGTGAATAATGACTACATTGTGTGGAGTGCAGTGGAAGCTTCCTCCATACAATGAAAGCACCTTTCTCCACACCTTCGCACAAATAAGGCCCAAATACCATTATCAGTGGTACACCTATGTACAAAGTGGATCAAATTTATACAAGAAGACACCCAAAGTGGTATTGAGTCATATTTCCTTACTTTTAAAACAAAATGGATCCGCAGGGCATCAAGGAAGTGTATAGTGCAGAGGAAGTTTTCATTATGCATCCTCCACACTCCACCTCTATGCATCATGCTACGATGGTGGGAAAGGGTTTCAAACGTTGGCAGATTTACTGATGGCTCAAGAAAAAATAATATCAAAAACCATTTCTGCAGTCCAATTGCAATACGATGCCTAATTCTTACTCAAGATGCATGCATTGAAACTGCAAGTGGTTACTATTCTAATATATCAGCATAATACTTCATCACTGTCTATCTATAAAACACATACAATTATCTAGAGAAAAAAAACATAGATGCACCGAGAGATTATGCTAAACTGCAATTGGTGAAGAGTCATATCAAGTACAACAGATCAAACAAGGATCCCAAAGAAGCCACCTGATTAGTCCTATGACCTTCTATAGCCTAAGAAAATCACACTATGTTATGCTTGTTCATATACTATATTTGACTTAGAAATACACTTTAGTTATTAGCTAGGAGCCAACATGTTTGACATTGTATATGTTGTCACACCTTTATATAAGTTAGGCATAAATTAATACATTCAAATCACAGTTTCTGTAATGACCCACCTCGAATTGTGGGAGGAATATGATTAATAGCATGCATATAATAACTACATATGAATATATCACATGCATTGCACTAATATATATACTAATTGGCCATAACAAATGTCTAAGTATAGGATAAATTAATTAATTATTAAAAGTACTAATTAAATACCTACTATCAAGAAGGAAACAAATATATTAAGTATAAAATTAAATAATGAAATTTAAGGGATATAATAAAGCTAAAATCGCAATTAATAAACTCGTCAATTAGTAAACTTGTTTAATTATCCATTGATTAATAAACCTAAATAATAAAATCATTTCAATCAAAATTTGGGTTAATTAAACCCATTTAAAAGCATTAACTAATAAAATCATTTCAAAATGAAATTGGGGGATCGAATAAAATCAATCATATATATTTAATGGTTATAAATAATTTAAACATCTCAAAGGGTGATCATTTAATGGTTATATATAATTTAAAAACACCAAAGGGTGATCAATTAATGCTTATAAGTTTATTAAAATTGAAGGGTGGATGACTGCTAGAGTCATAAAGACTGTACATCATGATGCCAAGTGACCCACTGAACGAATGGATTTGATGAGGCAGTGAGGAGATTACTTGCAGAGGAGATAACCTCTCTGATAAAAGGGAGGTGACAGGGTGAAGAAGGGGGGGGGTTTCATTGTTCTATTGCTAGTGGATGAAAGGAGACGAAAGGAAACAGAGGTTATGAAGAAGGGGGAATTGTACAAATTGAGGGATGAGCCTCGAGCTTGATTTTTAACTAAATTTTTTGAAAATTGAGCACTGTTATAGGAGTTTTAGGCATGGGGGCAAGAAGATCTCGATCTCGAATTCCTCTAGGTCTGGGAACCAGAGAGGTTTATCCAAAATAGGCAGGGAGGAATCAGTGAATTTGGTAATGAAAGCAAAGGATTGGGAGAAACATCAGCCATGGATTAAAATCAGACAGGAGAACTAGGTACGCACTTGTGTTTAATTTGATGGAGCTTAATTGTGTTTAATTTTCAATTAAATATGAGTTTGATCACAAATAAGAAAAAAATTAAGGTCAATTGGCAAATTTGACAGAACAAAATAAATATATCACAAGTAGAAGGATAACCTATCTTCTTTTGATCAATCGACAAACCAATGAGGCAAAACCCTAACTAGTTTCTTCAAAGAGACCTAATTCTAAAAAAATATTAACAAAGCACTCAAACAAGTTTAGAAGAGACATAAGACAGTCCAAACAAAGATAACGACACTTCCAAAAAGTCAAACTCGGGTCTGGATTGAAGCAAAAGCCAAATTTTCAAAAATTCATAAGGCTTGTGCAGGTCAACAATACAAACCAGAGCTCATGCACCCGATTTATAAGGGAAAACTGGCGTAAAACTGCGCTTTGTTGGTGAATGAAAACAACACAAATATCATAAACCCAAGAAAAAAATAAAAATTCAAGAAATCAACCACACAGATCTGAAGGGTCATTAGTTCATAAATAATAAGGTCAAGATAAATCAGAAGGATCATAAAGAAACACTAAGGAAAAGGAAGAGAATAGAGACATTCCCTAGTATGCTTGCTAATTTGTTACACAGAAAAAATCCCTCTTGTGGACAAGAGCGATCTCCCTAGATCCTTGATAGAAACTAGAAACAAGCAAGACAATAACTAAATCTTTCCCTAATTTGGACACGTTTGAATTATAAATATTAAAGCTAATGGATGAGCCTCTTACCTATTTCGTGAAATGCTCGATGAAGATCCCTTGTTGTGACTTGATGCAACGTCTCAATTCTTAACAAGACCTACAACCATAAACCATAAAAGGATCAAAAACATATGCGAAATAATAATCCAAACAAAACATAACTTACTGATCAAGGAGATTAGGAATTGAATTTTCCTTAATCAAAATTATAAACAATTATAAACCATTCATCATTCTAATAAGAAAAATCAATGGGAGAAAGTGTTCATTTGTATTAATCAAAGATAAAGAGGATCCTTACAACCTTCACCTTGATGTCGTGAGGTTCCTCCCAAATGCATTCAATCTCCTCATTAGATGACAAGATTTCCAATCTCAAACTAGCAACATAAGTTTATATTCTCTTATTTCTAACCTCCTCTAACCCTCTACCCTCTAGTAATGTTATAGGCCAGGAGGAAGAATTTTCAGATCCAAAAGACGAGGCTGAGATCCCCTAATTGAGGGATTAGTTTTTCATGAGGAAATGGATAAAGATGCATCATTTGAGGGTTATAGTTCGAATAGTCATCACCTAGAAGTTTTTAGTTGGGAAATATTTGACTAGCTACATTTATATAATGTACTTTTTACTTTTATTTTCTTGAATTCACCTGCATGGTTTATAGTGGCAGACAAAGTGAATCTCTGCGTTGTTCTCATAGTTAATTCTAGCGAATGCATGGGAAAAGCTAGGAAAATAAGCATAGGTGAAACATGACAAGGTGTGATAGCTATTATTCCCAAATTTCTCAACTTCTTCAAGATATTTTTAGTTGCCTGACTTCTAAGTGAGTTTAATCAAACATGTTAACGATGGCAAAAAGACCCATAAACTGATTAAGTGTCATGGAGACAAATTGACATGTAACATATACCTAAGCCACTTTGATGAGATGAAACTTTTTGTGGCTCTGCTTACCACCCTCCCATAAAAATTTCCTCATAATTTTAACTAGTTCGCAAAGAATCCTAGTTGGCAGTAGGAGAACTATGAATTGGTAAAAAGGAAATACTGATAATACTAGTTTAATAAGAACTTGATTCACAACTAATTTCAACCAAATCAGTCCCCACTGTTGTAGCTTGGACATGAATTTCACAATAATTCCTAACCATGATTGTGAAGTGTGGGATTTTAAATGGATCATAAACCCTAAACATATAAAACATTTCTAAGAGGTTGTAGGATGGAACCAATGAATAAGAACCAAATGTTTATGAAGAAGGGGGATAATATTCCAAGAATAGATATGTGATTTTCTATGATTAATAAGACCTCTCGAAGCGAATAGATATTGATTTGGAACTTGCTTGAAGCACTTTGTAATAATTAATTAGGCTCCTCCCAACAAGAAGGTATCATATGAAAATTCAGAGTGATTTATACTCTTGATTCCTGAGACATATCTTATACATGGAACCTTGACATTCATTTGCTCATATTCAAGACACCTGCTTAATGAATATGCCATCAAGATTTCGAGGAAGGGTGACAAGGGGCACCCTCGATGGAGCCCTACTGAGGGTTTAAAAATGCTTGAGAAGTGGAAATTCACCAAGGGGGAGATAAAAGGACAGGAGACATAAACCTACATCCATTTTATAAATTTCCCATTAAAGCCAAATTGAGATAGAAATTTTAATAAAAGGTCCCAAGTGACACGATCAAATGAATTTTCCATATCAAGTTTGATGAACATAATTTATCCTTCCTACACTGATCAAATGTATTGCTTCTTGGACTAAGATGATATTATCTATTATGTGCCTTTGGCCCATGACTCCCCCCTTATTCTTAAGGATGATATTGGGAGGGAAAGGTTTTATGCATCATGATAAAATTTTAGAAATAATCTTATACGAAACATTGCATAAAGAGATCAATCTATATCTTGGGAATGAGGCCATATTAACTTCTTTGGGAATCAAGCCAATAAAGGACGAATTAAACCCTCCCCCCATACAATCATGCTTGAAGATGTAATCCACTAGAAAAATAAGATCAAAATTAATGACATCCCAATATGCCTAATAAAAGTGAGATAAAATCCCATATGGAACTCGAGCTTTGTTTGGGCTTTGAGAAAATGCCATTTTTTAGATTTCCTCTTTTGTAATGGTTCACAGCAAGTCTAAATTGTCATCTTCAGGCATCAATTTCAATTTTTATCTACCATGTACTAAACGATCTGTGAATTGGGTATAGGTTGGGAAAAGTATAGAAAATTGAAGTAATCGACAACTTCCCTTTGGATCCCCTTAAATTCCTTGATCTACACTCCATCCATGCTAACAAATTTAATATTATTCCTCCAAACCAATTCTTTAGCTTGGTTATGGAATAACTTAGTGTTGTGATTGCTAGTTAGCAGCCATAAGCTACAAGACTTGAGGCACCATTCTTCCTCTTCTAATCTTAGGACATGATGGAAGGCCTCGAATTTTGCGTGTTTGTATTGCAGAAGCTCCTTTGTGATGGATCCTTGCTCTATTTTTCTTTTATAATCTACCAGATTTGATTTATGCATGTTTATTTTGGCCTCCTTTCTTCATTATTTGTTTTTATCTTGTGCTTAATGACTAACTTTAGATCTTTTTTCCCCAAAAGGTAATTAGAGAACCAATTTCCCACCTACTCCATGTCTCCATTACCAAATCCGAGAAATCCCTTTATATCCAAAGAGGAGAGAAGCGGAAGGGAAACGACCCATAGTATACTGTTTATAATACTTGAAGAGAAATTGGTCGATGATTTGAACTCGCCCAGGGAAGAATATTAGAGGAGATCTAAAAGTCTTGAGATAAAAAGGAACATGAAACTAAATGTCTTCCTAGGTGGGCTACAATATTCCCTAGGCCAAGTCTACCATTATTCCATGTAAATTTGTTAACCTTGATAACTATCAGATCAATCTAAGTAATGAGATCCTCTAAAATTTCTTGAAAGTAATCTCGAACATGGGATCATCCTTTCTTTTCCCCAAGTATGGTAGGTTTTATTAAAATCGCATGCCATAATACAATCTTGATTTCAAGTGGAGCCTATGAGGTCTAGGGGAGACACTCAAGAATTGAACTTTTATGTCTGTTGAATAGGCACATATACATTTTTTTGTGTAAGGATCAACATTCAATTACTGATAAACATAAGTAAAAACAATTCTACATGATGTTAAGGGATGCCCTGCAGGGAAACCAACCCAAAACCACCATTTTAAAGTCTTGATATTACATATATTGAGTTTGAATAAAATTTCTATCAACACCATAAGTAAGAGTGAAAATTATTTACATAATGATACATAGAAACCAGAACTTTGGCCTAGAGCCACAACACTAGTAGTAAATGTGCTTAACATGAAACTATCCTAAGTAAATGAACTAGATGCCACATAAGGGATGGTCAATTACTTGAATGAGCCTGGAATACTTGAGACTATAAATGAGTTGCGGAGAGTCACAATCTATAAGCCATGAGCCACGAGCTACAAGCCATAAGCCACAAACACGCATAACAAGGATCCCTCCTTGGTCCATTGAGCACACAAAATGGGAGCTCCTTCCTCGACATGCCTTAGCCTTACTATGCACAATAGGTACTCCTTCCCTGTTCAATGATCACACACAACACGAACTCCTTCCCTGACACCTCGGAGCGTCGAGCTTCTACACTGCTCTGAGTGTGATGGACGACCTACCTTCTTACAAACTATATGACCTCCCAGAAGTAGTGACACAAAGATTATGCTGTTCACTAACACGACAAGACTAAGAACCCAAAGGAATTGCTTCAAATTCCCTACATGCCTCCCAATGTAATAACTCCATTGATTAGCCAATTGCCAATAGTCTGAAAGGTAAGCCTTAGTGCTGAATTAGAGCCTTTGTGCAACCAAATAAATTCTACAGGTCACGAATTGCCCCCACGACTAATGGACGTCCAACCCCAACATCCATGAAAACGAAGAGAGCAAAATCCCAATTATAGGCATCGATCCTAGCTGCCAAAGAATTGTGAGGAGGATCAACATTACAGTTATCCCACACCATGGCTCGAATGGAAACCTAAAGAATATTGTGATTCTCCATGAAACCAGATGAATGAATACTATCTTTGCACGTTGGAGCATTAGGACAACACAATTTACCTTGAGGTCGAATGGCCTTATAATCATCACACACCATCATGAACCAAACACTATGGTACTGGATTGCATTAACGGTAAAGGCTCTAGTCATGAGCGAATTTAATGGAGCATACAACTAAGCTATGGTTGATTCATGACCCCCCACATGGAGAGCCAAGTTGCCCAAAGCAGTCTTGTCAATTGGAAGACTACATTGGCACCCACGGTGGGGGTGAATATGCACATATACATTAACAACAATAAATTCCTTGTTTGATGGGAGTTGAAGCAAGTGAACCATCAACCAATGAGGCACCAAATGTGATTCAATCAACCTGAAAATAGAGGTAGACCAAATTTAGATCCCCCTAGAAGCCCCATGTGATTCAATCACTCTAAGCTCAGAATTCTTACATATTTTTGAAAACTTTTGGATGGTCTCTTGTTCCCCCATATTTGTCTCATGGAGCAAGAGGATGGCCAACATTTCATTTTTTATTATAGATTTGAATTTAGACATCTATTTATCGGAGCCTAACCCCCTGCAATTCCAAAAGAGGAATTTCATTATTTATTGTGTGATTTGTTACATCCAGAATGGAGGCTAGGGATATTTTTATTGACTTTTATATTGACCATTTTGGATGGATTGATTATTGTTTGGGTACCCATTTCCTTTTCTTCTTTTTTTAATAAAGTTTTTTCATTCGAGAGCTATCGATTTGTCTTCCTCCCTACTTTTCTCCGTGAATGATTTATTTCCTTTCCCCTGTTCACATTTCATTTTTCATCTACAAATCTTGTTGGTAACACTGAACCCCGAGTTTTGAGGGCCTTAGAGGAGTGGAATTCTTCTTCTTATGAACCTATATCCTCCCCTTGAGTCCCCACAGAGGCTTCATCTAAGGGAGCATCCCTTCTAGCACTACAAGATAAGAGGGCTTAGTGGGGCTTGGGGCCTTCCTCATCATCATTTTAGTAGTTAGGATTTCCCATTCTTCTAGAAAATGTTTCAAGATATTGAAGCTATTGTTTGGATCTAGGAATCTATTTTTATTAATATTAGAGGTTCCCTCTCTAGGCATTGACCCTTACTTTTTTGGAGACATGGGCCCTTTCCCTTTCTACCTTGTTGTCGCTTGAGGAGGAGCTTGGTTGTTCATCCTTGCGAGGCCTCTTCTCCTATTCTATTGCTGCCATTATTATCCATCATTACTCTACTTTAGCTTCTCTTCTGCCTTCTTATTACAATCACGCGTGAAATGGCCATGTTCATTGAAAAACTTGCATTTAAATGGAATTTGATTGTAATCAACTTATTGTATATGAGATAAATTATCTAGGTTTATATTTATTACTATTGGTAAACACTTGTCTAGCTCCACCTCCACACAGATCTTGGTGCAAGTTTGCAACCCTTCCTATGGCTTATCTCGGTTGATGTATTTGCTAAGAATATTTCCTATACTCTTAAAAATTTCCTCATTCCAACAATGTAGTAGGAAGAAAAGAAGTTTAACCCATACTGAGACTTTTGTTGGAACATCACATTCAGGATTAAAATATGGACTCCAATGATCTAGATATAACCCTTGGCCCTCCCATGAATTAGGGATTATTCCTAAAGATGAGATCCCAATTTGCTTTTCCTTTAGATAGGAAGGTGTAAATCAATTGTCAACAAAATGACATTGAAACCTTATTTTTAATCTTGGGTATCCAGTTCTCATCGATCCATGCCCGCAGGGATCTCAAAAAGGGTCATAAGCCCATAAAATGACAAATAATCCTCCTATCGGCAAGCTTCAGGGTCATTGATTTAGATTGAAGTGTGAACCTCCACCTATGGAATGTTGTTGATCTTCTTCACAAATTTTGAGGATTCAACCTTCTAGAAAAGTGGCCCTCTAGCAAGAATGACATTAAATTCCACTATGTCTGGAGGGGGTTGTGGGGTGGAGATGGGGTCCTCTTGAACCTTGATCCATTTTTGACAAATAAAAGAAAGAAACAAAGGATAACGAGTTGAGCAATGCACACTAGCACTAGGTTTTATTTGATTTTTCCATAATTAATTTACATCTCAAAACTAAAACAATATTATAATGTTATAAATTATTATATTTATATATTAAAATATTATTTTATAATTTATTCTTAATTGAACACTTAATAAATACAATTATATGAATTTATGTTTTATAAAATTTATATATAATTAAAAAACTATTGATTATTTTTTTATAATTTTTATTAAAAAAGTTTCAATACTTTATTTAACTTAATAATTCTCTTTTACAATATCTATGTTTAGTTTTTTATGGTTCAATGAATTTATGTTTTATTTATGTATAATTAAAACTCCATTTTTTTATTTTTATAAATTTTATGAAAAAAAATTCAATAGTTTATATAACTTAATAATTCTCATGTTTAGCTTTTAATTGTTAAATTTAAATTTCTAAATAGAATTTTAAATTGTATTTCCAATATATAATAATATATTGACTTTTAATTATTATTATTATTGTTTTTTATTTTTATTTAAACATAAATGGGTTTTTTTACAGAAAGAATCATTAAAGGAATTCTAAATATTATTTAAATTTGTTTTTTTTTTTTTTAATTTAATAATAAACCATACAAATTGTTATATAAATTTAGAATAATAAGCATTTATATTGTGTAAAGATACCTTTTTAAATACAAATTAATAAAGTAATAATTAACTTTTGATTTAACATTTTAAATAAAATTAATTGAATCTCAAAAACACTTAATCATCTCAATCTTCTAACCTTCCTTTAGAATTAAAATTTCTTTTGAAAGAACATCAATTTAATAATTAAATTCATGATAAACATGCTCAATGAAGACAAACACTTACATCTCTCATATGTGTAGCTCTCAAGAAAATAAAACTACTAATTTAACTATAGTGATCCAATGAATCAATCTATTATAACTTTAGAATCCTCAACACCTTTAAAGACCGATGTCTTTTATTTTTCTCAAAATAAAAGGAATTTCAAAGAGCTACTAATTCATCTCGGGTATTGGTTCCTCAACTTTGTGCTAGCTTTATCAAATAATAATGAAGTGTAGGTTCCTCAACTTTTTGTTAGCTATATCAAACAAGTGCTGCATGCAGCCGGTAGTCCTTGCCGCAAGGGAATGCCCTTTTCTGATTTGTGCACCATTTCTTGTGCTTTCCGTAAAGAAGCTCGCTGACATGAATTCAATTCATGTGGGTGTTGTATCACAGTGAGTTTTAATTTCAAATTCGTTTTGAGAGGAGCGTTCGTGGGTTGATTCCTCAACTCCTCTCTGCGTTACATTACTAATGAAGAACGTCAAACAAGCCAAGCCAAGCCAAAACCACAATGTTAAAGACGCTGATATGAAATCACATGAAATCACTGCAGTGCTTGTTTGCTTTTGGGAAGGGCTTTAAATAACTTCAATTTCCAACTGTCACTAACTCCACACATTTAAATTAATCTAAATCTTTTTGTGGGGCCGCATTTTTCCTTGCTGAAATCCAGATTAAAATTTTTAGTAAATTATGTTGTTATTTAGCAGAGAAAACATTTATGTCACGATTCACAAATTTTTACCAAGTTTAATTTAGTAAATTATGTTGTTATTTAGCAGAGAAAACATTTATGTCACGATTCACAAATTTTTACCAAGTTTAAATTTAGTTGTTCAAGATTAAATTTAAATTGTTGCACTAAGAGGACTGTCACTAACTCCACACATTTAAATTAATCTAAATCTTTTTGTGGGGCCGCATTTTTTAGTAAATTATGTAGCCGAGAAAACGTTTATGTCACCATTCACAAATTTTTACCAAGTTTAATTTAGTAATTATGTTGTTATTTAGCAGAAAAAACATTTATGTTACGATTCACAAATTTTTACCAAGTTTAAATTTAGTTGTTCTTGGTCATGGTTACAAAACCCTCAAAAAGAAAAAAAATAGTCTTTTGAGAACCTGGCATTCCAGGAATAAAAGTCATGTGTTAAATTTTGTATTGTAGTACTTTGCATGTGTTAAATTTTAAGTAAAAACTGATTTATTTATCCAAATAAGTTTAAGGCGTTTATTTAAATATCACTTGCATGTTTTAAATTTTATGTAAAAAAAAATATTTATTAAAATAAGATTAAGATGTGTTTTTTCTAAATATCATCATTTATATAATAAGTTTTTGTTATATTTTGTTAATATTATTATAGGATTTTGATAAAAAAAATTGAAATAAAAATTTAAAAAATGAGTGTTAATTTTTTATGTTTTTGTCCAAAATAAAATTCACTAATTCAGTGAACTAAGATCTGAAAAAATCATAATTTAAAAAAGTTCAAAAAAATTGAACACCTTTTTCCAGATTGGAAAATGAACATGTCGCAAAAGAAACAGATTTTTGAAAATTGTTCTTGGCACATGTAACATGCAACACCATATGTTGGATATGCAATTAAACATTTTATTAAGACGACACGTATAAAACAGAGTTGTCAATGGCCATGCTCACTTGCAACAAATGGTAGCTACTCCAAAATTCTTCAAACTTAAAATATTATTTGTTTCACATGATTACCTGAAACAAGAGTGACCTGGGAATGGATATCCAACGACATAGAAAACCATCGAAGCAGCGTGAGTTGGAGAATGCTTACTTATTTGGACAGCGCTATCACAGACGCGTAGGGTTATATCCTATTCAAACCTAAAGCATTTCGTGTATAAATTTGTGGCTACAACTCGCATCATATTGTCTGAGTGCTCTTCTTACCTATTAGAGTTTGAGCAAACGCTGGGAATTGCAAAATCTGAGTTTTCTGCATTGTAGAAATAACTGGTTTGAGATCAGAGATTTATGAAGTCCACTAGAGTATCTACCAGATTGGGAGGAAGTAGGAAGCACAAAAAGATGAAGCAGTTGCAAGCGAGCAAGCAGCAGGACATCTTATGATAGCCAGAGACGGCTTGGTACGTATCGAACCTTGGATAAACTTTATCTACATCAAGAGCCGTTACAAAGAAAAAGTCATTAAATTATCACTTTGTGACCAGAAAGAGGGATTAATTCCCAAACAAACATACGCAATATTAACCCTTGTTACAGAACACAGAATTACCTGACCTGAGATATCCAATTTGGGCTTTTCGGCTGGTGTTCTCATTGTAAGCCTCAATATTAATAAATGGGCATGATGCGGTCATACTACATAAAACATAAAAGAAACCCTTCTTATGCCAAAAGACTGGAAACATGAACTATAGAACCCTTTGGCAAACCTGAAATATGGTCATACTACATAAAACATAAAAGAAACCCTTCTTATGCCGAAAGACTGGAAACATGAACTATAGAACCCTTTGGCAAACCTGAAATATTCGTGGTGGTCTATGGCACAAGTTGCAAATTTTTTCATATTTGTACTGGTTCTCGTGTTGCTTACCTCGCTTGCCTTGTCTTTTGTGGTGCAGGTGCTTCGGTGTAGATCAAAAGAACTCACCAGAGACGAGTACACAGAGGTGAAAGGCTCCTCTCAGGGTTTTATGCTTGGGCTCCTCCCAGGGTTTTATGCTTGGGTGGTAAACACGGGCTCTTACAGGTGGTCAACATGCAAATTAGGTGTTGGCTTAACGTGGAAGAGGCCCCAGAAAGAACTTACCACAACATACTTTGGATAACATAAGATTGCCTCAATATTTTTGCATCGGGCAACGTGAAGGCTGCAATAAGAACTCAATTGTTTGCGGAACCAAAAACTTCGGGTAAAATTTTGTTGAATAAAATTGGGAGCATCAAACTTAGGTTAAAAGAAAAAAACCGGTCAAAATATCAAGTAATAGTAGGTCAACGATCGATGGATCGCTATTAGTCCCAGGCAGGGACTAATAATAATGATGTGTATTTAAATGAAACATAATACTAACTCCACAAAGACCTGGAACAATTGACATGCTCTATTGAAAAACTCCAAGGTAATGCTCTATTGAAAAACTCCAAGGTAAATTATGTTTAAAATTGAGACCATGGTGAGACTTACGTATAGGGACCACATTATCCTTCTTTATTTTAACTCAAAATTCTCTATTAAAAAATCCAAGATAAGTTGTGTTTAAAATTGGGACCATGTCGAGACTTAACTATAGGAACCACATTATCCTTCATTCTTTTGGCTTAAAATACTCTAAAAAAAATCCAAATTAAATTATGTTTAAAAATAAGACCATGTAGAGACTTATTCTCTATTAAAAAATCCAAGATAAGTTGTGTTTAAAATTGGGACCATGTCGAGACTTAACTATAGGAACCACATTATCCTTCATTCTTTTAGCTTAAAATACTCTAAAAAAAATCCAAATTAAATTATGTTTAAAAATAAGACCATGTAGAGACTTAGTTATAGGGATCACATTATCCTTCTTTCTTTTAGTAAAAGTCAAGGAAATCATGTGTGACTAAACTTGGGTTGCCTTTTGTACTTTTAAATAGTGCCCAATTTTTATAAAACCATAATTATGAAGAACATATGAAATTAGCCCAATAAAAGATATAACCATCTTATTCTATATCAATTACTTCATATTTTAATGGTGCCGCATAATTCTGAAAACCATTTCAAAATTTAAAGAACTTCTTAACACACTTGCAAAATGAAAAAGATAAAACAAAAAACAATTCATTAATTCTTTGTGAAACATTTGTTTAATTTTCTTTATCTGAACTTTTTTTATTATCCTCATGTCAAAACATTGTTTCTCATTGTTATCTACACAAAAAAATTGTGCTTTTTTACTTTTCCATTTTCAAAAAAATCAACCACAATCATTTACCCTCACAATCATTTACCCTCACGTTTCCCATCCAAAGCAAAAACAACTCCATACCCTAGTTTTGCCATTAGAATACTTATAGCCTTATTCGATTACTAAACTAGCTGATCTTCCTCCTCATTCAAAATGATTGCATAATAGGAAAGAGTTTGCGTATAAATAATTCATTCTTTCATGAGACCCTCGTATAGACCAATATTATCTTCTAAGAATAAGGGTGAAAACCATTCTGGTTGATAATCATATTTTCTTACATGTACAAACTTGATAGGTCCATAATCACTTAAATGATTCGTCAATTCTGAGAGAAAAATAAATAAAAAACTTAACTTAGATTATCATATTTTCTTAAGCGTACAAACTTAAAAATAAAAAACTTAGATTATCATATTTTCTTAAGTGTACAAACTTGATAAGTCCACACCGATTCGAATGATTTCTAAATTCTTCAAACAAAATATTTACCACGTACCTATTTTCCAAGCCATCCACCATTCCAAAACCGAAATGACAGAAATCACACTCTTCTAAATAACAATATCTTACTTTAAAGGCATTGATATTCACGGTTCTATTTGTTTTTTAAAATATTGACATTAAGACAATGTCTCAGGTAGGTGTTCTTTCAGATTTTCTTTTCTCTAACAGATGTAGCCTACGCCAAAATAAACTACGAATAGACTTCAGATAACCTATGAATATACTTCGGATAAATAGAGTTCGGTACAAACAGTTCTAATAGGCATCCCGTGGCAGGCGTGGCACGGGAATAATTTCTAGTGGCACCGCCTTCGCCATAGTAATTCCAAACTTCTCTGTCATGTTCACTTCTTCTGCACTCATGCCCTTCGCAGGTGCCCACTCGAATGAATGGAGAAGGGAAGCCAATACCAGATGAATCATCCGACTCGCCAACGGAAGCCCCACGCATATTCTCCTGCCTGCTCCGAATGGTATCAGCTCGAAGTGTTGTCCCCTGTAATCCACGCTATTCATCTTATCATCGAGAAATCTCTCAGGGACGAATTTCGATGGTTCATTCCAGATGGCAGGGTCCCTTCCGATTGCCCACATGTTGACGATTACCTGGGTGTGTTTGGGTATCAACAATCCCTCAATCTCAAAATCACTATCTGCTCTGTGTGGAACGAGCAGAGGAACTACCGGGTGCAACCTGAAAACTTCTTTCACCACTGCACAAAGATAAGGGAGACGGTCGGTGTCACTTTCTTCGACCCTTCTGTTGCGCCCAACAACCTGGTCCAACTCGGCCTGGGCTCGTTTCATTTTCTCCGGATTTCGTATGAGTTCTGCCATCGCCCATTCCATGGTCTTCGCAGTAGTGTCGCTTCCCGCCGCAAATATGTCCTGCATCAAGCAATTGGCCATAAGATAAATTAGTTTGGCAGTATGAATTCACTAGTAAACTCCGATACTTTAGAATAGGATACCATCTATCATTAAATACGTCAATAGCCTTATTGTATGATACCAACAACGGAGAATGGAAATGATTACAGTTAAGTAGACTCTGATGTCGGTGAGAGTAAAATCATCGCCTCTCATTTCCAGCAGAGCGTTCAACAGATCCTCAGGACCATCACTCGCGTCCGTCGTTTTGCCTTTTGTGGCGAGGCGGTTCTCTATGAATTTGTCAATAATACCAAATTCCCTTCCCAAATAGAATGCTGCGTTACGTCTCACACCCTGAGGATCCATCCACTGAAGAAAGGGAAAGTAGTCCGCCAAATTGGGAGCTCCTGCATTCACCCCCCATTGCCAAATAGCATCTTTGAACTCTTGGAAAGCTGGAGAATTGGGATGGAACATGTCTTTACCAAAGGTCATCTTGCCTAACATATTAACAGCAAAGTGGGACATCATATCTCCGATGTTTACACTCTTCCCCTCTCTAGTTCCCAACAGAATCTGCTTGATTGTTCGGAATACTTCATCTCTTCTCAAATGCTCCAGGGCTTCTAACCTCTTGACGCTGAAGAGCTTTGTATTGGATATGCGTCTGAGCAAACGCCAGTGGGATCCATATTGGGCCCAAATTACTGAGGACTTGTCGTAAGAAAGGCACTGAACTGACTGTATGACCGTTCGGCCCGCACAAACATGGGTCTTGAGAACTTGCTTTGCCATGGCCGGAGAGGAGACTACCACTGTAGTTTTCATTCCGAGAGAGACACACATGAGAGGGCCGTACTTCTGAGCGAGGTGGAAGAGAGCTTCGTGGGGTTTGTTACCCAACTGGAACAGGTTTCCCACAATCGGCCACCCTCGAGGTCCCGGAGGAAGCCTGCGATAAGTCTTCCTCCTCCACACATCAAAGACAAAGAATATACAGACGGAGGTGAGCCCTGTCAGAGAATACCATAACATCCATCCATTATCCATTGAGATTTATTGCAGAGGCTGCTAATGGACAACTACATAGAAATGTTACATAGAGGTGGAAGACAAGTCGTATAAATACATGAATGCGAGTCTCAACCCTAAGTGATTAACAGTAATCTATTTGAAGTCAATAGTGTTACTAGTTTAAATTATCTAACTCTATTTTCACATGGTTTAGTATTTATTTTGTTTTTTATATGGATTTTTTGGAATCATAAATTTTATAATCTCAGTATTATAGAGATTTTATAAATTTTTTGCAATTTCAATGTTTTAAAGATTTTTCAAAATATTACATCCCTTCTTAAACAATAAAAGATTAAATTTAACCCAAAAAATTACACTACCAAAATTCCAAAAAATAACCTATTTACACTCTTTTAAATAATAAAAAATATTTACTTTTAAATAATAAAAAATATTTAAACATAATAAAACATTGTTTAGATAATCTTCGGCAAAATCACATAACCAATCTTTTGTCGACGCTTTTCGAACCAACCAGTGTGGTTCATCGTCAGAACAAGTTGAAGAACCAATCAGGCTTAGTTTGATTAAATACAGTGTGCAGAGACTCCAACAGCTATAATGCTAAGGGTTAATTTTGACCTAATGATCCTAGTCAAACCACTAAATTAGTTAATTAATATTTCTCGAAATCTGTAAATAAAAGCATTCATTTGTTAATTAAAAAATAGATATATTATTCTTATTATCTCAAATATTAAGAGAATTCATAGTATAATATTAATATTTTAATTATAATGGTCATTAATAAATTATATATATTAAATAATCTATATTTAATATTATTCCAATACAATACAAGTAAAGGTAATCAATTATTTTTAGAATATAGTTACCTAGATAATTGTGTAATAATTATTCAATGGTCCTTGGTAAGTTAGATCTTCATTATTTTGTTTTTTAGATTATATCATATTTATTATTTAAATATAATGGTCCATTAAGATAATAATAATATATGTTTATTAATAATCTATACCTAATTTATAATTCCAAACAAATTGTTAAATCAATATTATTCCTAGAATTTAGTCACCTTAGGTAAATACCATAGTATAGGGTTGTTAAAGCCAAGTCTATTAATAATAGAATAACTAATATTATTGGTATATCCTAATTTATTCTATAAACCTAATGATCAAATAATCAATATTAGTTCAATTTTTATTAATCCCAATAAAAATATTAAAGTAAGTAAGACTTTAAGTAAATTCCATTCAATGAACAATCATTTTATAGAAATGTGTACGAAAATTCCATTCAATGGACAATCAACTGCATTATTTAGTTGGTTGCCATCAATATCGTGAGGCCATCAACATCGACTACCTCATTGCAAATGCCACCACCCCACGCGCGCCGTTCACGGAGATGCTCACGCAACTTAGCAATTATTATTCTGTTATAAAATAAATTAAAATACGTAATGCATAATATTAGTAAGAACCTTTCAATATCCAGGGCTTGCTTTTCAAAGTTTTCGGTTATTGTAGTATCAGCCGGTACATCCCTATCAATATCACGACGCCATCAACATCAACTACGTCACTGCAAATGCCAGCATCCCTCACTCAAATTAACCATTATTATTTTATTATAAAATAAATTAAAATACGTAATACATAATATTAGTAAGGACCTTTCGAAATCGAGGGTTTTCTGTTCAAAGTTTTTGCTTATTGTAGTATCAGCCAGCATGACATCATCAAGATTTTCCTAGGCTGTTCAAACGGGTGTCACACTCTTACTAGTTGAGCGTAGAGGTTTATTCTTCAGCATAAAGGTAAAGGTGATGTATGAGTATGCGCATAGTCTATTAGATCCACTGATATATAGAGAAAATTCGGCAAGAATTATTGTAAATCAAAGTTATATTTGTTAAACTTCAAAATATTAGGTGTCCTAGACGTTTTTGATAGTTCTCAATCCATTTCCACCATAGAAAACATGACATTGCCTTTACAAGATTTTTTGAAAATTTTTTGCCCGGAATCTGGCCACTTTTGATGGTCTCCGCCTCGTTAGACAACTCCTATGAGTATGTCTATCTTAAAATAAAATTAAAATATTCTCTGAATAGAAAAATAAAGTCAAACTATAATAAAAAAGGAAAAAAATATGTTAACCATATTTAATTACTTGTCCTTATGACCTGATATAATTTCATTTTAAGCAATTAGAAGTTAAAAAAAAGTTGTAAGTCTTTTAACCATATCAACTTCATATATATTTATATATAGAAAAAAAACATTAAAAGAAAATATTTTAATGTTGTATTCAATAAAATTTCCACTCTCGGTTATGTATAAAATATTTTAATATAAATTAATATTGACTTATACTTAAAAATATATCAATAACAAAATTAACATTTTAATGTGGGTTGATAAAATTGCTCAATGCACATGTTATGTAATTTATATAATATTGAAAACTACAATTTAAATAATAAAAAATTACACATTGTTTTTTGTACCTTAAAATAAGTTTGTACCTAAAAAAATTTGATCCCTCTTGGCTCATGTTAGATCCATGGTTAAGATGGATCTACGTTGGTATAAAAGGCACCTTGGGGGCCCATTTTTAGCATTTTTCACTATTGTCGTCTAGTTCGACCTATGCACACGTGTAGCAGTGATTTTCCAAATTCGGTAAAGTTTGACTCAAAATATTGCAATTGAAGCGAGTGAAGTATTTCTTACTAAAAAATATGCTTGCTAAATCCTCTTTCTCCAAGAATTTGCAACAATTTGAGTTAATTTTGGACCCTCGCCATACCTTACAAAGAAATGTGTGTTCTCTTAAAAGAACCCTCAATTTGAACAAAAAAATCCTTCAATTGATCAAATTACCCTTGTAAGTATGTTCTTAAGCCGAAATAACCTTTGTTTATGCTAAATCTAACCTCATTCTAGCTCAGAAACCTTAAGTTTAAGTCATGCACACGCTTCCACAACACAGTTTTAAAAGGTTCTTACTGCCAACTTGTTACCCTCATGTTATGACATATGACACCCCTTTATTTGTCTCTTTCGATTATTGGAATCTCCCTTCTATCCCTTTCCCCTTCCTTGAATCTACTAATCATTCTAGCAAGCTCCCATGTCACGATGGCCACCTTATCCACATAACTTCAATTGACACTCATGCAAAAGGAAAGAACAAAGAAATATGTTGTCATTATGTTGATATTATCACCCGAGACTTGTTGATGGCTACATTTGACCTGAGAAAGTCCATTCGTGTTTTAGATGAGAGAGTAGATTACTTACTAGTGTCAAAGATCACTGAAGAGCAACAATTTCCACTTCCAAATCAAAGTCGAGATAGAAATCGCCAAGATAGATCTCCTCTAGGTAAGAGAACATATTAAGAGAATGGAAACTAAGTTGGAGCTTCTAAGGAAAGAAAACTCTAAAAAACTTTATCTCAGTGATATCTAGAAGATAATATGGGGACAAATAATAAAGATAGTAGCTAAACACTCAAATCACTTGGAATTCATTCAAGAAATAATTGAGGCCTTTAAGAGAACACACAAAGAAATAAAAGCCAATGAGAACACTATTGTATATTCTCCTTTCAAGCCTGAAGTAATTATAGACTTCCTTAACTAGGTACCTAAAGAAGTGGTAAAGTTGAATATCAACTAGTTTGAATGGATAGCAAGGGTTAACCAAATAATAAGAAAGCATGAATTAGTGACGATAGCCCAAGAAGAGATGAAAGATCTAACTAAAGAAATAAAAGGTTTTACAAGGAAATATGAGGCGCTCTACCAAAAGAACTTTCTAACTTTCTTTGACAATGATGGAAATCTATACTCCAAAGGGTCCTTCATGACAACCCTATCTACAAATTAAAGAAGACCATAAAGGTTTTATAGAAAGGGATTGTGTTATTCAGGGGAGAGGGATTATGAAATTATATAATGATCACTATGAAGTTTTGTTCATGCTCAAGAAAATTTTCAAAGAGTGAGGAAAATTGATTATGAAGACATTACCAATGTGGAAGGGGCTATCATAGAGCCTTTGACATGTGATATTCCATATGGTAGGGAACGGAGGACTCTTATGGATTTATACAAGTTTTCCATCCAAAGGGGATTAGCACCAACATTGCAAGGGACATAAATAGAGGAAGGCTTCAACTCAACGCCTTCACAACAACAACTTGCATTGCCATTGGCACTAGCGGTGACACCAATGGCATTGTTATTAGGATGACCAATGTTGAATCCAGCTCAACCAGTGCTGAGGCAGGAGAAAAGGGACTCATCGTACAACCAAGAGAGAGATAGAGGAGTCACTATAGTTAAATATAAAGGTCCCCACTCTACAATAGGCAGAATTTTTAAGAAACTTCTATAAGAAGTTAGTTACACTATAGTTGGAATTTTTGTAAAAAATCATGGTTTTTCAAGTACCATTAGTGGTTTAGAGTAGGGTGAAGGGCCTTGAGTGCCTATATATTGGCCTCATATTGAATTTTGAAAGGGGACAATTCTAAGTTGTAAGGGAAACTCTCTCAATTTTTTTTATTTTATTTTTTTTCAGAATTTGTTGGGAGTTTTGAAGTTGTCAAGGAACAAATTTCGCACTGGCTCTTGGGTTGTATATTCTTCTTTCATGTGTAATTTAGTGAGCCCCATCTTGTATTTTGGAGCTTTTCACATACGAATACAATTTCAAGAAATTTTCATGGCACAATGTGTTGTGAACTTGATTTGTTGTGATGATTTAATGAAACTATTAAAATAAAGTAAATTCTATAATCAGTATGATTGTTTGCTTCAATTTTTGCAAAAAAGTATCAAAATTGTTGAAGAGTATCTTGTCTTTTTTGATGGGTTTTGCAAGTTTTTTAATGAAATTGCAAGGATTCAAAATATTTTTGTTTTATTGTGGCTGAATTCTTAATTGCTCAACTCTCAATCTAATTCTAACGGGTTTAAAAAAAAAAAAAAATCTCTTTTAAAATTTTTAGGGTTTATTCTCCATTTTTCACCTTCTCAGAACTTTTGGTTCTTTATGTCAAACCCATGGTTCGTGAATGCTTCAACTAAGATTAGTGGAAATGCCACTAGTAGGGAGTTTAGTAGTTGATGCTTTTTTCTCTCACCCAGGTTCTCAAAACATTTGAATTTTAAATAGAAATCAAAGATCAATTTGAATAATATTTACTCATTGTTATTTGTACTTTGTTGAAGCAAGATCATGTTCAATATGATGATGCATGCAAGATTTAAAATTTTCCGGCCGATAAATTTTTACTGCATTTAACATAGAGATATGTATTCATACACTAAGATTTAGGTACTAATTTAATGGTTGAAAAAATTCTTCATGTTACCTTACTTTCTTGCAACAATTTATAGGAGAAAGTTTGGAGTGTGATACTTGACAATAAAATCAACACATGAAAACTCAATAAGATTCAATGAGGAACTTAACAGTGATTTCATACAACACATTTATATATAATAACATTAACATACAATATTGTTCAGTAAAAATTTTATCATGTTTATTTCCTCTTGGAAACTAGAAGACAAGAACAAGTGAGATTGAACACTAGACATGAGGAATACAAAGATATTTTTGAAGAATGTAACTAGTGTCGGTCTTCATAATGGTACTTACGTCATAATGAAATGTATTTGTCAAAATAAAGAAAAAGAAATTTTATCATTTAATAAATTAATTGATTAAAGCATGGGTTTCGTGATTGGGTCAATTGTTTTTAGGTCAAAGCATCCATTGAAGGCTTTTCGGGTTTATATTAAGTGTCCTTGTCCATGTCATATTGTAAAAGACCCTTGGGATTTATTTGTCAAGAAATATAATTTTTTTATTATAAAATAGGTCAATTAGGTATCTTCCACCAAGTCAGCCTAAATAGATGGGGATAAACTCGTATACAAAGCCAACAACTTGACCTCATTTGTCACACTCTCTCATCAAGTTCGATATGCAACTTCTAGGGCAAAAAAATGTGTGAATTTCAAGGAAAGAAGAGGAAGCGGATAATGAAGAAGAAGGAGGTATCTCTCAAGCATAAGAAATCAAAAATCTCTCTCTCTCTCTCTCTCTCTCTATCTCTCTCTCACGTGTGAAGTTGTGAAGTTGTTGGAGGGGCTGAAAATTGCAGAGCTAAAGCTAGGCCAAAATTCTGTAGTTGGGGGTCTATAGTTGGGAAGCTGAATTTCTGGATTGTCACTGGGTTGAAGCTGCTAGATAAGAAGATATTACCAAATCATCTTGGAAGGTTGACTTGGTGGAGGAGGAACGTCTGTTAGTCTAAGGTCTTGGTATATCTCATTTTGAATCTACTGAAGGAAGAGTTCTTTGACTAGGTTTTCCCTTATATAGGGTTTTATCCCTTACTGACCGTTCCCAAAAATTCCTCTGTACAGAGACTTGCAGAGAAGAGCGTTACCAAAAGAACGGAGGTGTATGAGGCCCCATCCACCCATACGTTTTGGAACAGAAATGGATGCCATCTTTACAAGATGAAATTTACATTGATATGCTTTTCCTCCCCACAGAAAATTTGCAATCAACCTGTTCATCTGCTTGATGATTTTGCTAGGAAGGTAGAAAATATGAGCCCAGTAGACTGGAAGTTGACAGAGGACAGATTGTGCTAGTGTGAGCCTGCCCGCAAGTGAGAGGAATTTATATTCCCATAGTGCAATCTTCTTGTAGAACCTTTCCAGCAACCATTGCCAGTCCCTAGTAGAATATCCTTTTGCCTTTAAAGAGAAACCCAGGTATTTAAAACCCTGATGTAATGAGAGTGTTGATATACCCATCAGGTCTGAGATCCACTGAACGATATCCAGCCCGACATCGTTGTGATACAAGAAGGATTTTTCCTTATTTACAAATAGGCCCGTAGCCTTCTGGAATCTAGTGAGAATGTCATTTATGCAAGCCCAGGAGGCCCGACAGAGCATTGCAAATATAAGGACATCATCAACAAAAAGATTATGTGAGATGGAAATGTTCTTACAGATCTTGACCGGAAGACATCTTTTGTCCGCAACAGCTTTGTTAATCTGAAGACTAAGAGTGTTCATCACCAGAATGAAGAGCAGAGGGGAAAGGGGACATCCCTGCCGAAGGCCCCGCTCAGCCTGAAAAAAGACCGAGGGAATTCCATTCACAATTACCGAATATTTTACATTCTCCACACAAGACATGACCCAATTGACACCTTGTGCCTTAAGTCCAATCTTTGCCAGCATAATTCTCAGAAAACCCCAGTCAACACAATCATAAGCTTTCTGTAAGTCTATCTTAAGGATTGCCGCTTCCATATTCTTTGATATCATTTTAAAAAGGCTTTCTTGTGTCATGGCGACCGCATCCAGGATGAATCTGTCCTTTAAAAAAGCATGCTGGTCTCTGGTGATAAAGGCATTCAGAAAGGGCTTCATTCTCTCTGCAACAATTTTTGATATGATTTTAAACATGATGTTACATAAAGAGATTGGCCGAAAATCCTGAAAGGATTCAGTCCTATGCTTCTTTGGGATAAGCGCAATGAAAGTTGAGGTAGTGGCCGAATGAATGTTTCCTGCCATGCGGGATGCATCTACCATACTCAGCAAATCCCTCTTGAAGAGGTCGAAGAAATGTAGAAAAAATTCTATTGGCCAGCCATCAGGCCCCGGGCTTTTATCCTTTTTGAAGGATTTCATGGCCTTAAGAAGTTCTTCCTCAGAGATGGGTTTAAAGAAATCTTCATTTGCCTCTTCGTTGAACATTTTAGGCACATGCTCAACACCCCAAAGGGCATCCTGGAAAACAACCTCCCTCCTTCTGTATTGTGCTTGGAAATATCGTACTGCCTCTGACGAAATCTGATCCTGTGCTAGGAGAATGTTCCCCTGTTCATCTCTAATACTCCAGATAGAATTTTTCTCCCTTCTTGCACTGGCGAATTTGTGGAAGAATTTTGAGTTCCTGTCTCCAGCTTTTATCCATATTGCTCTGCTCTTGAGGCGCCATGTTTCCTCCTCTCTTAGGAGGATCTTGTTTTTTCTTTTTTCCAACTCTCTGATTGTATTTTTCATTTCAAAAGTAAGGGAATTGGGGTCATGTAACTCCCAAAGGGAATCCAATTCCTTCCGGATGTTATTCAGTTCCTCATTATCCCGCTTCTTCTTGTTTTTTTGCCATTCTTTGGAGACCACTCTCAGCCTTTTTAGCTTTTCACGGAATGGCATAAAAGGAGCCATTTCGGACTCCTGTAAATGCTTCCAGTTTTCTGATATGAGCACATTATAGGATTGATCCTCCAAGAGAGTTCTGTTAAATTTAAAGGAGTATCCAACTCTGTGAATATTCCCTTGCCAGGATAAAAAAATGGGCCTATGATCGGATGTGTGCTCTTTCCCAATTGATAACGAAGGCATGCCCAGAATACCAATGATGCTGGCATGAATAATAACCCTGTCAATTCTCTTAGCAACATATGCTTGCCCGGTCCGACAGTTATCCCAAGTCGGCATTAATCTTTCTGGAGCAACATCCGTCAGATCCCTGTTGAGAAGTTCCTTCTTTATTCTTTCTGACATATAATCAAATTCCCCCAGCACTCGTCAGCATTTAGAGTGAAGTTAAAATCGCCAGCTAATAGCAACGATTCTATCTCAAGTATGTGAGATTCAAAAAGCTTTTCCCAAAAGGGCAGCCTATTCTTATATGGAGCATAGATGTTCAGCAGATTGAGGGGCTCAGATTGTCCCCTGATTGAAGCATGAATTAAGATTCCAGCACAGCATTTATATGCCTTTGCCATGATCCATGTAGGATCCCAAAGAACTACAAGGCCACCCGATTGACCGGTTGCTTCAGTTGCCACCATATGCCATTTAGGGAACATTTTTCTAAAGTATATTATGGATGCAAGGCTAGGATGCATGGTCTCCTGAATGAATATGATCTTCGGATGGGCTGCATAGAAAACATCTTTGAGCACATTAAATTTGGGGGCTGCGCCTAGACCCCTGATGTTCATCGAGACAAGGAATGTCATTTTGATGATTCGCCAGCCTCGCATGCTCTAAGGGGCCGAAACTCAGGTGAATCCAAAATAGGGACTTCCACTAGAGAGAAATTCCTAACATCATGCTCTGTAGCAACAGTTCTCCCTCTGAAGTGACGGGTGCCTCCCTTTGTTTTCTTTCTAACAGTGATATTTTTTGCGGATTGAGGACTGATGGTAGGGAAGGACGGGCTGGACGGTTTGTGAATAGTAAGCGGTTCAAGTTCCAATGAGGCTCGATTGAGGAGGCAATCAATATCACTATCAAAATTATTTTCCAGAGACTCAGGGGAAGCGTGTCCCGAGGAAGGAGAAAGACGCAGGTCTTTTTCCTGTGACCAGATGGGTTCTTTACCCTTCGAATCAACATGACAGAGATTGACAGGAGACGGAGTAGAAGATGAAATCTGAATAGGTAGGGACCCGACAACAAAGTCGTTTTTGTTCATATCAGGCGGGAGTGGCACGGGTGGGTCCACCCGAGGTTCAGGAATATAAGAATGTAATGGTGGCGATGAAATTGAGTCTAGTCGGGTTTGAGAGTCTCTGTAGGAGCAATGAAGGTCCAGCTGAGCAGATGGGTCTATTGGTTGAGTAAACTCATGAACCGGTAAGGATGTATGCGTCTGCTTACCAGTGACCGGGATGTCCGTTTCCTGGGAAGACTCAGATTCATATCGTCTTACCCGCCTGATAGTTGATTTCCTTACCTTACGTGAGGATCGAAGGCTGCAATTCCTGATCAAATGGCCCGTCTTATGACAAAAGGAGCATCTAAATGGGATACCCCAAAAGTCCAACCTTTGCTGAATTTTGCTGTTGCCCCATATAATCTCTAAGTGATCTGGATAAGCACCTTTATATGGCTTTTCAATAAGGACCCAAGCAATTCTTTTGTCTTTCTCTCCCCTGCACCAGGGATCGACGTAGACGAATTTGCCTATCGAGTTTCCTATCTTAGCAAGAGATTCTTCCGACCATAACTCCAAAGGCAAATTTGGTAGCTTCACCCAAATCAGGCAGTTTGAAGGGGTGTTCTTTAATGGATCAAAACCCATGTACCAGCGCGAGAGCGCTAAGAAACTTCTTCCATATACCCAAGGATTTTTTAGAATAATATCTACGTCAAAGACTTTCAGAAAGTGGAAGGAATACCATTCCTTCATCAGGCGGGAGATGATTGGGGTATAGCCGATCAGGGGAGCCCATTTGTCCGTTAACCATTTGCGCATAACCTGATCATCCATCTCGGGAAATTGCCATTTCCCCACCAGCGACAAATTCTTCAGGCTATCAATTCTCTCTGTGAGGGTAGCACCGTCCACACATATGGCCTTCGGAGGAGGATCAGTCTTGACAGGGTTTTTAGCCTTGTTAAAGAAGGAAGAAAGGTTCTTGACAGGGGAGTCTCCTTTTGGTTTATGAGGTCCTCTATGAGCTGGCTTAACAATCATGTGCTCCACCATGGCCTGCCAGCCGGATAAGGACAGATGTTTATTCCGTTCCTCCTCTGCTTGCATGGCAGCTTGTACAAGCGCCCGCGTGGCGGAGGAGTCCGAGTCGTCCATTACTTTTAATGAGAGAGGGCGTATATTAAAGCCAGGATCCTACCAATTTGTACGACAAACCTAGAACATTCTCTCCGTATCTCAGAAAATCCCCAAAATATAAAAGAGCTGGAGGGAAGGCCGTAAGGAAATTACTGATCTGATGTCAGACACTAAATGAGGTAAGGCCTCAGAGTGTGTCAATGCTATTAGAAAAATCCGGGAGATCAGAACCGTAGGATCAGGTTCTGACAAAGGTCGAGTCAGACAGGAGAGAATTTAAAGGTCCAAGATGGGAGAGGACGCGGGGTTGGTATGAAAGAAGACTCCAGAGATGGAAATGGGAGGCGGAGGTCGACGAGATATGGAAGAAACAGCTAGCTAATATGATATAGCTTAAATCCCTGCCCCCGAGACAAATTACATATGTACTTTGCCGGCTATTGGAGAGATTTGGAGAGACAAGGGTAGATACAGAAACAATTAACGCTTGTAAGGACCTAAGGAATTTGAAATTTTCCGGTAGCCAGAAAGATAAGGTGTTGCCCGGAATTTCTCTGGTTTTCAGGCATCCCTGAAAAACCGCTCACAGGAAGAAAGGAAATCCTATGCTGGAGAACAGTCGACACAGCAGCATACAAGCTGAAAGACACACCACCACTTCCCTATTCTGATACGAAAATCTGTGCACGGGCTATAGAAAACAATAGAGTTCTTAATCTTTGAAATGAAGGATTTCAGCATTATGTTATGAGGACCAGACCTTTCAGCTCAGTTAGCTCAAAAACCAGAATGCTATTACAAGATGAACTATTAATCGACCTCCTTCAATAAAACCTTAACAGCTAGAGAAAACATATAAGGAATGACAGAAAAATAACTGACCTTAAACGTGCTTCACCGGAACGAGCAGGAGAGAGAGCGTCGTTTGCATGACCATCCGCTTCCACGAGATATTCAGACATCCTTCAGATCCCAGAAACAGGAATTGAGCAGATTAAACCACCACGGAGATGGTAAGAGAATCTCACATCAGCCCCCCCAGAAAACCGACAGAAAGAAAATTTCCAAATCACCCTCGATAAACAAAAGCTAACACCAGAAACACATTTATCGCCTGATAAGCAAGCGACCCAGTGAGCCTTTGTTCGAAAGAAGAGACCAGACAAAGGCCTGTCATGCAAGAAACCTACGTTTAATGGCCTGAGATGGAAGGCGAAAACCACAGATTGACTATCAGAGGGCAATATATAGCCTAAACCCAGACGGTAAAGTTATGCTCCCAAAAACGTCTTCCTGCATGGGAGTGCACTGTGGCAGCATGCAGGTGCATGCAGAGGCTCTCCTATTCCTTGCCGAGTGTCCCTGTCTAGAACGAGATCTTCCCTATCATAAGCAGGCAAGTAAATCTGTTAGCCAATCAGGTAAAGACATTCCCCACCTTCCTAACTTGGATAACCTATAAAACCGAAGAAGGAAAGATCACTGTCTGTCTCCAGGGATGGTAGGTGGCCGTAGGCTATTGGGATCTATTATCCTGTTCCGGCACCGCAAAATCCGCAGACTCTCCCACGTTCCGGCTCCGCAAAACCTTTGCACATCAGCTGATATTCCTCTTCATTCAAAATGATTGCATAATAGGAAAGAGTTTGCGTATAAATAATTCATTCTTTCATGAGGCCCTCGTATAGACCAATATTATCTTCTAAGAATAAGGGTGGAAACCATTCTGGTTGATAATCATATTTTCTTACATGTACAAACTTGATAGGTCCATAATCACTTAAATGATTCGTCAATTCTGAGAGAAAAATAAATAAAAAACTTAACTTAGATTATCATATTTTCTTAAGCATACAAACTTAAAAATAAAAAACTTAGATTATCATATTTTCTTAAGTGTACAAACTTGATAAGTCCACACCGATTCGAATGATTTCTAAATTCTTCAAACAAAATATTTACCACATACCTATTTTCCAAGCCATCCACCATCCCAAAACCGAAATGACAGAAATCACACTCTTCTAAATAACAATATCTTACTTTAAAGGCATTGATATTCACGGTTCTATTTGTTTTTTAAAATATTGACATTAAGACAATGTCTCAGGTAGGTGTTCTTTCAGATTTTATTTTCTCTAACAGATGTAGCCTACGCCAAAATAAACTACGAATAGACTTCAGATAACCTACGAATATACTTCGGATAAATAGAGTCCGGTACAAACAGTTCTAATAGGCATCCCGTGGCAGGGGTGGCACGGGAATAATTTCTAGTGGCACCGCCTTTGCCATAGTAATTCCAAACTTCTCTGTCATGTTCACTTCTTCTGCACTCATGCCCTTCGCAGGTGATCACTCGAATGAATGGAGAAGGGAAGCCAATACCAGATGAATCATCCGACTCGCCAACGGAAGCCCCACACATATTCTCCTGCCTGCTCCGAATGGTATCAGCTCGAAGTGTTGTCCCCTGTAATCCAAGCTATTCATCTTATCATCGAGAAATCTCTCAGGGACGAATTTCGATGGTTCATTCCAGATGGCAGGGTCCCTTCCGATTGCCCACATGTTGACGATTACCTAGGTGTGTTTGGGTATCAACAATCCCTCAATCTCACAATCACTATCTGCTCTGTGTGGAACGAGCAGAGGAACTACTGGGTGCAACCAGAAAACTTCTTTCATCACTGCACGAAGATAAGGGAGACGTTCGGTGTCACTTTCTTCGACCCTTCTGTTGTGCCCAACAAGCTGGTCCAACTCGGCCTGGGCTCATTTCATTTTCTTCGGATTGTGTATGAGTTCTGCCATTGCCCATTCCATGGTCTTCGCAGTAGTGTCGCTTCCCGCCCCAAATATGTCCTGCATCAAGCAATTGGCCATGAGAGAAATTATGTCCTACTTCAAGCAATTGACCATAAGAGAAATTACAGTGACAGTGGAAGCAGGTACTTGCAGGTGAAGGAAGCTAGTTTCACATACAAATGGAACAAGGGCTGGTTCATGGTTGCAGGGAACTTGGTGAAGCTGGTAAAGGTTGGAACCGGGTATCGTAGAGTTGGGCAGGCGGTACTACGTGCTGGTCATACGTTTTGGGCACTTGTCAGGTGGGCAAGTGGGACTGCATATGGGCAGGTATACATGGTTTTGGAGTCTGTGGACCAAATGAAGTACGAACCGGGGAAGACGAAGTACAAGGCATGGCAAGTTTGGGAGAAGGTGAAGGGAAGCTCTTGCTTACCTTATACAGGTTGAAAAGGTTGAAGGAAGAGAAGCCCCGGATCCGAAAAGAACTTGAAGTCTTGGAGAAGAATGTTGAAGGAGAGCTTCTTCAACTTGGTTGGACAATGGAGCAAGGTGAAGTTGCAGATTGTGCTATCAAGGAAGAGGAAGTGATGATGATTGAAGATGTTGCAGACATGACCATGATGGAGGATGAACTTGAGATTGATCAAGTTGGACCAGGATCGTGTAGTTTGCAGACATGGATGAATGAGGAGGAGCCTCATGATGATGAAGTAAGTATTGATACTTGTGTTTCATTTGGACATTTGGTGGATGGACCATATACAGGGAAGGGCAAAGCCAGTTTGCTGATGCTAGGGAGCATCTTACCATGTATGTCTATGATGAGACCTTGTATGGAGAAGCAAGGATTGTTGATTGTTGCAGGACTTGTTGGGGTTGTTTGTGACCTTATGATAGAAGGTACAAAGGCCCGTGACAAGGGAGGAACATGATGATCGTTGCGGATGAATAGGTCATGCTTTAGCCACTTTGGCTAAGTGCTCGGCATGACTCATGGACAGATTGGAGGGCACACACTTGGGTTGCTTGGGTGGACTTCTCATGGCCGAGACCAAGAGATAGTCTTGGTGGAACCTTCAGTGGGGGAGCTATGATGGAAGGGACTTATGATGATGATATGGTTAGGTGACTAAGTTCACTAGACCGAAGATTGTAGACTTGGATGAGGATGGCCGATGGTTGTGATGAGTCTACTTGGTTGGACTACATGGGCAACTTAGTCATGGACATCAGGTTGGAGACATGAAGCATGGCAGTCTTATGCAGGGACATTGTGTGGGAGCACTTGTAGAGGTGTCATGGACATCCAAGGAGGGGTGCCAAGACAGGAATGTTGTGCAGATAGATTTGCTATTGTGACATGGAGACTATTACTTATGATCCTATGGAGAGGTTGTACAATCTTGTGCAACAAGGCCATGGACTTGGATGGAATTGTGAGCAGACTATGGAGCATTCCTACTACATGGAGAGCTGAGGCATCTTGCAGGGACCTTTAGGCCGAGACTTGTATGCTTGCTAGGATGTTGGTTAGGGGTGACTTATGGAGCTCATGATGACATGAGATTGTTGTGACTTTTAGGCACTTCATACATGGTGGACTTGGAGGACCTGATGCATTGAGGAGCTGAGGTCAGGAGACTTTGATGCAGTATGGGGTGCATACTTTCAAAGTACGTGTATGGGAATGGCTTGAAAGAGTGACTTGATGGGGAAGATCTATATGAGACACTTTGAAGTGATGGAGTTACGATGATGATGATGCCTTGGTGGCTACATTTGGGGCATGAGTTGAGCCGATACTCAACTACCTTTTGACACATGGGAGCTGATTGATCTATGATCATGGGCAACACATGGATATATGAGGTAGGTGTATACTTGTTTCTATGGAGACTTGAGGGTTGACACATTGCAAATGTGATGGAGGTAGCTTCATGGACTTGAATGTGGCATACTGAGAGTAGGGGTTTGATGAGAAGGTCTCTTCATATGGAGGAGGCACACATGGATGATGTTGGAGTAGATGTGGCTGACTTCGTGTAGCACGTTGACACCAAACATCATGGATGACATGTTGCAGTTGAGACGAGGACTACTTCATGGACTTGAGCATGGTTTACTTATATGGATGGATTCTTGATCGAGTTCAGGATGTGATGGGATGCTTTGAGGAACGACTGATGGTGGCATGAGGATGTGCATTCTCATGGTTTGGGCGTGACGGTTGGATTAGCTACCCAACTAGTTTAGACATGGGGGTTAACAGTGTGCAGAGATATGTTAGCACTGTGTTGGAGTATCATGGCAGCAGTTCACATGAGGACAACACATGATGAGGTCGACACGATATGTTGCAGTGAGCAGGCAGCTTGGATGGAGGGACCAGCCTTCCACGATGGAGCAGCATGTGGAGATTGTGACACGGTGGTTGATCATCATGGATTGAGATGACTTTCGATATATGACATATTGTTGAGATGAGATGTTGGCACATGTTTGAGGTGTGTTAGCACTTGTTGGCATATCTTGAGCAGTTTTGCACATGGTGGTGATGACATGATGGAGTTTGACACATTGTTGCAGTGGACATGTAGCTTGAATTGGAGGGATCAACCTTCCATGGTGGAGAGCAACATGAGGAGACTGTGACAGGGTGGTCGATTATCATGGGTATCTGATATATGACATACATTGGTATGGAATATCTTGGTGACAGATGGTTGCCAAGGCGAGACATGGTGGAGATGGTGGCTCTACATATGTTGCGATGATGATTGCAGTATGTGGAGGAGTTGACATCATGGGCATTGATGATCTTGGTGGATGGATACTGATATGGTATGTTGTTGAGGACGAAAACGATTTCCAATGGGGGAGAATGTAACGCCTCGCAGGTTCGTGTGAAGGTGCGTGCCCCTCTCACTTGAAGAATCGACTAAGTATGCGAAGGGTCGTCGTGTGTGTGCGCGCAAGTATTGGCAAGCTTGCAGAATATATACGATGGACAGGCAGCATATGTGAACGCACCCACACTTGGGCGAGCCGACGTTGGAGGCAAACAAAGTATGGGCCTTCATGATATTATTTTGGAGGTCGGCCGAGGTTAGACAAGCGGCCTCGCTCTCATATATATAGGATGGACCTGCGATTCATTTGGTATCGATAATCTTTCGCTCTCCATCGCACAAGGTGTGTGCACTTGGGTGAAGGCGCAGATATACACTACCGCAGCTCGGGTATGAGCCTGCCGAGTCGGGCCTAGGTGCCAAGCGTACACGGTAGAGTGGAGTGGTGCGCACGGGCGCCCACCGCACGGAGTTCGCATCGGGTGTGAGTTGTGGTTCGGGTAAGGGTCGTGCACGGGTGTGCCCAGCCACTCAATGCCGAACGGTGTAAACTTAACATTGTATATTATAATTCTTGGTGGAGTCTTGGCAGACCGTCGTGCGCTCTAGCACGGGCGGGCGCCCTCCTGGTTATTGAATGCCAATTGAGCGCGGCTCCCGGTCATGTAAAATTCCGCATATATAATAAAAGATCGTTTATTATTATTATTGCCGAGTTGTATTATTATTCTTATATTGTTAATGGATTCCACACATTAATAATATGTAATTCATGTTTATTATGAATTGTTAAGGCATAGTTCGTAAAGTTAATTAACGACGGAACAAGTTATTAACTTAGGCGGTGCCGCACCCGGCCAATTTAAGGATAAAAGAATTGGGGGCGTGACAGCCACCCTCGAGGTCCCAGAGGAAGCCTGCGATAAGTCTTCCTCCTCCACACATCAAAGACAAAGAATATAAAGACGAAGGTGAGCCCTGTCAGAGAATACCATAACATCCATCCATTATCCATTGAGATTTATTGCAGAGGCTGCTAATGGGCAACTACATAGAAATGTTACATAGAGGTGGAAGACAAGTCGTATAAATACACGAATGCGAGTCTCAACCCTAAGTGATTAACAGTAATCTATTTGAAGTCAATAGTGTTACTAGTTTAAATTATCTAACTCTATTTTCACATGGTTTAGTATTTATCTTGTTTTCATATTTATTAGTTTAAATTTTGATATGGATTTTTTTGGAATCATAAATTTGATTGGTAAATTGTTTTAAGTTTTAGAAATTTTTTATAATCTCAATATTATAGAGATTTTATAAATTTCTTACAATTTCAATGTTTTAAAGATTTTTCAAAATATTACATTTAATTAAAAGCCCTTCTTAAACAATAAAGATTAAATTTAACCCAAAAAATTACACTACCAAAACTCCAAAAAATAACCTATTTACACACTCCTTTAAATAATAAAAAATATTTAAACATAATAAAATATGTTAATGTTTTCAAACATTTTAAATAGAAAAGAATAAACGAGGTTAAATTTTTTTGGTTTAAAACGTCAAAATAACCTATTTACACACTCCTTTAAATAATAAAAAATATTTAAACATAATAAAATATGTTAATGTTTTCAAACATTTTAAATAGAAAAGAATAAACGAGGTTAAATTTTTTTGGTTTAAAACGTCATTTTATAGAAATTGGAAAAATTGCTAAAATATTTTCACAACTAATTAAATTAGCCAGATTTAAATATTTTAATTTTTTAAAATATAAATTATTATTAATATAGTACAAATTATCTTTAGTACGCTTTACTATATATTATTTTTTAAAATATAAATTATTATTAATATATTTAATTTGTACAGATTATCTCTCCAGTTGTCTTTAGTACGAGTTACTGTATACATCTTACTATTCAAAATTGAATGAACAACAAAATTATCTTTAGTACGATTTACTATATATTATTTTTTAAAATATAAATTATTATTAATATATTTAATTTGTACAGATTATCTCTCCAGTTGTCTTTAGTACGAGTTACTGTATACATCTTACTATTCAAAATTGAATGAACAACAACCTGCATTATTTGGTTGGTTGGCTTTCTACATAAATTCCACATTAGTCGCCATCAGCGACTTTTATAGAAATGTGTACGAAAATTCTATTTGGTTGGTTGCCATCAATATCGTGAGGCCATCAACATCGGCAGCGCCTAATAAGTTATATATCAAGTATTAAATGCATCTAGAGATACACGCGATATAGTTAACGAGTGCATCTCCAAATACATTTAATACTTGATATATGACTTTGGTTGGTTGGCTTTCTACATAAATTCCACATTAGTCGCCATCAGCGACTTTATAGAAATGTGTACGAAAATTCCATTTGGTTGGTTGCCATCAATATCGTGAGGCCATCAACATCGGCAGCGCCTAATAAGTTATATATCAAGTATTAAATGCATCCGGAGATACACGCAATATAGTTAACGAGTGCATCTCCAAATACATTTAATACTTGATATATGACTCCTTAGACGCTGCCATCAACATCGACTACCTCATTGCAAATGCCACCACCCCACGCGCGCCGTTCACGGAGATGATCACTCAAATTAGCAATTATTATTTTGTTATAAAATAAATTAAAATACGTAATGCATAGTACTAGTAAGGACCTTTCAATATCCAGGGCTTGCTTTTCAAAGTTTTCGGTTATTGTAGTATCAGCCGGTACATCCCTATCAATATCGTGAGGCCATCAACATCAACTACCTCACTGCAAATGCCAGCATCCCTCCCTCAAATTAACAATTATTATTTTATTATAAAATAAATTTAAGTACGTAATAGATAATATTAATAAGGACCTTTCGAAATCGAGGGCTTTCTGTTCAAAGTTTTTGCTTATTGCAGTATCAGCCAGCATGACATCATCAAGATTTTGCTTATTGTAGTATCAGCCAGCATGACATGATCAAGATTTTCCTAGGCTGTTCAAACGGGTGTCACACTCTTACTAGTTGAGCGTAGAGGTTTATTCTTCAGCGTAAAGGTAAAGGTGATGTATGAGTATGCGGATAGTCTAAATAGATGGAGGGGTTGTCTCGAAAGTTAGGTCCACTCATATATAAAGAAAATTTGGCAAGGATTTTTGATAATCAAAGTTATAGTTGTTAAACTTCAAAATATTAGGTGTCCTAGACGTTTTTGATAGTTCTCAATCCATTTCCACCATAAAAAACATGACATTACCTCTACAAGGGTTTTTGAAAAAATTTTGCATGGATTCTGGCCACTTTTGATGGTCTCCGCCTCGTTAGACAACTCCTACGAGTATGTCTATCTTAAAATAAAATTAAAATATTCTCTAAATAGAAAAACAAAGTCAAACTATAATAAAAAAGGAAAAAATATGTTAAGCATATTTAATTACTTGTCCTTATGACCTAATATAATTTCATTTTAAGCCATTAGAAGTTAAAAAAAAAGTTGTCAGTTTTTTAATGATATCAACTTCATATATATTATATATAGAAAAAAACATTAAAAGAAAATATTTTAATGTTGTATTCAATAAAATTTCCACTCTTGGTTATGTAGAAAATATTTTAATATAAATTAATCTTGACTTATACTTAAAAATATATCAATAACAAAATTAACATTTTAATGTGGGTTGATAAAATGGCTCAATGCACACGTTATGTAATTTATATAATATTCAAAACTACAATTTAAATAATAAAAAATTACACATTGGTTTTTGTACTCTAAAATAAGTTTGCACCTAAAGAAATTTGATCCCTCTTGGCTCATGTTAGATCCATGGTTAAGATGGATCTATGCTGGTATAAAAGGCACCTTGGGGGCCCATTTTTAGCATTTTTCACTGTTGTCGTCTAGTTCGACCTATGCACACGTGTAGCAGTAATTTTCCAAATTCGGTAAAGTTTGAATCAAAATATTGCAATTGAAGCGAGTGAAGTATTTCTTACTAAAAATTATGCTTGCTAAATCTTCTTTCTCCAAGAATTTGCAACAATTTGAGTCAATTTTGGACCCTAGCCATACCTTACAAAGAAATATGTGTTCTCTTAAAAGAACCCTCAATTTGAACAAAAAAAATCCTTCAATTGATCAAATTACCCTTGTAAGTATGTTCTTAATCCGAAATAACCTTTGTTTATGCTAAATCTAAGCTCATTCTAGCTCAGAAACCCTAAGTTTAAGTCACGCACACGCTTCCACAACACAGAGTTTTAAAAGGTTCCTCCTGCCAACTTGTTACCCTCATGTTATGACATATGACACCCCTTTATTTGTCTCTTTCGATTATTGGAATCTCCTTTCTATCCCTTTCCCCTTCCTTGAATCTACTAATCATTCCAGCAAGCTCCCATGTCACGATGACCACCTTATCCACATAACTTCCATTGACACTCAAGCAAAAGGAAAGAACAAAGAAATATGTTGTCATTATGTTGATATTATCACCCGAGACTTGTTGATGGCTACATTTGACCTGAGAAAGTCCATTCGTGTTTTAGATGAGAGAGTAGATTACTTACTAGTGTCAAAGATCACTGAAGAGCCACAATTTCCACTTCCAAATCAAAGTCGAGATAGAAATCGCCAAGATAGATCTCCTCTGGGCAAGAGAACATATTAAGAGAATGGAAACTAAGTTGGAGCTTCTAAGGAAAGAAAACTCTAAAAAACTTTATCTCAGTGATATCTAGAAGATAATATGGGGACAAATAATAAAGATAGTGGCTAAACACTCAAATCACTTGGAATTCATTCAAGAAATAATTGAGGCCTTTAAGAGAACACACAAAGAAATAAAAGCCATTGAGAACACTATTGGATATTCTCCTTTCAAGCCTGAAGTAATTATAGACTTCCTTAACTAGGTACCTAAAGAAGTGGTAAAGTTGAATATCAACTAGTTTGAATGGATAGCAAGGGTTAACCAAATAATAAGAAAGCATGAATTAGTGACGATAGCCCAAGAAGAGATGAAAGATCTAACTAAAGAAATAAAAGGTTTTACAAGGAAATGTGAGGCGCTCTACCAAAATAACTTTCTAACTTTCTTTGACAATGATGGAAATCTATACTCCAAAGGGTCCTTCATGAAAACCCTATCTACAAATTAAAGAAGACCGTAAAGGTTTTATAGAAAGGGATTGTGTTCTTCAAGGGAGGGGGATTATGAAATTATATAATGATCACTATGAAGTTTTTTTCATGCTCAAGAAAATTTTCAAAGAGTGAGGAAAATTGACTATGAAGACATTACCAATGTGGAAGGGGCTATCATAGAGCCTTTGCCATGTGATATTCCATATGGTAGAGAGCAGAGGACTCTTATGGATTTATACAAGTTTTCCATCCAAAGGGGATTAGCACCAACATTGAAAGGGACATAAATAGAGGAAGGCTTCAACTCAATACCTTCACAACAACAACGTCCATTGCCATTGGCACTAGCGGTGACACCAATGGCATTGTTAGCAGGTTCACCAATGTTGAATCCAGCTCAACCAGTGCTGAGGTAGGAGAAAAGGGACTCATCGTACAACCAAGAGAGAGATAGAAGAGTCACTACAGTTAAATATAAAGGTCCCCACTCTACAATAGGTAGAATTTTTATGAAACTTCTATAAGAAGTTAGTTACACTATAGTTGGAATTTTTGTAAAATATCATAGTTTTTCAACTACCATTAGTGGTTTAGAGTAGGGTGAAGGGCCTTGAGTGCCTATATATTGGCCTCATATTGAATTTTGAAAGGGGACAATTCTAAGTTGTAAGGGAAACTTTCTCATATATATATATATATATATATATATATATATATTTTTTTTTTTTTTTTTTCTCAGAATTTGTTGGGAGTTTTGAAGTTGTCAAGGAAGAAATTTTGCAATGGCTCTTGGGTTGTCTATTCTTCTTTCATGTGTAATTTAATGAACCCCATCTTGTATTTTGGAGCTTTTCACATACGAATACAATTTCAAGAAATTTTCATGGCACATTGTGTTGTGAACTTGATTTGTTGTGATGATTTAATGAAATTATTAAAATAAAGTAAATTCTATAATCAGTATGATTGTTTGCTTCAATTTTTGCAAAAAAGTATCAAAATTGTTGAAGAGTATCTTGTCTTTTTTGATGGGTTTTGCAGTTTTTTAATGAAATTGCAAGGATTCAAAATATTTTTGTTTTATTGTGGCTGAATTCTTAATTGCTCAACTCTCAATCTAATTCTAACGGGTTTAAAAGAATTTTTAATTTCTCTTTTAAATTTGTTAGGGTTTATTCTCCATTTTTCACCTTCTCAGAACTTTTGGTTCTTTATGTCAAACCCATGGTTTGTGAATGCTTCAACTAAGATTAGTGGAAATGCCACTAGTAGGGAGTTTAGTAGTTGATGCTTTTTTCTCTCACCCAGGTTCTCAAAACATTTGAATTTTAAATAGAAATCAAAGATCAATTTGAATAATATTTACTCATTGTTATTTGTACTTTGTTGAAGCAAGATCATGTTCAATATGATGATGCATGCAAGATTTAAAATTTTCCTATGAAATTTATGTTGATTAAGGCCGATAAATTTTTACTGCATTTAACATAGAGATATGTATTCATACACTAAGATTTAGGTACTAATTTAATGGCTGAAAAATTTCTTCATGTTACCTTACTTTCTTGCAACAATTTATAGGAGAAAGTTTGGAGCGTGATACTTGAAAATAAAATCAACACATGAAAACTCAGTAAGATTCAATGAGGAACTTAACAGTGATTTCATACAACACATTTATATATAATAACATTAACATACAATATTGTTCAGTAAAAATTTTATCATGTTTATTTCCTCTTGGAAACTAGAAGACAAGAACAAGTGAGACTGAACACTAGACATGAGGAATACAAAGATATTTTTGAAGAATGTAACTAGTGTTGGTCTTCATAATGGTACTTACGTCATAATGAAATGTATTTGTCAAAAGAAAGAAAAAGAAATTTTATCATTTAATAAATTAATTGATTAAAGCATGGGTTTCGTGATTGGGTCAATTGTTTTTAGGTCAAAGCATCCATTGAAGGCTTTTAGGGTTTACATTAAGTGTCCTTGTCCATGTAATATTGTAAAAGACCCTTGGGATTTATTTGTCAAGAAATATAAATTTTTTATTGTAAAATAGGTCAATTAGGTATCTTCCACCAAGTTAGCCTAAATAGATGGGGATAAACTCGTATACAAAGCCAACAACTTGACCTCATTTGTCACACTCTCTCATCAAGTTCGATATGCAACTTCTGGGGCAAAAAAATGTGTGAATTTCAAGGAAAGAAGAGGAAGCGGATAATGAAGAAGAAGGAGGTATCTCTCAAGCATAAGAAATCAAAAATCTCTCTCTCTCTCACGTGTGAAGTTGTGAAGTTGTTGGAGGGGCTGAAAATTGTAGAGCTAAAGCTAGGCCAAAATTCTGTAGTTGGGGGTCTATAGTTGGGAAGCTGAATTTCTGGATTGTCACTGGGTTGAAGCTGCTAGATAAGAAGAGATTACCAAATCATCTTGGAAGGTTGACTTGGTGGAGGAGGAACGTCTGTTAGTCTAAGGTCTTCGTATATCTCATTTTGAATCTATTGAAGGAAGAGTTCTTTGACTAGGTTTTCCCTTATATAGGGTTTTATCCCTTACTGAGTGTCTACATCTGGTGTCTATGATCTTCATATTTTTTATTTATAAATTCTTGATGAAAAGAAGAGAAAGGAAGAATACAAAGAAGTTAAGAAGAACATAATAACATCACAAGTAGTTATCAATATAAGATTTTTTTTTTCCTTTCCAATTTTCGAACATGGCATCAGAGCTAAGATGAAAGAAGGAAGAAAAAGGCAGCCCAAAGATCTACCAAAAGGAAAATAAGGAGTTTTAAGGTTAGGTCACAAGGAGTAGTGGACATCAATATGACAAAATCAATGAAGACAAAAAAAAACTAGAAGGAGCCTCCAACTATAGGGCTTGGAAAAAGAGGATAAATCTTATCCTTGAAAAGCACAAAGTATTGAATTTTGTTCAAGGGAAAATCAAGAAACCAATAGATTAAACAGAGAAAGAAAAATTTAAAGAAACTAAAATATTAGCTATGAACGTAATAGTGGATGGACTTAAAGACAACCTAATTCCATACATATCCAACATAGATTTCGCTTATGAAATGTATGAGGCTCTCTCCAAATTATTCATAATAAAAAACATTGGTCTGATATCAAGCCTCAAGAATGAACTAAGAACTGTTAAGATGATGAATGATGATATCGTTTCATCATATTTTATAAGGATATCTATAATAAAATATGAATTCCAAGGAATAGATGAATTTGTACGAGAAAAGGAGATCATAATTACTGCTCTTCTAGGACTACCAAAATATTGGACTACTTTTGAATTGGGAATCAATAGTTGGAAGAATACACCAACATTTGAGAAATTGTGGAATGCATGCAGTCAAGAAGAAGCTTGAATATCGTTGCTAAACAACAAGAAGGAAGATGAAGAATAAACCACCTCTAATGTCTATTCTTGTGATCACAAGAAGAAGGGAACCTTTAAGAAGTTCAAAGGACCAAAGAAGAAATTTGATCTATCAAAGATTGAATGTTATAATTGTCATAAGATGGGTCATTATAAAAGCCATTGTCTTGAGAATCCAAGGAATAAGAAGAGAGATAAGGATCAAGCAAATATTGTCGATGAAGCACCACCAAAGAAGAATAGGAAAAAGGAACCAGAAGTCAATGAATTATAGTACTAAGTCCTATCCTAGATATTCTTCTTAGTATTGTATTATTTTCCTTTATATTTTGATTTCTAGAGTTTGTAGCTCTAACATGTATTGTTAGAAAATTTATGAATTATTTTGACAGGTTGTAGGTATCCTTGACAAGGATTGGGTTAAGTGATCCAGATCTTGTGGGAAGGCCCCCAAGATCTAAAAAATTGAAATGGATCTTGGGGGGCTGGCCCCCAAGATCTGAAAAATTGCAATGCCAGAAAGAAAAGGAGAGAAAACGAAGTAAATAAAACCACAAAGAAATTTTTTTCATTAAAACATAAAATAAATGTAAAATCTACATTGTGGTGGAGAATCTGTCCTTTTACAAAATGCAACTTGTTACTTATAGGGTTTTTTAGTTACAATACCACAGGTAAATTCCATGGGTGGGTAAATATCATGGGTGAATGAATACCATTGGTGAATGAATAACATGGGTGGATGTCACTTATAATACCATGGGTAAATTCTATGAGAGGATAAATACTATGGGAGGATGAATACCAAGGGTGGATGCCACTTACAATACCATGGGAAAATAACATGGGTGGATGCCACTTACAATATCATGGGTAAATTCCATGGGTTGATAAATAAAATGGGTGGATGAATACCATGGGTAAATTCCAAGGGTTGATGAATACTATGGGTGGATGAATACCATGGGTGGATGTTATTTTCCATTCAGATCATTCCTCCCTCCTTAAGAAGAAATGGTCCCTATTGCGTGAAGTTCCCTCTTGAGAAGCCTTTGTTGAATATGAAGAACCACTGAAGAGAATGGTTTTGTGTGGTTAACACATAACCGTGATGAATGAAGATATGAGGATGGAGATACCCTGTAATGATTGCGCCCAACTATGACACTGATAGTGTGCAGCCTAGAAAATTGGCTTCGATAAAGTGTGGGTTTGTGGATGACCCATAACCATGACAAAAGAAGATCTGAGGATAGAGATGCCCTATAATGCTTGTGACCAATTGTGATACTAACAATGTGCGGCCTAGAAAATGGACTTCGATGAAGTGTGGGTTCGTGGATGATCCATAACCATGAAAAATGAAGATCCGAGGATAGAGATACCCTGTAATGCTTGTGACCAACTTTGATACTAATAGTCTGTGACCTAGCAAATGGACTTCGATGAGAAGGATTTTGTGCGGTTGACAGGTAATCATGATGTTGACTTTTGATGAAGTAGCAGGTTCCTACATCGCCTAGGGTGGGGGAACATATCCAAAGAACCCAAACCAAATGTTGATGAATGTGAAGCAGGTGCTTACTAAAGTGGGGTGGGAGGACATGTCACCAAATGGAACCCACTCCGAATGCTACTCCATATTTAAACTAGGAATAACTCGGTTAATATAACGCACAATCTTTATTGTACCATGTTTTGGAAATAGAATGATCATTATGCATCTTCTCGTGTAATTTAAATCCCTATTTGGACACTGGAAACTTAGATTTGCGCTGTAACTGTCCCGCTGTCATAAAAGTTATGAAAAAATAACTCATTCTAAATCAACGAGATATTCCTCATTTGACCTCTAGTTTAGCCGATCATTTTTTTGAATTTGGGTTTTTTTTGAAATGAATACAGATCTGAAATTTTTTGTTGTAAAATTCTCACCAAAAGTTTCATATATGATCTGCAAACTCACTGCCCAAAACAATCCTGCAAAAAGATAAAAATAAATAATTATTCCCATTGTGGAGGTCGTAGCATGTGCATGAAATTTGTTGAATATTGTTGCAAAAATTTAAAACTGAAATATGTGTCAAACCATCATTCCCATGGAAATGCAACTTGAATCTGATACCATTGATCCAGATCTTGGGGGAGGCCCACAAGATCTACACAATTAAAATGAATCTTGGGGGGGGGGGGTGGAAGATATGAAAAATTAGGATGTTAGAAAGAAAAGGAGAGAAAACATAGTAAATAAAACTACAAAGTTTTCTTTTATTATTAAAACAAAGAATAACTGTAAAAGCTACATTGTGGTGGAAAATCTGTCCTTTTACAAAATGCGACTTGTTACTTATAGCCTTTTTTTGTTACAATACCACAGGTAAATTCCATGGGTGGTTAAATACTGTGGGTGAATGAATATCCTGGGTGGATGTTGCCTACAATATCATGGGTATATTCCATGAGTGAATAAATACCAAGGGAGGATGAATATCAAGGGTGGATGCCACTTACAATACCATGGGAAAATGCCATGGGTGGATGCCAATTACAATATCATGGGTAAATTCTATGGGTGGATAAATACCATGGGTGCATGAATACCATGGGTGGATTCCACTTACAATACCATAGGTGAATGAATATAATGGGTGGATGAATACCATGGATGGATTCCATGTTCCATTCAGATCAATAACAGGGAGCCTCCACCATTTCACCAAAAAGATAAGTATTTTGTTCTTTGTGTTCGTCTTTTCATGTTTGTTTTTGTCCTCACATTAATAATTGTTTATATTGCATGCTAATAACCTTTTTCTTTATATTTTCCTTGGTTAGGAAAGACTGCAGAATACACAAAGGTTATGGAAGAGACCTCAAAGGATGAACTTGAAGCATGGAAGAAGTTTTGTTGCAAAGAAAATATCTTCAAGAATTGATGTCCTACAAGGTTTGTTAAGGAAAAACTGAAAGGTATGGATTAGACTATAAAATTTTGTGTAAAGTTTTCTTCATATAAAAGGTACAATCATTCTTCTTTTGAAATTTTCTTTACATTACTAACATCATTATGTCTAGGGTTTTGAATCACAAATTATTGTTAGGGTGATTAATTGTTAGATTGAATCTACCCTCATGATATTATTTGATAATTCTTATGTAACCCTAACCTTTAGGGTTCACTAAAAAACCCTAGCCTCTTGTTGCTAAGGGTATGTCAATATCGATTATGAAACCCTAGTCTACATAGGGTTGTTCATGAATGTAGATTTCCTATTATTTTGATGTTTAGGGTTTTGATATTATAGAAATCCTAGCCCTTTAGGGTTTGTTCTTGGTGTCTAAGTTTTGTATTGAAACCCTAGCTATTTAGGCTTTGGTGAATTAGGGTGTATGAGTAAAACCCCTATAATGTCTATAGTAAGATCCTATGAATGAAACCCTAGGTTTATACTCTTTCATATGATCGAAACCCTAGCCTCATGAAAATTGTTGTATATCTAACTTCAATGTATTGGTATTGACGAGAAATTATAGTGCATGAAATCGTAGATATGTATATTTGAGTATGTTAACCTAATTGTTGATACTCATGTTTTAGTTTGTGAATTCTAGGGTTTGTAAAAAATCACTAAAGATATTTTATTCTACGATATGATAGTATTACTTTCAGTATGATTTAGCTTTGATCTAGGGTTCGCAAAAACCCTAGTAGAAGTGTGACATGTAAAATAATATTGTTGAAACCTTATATGTATAATAGGATTGTTAGTGAAATGTTGATATCTAAGGCCTTCTACCTCAAAGATGGAGTCTAGGGTTTATGACAAAATCCTAGCAAGAAGTTGAAGTATAGAATCTAAAATGATACATCTCTTGTTCATTATGAACCTAACTAGGTTTAGGTGTTTGATATCTAAAGTCTAAATTCTTCCTTTATTGTAAAATGATTATGATATAGTTAAATTCATGCTTTTGTATATTTGTATTTGGTTGTACTTGTTGTTAAAATGTTGCAAGTACATAATATTCAAGATGATGAGCATGTTCGTATGATAATAATAAGCATTATGAAGGAAGTTATATGGATAATGATTATCAATATGTACTTGATGTAGTAAGAAGGAATAGAGCCATACAAATGTTATATAAGAAGGAACTAATTGATCTCGCTAAGTTGAGAGGGAGCCTGCATAGAAGAAAGGGTATATCTCCCTAGTCAAAAGGGAGGGAATATTATGACAGTGAATTCCTTGAAGTAACAATGAAATCAAATGAATGGAAGTACTACATATCAATGATTGTGAAGCTGCAAACAAAATACTTGAGAAAGATCTAAAGATGTATTTGGTGTTGTTGAAGAAATGCAAGAAGAAGAAAGTTTCTGACAAATTGTATATAACTTGATGATGAAAGTAACATTAGAATAATTGAGGACCCCCAAGGTTTATATTTATTTGTATGTATATTTGAAAGTTTATTAATCATTGGGGTTTGTGTTTTTACATGTAAATCTACCCATAGAAAGGTTGAACACTCTAGAAGCATGCTTGAACAAATGGATATATCTATTTTGATAGGGAGAGTTGAAGTATATAATGGTGGATGTTTGGGAGGACATCTAGATGGCCTATGTGTTGATGTACATATCCCTAAGAAGGAAGGTGGTGTTGGTAATGGAGCTTCAAACTTGGATACACACCTAGATCCCTAGGTTGATGGTTAGCTAGTAAGCCTGATGGTATTTAGAGTGTATGAAAGGTTGAGTCCATCTTAGTCCCACCTATATGGAATACCTAGGTCAGATATATAGTCTGCAAAACTAAGTGTGCTAGAACTTTTCATAGTTCATTTTGAGACCTTCCATGTAACTCTATATATATGTAATTATGAATACCTCCCTAGTTAAGAGGGAGTGCTAAAGAATGTAACTAGTGTCGGCCTTCATAATTGTACTTAAGTAATAATGAAATGTATTTGTTAAAAGAAATAAATATATTTTATTATCAAAGAAATTGACTTATTAAAGCCATTGGTTTCATTCTTGGTTCAATTGTTTTTAGGTTAAAGCCTCCATTGAAGGCTTATAGGGTTTATGTTAAGTGTCATTGTCCATGTCATATTGTAAAAGTCACTTCTTCATATTTATTTGTCAGGAAAGTAATTTATTTTATTGTAAAATAGGTCAACTAGGTCTCCTCCACCAAGTCAACCTCAAACTCAACAATTCAACCTAAGAAAATGGGAAGAAACTCCTATATAAAGGGAACAAATCGACTTCATCTGTCACACTCACTCATAAAGTTTGATATGCAACTTTTGGGGCTAGAAAAAGTGTGAATTTCAAGGAAGGAAGAGGAAAGGGATAGCAAAGAAGGAGGTCTCTCTCAAGCATAATAAGTAAAAATTCTCTCTCTCTAAAATGTGTGAAGATGTTGGAGGTGTTGAAATCTATAGAGCTAAAGGTTGTAAAAAATTTCATATTTGAGGGTCGAAATTTTATAGCTGGGAAGTCAAAGTTTGATATTGTTACTGGGATGAAGCTGCAAGAAAAGAAGAGACTACTAAATGATCTTGGAATGTTGATTCAGTTGAGGAGGAAGGTTTGTTGGTATAAGGTCACGCTCTATCTCATTTTGAATCTATTGAAGGAAGAGTTCTTTAACTGGATTTTCCCATATATAGGGGTTTTAGACCTAGCTAAGTGCCTACATCTGGTGTCTATGATATTCATATTTTGTTTTAGTAATTTCTTGATGAGAAGATAAAGTAAGAACAAAAAGAAGTTAATAAGAACATAATAACATCACAAGTAATTATCAATATAAGAAAATATTTTTTCCTTTTTGATTTTCTAATAGATATTCCTGTGAGAACAATTATAACAATAGATGATATGATCCATTGAACTTAAATAGGAAACCACCAATATAACAATGAATCAAGATTTCACTTATACCTTCCCAACATTTTCACTACATCACAACATAGTGTGACTTGAGGGCCCCAACATCTTATGGTGCCACTGTCGAGGATCAATTTGATTTAATTCCTTAGGAGAAGTGACATTACCTTATATTTTTTGGGTGCAAAAGATATGAATCCATTGGTTGTACATTCCACTTGGAAACCCCACTTTTTATGTTTTATTTATCTCTAATCACATCACTATTGTCATACTAACCACCTAATACAACAACAACCAACTATGAACTAAGTTAAATCATTCTAAATATTCATGCTAATTTTGTTTGTCTCTAGAATATATATCCCACAAATTCCATATTTCCATTCTGTCTTATTCGAAGAGGTGCACCTAGAGCATCCTGGACCCAAGCCTCACACTTCTAGTCTTTAATCCTAAATGTTTTGTTTGCAATTCTAAGTAGTTGAAAAAGACTTTACAAACTGAACCTTCAGAGAATGAAGCCACTCATGCTCTACCTAAACCCTTTCTAATCGTAATATCTCTTCTAACTTGTTCAGAGATCATCCTGACTGATATATTTCCCTCAAAACCTATGCTTGAGTGTTCTAGATCACTCAATCCTCCACAAAACCAGAAACCACACCTTCATCTATGCATTGCGTTACTTCACAAAATGCACAAAAAATAGAACTCCCATAGCATTTTCTACCAATAATGTGATTTTACAACACACCATGGCTAGAAAAGGGAAACCTCATAAGCAATAGAATCAACCCAATCAGCCATTGGTCTTGGTGGCCACTAGCTATGCTCCTTTGGCCTTTGCCTCAGTGCTACACAACATGCCTAAGAACTATTTTAAGTGATTAACCAGATTTAGTGGAGAGAAGTGATGAGCCCCATAAAGTGGTAATTATATGGGCTCATTTTTCCTCCTAACATAGTTAAATCAACCATTCTCTTAGCTTATTGCATGTTTTTTAATTATATTTATGCTTATGGAGTGAGTTGAGTTACTTATGATGCCATGTGGTCTAATATGTGGTTAATGCAGTTTTTTGTTGAATTTTGAAGACAAAGTCAAAGATTCAATGGACAATTGGCAGCAATAATTCGAAGTGGACAAAGGAGAGGAATTATAGGAGGGAATCCGCCTCATTTATTACTCCCCACTTCGAATTCCCCTTCATGCAACTTGGAGTACAAACAACCAAATCAATGCACTAGGAGGCAGCCGAGCAAATGAAGGATAACTGATGTATATCTCAAGTTTTGGGAGCCAAGCCTCCCTGATTTTAAGGAATTTTTTGGGAGCTTTAGTTGTATAAGTAGATAGGCCTAGGGCCTCACTAGGGTCAGATTTTTGTTGTACTTTGTCTATTGTAAAACTCTACTCAACTTCGAGCGTACTTTTGTGGACAATTTCATGTAATCCTATTATTATTTTGATAATAGATATGAGATATTTTTTCAGCTAACACTGAGTTACCTCAGAGAGCTGAAGCTCTTGGGTTAGGTCCCAATCCAAGCAGCCAAGCTCCTCTTTGTTTTTATTTATATGCTTTGTTTCAGTTTATGGATTAGTTGATGTTAGGTGAATTATTTCATGGTTAAGAATAGGTTGTTTTTGATGGTTTAGTAGTTTGCTTTCATTTGTGTTTTATATAGCAGGTTAAGCAGTGATATAAAGAAGATTCAAAAGTCTATAAATAGTGCTTTGGCCTCTTTTCCTCCCTTTGGGACTATGAATTGAGGAAGAGACCCTCTTGCTGCCCCAAAAACACAGATTTTCCTTCTCCATAGTATTTCTAGTGTTTGCAAGTGTGTTAGAAGGTTAATGATTTGATTTAGATCTCTTCCACCATGCTCATTTACGTATTTGCAATAAGAATTCTTCCATGCTTTCTTTTCTTGTAGCATTGCTCATCATTCACTTCCATGGATCATGGTTTAGACTAGCTTGATGCAAAATTCTGTTTTTTTAGATGTACTCACTTCCTTGCTTGCTTGATCTTATTGGTTGACTGTTAGTTCTTTTGCATCAAGTATCTCCTCACAGTAGGTCATCCTATCAGCCATCACATTCTCTCTTTGACCCATGCCCTACAGGTTACCCAAAGTTCACCTCAAATCTGCCTTAGTTTTCTGCATTTTTCCATAGGACTTCTTCCTCTCTCCCAATCATCTTTCCCTCTCCTAGTGATTCTTGGTGGACCCTAGGCACCCTAAAGCATCATCCCAACCTTCACCTACCTTTTCCACCCACTCTCACACCCTCAAAACCTTTAAAACTTCTCTCAGCATCCTCCTGTAGACCTTCTGTAGATCCCCCATGTCCTCTTGTAGATTTTCCTTTAGGCTTTCTTTTGATGGTTGATTGTGGGAAAAGCCTACAGAAGGCCACCCAAGACCTCCTAGGACCCATATACACCATCCTACATCCCCACAAAGCCCAAAGTTTCCCTTCAACCCCTCCTATTCCATTCCACCTTCACACACAATAAAATACATGCTTGTCAATTTCACATAAAAATACATAAAATCCAAAAAGATGTTTTTTTCTCATTTACTTCTAGAAATAGCATGAGTAGATGTTGTTTACTTCATTGAGTAGGTAATGGCATTCATTTCATGGTTTTCATAGTGCTTTCCGCAAAAGCAGGATTAGTTGGTTAAGTAGGGTTTGCTAGGTTTACTTTACATTTCAGTCTTTTTCCCTTCTGCAATTAGAGTAGCCTCTTTAGAGTAAGCTTTCCTTTCTTTCATCACATATAGAGTTTCTTCTGGAATCCATAGAAGTTGGCTTGAGCTCCTAGTGATCTTGCACCAGCTGACCAAGTGACAACCTTCAGTAAGAACTAGTACTTGTGCATACAGCACTGTCGCTTCCAAGTTTGTTATGAACTACCAGATTGATAAGAGTAAAGTAGGCAGCCTAGGAGTTGTAGCATTATTGCTGCAATACTAGTGCTCACCACTTTTTGGTGCCATTTCTGGGGAAGCGTTAGAGTATTTTGTGATTAGTGATTTCTTCTATTTTCTATTGCAACATTATGCTAAATAGTTTATTTCAGCAAAAGTAGAATAGTCATTTCTTTCAGCTTCTGCATTTCCTTGCTTTCCTTTTAAATTCTCCAAATTTCATTTCAGCAAGAGTAGGCTAGTCAATTCTTTCAAGCTCTGCATTTCCTTGCTTTCCTTTTCAATTCTGAAAATTTCATTTCAGCAAGTTCATTTCAGTTATTTGCAATTTGTTTTGTTCAATCCATTTTAGTTTTGCAGGTACAATCAGTGTGAAAACAAACACAAACCAACCAAAAAGATTTCCTTTCATGCCTCGTAGGAATAGAGATAATTTAGGAAAATTATTTCCCAACACTGCCACTACCTCACACAGTCAACCTTCTCTCTTCTTCGGTGGCAGTCATCAAGAAGAACCTTTAGGTGAGCAACCAGAGATATTTGAAGAACCTATAGGGGAAGAAGAAGATGAAAACATCCCCCCTGAGTGAATGGTTGAAAACATAAATGCTAGGGGAAATGGAGAGAGAATAGAGGGTACCTTTCCCATTAGGGAGACCAATGGGGACACTCTTTAGCCCTACCTCACTTCAATGGTTTGACTACAAAAGATTGTGACACCTTCTTGTTTGAGTTTGCTGTCATCTGTCGAACATATGACTATGCAGAAGACGAGAAAAAATTGAAGCTATTCCCTTTTACTCTCAAGGATGCAACATTGCGCTGGTTGATGGGGTTACTTGGAAATAGTATCACAACTTGGGCTTAGATGCAACGAGCCTTTAATGACAAGTATCAAGACTATTGTAGATCAAAAGATGCCAAATAAGAGATCTTCTGAATGACCATGGGAAGTGATGAATCCTTGGAAGATTATGAAGAGAGGTTCCGGCTCAGCTACAAAAGGGTTCTGAAGTTGGTCCTACTCAAGGGAATTCCGAAAGACCTTCTAGACACCCTCCATCTGTTGGCTAGGGGAGACATCTACCAACTATCTTATGAGGACATAAATACTATTTTTAGAAACTATTCTATAGCAGCCAAAAAGAAAGGTAGGGGAGTCAACCCATAGCCAGTACCTCCTCTTCCAATTCATCCATTAAAGGTGAAATTGGAAACATGCTGGAAGACATCAGAAGTGAGATGCTATAAACTCTTGCCATGCAAATGGATACCTTGCATATCAAAAGAAAACAAGAGAAAGCAGAGAGGGCTTTGGCCATATTTTGTCCTAGATGCACCAGGAGGAATCCTAGGAATGAATTTCCATTGAAATATATAGAGGTTTGTTCAGTCTCTAAAGAATATCATTCTATAGATAAGTGCCCTTCCTTGCCCGACTTAAAGCTGTATACCAAGGGGCCCAAGGAGCCACTGAACCACTCTATTTCATGAACCAAAGGAGACCACATGGACCTAGACCATACCGGCAGGGGATGAAAGGGACATCTCAGGCGTACTACAACCCCAACCAAGTCACTTCCATACCTTCTTGGGACCCTCTTGCTCATCCTTCCTAGTCCACGCCTCCTCCTTGGTCCTTCCTATCTCAATATCATGCCCAACCAGCTGCTCATTCATTTCAATCCTATGTTCAGTCGCAACCTCAGTGGAATGCATCTCATCAGGGGTGGAGGCCCCAGTACAACTCTCCTCCCACTCTTTTGCCTCCACCACCTACTCAACCACAACCATTACCTTCTGCTCCACCAAGGCAAACCCAAATGCCTGCCCAGCCGAACTTGAACCCGAACAACATATAGGTTCAACAAGTATCTAGTGGGGAACCATCATGCCCAACTTATGCTGTAGAGATTCAGGAGATTAACTTGCGATCTGGGAAGGTTCTCCCAAATAGCTAGCCTCCACCTAGGGAGGTTGAGGAAGATAAAGAGGAAAGTGAACCTAAAGCAATTCCACCCTTTCCTGAGAGACTATCTGAGACAACACAGCCTACCCTAGAAGAAACTGAACTTCTAGGAGAATTGAAACAATTATGTGTGAAGATACCACTTCTCCAAGCCATAAAAGATGTGCCTATATACAATAGGTTGATCAAAGAGAAGTGCATTAGGCATCCAGGAAGGTGCAAAAGAGATGCCCCAACCATCAATGTCATAGGAAAATTGTTCGACCTGATGTTGGGGTAGGTAATTTGTCCGAAATATCTGGACCCTAGAAGCATAGTGGTTGATGTCCACATTAATGGCGCCATGATCCCACATACCTTGATTGATCTGGTAGCCTCCATTAATGTGATGATAAAGGACACAATTCTCAAACTTAACCTCCACGGCTCCTTGAGGAAGACCACGACAGTACTGCAGCTAACTAACCACTCCACTGTGACCCCTGAAGGGATTGTGGAAGATGTGATTGTCTCCATTGACTCTTGGGAGTACCCTGCTGATTTCTTAGTTCTCTAGTTAAAGGAAAAGCTCATTGGGTATCCTCTCATCCTGGGAAGACCTTAGTTGGCTATTGTCGATGCCTACATCAGTTGTCAAGCTGAGAACATGACCATAAAGAATGGGAATATGTCCAAGTAGTTAATCCTATACCCTTCGCCCAACCCTCGCTAGAACATGATCTACCTCTCTGGTTGGAGGAGGACGATGAGTATGAGGTATATTCTACACCAATTTGTGCATTATAAACCACCATGGGGGGGAAACTGCAAGATGAGGATGATATGATTGAAAATTTGATTCAAAATCCACTCCCAGTGTCTTACCATTAGAGGACATAGTGAGAGAAACCCAAAACAACCCCTCAACTGATCTCTATGTGGCTGGCCTGACCTCTCTTCGTGTTAAGAATATAGAGTTTGGCTCAGAAAGAACCTTGAAAATCAATCCATCCCTATCCACCTCCCAGGAGAAGGAGTTGTGTAGTTTATTGAGAAAGCATTTAGATGCCTTTGCCTGGAGTTATAAGGAGATGAAGGGAGTGCACCCTTCAGTATGTACTCATCATATATACATTAAGGAAGATTGGAAACCAATCAGGCAGCCTCAAAGGAGGATGAATCCAACACTTAAAGACATTGTTAAAGAAGAATTGCAAAAAATGCTTGATGTAGGATTCATCTACCCCATCTCTGATAGTGAATGGGTCTCTCCTTTGGTGCTAGTGCCAAAGAAAAATGGCAAGTGGATAATTTGTGTCGACTATCGGGAATTAAACAAAGCCACTAAAAAGGACCATTTTCCTTTACCATTCATAGATCAAGTGTTAGATGGTCTAGCGGGGAAAAAGTTTTTCTCCTTCCTAGATGGGTTCAGCGGGTACAATCAAATTTAAGTCATCCTGGAAGACCAAGATAAGACCACTTTCACTTGTCCTTGGGGTAACTTTGCATACTGGGTCCTTCCTTTTGGTTTGTGCAACACTCCAGCCACTTTCCAAAGAGCGATATTGAGTATATTTTCTGAACTAGTTCATGATGCAGTGGAAATATATATGGATGATTTTACTCCTTATGGTTCTTACTTTTAGGAAGCTTTATCTAACCTAGGAAAAGTTCTAAACAAGTGTATTGAGATGAAGCTATCCCTCAGTCTGGAAAAATGTGAATTTTTGATGACTGAAGGGACCCTGTTAGGTCATGCAATATCTCAACAAGGACTACAGGTGGACCCCAACAAGATTACCATCATCCAAAGGGTCCCACCTCCTCAAAAGGTGAGAGAAGTAAAAAATTTCCTAGGCTTAGCTGGATATTACCGAAGATTCATTGAAGATTTCAGTAAGCTAGCCTCTCCTTTGTTTGGCCTTTTAGGCAAAGATGTTGGGTTCATATGGTTGGAAAACTGTCAAGAAGCCCTAGATACCTTAAAGAGAAAGTTAGTAACTCCCCCAATTCTCAGAGGCCCAAACTGGGCCCTACCCTTTCACATTCACATAGATGCCTCAAACAAAGCAATAGGAGTAACCTTAGGACAAATTGATGAAAAGTTGTCTTATGCCATATACTTTATAAGAAAAAATTTGTCAAAGGAAGAGTTAAATTACACAGTGACTGAGAAGGAACTCCTAGTTGTTGTGCATTCCTTAAACAAATTTAGACATTATATTACAGGCTATCAAACCTTCGTGCACACTGATCATGCTACAATTAGATATTTGATAAATAAACCAAATGTAAATGCTCGCATTATTAGATGGTTGCTTTTATTGCAGCAGTTTGATCTAACCATTATTGATAAGCCTGGTAAAGAAAATGTTGTTGCTAACTTTTTGTCTAGAGTAAATTTGCCTGTAGGTGAAGAAGGAATGGTGCATGACCAAATGGTAGATGAACATCTGTTTTCTATTTCATTACTCTCTCCATGGTTTGCTGATATATCAAACTACTTGGTTTTAGCACAGTTTCCACCACACTTTTCCTCAAAAGAGAAGAGCAAGATAGTAAGGACAAGCACCCCTTTCACCCGGATAGGGGGTAATATCTTCAAAGTTGGCCCAGATCAGATCTTTAGAAGATGTGTCAGGGAGGAGGAAGTCTTTGACATTCTCCTGACTTGTCATGACGGGCCTTGTGGAGGTCATTTTGCAGCAAAGAGAACTGCCTTCAAAATATTGCAAGCAGGCTACTATTGGCCCACTCTTCATCAATATGTAAGGAGATACGCCAGCCAATGTGATTGGTGTCAAAGGATGGGGAAACCTACTCCAAAGGATGAGATTCCCAGGGAACCTCAAGTGACCTTTGAGTCATTTGAGAAGTGGGGCATGGACTTTGTGGGTCCTATCAGCCCTCCTTCAAGACAGAAACAATACATCATTATGTGCACCAATTACCTGACAAAGTGGGCGGAAACAAAAGCATTCAAAGCAACAACAGAGGAAAAAGTAGCTGAGTTTTCAAGAGAAAACATATTCTACAAGTTTAGGTATCCAAGAGAATTGGTCACAGATCAAGGTAGTCAGTTCACTTCCAATTTTATTGAAGACCTGCTCACACATCATAAAATCAAGCACAAGACTTCAACCCCTTAACATCCACAAGCCAATGGGTAGGTGGAAGTCACTAACAAAGCTTTGGAAGGAGTTCTGACCAAGGTAGCGAACAGCAATAGAAAATACTGGGTAGACAGATTAGTTAAGGCCACCTGGGCTGACAACACAACATGGAAGACCACTACAGGGTTCACACCCTATGAACTGGTCTATGGGAAGAAGGCTTTGCTATTAATATAATTTGAATTCAATACACTAAGGATAGTAGCTTAGCTGGACCTAGACCTCAGCCATGCACAAAAGGAAAGGTTACTCTAGTTTAATGGATTGGATGAACAAAGATTGCAGGCCCTTCTCCACACATAGGTAATTCAGCTTCAAAGGAAGATATGGCATGACAAAAATATCAAGGAGAAGCAATTCCAAGAAGGAGATTGGGCACTGCTCTATGATTCAAGGTATAAAGACTTCAAAGGCAAGTTGAGGAAAATATGGTTGGGACCATACACTATGGAAAAATGTAATGACAATGGTTCAGTCTTGATCAGAACCATTGATAATGAAGCCATCCCCATGCTTGTCAATGGACATCAATTGAAAGTTTACAAGAAGCCCCTCTCCAAGCGAGAGTTCATTGAAGGTTTGAATAAGATAGTGATGGTAGTGCAGCATGTGTTAGACTCCACTCCACCCATTCACTGAAGGAAAAGGAAAACAAGAAAAAAAATAAGGACTCAAGTGAAAACCTCCATGAGGTGCTTGAAGTCCAATCATTAGGTTGAAAACCTATCTTGAGGCGGCTCAGTGATGTCAAAAAAAAAAGAAAAAAAGAAAAAAGAGAATAAGATCCCTGAGTGAAAACCTCCCTTCGAGGCACCGAGGGCAAGAAATTATGGTGAAAACCTCATTGAGGTGCCCTAGTTGTTTTCAAAAAAAAGAAAAAAGAAAAAGAAAAAAGAAAAAGAAAACTAGATTTTAATGTGCATTATAGGTTTGCAGGAGGACCACAAAGAGCAAGAGGAGATGCCACAGAGCCCTAAAATTCACACCAACACCTATTTCATCTCCTCCAAACTCTTCTCCATCATTTCTGACCTTTCTTCCACCCCACTTTGTTTTTTCCGGAAATTGTGTGTTCTACGGGAGGCTCTGTGTTTTTGAGAGGAGGCTCCTGTGAGAATTATAAAGAGCTAGAAATGGTTCCAAAAGGCAGTTTGAGGGGCTGGGAAGCTCCATGAAGAACATATAAACCCTCCTATAGCTATCAATGCACCTTTCCATCCATTCCACACCTGCATCACATCATCATGATCATTTTTTTCTTCATGTCCTAGAAAAAACACAGAAAAATAGTTTTTACTAAAAAGAGAAAAAAACAAAAATAAGAAAGGAAGTAGCACCTAAAATCTCACCTGCAGCTTAGCTATTACCTCTCCATCTCTATCAGCATCTCTGGCATCATCCTCATAGCCCCTAGCATAGAAATAAGCTAAAATTTCAAGGGGAGAAGCAGCTACAGGAGCTCCTATAGGAATTCCTGTAGCAGTTGATCCCATTAAAATCAAGCCACAACAACAAAAGAAGTGAAACCATGAGGATTGAAGGAGAAATATGAAGCTTAGATCCTGCTAGAGGATGCCTACACAAGACAAACAACCACACATCAGAAATTAGAGAGCATGCAGTAAGGGAAACACAGACATGAAGCAGTAGAAGGAGCCAAAATACTTCGCAGCACATGTATTCGACTCACAGGTAAGTGACTAACCCGCTCCTTTGTTTACATTTGTGTAATTGAAAGATATGCACGAGTAATGAGATGGTTTAGGTTGAATGAGGAAAAGGTGGCCAGTTAACTTGGCCACCTTCATCTAGTTGATTGCATTCATCCGAAGATGTGACCCACACGTGCGCATAGTAAACTCAAAGAAAGATTCCAAGGATAGGTAGTGGAGGGTATATAAAATCCAATGCAATAATGAGAGGTGATTGTGAGAAGGAACCATGATGACAAGGTAGGTGGGGACCAAAGGTCAAAATATGGCTTGCGTACATTTTTTCCAGCTCACCCTCATCACCAAAAATATCTAAAAGAAGTAATAAGTACTCCTCCTTGAGCACTCTCACCACCTTTTTCCTCATTCTCTCCTCATAAACTTCACAGTGACAAACTACTTATCACCCCACAACCTCAAAACCACTATTTCCCATTGATCTCACCCATCCTCTTGCTTTTAGCGTTTTCTACTGGAGCACTTATAGGTTCTACTGGAGCACCTACAGGTAGTTCTACAAGAGGGGAAGTGAGCTATTTTTAAGAAGAAAACACAGGTTTTTTGCTCGATTTCTGGCTTGAGGAGGTAGGTTCCATGCATACCCACCTTGATTATCATCATATGCAAGAAATGATATCATTTTAAGGAGAAATTGAGTCCATATAAGAATAGGAATTACATAAAAATTTTCTACCTGTTTTAAAAAAAAACACAGTTTTCCTCTATTTTCGTGTTTCTTCAAAATTATTGTCTCCATCTCTACATTTGGTGTTCAAAAGGGGTACAATCACAATGACAGGAGGATTCATGAGGAAGGAGCCCACTAATTCCACCAGGCTCCATGAACATCTCCAAGTAGTGGCCATATTCACAAGGGCAAATTGGATGAACTTTTTTGAGAAATTCCAAGGGTTTGATGAGGAAATTTCCGAGGAATTTTCCCTCTCTTTAGTCCCTCACTCAAGAACACATGCCATTGTCACTTTTAGGGGTATTTCCATGGAGATAACCCCTGAATTTATTAGTAGGGTTACTACCCTTCCTCTTGGATTACCTTGGAGAAAAGATGAAAAACCAATTGGACAGGCTGCCAAGAAAAACTTCTTCCAAAACAATGAACATCCTGTAGAAGATAAAAATGGCATTAGAAGGGCTAGCATACCATACCCTTGGGATGAGGTTAGTTATCAAATCATCAAATACATTTCCTGTGAAGGGAGGTACAACATAGTATATGGCTACCATTTTAGAATCCTTCACGAGCTGAGATATGGCATGGACACTCCAACACCCCAGAAACTCACCATTCCTTATTTCCTACTGTAGTCCCTCATAGAATCCAACATTAAGTTTAAGGCGGGGAGTCCAGATCAGCTCGCTCACCATGGATTAATCAAAATTTTAGTGGAAGAAGCTCTCCATACATTCACACTCCCTATAACATGGGAAGTATTCAGGAACATGACAGTGAAAGATGACATAAAGGCCCTCACCTATGATATCAGTCCTTTTGACAATGAGGAAGAAGAGTAGAAAGGGGGAGAAGGGCAATAAATTGATGACTCAGTAGGATAAGAAAAGGAGGAAGAAACTAAGATAGAATAGGAGAAGGGAGAAGAAACAAAATAAGAAGAAATAGAGAAAACAAAGATAGAAAAGGAGGTAGAAGGAGGAGAAAAAGAGGCAACAGAGGCAAAAAAAAGAGAAGGGTCCCTTGAGACCTTAGAAAGGGAGGCAACAAATGCCCTCACAGCCCTGAGTACACCAATTAAGCCAAAATAAAAGAGAAAAAGTCAGGCCTCCATTTATTTCAAGGCCAGGAAAAGCACAAGGATCAAAACAGGGAAACTCCAACCATCTTCAACAATGCCCATTACAATTGAAGATTCACCTACTATCAAAGGGGCAGAATCTCCCTCTAAAAACCCTATCATATATGAAAGAGGGACTCCTAGACCTTCCACATGAAAGGAAAAAGGTGCAACTACAGGACCCAAAAACAGTCCTACAAGAGGCACAGACAGTTCTACAGGAGACACTGTCAAAGCTATAGGAGACAAAACAACTGGAGAAAAGAATCGAAGAGCAGCCAAAAGGGAAGGAGGAAGTTAAAAAGCCACAAGAACCTAATCCACAGCCGAACCTTGCCTCCTATTACAATCCTCTTGATGGAGGAAGGATAATTCCACAAACAATTGCAATTCCACTATTCTTTGAACTATAGAAGGAAAGAATAAGAACACATAGGTGGATGCAAATAACCAAATCCAAGGAAGTTGACAATGTTGGCCATATGGAGAACAGACTTAGAGAAATGGGAAGAGAGTTAAGTGTTGTCCGACATAGAGAAGCAATTGCGAGAAACCAACTTCAAATCGAAAATGATTTGTTAAGGAGGCAACTAAACGAGAAAGAGACCCAACTAGCATGCATGGCTAGCTTATCCATGGAGGCACTGCAATGTAGAACAACAACAAAATCCTATGGATTATACCTCAAGGACCAGTGGCTACAATTTCAGATCAAGAATTTGGCACAAAGAGGCACAATGCCTTTTCAAGATTACAGACAGTTTATGGACATATGTGATCAAAGCACAATAGAAGATAAGGAAAAGACGATAGAATTTTACCTCCATAATATGGCCCTCATAGACGTGGATGTGTGGGACCCCAATGCTAGGCTAGGGGACCTACAACTAATGGCCATGGCTTCTTGTATGAACTATGAAGAGTTAAGGGAAAAATAAGTAAAAAGGTTGATGATAAGGGAGCAGAATGAGCCATTAATTATCAGAGCTGAGCCATCAAATCCCATGGCTCTCATCAGCACACACTAGCTGCTTGCCAATAATCCTCAAATTTCCCATAGATATATAAGTAATCAAGCACAAGCCATTGCACATTTTGAGGACATGGAAATGTTACTTGGGGATGACTGTGTGCATGCATGTATGAGGAGATGGAATACCTTACCAAACAGTGTACAGATCAGGGAATATAATTCCCCAATGAGGATGAGGGAGGCATTAAGGAGAGTTCCCATGTATAAGCGCTCCATGCAGAGGTTGCAGGTCAATTGGATTGGCCTCAAACTGAGCCCAACACTGCTGTTAGGCATGCTAGAAGGAAGGATAGAAGAAAAAGAGCAGAGGTGGTGGGAAGAGATAGACAGAAAAGCAGGCTTCTACGACAAGGAACAGGAAACAACATCAAAAGTTTGGGATGCTAGAGAGGCCACTAGGGCCATAAAATATGAGTAGATGGACTAAGTTGCTCAGAGGATGAGCAACACCTTTAGTAGGGGGTGGGCTCATTTTTCCTCCTAGCGTAGTTAAATCAACCATTCTCTTAGCTTATTGCATGTTTTTTATTATATTTATGCTTGTGGAGTGAGTTGAGTTAGTTATGATGCCATGTGGTCTAATATGTGGTTAATGCAGATTTTTGTTGATATTTGAAGACAAAGTCAAAGATTCAATGGACAATTGGCAGCAATAATTCAAAGTGGACAAAGGAGAGGATTGATAGGAGGTGATCCCCCTCATTTGTTACTCCCAACTTCAAATTCCCCTTCACACAGCTCAGAGTACAAACAACCAAATCAATGCACTAGGAGGTAGCCAAGTAAGTGAAGGATAATTGATGTTTATCTCGATTTTTGGGAGCCAAGCCTCCCTAATTTTAAGGACGTTGTTTGGAGATTCAGTTGTATAAGTAGAGAGGCCTACAACCTCACTAGGGTCGGATTTTTGTTCTACTTTTGCTATTGTAAAACTCTGCTGAACTTCGAGCTTACCTTTGTGGACAGTTTCATGTAATCCTATTACTGTTTTGATAATAAAGATGAGATCCTTTTTGAGATACCACTGAGTTACCTCAGCCCTAGACTAGGTAGCCTAATCGAGGCGAATTAATCATCAGAATAAACCTTAGATACCAATACCAGATTTATAACGAATCCATGATACCAATTACTCACCTCCTAAGAGTTCAAAGAAAACACAAGGGATACCAACTAAGAAAGGTAAAATTGTTCTACATAAAAATCTAGATTCAACTTAAGAATCTGTTGAGCTGTAGGAGGTTATGCCTTCCTAACTTCTGGTCCAACCAATAAAGGAAACTTAAATAAGTAGAACCCAACTATTCAACCTCAAACAATAGGTAATCAAATAAAATTTTATGTTCCCTTATTACAGCTAGCTCAAAACCCAATGTACCAACCAATCATACATAAGCTCATATATCCTTCCAAACAAATTTCTCACAATGATATTTTGGATATCCAAGAAGACTATCTTCATGTAGACTATGGGCCACACGTGGATGAGCAAGATGATGATAGTCCTCCATTTTAAATTACCCTAAATGTTCATAACAAAATACTTCACAATTTCATGTTAGATTCGGGAGCATTGTATAATCTCTTGCTCATGTCAAGCATGGTGGAATTAGAACTAGATATCACCAAACCATATAATGACCTATACTCTTTTAAGTCTAGAAGGGTGAAATGCATTGGCCTCATTAAATATTTGGTGATCTTCCTCGCTCTAATAATAAAAAAAATCCTAGTTATGGACATATTGGTAGCCCATATTCCCGCCTCTGATGACATGTTTCTTTCTAGGTCTTGGAATGGAAAATTAGGTGGTACCTTGCAAATGGATTTGTCATATACAAACCATAATGGTCTTTGAGGGCCAAGGGTGAAGATTATAATGAGAAGCTAAACTCTTGTATATCATAAGTGATGCTAAAAAATCTACAAACTCACCTATGTATGTTGTAGAAGAGTAATGGACCAACTTGTCCATAAACCCCAAATCCATGATAGAAGTTGATTCAATGCCTCTCAAACTAGAATAGTCATATGACTTGCATTTAATATGGAAGCTTTTCTTCGATGGAGCATACTCTAAAGAAGGAATAGGGTTAGAAGTACTTCTAGTTCCCCCATAAGGTCAAAGTATCTCCCTATAATTTAAACTATAATTTTATTCCATCAATAATTTTGCCAAATATGAAGCATTCATTCTAGGACTAGAAATCGTTAGGAAAATGGGAGTGAAAATAGTTATGGTTTTTGGTGATTTTGAGCTAGTAGTGTATCAAATAAGAAACATATATACCAAAAAACATCCTCATATGAGATCATATTTAAATTCTATGTGGGATATTATCAAGAATTAGTTTGATGCTTTCAACATTACAGTTGTGGGCAAGGAAGACAATTAACATGCAGATGCCCTCGCAATGATACCTAGTACTTTCAAGCTACATCTTGAGCCAAAATTGAACTATGAGGTATAGATGTGATATAGACTCAAAGTTTCAGATAACATTAAACATTAGCAAGTTTTTGAAGATGATCAACAACTAAGAATATTCCTTGAATTAATGGATGAGTCCTCGGCCATCAACATTGATTTCAAGGACCATGCTCCTGAAATGGGTTAGGAGGAGGAAGAACCACCAAAAGGAAGTCCTGACTTTTTGAACCAAATAAGAGGTCATGACATTATCCAACTAAAGAAAAAACTTATCCCAAGAGGATTGGTCCCACTGGAACAAATATTCGATCATAATGATGTGTATACTCAACCTGTTTTTCAACTAGTGGTTAAGAACGTCGAGGAACACAATCTGGGCACATAAGAAAATCCAAAAAAGGTAAAAATTGCCAAGTTTTTACAACCATCCTACAAAAATAGGTATGTTGATTTGTTTATGCAATTTAAATATGTCTTTGCATGGAGTTACGAAGATTTAAAAACCTATGATACTTCTATCATTCAACATATGATACTATTGAAATAAAGTGCTAAGCCATTCATGCATAAACTCAAAATATTCACACCAATTTTGATGCCAAGGATAAAGAAGAAAATTTGGAAGTTTTGAGATGGTAGTATCATTGTACGACTGAGATATTCCCAATGGGTGGTGAACCTCGTACCTAACAGGAAAAATAATGGTGATATCAAATTATGTGTTTATTTTAGGAATCTGAATAGGTTTTCCCTGAGGGACAATTATCCACTACCCAAGATGGATCATTTGCTACAAAAAGTGATCAAAGCTCAATAATATCAATGATGGATAGTTTATAAGGATACAATGAGATATCAATGCATCCAGACGACAAACATAAGATCATGTTCACCACATTGTGGGGCACATTCATGTACGAAAAATGACTTTTGGGATGATGAACATAGGAGAAACTTTTCGAAGAGCCATGGATATGAAATGACTATGTTCTCTAATTCATATGAAGAACATTTAGAGCATTTGTGGCAAACCTTTCTAAAGTGTAGAAAGTTTGGCCTTTCGCTGAATCCTAAGAAGTCATTCTTCACGCTACATGAAGGAAAATTATTGGCAAATATAATTTCAAAAGGCATCAAGGTAAATAAAAAAAGGTAGAATCTATAAAACATTGGCCTACCTTGGAATAAGAAGGAAGACCAATCGTTCTTAGGAAAGAGCAACATTCTGCACAGGTTCATTACGAACTCTACAGAATTCCTAAAACACATAAAATGTATGCTGAAAAACAACAATGGTGTGATATGGTACCCTAAGGCTTGAGTATCATTTGAACAAATTAAGAAAGATATCATGGAGGCCCTAATCTTGCCTAGTTCATATTTTTCAAGGAAGTTCCAGATCTTCTCTTTTTGTTCCAAGCATACCATTGTTGCAGTCCTTTTGCAAAAGAAAAAATAAGGGTATGAGAAACCTATAGCTATACTCGGCCACGCATTGAAAGATGCAGAACTAAAATACATTATTTTGGAAACACATGTGTATAGCATGGTAAAATCATTTAAGGCATTTTGAGAATATGTGCTTCATTCCAAAGTAGTAGCATATGTTCCATCAACAACAATCAAAGAGATACTCACACAACTATAAAGTGATGGTAAACAAAGAAAATGGATAACAAATCTCTAGGAATATGATATGTAAATCAAGCCCAAAAAACTTGTAAAGGGTTAGTGGTTGTCTAAGTGACTCGCTAATCTAAACCATATTTTTCTTGAGATGTGCATTAGTTAATATCTTTACAACAATCATGTAGAGGAGAATCCAGAAGAAACACCTTCTTCAAATGAAGAGAATTCAAAAGAACCTCTTCATCCCAGGAAAGAGAATCCTTAAGAACCTCTTGTTCCAGTAGGAAGGAATCCATAACAACCCTTCCCAACAGATAGAAGGAATCCATAAGAACCCTTCCCATCAGACAAAAGGAATCCATAAGAGCCCTTCATGAAGGACCTTTCAATATTCCAAGATTTTATATGGTATCAATACATTATATTCTTATTTTATAATTTACAATGTCATACTAAGTTGCGTAAGGCCAAACATAGATCTCTGAAGCTAAAAGAAATCAAGTACTAAATCATGGATGGGGGCTTGTATTCGAAGGATACTGTTGGTTTTCTGTTGACTTTTTTCATGGAATACCAATCATCTGCTATTATTTTATAACTTCACCAAGGAGTATGCAGAGGTCATGAGGCATGGAATGTAATAGCCTATAAAACTTTGAGAGTAGGCTATTATTAGTCTTCCCTTTTCAAAGATACAAATTCTACTATCAGGGCTTGTCCATAATGTCAAATGTTCATGGGAAATAAAAATATTAGATCTCTACCATTGAAGATAATAAATGTTCACGGCCCATCTCAGTAGTGGGAATTAGAATTTAGTGATACATCCAAAATCAAGTGGTCAAGTGGGTTGAAACCATTTTTAATAACAACTTATTATTTCACTAAGTGGGTTGAAGCCATTCTGACTCGCAGGGATGACGAGGAGATCATTATTTCCTTCTTAGAAGACACAATTCTCTCTAGATTTAGATGCCCCAAATGGTTGATCACGGATAATTCTGAAGCTTTCTAGTCTTCCAAGGTGATGTAATTCTTCCAAGATTATAACATTGAATTAGTGCACTCTGAAACATATTATCCTCAAGGGAATGGATTGGCAGAATCATCAAATACAAATTTAATGAGGATCATCAAGAGAATAATGGACAAGAATAAGAAGAGTTGGGATGCTAACCTTAAGTATACACTATGGGCGAATATAATCAATATCAAAAGGGATATCAATAAATCCACTTATCAACTTGTCTATGGAACAAATTCCATGTTTCCTATTAATCTTACCATACTTGTGATGAAGTTGCTACAGGAAGAGGAACCATATACTAGCCCGATGCAGAAAAGAATTTATTAAATGATAGAAGTTCAATAGCAAAGAGAGGAAACCCTCAGCAAAATTGAAGCCTAACAATAGAGGATGAAAGCCATTTTTGATAAGAGAGTGAAAGAGTGATACCTACAAGCTAGAGATTTGGTACTAAAGTGGGACTCGGTCCAAGATAATAAAGGTAAGCATGACAAGTTCGAAAACCTCTATATTGGTCCATTCGAAGTCCAAGATGTTCAAGATAATAAGACTTATCATCAGGAAACCCTTGATTGACATTTCTTTGGTAACCCATGAGAAAAATTTTGAGGTCTAAAATAGGTCTAAAATGGGTCTCCTAAGGAATATTATAAAATAATATTGGAAATAATAAAATAATATTACATTACATCATGAAAATTTAGAGGGAAAAAGAAAAAACTACTTTTTCAACTTGTATTTTAAACTTATCTCCCAATGCCTTTACTCAAATTTCGAGTAGGATCACTTGTTGGATGAATTTCATTCCTCATATGAGGAGTACCTAGTTTGCATACTTTTGATGGACCCTACTACATGGAAAATGAGAAGGACATGGAAAAACATGATTGCAATCACATTTTTCATGTTATTCTCATTTTTGTGTAGTAAAGTCTATCAAAAGTATGCAATATGGGTACTCCTTGGATGAGGAATTAAATTCTAGATCCAACGAGTTTTCCCGCTTGAAATTTGAGTAAAAATGTAGTGAGATAAGTTGAAACTATGAGTTGAAAAAGTAGTTTTTTATTTTTACTTTTTTACTCCAAAAATGGTGAATTATTCCCCAGGGTTTAGATCATCATCTTGAATCCTACTGGTTCTTATAAATTTTATTTTGGTTGTCCATTTCTTTTTGAGGCTCAGTTTTAACCTCAAAATTTATCTAATCCTTGTCAATGGTAGGTTTATGAAGAAATTATTCACATGAATGTTGTATTTTAATTTTCACGCAAAAAATAAATGATTGAAAAAAAGGAAAAAAGAAAAAGATCCGTTTCCACAGGGTTTGTTCTAGAAATTTCATTGATGCATTACAATTTTTAGTTTTCAATAAAGATACAAGAAGAAGAAGATGCCTTTCAAACCAAACTCCACAATCCAATGAAAGAAGGCACTAGAACTCCAAGTTCTCAATAAACCACAAGGGAACATTTCCCCCCACGAAGTTGATGTTGGTGCCAAGAATGTGACACCCATCTGCCAAATTTAGCCTAAAGGAATTAGAGCAGATGATATTCAAAGGTGCCCAAATTTGAAAGGGAAGGAGTGTTGCTAAAGGAATTATTCGTCAATATAAATCAAAGAGTAAGGAAACAGGAGCAGTAGACCAACGCCATAGTCAACACGTGTCGATACTACTCCATAGCATCAACAACATAACATTGCACGCACACTACACCATAGACAGTGTCATCAACTATAATTTGCATTGATCTGGGACATTGTTGACATACCAAACAATGGATGCTCATCACTTGAGGCACCACATTGAAGAAGTTGCATGTTAGCTAAATTGGATGGAGGGAGCACTTATCCATCTGATGGCCTGGAACACTCTGCGCCATGAAGGTGCACATGCGATAACACCACAAGGCAGTGAAAAGAAAACCATTTTTCTTCTCCTCATGCCCTCCACACACCCTCAAAACTTTCAAACGAGGGCCTCCCAACCATGCGAAATAGAGCCAGATGGGCCTCCATGTAGCTTTTTCATGCAAGACCATAAGTAGCATAATATTTGTACAACTTAACCCACCCCACTACCCACTTGTGTATTGCGTCACCTCTCATCAGGGCCAGTCATGAACATAATTAGATGTCCATGTACCCAGCACAACATTTTACTGATGCTAGCATGATGTCATTCAGGATTTTGTGCCAAATTTTGTCAACACATGTGTCATACTCATACTGGTATAAAAGGTACATTAGGGGCCCACTTTTTTCATTTTTCTTCATTGCCATCAAACTCAACCTCTACTTACTTGTAACAGTAATTTTCCAAATTCGACAAAGTTTAAGTCCAAGTCTTGCAATTGAAGCTAGTGAATTATTTCCTGCTAAGAAATCTACTAGTTGAGGCCTCATTCTCCAAGAATTTGCAAGAATTCGAGTTAATTTTTGACCCTAGTTGTACCTTACAAAGAAACATGGTTTCTCTTAAAAAGGCCCTCCATTTGAATGGAAAAAATATTTTAATTTATCAAATTATCACTATAAGTATGTTCTTAAGCCGAAATAACCTCTGTTTCTATTAAATATGAGCTCATTCTAGCTCAGAAACCCTAATATTAAGTCATGCACGTGGCTATCATTTCCATAACATAGAGTTTATAATGTTCCTCCTGCCAACTTATTACCCTCACATCATGACACGTGGCGACCCTTTATTTTTCTCTTTTGATTCATGGAATCTCCCTTCTATCCTCTTCACCTTCCCTGAATCTACTAATCATTCCAGCAAGCTACCCTATCATGATGGCCTCCTCATTTGTCCGAAATTCCACCAAAACTCAAGTAAAAGGAAATAATAAAGAAATATGTTGTCATGACGTTGATATCAATACTCGGGGCTTGCTCATGGCGACATTTGAACTTAGAAATTCTATTTCTATTTTAGCTGAGTGAGTAGATTCCTTAGCAGTGTTAGAGATCATTGAAGAACCACAATTTCCATTTCCAAATAATATATGGGAGCTATAAATTGCTAAGATAGAACCCTTTTGGGAAAGATAACATACTAAGAGAATGGAAATTGAGTTGGAGATTATAGGGAAAGAAAACTCTAACAAACCTTCTCTCAAGGTAATCAAGAAGATAGTATGGGGATGAATAATAAAGATAGTGGATAAACACTGGAATCACTTAGAATTAATTCAAGAAATGATCAAGGCCATTAAGAGAACACACATAGAAATAGAAGCCATTAAGAGGACTATTGGAGATTCTCCTTCCAAGTTTGAAGTAATTATAGAATTTTTTAACCAAGTTCCTAAAGAAGAAGAGGTAAAGGTGAATATCAACCAGTCTGAATGGTTAGCGAGGGTTACCCAAATAATAAGAAAGCATGAATTAGTGACAGTAGCCACAAAAGAGATGAAAGCATTAATTGAATAAATATAAGGTTTCAAAATGAAATGTGATGTGCTTTATTGAAAGAACTTTCCAGCCTTCTTTCGAAATGATGGGAACATGTAGTCCAAAGAGTCCTTCATGAAAGACCTGACTAGAATTAAAGAATACCACAAAGTTTTCAGAGAAAAGGACCACACTCTTTAAGGAAGAGACATTGTGAAATTGTATAATGATCACTTTGAATATCTATTCACATTTAAGAACATTTTCAAAGAGCGAGGAAAAATTGACTATGAAGACATTACCAATGTGGAAGGCGTTATCTTAAAGGCCTATCCATGTGATATTCCATACAATAGAGAGTGGAGGATTTGTATGGATTTATAAAGGTTGGCCATCCAAAGGGGATTTGCACCAACATTACAAAGGAAATCAATAGAGGCAAGCTCTAGCTCTAGGACTTCATCACAACAAATGTAGTGCCCAACTTAGATATTTCCCAAGAAGGAGGAAGTGGACCTATGATACAACCAAGAGAGAGATAGAGGAGTCACTACAACTAAATCTAAGCATTCTCACCATAATGGACATATCTTTAAAGAAACTTCTAGAAGAAGTTAGTTACAATATAACTAGCATTTTTGTAAAGATTCTTGGTGGTTTTTTAAATACCATTAGTGGTTTAGAGTAGGGTGAAGGGCCTTGAGTAGCTATACATAGCCTCATTTTGTATTTTGAAAGGAGATAGTTCTAGGTTGTAGGGGAAACTCTATCAAAAAAAATTTAGAATCTCCTAGGAGTTTTGATGCTTTCAAGGAAGAAATTTTGCAATGAGTCTTGGGTTGTCTGCTCTTATTTCATGTGTAATTTCATGAACCCCATCTTGAAATTTTGAACTTTTCACATATGAATAAAATTTCAAGCAATTTTCATGGAAGAATATGTTTTGAACTTGCTTTGTTTTGATTATTTAATGGAATTGTTAAATTGGAATAAATTCTATAATCAGTATGATTGTTTGCTTCAATTTTTGCAAAAATTATCAAAATTCTTGAAGAGTATCTTGTAATTTTTGATGGGTTTTCCAAGGATTTTAATGAAATGGAAACGATTCAAAATGTTTTGTTTTCTTATGGTTGAATACTTAATTTATTAACTACCTATATAATTCTCATAGGTTTAATAGAATTTTTAATTTCTCTTTTAAACTTGTTAAGGTTTGTTCTCCATTTTTCACCTTCTCAAAATTTTTGGTTCTTTATGTCAAACCCATGGATCATGGATGATCCAGCTAAGATTAGTGGAAATGCCACCAAAAAGAAGTTTAGTAATTGATTGTTTTTCCTCTCACCCAAGTTTTCAAAACATTTGATTTAAACAGAAATCAAAGGTCAATTTGAATAAGATTTACTCATTGTTATATTTACTTTCTTGAAGAAAGACCATGCTGAATATGATGATGCAAACAAGATTTAAATTTTCCCAGTGCGATTTATGTTGATTAAGGCCAATAAATATTTATTACATTTAACAGAGAGACATGTATTCATAAACCAAGATTTAGGTACTAATTTAATGGTTGAAATGGTTCTTCATGTTACCTTACTTTCTTGTTACAATTTATAGCGGAAAATAAGGCATGTGATACTTGAAACTAAACTCAATACATGAAACCTTAGTAAGATTCAAGGAAGAACTTAACAGTCATTTCATACAACATATTCACGGATAATAACATATTCCAGATCTGCTATGGTTCTAGATCTATGGTAGAATGGTTTGCATCTGCGGTAGAATTTTTCTGTGGTTTGTATCTGCGGTAGAATTTTTCTGTGGTTTCAGATCTGCTGTGGTTCCAGACCTACGGTAGAATGGTTTGCATCTGCTGTGCTCTGCGATCTCAGTGGAGGAAATAATATACATCTACAGTGTTTCGTATCTAATCTGTATCTGATCTCTCCGGTGGTTCGAGTCTGTTGTGCCAGTTCCACAAACATTCAAGGTGTATCAGTTGTATAATTCAGAATTCCCTACGACTCTTGTGAAAGAATTCCAGATCTGCGGCTCTTCTTCAATTTTTTGTGGCTGCCGTAGATTTGTGGCTCATAACCAAGTCGTGATATAGATCTGTGGCTCTTCACTTCTCTTCTCATAGATTGGGCCTTCTGCGGTTTATAGATCTGTGGCTCTTCTTTATAGATTTGCAACTTTTCACTTCTCTTCAGCAATCTTTTGTGGCTTTCTCTTTGGCAATCTTTTATACTCACCAGGAGAGCATTTTCTAGATGGCTCCCAGCTTCATGAAAATAGTTTTTGGCTCAGTTCCGTCCGCCTCTGGGGGAAAGCTCCTGCCCATATCGTCAATGAGGCCCTAGGTGCCACTGTCCAGGTGGTCCAGGCCTCACTCGATGAGGCTTTGAACTTCTCTGAAAGTGCTCTAATTTGTCGATTCAATGGTTTTTGGCCGTTGCTGATAGTTCTCCATAGTTGGATCTCATTGGTATGGAAGCCTCTAATTCCCGATGCAATTAACATCTACCCTTGTGCTAGGGGTTTCTTTATAGTAGATTTTGAAAACCCTAAAAGCAGACAATGTATTCTAGATTTCGACCCTTGATTTTTGGAAAAATCAGGCCTATTCATGAGGCCATGGAACCCATCACTCGATCCCTCAACAACACTCATAACCTCAACACTACTTTGGGTGAGATTGCCAAACCTACCCTTGCATCTCTGGAATTTATCTTCCCTAAAAGCCATTGGAAATGCAATTGGGAAATTTTATTGCAGGTGCGCAGAAACAGAGGAATATGCCAGAACCACCTATGCACGCATCTATGTGGAAATGGACTTCAGCACCAGATTCCCAGCTAAAATACACCTAACAAGTAAAGACTATGTGTGGAACTAGAAACTCGATTATGAAAGTGTCCTCTTCAGATGTCGATCCTACTTTGAGACAGGCCACCTAGCCAAAAATTGCCCAAAAGCCTCCCAGAAAAATTCTGTTATAAAAAATCACCACAGATCTACATTGTGGGAAGGAGCACAAAAAAAAACACTACATTGTCATCAAATAAGAATACTCTCGAGAAAATTCTGAATCACAAGAAATCGGGCAAGAAAGAAACAACTCTCAAGACAAGCAGGGGGAAAGCCCCGCCCAACAACAAAAGAGTGAACTCGAAAACCCCTCAAGCATCAACAGTTATGAGGATTCGAATACCGCACAAAATAAATCTTCATTTAACAACAAAGTAGATCTCCTAGACCAAACTTCTTCTTTGACTATCTTCAAAAGGACGAACACAATAGATCGCGAAGCTAAGACACCAATGTCCCAAGAACCAAAAGAGATGAAGGAGATGCAAGATAAAGAAAGTTGGAAGACCGCAGAGAAAAAAAAGAAAGCAACAACACCAATCTCGCCAAGAAAGATGTGGAGCCAAACAATTAGAAACTAAGAAAATTATAGGTCTGATAGACCAATTTTGGTCTCAGTGGACGTTAACCACCACCATCATCATTATCATCATCACAATCTTGTTCACTACAAATTTTATCATCTTTGTTTCCTCTTTGAAACTGGTAGACAAGAACAAGTAAGCTTGAACAATAAACACGAGGAATTCATAAATGTACCTATGAGAAAAAAAGATAACAATAAGTGATATGATCCAAGTTTAAATAGGAAATCACAAATATAACAATGAATCAAGATTTCAGTGAGATGCTCCTAGGCTCTACATTAGGACACAACATAGTGTGACTTTGGGCCCCATCAGGTTCACCAGTCTAGTATAAAGGCAATATCTAAGATTTGGTTTATGATTTTGTGTATGTTTAAAGTAGATTTGACATTTTTTTAATTATTGTAAATAATATTAATTTAATAAAAATATAGCACATGAGGTGCACGGTGTAATGGTAGGGGCGGATGGCTGTAGCACCCCCCACCCAGGTTCGAGTCCTGCTGCGGCAGGTGTATGATGTTGTATGATGGAAAATGTAAAGGTCCCGCACTAGCTTACAAAAAAAAAAAAAAAATTTAATAAAAATATAACTGAATATATATATATATATATATATATATATATATATATATAATAAAAATCATTATAAATTATTAATTGTTCCACTCGTATTATGCTGGCTAGATTTTTTTTAAATATTACAACCCATGAGTGGGCCTAATGGTTAAGAGCAAGTGGGGGTAGAGTATGTATGCCTTCGTAGACTTAGCTAGATGTGTTAAAAATGTTCCACTTTTACTATGAGAACTATAAATAACATTTTTAGACATTGATATTTTATATAACTCTAATAGATAAAGTAATTAAAAGTTAAAATTTTTTTATTTTAGTTTGCTTAAATTAAAAGTTTAAGTATTCACATTAACTAATATATTTTAATATTATATATATAGAGAGAGAGAAAGTATATGTATATATTTATTCACATTAACTAATATATTTCAATATAATTAATATATATATAGAGAGAGAAAGTACATGTATATATGTACATATGTATATTGATTATGGTAAAATATTTTAATAAGTAGAATAAAGAAGTAACTAAAAGTATAATAATTCAGTCTTAAAAAAACATTTAACTCATTTAATTTTTAATATAAATTTGATAAATGGGATTCAAAGAAATATTATTAATAATACACATAATCAATAAATAAAATATTTTATTATTTAAAAATAAATAATATTAACATATATTTACAAACATATTAATAAAAAATAATATTTTGATATTTACCGAATTATTTATAAATAAAATATGTTAATGCCTATATTAAGGATTTCAATGTCACCTTGAATGCGTTAACATGTCATAGAAATGTGGGGAGAGGGGCATGTGGAGAGGTAGATTGTTGTCACCCCCCCTTTGCCGAAGAGCATGGGGACATGGCAGTCCGTCCCCAAGAAAGTTTAAATAAAGTCACACCAATGCAACGTAGAATGAGGAGTGGAGGTGGTATAACATAAATGCAACGTAAGAGAACTGGATATGCAGGTGAGGAGTGGAGGTGGTATAATGTGAAATGGTTTTCAATAAGGAAACGCGTGTGACATTGATTGATTTCAGGGCCTCCCACATGGCGCTTTACATGCAATGCGAAGCTATCGAAAAGTTAATTGAGAGGCTCTGCAAAGCTATCGAAAGGTGGTATATTTTTGAACGAAGCATGATTGGTAGAATCTCCAACATGAAGTTCCGGATTTTGCTTTGATTCTCCTAGAGGAGCTGCGGTGGAAGTTTAATTTTCTATTTCCTTCTGTATTTTTTTTATGGTGTTTTTTGGTTTAGAAGAGTCATGAACAAAAAGAGAGAGTGGTTTTAGAGAAGAAGTTTGGTAGGTTCCAGGAAAATATTAAGTTATTTTGTGATAGAAAAAGTACAATTCATTTGGCTAAGAATCAGGCTATCATAGTAAATTAAAGCATATACACCATTTTTGTAACATAGCTTATCGCTGAAAATGGAGTCTCTCTTGAAAAAGCGTATACAAAGGAAAACTGTGCAGACATGTTCAGGAAACCAGTTTTGTTAGAGAAGCTACGATGGTGTCTAGCTTCTCTTGGATTGCAGAAAAGATAAAATAATAATTGTTGTCAATGTGGAGGCTAATTGTTGTAAATGTGGAGATTGTTGACATTTTCTATTAATTAAATTTCGAGAAAATATCATGAATGTGACAACAATAGAATTTGTTGCTAAATTAACTCCATTTATTCTTGATTAGGAGTTATTGCATCCTATGTTTGTTGTGAGTGAATTTATCATTGAGTGTTCTACTACCAGTTATAAATGTAAGCCCGTAGAGGATATGTGTGATGATAAGGTGTGAAGAAAAAGAATTTCAGATGTGCAAATCTGTTGTTGTAATCTATTGTTGAGTAGATTGCAGATGCCTCTGTTTAGTGAAGGTAGCCAAAACTGATTGGGTAAACCACTTTAAAATCTCTGTTTTTCATGGTTGAATGCTGTGTGTCTTATTAGTTTTTTAAATCTCCGTTGTCTTATCTCTAACATGGTTAGAAAATTAACTAGTATATGATTGTTAGTGCATGTTTCGTAAATGATTTAGAGGAAATCTACCGTGTGCCCGTCGACTGGTGCTACCGTTACAGACAAGTTGCTAGGGAGGGATTCCTCTCTCAACGGTGAAAATATCAGATTTTCTGGCTGAAATTATCTTCTTCCCCTTGCTGATGTTGGTGCGTTATTTTGGTTGAATATCGATAATCTTGGTAGTGAGTCCTAATTGTGGGGAAAATTTTGTGGATTATTATGTATTCTATTTGTGCAAGGGACGAGATATCTGGGTCTGGATCCTGTAGCTGAAGTAGGTGTATCCTGGGGTGGTCTTAGTTTTGCTCTCCATTGCTTGGTGTTGTCTGTGTTGGAATATGGAACCCATGTTTTACAACTAACATATATTTGGCACATAGAACTTGACATTCATTTTAAAAAAATTCTCGCCTCGAAAGTATGATTTGGTTTATTGGTAACTATCAAAATCTAGTCATTGATAGTGGGGGCTTCTATTAGCTCCTAATATGCTTCTTGGATGGGTGCTCATCTGGAATTGTTATTCTAGAAATTAAAGAAGGTTGAAAGTGTAGACGTGATTTTCTTAGTAGGTGGAGAGTGGCTAGAAATTACATGGTGGAACCTTCTATCCAAAACAACACACAATTTGAGTTTTATTGAGAGGAGACTACATCATTGGAACCCTGCACTATACATAGATTAGTAAAAATGTCATTCGTATTGGGATTATTTCAAATCGACGTAGATGTCATGTCAATGAGCCATGTGATTATTGGGATTAGTTCAAATCGACGTAGATGTCATGTCAATGAGCCAGAGATCACATGGGGAAGCATACTATCATGAGAGGGCCCAAATGGGGCAATCTTGTTGACACCAACGCTCGTAAGACTTCGTTGGAGGTTACAGGGAGTTCACTACTGATCTAATTTAGGTAGAAATTGCTAGACTTGACAATGAGGCTCCCTCTCATAGATCATTACTCTCTGAAATTCAAGTACTGGTTGAATGGGTTGATTACATCGCTGATGCAGAGTACGTTAGAGATGCTTCAACCAATATATGTAGACCATAGATTTATATTGGAATATGAACAGGGCACATTGTAATTGATAGACATGAGAATGGAGATGATGTCCTCCATTCCTTCGATCACCTCCACAACTACCTGAACTCTGTGGATCACAGATTAGATCAGATAAAACAACAGCTCAGCTTACCTCCTATGGTTAATACTGCCTAAGAGAAGGGTAAATCCTTTATTCGAATTGTTGCTTATAATTTAGATCCTTTAGAATAATATCTTATGTATTTTCTCATTTGTAATTCCCTTTAATCAGTGCATCTGAAGGTAGATCTCCAATTACAATGGATGTTTTGTATCTTCATTTTTCTATTTTGCATCTCATTGCTTTCTTCCAAGGGTTTTATTATTATTTATAATCAGGTCTCCCTACTAAAAGATTGAAATGGACTATTCCGTTTATGATGCAATCTTTAGTTTTTTCAATTAATATAATATTCACCTTAAAAAAAGTATTTCAATGTTAGCATATATGTATTACAAAAATTAAATTCTTATCGCTAAAACATTTTAAATATTTAAATATTATCACTATTTTACATTCTTGCCCACCTATATTTTTCAAGTAGTTTTATGTAAAATTTATTGAGGAAGTGAATCTCTTGAGTTGCAAATCTTTTTTTAGTTTTTCACTTTAAAATAATTTTGTATATCAAAGATTGGATCCCTCTTGGCAAATAGTAGATCTGAAAAAAAATTCCTTCATAAAAAATCATTAACAAGATTTGATTTTAAATTCAAATTTAATAAAAAAAGTAAATTAATTTTAAATTTGTTGAAAATATAAAGCTGATTTAAATTATAGATGTATTTTTTAATTACAAAATTAATAACTTTTATTTGAAAATTTCCATATAAATTATAAGATCGTTATTTTTATGTGATAATTTAGTGATATAATTCATGTTTTGATGATATTTTGTTGCTTTGTGGACTTTAGAAAGACTTTCAATATGGTTCCTAGAAACAAAATATGCAATAGATTAGAAGAGCTAAAGGTTCCTTCCGAGTTGAGAATTGTTGCTATAAGGTTATATGAGAATGTAATTGCTAAGTTAAACAACAATGAGGGCTGGTCGAAAGATATTAAGTGTAATATTAGAGTTAAACAAGGTTGCCCCCTCTCCCCTACCCTATTTGGCATTTACATGGACAAGCTAGAAGGTTGTTTAGAGGATGCAGGTTGTGCTGGCACGATCTTAGCTAGGATAGTCATCATCCTTCTTCTCTATGATGATGATATTTTTCTTCTCGCAAGGTGCCCATCTGATCTTGATAAGCAAATTAGACTTCTTAAGGATTTATGCTCTACAATGGGTATCACTGTTAACACAGACAAAACAAAAGTTATGATTATCAAATCCAAGAAGGACACTTACGCTAATTTTATGTATGACAATAGTAACTTGGAGGAAGTGTCTTCTTACAGGTACCTAGGAATTGATATTCATCACAAGCTCACCTGGAACTATAGCATTGAGAAAATGATTAATGGGGGGTGCAAAGCTGATTTTGGTCTTGAAAATAATTGTAAAACTACAAACCTCGTAATGTGGGATATAAAGAAGTTCCTCTTTGAAACTTTAGTCACTCCTTTTATCTTATATGGATGTGGGGTTTAGGGTTGCAGCATCTCTAGAGAATCCTAGAGAAAGATTGAGCAAATCGAGAAGCTTTTTATAGTGTATAACTTCAAAATTAAAAGCAATACACTCTATCCTATTCTCCTTATAGAAGTGGGTCTTTCCCCTATCGAGATCCTAGCTATGACTAGGATTCTGTTGTACAAGCACAAACTCAATAACATAGGAGACCATAGACTTCCTAAGCTAGCTTTAAATTCCATCCAAAACCACCTAAGGCTCAAATGAGGTTGGTATAAAGACACCAGGGTCTGGTTAAACCATTGGGAGATCGACGAGAATGTTGCATTGCAAAACATTAACAACATTAAAAATATTATTACTTCTAAGTTCAAAGAAAAAATGTGGTGTGAGAAAGATTTAGCAACTAAAAGAAAATTAAGATATTATAAGTAGGTCATCAACCCCACCCTATAAGATCAAAAGTATTTCTCAGTTTTAACTAGCTCAAAGAAGAAAATTAATATAGCCAAGATTAGAACGAACTCTCATGAGCTCCATAGTGAAACGGGTCATTGGGCAGTTCCTAAAACACCATGGATGGAAAGGATCTTCCATCTCTGTGAGTATATGAACAATGAGGATGAAATTCACCTCCTATTAGAGTGTCCCGCGTACACCCTGCATACACCCCACGTACAACCACATTAGATCTTAGTTTCATAATCTTTGTTGCAATACTGACCTTCCTAGCCTTTTACGATGTCAAAATTATAGTGAGCTCGGGAGGCTTCTCTCCAAGCTTTTTGAGCATAGGAATAAAATCTTAAATCAAACTAAATAATTTGTTTTCTTAGGTCCGATAGACCAAAGTTTGGTCTCAGTGGACGTTAACCATCATCATCATATTTTAACAATTTAAGTTTGTTATTTTAATAAATTTTAAGTATATTTATATGAAATTTACTTTAAAAAACTTATGATTTTTTTATTTTATTATATTTTATAAAAATTTGAAACTATATTATTATAAAAAAATAAACTTACTAAATTTAAATAGTATTTTAGAAATTTATATATAAATTTATTGGTCAAAATATTGATAAATATATTTTATTTTAATTAACGCTAGATAATAGAAGGAGCTCTGGAAACCTTTGTGGTGACCAGGGTTTCGCCTTAATCATCTAATGTTTGCTTTGTTTGTGTCTATTTTCATCAAAATGGTGAATCCATGTGATTTGATGAAAAAGAGAGTTTCCTTTGTAGGTACGACTACCAATCACCCTAGATCTTCTTTAGTTTCATATAGATCTATGTTGAAATTTTGCTCTAGTCTTGTGGTGGCTCACGAAATTCCTTCCCTTAATGTTCCTATGGATCATGAAGATTTATATTGTGATAAATATTTTTCAAAAAATGACTTGGATTGCAGGTTTAATGGGTACTTGCCATGGGAGACCGATCTACAAAAATGGATCTCTGAGACTTGGAAGCCCCTTTTGACGAACGAACTTAACATTTACCCTATGTCTTAGGGTTATTTCATTGTGGTTTTTGATAATATAGAGGATAAGAAGGAAATCTATGAAGTTGGGACACAGTTTTGGGGTAGTGTTGGACTCTTTGTGTAGCCTTGGACTCCCACTTTTGATCTAGTAATGGCATCAATCTCCACAACCCTAGTTTGGGTAAGGATTTTAAAACTTCCCTTGAATTTATGGTGTTAGGTCCCTATACTACCAGTGTAGCCCCTTATTGTTATTATTGCAACCCTGCTATTTTATTTTTGTGCCCATGTAATCCCCATATTTTTCTTATTGTGCCCCATAGGATCCCACTAATGTTATTGTTGTAGCCTTACAATATTATTGTTATGTAGGCTCTCATTATAATGTGACCCCTTAGACTCCTATATATAGAAAGGAGGTCTTGTCATTTGTATCATCCAAGAATTGTTCATTTGTGTAATCTAAAGGAGGTTTTCCCCTCAAAGAGGATAATTTTGAAGTTGTTGATCTATCTCTCCTTCTATTTTGTGAGATGGTTGCATAACGTTTGGTATCAGATCTTTGGATTCTATGGTTTCGTTGCTTCAGCCAATTCATTGTGGTACTTTCGCTATAATTTTTTTTCTACGAAGCTTTAAAAGCTGAAATTAAAACCATGTGGAGCCGAAATCTTAGTGAACTTCATATCCAAATTTTAAATCTTGTCTCGCTATATTTTCGAAGATATGATCACAGGAAGTTAGGGTTTTTGTAGGCTCCAGAATTTTGTCTCAAATATGTGACCTAGGGAAAATCATCATAACTTTCATTTTTGGCATTAGATTTGAATTTTGTAAGAAGTGGCTAAAAGTAAACTTACTTTAGTTTGTTGTGTAGCAATTTTAGGGTCGAATGTTGAAAAAGTGATACATCGCACCATGTACAACTTCACTCTACTGAATAAGTCCATAGTCAGGCCATCGTGGGAGATTTGACATAACTCTTCCTTGGAGAATTGTATCTTGATTAGACTTGTGGGGTTGGAAAGAGGACATAAAGGGATACCATAGGATGAAATTTCAGACCTTTGAGATCTGAAATTATATAGATACAACAGATTCAATATGGAGCTCCTACAAAGCAAGAAAAATGTGTGTATTTTTTAAAGTTTGCATAAGTTTTGTTCAAAAAATTAGTTGGAAGTGATTTAAAGGGAACAATGAAGAATAAATATAATCAATTCATGACCCAAAGAGAGAAAGTGGAAACACCTAGTAAGAAAATTGAAATATCTACTATGACACATGAAGAAGAGGAAGAAATGCAACATGATATATAAAAATTATGAGACCAAGTGTAACAATTTCGCTCTCACAAAAAGTAACAGAAGCTAAGATAGATAGTTTAAAGAATGACATGGAAGGTATAAAAAGGGATGTGGGAGTTTTCAATGATGGTTTAAAAGAATACATGGAAGCAATGATGAATTGCAAGTTACAGGGGTTGAAGGAAGGTTTGGAAAAGTTTCTAGAAGAATGGTGTCCTTGTAGTGACAAGGAAGTCCATCAAAATCATGTGAAGACAAAAGGAATATCAATTATGATTTTAGAGACTCCAATGTGGGGTTTAATAACCACCACATTCCAAATATCGATATGAGGAATTTTGATGGCAAGTATCTGATAACATGGATACTACAGATGGAGAACATTTTGATCTCCATAATGTGCAACACACCCAAAAGGCACCCATTGCATCTTTATATTTAGAATCAAATCATTTTGTATGGTATCGATGACTTTGTTCTCGTAAATCACTTGTCACTTGGTCAAATTTTTTGGAGGAAATGAGAGCACATTATGAGGATACGAAGAGAAACACCTTCTTTAGCCAATTGATAAATTTCAAACAAAATGGTTCAATGGAAGAGCACATTTAGGACTTCCAAAAATTGAATATTAGAGTAAATGATATTCCAGAGGAGCATAAGATTGATGTATTCATAGGGAATTTAAAGGATAACATCCAACATGAGGTTCACCTTTGGGAATCTGATTAATTGGAGAAGGCATTCAAGGTGGCCAGAAAAGTGGAAAGTAAAATTATGGCAAGAAGGAAACATACTGCTCACAACTATAAAGATGTAAATGTTGTTACTCCCAGCCTTCCACAACCTACAAGGTTGACACCACAACAGTTGGAGGAAAAAATAAAGAAAGGGCTTTGTTGGGCATGGAATCCCCCCAAGGCATGTTTTGGGGCTTAAAGCCAAGTTTTGACCAAGTCCTTTGTAAAAGCTCTGTGAATTGTGGGCGCGAAGTGCGAAGTCATAATAAAGTCAGAGGGTTGTTTGCCCTTGTTTTTGTAATGTAATGTCGGCTTGATAAACCTACCCATGGTCTGCGGATCATGGGATTGTATAAATAGAGCAAGGCTCTAAGTGTAGCATGTAGCTAGGAGAAGCATGATGAGTCTAAGAGATTGAGTCGAAGTGTAAAGTGTGTTGTTGGGTCGTAGAGTAGGAGATGGCTCTGTAGCTAGGTGCACAGAGGCCTAGTAGTCCGCAGCTGAGTGCGCAAGTCCCTGCAGTTGATTGTGCAGGGTAGGTCAAGTTTGTAATCGTTAGAAGAATTAATAAAGAGAAGTTTACCATATTTTTATGTATATTTAACTGTTTAAATGTATTATTCGGTACAGATTGCAAGTGTATTGACTATTTGCTACACGAACTTATATGTGTCATATAAATAAATAGAATGTAATGCATCCATTTATGTGAAGATAATTAATTGGTATAGGAAGATAAGTAAGATCTTGGGTGCAACTTAGGGGAATAGCACAGAGCGCTGCTCCAGCGGTGAAGAAGCCCATAGCCCTTGGTTAGGGCTGCGCGAAGGCAAGTATATCAGGGTGTGAAGGCTAGGGAATTGCGCGAAGCAACCTACATGAAGGGACTTGTTATCACCCCAAGAAACTCTCCTAGGTTGTATCTCAAAGATGCTCGGGAACATTACAAACTCAACAAAATGTTGGAAATGGATGAATGGAAGGAATGATGCATATTCAAGCCAGATAACCACTTCTACTATGTTTAACCCGAGACATGGGTGAACACCCCCAGTCTACAAGGCTTTAGACCACCAATTACTCATAGTTTCAGGATTAGATGAACATGGAGAATACTGACCACACTAGCAGATACACAAGACCATGTGATGGCCAGCTGCAACTAGTAAAGAGGTATGGAAATCTATTTCCTAATGCACAGATAGGATGACAACTCTCTGGCACTGAGTAAATAGAAACCGACATAGCACATTCAATGATACATACTAGATTCTAACACAGAGGTGGGATGACAACCCCTCTAATGCTAAACATCAAGAGCACATGAAAAATACATAACAGGCATAACCTAGAACAAAGTAGAAATGGAAAGTGAGAAATTAACAACAAAGGAAGCTTGTATTAGCTAAAAATGAAGACTATACACTCCAAGTATCACAGTAGTTATAGTCTCCAGAAGTTGAACCTTACATGAAAACTATAACCATCAACCCCCATTATATCTTCTTTCTGGGTATATATAGAATTTGTTTACAAAAATGCTACTGCGCTCTGTGTGGAGGGGTCATAACTGACCACCAGCCACATTAACTATCTAAAATGGGCCTCTGCTACGATCTGCTGCTTCAATGAATGAATTTGACATTCTGTGATGTTCTGTTGTACTACTCGAGTAGGTGGAGTGTAATATGAATAAAGCTCCATGGTTGATTAATGCTTTCAATTACTCTTTCCTTCATGGCTCTCGTTCCTTAATAAACACAGTTTTTGTGGAGTAACTGCACTTGGTACTGGTAGTTGATCGTCGTTGTCCTTCGGGAGTATAGGACAATCAAAGGAGGTGAAGACTACATGGTGGAAGAATGGAGGAGGAAGATCAGCTGTTGAATCGCGTGGATCGATGGCGGGAATCGTTTTGTAGAGGGCATCGGGAGAAAATGGGAGCAAACGAACGAGGGCCATTGGATTGCAGGCGGGCAGATCCAACGATAATCGGGAGCAGAAGCTTTGTGGGGTTTAATCAGCAGGGATGATGGTCTTGGTGGTATTCCCTGCATCGCTTATGGGAGGATGGCGGTAACCATACAACGGGCACGCGATACCATTTAACGCACGACACGTGGCAGATGGGACCGGCGGAAAAAAATTTTCCCCACTGGTTAACGAGTGGGAAGCTCACGCAATCGGGAGGAGTGACTACCGTCCGATCGTGGCAGAGGTGATCGGATGGCGAGAGACAGGCGGGAAGGTCATGAGCAGCGGGGGAAATGGAAACCGTTGGATCTCGCGGTGGGTGCGATTGATGGCTCAGAATAAAGGCAACAAAGGGTTATGGAGGGGCGGGGTCACGTGGTTATGATGATATGGGGGTTCGTGCTCAAGAGCGAGGGCCCTTTCCTATGGGTTTTTTAAACTGAAAAGCAGGAGAAATAGAGATCATAGGATGGCAAGGGGAATAGAATAGGAGAGGACAATAACCATTATAGGTCTTTCCCTGAGCACGACCAAGGATCTAGCTTGCCTTCAACTTCTGAGGATCAATTTATATAGCAGAGCTAAAATTGGCTCCTTTTGGGGATGAGATCCTCCCTGTGACGTCTTAAGATCTGCAGACCAATGCCTTCATACAAAACTAGCTTAAAAATTTTTGCCTAGTATTCCATTGGGCATGGAGTCTGATTAAGTCTATGTTAGAACCTGCAAAGAAAATCTTAAAATCATTAAGGCCTGAGAACCTTAAACAACATAAATCTACAAAAAATGGCCATCTGTTGGGCCATCAAAACTGTTTCTCCCCTCTCGACCGGTTCATCATAGATCAACAAAATTGGGTTTATTTGATCATCTACCTCAAAAAGTTTAGGACATTTGAGCTTAATAGGTAGATATGGATCAAATTTCATCCCCTCTCTGTATGCTCTCCTCCTTGTATGTTCTTCATGGGAGCTTCGGTACACGTGTTGAATAACCACAGTTGTTGTGTATTTATCCTTGTCATATGTGACCTGCACAACTAATATGAATGGTGAACCAAAGTATTCTTGTGCAGGGGACATAGATACATCATCTACAACTTCATTTTTCTTAGAATAGTCCACATCCAAGGAGGAGTCCCAAGACTGTGCACCCTCCTCCTTTGTCATCTGGCAAGCTGCCTTTTCAATCTGTGTGGAGGCTACCTGAACAAGTTTCAGAATATCAAGACTGAGGTGATCAATATCAGCCTTGGGCATTGAGTTATGGTCTGCCTCAGTGCCTAGTGGGCAACTATGAGGGATTCTCTTTTGAGCAGATAGAGAAACATAAGATGATGGGGAGCTTTCTTCTCCCTTATTGATCACTGGGCAGGGGACAAAAGCAGGTTGGCTAATTTGCAGATCTGCATAGTCATTGGAAGATGGGCCAGCTTTAGGCTCAGCTTCTTTGAGGATGGTAGGACCTGCTGCTGATTGCTTCTGCTGATAAGCTTGTTGTTCTGCAGGTACAACAAACTCACGAGCAGTGCCTTTGGATAATGCTTCTTCATATGCAACTCTTGTTAAGAAAGGGGCACTACCCTTATCTTCCAAACCATGGACCTCATCCTCTTCTTCATATTGCTTTTCTTCCATGACTATATTCTGAAAAAGGGTCTTCACCCTTTTGTCTTCATTTGCATCTTTTTTTCTTTGCAAAATCTGCAACTGCTCCTTTGCTCATCTATATAGATCTTGACTTGGAAGAGAAAAAGCACAAGGAGCTCCTGCTACCTCAGAATACTACTCAACTTCTAGTCTGGAAACTTCAGAGGCTAATGACTTTATCATCCTGGCCATTTTATTGATCTCAAGATCTGAGTATGATGAGGAGTCACCTCCTTGTTTCTCCTTTCAGCATCACCTTTGAGTCTTTCTGCAACCATGATGTTTGATTTTACTTCAAAGGCTGCATCTTGCATATTAGCCAGAGAAGCACATCTTCTTTCTCTTAACAGCAAGTAGAACTGAGAATCGAAGGCATTGGCATAAGTGAGCATAGTAGAAGTAGGAGTGGGTTTCACTTCATATGGTATTCTACTATACAAATGGTTGAATCTCTCGTTGAAATTAGACAGAAACTCACCATTCTCCCTCTGCAAGTTCCCAAATTTAGTATGATAATAGAGAAGATCTTTATTATCCCCCTAGTGCTTTAGGAACACATCATCTAAGGCCTCAATATCGGCTATAGACCTAGGGGGTAATTCTCTAAACCATTTTCTAGCCTCCCCATCTAGGACTTGGACACCCATTGAAGTGCATCTGGAAGCCAATGAGTGGCATGGTGAGGCTCTCGTTAGAGATATGCCTAAACTTCTGCAGACGGAGCTCGTAGCTAAAATGATCAACACTATTTTCGATGCTGCGCAGACGAAATGCATTCTACAGTCCCTTAGATATCATCTGGATCACTAGGTTGTGGACGAAGACCGTCGATGCGTTGTAGAGATCGAGTCCAATCTTTTTAGGCGATTGGATGAAATTTCCATGGAGGATTAAATGACTTTTTATAAGAGAAATAAAAATCTCTATTGCCTGAGACTATCTCATAAATCTTCCACAGAGAAAGAGGCTTCAATGAAAGTATTAATGTGCCACAAAATAAAATAAAAAAACTTGCAAAACCCTCAGTATGAATCTAGGGAATCCCTATGGTGTTTTCAGCCCTAAAAAAAAATTGATCCGACAAAGTAGATGGCTATGAAAAATGTAGAATTTCATATTTCAAATTATTCCGAAATTTGCTTGAGCTTAAATTTAGAAATTATGTTTCAAAGGGTCAATTCTTTTGCTGAAAAAGGTTGAATATGGTTTGAGAAGCTATTTATTGGTTTTATACGCTAAATCTGAAATTTTTGAAGAGATTAACCATATATTTCTTTTGGGCTTCTGAGATTGAACTTTGAGAGCTTTTCTATTAAATTGCAATTGTTTTTACTAGGGCCTAATCTCCTTAAGCTCTGAGATTTTTAAGATTATTAATATCCTTTGGTCGAATTTACTTTGAACAAAGCAATCCATTGTTCTAAAATTTTTTCCTTCCTGTTGGTGAAAGCAGCTTAGATGTCCTACAAAAAAATTAACTAAAAATTCTGAAGGGTAGCCGTCTTCAAATATGGACATTTTCTCCTCAGTCGTAAGTGAAATTCTTGCTATAATTCTGAATAAATCGAGCTTTTGAGACTTGGGGTTTTAAAATTTTAATTTCCTACAAGCTTACATCAAAATTTCCCCGTTCATTTAGGTGAATTTCCTCATTGAACTTTAGCGTTAATTTTCCGAGGGTATTTCACTTTGAGAAAAATTATTTTCCTTATTTGTGAAATTTTTTCTCATTTAATTATATTTGTCATTTTCATTATAGTATAAATTTTTTTCTCATATGTTAGCTTTGGGAAATCGACTAGAAAAAGTTTCATTATTAAATTATTTCACTATAAATATTTTACCATTTATATTTTGAGTAAAGTGAATTTAACTTTTCGAGAAAATTTGTCATATTAAATAGTGTTGGCACACTGGTGTTGGACTTTGTTGGTAGATGTGAGGTGTTGTTTTGGAATTTTGCAAGGGTGCTACTATTCCCTTACAAATTTGAATGTAGTAGATATTTAACAAAACTAGTCATGCATGCATGGGCCCATAGGTCTCAAGGATTCAACACATCTCTAATACCAAGTGTATGGACTAACCCTATAATATTTTCTTTGTCTTAAAATACCAAAATAGAGCCATAAGGAAATAGCATTGGGACTAAAAAATTATGAAGAAATATATAAAACTTTCTTGAATTTCACTTTATTGAACATATCATCTAATTTACTGCTATTAGCTAAAACCATAATGAAGTCATACAAAAGAATATTATAACAACATAAGTATCGTTCACGAGGAGATGAGATTCAAACTTGACTTGCCGCTATTTTCCTTCCTTTCTTGTCGGTTGCCTCCAAGTGTGAATGTCAACCTGCTTAACATGAATGCAGTAACACACCAGTTGACCTCCCAGCCTACTCCTTCGGTACTCTCCTTCCTCGCAGACTCCTGAGTTGCAATGGGGTTGTACAATGGAGGAATGTATTAGTTGGTAGAGGAGAACACTCCTTGGCTTAAGAGTCCCCTCTCTAAAGACCTATACCTCACCAAAATCAATATAGCTCATAGTCACTACTTTGACATAGTCTCATCCATCCGACAATAGGGTAAAGAAAAAGTCCCTTCTCCCATGGCCTGTACCTTCTTTTATAGGGGTCCTCATAGGTGACACTTAGCATTTCATGCATAATTAATTATTTTTGATAATTCAAAAGACTGATTATTCACCCACCAATGTGTCACACTCTCATTAAGGGTCTCCAAAATTATTTACTTAAATTTTAATTAAAATCTAATATTTTTCCTCACCTCAACAAGATTCCTATTTCTTCTCCTAGTTATCGCTTGATCCCCCTTTTTACTCCTTAATTTGTGTTCATTACTAAAGTCAATTGATAAGTTAGGGTTTTATCCCCTATCAACTTTATAATTTATATCAAGTTATCTATACCCATTTGTCACTCTCTCATCAAGAGTCTCCAAAATTATTTACTTAAATTTTAATTTAAAACTAATAATTTTCCTTACCTCAACAAGATTCTTATTTATTCTCATAGTTGTCACTTGATCCCCCTTTTTACTCCTTAATTTGTTTTCATTACTAAAGTTAATTTATAAGTCAAGTTTTGATCTCCTATCAACTCCATAATTTAACTCAAGTTATCTAAACCCATTTGTCACTCTCTCATCAAGGGCCTCCAAAATTATTTACTTATATTTTAATTTAAAACTAATATTTTTCCCCACCTCAACAAGATTCCTATTTCTTCTCATAGTTGTCTCTTGATCCCCCTTTTTACTCGTTAATTTGTATTCATTACTAAATTCAATTGATAAGTCAATATTTTATCCCCTATCTACTCGCTAATTTAACTGAAGTTATCTCTTAGATGGATATTCTTATGTTGGTCGTTACCACATGGAGGTTCTCTAAATTTCTCTAAAAATTAATTTATTAATCATATTTTAATTCACCATCCTGTTCTATTAATTAGGTTTAACTATTTTAGGATTAATATTTATCCTTACATTTATGTCCCTCCTTCCCCTTTTTACCTAATTAAACTACATTATCTAGCTAGTATTTTCCAACATGGGAAAGGTAGAGTTTTTAAGGTAAAATCTTTTATTTGTTCTTATGATTCTCTTAGCCCAAGTTTTATTCTTGATTTAATTACCTCGGTTTCTAATATCATTTACCATTGATGCAAATTTATCTAGTTTTTATATGTTGATTATATTTATTAACTTATTTATTTTTAATGATTCCAAGGGTGCCAAGTTTGGTCATGCCCTTCAAGAATTTCCCTTCAATTTCCAAGGGTGTCATTACTAATAGTTTATTTGTGATGCCAAGGGTTCCAAGTTGTTCGTGCCTTCCAATAAATTCCCTTAATGTTCCAAGGGTACCATGCCTAACAATTTACTTTTGATGCCAATGGTTACAAGTTGTTCGTGCCCTTCAAGAAATTCCCTTCAAGTTCCAAGGGTGCCACGCCACTTTCCATTCAAGAATTTAGTGGCTATGAGGGGAAGTATAGGTGCAATGAAAAAGACCACTATCATATTTTATGTTGCATACTATAGTGAGACTAGTGGTGTCAGGATCTAGGAATCCACCTTGATATGCCCCCACTGTTATCGGGAAATCTAGTGTCCACTCGGAGCTACTAGTCCCACTAAGACTGGTAGCTATCTTAGAAACAAACAAACTAAAACTAATTTCACTTTCCTTTATGAGAAGTAGATAAGAGGGGAACAAAGGACACCAACCTCAGTCTTGCGCTTAGTTCCTTGCTTGGTTCCTCTCCCTTCTGACAGACCCTTGCCGCTTTGCCTTCGTCTTCCCAGCTTCAAAGAGCACCTATGGAATCAAAGCAGCATAATACTATCGAAGAACAAAGATCTACAATCATAAAAAATATAGGACCAGATATATATTGACCGCACAAATGCATATATCATCAAACATACAAGAATGTGGAGGAAAAATTGAATAGCTTTATTAATATCAATAATAACAAAGAGGATTACAACCAATTGTTCTGACCCAGCATCATCCTCCCAGCATGAAAGCCCTTCTTCATCTCATGAAAATCTTAGATCACCCAACACTATGATATTCCACCAAGAAACCAATAGCACTTTCTTACAAGATACAAAATTCTAGCCTCTGGATCTCTAGGATGAGGGATCCATATATGGATGATTGCAGGGGGGTGAGTCAGCTTTTGGGATTTTGATTAGTGTCCTCTCTGATAGTTCTTGATTCCACTTGGAGATTGATGATCTCTTACTCATCCTTGGGCGAATTCAGAGAGGCAAGCGTCACAGGAGAAGTTTCTGGAAGATTCCATGACGATCCACCTTGCAAATTGTCTCTGCCATTTGTCTACTCTCGCTCATCGCACCCTACATAAGGGCTTTCCAGTATGCATTGCACCCTTTACACTGGACAAGTGAGATGCATTGCACCCTCTGCACTAGGCAGTCTGTATGGTCTAGCTTTGACCAGTTTTGAGCAATTTTCTGTGGAAAAATTCTAGGAGATGATGTAATCAGCTGACCTTGTTCTTTTAGGGTGTGAAGAAACAATTTTAGGGACTTAGTTGCCCTCGGTTTATGGACATGTATGATTGGGGTTGCAGTGCTCAAAAATGTCTATAACAGTTGCCCCCTAAAGCATGAGGTCGTTAATCTTTTGATGTTGGGTGAAATGCTTTATCATGAGGATCCGAAGTTTTTCAAGATGGAAGGCGACCTGTAATAAGATACAATACAATACATTATCTTCATAATATTTTTCATGATCTAGCTGAGGCGGGCATTCCCATGCTCAGCTTTATAAATTCATTTCCATGTACATAAGACAGACAACCGTCTATGTGGCAGATTGATGATTCTGATAGAGCCAACATCCTTTGATTCGGATGATCATCTATGCAGCAATGATGTACATTTGATATCTTTATTTTCCTGAATATATCATAGCCCGGATGGATGAAACTAGATCTGGGGTCTTCAAACTCATCTAATCTTCACTCGGAGTACAAGTCAATCCATGTGAAAGATGTTCTGGAGTCGGACATGGAAAGACATCGCCTGATTACCAGCCAATGATGTAAGCTATCAACAAGCGCGAGAGGAATCACTGATAATGATGATGACCCTCAAGGTACTACAGTACAATTCACGTGGTGTGAAAAGGGACTTGGCGTCGAACACCATGCAAAATCTTTCGGTCGAAGGCCATTGATGTAAACCTGTCGTCAAAAGTGAGAAACTTTCCATTGAGGCATGCGAGCTTCAAAGTACCGAAAAGACTTGTTCTTAAGTCGACTTCTTGGATAATGAGATTATGTCGAAAAGAAGTGACCCGTAGTAGGAGGGCCTTAATGAATCCCACATATACGACACAGAATAGAGTAAATGATTTCAGAGATGAAAACGATCTGATGATACAGGGTTCAGGGTGGCACTCATGAAAGAATGGAGCGTGAATGTATTGCAGTGGATGAGACATAGGTGAATTCTCTGAGTCACTTCTCTTGAGCATACCGTCAACACTGACATGGATTGGTAGCATTAACCCCAAATATGGATGGTGCGATGGACCAATGGTGATATGACTGGTGAACAGAACAACCCAACCCGACTCAGATGTGGAGTGAAAGTGTCATGTTCAAGAGGGACTTGCTACCAATAAAGTTTCTTCAAGTTTTCTTCCCAATTTTTCCCCAGTCATTTGTTAGGACTCCACTATGTATCATTTTTGCTATATACTTTGACACCATTCTACTCTTATAACCATGAACTCCATTATCATTTTCATCTACTTTATCCCAAGGTATATAAAAACCTCTTCTTTATTATATGTTTAATCTGTTTTACATTTAATTCCATAATACTCTTATATTTTATCATTAATTGAAGTGTATTGTTGCTAACACAAGTCCAAAGATCGCAGATAAGTTATATGCGTTGCTAGGAACAAGCGGCTGTTGCTGAAACAACTGACTTAGTTGCTGAAACAGCTGACTCAGTTGCTGAAACAGCCGTCAAGCACGCAAATCCCGTCATGCGTAATTTGCGATTCTGGAAGAACTTTTTGTGGAATAGTAGCAGCAGCATGAAGACACGGTTACCTGGATTATCCTGAAGATAGCATTCTTATTGTCTCTGTTGTAACAATATATTTTTTTTGGAAGAACAGAATAGTCCTGTTTTGGGAAAGAGAACAGAATTGAGATAATGTAGATTCGCTCTCATGTAAATTGTAAAAGATGTCTCCTCTTTAAAAAGAGGAGACATCATCATTAGAGGGGGTCAGTTATTGTAAGCTACAGGAGAGTATTGTGTGAGAACTAGAGCTAGTCTCCATCTATAATGTATCAGTTACTTTGACAGATGAATAAATTCTTCCTTTGAGCGTTCCAATTTAATTCTTTCTCCTGGGGAATCTTGTGAGAGGGAAAGGGCCCGCCTTCCTCACAAGATTCACCCTTTTGGTTCCTGTAATTTGTTTAATTCTTTGTGTGTTTGCACTTCACCTTAATTCTGTTGTTGGACACTAGTTACACAGTTTAGTAATACTCTGTTTCTTTAGCACTACATGTATTGAATGCATTCACTCTTGATGGTATGAATGAATGATGTTGGGAAGCAGGTGCTGAAGATTCCTGCATAAAGGAATAGGGTCTTGCTCCCATTGATTGTTTTCCTTTGCCTGCAGTGTGATTAGGAACAAGAGAACAAGTGCTGAAGGTTCCTGTTCATGGGAATAGGGTCTTGATCTCTTGACGTTACCTTTCCTACAATGTGATTAAGTGTCAGGCATCAGGTGCTGAAGTTCCTCACTAAGGAATAGGGTCCTGTTCCTGCTGTGGTTGATTGATTTCTTTCCTTGTAGATTGATCTTCCTTTGTTTGGATTGTAACTGCAACAGAGAAATCATTTCTGCTATAACTTAATTGACTTCAGCTTTGATTAAGTAGAGTGTGAATCAGTAGATTGGTGAGATTAATAATTGTGTGTCCTTCTTTTACTACAACATTGTTTCTGCTTTTGAAATTGAGCATATCCAGTGCGTGATTATCTTTGAAATAAAAAGACCTCCTCGGGTTGACAATTTATGTGGAGCTTGAATTGTGAAAACAATTAAAGCGACCAACATTTTGGCGCCGTTGCCGGGGAAGGTAATTATAGATTTCAAAAGCATTCATCTTTTCTTTTTTTTGTGCAGATTGTATGAGAGGACGCGGAAACCAGAAGAAAACTAACCGCACAGGTGGCAAAGGCTGGGGAGGACGAAAAACTTTTATTGACGAGATTGTATCAAAGGCTGAATCATCACAGAGATTAAGTTCTCGAAAATCAAAACTTCAGCACTCCCCTCAGTCAGATTACAAAACAGAGGAAGTTGTGGGTCCTGAAAATATAGAAGAACCAGCAGTCAGTACTGAAGAGTCAGAGGAAAGTGTTAGTAGATCAGCAGAGCACATTGAGGAAATAATAGAAAGCGTTGGACGACCGGTAGAGAACATTGAAGAGCCAATAGAAGATCTTGACGATCGAGGAAGTGCAGTAGGAGGGCCAACAATGGAAGATAACAATGATGCTTTCTTTGGTGGAGGACGTGTAGGTCCTGAAGAAGAAAGAAGGGATGAAAATTCCCTCTCTACCTTGGGATTTCCTATCAGTGATCTCCCTGCAGGAACAATGAAAAATATTCCATTGTCTGCTTTACCTAACTTTCATGGTTTATCCTCTGAGGATCCGGATGAATTTCTTTTTGAATTTGATATATTATGCAGAAGTTACGATTATGTTACTAATGCTCAAAAGTTGAAACTGTTTCCAGCCACCTTAAAAGGGAATGCCTTAAGATGGTTCATGAGCCTTGGAAGTCAGGTAATCACAACATGGGAGCAGATGAAACAAAAATTTCTGCTTAAATATCAAGACTACTGCCGGACGAAAGAAAAGAAGGATGAACTATTCAATATGGCACAAAAGCCGGATGAGAGTCTGGAGGACTACATAGAAAGGCTGCAGTACAACATACAGAGATCTGATCATCCAGATATAAGTAAGGAAATTCGTAAAACAATATTACTTAGAGGTTTAAGGGATGATTGTTTAAATATGTTAAATATGCTTGCTAAGGGAGATATATCTAAGGAATCATATGATGAGATTTGTGAACTTGCTAAGAGGTGCTCTAGGGGAGTTGCAAGAAACAGAATAAGAGATTCCACCTATTCAAGAGTGCAGAAATCAGCCAATGGAGGAGCAACAAGAGCTGAAATAGGTAATTTACTTGAAGAATTTAAAACTGAGATGTTAAGTTCTTTTGCTTCACAAATTGACACTTTGCAGGTTAAAAAGAAGCAGGCTGAAGCAGAAGCAACTCTGGTTGTCTTTTGCCCGAAGTGCAGAGACAAACATCCACTAAGGGAATGCCCAAGGGACAAAATACCAATTTGCACCCTTTGTGAGAAAGATCATGAGACGGAACAATGTCCATCTCTACCAGGAATAAAAGCAGCATTGCAGCCAACGGAAGAAGAAGCTGAAGCAGTTTACCTGCTAACTCAAAGAAGACAATGGCAACCAAAAGGACAAGGTATGAACTCTAGTATGCCATTTAATCGTTGGAACAATTATTCTGCTTTTGGCCAAACAAATTACCCTCCCTTCAACCAAATGCAATACCCACCCTTCAATCAAATGAATTTCCCACCCATACAAATGCAAAACCCTCCCTTTGTCGATCCTTCAATGTGGACTCCTTGGCCTCCACAACAGCCATCTCCTTTCAATCCTTGGAATCAAAATTGGAATAGTCAACCACTCCCGTATCCAAATCAATTGCCTCAATTCCAACAACCACTCCCTCTGCCATCAAATGCTCCGCCAAATAACCAAATGAGACCCCAGCTACCTGTGCAACCAAATCCTAACCCCAATAATAAAGTTATGCAAGTCATTGATATTCAGAATCAGTCTATATTTCCTACTATGCAATGTAATGATATTCATTTGAGATCTGGAAAAATAGTAGAGCCTATTATTGATGACATAATTTCTTCTGATTCAGATAAAAACGAAATCGAGAAACATAAAGAAGCACAACCACCTCCTAACAAGAATGTTGAAATAACAGAACCTCCATTCCCCGAGCGTTTGGTTTTAACCAGAACAACTGAAACACCTGCTTTTAATTTTATAGGGGAATTGCAAAATTTGTATATTAAAATTCCACTTTTACAAGCATTAAGAGATGTACCAATTTATGCCAGAACATTAAGGGATATTTGTGTTAAGAAACCTGGTAGGAAAACCAAGGACCCCCTTACAGTACATGTGATGGGAGACTTGTCTGCATTAATGTCCGGAAAAGCCCCTCTTGTAAAATATGGTGATCCCAGCCATCCTACGGTCACAGTTCAGATTGGTAAAACAATGATTCCCCGAGTCCTGGTAGATTTAGGTGCTGCAATTAATATAATGACTCTTGAAACTTCACAATTGTTACAGCTGAATAACACAATCAGAGATACACCCACCATTTTAGAGTTGGCTGACCGTTCTACAATTAAACCGGAAGGAATTGTTGAAGATCTACTTATTTCAGTTGAATCCTGGAAATACCCAGCTGATTTTGTTGTATTGCAGACTAAAACAAAGCTGGGGGGACATCCCTTAATTCTAGGAAGGCCATGGCTGGCCACAGCCGATGCTTTTATTAGTTGCAGATCTGGTTCAATGACAATTTCTAATGGTTATGAAACAAAACAGCTTACTCTCTACCCTCATGCTACATCGGTAGTTAATAATGAAGATTCTATATGGATGGATTATGATGATAATGCTGTTCAGCCTATTCTAACTATAGGACAAGCTTTAACTCTTAAAGACAATACAGAGGATGAGATAATCAATAATTTTATTTGTGAACCTTCTTCTGTTATTGCTGAAACACACAATCAATTAACTGCAATTTTTGAAACTGATGCACAAGAAAAGATTGAATCTGAAGATTCATCTCAGACTTTAACCACAATCTCATCTAAAAGCATAACAGTTGAAATTGAACCCGGCAAGACATTAAACATAAATCCTGATCTAACAGATGTGGAAACACAGCAATTAATGAAGTTATTGCATGAATATAAGGAGGCATTTGCATGGGATTACACAGATTTGAAAGGTATTTCTTCTGAATTATGTACTCATCGAATTTACATTAAAGAGGGATGCCGACCTGTTTGTCAACCCCAAAGACGAATGAATCCTAATTTACGAGAAATTGTTAAGGAAGAACTTCAAAAATTGCTTAATGCAGGATTTATATACCCCATATCTGACAGTGAATGGGTTTCCCCATTAGTAATTGTCCCTAAGAAAAACGGGAAATGGAGAGTATGTGTTGACTACAGAGCTTTAAACAAAGCTACTCAAAAGGATCACTTTCCTTTACCCTTCATTGATCAGGTGTTGGACAGTCTGGCAGGGAAGAAATTCTTTTCTTTTCTGGATGGATTCAGTGGGTATAATCAGATAAGAATTGCACCCCAAGACCAAGACAAGACCACTTTCACCAGCCCCTGGGGAACTTTTGCCTATAGAGTTCTTCCATTTGGGTTATGTAATGCACCAGCAACTTTTCAAAGAGCCGTTATAGGAATTTTTTCTGATATGCTGAATGATTCTATGGAAATATTTATGGATGATTTTACCCCTTATGGTGTGTCTTTCGAAGAGGCATTACAAAACCTTGAGAAAGTACTTAAAAGATGTATACAAGCTCACCTCTCCTTAAGTACTGAAAAATGCCATATGATGATGAGTGAAGGAATAGTGCTTGGACATTTTATTTCATCTCAAGGTATTCAGGTAGATCCATCTAAAATATTGGTCATTCAGAATCTTTCTGTTCCTAAAACTCAAACTGATGTGAGAAGTTTTCTAGGACATGCTGGATATTACAGAAGATTTATTAAAGATTTCTCTAAAATAGCTTCTCCATTATTTGTGTTGCTTATGAAAAATGCTGAATTTAAGTGGACTAATACTTGTCAGAAAGCCTTTGAAGAACTCAAGCATCAGTTGTCTACTGCTCCTATTTTGAGGGGGCCTGATTGGAATCTTCCTTTTCACATATCTTCTGATGCTTCAGACATTGCAATTGGAGCTGTTTTGGGACAAGAGGAAAATCACCTTCCTTATGCTATATACTTTATCAGTAAGAATATGACCCCAGCTGAGCTTAACTATACAGTTACCGAGAAAGAATTTCTTGCAGTAGTCTATGCCATTAATAAATTCCGACACTATATCACTGGTTATTCTACTTTTGTGCACACTGATCATTCAGCTATTAAATATTTAATGAACAAATCTGTCACAAATGCTAGAGTTACCAGATGGCTATTATTATTGCAGGAATTTGATATCACAATTGTAGATCGGCCTGGTAAAGAAAATGTGGTGGCTGATTTCCTTTCACGGTTAAAAACTGACAATGATATTCCAGTAGATGATTCTTTTCCTGATGAGTATTTGTTTGCAGTTTCTGCTCACTCTCCATGGTATGCAGATATTGCTAATTATTTGGTTGCAGGAAAATTACCAGCACACCTGTCATACAGAGAAAAGAGAAGAATTGTTCAACAAAGTGCCAGGTATAGCTGGATAAGCGGGTGTCTTTTCTATACTGGGCTTGATCAGGAGATCCGAAGATGTATTAGAGAAGATGAAGTGTATGACATATTGAAAGCTTGTCATGATGGCCCTTGTGGAGGGCATTTCGCTGATAAGAGAACAGCACACAAAATTCTGAGGATGGGTTACTATTGGCCCTCATTATTCAAGGATGCAAAGAAATATGTAAGGGCTTGTGACAACTGCCAGAGAATGGGTCAACCCAATCATAGAGACCAAATGCCATTAAACCCCCAGGTAGTTTCTGAACCATTTGAAAGATGGGCCTTGGACTTCATAGGACCCATTAACCCTCCATCCAATCAAAGAACTTATATATTAGTCTGTACAGACTATATGACTAAGTGGGTGGAGGCCAAAGCACTTATTAGAGCCAATGAAGAGGCTGTCCTAGCTTTCTTATTTGAATAAATCTTCACTAGATTTGGAATTCCTAGAGAGCTAGTTACTGATGGAGGACCTCCATTCAATTCTCATGGTTTTAAATCTACCCTTCACAAATATCATATTCAACATAGAATGACTACACCATACCACCCCCAGGCCAATGGGCAGGTGGAAAGCACAAACAAAGTTTTAGAAGCCATTCTAACTAAAACAGTGAAGGACAACCGGAAGGATTGGTCCCAAAGGCTCCCTGAAGCATTATGGGCTTACATAACTACTTGGAGAAACACTACAGGTTTTTCTCCCTATGAATTGGTTTACGGTAAAAATGCTATTTTTCCTGTAGAATTTGAGATTAAAACTTTAAGAACTGCTTTAGCTGTTAATCTTGATTTGACTGATGTGCAGACAACTAGGTTGCAGCAGCTTCTGGAGTTGGACGAAAAGAGATTAGATGCCATCCATCAAACAACCATGATACAACAACAAAGGATGAAGTGGCATGACAAAATTATCAAACACAAGCAGTTTCAAAAAGGTAATTGGGCCTTGTTGTATGACTCTCGGTTTGAAAATTTTCAGGGTAAGTTACGTACACGCTGGCTTGGACCATATGAAGTGGATGTTGTTTTTCCAAATGGAACGGTAAGACTTGTAACAATTGATGATGCTAAAACACCTCTACTAGTCAATGGCCATAGGCTCCGTCTATATCAGCGCCCTGTTTCTAAAGAGGATTTCAAGACTGCTTGCATGACTGATATTCATTATCTTTTTCTAGGGGAGTCTTCTGCTCCTCACAGCATTTAATTTTCTGCACTATATTTTTAGTATTAGATTAGATTTAGCACTAATAATCCCTGTCAAGAATTGGCATATTACAATTGAATTTTGCAGATTCTGGAAAAAGCTCAGTAAGGAGGACAGATTCATCATGAGAAGATCTGAAGCTTTAATCACAGAAGCTTGTTCCCATCATTTTACCCCTTTTTCCTAGCAATATCCCTCCATACCCACATTATTTCCATTTTTTCCATTATTCCCACTCCTACCATCCCTGAAATATCCTCCTTCAGTCAGTATTTCCCATCCCTTACTGCTGAAATTATCCCCTATCAAATATTTTCCCCATTTACAGACCTAAGTCATTTATCCCATTTCTCTGATTTTTCCCGTTGCTGAAACACCTGTTTCAGCAACGTATCGTTCATTTTTCCGTTGCTGAAACACCAGTTTCAGCAACTTGTTATCATCAAAACAATATTTCTCTTCGCTGTTATATAAGCTTTTTGGTTCTCCACGATTATACTTCAGATCCTTTTGGTGAAAAATTATTCAGCACTGACCAGATCCAATTACACTCCTGTTCTGAACCTCAGAGAAATCTACAGATTCTTCCATGTACATTAAGCTATTTTGAAGCAATCGACACTTCGAATTATTATACCAAAGGTAAAAATGTAAGGTATGAGGTTTGAATGTAATTCAGTTAAATTATATTAAAGAGAGGATTTCATTCATAATGATTACAGATCTTCACACGCCCAATCATTATTACACCATACGTAGGGGGAGGGGAAATTCCAAAAATTGAACAATCACTTCGCATTAACCAAGCTTCCGTCCCTTGTTATATCTATTTCCGCCGTCATTTAGACCATGCAGCCTCTGTTGCAACAACTAGCGCGATCAAGGTCTGTGTTTACTGTGTCTGTGCCTCTGCGTATAACTCAAAGCTACAGCCATGGGAGGGTCGGCCGTTAGACATGAGCCCGGCTCCATAAATATTCTTCAATTGTTTCCCGAAGTCTATCAGATTTTCCAACAAGTGGGATGGACAGTATATTTTGAAAGATTGGGTGAATTTGACCAGGAACAAGTCTTAGAGTTTGCACAAAACCTTCAAGGTGATTTTTCAATGGTCCAAGGGGTTCGCATTTCAGTAACAGAGGAGGACATAGTTCAGGTATCAGGGTTGCCAGCTATTGGTACTCGCTGGTTCAGCAGAAAGCAGGTTGTTCTCAATGCGCAGCAAGAATTTCTTCACCCAGACGAGCAAGTGGAACCCAGAGGCCGCGGGGTTAGTCTGCACTCACTTCCTCAACCATGGCCATCGGTGGCAGAGTTCATCGAACACTACTTAACGTGTGAAGGGCGTTACCAGGTAGTGTACAATCATGATTTTGTCTTGATGAATCATTTGAGAAATGGACGACTGATTAATATCCCCTATTATCTGCTTGGTTGTATTAGAAACATGTCTTATTATTGTAGACGCGCTAAATTCCCAATGTTATCCCTTACCCACCACCGTTTATGCCAGTTGTTGATACAGAGGGGTTTTGCTCAGCAAAATCCCCCTCTGCATGTCCCACTCCCTGTTCCCCAGCTGCCTGAAATTCCTCAGCAGGCTCAAACGTCCCAACAACCCGAAAGTTCTCATGATACTCCGGAAATTCCTTATGAAGGACAGCAGGACGATATTCCACATTCCCCAGTTGACCCAACCCCGAGATCGCCCCATTTAGCAGAGTCAACTGTCCCCACTATTTCTGTCCCTAGTGACGACTCTCTAACACCCCCTTCCCCACCCACTTATAAAAAGAAGAGAACCCCAACAGTCGCAGTCTCCAGACGACGGACAAGGTCTACATCCCAAATTCTTACTTCTTCGGAAAGCCCTTTCCCCAGAAAAGAACCCTCCCCTTCAAAGAAAAGGAAAGGCAGTGATTTTGCTGCCTTCCTACCAAAAAGAAAAATGAAAATGACTGTTGAGACAGGACTCACCTCCATTTCCCCTGACCTTGCCACTATTCTATTAAAACCTTTATCCCCATCTCAAACCCCCCAACCCGTCTCGTCCGGAGGCACTGCCACACAAGAACCAGTGCCCCGGGATAATACGACATTGTTTACGGCTCAAGAAGTGACTGTCACACAAGAACCAGTCACTTACCCAGTGGCTGAAACACAAGAACCAGCCACTGTGGTACAAGAATACACCAAGCATGACGATAGTGGGAAATCAGCAGTAGCTGTCCCACAAGAACCAGCTACGACTGTGCATCAACAAACTACCCCAACAGAGTCAACCAGCGCACAAGGTTTACATACTATGACATCTCTATTGGAGGAGAATGAATTCCTGAAGTCTGAATTGGAAGCTTACAAGAATGAACTAACCATGGCTCGAGAGGCTTTTGAAAGAGAACTGAATCTCCATACGTTAGCACACGCAGCCTCAATGCAAAATAAGGAGCCATGCAAGGAATACATGTGCCAGGAGTGTGGCAGCATTTACCAGGATGCAGGCTACAAACTAGTTAAAATTCAATTATCTGAGGCATCTACGTCAGCTGGAATAAAAGAGGAATGCCCTACTGCTCCACAAGAACCAGTAGGGCTCTCTATAAAGCAAGAAAAAGAAATCGAACCTCAGATATCTCGTCCTTTGCAGGTTAATGCAGCCATTCAGATAGAGGAAACAACGTCCCAACCCACTACTTCTGATGCCACGACACAGACCTTGCCATGGAATCAATTGGAACAGATAAACAAATGGAAGAAGCAATATGCTGAAGAACAAGATATAATATTACGCCAACATAAGTTACAATGGCAGAACCATGTATATGCCAACTGGGATAGTTGGGATCAAATGATGCAACAGCACAAGGACTCCAAAAAGGAAGCCAAGGAATCTAAGGCAAAGATAGCCTTGATGTTTTCATTAGTCCAGAGGTTGATGGCTACGCGCAAACCCTCTGTAAACTACTCTCTCTTTCTTTCTGAATGATTAGTTTATTTTCAATTAAAAGCAATAAAAAATGGCAGACCATATGAATTAATGACTTCAGAGAAATTTGTTGAGACCTTTAATGAGGCCCCCGAGAGTGACCAGCATTTGCTGTGCGAAGTCTATCTTCATAATGAGGCCATTCCCGACAATAGAAGAGTTAATCTTATTCCAATTGCAGGAGACATACAAATAAGGGCATTTGTTTCATTTTTGTCTAACCAGCTCACTTGGCAAACTGCGTTCACTGCAAGCAGTCATAATGTGGAGAATAAACTCCTGTGGATTAGACCAGAGCCTTTAGGCCCAGCCATGTTCATAGCACAATATCATGAATTCTTACAGAAGCCAGGAATGCACAAGTATATGCAGCAATTACAGGCTTCAACACTTTCTAAGTGTCAACAACACATTAGAGTAAAGGGTACTGCTGCATTGAAGGCCAATGATATGTTTTGGCAGCAGTCATGTAAAGAAAGACACGATTATCACCCTTTTAACCCTCACAATCTTCAAGCTGCATTATCCAGGGTCCCTAATTACATTGGTTGCATTCAACATTGTGGAGTAAACTGGATCGGGTATCATTTCCGTTTTCCAATTTTATGGCTGCCTTCAGACAAATATCAATGTCATTACCAGTTGACTGACAGAGATGAAGCCTGGGCATGGCAACATTTGCAGAACAACAGAGGATTCAGACTTCCTACAGATACCACCTTCTCCAGCTATTGCTTGAGTAATTTGCATGCTCAGTCCCAGTACTCAGACTCTGATTCAGACTAGGGGTTGCCTGAGGACATGCAACATTTTAAGCTGGGGGGGATGTTAGGACTCCACTATGTATCATTTTTGCTATATACTTTGACACCATTCTACTCTTATAACCATGAACTCCATTATCATTTTCATCTACTTTATCCCAAGGTATATAAAAACCTCTTCTTTATTATATGTTTAATCTGTTTTACATTTAATTCCATAATACTCTTATATTTTATCATTAATTGAAGTGTATTGTTGCTAACACAAGTCCAAAGATCGCAGATAAGTTATATGCGTTGTTAGGAACAAGCGGCCGTTGCTGAAACAACTGACTCAGTTGCTGAAACAGCCGTCAAGCACGCAAATCCCGTCATGCGTAATTTGCGATTCTGGAAGAACTTTTTGTGGAATAGTAGCAGCAGTATGAAGACACGGTTACCTGGATTATCCTGAAGATAGCATTCTTATTGTCTCTGTTGTAACAGTATCTTTTTTTTGGAAGAACAGAATAGTCCTGTTTTGGGAAAGAGAACAGAATTGAGATAATGTAGATTCGCTCTCATGTAAATTGTAAAAGATGTCTCCTCTTTAAAAAGAGGAGACATCATCATTAGAGGGGGTCAGTTATTGTAAGCTACAGGAGAGTATTGTGTGAGAACTGGAGCTAGTCTCCATCTGTAATGTATCAGTTACTTTGACAGATGAATAAATTCTTCCTTTGAGCGTTCCAATTTAATTCTTTCTCCTGGGGAATCTTGTGAGAGGGAAAGGGCCCGCCTTCCTCACAAGATTCACCCTTTTGGTTCCTGTAATTTGTTTAATTCTTTGTGTGTTTGCACTTCACCTTAATTCTGTTGTTGGACACTAGTTACACAGTTTAGTAATACTCTGTTTCTTTAGCACTACATGTATTGAATGCATTCACTCTTGATGGTATGAATGAATGATGTTGGGAAGCAGGTGCTGAAGATTCCTGCATAAAGGAATAGGGTCTTGCTCCCATTGATTGTTTTCCTTTGCCTGCAGTGTGATTAGGAACAAGAGAACAAGTGCTGAAGGTTCCTGTTCATGGGAATAGGGTCTTGATCTCTTGAAGTTACCTTTCCTACAGTGTGATTAAGTGTCAGGCATCAGGTGCTGAAGTTCCTCACTAAGGAATAGGGTCCTGTTCCTGCTGTGGTTGATTGATTTCTTTCCTTGTAGATTGATCTTCCTTTGTTTGGATTGTAACTGCAACAGAGAAATCATTTCTGCTATAACTTATTTGACTTCAGCTTTGATTAAGTAGAGTGTGAATCAGTAGATTGGTGAGATTAATAATTGTGTGTCCTTCTTTTACTACAACATTGTTTTTGCTTTTGAAATTGAGCATATCCAGTGCGTGATTATCTTTGAAATAAAAAGACCTCCTCGGGTTGACAATTTATGTGGAGCTTGAATTGTGAAAACAATTAAAGCGACCAACTTCATTGCTGACCAGTACCTCTTTATTTTTATCAAGCTTGAGGAGGATAACATATGTTTGTTCTATAATTTGCCCTTCGGGCAAACCTGTCGCTATGTTTTAACAAGCCTAGCGATAGTGAAACTCGTACTTGTCTATATGGACAAGTTTGTCGCTTTGGTTTTAATGAGTTTAATGACAAAGATAACTCAGTCCTTTTCAATTTTAGAGAGTCTGAAAGGGACGTAAAGGAAACTCCAATATTCCTTTTTCGTCATATAATCTGTTAAGTCTAAAAAAGTATAAAATAATACGAAAGGTAAGAATTTTCGATAGTTTTAACGAGCCGAACAAGACAAGCGCTTGATCTTTTTATGTAATAATTCCTCATGTCCAAAAAGATTAAAATCTAGAGGATGGATAACACTTCTGGTAGCTTTAACGAGCCGTAGAGGCCAATTGCTCGGAAATCTTTTCATATTTTACGAGTCAGATGAAAAATGCTTAAAGGAGACTCTTCTTTTAAGCAACGAGTGATAATTTCAGGTAGCAACTGATTCCATGTAAGGTTTGGAATTTTCCAATCATGGCAGTGTCACAAGGATGGCTAACAGGATCACTCTTCGCAGTTGTTCCTCAAAAGGGGTAAAATATCAGCTGGAGGTGAATGATCGGCTAAAACAGAGTGGAGGTGATGATGAGAACACGACCAGGGCTCAAAAGCTGATGATAATGCATTCACAATGGTTATTTACCAGAGATTGGTTCATTTTTTAATGAGCTTAAACTCCGGGGGAAACATTTGCTCATCGCTTAGGTTTAATTTTTAACGAGCTTTAACTTCGCATAAAAACTGCTCGTTGCTAGGTTTATTTTTTAACGAGCTTGAACTTTGCAGAAACATTGCTCATGATAGGTTTGCATGCCCCCAACATAATAATGAAAATTGAGGTGCATGCCCCCCAAGCTTCATTGCATTCATTGCGGTGGTTGGAATGAAGGTTTACCTTCGAGATCTTTGAAATACTTGACTTGGATTTTATGAGATAGTAATCAAAGACTCGATTTGGAAAGGGAGTTGTTTCATTTTTTAATGAGGTTGACACAAGATAGGAACTATCCTCAGAATCCACCGTATTTACAGTATTTGATAGAAAATCAAAAACTGAAGGATGATTAAGGTTGCTGGAATAATCTTCGTGGTAATCCAGAAGATGGGAACGATGGTGGTAATCTTCCCATTGGTTGAATGATTCCTTCGTTTGTAGAATGTATATGCAACCAAGGATCTGAAGAGATACCATATTCCTTATACCTATCTATCCAAACACTCGATGAGAATTGATTTGGGTTTGCCCCCGAGGCCAAGAAAATTGATTGCTACAATATTTCTAAAATGGTGATGATCCATGCTAACCAAATATTCAAGAATATTCTGAATCTTGAAGATATCATATTGCAGGTTCCCACCGTGGCCACTTCCGCCAGATTGTTTGGAGGCGGTAGGGAAAAAGTCCCCATTAATATAGGGTATTTTAGTAGGCCTACTCCGATATTTTGAAGCGAACGAGGGCTTCCGTGGATCATCAGAATGCTTCTTATAAGTTGTGAACTGTTGGGGAGAAATGTTTGTTGGTCGATGATTGTAATTATTCCTTGAAAAGGAAATGCAATCTTTCTAAAGTATGTTGACACAACTGCAGCCATAGCATAAATCCAGGGCCTTCCCAGTACGATTTTGTAATCGAGGTTTCCATCGATAACTTCAACATCAATTTGCACCGTTTTGCCCCCCAGTTTGACTTGCAAGTTACTTAAAATACCATATGGGGTGTATGTTTGTCCATCAAATGATTTTAATGTCGTCGAAGATCGCGACAATGGTGGAGATCCTAAAATCCTCCAGCAAATCATCGACATAATACACATAGATGCCCCCTCATCAATAATGGTTTGATGAACAGTTTTATTGAGGGCTTTCACTTGAATAAGGAAAGCTAGTTGAGCTGGTAAATGAGGGTCATATCCTTTGTGATTAAAGGAAACAAGATTGGAATCTGTTGGGTCAATCCCACCTATCACCGATAATAAAACCTGCTTTTGGGAGGGGAAATTTTGCAGTACCTCAAGTGTCAACATAGCGGATGGTGATTGGGCCAGATCCTCCACTATATTATAATGTTGTGCTGCTCTGGCATGAGGATTGAATGTCGATTTCTTTACTACTCCTTTTGGTGGCTTTATCATTAGTTCAGGAATGATGGGTGGTACAACTTTGGTCGAAGTTGTTGTCGAATTACTAGGTTGATCATTAACCTTGTTGTCCGACAGTTGTGGATTCCCGTAATCTTTATTCCTTATAGATATCAAAGCATCATTTTTTTGCTTCGAAACTGACAACATTAGCACTTGGGATGGGGAAACATTGTCATTAGCAACTAGATTTGTTCCTGGATTTAGAAATGGATCAGTTAATACTGCCGAGGTTTTTGAATTCTTGAAGAATTTTCTAAGCTCAACTTTATATGGACATTCTCTTGTCCAATGATCCTCATCACATATAAGGCATGGACGATTTGGTTTCCTGTCTCTAGAAGGGTTTGCAGAAGATTTTTCAGGGGATGACTCTTGTTTCTTCTTCTTCCCTTTCCTTTTCTTCTTGCCTCTTGGTTGCCTGGTTTCTTTGCCTTTGTCAGTCGATACGACATTTACTTCCGAGGTGAGAAGTTCTTCATTTTCATTTTGACCTGAAACCATACGGGCTTTCTTTGACTTAGCCTTTACGGTTTTCGTGCTGGTTGTTCCTATCATGCCATCCATGGCATGAGAGTCTTTGTTTGATTTAGGAGAGGGAGGAACAGAAAATTCTGGTCTAAGAGCATCAGGGATTTTATCGTAGAGCATGCCAAACTGAGTATAAATCAAATCTAAATATTACACACGAGCAATGACTTGCTCTTCAGTGAAAACTCCTCCCTTTGCCACATCTTCTGTAATAGAAGGTAACAATGACTTAATAAACCATTCAGCCAACAGCTGATCAGGAACATATGTTTTTACCATTCTACGATGACGTCGCCACTCATGAATATGATCGGATATGTGAGTGGCCGTTGTTTGCTTGAAATTGGTAAGAAGCTCTGTTCCTATTGCGTACCTTATGGGAAACTAAAAATGGGTTAAAAAGGTTGTGGCTAGGGTGCTGAAGTTATCGAATGAAGCTCTAGGCAATTTGATATACCATTTTGTTTCTGGACCAGTTAACATTCACTGAAAAAGGCGAAACCTAATCGAATCGGCATTGAGAGTGTTGGATGAACACCACAGATGAAAGGTCATCACATGATTCGACGGGTCTTCACCCGAATTTCCATTAAATTTAGGATTATCTGACAAACGTTTATGCAGAATCACCAACCACCAAGGGGCGTAAGCAATTGGATCATTCTTCAGCCGGTTTAGATATGGTAACTCTAAAGTTGCCACGAAGGGCAACTATTGATTCAGGTTTCGGCGAAGCATACCCAGGATAAGATAGGATGGCCCGAGAAGTGGGTCTTTGGATACTAGCATAGTGCATTTGATGCTGATAACTTTGGTAATGTTGATAGTCATAACCGTTATGAAATGGTTGATGTTGATCATTTTGAATATACGACTGCCCATTACTAGCAAAGATTTGGTGCTCAAATCCTTGGTAAACTTGTTGGAATTGTGGTTGTTGATATTGCACCAGCCATGGTTGTGAGACCAATTGTTGTTGTCCAATACTGGTTATTTGACCAAGATGAGGGGTAATGGTACCCATTTGAGCCTCGGTCACTCCAGTTAAGGAGCCACTAATCGATGATTGTGGTGGCATCATAGAGACAAGAGGCTGTTGACTTGCGACCTGAGAGACTTGAGGTTGGCATACAACATGCAATGCTTGTACTTGCGACACCATCACAATAGCCGATGTAGTGGGGATATTTGACATAGGGAGACTTTGTTGCATTGGGTATACAACTCTTGTTTGTTGAGGCAGTATTGGCACCCAACCGCTAGATGTAATTCCAACATAACCTGAATTCTGTTGCGAACTCTCGTATGTTTGTTCTCCTGTAGGAGACAATGAAAGGGTATATTGCCCCCCATACAGCGGCAATCCAGTGCCTAAAGGAATGATCTGCCCTTGAGGACTGGACTGCCCAAATTTACATTACGAAGGATCAATTTTCTAAAACTCAACATAAGAGATTCCAGATATTATTCCGGACGAACAAATGGGAACATACCATATTGTCGAAACAACCCCTGGATGAATTCCACCCAGTGCTTTAGAGCTAGTTGCGATAGATGGTATACCGGTGAACATTGTTGGAGTGACAACAGGAAGTTCTGCCCTTGCTATGCCAGATGACACAGTCCTAGATGTCGATGGTTGTTCAAACATATCTAGTCTATCCAAAAGATTTCCTAGAGATTCTACAAGAACTTTTGATAATGGTAGACTAATTTCTATCAAAGAAGGATATAGGGTGATCCCAACTCCAAAATGTGATAGAGTACTAGATGGTGGATCCTCCGCAATCTCTTCTATAGCAATCAACCCAGGTGGAAGAGGTAGACCGTCAGGTCCGTAAAATATTTCCAGTGCCGAAGAGGGTATAGATTCTGCAGTGACAGATGTTTGGGGAATAACACCTTTCGAATCAGTTGTAGATGGAGCCAGTTAAGATATAGAAGTGTTTACCCTCACACTAGGATCAGTTCTACTATCCTCTAGTGGCTGCAGAACTTCTTCTATAAAGGCAGGGATATCAGAAATGTTTCGAGTAACCAGAGTCTCTGAGGGTGTCGTAACACTTGTTCTAACCAGACCAGTGGACTTTGAATCGGTTAAACGAGTTCGCTTTGTTCGGAATAGTTTTGATTCTAGAGACAAAGATGGTTGACTCGTAAGTCTCCGTGAACAACGTGGTTTTAATTGACTTTCCTCCACAATTGCAGATTACTCGATCAACAAAAAATAAAGGGGAAAATGTTTCCGAATTAAATGAATTTTAGATGCTTTGACACAACTTGTTTTTTCAATTTTTAAGAGTCGAGAAAAGACAAAAGATGACTCTAGTCACCTTCAATTTTTAATGAGCCTGAAGTGACAAGTGCTCAGATGGACCTTTTCCTTTAAGGAGTCTGAAAAGGCACGAAAGAGACCACTCTGGAAATCTAGACAGAGGGATTACCAAACCGATTGCAAAACTGTAGAATAATTTTTATGGTACGGAAGTCAATCTTCCCGAATGTTGTGTTCAGTGCATTGCTATCAAAAAGGTGATAGACACAGCTTCCTATGGATAAAGGATATAGCCTATTGTGGTCTCCCAATATATACTCGACGGTATGTGGGAGCACAAGTCCGTATTGGCACTTGTCGTGTCAAAGAGGAGGAATCACCCAACCAACAATGAAAGCGACAGTTACCAGGCTTTACAACGCCAGAATACGTCTCTAGCCTAGACTTCTAGATGTTGTGTGTTAGGTTCCAAACCGTTTTTATGTTCATTGAATTTATTTTACAGTTGATCTTTCTAAATAAATTTTCCTTTCAAGTTCACCGCGTGATGTAGATATACAACTCCTTAAATGCAATATAAGATGATAAACAATCATTTAATCTTCTTTTTGCAATGGAAATCCTAGCTACTAAAGAAAGAGAGATGATATTCTTTCAACATAGAGTAGAGAGCACACACTAGATGCACTGTCCTAAATCAAACCAACCAACAGTCTAAATGCAAATGCACATGCATGTATTTGTTTTCAGCTTTCTTAATGTGTGAATGAAAAGAAGAATGCTAAGTACAAATTTGAATTGTCTTTTCAAAGCGACAGTACTAACAAATTTCTCTTCAAAAAACGAAAGGAAGATAATGACGACACTTTGCTATTTTGGATTGAAAACTGCTTTTGACACTTGAAAAACTACTAATTCAAATCAGATACAAGAGTAACTGTATAATCAACTATCAAGAACAATAGAATTCTTTTCTTTGACTGAAAACGACACTTGCGACACTTTCAAATCAAAAGACAACAATTTGATTATGCTACTTCTTGTAAAAGAGAACTGTAAATGGTGCACAATACATAAAAAAATTCACAATTCTTTGTACTATGGAGGCAGAATCATGCAAAGGAAGGGAGTTTCTACAGTGGTATACTGATCACAGACAACAAAACTCCTAAATAAAGCTGAAGAGAGTGAACACAGAAACCAAAATCTGAGAGCAGAAGAGGTCTTGTCTGATCAGCGCAACTTCAACATAGGGAAAGTGTGATGCAGCGCACCTATTGCACACGGGAGGTGCGATGCATCCAGATTCTTAAGAGGAGAAAGTGCGATGGTCTAGGGACGAGACTTCAACTTGGTTCCGGGTCATAGTCTGCAACTCAGTTCAGGGATTTAGGCTGAGCAAGTGATGTTCAGTAAATATAAATCACAGGGGTTGATCTAATGAGGTTACTAGAGCCACCACTAGGGTAATTAGAAGGTTTGCAAATCGATCATTCACTTTATAAATAGAACCCAGAGATAGACTGAAGCAGGATTGATCTACTTTGCACTTGCATAGAAAATGCAGTTCAAAGGCTTGCTGGCTTAACTTCAGGCTTCGTCTGTAAGTTTATAAAGCAAACAAATATAGACAAGCAAACAATCTATTCGCTCCCCAGTATGGTCGCCATTTTGTTATCGGGAAATCTAGTGTCCACTCAGAGCTGTTAGTCCCACTAAGACTGGTAGCTATCTTAGAAAAAAACAAACTAAAACTACTTGTGTTTCCTTTATGAGAAGTAGATAAGAGGGGAACAAAGGACACCAATCTGAGTCTTGCGCTTAGTTCCTTGCTTGGTTCCTCTCCCTTCTGACAGATCCTTGCCGCTTTGCCTTCGTCTTCCCAGCTTCAAAGAGCACCTGTGGAATCAAAGCAGCATAATACTATCGAAGAACAAAGATCTATAATCATAAACAATATAGGACCAGATATATATTGACCACACAAATGCATATATCATCAAACATACAAGAGTGTGGAGGAAAACTTGAGTAGCTTTATTAATATCAAGAATAAAAAAGAGGATTATAGCCAATTGTTCTGACCCAGCGTCATCCTCCCAGCATGAAAACCCTTCTTCACCTCATGAAAAGCTTAGATCACCCAACACTATGATATTCCACCAAGAAACCAACAACACTTCCTTACAAGATATAAAATTCCAGCCTCTGGATCTCTAGGATGAGGGATCCATATATAGATGATTGCAGGGGGGTGAGTCAGCTTCTGGGATTTTGATTAGTGTCCTCTCTCTAATAGTTCTTGATTCCACTTGGAGATTGTTGATCTCTTACTCATCCTTGGGTGAATTCAGAGAGGCAAGTGTCACAAGAGAAGTTTCTGTAAGATTCCATGATGATCCACCTTGCAAACTGTCTCTGCCATTTGTCTACTCTCGCTCATCTCACCCTACAGATGGGCTTTCCAGTATGCATCACACCCTTTACACTGGGCAGGTGAGATGCATCACACCCTATGCACTGGGCAGTCTGTATGGTCCAGCTTTGACCAGTTCTGAGCAGTTTTATGTGGAGAACATCTGGGAGATGATGTAATCAGCTGACCTTGTTCTTTTAGGGTGTGAAGCAATACTTTTAGGGACTTAGGAGCCCTTGGTTTATGGACACGTATGATTGGGGTTGTAGTGCCCAAAATGTCTATAACACCCCCCCAGTAAAATACTCATGAGCAACCCAACTTCGGGACCTGTCCTCATGACATCGTGATCTTCAAGGTGAAGGTGCTTCAACCTTTCTAGCCCAAGTCATAGTGGGAGCACTAGTGGGTGAGACCAGGGACACTTTCCCATCGCTCCCATGCAGTTACATCCATTTGTACAACCCCATCACCCATATGTGAGGCATTTTTCCAAGAAACTAATATGTGCCTGCAACCACTAACATATAATCATAATATATATAAACACATATTAGCATGTTTCAAAATTGTCTTAGAATTGCAACGATAAAATAATATAAATTTTCATTAAACTAGGTTTCGTCAACTCGTGATAAGCAAGTGACTCTGGTGGTTTCTTGCCATACTCAATAATCATTAGTAGCAAAGTGTTTGAGTTTTAGTCATTGTCATAATAACATCATGACCATCAACTAGTCATTCGCATCATTGTTCATTATGAACTAGAACTGATGTAAGTAGGTAACATAGGGGACACATCCATCATGGCTATCAGCATCATAACATCAATGGAAACTTACATATCCATCAAATCTATCAACATCACAACATCAATAGAAAACATACCTATCCATCAAATCTATCATCATCATGATACCAATAGAGTGCATACATATCCTTTACTGCTATCATCATCATAAATTCAATAGAGACAAAAAAACCATTTATGCCACAATAATCATAATATCAATAGAGAACATGCATAACCATTAATGCTACAATCATCATAATACCAATAGAGAAAATGCATAACCATTAATTCTATAATCATCATAATACCAATAGATAACATACAAAATCATTAATGTTATCTTCATCATAATATCAATGGAGAACAGACATAAACATCACAACCACTAATAATATAGCCATGTGTTGAGATCCTCAACCTGAGGTCCTCAAAGAATAAAGTGTGGGCCTTAGGGCTAAATAAATGCTAATTTCATATCATTGTGAGTCTACTAGAGCGGGGGACTACAATTTTGTCATCGAGTAGGAATTGTGAACACGTAATGGACAAAAACAAGTTTTAGGACAGTTTGAAATATTGAAAACTTAAACAATGAGCATGGTATAAAAGGATGGTGAGCAAGAGAAGTAACTAATTCATGAAACTTTAATGTGGCAAGAGTGGCACCAGTGCTTCAGATCTCCCCCATAATGTAGATTGTAAAAATGAAAAGTATGGTTTGGAGGATTTGTTTTATTTAACCCTTCTCGAGTGCATTTCTCAAAATACACTGGTGCGGGATATGTCTAGGAGCACTGCATGTTTTTAATTAAAAAATTATTTTGATTATTTTGTTGAGATGTCCTAGGGCCTTGATCTACATGAACTACATCGGTGTTGTGTTTCTACTCTAGCATCACTATTTTTTTATAATTTAGAAGCCTCCTACAAGTGCTCTTTAGAAGATGCCACAAGGTATTTTGTTAAGATTTGCACACCGGGTTTCATTGCAAAATGGAACCTTGTTTCTATAAAATTTAAAACTATAGTAGTTATCCTTAATCGTATGCACCGGGATATTTTTCTATGTGAAGGATGCTGGTGTTATTGATTGTTCAAGCACTGATGCATTATGATATTCAGAACACCATGTTTTTTTATTTAATTTTAGAAAAATAAATTTTCAACGATGCACTATGGTATTTGTAGCACATGTGCTTGTATGGATAGTAAAGCACTAATCCAATTATATATTTAGATGCATCATTCAAACAAAATTTATTAAAACGTTCAACCACCCACCTCCACTACAAACATATTTTTGGGTTACTTTTATAGGGTATTCCATGACAAACAGTTTTTTGGGCTATTTAATAAGAATTAAAGCATATGTAAACCGATGAGAGTATGGAAAAGTATAACTATTAAAAATGCGTAAACATACATTCAAGTGATGTAAATTGATTCAATTATAGGAATAATCTAATTTTACAGTACATATATAGGATGTAGAAGATTTCGTAACTTAAAGAGGAAATTCACTTGAATTGGGCAATACGCATGAAAATATTACAATCATGTAGCTTCATTATAATTATTCACTATTATATTGATAATACATGGCTAAAAAGGGGTAATATGAAGCGATTCTCTGTAATTATAAATTTATAAAAAAGTTTGTCACACTATGGAGCAGAGAACCATTGATGTGTGCATGCTAACATCACTAAGATTTCCATTGTAACACTTAAACCCCGAGCGAAGGTGGGGAAAAACAACTTGGAGGTTTGAGGGAGTGTTGGTTGAAAATGTCGATTCGAGCTCAAAGAAAACGACGAGAATTCATGAAGAGGGTGTCAACACCTACACTCAAATGAAAATGAGCATGAGAAACTCACAACGAAATGTCTCGTGAGACACGGTAATCTCAAGAGGAATAGAATGTAAAAAGGAATAAAAGAACAGAAGCTAACTCTCATCGGGTATAGAGCTATAGGTTGTATAGTTGTAGGTGTCCTTCCCTATATCTTTCCCCTGAAATTGAAACCATGCAACATGTTGAGGAATCTAGGGCATTAAGAAACTATAATGATTCTTCTTAAAATGATAACAATTTGTGAAGTATTTATACAGTTTATATTAGTGTGATGTTCCCTTCAACAAAACCTCTCCCTCTTGGAGAGGAAATCTCATGCAAAATTCTTCTTATAGAGATTCCAATTTAGGAATGCCAAGACCATGACCCTTCATACATTCTTCTATTATTTTTAATAATAATAATAATAATAATTATTATTATTATTATTATGTTAACCTACTACTAATTATATTAATGTTAATAATTATTATTTTAATATAAATCTTAAAATGTTATAAACATGCAACTATATTGAAATGTTATTAATAGTATTATGTTAATAACATTAAATGCTAACAATTTTCAAAGTTTATTATGATTGGTAAAATTTTTAAGCTTATTTTTCTAACATTATTAATATTATAATAATGATAGTATTAATGCTATTGTTTTTTATTGACATCTTTACATTAACAACATTAATAACAATTTTGTAATATCGTTTTTAATAATCATTTAATTATTATTATTGATGATGACGATGATTATTAATATTAATGTTTTAAATGATTAATATTAATGTTATATAATAGTTAATATTAATATAATAATATTAATATTAATAACTTTAATAATATTAATGTTTTAAATTTTTAATATTAATTTAATATAATAATTAATATTAGTATGAACAATATTTAATGCTAAAATGCCCATGGGGCTTTGGATTGACGGTGAATGGGTGCCTTGTTAAGGCACTCCTTGCGATAGGTCACCGGTTTAAATCCCGTGTGGGTACTGAGGTTAGTCTTAACAAGCAAAAAAAAAACATATTTAATGCTAAAATAAAACTAATATTAATAGTGTTTATAATCATTACTCTAATATAATGTTAAAAAGAAATTGTTTATAATGTTAATAATCATTACTAAATAGCGAATTTAATAGTGGACACTTGAGTATGAGATGTTGTCAAAGAGGAAAATTTTTAAATCTCATTGGTAAATGAGATCTAGATAATGTTTCCATGAAAATGGATAATATTAAATGGATATGAGATAAAAATACATTAATATTTTGGCTAGGGAAATGTGTTAAACAAGGTTAGCCATAAAGCACCATGGGAGAGAGAAGTAGTCTTTAAAGAAAAAGCCTAGTATAATGGGGTGGAAAAACCACCACTAAAGCAAGATGATGCTTATGTTAAGTGTGAAGCCAAATTCATGCAAGATTATAGATCCTTCTACACTGCCATTAGTTTCTAGATCTCCATCTAAATCACATGTAGGATCCTAGGTCCTTCTATACCGCCATTAGTTTCTAGATCTCCATCTAAATCACATGCAGGATTCTAGATCCTTCTACACCACCATTAGTTTCTAGATCTCCAGTTAAATAATATGCAGGATTGTAGATCCTTCTACATCACCATTAGTTTCTAGATCTCCATCTAAATCACATGTATGATTCTAGATCCTTCTACACCATCATTAGTTTCTAGATCTCCATCTGAATCACATGCAAAATTTTAGATCCTTCTTCAGCCTCTATAAACTTGTAATCTCTTTGGCCAAGGAAATCCAAGCCAAGGTCTAGGCTTGTTACGTAATGCAAAGTGATTTCTATTCTCCAGTGTTTGTTTTATCTAATTCATTGTTTTTGATTGAGTAATCTTGTTTTTTGTCCGTTTGTCTGTCTCTAAAATTATTCTTTTCTATTGTCGTCTAAGTCTCTGAGTATAATTTTGTTCTGTGTGATGTATGCTGTGGAGTAACAATTGGTATCAGAGCTAGGGCCGAATATCCATCGTGAAAACCACTTAGTGCCATCGCCTTACTCTGGTAGCGTTCATTAAAAAGTTGGTTGTTACCTCTGGAGCTGTTGAAGGATCTGTCCAGGAAATCAGAAATTGTTGCAGAGAAGAGAGTCCAAGAAAAGGATCTATTTAGGAAATGGCTGAGGAACGTTAAGACAATTTTTGAAAGAAATAAAAAGGCGAGGGCATATGGTGAAACGTGCCATGAAGCCTAAAACATGGAGTGTGTAAGTGCTTTACGTGGAGTTCATAATTTTTTTTCATCAAGATTGCACATATAGAAACCAACATATGTATGTGTGAAATGTGAAAAGGTTAAAAAATTATATATGTTTTTATATTTACATAATTATATGTTGGAATTTTGAAAAGTATATTTTAAAAAGGCGCAACTATTTTGAAAAGGGTATTTTAAAAGGAGGAAGGTCATTATTACTAAATTTTAAAGAGTAATAATTAAAGTTTTATTTCTAAGTGGAGATTTTGTTTTTGGGCATCAATATATTGAAAATGGAGACAGAAGTTACAGATATGGAGAAGTTGAGCGAGGCTAATTTTTCCCTATGGAAATCAAAGATGAAGGATATACTAATTTTGAAGGATCAATATTTGTCGATTGAGGGCACAACAAAAAAACCCTCATCGATGACAAATGAAGAATGGAATAAGCTAGATAGAAAGGCAATTGTAACAATCCACCAATATCTAGCAAATAATGTGTATTTCAATGTGTCCGAAGAAAAGGCAATTGAAGGATTATGGAAGAAGCTCCATGATCTATATGAGAAGAACACGACATAAAACAAAGTGTTCTTGATGAAGAAGCTTTATAATCTCAAAATGAAGGAGGGTGTGTTAGTTGCTGAGCACTTGAATGCATTTAATATTATTACTAATCAGCTTGCCTCTGTTAAAATAATTTTAGATGATGAAATTAGAGCTGTTTTGCTAATGTGTTCTATGTCAGATAGCTGGAAAATTTTTAATTGTAGTTATGAACACTTCACGACTGCAGAGACCCTGAAATTTGATGATGTCAGCAGTAGTTTAATGAATTAAGACCTGTGATGCAAGTCAATTGTGGAAAACCAGGGAGGAGAAGCTCTAGCTCTAGTTGATCGTGGTAAGAGAATGGATCGATGCTGGCAAGGGATATCAAGATCAAGAGGATGATAAAAATCGAGGAAGGATCATTTGTTTTCATTGTGGTAAACCTAGTCACATGAAGAAATAATGTCGATTTTGGAAGAAAGGACAAAAGGATCAGAGACCATCTAATACAAATCACAAGTCATCCAACACAAATGAAGGTGAGACTACTGCTATAGCCACATATGGTGATGTTTTGTTTACTGTTTCAAGAGAGGATGCATGTGTATATACATCTAGCAGTAGCTTTGAGTGTATCCTTGACTCTGGGGCATCTCACCACGTAACACTATGCAAAGATAGTTTTGTTTCATATAATCCCGATGAAGTGCAATAAAAGGATGAGAGACCATCCAATACAAATCACAAGTCATCCAACACAAATGAAGGTGAGATTACTGCTGTAGCCACATATGGTGATGTTTTGTTTACTGTTTCAATAGAGGATGCATGTGTATATACATCTAGCAGTAGCTTTGAGTGGATCCTTGACTCTGGGCATCTCACCACGTAACCCTATGCAAAGATAGTTTTGTTTCATATAATCCTGGTGAAGTGCATTTGGGGAAAATCATTTTTGTAGTATTGTTGGAGTAGGAGATGTCCAAATCAAGTTGAAAGATGGAGAAGATATATTGTTGAAACATGTGAGTTTAATCTCTATGGGACAATTGGATGATTAAGACTATTCGACAAGCTTTGGAAAAGGAGGCTAGAAAATTATCAAAGGTGCATTGGTCATGGCCAAAGGACCCAAGGGAGGAACATTATACACATTGAAGACACTGATAGGAAAATCAGATTTGGCTGTTGTCACAAAATAAGGAAATTCAACATATCTGTGGCATAAGTGTTTGGGTCACATGAGCGAGAAGGGCTTGGAAATCCTTGTTGGTAAAAATTTATTGCCAGGTTTGAAATCCTACAATCTTAATCTTTTTGAGCATTCTATATATGGTAGACAAAGAAGGGTTTCATTCCTTAGAGATTGCCATGACAGAAAGAAAAAAATGTCAGAATTTGTACACTCAGATATGTTTTGACCTGTCAACATCAAATCATTAGGAGGAGCATCACATTTTATAACATTTATAGATGATGCATCCAGGAACGTTTGGGCATATCCTATGAAAAATAAAAGTGAAGTGTTTGGAATATTTCAAAAATTCCATGTTGTTGTTGAAAGAGAGACTAACAAATTGCTGAAGTGTTTAAGAACAGATAATGGTGGATAATATTGCTCATATGCATCTAAGGAATATTGTAACAAGTTTGGCATAAAGCATGAGAAGACTACACCTAGTACCCATCAATAGAATGGCATTGTAGAAAGGATGAATCGCACCATTATGGAAAAGGTGCGAAGTATGTTGTCCAATTCTGGTTTGGAGAAGATTTTTTGGGCAAAGGCAGTCAGGACCACTTGCTACCTCATAAATAGATCTCCAACTATAGCCTTGGATGGCGTTATCCCTGAAGAAGTTTGGATTGGTAAGAATTTGAATTATTCTCACTTGAAAATATTTAGATGTGAAGCATTTGTACATATTCCCAAAGAAAATAGAACTAAGCTAGATGATAAATCTATGAAATGCATTTTTCTGGGATATGTGGATGAAGATTTTGGTTATCATCTATGGGATCCAGTCAAACATAACATTATTAGAGGCATGGATGTTATATTTAATGAGTCATAAATGTTCAAGAGAACTGGAGTTGAGTTGGAGGTCAATAAGGTTATTGACAAGTTTTAACAATAGCAGGATTACATACCACAAATACAAGAAAATGAACAGCAAATTCAGGAGCATAAAGAACAACAAGTTGAAAATGATGAACAACAAGAAGAAGGAATCTTGAAGGAACCTTTACAGGAGATTCAACCTGATAATGCATCACCACAGTTGGTTTGCAGATCTTCTAGGCCTCATAAGCCTTCAGAAAGGTATCCTCCTTCAAACTATACTTTGTTGACTGATGAAGCTGAGCCTAATTGTTTTCAAGAAGCCTGTAAAGTTGAGCACAATAAAGAATGGAAGAAAGAAATGGAGGAAGAAATGAACTATTTGCTAGAAAATAAAAATTGGGAGTTGGTAAACCTCCCAAAAGGTAGAAAGGCTCTACAAATGTAAATTAAGCATGAAGGTGATGAAAAGAAGGAGAGGTATAAAGCAAGGCTGGTGGTGAACGGTTTTTCCCAAAGAGAAGGTATTGACTATGCTGAAATTTTCTCACCTGTTGTTAAAATTTCATCCATTAGAGTCATTCTTGGTCTAGTTGTTGCTTCAGACTTATAATGTGAATAGTTAGATGTAAAAACTTCTTTCCTTCATGGTGAATTGGAGGAAAAAATCTATATGGAGCAGCGAGAAGGCTTCACACAAAAAGGAAAAGAAGACCTTGTTTGTAGGCTGAAGAAGAGTCTCTATGGGTTTAAACAGGCACCTCGATAATCGTACAAGAAAATTTATTCATTCATGTTGGAACATGGTTTTCAAAGGTTGGAAGCTAACCATTGTGTCTATATCAAGAGGTATGATCAAGGAAAGTATATCATATTATTGTTATATGTGGATGACATCTTGATTGTTGGGCATGATAAGAATAAGATCAATAGGTTGAAGAAAGATTTGGGTAGAAAATTTGCAATGAAGGATTTGGGACTAGCACAATAGATATTGGGCATGCGGATTATGCGTGACAGGAAAAACAAAAGGTTGTGGCCGTCACAAGAAAAATATATCAAGAACGTGCTTGACAGGTTTAATATGAAGGATGCCAAGCCAGTTGGTACACCCCTTGTAGCCCACTTCAATCGGAGTACTGAATTATGTCCTAGTGATGACAAGGAGAAAGAACGAATGATAAAGATTCCTTATGCTTCAGTAGTTGGTAGCTTGATGTATTCCATGGTATGCACATGACCATACATTCCGTATTCAGTAGGATTAGTGAGCAGGTTCCTTTCCAATCTAGGAAAACATCATTGGCAAGAAGTAAAATGGATTTTGAGGTATCTCAAGGGTACTAGTCATTATTGTTTATGTTTTGGTCATAATGAGACTGTGCTTGAAGGATTTAGAGATGCAGATATGGCTAGAGATATGGACACCATAAAGTTCACTAAAGATTATTTGTATACATTTGCACGTGCAACAGTATCTTGGGTGTCAAGGCTACAAAGAATAGTATCCCTCTCTACAACAGAAGCAGAGTACATAACTGCAACAGAAGCTTGTAAAGAGATGTTGTGGATGCAACAATTCCTAGGGGAGATAGGAATAAAAAAGGACAAGTATGTGTTATATTGAGATATTCAGAGTGCCATTCACTTGGCAGAAAACCGAAAACTTCATTAAAAAACAAAGCAAATTGAATTAAGGTACCATTGGATCCGAAATGTGTTGGAGGAAGAATAGTTATCATTGAAAAAGATCCATAGAGATAGGAACCCTACTGATATGCTCACTAAGATTCTACCATGAAATAAACATGAGTTATGTAGAGGCTTGGTAGGACTCGGTGTGACTTGATTCATGACTCTTATTTGGCTTCAAGTGGGAGAATGTTAAGTCTGAAGCCAAATTCATGCAGGATTCTAGATCCTTCTACACCGCCATCAGTTTCTAGATCTCCATCCAAATCACATGAAGGATTCTAGATCCTTCTACACCACCATTAGTTTCTAGATCTCCATCTAAATCTCATGCAGGATTCTAGATCCTTCTATACCGTCATTAGTTTCTAGATCTCCATCTAAATCACATGCATGATTCTATATCCTTCTACACCACCATTAGTTTCTAGATCTCCATAATCACATGCAGAATTCTAGATCCTTCTTCACCCTCTATAAATTTGTAATTTCTTTGGCCAAGGAAAGTTAAGGCAAGCTCCACATCTGTTACATAATGCAAAGTAATTTCAACACTCCTCGTGTGTTTTGTGGCATGTGCTTAACACTAGCAATGTTTCTGTTTACTAACACCTGTAGGTTTATGTGTAACGACAATCGTGACTCCAACAAGTGGTATCAGAGCCAAAGGTCTCGAGTTCAAAACACACCTAGCTCGCGTTGGCTGGGGAGATTGTTGGGAATTGGATAATCCAATGCCATGGAAGGATAATTCCATGCTCCCCATTTGTTTTGTGGCATGTGGTTAGCACTAGCAATGTGTTTGTTTACTAGCACCTGTGGTTTTTGGTGTAATGGAAATTGTGACTCCAACCGCTTGAGGAAAAAAAATGTATAACATAACTATGAAAAGGATCAATGAGGTTGTTGATCCTGGGATCTATTTGCAAAACATCAGCTCGGGAGGAATAGGAATTAGAGTTCAAGCTTGGGAGGAAAAGTCTCCATTCACAAGTATTTTCCTGGTTAAGATTCCTCGTTGAAACTTTAGAATACTATGGTATGACAACAGATTATGTAGTTAGATCCATGATTCAATTTTGTGGTAGGTTAATGTTAATTTCTATTACACACTTTTGATTATTAAAGCCAACTATTAATAAGTTATTATAATATTTCTGCCCTAACTATGGATGAAATGATAATAGTTGTTACAACATCTCCAAGATTGTATCCAGGCAAATATGGCTCATGTTATAGAATTTTTTAATACTGAAGTTAGTTAAGCAAATTGCTGTTAGGAAAATTGTCAATGAAATTTTTGTATAATAGTCGTTCGGCTAATTTCTCTCAATGGGTATGGTTAATGGGTCAACTAATCCTTTTGTATACGTTTGTATGCGATGTAAGGGAGTAGAATTTGCACACAAAGCATTAATGAATTAAAAGAAATTTTATCACTAGCATTTGCACCAGATGTTGCAAAGGAAACGCCGTAAGGCATAAATTGACAAAAGCAAATAGAGAAAAAAATACTTTGATAAAGAATAAAAATATATTAAACATTGAAATCAATGCCCCATTAACTGGAACCACTTTAATATATTGTTGGTTTTACCCATAAATTGCAGGCTTCACAAGCTGAAGATCAGATTAAACTTTGAGGAGGTTTAGTAGATTCAATTAAAAACAGTTTGAGGAAGGTAGATAAAGCAAACCCTTTATAATTTACTATGTGATATCTTGTATTATACAGAGATGTTTATTGTTCAAAAGATTAATCCTCTCATGTTATATAGAGATGTTTATTCACAAGATTAATCTTGTGGCAGGACACTGAAAGAGATGATAGAGAGCAGTTATCTTCTAAAGTATGAAATGAGGATTGCTACACTGTTACTTTGAAGTGATGCATGTACTCTAATCCATCCACATCACTAGTTTTGATAGATAATAGGCATTTTTAAGTGTATTTGAAGAGGACAATGAATTCATGGTGAATTTGATTATGGTGTCTTCTTCCACAATCAAGGACAAAAAAAGTCATTTTTTCAAGCTGCATTCAATTGTCTAGACAAATTTTTAATTCCCTCATTCGTTGTTTTCGTGGAATCACCCTGTTCTTTTATTGCAGGCTTTGACTTTTATAAATGTTGATTAATGGTACTCTATTTTCCATAACATCATGTGATTATCAGGTAATGTTGAAAAATATACAATCTTCTACCACATTCAAGGGCATGGAGAGTCATTTTGTCAAGCTGCACTGACTTGTCTATGCAATTGTTTAGTTCCCTCATTCATTATCTTCATGGAACCACCCTGTTCTTTTATTGGAGACTGACTTTTACAAATGCTGATTAATGGTTTTCTATTTTCCCTAGCATTACGGGACTATCAAGTGATGTTGAAAAATATACAAATAGAAGGAAAACTTCACCAAGTTTATGTAAATTTAAAGCACAGGGCATATTTAAATGTGAAAATTATTTTTGTTTGTTTGTAGGGTTTAATCTTTATCAGGCTCTAGGTTTAAATTTCTTGGTGAAGGGTTGAGGATTGAAACTCTCCTATGGAACATCCAAACTCGATCAAACATTAGATACTTTTAATGACAACATCACACAATTGAATAGATTATTCTTCCATCCAACATAAAGCTGAACCGGACATGAAACTAGCCCAACCTAAACTCAACCTTCAACTTAATAAAAATATAAATAACAAAATTCAGATAGCTAAGAAGAAAAGGACTACTAAAGAGTGTATAAATAAAAAGGTATTAAAACTCTATAAACTCTATTCAAATAGTGTCTATATTCTAACTTCAAATAGCAAAGTAGCATAATTAATCTGTTCACGTACCTTGGTATCGTTTCTTGCCTCTTGGTTGATTCTTCGGCTTTTACGTTGTGTGGGGGAACATTCGTGGATGTTGTTCACCACATCTACTCTCCTTTCTACTTGACTCGAACCTATGTCTGATGAAATCTTCTTCTATTGGTGTTTTATCTTCTTGAAACATCTTAGTTATCTTGTTTTTCCCCTAGGGCTTGAATTGTTGGACAGATCTTTTCCAAACGAATCCAATCTCATGTTTCTTCCCACATTGTTGGGGTGAGGATAAATGATATATGACTTGAATAATATATATATATATATATATATATATATATATATATATATATATATATATATATATATTTTTGCAAAATATATAATTTTTAATAAATTGAAGAAATAAAATTATTATAAAATTTTACAAAACCAGCGTAAAAAGATTTGGATGAATTTCAAGGTAAAATGTGCAGAGCAGACCTTTCACATGATCCCAAGTAAACGGATTTAGCTGAACGTCGAGCAAAAATGTGCACAACAGACCTTCCAAATCTTTGCTCAGAAAACCTGTAAATTTAATCTGTTGAAAGAGCTACTTCGTTCACAAATAATCAATAGAAGCAACACGTGAGGCCACAGGTTCGAATCTCGTAAAGCACCAGTAAAACCCTTTCCTTGAGAATTCATGCGTTCTGCTACAAGTACTCAGACTCAGAGAAAATAATTGACGGAGAAAATTTTTCAAAACACAGTACGCCTCGTATCCCGTACGCCTATCTCAAACACCTGATATTTCGAGAAGATGAAACTATTCGATGCCAAATGAAACGCCCAAACCGTTTGGGCAACCCTTTTGAATCAACGATCAACGGCTGAAATTGTTGCAATCGTCTAACATATAATCGTGTGGCTTACAAGATGACAAGTAAGCAGAGAGGGGAGTTGATCTCAGAGGGAACGCCAATCAAAACAATAAATAAACAATCTTCTTTTTAACCTTTTTATACCCGTTGTGATAGAATAAACCACTCGAAATAAGTAAATAACACCAAAATAATCACAAAACTCAAACATTTTATTGAAATAAATGATTGAATAGCTTTATAACCATAATTAGTTAATTGATTCCTTCATCATTGGGGTGAGGATAAATGATATATGACTTGAATAATATATATATATATATATATATATATTTGCAAAATATATAATTTTTAATAAATTGAAGAAATAAAATTATTATAAAATTTTACAAAACCAGCGTAAAAAGATTTGGATGAATTTCAAGGTAAAATGTGCAGAGCAGACCTTTCACATGATCCCAAGTAAACGGATTTAGCTGAACGTTGAGCAAAAATGTGCACAACAGGCCTTCCAAATCTTTGCTCAAAAAACCTGTAAATTTAATCTGTTGAAAGAGCTACTTCATTCACAAATAATCAATAGAAGCAACACGTGAGGCCACAGGTTCGAATCTCGTAAAGCACCAGTAAAACCCTTTCCTTGAGAATTCATGCCTTCTGCTACAAGTACTCAGACTCAGAGAAAATAATTGACGGAGAAAATTTTTCAAAACACAGTACGCCTCGTATCCCGTACGCCTATTTCAAACACCTGATATTTCGAGAAGATGAAACTATTTGATGCCAAATGAAACGCCCAAACCGTTTGGGCAACCCTTTTGAATCAACAATCAACGGCTGAAATTGTTGCAATCGTCTAACATATAATCCTGTGGCTTACAAGATGACAAGTAGGCAGAAAGGGGAGTTGATCTCAGAGGGATCGCCTGACGGGGTAATGATCTCAGAGGGAACGCCTTACGGCGTAATTATGGGAAAAAAATATGATTGAATGGATGTGCTATCCTGTTTTTCAAAAGAAAAAAGACTGCATATACAGGGCAGGACGCATCTACAGGCATAGCCGATGCCCCTTCTCCGATTCCTAAAAGATAGCTGTGTTCTTTTCTTCCCGTAAAAAAGGTAGCTGTGTATTTCACTGAAAGATAGCTGTGTTTTTGCCTTGCTGAAAGAAAGTATGCGGAAAATGAAACAGTAGATACCGGGAAGATTTTATGTGAAACAGATTGAAATTTTGGTAGACAACTCCCATTTTTTCTATGAAACAAACAAATTGACAAAATAGGTAGTGGGAAAATTTTAAGTGAAACAGATTGAAAGAATGTGTTATAATATATTTTCAAAAGAATAAAAGAATGCATATACAGGACGGGACGCATCTACAGGCATGGTGGATGCCCCTTCTTCCTACGCCTAAATGTAGGCGTGCAATTACAATTACAAAAATGATTATACCAAAGGCTGGCAAGATTTGGTAGTGGGATCCCACATAGCCGGCAGCAGAAATGCCCGTCCATTAACTCCGCGGGCATTGTAGCTCGCCCCACTTATTTTATCCATCAGAAGCTCCCCAGGGAAGCCCGGGTAAGCCCCCTTTCCATATATTCCGGAGCAGGCGGAGACGGCCTCTAAAGGTGCAGCGGCATCCCCTTGGAAGTAGCCGGTGTTGAATGGATTGGTGGTTGTTCCTGCCAGAACGGTGGCCATGTTGATGATCATGCCATCAATGCCCACGTCTCCGTTTGGTGCCACCAGGGGAGGAGTCTGGGGTCCGTACATGGGCTGATGAAATGGCCACGCGCACTGTCCAGGGCACTGACTCGCAGAATTCCCAACCCACGCGTATGGAATTGGAAGCTGCTCATCATGCTTCTCCTCCTTCCCCTGCAACATTCGGCTTCCTGTACTTGATAATACATTGAGATTGAGAGTGGCATGGAATCCGCAGGAGCTCATGCAGAAACCCTCCACAGTGACATCCTCGGAGGTGAGAACCAAGTACACAGCATTGGCATTTCCGGGTGATTTCCGAGGAGGCAGAGCCCCCGACTTGAGGGCAGCTTCAACCAGAGCAGCAATGTCAGTCCTCTTGAGTGACTTGCCGAGGGAGTATTGTTGGTCCACCTTCTGCTTTCCAAGCATCACAACACTGGATGTGGATGTGGATGTGGATGTGGCGGCCTTGTTAGAGGGGGTGCCTTCATACTTGTGCGTGGTCTTCCACCAAGTGGAGGCGGAGGGCTGATTTGCTTTTCCCTCTGACGTCTTTGCCCCAAGAGATTGTACAAAATCCCCCACAATGGAGCGTTGAACAGGGGTGAACTGCCCATACCAAATCAGATGGAGAGGAATCACCCCACTGGCAGAGAGCAGAGGACCATCATGGTAAGTCAAAACAACAGATGGCTCTTCCACCAAAGCAGCAAGTTTCCTGGACTGTCCACCAGCAGCAGCGGCGGATGCCCACAATACCGCCATACAAAACACGCCCATTTGCAGGATCACAGTCAGTCGAAGCCGCGAACCACAAGCAGCCATTTGAAGGCAAGCTGATAAAATACCCTGCAACCTTCACTATCACTATGGATCGATCAGAAGAGATCCAAAGGAATCAAACAATGAAGAAAGAAGCTACAATCAAGAAAGAAGTTACTGGTAGGGAAGAAAATACGGTTGTGAGATTGAAGAGCAGAGTAAAGGGATGAGGTTTAAGTAGGGGGGTTGTGGAAGCGAGGACGCGGTTACGCAGAAGGAGGTGGTGACAGCAATGGACAGAGGGGTGCCATGCTGGCCGGCATTAGAGATGCCAAATGAAACACCCAAACCGTTTGGGCAACCCTTTTGAATCAACAATCAACCGCTGAAATTGTTGCAATCGTCTAACATATAATCCTGTGGCTTACAAGATGACAAGTAGGCAGAGAGGGGATCTATAATCCTGTGGCTTACAAGATGACAAGTAGGCAGAGAGGGGAGTTGATCTCAGAGGGAACGCCTTACGGCGTAAAAATCTGGGAATCTGCATAATTCCCATATGACATATAAATATAAATATAAATATTATAAATATAAATATAATATTTATGAAATTATTTTTGAAAATAGAAGAGTACTGCAAAAACCAAAACCACAATTGCAATAAGCAAAATCTGCATAATTCCCCTATTAAATAATTCCCATATTACATATAAATATAATATTTATGAAATTATTTTTGAAAATAGAAGAGTACTGCAAAAACCAAAACCACAATTGCAATAAGCAAAATCTGCATAATTCCCCTATTAAATATATAGCTCCACAAATACATTAAAGAAAAATCTGCATAATTCCCCTATTAAATATATAGCTCCACAAATACGTTAAAGAAAAATCTGCATAATTCCCATATTAAATATATAGCTCCACAAATACATTAAAGCAAAATCTGCATAATTCCCCTATTAAATATATAGCTCCTTAATGCAAAAGAAAGGGCAGACATTCCATAATTGCAATATTAAATATATAGCTCCTTAATGCAAAAGAAAGGGGAGACATTCCATAATTGCGAAACTTCTGAGCCTCAAATATTCGGAATCTCATAGCCAGATTCTCAGATTCCAATACATTTGTTTGGAATTATTACCAAATAGTGCATCAAATATTTATTATCCACAAAAAAAATGGGAGAATTATTACAATCTGCCTTCTCAACATAACGCCATAGCATAGCACCGCACCACAGTCGTCATCATTTGTTTTGTTCACCACCGAAGGGGCTCTTTACAGCGTCCATGAAGCTCTGCGTAGTACCCTTCGCCTTGTCCCCCGCCTGCATTAACATCATCCAAACTCAATTAAATCCAATACACTTTCATATTCAATTAATAATTACCTGTTTAATCATGAAATAAAAAACAACCTGTTGGAAGAAAGAGCCAGTTTGTTCTTTGCCCTCTTGGGCTTTTCCCATGATGGACTGACCCATTCCCTTGGTCGCATCAGTCCCTTGAGAAGCCTTCTCCTCAGTCATATCCTTCATCCCCTTCATGATGCAAAATATAAAATACCATCACCAGCAGCAATAACATCAATAACGAATATAAAATACCATCACCAGCAGCAATAACATCAATAGTAACTGATACACTCTAGTCCTTAAAAAACAGTCCTTTCAAAAATAAATCAAAGGAGTTGAAATATGACCACTAAACACAAAAATTACTTGAGTTGTTTGCTGGGCTTGTTCAGCCTTCTCCTGCCCATATTGCTTGCACTGCTCCGCCATCTTTGTTAATAGATCGATCGATTTCTTCAACACTAATACAAGTAATGTAATGTGATCATTTGCGTTGAGAAGAATGAGTAGCAGAGTCCCTTATATATAATGAGGGAGCGGAGCGAGTGAGATGGACATATGTGTCTTCTATGTGATACTGCTTTCAACAAATGTAGCCCAAACTTGAAGTCGTGGCACCCATGCATAGAGATAACAACGGAGACATTAAAGAATACCATTAGCAGACAATGAGGCGCGCTCTGTACAAAATCCCCCACAATGGAGCGTTGAACAGGGGTGAACTGCCCATACCAAATCAGATGGAGAGGAATCACCCCACTGGTAGAGAGCAGAGGACCATCATGGTAAGTCAAAACAACAGATGGCTCTTCCACCAACGCAGCAAGTTTCCTGGACTGTCCACCACCAGCAGCGGCGGATGCCCACAATACCGCCATACAAAACACGCCCATTTGCAGGATCACAGTCAGTCGAAGCCGCGAACCACAAGCAGCCATTTGAAGGCAAGCTGATAAAATACCCTGCAACCTTCACTATCACTATGGATCGATCAGAAGAGATCCAAAGGAATCAAACAATGAAGAAAGAAGCTACAATCAAGAAAGAAGTTACTGGTAGGGAAGAAAATACGGTTGTGAGATTGAAGAGCAAAGGGATGAGGTTTAAGTAGGGGGGGTTGTGGAAGCGAGGACGCGGTTACGCAGAAGGAGGTGGTGACAGCAATGGACAGAGGGGTGCCATGCTGGCCGGCATTACAGATGCCAAATGAAACGCCCAAACCGTTTGGGCAACCCTTTTGAATCAACAATCAACGGCTGAAATTGTTGCAATCATCTAACATATAATCTTGTGCTTACAAGATGACAAGTAGGTAGAGAGGGGAGTTGATCTCAGAGGGCGTAATTAATATTAAAAGGAAATAGATTAGTGAAGTATATAGGCTAGTAACTATGGGATTATCTGCAGTACAACTAGTGTATATATTAGTACTACTAAGGACTGAAATGTTTTTTTGTATCAATTAGAATTTTTCGTATGGTAATTCCTAATTGAGTAAAAATCGAGATGGAAATGGATGTTGGGAAGAACCGTGTACCTAGAGGAAATTGGGTGGATAAGTTTGGAGAAAAACAAATTTAATTAATCCTCTTTAGAAGAATAAAACATTTGGTTTTACCGAAACTTATATTCTTACCTCGAAGTTTAGATATCAGAGAAACTCATAAATATTTCCTTACAACCCATCGTATAGATCACTTTATCTCATAATTAACTTTGGAAGTAAACTAATTCACACATAACTAAAAGGAAATTGTAAGAAGTAACGGAAATTCATGAAAATACAACTAAAATAAATATTATTCCATTAAAAATTTTTATAATAAGGAGAAACAATTCGAAAGTTTCCTAATGAGGAGAAACAAAAATTATGATTAAATAGTAGAGTGTCCGTGGTTTGTATGGTAATTTACAATCATGTCAATATAGTGGGGATGGTGTTAACATCTAGCCTCCATCTATCCTAAAAGAAACAAAGACGTAATCAGCCATATATTTCATGATGGAATTGCTACTCATCACAGAACTTAACAGGAAAATTTAGATTCGAAGGCATAATTTTTTACACGCTTTATAGCACACATCATTAAGGTAAAGAAATTCATGTGAACATACATCAATGGAAGCATTAAAAATAAACACATCTAATTCAAAGAGAGAAATATTACAGAACTGCCTTAAATTGGATCTTGCCCAAATAATACATCAAGGTCAAAAGGAATTACCAAAATTCAATTTCGGAATAAAACCCAGCCAACCCTTTTAGGAAAGGGAATGGTTATATATCTAAAACAAATTACAAAAATAACTATGAACGCTATTACATAGTAGCATTTGAAAACTAAGAACCATATAATGAGTCCTTAAATAAAATAAACTATGTTTCTTTAAACATATAAAGTGGTATTATCAGCAAAGAAGTTTTATCCGGTGGAATTTACACTACATAGAAGCGTTTTAACGTTTTTGGTAACCCCATAGAATGGATTGCACCAACCTAGAGAGAGATTCGAACCAAAAAAATCACTATTCAGTTGAAATATGCAAAATTTTTTCTATCTAAAACACATCAACATGACGTAATTCTTACCTACATAGCAGATAGGAAAAGGACATGATCGTAATGAGTTACGGAGGAAAGGAAATTAATGCTAATTAATGCCCTAGGGAACGGAAAGTTACATAGACACTACATGCATATAGCTGAAAAGGGAATGACCCTTTGATAACTTGGCGCACCTTCGCCATGTATCCAGCAAAGTATCAAAGTCAATGTTTAGTGCATTCTACCAAGAAGGAATACAATTATACAACAGAGTGGTAAGTATCATTAGGAGCACAAAACTTACCTATGTTAGAAATATTGAATTCAGGACTCCATATTCAGGATTTCTCATCGAACTGCCATGGATTCAAGGTTATAATCAACTCTCATCACTTAGGAAAAGAAACAAAAGAAATCAAGTTAAGAGATTGAGAAGTACAATCACCTATGGAAATTAAAAAAAAAATCTAGCATTACCTGTCTATTTTTGCTTGTAAGAGTAAAATAAACTACCAGTGGCAACAAGTGGTATTTGGTACCCTTTCTAGGGAAGCCCTCATTTAATCACAAGCATGGCTAGGAAGCTTTATAAAGCAGGTTGCTACTTCCTAGAGAGCCTTAGCTTGACAAATAGGCATGTGAACTTGGTGAGTCTTTCATTCATCTTGCCCTTCTCCTCTGAGATGATGAGGAGGTCATTTTCCTTTATAACATATGCTCCCTAAAGTGTGAGATTAGAGGGAGAGACGATGGTCAAAATACTTTATATAAATATTGTTTTCTTTGAAAAGAGAGAGAGAGGATTGGAGCTTCGGGAATACGAGAAACCTGATACAACACATATATATAAAACATCTAAAATCATGTCCTGAGTTAGGAATTCCCATCCTCAATAGCTATGTCAGAGAGATTTGTCAATAAAGGGATATGAAGATCATGTCTGCCGATAAGAAAAATCCAGAACTTGTGTCATAATAAGATCCTTCTGATGAGATGTCTCTAAAAAATAATATACGTAGCTTGGGAGAGGAAACAACGCTGAGTGATGTAAGCCTCTACCGAAGGTCTTGATTTTTGTTTCAACTTAAAAACATCGTTCCATACATGTGAATAAAGGCGTTGAGGTCAAACATTTATGAAATCATCTATTTACCAGTAAATAATGGAGACTGTTAACGGGCGTGAGGATGGCCGCCAATAATGGGGATGGTCTCCAAGATGCAAAATACAATCTATGAAGTGTGAATAATGTTTTTGTCATCGAACAATTTTATAATCATTTTAACTAGGAGCCAATAATGAAAACCCCTAACCAAACACAAGGTAACCTACCACTAATGTCTGCAAGTTCCAAGGCACTGAAGTGTTTCTGGTTCTGCTTCCTAGATAGAGTGTTGAAGTCAATAGGAAGAGACCTATTGAAAGGTAGGAAATAATATGTCCTACATCAATCGACATGAAACGGGATAAGAATGATTGCTTTTCGAAGAAAGTTTAAACATTGGGTAAAATCAACAGAGGGCATGATGGAAGAATATTCTTGATGGATTGATGGAGGAAACAAAAGATAAAGGATTTCCCTTGAAAAATAGAAGGCACGGCACAAAGGTTTTAACCATGCAGCACTAGACTCATGAACATTAAAGAGTTTTAGGATAAAGAGATGCAAGAACATCGAGGTATGTAGGCTAAACTCATAGGATGGTAAGGTTCATATTCAGAGCCCGTCACAACGAATGTTTTGGTGAGGGAGTGTCATGTTCAAGGGAGCGACTGCTGCCAAAAAAGTCTTTTCAAAATACTCACATAAGGAAATTATATTGTCCATTTTTCCCATATGATTAATTTAATGAGTCCAGACGGGTAAACTCGGTTGTCTTTTCATATTTCGAGAGTTTGAGAAGATCGTAAAGAATGACTCTAGGGTGGTCCCTTTGTCATAGTTTTTAGCTGGCTGCGGCAAAGGTTTAATAATATACCCGAATAGGTTCCTTTTCCGTAAGTTAGTCTACGAAGTCCAGATAAAGAGAAAAACCTACACTCAATAGAAGTTTGCATCATTTTTTATGAGTATGAGGAGACAGAGTAAACTCAATATTTGTTGTGAAATTTTAATGAGTCATGTGAATATGGCAAACTCAATAGATATTCATCAAATTTTAACGAGTCCAATGAAGAAAACTCGAGGTATCCTTTTCATGTTAATGAGCGAGGAAAAAAGGTAAAAGAACTGCTCATTCCTTCTTCGTATTTTTAACGAGCCCGAAGAAGGGAGAAACTCGGGGATTTTTCAATTTAAAAGCGAGAAAGAGTCCCAAAAAAGAAAGCACTCATAGTGAATCGAACATGGTCATTTCTACAATTCAGCCCTGAAAATCCTTTCATCAAAGCAGTGGCAATATTTGATAATATGTCTACATGGCACCTAATAAATAACACATGAAATGAACTACTTATACTTCAATTACTTTAATTAAGACAAGTCGTACCTCCAGAATGACTATAAGGAAGCTTTTGAGCCTCCATGTTCACCATTTGCATCATTTGAGTGCTGTGAGAGTGTTCTAGAGTGAAAGAGGAGCAAATCTTCTCTGAACTTTTGTGGGCAATCCAGGTGACCATTCCACTTGTCGTTTGTTCTAAGGAGATGGAAAAACCCTTAACATTCATTTACTGACCTTTTTTAGTTGCATTGCGGGTGGGGTTTTAGAACTTGGGGAGACCCTCACTCATTAAATGCGACTAACACCCCTGTGTAGGTCTATAGGGGAATTAAACACCCTTCACGACCTAGAGGAGGATGTTAGTGCACCCTGCTTTCCATAAGGGGGGTGTTGGTGCATGAGGGCACATTATAAAACCCTATTAAGTGATTTCTCAAGCATTTTTGCCCCATTTTAATTGATTTATGGGTTGATTTGTGTAGTTTTTTATCCATCAACATGAGTTTATGGAGGGAACAAGCTCATGATCGCCAGGAACTACTTATGAAAAAATATCAAGCTTGCATACTTGAATTGTGCCGATTTGGTTTGATGAAATATGCAAGGCTTGACCTAATGAAAGGTTAGGAAGAACTTTTAAGCTAGATCATTCAGTGTTGGGATGAACACAAAGGGGTCTTCTAGATTAGGGGTCATGAGCTCTCAATCAGCATAGATGATACCTATTTTCTGTCTGGTTTATTGTGTAGATGTGTATGATCAAACTTGACAGGGGGTAGAACAGATCCACGGTCCACCCTAGAGCTGATCCAGACTTATTGTATCCCTGAGAGTGGGCTAGTGAGCAATAGGATCCTTATCAAGTGGATTAGATCTAGGTCCATGAGGGCCATATTGTTGATGATAGTACACTTGGTGGGGTCTAAGAGTTCCCATGTGGCGATAAAGGCCCAATTGTTTCTTGCGACTGATTGTGTCCAGCCTCATATCTTCAACTGGTGTGAGGCCATTCCTCGTCCATTGAAAGCGGAGCTAATGACATGTATGACTCGAACCCAACAGATTTTTAGGTATGGTACTTTCATTGTATCATCTATAATTGAGAGGGTGCCCATTATGAGATCACTGATGACTGTAGGTCAGCTAGATACGAGGGAGCCTAGGCAAGGGAGATGGGAATCTCTTGATCCTCACACTAGAGGGGGACCCATCCGACATTTTCTTGAAGAATATTTCTTCGAGTGGCTCAGCGGTTAGATCTTGATGATAGATGACTATGCCTACGAGGGAATGGACTTTATTGGTGATCCTTATTTGATACTACCACCTGGTACAAATTGGAGGCCTCAACGTAAGAAGGTTTTTTGAGAGTACCTTAAAGTAGTTTATAGCTTTTGAATGTTTATGTAATGTTTTTATTGTTATGGGTGAACAAAAATGAAGCTTTTTCTTGACATAGATGTGGCACCAGTACGAGTTGCAGGTATGCCTTGTCATGCGATGTGAGGGGACTAGCTACCTGGAGCTAGCGTAGGAGCAATTGCCGAAGATGGGGATGATGCACAAAGTCTCTGCGAGGTTCTTAGGACCTCGAAGGTCTGAGAATGGGTGTTCCCCGCTTTCCCATGAGGGAGATTCCCGCTCACATGCAACAAGCCATTGTTGGTGTGCCTGAGTGGTTTATGGTTCCTCTTCAGAGGATAGCTAGAGTTGTAATCACTTTTCATTAGCAGTAGGCTCTTGTAGCAGGTGCATGGTATAGCCAACAAGTGTTTATAGTGAGGATTAGTAGCCATTTTGTACTTAAAAACACCCAATTTTTGGGTAATTTTTTTATGTAAAAGACTAGATTCGATATATATATATATATATATATATATATATATATATATATATATATATATATATATATATATATATATATATATATATATATATATATGTGTGTGTGTGTGTGTGTGTGTGTGTGTGTGTGTGTGTGTGTGTGTATATATATATGTATATGTATATATATATACTGATATTTTAGTATTTTATGATGTAAATGTTTTTTAAGTGTTTTTGTAAATTTTTAACTGTGTAAATATTTACTTTCATACATGTATCTACAATAAATGAGATAGATGCCAGTCTAATACATAGTTTTCCAATCAATCAACAACTGCATTAAATTGTTGAGGAATGTGTTCATATGAAATAAACTCAAATTGACGTTCCAAGAGTTGTACCCTTAAATAATGACGTAACAATATTGGATTGTGAATGTGATAACGATTTGTCAATTGGATAACAATAAGTTGATAGTATAAACTGACCACCAGATTGGAGATGTTCCGAGATGATGCTTCAGTGAGAAGTGAAATTACAGACATATACTCAGGAATATTGTTGGTGGCAGTACCAAGAAAGACTCCCCGAGAATAAATCAGTTCTGACTCAGGTGTGTAAATGACCCAAGCAGCTGATACAACATGTTGTGTGTGACGATTGACACCATCCACGTATCCTACATATGTTAAGGGTAATGAAGACATCTACATGACGAGAAATATGTATGAAAAAAATACTCAAAAAATACCAAAAAATACAGTCACATCAAAAAGAAGAAAAACTTATAAATACATACAATTGCAAAGTACATGCCTAGTGTAGTACTAGGCATAATACTTTTTCAGATAGAGCCCGTTTCAGGGCTCCTTGAGCAGGATTCTGTCATATTCCTAAAGTTCATATTCCCCATTTGAGAGGGCCTTGGTGACGACATATGGACTGATCAATAAGGGTTGAAGCATTCTTGTCCCCAAGAGGTCATGTTTTTTATCATAGAGCATAATAAGATCGCCCTCTTGGTAAGAACGAGACTTGACCTTTTTGTCATACTAGGCTTTGACCCGACACTTGTGGACTTCGAGTGCCAATTCAACATCTCGATAGGTTTCATCCAATTGATTCAGGTATAGCAGGCACTCTTCCTTGGTAGTGGTGTTGGGAAAGAGTTCAACAACAATTTTTAGGGAAGGAATCTGGCACTCGATAGGTAAAACCTATTCCAGGCCATAAGCTAGTTGAAATGATGTAAAGCCTATAGTGGTTTTGACCGAAGTTCAATATTCCCACAACAGAGGATATAACATTCAGTGCCAGTGGGTTTTTTGATTCCCTACTAACCTCCAGATAATGGTCTTTAAGACACCATTAACGATTTCTACTTGGCCATTAGCTTGGGGGTGGTAGGAGGATGATTAGTCCTTTAAAAAGCTGAGAAACGATGTTAAGTCAAACATCATGTGATTTTGAAAATGAGACCCATGGTTTGTAATGATCATGCGGGGCACACCGAAACAACATATAACTTGATTGAACAGGAATAACATCGCAGTTTCTCCATCAGTCCCAGAAGTGGGAAGGGCTTCGACCTATTTCGTGAAATACTCCACAATTATAATAATGTAGTTGTGTTTAGTAGAGGAAATGGGGTTGCATGTGATGAAGTCGATACCTGATTTGGAAAAAGGGCCGATGGAGATAACTAGGTGAAGTAGGGCTGAGGGAGCACACATTTTATTTATAAAAACTTAACAAGGGTGGCACTGCTAGATTTCCTTGATACAATCTTTGAACAAGGTTGGCCAGTAGTAGCGTGTGCATTAAATTTTCTGAGAAGTAGACATGCCAAAAAGATGATAGCCACATGCCCCAACATGGCAGTCATTTAAAATGTGTTCCGCCTCTTGATGAGTGAGGAAATGTCGAAGAAATGTATTAGCACCATGGTGATATAAGGTATTGCTCAACACTAAATATTGTCGCGCTTGGTGGCAGATGTGATGAAAGTCACCTGACGATAGTTCAAGGAGGAAATGTTGTGCTTGGAGGTAGACAAGAATGTCACCATACGAAGGGTCAGTAGAGTTGATCAGATGGATAGATTCATTTGGGAGAGGGTTGTGGGCTGTCTCATTTGGATCGACAATGGGAAGATCTCACAGAATTTCAGTGAATACTAAGGATTTTTTCGCCTTGGCAGTGGTGAAAACTAAATCAAATTGTTGGAGGATAACTATCCATTTGTAATATTTTCCTCCAACTTCTTGACGATACAAAATATGTCTCATGGGATTCTCCAAAGCAATGACGGTAGTCTATCGTAGTAGTATATAATGTCAGAATCGATTGACAACAAAGACAACTGCCAAGGACAACTTTTCCACATGTGAATATCTGAGTTTGGGCCCAGCCAGGCCTTTCGATAGATAATAGATCACATGCTCACTCAGATCATCATGAGTTTGGACCAACACCATTCCAAGAGAGGATGGCAAGGTTGCCAGATAGAGGAGAAAGTTGTGCCCATAGTTGGGAGCACTAAGCAGTGGGGTTGATATAAGTGCCTTTTTTAAGGCCTCAAATGATCATTGGGCTTGATCATCCTTCAAGTATGGTACTCCCTTCTTTAGTAGGCGCATAAAGCCTTTCGTCAACTCGGCATAATTTTTAATGAACCGTCGTAAGAATTTTTCTTTCCCTTGCAAATGTTGGAGCTGAAAAATGGATTGTGGTTCAAGCAATTGTGTAATTTCCTTTACCTTATTAGGATCAACCCTAATCTCGTGTTTTGGTAAAATGAAACCAAGTAGGCATCCAGAATCAACAAAGAAAGAACATTTTGGTGAATTCAGTTATAAAACCTAAACCTATGAAATATTGCTCGTAAATGAACTAGCTGCTGAGTTCGCTTCTTGGAATGGGTTGGAAGGTCATCCAAGTAATCCTGAACAATATGTTCGATATCATGGAATGCATAGTCCATGGCCTATTGAAATGTTTCTCCAACATTATTTAACCGAATGGGAGTTTTCAATATTAAAATATTCCCCAAGGGCAAATGAAGGCAGTTTTGTTTTGGTCCACCGGATTTATGGCGATCTAGTTATAACTTGAGAAACCATCAATAAATGAGAAGGATTCGAAACCAGCGTAGTCATCGATTATTAGGTCGATGAACGGTGTCAGATAATTATCTTTTGGATACATAGTGTTCAAGTCTCGGTAATCGAAATAGACACGGATGGTACCATGTTTCTTATCTATAGGAACCATATTGGAAACCCATTCCATTAATGGAATGGGGTAGACGAAACTAGCACGTAACATTTTTTCTACCCCAATCTTGATGGATGCAATTTTGCATGGGTGGACTTGTTAAAGCCTTTGGTAGATAGGCTTGGCATTGTCACACAACTTGATCTCATGCTCGATAGTAGATGGATCTATGCTAGGAATTTCCTTCTAATACCAAGCAAATACATCAAAAAATTCCTTAAAAAGGTAGTTGAAGCTTTCAATTTCATCAGGAGTGTAATCGGTTCTAATCTGGATGTTTTCCATGATGCCTGTCTTGAATGAAATATCGATGAGAAATGTATTTGAAAGATTTCCAATGTTCCCTTCCAAATCCAAATTTTGGATAGTCGTATAAGGTGAGGGAACAATTTCAGTTGTGTCAAAAGACAGGATTTGAATGGGCATCATGTCCAAATCAGATATCAAAATGCGCTGGTGAGAATCCTCCCAAGGTCACTCTTCTAAACACGTGATCTCTCGAATAGCTTCGTCCGAAGGTAGTACTTGATTGAGGAGATCATTAGAAGGAGCATATATGGGAGAGGAGATGTTACCATTGTTCATTACGAAAGTGACTGGAGATTCAGATAAATATTGAATGGCCTGGTAGGCCAATTCAGCTGGTGACAATGCATTTGTTCTCTATAAGAGTCAATTCCTGAAGGGGCTGGGAGGATCCAAGGATCGGTCAGTTCATGAGGAATAGATGAGACCATAGAGATAGTCCCTGAAACTGTGGGCCGCAGGAGAGGAAAACAACCAATCAGGGAAGAGCCCTTTAATAGACGGTATCGATATTAACGTAAGAGTCAGAAATACCACCCACTAAGGGTACAAAGCCACAAGGTAAAGGGGAGTAATCTGGGGTGAAAAAGGATAGCTGGTCCACTATGACTATCCTTCGATCTAATGGAAATAGGATGATACAAAATATAGTAGACACAATGGCAGTCATGTCATAAGTCCAACTATGACCCAAAAGTAGATTATAGTCGAGTTTTTGATCCATGACTTTGATATCCACTCTTATTGTTTTCCCACTCAAAATGATGGGGTAGCTCGCAAGGTAACCTTTTAGGATGAAAGTGTGGCTATCGAAAGATTTAAGGTAATTTGATGGTGGTGAGAGGGTTGGAGAACCCAAGGTGAGCCAACATGAAGCTGGCATGATGCAAGTTGAAGCACCTTCCTCAATGACAGTTCTATGTACCCCTCACCCTTTCAAAAATATTTGTGCCTAAAATGGAAGCTGGTATGAAAGGGGAGGTTTACATTTGTCCACGTCAAAAATTTCAAGCATGGAATCGTGAGGGTCAACCCCACCAGTTGATGAAAGAAGAGCTTTCCTTTACGTTGGACAAGTTTGCAATACTTCGAGCGCCAACATAGTTGACGGTGATTGCACCAAATCTTCTATAAAATTGTAACTATAGGCATCACACACATATGTATTATGCATTGTGTGATGAAGTGCCCCTTTTGGGGGGTGAATCACAAGATCAGCAACGAGCCTTTTGATATGGAGATCATTAGGAGACAATGGGTTTTGAATCGAGGAGGCTTCCTCTACATTAGCGACTGGAGCTCCATATGTTTTGGCTTTGGTTTGAAGATCGACAGTTTCAAAGGTGTAAATGGTAGATGGTCATTAACCATTTGACGGATGATGCGAGCCACCATTGCCCCCTTTTGGGGGTTGAGGTTGGTTTGCATTAAGATGCTAGTGCTACTGAACAAGGAAAGGGTTTTTTAGGACTACGGGGATTCGGCCAGTGTCCTTTTGAGAAGGCAAATATATGCATTCATAGAGACATGAACAAAGATGTTTCATATGGTATTCCGAACATAGTTTGCAAGGGAACTTGACAACTTTGTCCTTTCCATTGTCAGGAGGCGTAACAGGGCTCTGCTTTGGGTTGGACTAATTGGTTAACTGGTATTCAAAAGGAGTGGTCTTTTTCTTGTTCTTCTTCTTCTTATTGCCAATTTTTGTGTAGACTGTACAGAGTTTATCGCAGCAGCAGGAAGAGTAGTCAATTAGGTAGCGGGGTAAACTAAAAATTGGACAATCTAACCGCTAAGTTGTTTTACAGTAGCCCCAAAGGTATCGCAAATAATACCTTTAGTGTGGACACGGGGTTGATGAGTAGCAGGAGCATTGGAGCTTCTAGGGGCATTGTGAATGACATCATATAATGTGGCAGATTGTGAATAAATCAAATCTATGTTCTAGGCACATCAAATGGATTGGTCTTCCGTGACCACACCACCTAAGGCAACATCCTTAACAATTTCAGGGAGCAGGAATTTGCAGAACCAATCCGTTAATAGATAATTTCGGAGGGGAGCTTTGACTAGACTTCACCCACGTCTCCATTCATGGATTTGATCAGAGATGTGGGTGGCAGTGTCCTGACATAAATAAGTAAGGATTTCCATCCCAGTTTCATAGTGGATGGGTAGCTGAAAGTGATTTAAAAATTCCATTGCTAAACCGCCAAAGGTATTGAATGACACGTGTGGTAACTCAATGTACTACTTGGTTGCATTTCCAGTAAGTGTATGGGGGGAGAGCCGTAGATGGATACTATCATCCACCATGGATTTAGAAATGCACCATAAATGATCAGTGGTGATGTGTGTGCCTGGATCCTCCACTTGTTTCCCTTCGAATTTGGGTATGTCTGTGGGAATTTTGTGCGGGATTGGAGGCCATAGTAAGTTGTGATAGATAGGGTCATTGGTGAGTTTGTACAAATTTTGGATGTCAAGCATTGCTAAGAAAGGCAAGGTATTTGATGCCCCTAATTCAGACCAAGCTGATGACAAATGACTTTGGGATCCTTGCGGCCCTCCCATCATATTGTTCCCAACATTATACACAAGATCTTTGGAATAATAATTTCCTTGGGGCATAGTCATATATTCTGGATGTCCACAAGGGTTGTTAGGCTAGGGGGTATAAGTGCCCCCAGGATAAGGAGTGCCCCCTTGACTCATTTGAGTTTGAGAATGGGGTGCCCATATGGATTGAGCGAGACCTTTGTGAGGGATCCTGCTACCCATGTAATTAGCTATAGCCTTTAACTCACATAAGGAGGATTCATCTCAATCAATGACTGTCCCTATTATCCTGTAAATGGAGGGAGAACAATAATGTTCTTGACCAATATATGCATATTGGGAACGTTGCCCTGAAGCATTTGAACTTGCGGGATGGAGCTAACTAATGTACTCCAAGCAAAAGGGTTCCTGAAGGGACCCGTTATAACTATGCTATATGGAGTGCTTGTTGATGTTCCAAGAGCTGACACAAAAAGTGTGGAAACCAGTATGTACTGGGTTCCACTCATGTTGGGTGTCACTATAGTGATTGGACCTGACACAGTTGGGATAGCGGGGTTTTCCATCAGAGGTGTAGTGCTGACTGTCGACTGGAGAGGTGGAGGTGGACCAAAAGTGTCCAAAAAAATCCGTGACCCATTAATCATTGATGGGATGGTAGGTATAGGTTTAGGATAATACATATGAGGTACAAGTGAAACCGTAATCAGTAGTGGTCCTAATGGATTTGTGATCGGAGGATTATATGGAGGAATGAAACCTTCAGTAAAGAAATTTTCTGGTAAACTTGAGTCAGATCTTCTGGGATATCTAAACTGATTCAATGTGAGATCTTAGAGACTGATTACCCAAAGATGGGTAATTTGTCTCACTAGGTCTCAACGAATCCTCCATAGTTAGTGGGGGAAGACTTAGTAGCCGTCTAGATTAACGAAGAGGGTCAGATGTAGCCACGGTGACTGATAAATTTTATCAATAGATTTTACATTGATATTTATTAAAGTCTCGGTGATAACAAACTGAAACCTAAAAAATAAAAAAATACTCTAATGAAGTCAATCAATAAGTAAAGGGTATGACCATGTCTGATAACCACCATTTGCTAGAGATGAAACCCAGTATCACAATGGATAAAAGAGAGTTTTCCAAATTTATAGTTATGATTACTCTTGAGCTTCGCTCGAACCTCAGATTAAGAGGTGAAGTACTCTCATGAAGATGAGCACCCTCCAAAAAACCGAAGATAGAGTAGGTTTGTTTGTGTAAGGTACCAGGGCAGCCCTCCCTAGTCACCTTGTGTTCGTCCCTAAAATGTATGGCCACTATGTTTACCTCAAATCACAGACACTACTAGGGGGGACATTGCCACAAACAGTACACTATGTGGGCAGGATACCTATGTTGGGAAATACAGAGAGGGGGAGTGAATTAGTATTCCTTATCAATTATTACTTTTAATTCTCTTCAGAGAATTAGTTAATCTTCAATTATCATTAATGTTTATGCAGTAACAAGAGTGAATAAAAGAACATAGGAGGCACACAAATTTTAGGTGGCAAACCCCCTCGAGGTCAAAAACCACTGAATTCTTTTCTAATAATTCTTTAATCTTCAACTCCAATTTAAAAGAAAGCTCCAAGTTCCTTGAATCTAGAAAAGCATTCTTCTCTATTTCCCATTGGATGGAAGCTCCAATGCCCGAGATTTTTCAGTAGTAAACTAAACAGATGTCCCAACACCCAATGAGATACAACTCACGATAGCACCACCCTACCACCCTGAAGTTTTCATAGGCTTGAACTTGTTGGTGACTTCAAGCACCAGCCTAGCACCACCCTACCTCCCTATAGAATAATAAAAGAATAATGGACTCTCGTACCAGGGAAAATGGTCCACTTTACAATGGTATACAATGATGTAAAAGAAGAAGACACACTAGACCATAACCCCAACTATGAGACAACCACCTAATGACCTAATGATGGTCCTAGACCTTGTAGAAATTTTGAATAATTGAACACATATTCAATGGAGATTATCCTGATCATGTACTATTGCGGAATACATACACAATACATAAGCTCCTCTATGTTGATCATCAATATAGCAGCATCAATAACAATAAAACATCAAGAGCATTCACACATTAACACATTATGTAACCTAGGGAAAGCATCTCGCTAGAAACCCCAGCTATCTGTATATTAATGATTGAGACCATGTAACATTACAAAGTACAATGCTTATCACAAGAAATCTAGTACCAGCTCCACCTGTTACACACAATACAGCTAAGATCTGATCTCCAAATCTATTCCACTACTTGCCTGCCTCCACTGCTCAATACCTACTCAAGAATGAATGAGAATGGTTTACCAAACTCGTATTTCACCTCCAAAGAATCACTCACACAGTGTTAGACGTGAGCAGAGGCTATAATAATGGGCAAATACATGAGCAAACTCATTGGCATACCAAATCCCTTGATTGTGAAAGATCTGATGCACAACTATAGTCACAACCGATAGCAATCTAATTCTCTAACACCTGTCCCTGCTGAACTGAACATGCACTGACATGCAACTCAGTTAACTGATGAATTCTATAGTTGTATTATGAGTTAATAATTAGTTTGACAACTCATCATTAGTCTATTTGGAGTTAGACTAACTACAACTAGTTTAACCAAGTCAAATTGAACACAACTCCATCAACTCCACAATCAACTCCACCAAACTCAACTGATTGAGTTCTAACTAAAGTCATGGATGCAACAACTCAACTGACTCATAAGAAAAGCATACTTCCTTTTGACTGCTGCATGGGCCACATCTGTAGCTCAAAGTGAAGTGCTTCAAGAGAATAAGATCAAGTTTATAGTCCAAATATTATTATGAGACAATAATATTTGACTTTTCTATTTTGAACAGCCAGTCTAAAAATAGACTTTGATCAATCCTGCTTTGATCACTCCTACTGTGGTCACTCATACTATGATCACTCCTGCTATGGTCACTCCTGCTGTGATCATCCCTGCTGTGGTCACTCCTGTTGCGATCATCCCTACTGGGATCCAAAAATAGAACTTGCGCCATAATTTGCCTGCGAGACCACTTAGTGAGGACAACTCTTTTCACTAAGCTCCATCATCTTGTTGCAATCTCAATAGACCTCCCAACACTACCTCTTCAACTCTTGGCAGATAGAGCCTCATACAAATTTTACAATGATGCTTTTACAATGACTCTGTACAATGATACTTTTACAATGACTGTATGCAATGCTTCCCACTTGAAGACTTCATATGGTGAACTTCTTGCTGTTGTTCTGCACCTTGATTGTTGCTCTATTCATGCCACCCTTTCTCACTCTTCATAACATTATATTATGCATTGAGTCTTCTCTTGATGAATATATAATACCTGCAAAAAATCTTCAAGGAAATATCCATGACATGATAATAGAAAAACTTACCTCATCCTGTAGAGTATATGTCAGTGCTAAGAAAAAAAAACAAATTAGAATACAAAGAACCTAATGTAGTTAAGAAGTGAACATGCATATACAAAAGACACTTACCTGTAGCTTACCTCTGCTGCATCATTTTGTTGCAACTTTCTCTTTGCCGCCCTAGTAAGTCTAGTCCTTTGCACCCCTTGACAACACTTGATCTAGTTTTTCCTACCTTCTAGGAGAAAAATATTTAATCTTATGTATCTCTGAGATTTTACATCCCTACCAAGTGATCTTCGGTCCTCTAGAAGCTATTTAAGTCTTCCTTCCAATACCACAAGTCTGACCCGATTTTGACTCTTCAAGACAAAGTTATGCCTAGTCTCTCACAATGACCTAATTATGGACTAGTTTAGTAGAGCGAACATGTACGGTGTGCCACGTGTCACTATTTCCTCCTTCAACTCTGAAATTGATACAGAAAACTACACTCTATGAACTGTACACCACTTTTTACAAAATTGCAATCCTGTTCTTTGAGAGAGAGTTATGACAATGTTCCCAAGTTCACTTCTGTGAGATGAAATTCAGGAGCCTACAAAAACCCTAACTTCCACATATCATATCTCTGAAAATATAGCGAACCAAGATCTGAAATGCGGTCATGATGTTGATCAGGATTGCGAATCCAATGGATTTTCATTTCAGAATCTAATACTTGACAGAAATGAAGTTATAACGAAAATGCCATGATCACTTCATTTGGAGGATTTATGAGATTTCTTTTTATAGAGTTGAGAGGGGCTTCTATAGAGAATGTTGGATGGATTTTAGGAGCTTAAAAAATTATTAATTGTTAGACTTTAAGCTTCTGTGGTAGTTTTTGGGAGTATCATGATCTGGATTATCCATAGTATTATGTTCATTCTGTCGACATTTCGAACCCCAAAGGGGGTCCATCATTAGGACCAAAATTGATAGAATATGAATGATAGTTCCTTCAGAGAAGAATCTTCCGATCGTAGTATATATAAACCTAGAAATTGATAAATTTTTATAGAAGCTGACCCTTACATATATGATTTTTTATTTATTTATTATAATAATTTCAATTTAATTATTTTGATTTTGATTATTCTAGCTTTAATAATTTTAATTGTTTTAATTATATGCTAAATAAATCAATTAATTAATTCATAATCCTTAATAAATACTAGTTGTAAGTTTATTTTTATAATGTAATGTAGTTTTATTATTTTTATAATTAGTTTTATTTTATTTTATTTTATCTTAGTTAAAATTAATTTTATTTATTACTAAATTACTTATTGACTTGATTAAGCCATGAACCTTAAGTATTTAATTGATAGAGATGTAGAATTTTATTAATCCTATTTATTCCATCGATTATAGGTTAGTTTTATTGTTTTAATTAATTTTATTATTTTTATTTAACCTACATATATAAAAATAATTTAATTAATATAATTAATTCATAAATTAGTTTAATTAATTTATAATTATTTTTCTTTAAACTTTTTTTTTGATTTATTTTTATTTTATTTTAGTTAATTAATCCTAAGTATCTAATAAAGAAATGTTATTTAATTGATTCAATTAATTTAAATTTAATTGATTAATTAATTAATTTAATTCATTTGTTTCATAATTTTATTTTTATAAATTATTATTTCTATTTTCCAATTTATCTCCCAATGTTAATTTTATTTTATTTAACCCTAAGTGTCTAATTGATAAATAAGAAAAATATTTCAATTTATTTAATTAATTAATTAATCAGTCAATTAATTTAATTAATTTATAAATTTTATCATTTTTATAATTTACTTTTATCAAATGTTACTTTTGGTTATTATTAATTAATTTTCAATTAAAATTAATTTAATTAATTTAAATAATTACACTAATTTACGAATTAATTATATTATTTTAGATATGTAGGTTAAATAGAAATAATAAAATTAATTAAAACAATAAAACTAACCTATAATCAATGGAATACATAGGATTAATAAAAATATACATCTCTATTAATTAAATACTTAAGGTTCATGGCTTAATGAGGTAATTAAGTAATTTAGTAATAAATAAAATTAATTTGAATTAAGATAAAATAAAATAAAATAAAACTAATTATAACAATAATAAAATTACATTACATTATAAAAATAAACTTACAATTAGTACTTATTAAGGATTATGAATGAATTAATTAATTTAACATATAATTAAAATCAAATAATTAAAACAATTAAAATTATTAAAGCTAAAATAATCAAAATTAAAATAATTAAACTGAAATTATTATAATAAATTAAAAAAAAATAAAAATAAAAAGAATTCATATATGTAGGGGTCGGCCTCTATAAAAATTTATGAATTTCTAGGTTTATATATACTATGGTCATAATATTCTTCTCTCAAGGAACTATCATTCATATTCTATCAATTTTGGTCTTGAAGATGGACCCCCTTTGGGGTTCGAAACGTGGACATAATGAACATAATACTGTGGATAATCCAGATCATGCTACTGCAAATTATTAATTATTGACTATTCAATGACCAAAACCAATTATGAGTGCCATGCCACAACCCCATAGGATTTTAGCCCACTAGCTGGGGATACTAACTTCAAATATGAATATCTCTAAAACTGTGAAGAATTACTTGGCGTGCCATATATCAACGAAAACATCTCGACGATTCGAATCCATCAAAAGGATCCTTGACTCAAAATCGAGTAAGTTTTCAAGTCAAAATTCCCTTACAAGATCAGGGTAGCCCCTGCTTCTACTTGGGTTGACATCAGTGACAACCTCAGATCATCTTTAGATCAACAATCTCCCCCTTTGGCATTGATAGCAACACAAGTACTCCTCCTATGATCAGGGCACCTGTTCAGGTACAGGCTTCTCTACATTACCCTAACACACAACCATCTTGTAGACCTATACACACTTTGTTACAGAGTGTTTTGTCACTGTTGCTGTGCTCCCCGTTCCTTGATCCTGGAGGACCTCTATAGTGAACCCCACATGCTTTTCCTTCATGAAGAAACTCCCATTGTGTCCCTCTTCATGAGCAGATCAATTTCCTTTTTCATCTTTTCCCTTGAAACTTTTGTTTTTCCCAATTTACAAGACCAACACTAATGACTTTTGTCTCCCCCACGTCGATGTGCAGAGATTACCACTATCCCTAGTGCCGATCGGAGCGACTGAGCTATTTTCTAGTCATGCAGTCCTGTTATGGAAAGTTTTTTAAATTAGGAGCTGAAGCTTCCAACTCTAGAAGCTTCGTAATGGAAGTCTAGTAAATGGTTTAGCAGGATGGGGTCGAGGATGTCAGCTTGGGCTCCTTTCCCCTATAATGATGGAACTACCTCGAGGGATAAGCCCTTCTCCCATGAGGAGAGGATCCATCTCCCATCCATTCATCCTATATAAACCTCCCTTCTTCCCAAGCACAAGCTAGTGTTAATATTGGTATGTTAATGCTATTTTGGTTTGGAGTAGACATCAAGATATTACTAGTTGTAGCTATCTAGTTGTGTGAGGGATAAGTGTGATTTGGTGTCGAGTGAAGTCTAAAGGGAAGATCCTTAAAACTATTGTGGATTGAGGCCATCATGGGATGCTAGTAGAAGTGTGTGCAAACCTGGTCTTATCAGAGGAGGATTGCAACATCAAGACAAATGGTTGTAATCTCTCTTTGATATTAATATGTGGAACTATTGATTGATTTCCTACATTATTTGTCATCTTACATATTCATGGCTTAATGTTTCTTGACTTGTTAAGTAGGTTGAATTACAATTTGTCTATTATCACGTTTGTTGTTTGGTTTTGTTTACTTTCTTCAAGTGCGTGAAGAAAGAATTGAGAGACAGCTGCAGTGAGCAAGCAAGGACATCATCAAATAGGATAAACAGACTAAGAAGTTGGCCCTCTTAATTGGTTCTAACCTAAGGAAATATTCCATAGAATGTATCTATTGTGGCTAGATCCATCATTGGGCTAGAGGAATTTGTTTGTGTCCGCACTTATAATTTTACTTCAACACAAATTGGCGACTCCACTAGGGATCCTAATCCTTTTGTTTTTCTTGGATTTCATGATTTCATGAGAAATTTTCTAGTTCCACTTTTTCCCTTTGGTTCTGTGTCTTCTATCCTACTTACTGGTTTGAGTCTAAAATTCATAGTAGCAAATCTAGTCCCTGTTTCAAATTTTTTATTTAAATCCTTGACTCCCTCGATCAACAAGCTGAATTCGCTGACAGTCGCCTCGATCAGCGTGACTTGATGATAAACAGTCGTTCTGACCAGCCTCTAGTGCTTGTTGTCAGTTAAGAAGTCGCGCTGATGCCTATAAGTGAAGATTAGGGCCCGACCCCAATCTTGGCCAGTGTGTTTTGATCTTGTGGTTTTCACCCTGTAAGACTTTTGGACCATTTTCTCCCTGATTAGAAAGCTACTTTTCATTTGGTTTTGTTTGCTTGTTGACTTATCATCTTTCTGCTTGATTGATTGAGTCATTGAGTGGTAAGCAACACTAGGGCATCTAGTTTGTTGAAAATTTAGCAGTTTGTCAACTCAGTAAGTCGAGTTGTAGGTGTACTTACTCCTTGCATTTCATTTTTGGTCCTTTTACGTCTTTGAACTCTTTTACACGAGCTTTGAAAAGTTTTCATTTGATTGCCTAAACGTTTCTTTTCCGGCATGGATTACGTTGCTTGTCTTGTGGTTTATAAAGTCGATGTTCATTAGTCTTAATGAGTTTCTCTTTTCATGTGTTCATCTTCTTGAATAGCTTATTGTCTCGAAAATGTTTTCACTAAATGATTATATGCGAAAATTTTGTTTCATTGTTTCATGAAAAAATTAGAAAATTCTAGTTTGTTGCATCATTATGCTTCGATAACTGGCATGATTAAAAGACTAGAATTGCATTGGCATTTGAGAAAGGAAGAGAAGTTCTTTGCTTTTGAAAGGAATAATAGATAAGTGCTTGTCAGGAAATTAGGAATTGGAATTCATTTTTCATTAGTTTATTTTTTGAAAAAGTAAGGTAGTGAAAGATCATTTCGTTTTCAGTTGCTTGATTGTTTGCATTTTATTGAGTAGTTTTCTACCCTATCTAGTGTAGGAATTTCATTGAATTGAAAGGGTCTTGTCTCATTTAGTTGCATTGAAGGTTTTTCACGTCACATCGCTAAGGCCTATAAAATGAAACATAACTCAAGATAAACTTTAAAATGAATTCAATTAACCTAAGGAACATTTGACATTAACGATCATATCTAGAAGCTCTAGTCCAGAGATGTGTTTCGGCGTCTTTAAACGTAGCAGTTGTCGTTAGCTTCGATATTAGACAATGCTAGTACGGATTTGTGTTCCCCATACTATCGAGTATATAATCGGAAAACCAACTAGGATACAATCCTTTTATCCTTAGGAAGCCGAGTCGACTGCCTTGCAAATGAGATACACCAAAAACAACATTCAAGGAGATTTTCTGCTCGTACTTCTTGGTTCAACGGGAGGTATTCTGTAGTTCATGGTTGCCTAGTAATCCTGTTTACATAGATCATCCGGAGTATTTATTTGATCTTTTTGACTCATTAAACTTAAAATATCATTCGAGCACCTTTCCTTTTGATCTTGTTTCTAATCGAAAGTGATAGAGTCATCTTTGTTTCTTTCTCAACTCTTAAAAAATGACAGAGCACTAGTCTTTTATTCATCTTAATAATTGATTACCCATGATCCAAAACACCTTGTTAGTATTTTTCTGGGACAAAATCGGGAGTTTCCCTTAAAAGAATATTTTGAAGCCTTGAAGTTTATTGTTCTGTTAGCTAAGAGAAAGTCATTGTGGTTGAACCATCTGGTTCACTGAGTTTCTCTCGCTCTCCTTTGTCTAAAAGATTATCTGAGGATCCGCTTCCTGAGATACCAGAGTAAGTCGAGGACCAAGGTGTTGAACTTGCAATTGTTTTGAGCATTAAACCTTTGTTATCCTGTCCTCCACCTACTTTCTATACTGGGTTGTCTGCTGATCTTGGCCTGAAATCTCTGGACAATCCCGTTCAAACTCCAGAGAACTTGTCGACCACCGATGGTCAGCTTGGACTGGTTATCTACCCTCCGAACCCTCTGCTTGACCTTGCTGTGATATCACCTCAATGTCCTTACAGTCCATACGACCATATGGGTGTTCCTTTGGAACTATCTCCTCATAATTGTTCAGCCATTTGTCGTCATTTGTCTTCAGACATGGAGCCCGAAGGCGATGATCTAGTCACATTTACGGATGAGTATGAAGTTTTTACTCCACACATTGTCGAGGGGGAAGGGTTTCCTATTCCTCCCGAGGGTTTCCCCTATTTAGGGGGTATTCCCACAATTTTGCCATCCAACTATGTGTCTTTGGTACAGTTGCTTTCAGGGACACCTAGCGTCTCATCACTTTAGCATAACCTTTTTTGGGCGTTAGGCACCATGCCTACTTTAGGTCCATTTGTTATGAACATGACTTCCCAATAGGATGTTACCTCAGTCCCAGTGCAACCCACCATTCCAAATACCCTTGTATCATCAATACCAGTTACCCATTAGACACAACCAATAATTTCAAAGAATGTCTCTGTCAGTTCCTCCGTCCCTCTATTTAGTGGCCAGACCATGCCACCGCCTAGGGGGCAGAACCTGAATGTTTCTATGGTTCTCAAGGAATTGTTAATGAACCTTACACCCTCCAATATAGGCGGTACATCCAGTCTGGCTATGGATAGATTCAGTTCGGAAATTTCCCGGGCACTGTTCAAGTACCCTTGCAGCAACAAGGACAACCTCTACAACAACAAGGGAATCCTTTGTTACCACAAGGGCAGCCTTTGTTGTAGCAAGCGCTCTTTATGAATCAACAAGGGAAAATTATCCCACAAGGAGGTCAATTGCAACAACCGCAAGGTCAACCCTTGCAACAGTTGTAGAAAACCACGCAACAGTAGATGTAATATGATCCTCACACCTCTCAACCCATGTCCTCGCAAGGCCAACCTCTACAGCCCTAGGGACAAATTTTGCAATCGAAAGGTCAACCCTTGCAACAATAAAACCAGCCAGGGCAATAAAAACCCTTGTATACATATCAACAAGGTTAACCCTTGCAGGGGTAGGGTGAAGGTCAAGTCCTACAACAACAGGCTCAAAATTCTCATGTCCTAGGTCAACAAGTTTAGAATCCTTCTGGCCAAGGGCATCAGGTACAAGATCCCTATGTCCAAGGGAAACTAGTGTATCAACCTTATGCCTAAGGACAGCATAATAAAAACCCTCTTGTTCAGGGACAATAGGTTCATCACCCATATGTTCAAGGACAACAGGTCCCATATCCATATGTCCAAGGTCAAGAGGCTCAACAACCTTTTAACTTGTGTGTTGCTTATCAATAACCTATGGCTGGACAGTTCCAAGGTATTCAAGGTGAAAATCATCCCTATGGTCAAGGTAATCTACAAAGCGGTTAGGCTCAGATGTCATATGGCCAAAATCCTTACCAGCAGGGATGGGCTCCTCCATATGGATCCGCTTATTGACCTCCTATGCCTTTTAACACCAAATTTCCATTCTTGTCTAAACACAAGTTGCCAGATGTGTCTTTCCTTACGAATGATCTGATCCTTCATTCACCATATTGGTATACGGTGCCATCTAAGATACCAAGTTATTGTCCAAATTTCAATGGGAAAGCTAAGGAAGATCCTCAGGCCCATGTGATGAAATATCACATCTAGTGCTCATGAAACTTGTACGTGGATGCTTCTATTCATCTCAGTATTTTCCAACGAACCCTCATGGGTGATGCAGTGAAGTGGTACATCAAGCTACCTCGAAGTGCTTACCATGACTTTAAATCTTTAGCCATGGCTTTCCTCACACATTTTTAGTTTCCAGTCCGCTATGAAATTGACACCTATTTTCTCACATCGCTTAAGAAAGATACTGCAACACACATCTCTGATCATATCCATGAATGGAGACATAGACATTGCCTAATCAAATTCAAAATTTTCGATCAGTTGCTCACTAAATGGTTTACCAAATCATTTGTGACCCCAATTTCTTGTGATATAGCTATGGGTGGATGCGTCATTGAAGAGCAGGCCATTGCTCGTGCCTAGTACTTGGATCTAGTTTACTCTCAGTTTGGCACTTTTTACAAGTTGTTATCCAATGCTCCACAACCATCATCCCATCTCACAACATCTAAGTCACCAACTGTACCTCTCGTTGATGGAGTTATTGGTTCAGTAGCCTAGATCCTTGCTAAATCTTCTTCCAAAAAAAATTCGGTCTCAAATGTTGTTCCTAATAGTTCATCCCAGAATCGACCTGGTCCTGGTAAAACCTTCGAGTACCATGCTGTCCAATCTACTGCAGTGAATAAATCCTCGAAAGTAAAGAAGAAAAGCAAAGGCAAAGCTAAAGTTGATGCCCCAAAACAAGGTCCTCCCAAATCATCTGATGGCAAATCTTCACAATGGAAACCTAAGTATCCATGCCTCATTTACAAGGAATATCACCACACTAAGGATTGTCCTCAATGATCCGAAGTTAGTCACTTGTTCAAAGGGACCCCTGTTGTCCTCAAAGAGTTGTATCCATCTCAACAGACCCAAATGGTATACCAACCCCACTCTGCTTCCTCCAGATCTCAAGTGTTCATGATATGTATGCCTATTAATGTGGCTACTAGGCCGAAAGACTATCAAACTCCTGCTTCGATAGCTGGGAAAGAGAAAGAAGCCACACCTTCTTCTTCTAACCTAAGTTTTGGCCCTCTTCATAGTGAGTGCCTTAACCCTCATTCCGCTCTGTGGCCACCCTCTCGAGGTGTTCTGCGGAAATCCTCGTATAATCCCAATTCCCAAGCTGCTTAACAGTAAAATATTGTTGAGGATTTGGCTCAAGCACTGTCAGCCATGTCCGCTCTCGAGGTACTCCGAAGCTGCCTATTGCAATGGAAATCTTTGCTGTTAGTTGTCGGGGGCATTGATTGCACCGATTCCAATTTGATATGTTTTGACCTAGAGAACCATGTTCCTTGTCTCCCTCATCAGATTTCCTTTCTTATTCATGTAATCATCAATGAGAAATCCATCCACCAGGCCATCATCAATGAAGGTGCTTCCACCTTCATCATGTCGACCACATGTTGGAAGGCTATTGGTTCTCCTACACTGAGCCAATCTCTGAACACTTTGGAAGCTTTTGATGGGCACAATTTGTGACCCTTTGGTGTCTTACCTAACCTCTCCATCACTCTGGAAGGAAAGACAGTGCAAGTCAAGGTAGAAATTGTTGATGCCAATGTCAATTATAATATTCTACTCGACCGAAGTTGGACCCATGCCATGCATGCCATGGCCTATTATTTATTTTGCATGATTCACTTTCCCCATCAAGGGAACATTATCACTGTCGACTAGCTATCTTTCTTTGCCTCTTCCTCCTTAGATGGCAATGTTCTGTACGTTAAGCACACTAGTGCTCCCTATGAGAGTGTGGGAGCAGGTCTTTTCAAGGATTCTGCCTTAATGAGAATTTTTCCACTCCCACCTCTTCATTTTGCCTCTGTCAACATGATCTCGGTAAAATCTGATCCTTGGGTCATAGCTTCACTAGATCTAGCTGATACCTGGGGCGAGGTTATGCCTCTTAGTCCCGCAAAATTCAATTATGTGTAAATTGTTTCGGCTTCGAGCTCTGCATCCTATGATTCTATTATGTCAAATACCTATTATGATATGTACTCTCAATCCCCATGACTTGGAAGTTTGGAATCGCCTAATCCCTTAGCCGACGCCTTCCTTGCAATGAAGGTATCATGGAAGTGATTTCTCTCGAGGAACCACCTTGGATCGATACTTACCATTTATCCTTGTTCCTGCCTCATCCAGTGGTTAGGTCTGCCACTTTTGAATAGTCCTCTTCTCCATTGTCTCTTGACATGTCAGTTTATCTTGACACAGTCAAGATCTTTCAATTGAGGGCACCTATATCCCTACATGGATTCAGGATTTTTCTCCCTCCCTGATTTTTTACCGATTTCCCATTATTGTAATGGGGTTGTCATCTAACTCGTAACCCTCCCTCGCCCGTGGGGCATGGGGGAAAATCCTTATATGATTTCTACTATATTATTTGGCCGAGTCAATGCCTACTCGTCATGAAAACAACAAAACTCTGGTCGGTCTCTTGTTTGATCGATCTCCGAAGTCCGACAATGGATTTTCTGAAGAAGTACTATGCTTAGGTCATCTTGCATGATTACTTCTGTACATTAATGAATAATTAATTTTTTTGCAGTGTGGTTTTTTGTGATAGTTTTCAAACAATTTTACTCAGGTTAATATGTTTTTCTTGCTTCGAAGATGTTTGTGAATCCCCACATTGGTTTTGCAAACGGTCCTTGTCGTAGTACCCAGAACCTATCATCCATGGCATTGATTATATATGACCCTAATGGTGAGTTGATTGACCTTCAAGGTATCTGTCTATGTCACAAAACCAACAACATTGATGAATACAATGCAGTCATCAGACTGTTGTCAGAAGCCATCGCGATTAGAATCAGAGAACCGGTTGTCAACTTGGATTCACAGCATGTCATCCTTCAACTCAAGGGTCGATATTCTGTCAGGAACACTCAAATATTGAGAATGTATCTCCGTATCTATCTGTTGGAAAGGCATTTTGATTACATTACATATCATCATATTCCTAGAAGCATGAACACATTGACAGATGCATTAGCTAATCATTTGTTGGATAGACATTTACGAAACATGTAAAATATAAAACAAACCATTTGTACCATACTAGACAGGAAAATACAACACACAAACACACACACACACACACACACACACACACACACACACACACATAGATATATATATATATATATATATATATATATATATATATATATATATATATATATATATATATATATATGGTGATAATATTTGATACATTAGAACCCAAAAAATAATATATGTGTCTAAAATAACATTGGCGGCTCGTAGACCTCATATATCAGTGGCACGTAGGCCTGAAAAAATATGTAAGTGGTTGACCTAGGAACTAATCAACATGGTGATCGTGGTAGCATGATACAGGTCATGCAACATGAGTCAGAAATCAGCGGATCTGCTCTAAGACTCCCACCATGTGTCTCTGGTATTGACAAGGAATGTCTCCTACCCGAGCATACTCCGGGATACCACGAGTCAACCCCTCAAGGTTCCTCGTAATCTCCTCCTCGTTTTCACTCCCTTCCTGATAAGGACCAACATCATCAATAAGGCGGGGGATGCACCTGGCTATTGTGGACATCCCAGCAAGGCGCTCTGGTCCAATGTCTGCATTAACAAGAGAAATGTTATAAGCACATATATACCAAAAACAATTAAAAAATCTGAAAATTAAAAAATTTATTTTTTACCTTCATCATCGAAGTCCTCTCCATCTAGTAAGGGAATATCTAGATCTCCATGGAAATTAGTGCCACTGTATGGTGAGTCCTCCATGACAATCTTCTGTCTTCGTATCCATGAAAATAATGCAGGTTGGTATGACATGTGCTAACCCCCAGTGATCCTGGGAATGAAATGGTTCCAGTGGGCCATCCACGGATCACGTGGCATAGGGGGATCTACCTCAGTCAACTGATACTGGAAAAATGGTACCTGTTCCAAGAATAAGGTCACAAGTACAGATCCGAAGCAAAATTGCTTCAGATTCCCTGCCTTGGCTTTGGATAGCCGGCGCCTCATGTTCATCTTCATGGCCTCTACCCAGATGAAGATCGTAGGAGTTGTGCGGTCAATAGCATAAAGGAACTTCAACTTTTTAGTCTCATGTTCCACCTGGGACCCCACCACTTTGTTGATAGTCAACAAAATCATCCTCAGTTTAAGATCCCGAACACTGGAAATCTCTATCTTCCCACTTTTGGATTTCACGGCCTCACGGTAGTGTTCAGCAAGAAAAGAAGATATGCTTGCCCCAATCAGTTGTGACCCATATAAGTTCATTGGTTCCCCTCTAGAGGATAGTCTAGTGATGAAGTATACATCTGAAGTTTCAAACTCCAACTCCTGGTCGCCAATGACAAAAATCTCTTGATTAATGTCCCATGGACTAATCAGGTATTGAAGCAACTCGGTCTGGGTCTGCAACCCTAGTGTGAGAAAGAATTTGAGGAGCCCACAAGCCCTTAAAGATTCCCCAAAATTTGGGTCATTCATTGCCTAGGTTTCAACATCTTCATGTTCATGTTCTTTCTAGTCCACCATTTTCAGCACTTCTTTCCTACAAAAGCCATTAATTTGAGTCAACAATCATGCTTTGCCCATAAAATTTAAGTTTAAATGGTGAATTTTTGAGAAAATAGGGGTTTTCCCTATTCACAGTGCCAACGTGGCTGGATTTGTTAATCACCCTCGGCTGGTGCGATTCTGTGCCCGGAAATCGCATTGGAATCGCATCGACAAAGGGTGATTTTTTTTTCAAAAACCCCGTTAAAAAACTAAAAAATTGGTTAAAAGCATAAATAAAGGACATGGAAATGGCGCTCTGGGCTTTAGCGGTTACTTGGAACTGGTGGCTTGTCGATTGATCTCTCGGATCTCCTGCAAACTGTTCCTGAACAATTAAGGAAAAAATGAGTAAAAATTCTCTCATAGCAAAGGTAAAATGGTAAATGGTAAAAATATATTTACGTTTCCCCTTTTTATTCATTTTTCATGAAAGATATCAGGTTTTTGTAAATATTTTGAGCTATTTTTCCTCAAGAACTAGATAGTACGCTTTACCTCATTTGTGCAGTGACAGGTGATGGATGTTCGATGATGATGGCGAGTCACATTTCAACTCTTTTCTCGACTCGTTAAACTCATATGAAAAGATTGTCAAGTGTTTTTCCCTTTTGACTTGTAAAATAAAATAAAATGGGGGGTCCACTTTCATCTCTTTTCCAACCCTTTAAAAGAAAAAAGATGGCTGAGCCCTTGTCGTTTTGAACTCGTTAATGGATGTAAAAAGTCATGTTCCAAGTACAATTTTACGTCTTTTTCGGGCTGGGGGGCACTATTTACGAAAAACGTACTCCTCGACTGAAATGCTTAAGCAGTTCTCTCAAGTATTGGTTTCTTTCTTTTCGAGCTCGAGAGACACAAATGTATGAAAAGGGACCATGTGGAGTTTCCTTTTATGTGTCTTTTTCAAACTCTCTAAACATGAAAAAGATATTGAGTTACACCTTTTTCAGACTCGTTAAACTGTTAAACGACATTAGATTCGTCACCATGATGAACATGAGCTTTTCCTTCCTAGGGCTCATTAAACTTACTAGGTTAGATTCGTTTGAAGGATGAACTTACAGTGCAAGCATATGCTATCCCCTTCAAGATAGTGATTAAAAAATAATTGGGGTCCCTGCCAAAAATGGTGGGGGAAAATTTGGAAATCTATCAGTTATGTCAGCAGCTCACTCTTGAACATGACACTCTTTCCTTTGTGTCAGGTTGGGATATCCTCCTTTGTATCATTGACCTTCCTCGGTTTGGTGCGTTCATTTTTATCATTCCATTTGATCTCTTCCACATCATCATGACCACCGATCCTATGGATCCAAAAGCTTCCAAACTTCCAGTTGTGTCGCTGATATGTTCAAGAGTTGTCTTTCTCCAGATACACTTACCCCTGATTCTCTGTATCATCCAAAATCATTTTGCATCCTTTTGTCTCGCGTCGATGATGTGGGATTCATTACCTCCCTTCTTCGACATGGTTGATTTCCATCAACCTCAACTCATTATCTGGGAAGTTGACCGAGAGACTCCTTTCTGGTACCTTAGATCCGGCATGCCCTAATGGCATGTTCTTCGCACTCGATGACAAGTTCACATCATTGGCTTTCAATCAAGTGATTTCATGGGTGTTTGACTTAATTTCCTCTGTTCAAATTCCACTGATTGTGCTAATAGTACCTTGAGGACTATTGCCATTGTTGGTGGCTTCTGTCATGCTTGTTAGCAATTTACATCATCGACTGGTAATCAAGCGAATTTCTAGCATGTTTGATGTCAACACATCTATTCACATGTTAGAATCTATACATTGATTGGGTTGTGTTGCAGCGCAAGACCCTAGACTTAGATCACAAAAGTCCAGGTTTTGAAGTGGTGTGACATGGTTATGATGATATGCATGTCTGTTTTAGATGGGTGGTTGTGAGCAAACCATGAATTATCATATGTGATCCTTCTCATTATTGGAAGGGTTCGAACATACGCTAGTTTCATTATGATCCTCCTTAATGGATGGCTATGCCCATGCCATGATTCATGTATCATTTGACAGAAATAACAGTTATGTATATGTATCTGTACTTCCTTGCAAGCTTCCCAATGACAGACCAATTCCTCGCACTAATTCATAAAGCATTTCAACTCTCGCTCTAGCTTGGCCTTCACGCTTTAGGGGGCATCTATTACACGTCATTTTTTCATTGTCCATATACTTCCCGTTCCTTGATCCTAGAGGAACCCTATAGTGAACACCACATGCTTTTCCTTCATGAAGAAACTCGCGTTGTGCCCCTCTTCATGAGCAAATCAATTCCCTTTTGCATCATTTCCCCTAAAACTTCTGTTTTTCCCAGTTTACAAGACTGGCGCTAATGACCTTTTTCTCCCCCACACCAATGTGCAGATATTAGCACTATCCCTAGTGCCGACCGGAGTGACTGAGGTGTATTCCAGTTGTGCCGATCCTGTTATGGAAAGTTTTCTAAATTAGGAGCTGAAGTTTCCATTTCTAGAAGCTTCATAACGAAAGTTTGGTAAATGGTTTGGCTGGATGGGGTCGATGATGTCAGTTTTAGCTCCTTTCCCCTATAATGATGGAACTACATCAAGGGATAAACCCTTCTCCAATGAGAAGATGATCCATCTCCCATCCATTTAGCCTATATAAACCTCCCTTCTTCCCAAGCACAAGCTAGTGTTAATATTGGTGTGTTAATGATATTTTGGTTTGGAGTAGACAACAAGCTATTACTAGTTGTAGCTATGTAATTGTGTGAGGAAGAAGTGTGATTTGGTTTGTAGTGAAGTCTAAAGGGAGGAGCCTTAAAACTATTGTGGATTGAGGCCATCATGGGATGCTAGCAAAAGTGTGTGGGAACCTGGTCTTGTTAGAGGAGGATTGGAACGCCAAGACAAATGGTTGTAATCTCTCTTTTATATTAAGATATGAAACTATCGATTGATTTCCTACATGATTTGTCATCTTGCATATTCATGGCTTTATGTTTCTTGACTTGTTAAGTAGGTTGAATTACAATTTGTCTATTATCACATTTGTTGTTTGTTGTTGTTTACTTGTTTCAGGTGCTTGAAGAAAGAAGTGAGAGATAACTAGAGCAAGCAAGCAAGGACATCATCAAACAGGATAAGTGGAATAAGAGGTAGGCGCTCTTAATTAGTTCTAACCTAAGGAAATCTTCGATAGAATGTATCTATTGTGGCTAGACCCATGATTGGGCTAGAGGAATTCATTTGTGTCTGCACTTATAATTTTACTTCACCACACACTTCTACTCCCCCTTTATTTTCTGAATAAGGAAAATCTAATGAGAACTTGGGAGAATCCCAAGCTTCTGGCGAAGATATTCAAATTCTTCATGAGGTAAAGGTTTAGTGAAGATATCAATGATTTTTTCTTTTATACCAACATTTTCAAGATTGATATTATTTTCGGTGACCTCCTCTCTAAAGAAATTATATTTAATCAAAATGTGCTTCGTTTTGGAATGCATCATACAATCCTTGGAGATACTGATGGCACTAGTGTTATCGAAAAATATGGGAATAGGATCATCAAACTTGACTAGAATATCTTGAAAAGTTATCTTTATCTATAGAACTTGAGTACAACAAGCTACTTCTGTGATATATTATGCTTCTACTGTGGATAACGAGATTGAGGTTTTTCTTTTTCTCAACCATGATACAAGACAACCACCTAGATAGAATGCTTCTCCACTAGTACTCTTACAATCATCAACATTTCCTGCCGAATCTACATCTGTAAAGGATTGAATAATGAGATTGTTTCCCTTGGGATGCCACAAGCCATATTTTGTTGTGCCCTTTAGATATCAGAGAATTATTTTGACGGCAATAATATTTGATTCTTTTGGTGTTGCATGGAATCTTGATACATGTCCAAATGATTGGATAACATCTGGCCGTGAGCCTATTACATATATAGGACTACCAATCATAGATCTGTACAACCTCTTATCCACATCCTTAGATGCATCATCTATGCTCAATTTGCAACATGTTACCATCGGAGTAAGGATGGGTTTACAATCTTCCATTTTGAATTTATTGATAATTTCCTTGATGTACTTGGCTTGACATATAAATATTCCTTACTCTTGCTGAGATATTTGAATCCCTAAGAAGTATATCAACTCACCAAGTAAAGACATCTCAAACTCACTTCGCATATTTGTAGCAAATTTCTTACTTAGTCGATCATCATTGCTACCAAACATTATATTATCCACATATACCTCAACAATTGTCAAGTTATCTTTATATATTTGTATGTAAATATTGCTATCAATATTACCTTTCTTGAACCCTTGTTGACATATATATCCATCAACATGAGCATACAATGATCTGGGAGCCTGCTTGAGACCATATAGAGCCTTCTTTAACTTGCAAACTTACTCTTCTTTTTTTGATAGTAGAAAACCTTCAGTTTGTTTGATGTAAACTTCTTCTTCTAATTCTCCATTTAGAAATGATGACTTAACATCCATTTGGTAGAATTTTATTTTTCTTGAACAAGCATAGGCAAGAAACATATGGATGGCTTCCATTATGGCAACTGGTGAAAATGTTTTGTCGAAATCAATTCCTTCCACTTGTCCATATCGTTTGCAGACTAATATTCTCTTGTTCCTAGTAACCTATAATCCTTCAACTGTTTTGCTCCCCCTGAACCTTTAATGAAAGTACCATCCTTTTCAATCTACCTTCCTCTCAATCATAGACTTGTGACATATATTACTGAATAGAATTCTCTTGTACAAACATTAAGGAGTCAACAAGCCAATTGTTCAAAATAGTGAGTCACCTAACGAGCCATCTTGACTTGAGTCATTATCTGAAGCAATTGCTAATTCATGATGACCTCTTTTGTTTACAAATCCTAAAAGCATAACTGCTGAAACCTTGTTATCTGCTTTGTCTTCCTGTACCTGTTTCCTTTTCTAGAACTTCTTATTCCTGCAATCTCAAGCCATGTGCGCATAGTTATGACACTTGAAGCATTCAAATTTTTCCATAGGTGATTCCATATGATATCTACAACCATGAGTGCTATGGCCATAGTTATGTCATTTGAAACATTCAATATTTGGCCAATCTAGCATGTATTCTCTTCTGACAAAATCATCGAGGAACTTGTCTCGTGATCCTACAAACATGTTTCTAGGGTTTTGCAGATAATGATTTTACCTGCCAAAAACTTTACAATCCCCAGCCATATGTCCATAATTAGCACATAAAAAGCAATAAACATTAAATAAATGAACATACCTAGAATATTTTTCATTCTTCTTTGGAGTTAGTGTTGTAGTTTCTTGTGGTCCATTGTTCTTGATTGCTTTGGTCTTATTCTTTGGAGTTGTAACATTCTTCTTTGGGTTTTCACTTTGATCAAATTCATTCTTAGAATCATCCTACGAAGTTGTGGAGCTTTTACCTTCATCAAATGGAGCTTTACCATCTTTAATTGCCTTCATTTTCTCTTCTTTGTCTGTCTTATCTTGTAAGTATTCTTTTTGCAATCCCTTGAGTTTGTTGATCTCATCATGAGTTGCATCAGGTTCTTCTTTCTTTTGAGAAAGATCATCTTGAAACCATGTTTTCAATATCTTCCTTCTTTTTTCTGCCTCATCAACCTGTAGCTTGAGAAGAGTGGTCTTCTCTACTTCTCTGTTGAGAACCTATATCTGTTCCTTCTGCTTCTCATTTTCAATTCGAAACCTACTTATTTCTATTGAAGATGCTTCTAATTCCTTTTCGTTTTGGTCAATAGTGGATATGTATCTTTGATCACATTATTTCCTTTCAATTTCTACTTCCTGTATTTGTTGTGTGATCCTGCAATCTCTGCAAATGCTATTTCGAGTTCTTGTTGCATCTGTTGGAGTTCTCTCTATGGAGGAATGAAACCTTTAGTAAAGAAATATTCTGGTAAACTTGAGTCAGATCTTCTGGGATGTCCAAACTGATTCAATGTGAGATCTTGGAGACTGATTACCCGAAGATGGGTAATCTATCTCAATGGGGCTCGGCAGATCCTCCATAGTTAGTGGGGGAAGACCTAGCAGCCATCTAGATTAACAACGAGGGTCAGATGTAGCCACGATGACTAATAAATTTTATAATATATTTTACAATGATATTTATTAAAGTCTCGGTGATAACAAACCGACACCTCAAAAATAAAAAAATACTCTAACGAAGTCAACCAATAAGTAAAGGGTATGACCCTGTCTGGTAACCACCATTCGTTGGAGATGAAACCTAGTATCGTAATGGATAAAAGAGAGAGTTTGCCAAATGTATAGTTAAAATTACTCTTCAGCTTCGACCGAACCTCAGATTAAGAGGCCAAGTACTCTTGTGAGGATGAGCACCCTCCAAAAAACCAAAGATAGAGTAGGTTCGTTTGTGTAAGGTACCAGGGCAACCCTCCCTAGTCACCTTGTGCTCGTCCCTAAAAAGTATGGCCAATATGTTTACCTCAAATCATATACACTATTAGGGGGGACATAGTCACAGACAATACACTATGTGGGTAGGATACCTATGTTGGAAAATACAGAGAGGGGGAGTGAATTAGTATTCCTTATCAATTATCACTTTTAAATCTATTCAGAGCATTAGTTAATCTTGAATTATCATTAATCTTTATGCAGTAACAAGAGTGAATAGAAGAACATAGGAGGCACACAACTTTTAGTTGGAAAACCCCCTCGAGGTCAAAAACCACCGAATGCTTTTATAATAATTCTTTAATCTTCATCTCCAATTTAAAAGAAAGCTCCAACTTCCTTGAATCTGGAAAAGCATTCTTCTCCAACTCCCACTAGATGGAAGCTCCTATGGCTGAGATTTTTCAGTAGTCAACTAAACGGATGTCCCAACACCCAATGAGATACAACTCACCCTAGCACCACCTTACCACCCTGAAGTTTTCACAGGCTTGAACTTGTTGGTGACTTCATGCACCAGCCTAGCACCACCCCACCACCCTATAGAATAATAAAAGAACAATGGACTCCTGTACCAGGGAAAATGGTCCACTTTACAATGATATAGAATGATGTAGAAGAAGAAGACACACTAGACCGTAACCCCAACTATGACACAACCACCTAATGACCTAATGATGATCCTAGACCTCCCAACACTACCTCTTCAACTCTTGGCAGATAGACACTTGTTCAAATTTTACAATGATGCTTTTACAATGACTCTGTACAATGATACTTTTACAATGATTGTATGCAGTGCTTCCCACTTGAAGACTTCCTATAGTGAACTCCTTGCTGTTGTTCTGCACCTTGATTGCTACTCTTGTCATGCCACCCTTTCTCACTCTTCATAACATTATATTATGCATTGAGTCTTCTCTTGATGAATATATAATACCTGCAAAAAGTCTTCAAGTAAATATCCATTGCATGATAATAGAAAAACTCACCTCATCCTGTAGAGCATATGTCAGTGCTAAAAAAAAAAACAAATTAGAATACAAACAACCTAATGCAGTTAAGAAATGAACATGCATATACAAAAGATACTTACCTGTAGCTTACCTTTGCTGCATCATTTTGCTGCACCTTTCTCTTCGTTGCCCTAGTAAGTCTAGTCCTTTGCACCCCTCGACAACACTTGATCTAGTTTTTCCTACCTTCTAGGAGAACAATATTTAATCCGATGTATCTCTAAGATTTCAGATCCCTAGCAAGTGATCTTCAGTCCTCTAGAATCTCTTTGAGTCTTCTTTCCAATGCCACAAGTCTGACCAGATTTGGACTCTTCAAGACAAAGTTATGACTAGTCTCTCACAATGACCTAATTATGGACTAGTTTAGTAGAGCGAGCATGTATGGTGTGCCACATGTCACTGTTTCCTCCTTCAACTCTAAAATTGACACACCAAAAACTACACTCTATGAATTATTCGCCACTTTTTACAAAATTGCAATCCTGTTCTCTGAGAGAGATTTATGACTATGTTCCCAAGTTCACTTCTCTGAGATGAAATTCAGGAGCCTGCAAAAACCCTAACTTCCATAGATCATATCTCCGAAAATATAGCGAACCAAGATCTAAAATGCGGTCACGATGTTGATCAAGATTGTGAATCCAATGGATTTTCATTTCAGAATCTAATAATTCATAGAAATGAAGTTATAATGAAAATGCCACGATCACTTCATTTGGAGGATTTATGAGATTTCTTTGTATAGAGTTGAGAGGGGCTTCTATAGAGAATATTGGATGGATTTTAGGAGCTTAAAAGATTACTAATTGTTAGACTTTAAGCTTCTATGGTAATTTTTGGGAGTATCATGATCCAGATTATCCATAGTATTATGTTCATTCTATCGACGTTTCGAACCCCAAAGGGGGTCCATCATCAAGACCAAAATTGATAGAATATGAATGATAGTTACTTGCGAGAAGAATCTTCCGATCATAGTATATATAAAGCTAGAAATTGATAAATTTTTATAGAAGCTGACCCTTACATATATGATTTTATTTATTTATTTATTATAATAATTTCAGTTTAATTATTTTAATTTTGATTATTCTAGCTTTAATTATTTTAATTGTTTTAATCCATAATCCATAATAAATACTAATTGTAAGTTTATTTTTATAATGTAATGTAATTTTTTTATTTTTATAAATAGTTTTATTTTATTTTATTTTATCTTAATTAAAATTAATTTTATTTATTACTAAAATACTTATTTACTTGATTAAGCCATGAACCTTAAGCATTTAATTGATAGAGATGTAGATTTTTATTAATCCTATTTATTCCATTGATTATAGGTTAGTTTTATTGTTTTAGTTATTTTTATTACTTTTATTTAACCTACATATATAAAAATAATTTAATTAATATAATTAATTCATAATTTATTTTAATTAATTTATAATTCTTTTTCTTTATAATTTTTTAACTTATTTTTATTTTATTTTAGTTAATTAATCCTAGGTATCTAATAAAGAAATATTATTTAATTGATTCAATTAATTATTTAATTAATTTAAATTTAATTGATTAATTAATTAATTTAATTCATTTGTTTCATATTTTTTTTTTATAATTTATTATTTCTATTTTTCAATTCATCTCCCAATGTTAATTTTATTTTATTTAACCCTAAGTGTCTAATTGATAAATAAGTAAAATATTTTAATTTATTTGATTAATTAATCAATTAATTAATTCAATTAATTACACTAATCTATGAATTAATTAAATTATTTTTAGATATGTACGTTAAATAAAAATGTTAAAATTAATTAAAACAATAAAACTAACCTATAGTCAATGGAATAAATAGGATTAATAAAAATCTACATCTCTATTAATTAAATACTTAAGGTTCATGGCTTAATCAAGTAATTAAGTAATTTAGTAATAAATAAAATTAATTTTAATTAAGATAAAATAAAATAAAATAAAACTAACTATAAAAATAGTAAAATTACATTACATTATAAAAATAAACTTACAATTAGTATTTATTAAGGATTATGAATTAATTAATTAATTAATTAATTTAACATATAATTAAAATCAAATAATTAAAATAATTAAAGCTAGAATAATGAAAATTAAAATAATTAAACTCAAATTATTATAATAAATAAATAAATAAATAAATAAATAAAAAGAATTCATATATGTAAGGGTCACCTTCTATAAAAATTTATCAATTTCTAGGTTTATATATACTATGGTGTGAATTTTCTTCTCTCATGGAACTATCATTCATATTCTATCAATTTTGGTCCTGATGATGTACCCCCTTTGGGGTTCGAAACGTGGACAGAATGAACATAATACTATGGATAATCCGGATCATGCTACTCCAAGTTATTAATTATTGACTATTCAATGACCAAAACCAATTATGAGTGCCATGCCACAACCCCATAGGGTTTTAGCGCACTAATTGGGGATACTAACTTCAAACATGAATATCTCTAAAACTGTGAAGAATTACTTGGCGTGCCCTATATCAACGAAAACATCTCAACGAGTCGAATCAATGAAAAGGATCCTTGAATCAAAATCGAGTAAGTTTTCAAGTCAAAATTCCCTTGCAAGATCAGGGTATCCCCTGGTGCTGCTTTGGTTGACATTAGTGACAACCTCAGATCATCTTTACATCAAAAATCTCCCCCTTTGGCATTGATGGCAATGCAGGTACTCCTCCTATGACCAGGGCACTTGTTCCTATTGGCTTCTCTACATTACCCTAACACACAACCATCCTGCAGACCTATACACACATTGTTAGACAACATTTTGTCACTGTCCCTATACTGCCCATTCCTTGATCCTGGAGGACCTCTACAGTGAACCCCACATGCTTTTCCTTCATGAAGAAACTCCCATTGTGTCCCTGTTCATGAGCAGATCAATTCGCTTTTTCATCTTTTCCCTCGAAACTTCTGTTTTTCCCAGTTTACAAAACCAACGCTAATGACCTTTGTCTCTGCCGCATCGACATACAGAGATTACCACTATCTCTAGTGCCGATTGGAGCGACTGAGCTATTTTCTAGTCACGCGGTCCTATTATGGAAAGTTTTTTAAATTAGGAGCTAAAGCTTCCAACACTAGAATCTTTGTAATGGAAGTGTGGTAAATGGTTTGGCCAGATGGGGTCGAGGATGTTAGCTTGGCTGCCTTCCCCTATAATGATGGAACTACCTCAAGGGATAAGCCCTTGTCCCATGAGAAGAGGATCCATCTCGCATCCATTCATCCTATCTAAACCTACCTTCTTCCCAAGCACAAGCTAGTTTTAATATTGGTGTGTTAATGCTATTTTGGTTTGGAGTTGACATCAAGATATTGCTATTTGTAGATATCTAGTTGTGTGAGGGAGAAGTGGGATTTGGTTTGGAGTGAAGTCTAAAGGGAAGATCCTTAAAACTATTGTGGATTGATTCCATCATGGGATGCTAGCATAAGTGTCTGCGAGCCTGGTCTTGTCAGAGGAGGACTGCAACATCAAGACAAATGGTTGTAATCTCTCTTTGATATTAATATATGGAACTATTGATTGATTTCCTACATGATTTGTCATCTTACATATTCAGGGCTTAATGTTTCTTGACTTGTTAAGTAGGTTGACTTACAATTTGTCTATTATCACGTTTGTTGTTTGGTTTTGTTTACTTGTTTCAGGTGCTTGAAGAAAGAAGCGAGCGATAGATGGAGTGAGCAAGCAAGGACATCATCAAATAGGATAAGAAAACTAAGAGGTTGGCCCTCTTAATTGGTTCTAACCTAAGGAAATATTCCATAGAATGTATCTGTTGTGGCTAGATCCATCATCAGGCTAGAGGAATTTGTTTGTGTTCGCACTTATAATTTTACTTCAACAAAAATTGGCGACTCCACTAGGGATCCTAATCCTTTTATTTGTCTTGGATTTCATGATTTTGTGAGAAATTTTCTAGTTCCACTTTTTCCCTTTGGTTCTGTGTCTTCTCTCCTACTTACTAGTTTGAGTCTAAAATTCATAGTAGAAAATCTGGCCCCTGTTTCAAATTTTTTATTTTTTTCCTTGAATTCGTCAATCAGCATGCTGAATTCGCTAGCAGTCGCCTCAATCAGTGTGGCTTGCTGATAAGTAGTCACACTGACCAGCCTCTGGCGCTTGTTGTTGGTTAAGCAATCGCGCTGATGCCTATAAGTGAAGATTAGGACCTGACCCCAATCTTGGCCAGTGTGTTCTGTTCTTGTGGTTTTCACCCTGTAAGACTTTTGGACCATTTTCTCCCTGATTAGAAAGCTACTTTTCATTTTGTTTTGTGTGGTTGTTGATTTATCATCTTTCTGCTTGATTGATTGAGTCATTGAGTGGTCAGTGACACTAGGGCATCTAGTTTGTTGTCCATTTAGCAGTTTTTCAACTTAGTAAGTCGCGTTGTAGGTGTACTTACTCCGTGAATTTCATTTTTAGTCCTTTTACGACTTTGAACTTTTTTACACAAGCTTGAAAAGTTTTCATTTGATTGTCTAAACATTTATTTTCCATCATGGATTACGTTGCTTGTCTTGTAGTTTATAAAGTCGATGTTTCATTAGTCTGAATGAGTTTCTCTTTTCATGTGTTCATCTGCTTGAAGAACTTATTGTCTCAAAAATGTTCTCACTGAAAGATTATATGCGAATTTTTTTTTTCGTTGTTTCATGAAAAAATTATTAAATTCTAGTTTGTTGCATCATTATGCTATGCTAACTCACATGATTAAAAGACTAGAATTGCATTGGCATTTGAAAAAGGAAGAGAACTTCTTTGCCTTTGAAAGGACTAATAGATAAGTTCTTTTCAGGAAATTCGGAATTGGAATTCATTTTTCATTAGTTTATTTTTTGAAAAAGTAAGGTAGTGAAAGATCATTTTGTTTTTAGTTGCTTGATTGTTTGCATTTGATTGAGTAGTTTTCTACCCTATCTAGTGTAGGAATTTCATTGAATTGAAAGGGTCTTGTCTCATTTAGTTGCATTGAAGGTTTTTCGATTCACATCGCTAAGACCTGAAAAATGAAACATAACTCAAGATAAACTTTAAAATTAATTCAATTAACCTAAGGAACATTTGACATTAACAATCACATCTTGAAGGTCTAGTCTAGAGATGTGTTCTGACATCTTTAAACCTAGTAGTTGTCATTAGCTTCGGCATTAAACAATTCTAGTATGGATTTATTCTCCCCATATTGTCGTGTATATAATGGGAGAACACACTAGGATGCAATCCTTTTATCCTTATGAAGCCGAGTCGGTTGCCTTGCAAACGTGATACACCAAACACAACATTCGAGGAGATTTCCTACTCGTACTTCTTGGTTCATCGGGATGTATTCTATAGTTCATGGTTGCTTGGTAATCCTATTACATAGATCACCCAGAGCAGTCATTTGATCGTTTTGACTCATTAAACTTAAAATATCATTTGAGCACTTGTCCTTTCGATCTTGTTTCTAATCGAAAGTGATAGATTCATCTTTGTTTCTTTCTCAACTCTTAAAAAATGAAAGAGCACTAGTCTTTTATGCATCTTAATAATTGATTGCCCATGATCCAAAACACCTTCTTAGTCCTTTTCTGACACCAAATTGAGAGTTTCCCTTAAAAGAAAATTTTAAAACCTTGAAGTTAATTGTTCTGTCAACTAAGACAAGGTCATTGTGGCTGAACCATCTGGTTCACCTAGTTCCTCTTGCTCTCCTCCGTCTAAAAGATTGTTTGAGGATCCGCTTCTTGAGATACCAGAGTCAGTCGAGGACCAAGGTGTTGAACTCGCAATTCTTCTAAGCATTAAATCTTTTTCATCTCGTCCTCCACCTACTTTCTGTATTGGGTTATCTGCTGATCTTGGCCGGAAATCTTTGGACAATCCCATTCAAACTCCAGAGAACTCGTCGACCACTAGCGCCCAACTTGGACTGGTTATCTACCCTCCGAACCCTCTATTTGACCCTATTTTGATATCACCACAATGTCCTTACAGTCCATACGACCATCTGGGTGTTCCTTTAGAACTATCCCCTCATACTTGTTCGGCCATTTGTTGTCATTTGTTTTCAGACATGGAGCCCGAAGGCAATGATCTAGTCACATTTACGGATGAGTACAAATTTTATACTCCACACGCTGTCGAGGGAGAAGGGTTTCCTTTTCCTACCAAGGGTTTCCCCTATTTAGGGGGTATTCCCACCAATTTTCCATCCAACTATGTGTCTTTGGCACAGTTGGTTTTAGGGACACCTAGTGTCTCATCACTTTACCATAACCCTGTTTGGGTGTTAGGCACCATGCCTACTTTAGGTCCGTTCATTATGAACATGACTTCCCAAGAGGATGTTACCTCAGTCCCAGTCCAACCCACCATTTAAAATACCCTTGTATCGTCAATACTAGTTACCCGTTAGGCACATCCGATAGTTTCAAAGAATGTCTCTGTCAGTTCCTACGTCCCTCTATTTAGTGGCCAAACCATGCCACTACCTAGGGGGAAGAACCTGAATGTTTCTATGGTGCTAGGTGCCACAAAAGTGATAAGCTCACAAGCTTACATGCTTGGTATAAACCAACCTTCTTCTGGTATTATTCATAAGCCTACTGATCCTACTGGATAAAGCAATGTCCAGTTCAAAATCCTGTTGGTCTGTCTAGATCGAGCAATGTTCAATATCAGTAGTGCTATGGGGCTCAAGTCTAATACAAAAATCCTTACATTCCATATTTTTCTCAAGGAATGCTTAATCAACCTTACACCCTCCAATCTGGGCAGTACATATAGTCTGGCTATGGCGAGTTTCAATTTGGAACTTTCCCGGGCACTGTTCAAGTACCCTTGGAGCAGCAAGGACAACCTCTACAACAACAAGGGAAGCCTTTGTTACCACAAGGGCAGCCTTTATTGCAGCAAGTGCTCTCTATGCATCAACAAGGGAAAATTATCCACAAACAAGGTCAACTGCAACAACCGCAAGGTCAACCCTTGCAACAGTTGTAGCAAACCACGCAATAGTAGATGTAATATGCTCCTCAAACCTCTCAACCCATGTCCTCACAAGGCCAACCACTGCAGCCCTAGGGACAAATTTTACAATCGAAAGGTCAACCCTTGCAGCAAAAAAACTAACTAGGACAACAAAAACCCTTTTATACATATCAACAAGGTCTACCCTTGCAAGGGTAGGTTCAAGGTCAAGTCCTGTAGCAGCAGGCTCAAAATTCTCATGTCCTAGTTCAACAGGTTTAGAATCCTTCTGGCCAAGGGCATCAAGTAAAAAATCCCTATGTTGAAGGGAAACTAGTGTATCAACCTTATGCCTAAGGACAACAGTTCCAAAACCCTCTTGTTCACGGACAACAGGTTCATCACCCGTATGTTCAAGGACAACAGGTCCCATATCCATATGTCCAAGGTGAATAGGCTCAACAACCTTTTAACCTGTATGTTGCTTATCAGAAACCTATGGCTGGACAATTCCAAGGTATTCAAGGTGAAAATCATCCCTATGGTCAAGGTAATCTACAATGGGGTCAGCCTCAGATGTCATATGGCCAAAATCCTTACTAGCAGGGATGGGCTCCTCCATATGGACCCGCTTATCGACCTCCCGTGCCTTTTAACACCAAATTTCCATTCTTGTCTAAACTTGAGTTGCTAGATGTGTCTTGCCTTATGAATGATTTGGTCCTTCATTCACCGTATTGGCCTCCAGTGCCATCCAACATACCAAGTTATTGTCCAAAGTTCAATGGGAAAGCTAAGGAAGATCCTTAAGCCCATGCGATGAAATATCACATCTAGTGCTCGTCAAACTTGAACATGGATGATTCCGTTCATCTCCTTCTTTTCCAATGAACCCTCATGGGTGATGCAGTGAAGTGGTACATCAAGCTACCTAGAAGTACTTACCAATACTTTAACTCTTTAGCCATGGCTTTCCTCACGCATTTTTAGTTTCCGGTTCGCTATGAAATTGACAACAATTTTCTCACATCGCTTAAGAAAGACACTGCAACACACATCTCTGATCACAACCATGAACGGAGACGTAGACATTGCCTAATCAAATTCAAGATTGTTGATCAGTTTCTCACTGAATGGTTTACCAAATCATTCGTGGCCCCAATTTCTTGTGATATAGCTATGGGTGGATGCGTCAGTGAAGAGTAGGCCATTGCATGTGCCAAATACTCGGATCTAGTTTACTCTCAGTTTGGCACTTTTTACAAGTTGTTATCCAATGCTCCATAGCCATCATCCCATCTTGCAGCATCAAAGTCACCAGATGTACCTCCTGTTGATGGAGTTGTTGGTTCAGTAGCTTAGATCCCCTGCTAAATCTTCTTCCAAACGAAAGTCGGTCTCAAATGTTGTTCCTAATAGTTCATCCCAAAATCCACCTAGCCTTGGTAAAACCTCAGAGTATCATGTTGTCCAATCTACTGCAGTGAATAAATCCTCAAAAGGAAAGAAGAAAAGCAAAGGAAATGCTAAACTCGATGCCCTGAAATAGGGTCCTCCCAAATCATCTGTTAGCGAATCTTCACAATGGAAACCTAAGTATCCATGCCTCATTTATGAGGAAGATCACCACACTAAGGATTGTCCTCAATGATCCGAAGTTAGTCACTTGCTCAAAGGGACCCCCGCTATCCTCAAAGAGTTGTTTCCGTCTCAACACACCCAAATGGTATACCAACCCCACTCTGCTTCCTCCATATCTCAAGTGTTCATGATGTGTACGCCTATTAATGTGGCTAGTAGGTCAAAAGACTATCAAACTCCTACTTCGATAGCTGGGAAAGAGAAAGAAGCCACACCTTCTTCTTCTACCCTAAGTGTTGGCCGTCTTCATATTGAGTGCCTTAACTCTCATTCCGCTATGTGGCCACCCTCTCGAGGTGTTCTGCGGAAATCCTCGTATAATCCCAATGCCCAAGCTGCTTAACAGTAACATATTGTTGAGGATTTGGCTCAAGCGTTGTCAGCCATGTCTGCTCTCAAGGTACTCCAAAGTTGCCTGTTGCAATGGAAATCTTTGTTGTCAGCTATCGGGGGCATCGATCCCATCGATTCCAATTTGATATGTTTTGACCTAGAGAACCATGTTCCTTGTCTCCCTCATTGGATTTCCTTTCTTATTCAGGTAATCATCAATTAGAAAACCATCCACTAGACCATCATCGATGAAGGTGCTTCCACCTTCATCATGTCAACCACATGTTGGAAGGCTATTGGTTCTCCTACACTGAGCCAATCTCTGAACACTTTGGAAGCTTTTGATGGGTGCAATTTTTGACCCTTTGGTGTCTTACCTAACCTTGCCATCACTCTGGAAGGAAAGACAGTGCAAGTCGAAGTAGAAATTGTTGACACCAATGTCAATTATAATATTCTACTTGGTCGAAGTTTGACCCATTCCATGCATGCCATGGCCTCCTCTTTATTTTGCATGATTCATTTCCCCATCAAGTGAACATTGTCACTATTGAACAGCTGTCTTTCTTTGCCTCTTCCTCCTCAGATGGCAATGTTATGTACATTAAGCACACTGGTGCTCCCTATGAGAGTGTGGGGGTAGGTCTTTTCAAAGATTCTACTTTAATGAGAATTTTTCCACTCCCACCTCCTCATGTTATCTCTGTCAACATGATCTCGGTCAAATCTGATCCTTGGGTCATACCTTCACTAGGTCTTGCTGATACCTGGGGCGAGGTTATGCCTCTTAGCCCCACCAAAGTCAATTATGTGGAAATTGTTTCGGCTTCAAGCTCTGCATCCTATTATTATTTTATGTCGAAGAACTATTTTGATACGTACTCTCAATCCCCATGACTTGGAACTTCGGAATCGCTTGATCCCTTAGCGGACACCTTCCTTTCTAATGAAGGTACCATGGAAGTCATTTCTCTCGAGGAACCACCTTGGATCGACACTTATCATTTATCCTTGTTCCGGCCCTATCCAATGGTTAGGTATACCGCTTTCGAAGAGTCCTCTTCTCCATTGTCTCTTGACATGTCATTTTATCCTAACACAGTCAAGCTATTTCAATTGAGGGCACCTGTATCCCTACATAGATTCAATATTTCTCTCCCTCCATGAGCTTTTACCAATTACCCATTATTGCAATTGGGTTGTCATCTAACTTGAAACCCTCCCTCACCCATGGGGCATGGGGGCAAAGCCTTATATGAGTTCTACTCTATTATTTGGCTGAGTCGATGCCTACTTGTCATGACAACAAAAAAACTCTAGTCGGCCTCTTGGTTGATCAATTTCCCAAGTCCGACAATGGATTCTCTCAAGAAGTACTATGATTAGGTCATCTTGCATGGTTACTTCTGTACATTAGTGCATAATTAATTTTTGTGCACTGTGGTCTTGTGCGATAGTTTTCAAAAAACATTTCTGGTTAATATGTTTTTCTTTCTTTGTAGATGTCTACGAATCCCCACATTGGTTTTGCTAATGGTCCTTGTCGTAGTACCCAGAACCTATCATCCACGACATGGGTTATATATGACCATAGTGGTGAGTTGATTGACCTTCAAGGTATCTTTCTATGTCACACAACCAACAACATTCCTTAATACAGTGCGGTCATCGAACTGTTGTCAAAAGCCATCGCTATCAAAATCAGAGAACTGGTTTTCAACCTGGATTCACAGCTTGTCATTATTCAACTCAAGGGGCGGTATTATGTCAAAAACCTTCAAATATTGAGAATGTATCTCCGTATCTATCTGTTGGAAAGGCATTTTTATTACATTAGATTTCATCATATTCCTAGATGCATGAACACATTGACAGATGCATTAGCTAATCATGCATTGAATAGACATTTACAAAACATGTAAAATATAAAACAAACCATTTGCACCATAGTAGACAGGAAAATACGACACACACACACACACACACACACACACGCATATATATGGTGATAATGTTTGATACATCAGAACCCCAAAAAATAATATTTGTGTCTAAAATAACATTGGTAGCTTGCAGGCGTGAAAAAATATGTAAGTGCTGTACCTAGGAACTAATCAATATGGTGATCATGGTAACACGATACAGGTCATGCAACACAAGTCAGCAATCGGCGGATCCACTCTCAGACTCCCACCATGTGTCTCTGGTATTGACGAGGAATGTCTCCTACCTGAGCATACTCTGGGATACCACGAGTCAACCCCTGAAGGTTCCTCGCAATCTCCTCCTCGTTGTCACTCCCTTCCTGATAAGGAGAAACATCATCAATAAGGTTGGGGACACACCTGGCCATTGGGGACATCCCAGTAGGCCGCTCTGGTGCAATGTATGCATTAACAAGAGAAATGTTATAAGCACATATATACCAAAAACAATTAAAAAACCTCAAAATTAAAAATTTTAATTTTTACCTTCATCATCGAAGTCTTCTCCATCTAGTAAGGGCATATCTGGATCTCCACGGAAACTAGTGCCACTGTATGGCGACTCCTCCATGACAATCTTTTGTCTTCGTTTCCACAAAAATAATGCAGGTTAGTATGACATATACTGACCCCTAGTGATCCTGGGAATCAAATGGCTCCAACGGGCCATCCACGGATCACGTGGCATAGGGGGATCTACCTCAGTCAACTGATACTGGAACAATGGTACCTGTTCCAAGAATGAGGTCACAAGTACAGATCCGAAGCAAAATTGCTTCAGATTCCCCGACTTGGCTTTGGATAGCTGGCACTTGATGTTCATCTTCATGGCCTCTACCCAAATGAAGATCGTAGGAGTTGTGTGGTCAATATCATAAAGGAACTTCAACTTTTTAGTCTCACGTTCCATTTGGGACCTTTCCACTCTCTTGATAGTCAACAAAATCATCCTTAATGTCAGATCCCGAACAATGGAAATCTCTATCTTCCCACTTTTGGATTTCATGGCCTCAGGGCAGTGTTCAGCAAGAAAAGAATGTATGCTTGCCCCAATCAGTCGTGACCCATACAAGTTCATTGGTTCCCCTCTGCGGGACATTCCAGTGATGAAGTATACATTTGAAGTTTCAAACTCCAACTCCTGGTCGCCAGTGACAAAAATCTCCCGATTAAGGTCCCCGTTAAAAAACTAAAAAAGTGGTTGAAAACATAAATAAAGGACATGGAAATGGCGCTCAGGGCTTTAGCGGTTACATGGAACTGGCATCTTGTCGATTGATCTCTCGTATCTCCTAGAAATTGTTCCAGAACAATTACGGAATAAATGAGTAAAAAGTCTTCATAGCAAAGGTAAAATGGTAAATGGTAAAAATATATTTACTTTTCCCCTTTTTATTCATTTTTCATGAAAGATATCATGTTTTTGTAAATATTTTGAGCTATTTTGCTTCAAGATCTGGATAGTACACTTTACCTTATTTGTGCAGCGACAGGTGATGGATGTTCGATGATGATGACGAGTCACATTCAACTCTTTTCTTGACTCGTTAAACTCATATGAAAAGATTGTTAAGTGTTTTTCCCTTTTGACTCGTAAAATAAAATAAAATGGGGGGTCCACTTTCAGCTCTTTTCCAACCCTTTAAAAGAAAAAAGATGGTTGAGCCATTGTTGTTTCGAACTCGTTAATGGATGTGAAAATTCATGTGCCAAGTATAATTTTACCTCTTTTTCGGGCTGGGAGGCACTATTTACGAAAAAAGTACTCCTCGACTGAAATGCTCAAGCGGTTCTCTCAAGTATTATTTTCTATCTTTTCGGGCTCGAGAGACACAAATGTATGAAAAGGGACTATGTAGAGTTTTCTTTTATGTGTCTTTTTCAAACTCTCTAAAAATTAAAAAGATACTGAGTTACACCTTTGTCAGACTCGTTAAACTATTAAACGACATCAGATTCATCACCATGACGAACATGAGCTTTTCCTTCCTAGGGCTCGTTAAACTTACTAGGTCAGATTCGTCTGAAGGATGAACTTACAGTGCAATCATATGCTATCCGCTTCAAGATTGTGATTAAAAAATAATTGGGGTACCTGCCAAAAATGATGGGGGAAAATTTGGAAATCTATCAGTTATGTCGGCAGCTCACTCTTGAACATGACACTCTTTGCTTTGTGTCAGGTTGGTATATCCTCCTTTGTATCATTGACCTTCCTCGGTTTGCTCCATTCTTTTTTTCATTCCATTTGATCTCTTCCACATCATCTTGACCACCGATCCTATGGATCCAAAAGCTTCCAAACTTCCAGTTGTGTCGCCGATGTGTTCAAGAGTTGTGTTTTTGTAGTTACACTTACCGCTGATTTTCTGTATCATGCAAAATAATTTTGCATCCTTTCCTCTCACATCGAGGATGTGATATTCATTATGGCCCTCCTTCGACATGGTTGCTTTCCATCGACTTCAACTCATTATTTGGGAAGTTGAATTAGAGACTCCTTTCTGGTACCTTAGATCCTGCATGCCCTAATGGCAAGTTCTTCACACTCGATGACAAGTTCACATCATTGGATTTCAATCAAGGGATTTCATAGGTGTTTGACTTTAGTTCCTCTATTCACATTCCATGGATTGTGTTGATAGCACCTTGAGGACCATTGCCATTGTTGGTGGTTTCTGTCATGCTTGTTAGCAGTTTACGTCATCGACTAGTAATCAAGCGACTTTCTAGCATGTTCGATGTCAACACATCTATTCACATGTTAGAATATTTACTTTGAATGGGTCATGTTGGAGCACAAGACCCTAGAGTCAGATCACAAAAGTCTAGGCTGTGAAGTGGTGTGACATGGTTATGATGGTATGCATGTCTCTTTTAGATGGGTGGCTGTGAGCAGACCATGAGTTATCATATGTGATCCTTCTCATTATTGGATGGATTTGACCATACCCTAGTTTCATTTTGATCCTCCTTAATGGATGCTATTCCCGTGCCATGATTCATGTATCATTTGACAGAAATCTCAGCTAGGTATATGTATCTGTACTTCCTTGCAGGATTTCCAATGACAGACCAGTTCCCCACACTAATTCATAAAGCATTTCAACTCTCACTCTAGCTTGTCCTTCACGCTTTAGGGGGCATCTGTTACACGTCATTTTTTCATTGTCCCTATACTCCCCATTCCTTGATCCTAGAGGAGCTCTATAGTGAACCCCACATGCTTTTCCTTCATGAAGAAACTCCCATTGTGTCCCTCTTCATGAGAAAATCAATTCCCTTTTGCATCATTTCCCCTGAAACTTCTGTTTTTCCCAGTTTACAAGACTGGTGCTAATGGCCTTTGTCTCCCCCACACCAATGTGCAGATATTAGCACTCCCTAGTGCTGACAGGAGTGACTGAGGTGTGTTCCAGTCGTGTCGATCCTATTATGGAAAGTTTTTTAAATTAGGAGCCGAACTTTCTATTTCTAGGAGCTTCATAATGAAAGTCTGGTAAATGGTTTGGTCGGATGGGGTTTTTGATGTCAGTTTGGGCTCCTTTCCCCTATAATGATGGAACTACATCAAGGGATAAGCCTTTCTCCCATGAGAAGAGGATCCATCTCCCATCCATTCAGCCTATATAAACCTCCCTTCTTCCCAAGCACAAGCTAGTGTTAATATTGGTGTGTTAATGCTATTTTGGTTTGGAGTAGACAACAAGCTATTACTAGTTGTAGCTATGTAATTGTGTGAGGGAAAGGTGTGATTTCGTTTGTAGTGAAGTCTAAAGGGAAGAGCCTTAAAACTATTGTGGATTTAGGCCATCATGGGATGCTAGAAGAAGTGTGTGGGAACCTAGTCTTGTTAGAGGAGGATTGCAATGTCAAGACAAATGGTTGTAATATCTCTTTGATATTAATATATGCAACTATTGATTGATTTCCTACAGGATTTTTCATCTTTCATATTCATGGCTTTATGTTTCTTGACTTGTTAAGTAGGTTGAATTACAATCTATCTATTATCACATTTGTTGTTTGTTGTTGTTTACTTGTTTCAGGTGCTTGAAGAAAGAAGTGAGAGATAGCTGGAGAAAGCAAGCAAGGACATCATCAAATAGGATAAGTGGACTAAGAGGTAGACCCTCTTAATTACTTCTAACCTAAGGAAATCTTCCATAGAATGTATCTGTTGTGGCTATACCCATCATTGGGCTAGAGGAATTCATTTGTTTCTGCACTTATAATTTTACTTCACCACACACTTCCACTCCTTTATTTTCTAAATAAGGAAAATCTAATGAGAACTTGAGAGAATCCCAAGCTTCTGGTGAAGATATTCAAATTCTTCACGAGCTAAAGGTTTAGTGAAGATATCAACGATTTTTTCTTTTGTACCAACATTTTCAAGCTTGATATTGTTTTCGGCGACCTGCTCTCTAAAGAAATGATATTTAATCAAAATGTGCTTCATTTTGGAATGCATCATAGGATCCTTGGAGATACTAATGGCACTGGTGTTATCGCAAAATATGGGAATAGGCTCATCAAACTTGACTAGAAGATCTTAAAATTTTTTCTTTACCTAGAGAACTTGAGTACAACACGCTACTTTCGTGATATATTCTTCTTCTACTATGGATAATGAGATTGAGGTTTTCCTTGTTCTCAACCATGATACGAGACAACCACCTAGATAGAATTCTGCTCCACTAGTACCCTTACAATCATCAACGTTTCCTGCCGAATGTACATTTGTAAAGGATTGAATGATGAGATTTTTTCCCTTGGGATGCCACAAGCCATATTTTGTTGTGCCCTTTAGATATCGAAGAATTATTTTGACGGCAATAATATGTGATTCTTTTGGTGCTGCATGGAATCTTGCTACTTGTCCAAATGATTGCATAACATCTAGCCGTGAGGCTACTAAATATATAGGACTACCAATCATAGATCTGTACAACCTCTTATCCACATCCTTAGATGCGTCATCTACGCTCAATTTGCAACATGTTACCATCTGAGTAATGATGGGTTTGCAATCTTCCATTTTGAATTTATTGATAATTTCCTTGATGTATTTGGCTTGACATATAAATATTCCTTACTCTTGCTGAGATATTTGAAGCCCTAAGAAGTATATCAACTCACCAGGTAAAGGCATCTCAATCTCACTTTGCATATTTGTAGCAAATTTCTTACTTAGTCGATCATCATTGCTACCAAAGATTATATCATCCACATATACCTAAACGATTGTTAAATTATATTTATCTATTTGTACGTAAATATTTGTATCAATAGTACCTTTCTTGAACCCTTGTTGACGTAGATATCCATCAACATGAGCATACCATGCTCTGGGAGCCTGCTTGATACCATATAGAGCCTTCTTCAACCTGCAAACGTAGTATTCTTTTTTTGATAGTAGAAAACCTTTAGGTTGTTTGATGTAAACTTCTTCTTCTAATTCTCCATTTAGAAATGTTAACTTAACATCCGTTTGGTAGAATTTTATTTTTCTTGAACATGCATAGGCAAGAAACATACAGATGGCTTCCATTATGGAAACGGGTGCAAATGTTTCGTCGAAATCAATTCCTTCCACTTGTGCATATTCTTTGTAGATTAATATTCTCTTGTTCTTGGTAACCTATAATCCTTCAACTATTTTTCTCCCCCTGAACCTTTAATGAAACTACCATCTTTTTCAAACTACCTTCCTCTCAATCGTAGACTTGTGACATATACTACTGAATAGAATCCTCTTGTACAAACATTAAGGAGTCAATAAGCCAAATTGTTGAAAATAGTGAGTCACCTAACGAGCCATCTTGACTTGAGTCATTATCTGAAGCAACTTCTAATTCCTCATGACCTCTTTCGTTTACAAATCCTAAAAGCATAACTATTGAAACCTTGTCATCTACTTTGTCTATGTGTACCTGTTTCATTTTCCAAAACTTCTTATTCCTGCAGTGTCGAGCCATGTGCCCATAGTTATGACACTTGAAGAATTCAATTTTTTCCATAGGTGATTGCATATGATATCTGCAACCATGAGTGCTATGGCCATAGTTATCTCATTTGAAACATTCATTATTTGGCCCATCTAGCACGTATTCTCTTCTGACAAAATCGTCATGGAACTTGTCTCGTGATCCTACAAACTTGCTTCTAGGGTTTTGAAGATAATGATTGTACCTATCAAAAACTTCACAATCCCCAACCATATGTCCATAGTTAGCACATAAAAAGCAACAAACATTAAACAAATGAACATACCTGGATGATTTTTCATTCTTCTTTGGAGGTAGTGTTGTAGTTCCTTGTTGTCCTTTGTTCTTGACTACTTTGGTCTTGTTATTTGGAGTTGCAACATTCTTCTTTGGCTTTTCACTTTGATCAAATTCCTTCTTCGAATCATCCTACAAAGTTGTGGAGCTTGTACCTTCATCAACTAGAGCTTTACCATCTTTAATTGGCTTCATTTTCACTTCTCCATCTGTCTTATCTTGTAAGTATTCTTTTTCCGATCCCTTGAGTTTGTTTATCTCATCATGAGTTGCATCAAGTTCTTCTTGCTTTTGAGCAAGATCTTCTTGAAACCATATTTTCGAGATCTTCCTTTTTTCTGCCTCATCGACCTGTAGCTTGAGAAGAGTGGTATTCTCTACTTCTCTGTTGAGAATCTATATATGTTCCTTCTACTTCTCATTTTCAATCCTAACACTGCTTATTTCTATTGAGGGTGCTTCTAATTCCTTTTCCTTTTGGTCAATAGTGGATATGTATCTTTGATCAGATTCCTTCCTTTCAATTTCTACTTCCTGCATCTGTTGTGTGATCCTACAATCTCTACAAATTCTATTTCGATTTCTTGTTGCATTTGTGGGACTTCTCTATTGAGGTCTCGTGTCACTGTATTATTGATTTCTTCCAACTTATTTTGAAGTGACTCTTCAACACATTTCTTTTCTTCAACTTCAATTTTGAGACCTTGAACTTGTTCTTCAAGAGTATCGGAATGAATGTTCTCAGCCTTGAGCTCTTTTATAATCTTGATTGCCTCCATAGAGAATTATTCTATGGTCAACCTGTCTTCATCATACTCAGAAGCATCCAAGTTTTCAATAACATCTTGACCTGATTTCTTTGTTGAATAGATATTGTGAAACTTTTCCCAAACAGATTTAGTTGTTGAACATTGGCCAACTTTTGTTTTCACGGAATTTGGAAAAAAAATCAAAATTATATTCATTGCCTTTGATTTGTACCTTTAGCTTCGTCGGTAGATGTTTCTCCAGAAACAATTAATTTCCATACTCCATGTGCCTGAAAAAATACTTCCATCCTGGATTCCCATATCCAGTAATTATCTACATCAAAATCATGGGTTGGTACACAATACTCACTTTCTTGAGATTTTTTTGTACCTGTACCTTCCTTTGAAATCATTATAACCCTCTTCTTTGACTTTCCCATCTCTATGCTCTGAAAACTGACTTCTAACAGTTAAGTTGTTACTGAAGGAACCAAGCTCTGATACTAATTTTTGGAAAATACTTGGGGGGGGGGGGTTGAATCAGTATTCATTATCAATTAGCACCTTTAAATCTTTTTAGAGTATTAATTAATCTTCAATTACCATTAATGTTTATGCAGTAACAATAGTGAATAAAAGAACACAGGAGGCACAAAAATTTTAGGTGGAAAACCCCCTCTGGGTCAAAAACCACCAAACGCTTTTCTAATAATTCTTTAATTTTCAACTCTAATTGAAAATAAAGCTCCAACTATCTAGAATCTAGAAAAACATTCTTCTCCAGATCCCACTAGATGGATTCTCGAACACCCGAGATTCTTCAGTAGTCAACTCAACGGATGCCCCAGCACCCAATGAACTACAATTCATCCTGGCACCACCCTACCACCCTGAATTTTTCATAGGCTTGAAACTGTTGGTGACTTCATGCACCAGCCTAGCACCACCATACGACCCTTTTAAAGAATAAAAGAAGAATGGACTCCTGGACTAGGTAAAATGGTCCACTTTACAATGATATAGAATGATGTAGAAGAAGAAGACACATTAGACCATAACCCCAACTATGAAACAACCACCTAATGATGTAATGATGATCCTAGACCTCCCAACAATGCCTCTTCAACTCTCGGAAGATAGACACTTGTACAAATTTTATGATGATGCTTTTACAATGACTCTGTACAATGATTGTATGCAATGCTTTCCACTTGAAGACTTCATATGGTGAAATTCTTATTGTTGTTCTACACCTTGACTTCTTTTCTTGTCATGCTAACCTTTCTCACTCTTCAAAAAATTAGATTATGCATTGAGTCTTCTCTTGATTAATATATAATATCTACAAAATTTTTTCAAGGAAATGCCCATGACATGATAATAGTAAAACGTACCTCATCCTGCAGAGCATATGTTAGTGCTAAACAAAAAAGACAAATTAGAATACAAATAAATGAATGCAGTTAAGAAATGAACATGCATATACAAAAGATACTTACATGTAGCTTACCTCTAATGCATCATTTTGTTGGACCTTGCTCTTTTCTGCCCTAGAAAGTCTGGTCCTTTGCACCCCTTGACAACACTTGATTTAGTTTTTCTTGCCTTATAGGAGCACGATATTTAATCTAATGTATCTTTGTGATTTCAGATCCCCAACATGTGATATTCGGTCCTATTGAAGCCTCCTGAGTCTTCTTTCCAATGCCATAGGTATGCCCCGATTTGGACTCTTCAAGACAATGTTATGCCCAATATCTCACAATGACCTAATTATGGACTAGTTCTGTATAGTGAACTTATATGGCATGCCATGTGTCGCTGTTTCCTCCTTTGGCTCTGAAATTAATACACACAAAACTATAGTCCATGCACTATCTACCACTTTTTACATAATTCCAATGCTCTTCTCTGAGAGAGAGTTATGATGATTTTCCCAAGGTCACTTCTTTGAGATGAAATTCGGGAGCCTAAAAAAACTATAACTTCCACAGATCATATATCCAAAAATATAGTGAACCAAGATATGAAATTTGGTCATGATGTTCATCAGGATTGTGAATCAAATGAGTTTTCATTTCATAATCTACGAATTCGCAAAAATGAATTAGACAAAATTCCATGATCACTTCATTTGGAGGATATCTGAGATTTCTTTTTATAGAGTTGAGAGGGGCTTCTATAGAGAATGGTGGAGATATTTTAAGAGCTTAAACAATTATGAGTTTCATGCCACCAATCCATAGGGTTTTAGCCCACTAACTGGGGTTACTAACCTCAAACATGAATATCTCTCAAACCGTGAAGAATTACTTAGTGTGCCATGTATAAACGGAAACATCTCGACGAGTAGAATGCATCTAGAAGATCCTTGACTCAAAATAGAGTGAGTTATAAAGTCAAAATTCCCTTGCAAGATTAGGGTAGCTCATGGTGCTACTTGGATTGAGATCAATGACAACCTTAGATCATATTTAGATCAACAACCTTAGTCCCGGACTCAACTCCAATATCCATGAAGGGATCCCTGATACAAACAATACCAAAAGGAGATGTAAGCGAAGGTGGGATACCTTAATTTACAGTTTGATGTTGTCTCATATTTAGCTCCATTTTTACTGGAGTGGCCCCAGATAGTATGAGTGTAGAAGGATTTCACTCGTTAATGACACTAGTTTTGGTGTATGATCTTGGGAAGTTAACTCACAACTTCCTAACCCAAGATCCCAGCCTAAAATAATATATGTTTACCCAAAAAAGAGTTGATGATTGATTTTATTATGTAAATTTAAATGTACTTTGTTAAAGTCTTCGGTGGGGGTGTTGACATATGAAGTTATGTGGGACTCTCACTCAAATCATGCAAAAACAATGCTTTAAATATCTCCTTCGATGAACAAGTTTCTTCTACAAGGAAGGAGTCATTTATACGTCAATATATATACCATGCATCTACTATAGCAAAACACAAGCACAACCAACATAACTACAATGCTCTCTAACAACTTTTGAAAGAAAATAAATGAAAATCTAGCCAAGTAAGTAGAAAACTGTAAATGTTTTTGTATTTTCTTTTTTATATATAAAAAAAAAACTTTAAGTAAAGTTGTTTCTTCAAAAGAAAAATTTGTTCAGGAGACAAATATCAATCAAACATGAACAATTGCAGATCTTTGATCATTCTACAAGAAAATTTCCCAACACATGAGGTCACAAAACTATCTGTTTATCAAGAAATGGCCAGATAACACACTGTAACAGAGGGTACAGAGAGTTAGTGACTGCACTAATGCTCTATGTGCAAGGCCACAGTGCTTTATAAAGCACTGTTTACACTGGCAGGGTGCATTAGTGAGGAATAAGCTTGAAAAATAAGGCTGTGGGGATCAGATCTAAGGATGAGCACTGAGAGAAGGGTGTTGCATAGTCCTAAGTGGTCAGAAATGGGATCAAGAAGTACAGGAAGGCCTGGAAGAAAGAGAGATCTAGGAAATTTCTGGGAGAAAACCAAGAACTAAGTGTAGTCCCCAGTGGAGTCACCAATTCTACTATAGGGATTAATGCACAGGTGTTTGGTGATGGAGATACCCTCAAGGATCTTCCTGTGATCCTTGGCAGAAAGTTAGATTAGTTGCAATTGGGCCAAAGATACATTCACATATCGATATTAGTGGAATGAGAATCAAAGTAGGAAGGATTGTTACCTCGGGTCTTGGTGTGGTGTTGCTGGAGAGCGCGACGTAGTGGAGTGGAAGACCCTTGAGCTAGCTCCAATATCAATATTTGCACACAAAAAATATGAGGCGTAATATCACATCATATAACTTCAACAATCAATACTTTAATATGTAAAGATATCTAACTGCATACATCTAAGCCACTCATAATCATTAATGTTGCATAAAAATGTAAATAAATCACAATACCAATACCATGGAGTGGACAACGCAATTGCAGGTCAATATTAATGATAGAAAAGAGTGACTACAACCATCGGTTGCACAAGCCTTCCCTTACTCCTCCAGCTCCCCTCTCTCTCTCTTCTTAACCTATTGAAGAGCCAATGTCTAATACAAGCTTCAATAGTCAATAGGCAATCCTTTCAATAGTTTCGACCCCTTCCATAAGAGCCCTAACCTCAAATATATAGCATGAGAGGATAAGGCTTGCCAATCCTTCACGAGTTCCTTTGGGAAAAAGAAGATATGTTTCCATGCTTTAGTGCTCTTTCCCCATTTGTAGACTCCATTATGAATAGTAATTCCTCCAAATAGGTCAAATCTAGATGTTTCCCTACTTTTATGAGCTGACATAGGAGTGACTATAGGGATATTTCTCAGTCAACTTGCTCCTTTGACCTTCATAAAATCACTTAAGTTGACTATCTCTTTTCCCGAGGCAACATATAAAGTTACCCTAGGGACTAATGCACCCGATGCCTGGATAGGAAGCTTTATAAAGCTGTTTGCTAGTTCCTCAAGAGTGTTAGCTTGACAAATAGGCCCCTGAGCTTGGTCAGTCTTTCAATCTTCTTGCCCTTCTCCTCTGAGCTGTTGAGGAGGTCATTTTCCTGTATAAAAAGGCTTGAAAAAGTGGCTTAAATGCTAGGGTTTCTAGAACAAAACTAGAAATTTTTGTCTCTAGTTACTAGCAGGAAAGCATGCGAGAGTGACTTTGGGTTTCTAGTTTCTCCCTTTCCTATAGCATGAGAGTGACTAAGGCCTACGATGTCTAGAACACTAGTGGGACCCAGGGACATGTTGTCTGAGTGGCTGACATGTCTCCTAAGGATTCTGAAGTTGATGTTGAATGATTGTGTGTGATGTTTTTGTTGATTCCACTTCCTTAAGGTCACATAGGATGTCAAATCCAATCATATTGGCCTCCTATCTCATGTTGAACCCGATTGGCTAGTTACTTGGGTAGATAAGGGAGGAGTGTGTTACAAAGTGGTATCAGAGCATTGTTCAACCCTCAGACTTGATGGGTGGTGTGTGTTAGTCATGCATGCATTTTAGTTTCACGTGTGTCTCTTACACTTGCATTTCGTGTGCTTGTTCTATTTTCTTGATGATTGATTATGGTTGTAGTAATGTTGCCATGGAAAATTGGATATTGATTTTGTGGAATGAAGTTGTAATGAGTATATGACTAGTTACATATTGTTACATGTCACTTACATGTTGATTTTATGTCGCCTAATTACATCCTTGTATGTTAGGTTACATTCTTTAATATTTTGATTACATGTATCAGTCTTGTAAGTTGATTACAAGAATTAACCGCTTACATTTGACTACATGCATTTATGTGTATGTGTAATTGGTTAGGCATTGCTTATACATATTATTGGTTGCATGTGGAAATGTGTACAATGGAGTAAAGATTGTTTTCATGCATGAGCTCATGACATGCATTGTTGATATGGCCTTGCATCGATGGCTAGACCCTAGCTAGAATTATTTTTGTGCCTCGATATACTTGTTATATGTCTATATGATATTATGTCTATGTTATACATGTATCATGCTTATTTGGTTATATTACAGACAAGGTATCCTCCCCAGTATATACTAAGCTATGTTGATTTATTGTGATTTGGTTCATCTAACATATTATTCATTGCGGGAAATAGATCAAATGGCTAGCATGATGGTTGCGTATGAATACTCTCGCTATGAATTCGAAGAGAAGCATGGTGTTGGGAACTCTTCCGATTTGGCAGTTACATTGAGAAGTTTGAAGGAAGATATAAGGAGTTGTAAGGCAGATAATGACCATATCATATAGGCACAAGAGAAGCAGGCAAAGGTTAATGCTATACTTCTTCAGATTTTGTCAGACTTGTAGCAACAAGGGCCAATTCGGATCAGCCATCGACATGGGGATGGAACTAATGGGGCATATGGAAGCAAGTATCACAGTAGACATAGGTCAGATATATCTTACATAATGAGAGATGGGAGGTTGTTCCACACTCCATATAGGATGGGTGATGAGGACAAGTACTATTATAGTATGCTTCTGATAGACATCAAGATCTTCATCACTATCATCCTTACAAAAGGAATGATACGAGATACTTTCTGGATGAATTCGAGAAAGAAAAGCCACCTACTTTTGATGGAGATGTGAAGCTAGAAGAGGAAGAGGATTGGATACTTGGGATGAACAGATTATTTGAGTTGCATGAGTACACATATAACATGAAGGCCATAATATCTATCTGCAAAGATGAAAGGTAAAGCAAACATTTGGAGGGAAGATGTTAAGTGGGTTAGAGACATCAAGACAGATGACTTGAGTTGGTAGTTCAAGAGGATTTTCAGGAAGAAGTACTTTTCAAAGAGGTACTACGATAGTAAGGCTAAAGAATTCTATGAGTTAAAGATGGGATCAATGATTGATGAAGAGTACATGACCATGTTCTTGGAGCTACTGAGGTATGTACTGTATCTTACTGATGAGAAGGCTAAAGTTGAGATTTTTTTCAGTGGTTTTTCATTAGAATTTAGAGATCGGATTGAGGAAGATGAGCCTCGGTCACTTGAGGAAGTCATTGGGAAATTGAAGCATTACTTTGAACAATCAAAGCATAAGAATGAATCTTAGCATGGATGGAAGGGAAAAGACAAAGGTAGAGGTAAATGGAAGCCTAAGAGAACAAGGCCTCAGAATGAATATGAGAAGGAAAATATGACACCACAAAAGAATTTTAATGCAACTAGATAGGGACATGGGTCACAAAAATAACATCATAGAGGTGAGGGCACTGGTCGGTTGGAGTGTTGGACACGTGGTGAGGAGCACCGAAGGAGAGATTGTCCGTAGGGTTGTAGGCTAAGATATATAGTGTACATGAGGCGCAGACTATTGGGATGTTGGTCAAAGTATTACACATATTTATGCAGCAGTAGACGATAGACAGTCATAACACCAAACATCTATCATTTAGATGGACGGTAAGCTTTGTGATCAAGTTATTCTATTTTTATTGACCCTGGATCTAATTATAGCTATGTCAGTCCTGACTTGGTGGATAAGTGCGAATTGAGTAAGGAATTGCATGCAGAGTCTTGGTTAGTGAAGTTGGCTATAGGTACAAAGAAGTGAGTTCATCATTGGCTAAGAGCTTGCGCATTTGACATGAATGGAATACCTACCACAACACATCTAAATGTGTTACCGTTGGAATCATATAGTATGTTGTTGGGCATGGATTGGTTGTATATTCGTAGAACCAAGCTAGACTACTATGAAAAAGCCATTGAATATGTTTATGACAATGTGGAACCAAGAGTCTTATAGGGTAAGAAGAAAGCCACATTCGTTAGGATGGTGACAACTATGCAAGAAAGTCATAGTCTTAGGAAGGGATGTATGTTATTTGCAATACACATTTCTAGTGATAAGGGTAAGGAGGTTGAGGATGAAGATGTGTTGAACAGGTACCCACTTTTGTAGAATCTTCAGGATGTATTTCCTAAGGACATTATATAGTTTCCACCTAACAGGTAGGTAGAATTTTCTATTGAGTTAGTGTTATGTGAAACTCTAGCATAAAAATCGCCTTACAAGATGAGCACACCTGAGTTGGTTGAGCTAAAGTTGCAGTTCGAGGAAATTTTGGAAAAGGAATACATTGGGTGAAGTGTATCACCTTTGGGTGCACTGGTATTTCTCATGAAGAACAAATATGGTACTATCAGATTATGCATTGATTACAGGAAGTTCAAGAAAGTGACTGTCAAGAATAGGTACCCTTTCCTTGAGGATTGATGACTTGTTCGATCAACTGAAGAGAGCAACATTGTTCTCGAAGATTGACCTGAGATCTGGATACCATTTGGTACGCATCAAAGACGAGGACATTTACAAGAATATGTTCAACACTAGGTATGGCCATTATGAGTTTGTTGTTGTTCCATTTGGCTTAAATAATTCTCTAGCTACATTCATGTGCTTCATGAATAGTGTGTTGCATCCATATTTGGATAAGTTTGTTATTGTGTTCATTGATGATGTACTGGAATATTATAAAAAATAGGAATATCATGTCGAACATTTAGTAGCAGCGTTAAGGTTGTTGAGAGAGAATCAGTTTTATGCTAAGCTCATGAAGTGCAGTTTCTTTCAGACTGTGGTACATTACTTGGGGCATGTTCTCTCCAAGGAGGGAACTGTAGTAAATATAGAGAATATAAGAGACATCATGGAGTGGGTAGCTCCTAACAGTGTCGATGAGGTGAGATATTTCATGGTTCTGGTAGGTTACTATAGGAGGTTCATCAGGAACTTCTCACAGATTTCTTATCCTATAAAATTATTTCAAAGGAAAGGTAAGAATCTCAAATGGAGAGAGGAGCGTGAGGCTAGATTTGAGTAGCTCAAGTAGTTCTTGACACATGCACCAGTGCTACATATTGCATATCTGGACAAAGAGTTTGTGGTATGAATAAATTCTTACAAGAGAGGGCTTGGTGGAGTCCTTATGTAGGATGAAGAGATGGTATACCACGAGTCCCAGAGACTAAACGAGCAAGAGCATAACTACCCGACACATGATCTTGAGTTAGTAGTGATCCATGCATTGAAGATGTAGAGACACTATCTTCTTCGCAGGAGGGTTGTACATATGAGTAATCGCATTGGGTTGAGGTATTTGTTTGACCAGTCGAATCTGAACACTAGGTAGGCTAGATGGTTGGCCATGATCAACGAGTTTGATTTTGAGATCAAGTAGATCAAAGGTGAAGAGGACATGGTGGTAGACACTCTTCGTAGATGGCTAGAGGGACATCACTTGGCATCCATGAGCTCCTATGGTTAGAGTTACAAGATAGAATCCTGCAGGCAGGTCAACAAGATGTTAGGTATATGGAGATTGTGCATAGGTTGCAGCAAGGTATAGGTGCAGGTACAAGTACAGGTGTAGGTACAACTACATCTACAGGTGCACAAGGTATGAATTATTGTCTTACAGTGGATGGATTGGTCATGTTCCGAGACATGATATATGTACCACATGACAATGATCTCAAGAAGGCGACTTTGAGGGAGTTTCGTGCAAAACCTTACTCAAGTGATCCAAGTTATCAGAAGACACTGACATCAGTGCAGACACTTAACTATTGGCCAAATTTGAAGAGGGATGTAACAAAGTTTATGGAAAGTTGTTTCGAATGTCAGTGAGTGAAAGAAGAGAGTAAACATCCAGGTGGACTGCAAAAACCAATTGCGATTCCATAATGGAAATGCGAGGTTATTTCCATTGATTTCATCACAGGGTTGCCTAAGATAGTGAAGCAACATGATTCCATCATGGTCATTGTGGAAAGGCTAACAAATGCTACATACTTCATTTGAGTGAATTCTACATTCTCAGCTAGTGATGTGGCATTGGTATTCATTAGAGATGTGCTTAGATTGCATGGTGTTCCAAGGAATATTGTGTTAGGCAGGGATGTGAAGTTCACTTCCAAGGTTTGGAAGGAGTTATTTTCAGGTTTGGGCAAAGAGTTGGCCTTGAGAATAGCTTATCATCCGTAGATAGATGGACAAAAAAAGAGGATCAATAGGATATTAGAGTACATGTTGAGGATGTATTTGATGCATCAACAAGGAAAGTGGGAAGAGTATCTCCATTTGGTATAGCTCACATACAACAATGATTATCATGAGTCATTGAGGATGAGTCCTTTTCAGGCATTGTGCGTGAGGAGTTGTAACACTCCTATCAGTTGGAGTGATCCGATTAGCAGGGTGTTGATTGGACTAGAGATGTTAGCAGACATGGAACATGAAATGTAGGTGATCAAGAAGAATCTAAAGGAAAAAAAGGATAGGAAGAAGAGTTATGAAGATAGGAATAAGTTGTTCAAGGAGTTCTAGGTCAGGGAGCAAGTGTACTTACACATCACCAGAGAAGAGCTCCTTCCGGATTGGACCATGTGCTAAGATGGCACCATGGTTTTGTGGACCCTTCCATATCATTGAGAGGATTGGGCAAGTAGCTTATCGACTTGCACTACCTCCAACAATAAATTCCATGATGTTTTACATGTATATTTGATTAAGAAGTGTGTTAAGTATGTTGATCATGTGATTGACTAGTCTATATTGTAGGTGGAACCAGATGGAGAATTCTAGAAAGAGACTTAGTGCATATTGTAGAAAAAGGTGCTCATGCTCTAGAACTGATAAATTGAGCAATTTAAAGTGCAATGGAAGGAATTTATGCCCGATGAAGCTAGTTGGGAGATGGTGGATCAGATGAGGGTTATGTATCCTTCCTTGTTTGCCAACTGAGGCAAAACAACTTTGATATGGTGGTTTGGTATATGCTTTGATATGGTGGTTTGGTATATGCTTTGATATGGTGTTTTGGTATATGATTTAATATGGTGTTTTGGTATATGATTAGATATGGTGTTTGGTATATGCTTTTACATATGTTTTAGTGTATGATTTGGTATATGTTTTTGGTATATATTTTTAGTGATGCTATATGTACATGTGTATGGATGTAAATACCACCATGGGCTATGTTATAAAGCTCCACTATGCGGTATGGGTGTCATGTCATTATGATTATGTTGTCATGTTACTATGCTATCATGTGGTTAGGATATCATGATGTTATGATGTCATGTGTGTTGGAACGTAATAGGATGATCATTGGAAATACCGTAATGAGATATGTTATAAAGAGCTAGTATACAATATGTTGTCATGTTGTTTTTCTTTTGAGCAGGTCTTTCATTGTAAATATTCCATGAGCAGTATGTCTTCTTTTAGTGGGTTGCTGAGGTATATGTGTGATTGAACACCAAGGATGGTGTCCCCCAAGGGGGATAATACTATAACAACCTTGGTGAAAATTCCATGTAATAAAAGTTAAAAATAATAACCACAGTTGATGGGACACTTATTCCAAGCTGAATGTTGCGCAAGACATCCTAGGGGTTGTCCATTTGGTTGATTATGGGTAAGGAAATTCAAAAAGGAAATGGCTAAGGCCTTGGAAAGGAAAAATGACATTTTTGGAACAATAATTTATAAAAATAAAGGAAATTAGGAGAAAAAGGAGGCGAAAGGTCATAAGTTGCATGTGAGGAGGAAATTGGAGGAAAATAATGGAAAATGAAGAAAATAGAGGCCTCATTCATAAAAACGTTTTGAGGATCAGTTGGTAACCTTTTTTTGTAGACTTTCTTCCGGATTCATCACATTAGGTTTCTTTACAATTGGCGTTTCGAACCAACAATGATGGTTCATCTTCAGGATGTAAAAGATCTTCAAGATGGTAACCTTTTGTGAATTAATTTTCATAGCTTTTTCATTATTATGTCACTCTGTCTCTCTCACCCTTAGACACTTAGAGTTTCTTGGAGCACTTTGGCATTGGAGCAAGAAAGGCAAAGAAGGCAAGAGGAAGCAAAGATCAGGCAGGGGAACGTAGGATAAAGTAGCTACAATAGACATCATTGTACATATCAACTTGCATGCATATTTTCCTTGCTAGATTTTCCATGGATGGGATTACATGTGGTTATTTTCTATCAGGCATGGGTTTTTCCAAGTGTGAGAGTGTTCTTCAGCCTAGCCTTGCCATCTCCTGATAGCTTTAATGAGATGGGTTCTCACACTTGGTTAATGTGGGATGACCGAATTGGATTTGAAGTTGAGTGGGGTGGATATACGGATCGAAAAACACATGGCCTAGTGGTCCATGAACTAGACTATAGATCACAATAAAGCCACCGGTTTAGTAACCCTTCAAGCAGACTATGGGTTGTAGGAAAGATAGATTATGTGTCTCTGTGGGCCTGGGCATACTTGTTGGTGAATGATAGGATATATGGTAAAGCCAAGAGGTGGATCTTCTTTCTGTTGGGCCTAGTTGTCTAGGAATGGGACGCATAGTAAAGCCTGGAGAGTATGTCCCGTTCTAGGGCCTAGTGATCCTTGTATTGGACTGTGGATTGCAATAAATCCAGAGAGACTGGGAGGCACTCTAATTCCTCACAATGTAAGAGAAAAACTTTGGTGGTATTCATGTTTGTTGGTGTTTCTGGTGTGTTCGATGAGTCCCACATTGATGCTTGGAGCATGGCATGGGGGTGATTGGATGAAGAGAGACTTGGCTCAGCTAATTTTGGGTGAGTTTGAACGTGGTAGTCCCATCTCTGGTTGGTTTATTACATTAATTAATGAGAAATCGATTCCCCTAATTTTCATGTGTAAATGTACAAATGCATATGTGGATTTTATGACTGATATGTTTATGATATCTTTGTTCCTATTATGCTAGTTATATGTATGTTTTATGAAGGAAACTATGTGTGGCCCTCAACATGTTTTTACTTGTATATGGAGGGATAATGTGTTTATGACCTAATAGATGATAATGAAACAAATGACATAAGGGAACAATGGTTCATAACAAGTCTCAGATGAGTATGAGATCCCTACGCTTAATTCTGTTGTTTACACTTGTAGGTTATTTTTTGATGATATGTTAGATGAAATGTCTGTCATGGCTAGTAGGGGTCAAGTTAAGGTTTTGTTCAACTTATTACTTTTGAATCACTATTTCCATGTACTTCTACTGATTTTAAGCTATCACTCCATTTTGGGAAGTGACCCGGGCTCTGGGCCTGAACAATTGGCTTAAATTAGAGGGTGGTTGCAATAGAACTGGCAATTTTGGTCTCTGGTCACTGGCAAGCAAGCCTGTGAGAGTGAATTTGGGTTTTTGGTCGCTCGCTTGCCTATAACATGAGATCAACGGAGGTCTAAGATGTCCATAACATCAGTGGGACCTAGGTATAGGTTGTTTTAGTGAATTACATGTCTCCTTAGGAATCTGAAGCTAATGTTGGTTGATTGTGCGTGATGTTTCTATTGATTCCACTTCCTTAAGGTCAGATAGGAGGTTGAATGCAACCATACTGGCATACCATCTCATGTTTACCATGGTTGGATAGTTACTTGGGTAGATAAGGGAGGAGGGTGTTAGATAAATATCTAATAGTAATGAAAGTCCAATAATAATGTTGAATATTTAAAACTAAGAGCAATTATGAGTTTGAATTCATCTACAACTATGGAGATCTGGAAGGGTGGCGTATTACATATTTCTAAAATAGCACAATTATACTTCAGTGAACAACTTTAAGGATCATGTTTAGTCATATTAATGTTCTTAAATTGTAAGCATAAATTATCGACCAAGGTAGGTAAACTGATGAAGTGCAAGTGCACTGTATGTGCTAGAGGTATTTTATGTCATTAAGGTATTATGTTATCATTATCTAAGTTAATATCAAACTCTAGAATTAATGTTGATGTGATGTTATTATCTATATTGGGATGTTATTCCTAAGATTTTATTGTTAATTGATTATCCTAAATGTTATCTCTAGAATTAGTTCTGATTGAATTGAGTTTTTAGAATGATTGGATAATGATTTTAACTCTTTTCAATAGATGTGTTATATTAATCTTCCTTTCAACTTATCAAATTTTTTTGGATCTTTATGCTGCATCTAAACAAAGATAACTATAAAAGCATGAAATGACATAAAGAAAATCCTAATTTATCAATTTGGAAATAAAATGTGCTTGAATTCAGAAGCTGAGAAAGACTGCCACTCTTATCTACTGTAACTTTGTTTCAATGAAAAAATAAAAATAGAAACGAAAGTACTAAGCTATGAAATCACTAAGCTGTGGTAGGAAAATGAATGAAATGAAATTATTGAGTTTATGCTAGGTATTAAGAAAATGAAATGAAAGATACAGAAATCAATCAAGTGATCCTAGTCACGATCTTTATTGAAATTCATCTTAAAAACATGAAAACAGGGCATCCATGAATTAAATATATGAAATAACAATTGAAAGGAAAATCTAACTGCTATGAATGAGAGACCTAGTCTACACATAGGGACCCTTCACAAGGCAGTCATTCGCCTTAGATCAACAACACATAAAATATATGAAATAAGAACTTTGCATTAAGTGAAAAAGAGTTCTACAGGATGCTCAAAATACATATGACGGCACACCCATTACATAGAGTTGCTAGTGTTTTTATATAGTTATTTTTAGCAATACGAGAAATTTAAGCCTACACGACTTCACTATAGTCCTTAACAAAACTAGATCATATCATTTGTTTGTCAATTTGCTATTGAAAAAGAAAATTGATGAAAAGTCTTAAAATTTAGACTCTGTTACAGTGCGCTATCCTGTTGTTGACCACCATGGTTGACCATGTTATAGTGTGCATCTCCTGATGAATTAGTTCGAGTAAATAAAAGAAATCCATGAGAGGATCATTCTCTATCTACCCATATACTCCTTTTCTGAGCTGACACACTCGAACCCTGTTAACAATGGAAGTGGCTGCAAATTTGTGGATTAACTGCAGAATCAGGTCAATTCTGTAGCTGCATGTAAACTTTAATAGAAAAATAAGCCATATTGACAAAATATGAAGAAAAGGACATATGAATGTTTACCTTGATAAAACCTTATGTTTGTTGCATACATTTGGACGATAGCGGTTGGAAAAGGAGGTAAATATGGACAAAAAGGATGTCAAGATAAAGAAGTTCTGGGACTCTACATTCTCCCACACTTGAGGTTTTGTATCTCCTCATGCAACACATAATTGTCATTTTTCTGTATGACTTTAGATACCTTTTCCAACACATCCAAGTTTCACTTTCTTCTTCTTCTTAGCAATTACTGCTATCCTTGGCTTCCTCATAAGGATCTTGCATTTCAAGTTAATGATTTCCCTTTTCATGGCCTTTTTTTCTTTCTTCAATGTCTTATTATTTTTATACCATAGACTTAAGTGGAGTATGAGGTTACCACTTTTGGCAATTTGAATTCCTTTTTGTGCCTTCAGAGTTTGATTTTAAGTTTTAAGGTTCCTGTTTAATGTCCCTAGCTGAAATATTTCTTGATTGAAGACATTAGATACTGGAGGTTCTTGTGTCTCATTAAACTATTTTATTTCTTCTTACAGGCTCTGAATTGATCCTTTGGCTACTACTTCCCTTCTCTCTAATGATTCTATGTAATCATAGATTTATTGTTGTACAAGATCAATACTTGGGCTTTGTACTCGACTCCTTAGAGGTGAAATGAAGGGAGGTGGTTATACGCTTGGTGACACTTTCAGTGATACTCTTGGAGAGTTCTTGAGATCTTCAGATTGCTACATTGAATCAAGATCAATATGCTCTGTAAATTTTGAGGTTTCCTCTTTTACCGTGTTCAATCTGATGCTTCTTCTGAAACCTGTGGTCAATATCCTTTGAATCTTCTTTTCTTTAACTTTTGAAATTTATTTTTGAGGTAGGATGTTTATTTGGGGTAAAACCTTTGTTTTCTTGCTCGATTTCTTTCTTTTAATACTTTATGTGTTCATTTTCTGCAAAATTTCTATAATTGATAGATCATGCTCTCACAAAATATTGTTGATGTTGTGGTTCTTGTTCTATTACTGTCTCAATTTTTCACTTTCTTCCCCTTAGGGTTCTACTACCACTTGGTTGTTCACGGGTTTTCTCTTCAAAGTGATTTCTCAGTAGAAAATCTTCTCAATTATCACATATTCTTTGAAGATGAAACTCGATCAAAATTTTTACTAACCCATGATGGTCCATTTTGTTGTCTATAAACTAGATTTTCTTCTGAATACATACTGACATTTTCTTAAGGCTGTTAAACAAAAAGTATGGAAGATTCGTTTGATGTTTTTCAAGGAAATTCATCAATAGTGTAATGTGATAGAAAAACATACACCCAAATCAACCTTCACAAGTAACAAATTTATGAAGGATAAGGAGCAAATTTCTCCACTTACTTTTGAGGGCAGAGCTAGGAATTACTTTTCTAAAGGCAGCAGTATCCATCCTTGGGATTTTTAAGAAAATTTTCCAGTCTTACCCTTCGATTCCTCTATTCCTGAATCACTTTTCTCTAGCTCTGTGTAATCTGGTGGCTTCTGCAATCAGGGACTCTGTCACTACAAACTTGACATCGCCCATTTTGACGCTCGCACCATCAGAAGATCATGCAAAGGTTTTTGTTACCTCACCGTGGAAACCATCAAAATTTTCTATGAAATCTAACGACTAAACTTTCTATAACAATGCTATGGTCTGGGGGTATCCTTCCAAAAATTTCCTTCTTGTTGGCTTTGTTTGAACAATAACGCCCATGGTGAGAGATGTTTCGTCTCCAGAACTATTTTACTTGACAGGAAAAATAATCAGTAGGATTTCTCTCTAGGATGGGGAGACTGTATGAACTGAAAGAATGAGAGGATGGAAAAGTATAATGGAGGTTCACGGGGTTGAGTTAGCCATTTGAAAGCGTTTAATTCAATGGTTTGGTGATCAAATCGATGAATCTGAAATGAGTTTGAGATATGAGTTAAAATGCTGGCATATTATAATGGATTTGACAAGTGACTATGATCCATGAACTGCAATGATTTTAGTTTTTCAGTAATGTTATGTCCACGTAATTCATATATACAACATATTAACCACTATTGTAAAATTAAAGTGTTACATACCTTATATTTATTTCCTAACCTTTATTTGTCCTTTGATGTCATTCGCAGGTACTTTGCACATGAAAGGAGTCAATCATTTCTTCAATTTGAGCAACTAAGTGTGCCTGTCAGATTGGCTACATAAACTTTGCCAGAGCTGCAGAAAGTTAATAGAGCTATAGAAAGTCACTAATTCTGTAGTTAATTTTTTTCTTTCAAGAAAGGGATGTTTAGAAAAACGGATTTGTTTAGATGATTAGGGGAAAATTTAAGGTGCCAAAAGGAGTTGGTTTTCACTTTAAATTTTATGCATAAGCATGCCAAAAACTTGTTGGTTTTCATGTTTATACGTTATTTATATATATATGAAATAAATAAAAATAAAATTTCTAAGGTGGAGAAGAAGAAGAATTACTCTCAACCATCTTCAATTTTGAGTTATCTTGGAAAATTTTGACAAATTCCCCTTTTGTCAATGGCTTCTGATAAAGTCTAAGTCAATGTTCCTTCACTAAAGAGGAATTTTATCTTCATCAATAATCCTGACTCTAATTGCACCATTGTCAAAGACATTTTCAACTTCGTAAGGTCCAAGCCAAGGATTTTTCCTTGGAAGTTCTTGAACTTTGAATCAAAGAATAATGCCCAATCTCCTGGATGAAATTTTTTTCTTTGATATATTTGTCATGCCATATAAATCTTTCTTGTTGAACTAGGATGGTCTTTTGGAAGACATCTTATCTTATTTCATCAAGCTCATTGAGTTGTCCCATCCTTTGCTTTTATGCTTCTGATAACTCAAGATCCAACTGGGCTGTTGCTTTATAGGTTTGTATATGGAACTCTATTCAAAGTAAGACTTGCTTCCTGTAAACAAGTTCATAGGAAGTATGTTCTATAGTGCTTCTCCATGTAGTTCTATAAGCCCACAAAGCTTCTGGAAGATTTTCTGCCCACTCCTTCCTATGTAAGTGTACAACCTTGGTGAGAATTGCTTCAATAACCTTGTTTGTAGACTCAATTTATCCATTGGCTGGTGGATGGTATGGAGTAGATTTCCGATACTTGATTTTGTACTATTCCACGAGCTTCTGCACTACTTTGGATGTAAACTGTGTTCCTTGATTTGTTACAATTTCTTTTGGGACACCAAAACTTGTGAAAATATCCTAAAATGGAAATGAAACTACAATGTTTTCAGTAGCAAAAGGAAGTGCTTTAGCTTCTACCCATTTAGTGACATAATGAGTACATACTAGAATATACCTTTTTTGTTTTGAAGGTAGATTTATTAGACCAACAAAATCTAGCGCTCATTTCTCAAAATGCTCAATGAGTACTTGAGTTTGTAATGGCATTTCATTTGAAAGAGTAGGTTTCCCCATTATTTGAGAACTATTACATCTCCTAACATATTCCGTTGTATGCTTGAAAATGAAAGGAAAATAATATCCTTAGAGAATGATCTTATAAGTAGTTCTTCTGTTAGAGAAATGTCCTCCACATGGTTCATCATGCCATGCTTTAAGTATTTCCGGTATCTCGTTTTCTAGAACAAATCTTCTGATGACAAGATCTGGTCCTGTTTTGTACAACTATTCGTTTATCCATGAGTAAGATGTTTTGTTTTGAATTATCCTCCTTTTTCATATAGGAGACAAATGAAATGGTAATTTCCATGTAGCTAAATAATTAGAAATATCTACATACCAAGATGATTTAGTAGATACTGCAAAAAGATATTCATGAGGAAATTTATCCTCCACATGTTTATCATTGTTGTAATTTTGAATTCTAGATAAAAAGTAGGCAATTGTATTTTGTTTTCTGGGTCAATCTAGAATGGTGATGTTGAATTGTTGCAATAGTAAGAGCCATCTAGTTATTCTACTATTAGTGATTAGTTTATTCATTAGATATCTAATGTCATAATGGTCTGTGTGAATGCAAGTTTCATAGCCAGTTATATAATTTCTGAATCTATTAATGGCATGAACTACAACTAAAAACTCATTCTCAGTTATAGTATAATTTAGCTCCAATGGAGTTAATTTTTTTTCTGGTATAATAGATTTCATGAGGAGTAAGGTGTTTTTTTCCTAATAAAGCTCCTAAGGCTGTGTCTGAAGCATCGGTTGATATATGGAAAGGCAATTTCCAATTAGGTTCTTTTAAAATAGGCGCTTCAGAGATTTTCTTTTTCAAAGTTTCAAATTCATTTTGACAATCATAATCCTAACTGAATTCATAGTCTTTGGTAAGTAGTTTGAAGAGTGGAGATGCAAATTTTGTGAAGTTTTATATGAATCTTCTATAATATCCAGTAAAACCAAGAAAACTCCTAACATCTCATTGACAATTTGGTACTGATAATTTAGAAATGAGCTCTACTTTAGATGAGTCTACCTTAATTCCATCTCCTGACATACCGTGACCTAAAACAATTCCTTCATTAAACATCATAAAAAATTTCTCATGACTTAACGAAAGATTTGTTTCTTTACATCTTATTAGAAAATTTTATAAATTTTCAAGTGCCTCTTCAAAATGATCTCCATAAATTGTGAAATCATCCATATATACTTCCACACAATCATAAATAAGATCAGAGAAAATTTTGAGGACTCCTCTTTGCAATGTTGCTGGAGCATTGCATAATCTAAAAGGAATTACTCGGTAAGCATAAGTTGCCCATGGATAGGTAAATGTGGTTTTGTCTTGATCCTTAAGTGCTACCTGAATATGATTGTATCCACTAAAATCGTCCAAAAATGAAAAATGATTTTTCCATGCTAATGTATCTAAAACTTGATCTATGAAAGGAAGTGGAAAGTGGTATTTTAATGTTGCCTTATTCAATTCCCTATAATTTCTACATACTCTCCATTTCCCATTTTTCTTAGGAATGATTAATGGGGGTGAAACCCACTGAATATCTAATATTGGATAGATGAAGTTTATATTCAACAGTTTTTGTAATTCCCCCTTAACAATTTCTTTCTGAGTTGGATTCATTCTTATTTGTGGCTATCTAACTGGTCTTGCACTTTGTTCAATGTATATATATGGTGCATGCAAGTTTTAGAATTAATTTCTCTCATATCAATGTATTCCCATGCATAAGCAGAAGAGTGTTTTTGTAAAATTTCTACGAGCTGATTTTTCGGTAATTCTTCCAGTTTTCATTATTGTTCAAAGTTTTGCCTGGAAAAACTTTCTATTGAAGAATTTCCAAATTTTTTCATAAAGTATAAATAAATTTGTCTAGATGATAGATATTTGATTCTACTATGATCATAATGTAAGGAGGGTTCATTATTTTCCATTAGATTTAAAATTTAGTGCTCTTCACTTACTTGTTAATTAGTGAAAACAGGTTGTATAAAACCATCATGATCTATCCATTCCTCACTCTCTATTTCTATTGTTGTTTTTGCAGGTGGATACAATGTAAATTTCTTTTTAGAAATTCCATCTGAGATAAACATCTCACTTGATCTACAACCGATGAAAGCATCAATTGTAGCTAACAAAGGTCTTCCTAGGATTAATGGATGTCCTCCTAAATTATTCTTGGGTGTTAAAACCATGAATTTGACAGGATATTTTGAAGAATCTAAGGATACATAAAAATCTTCTAACACACCATCAGGTTTAATTACAAACCTATCTGCTAATTGCAACAATTTTGGTGTGTATTGAAGATTATGAAGCCTTAGTGAATCCATGATTTGTTTACTCATTATGTTTATGGCAGCTCTTAGATCAATTAGTTTGTTTGGTATTTCAATTCCATTGATGTTAATTTTCACAACGGGTCTCCCTGGACCTAGATATTTTTGTATTGGTGCTTTCCCCATCATGATGTCTGCGATTTTTCCAACTAATTGAATTTTCTTTATGTATTTTCGTTTTCTTCCTGATATTTGAGTACTCAATTCCTTGATTGTTTATGCAAAAAAATGGTATTTCTTTTATATCTTGCAAAAAGGGATTTTTATACAAACATTTCTTAATTCATCCAACATATTATAATTAGGCAATGTGATTTTTTTTCTACTCCATAAATTTTCAACTGTTCAGGAAAAGGTGGTTTAATGGATACTGAGGGTTGTTCTATAATAGGAGTATCATGAGAAACTATAGGAACATTCCCTATTTGGTTATTTTCTTTATGAGGAAGAGAGATTTATATTTTTTTATATTGATTTTATCTTTTTGAAGATTTGTCCTTGCTTCATGAATGAAAACAAGGGGTTTTCTTTGTAATACTCTACTAGATCTTAATTGAACATTATTTAGATTTAGTGGAGTTATTACATAGGTTAGAGGATTCTGCCCTTCCATATTGTAAACAGGTTGTGACATTTTATTATTTGGATTCGAAAGTGGTTGAGTGGCAAATTGATTTGGTTTTTGTGCAAAGGATAGGGAGAGATATGGATTTTGATTTTGGATTTGAACTTGAGGTAATTTATTATCTTGAGGAATTTGATTAGGTTGAGTGATTTTATTAGATTGAGGTAAGAATTGTGGTGGGAAATTAGGATAGGATGGTGAATATTGTTTATATTGAGCATAAGCCCCATAAGGATTTTGCCATCCTTGGTTCCAAGATTTTGTATGTGGCTGAGACCAACGCTACCAAGATGGATTCCAATTGCTTTGTGAAGACTGAGAAAATTGTTGTGATTTAAAGCCTTGTGGTTGATTTGCTTGAGAGTTCTGCAATGGTATTTTGGAAATAAAACAAAGAGGTTCTACTTGTTATGGTATTCCTTCATCATTAAATACAACCTTAAGACCTGGTAGAGAAGGACATTCTTTAGTATCATGGTTATCTTCACATATGGCATAAGTTTCTATGGGTTTTATGTCTAAAGGAAATTCTCTCAGAGCATGCTTCTTTCTACACCTGGAACAAAAGATGGATAATGCGACATTTTCGGCCTTTTATTTGTTTTGTATTTCATGGGAGTCAATTTTTTCACTAAGAGTCCCTAAAATAGTTGTCTTCAAAGTATCAAGAAAGCTTCCTAATTTTTCCCTACTAACTGACCCAGCTATAGATTTATTGATTCTTGATGAGAGAGGATCCCTAGGACTTTTTCCAACTCCCGCTTTACCCCTTGAGATATGTAAACATAGATAAAAAATATATGCAAATGGTAATTGAGAAATATCTCCCTTTATTGTCAAGTTAAGGAGATCAATCCACTCATTTCTAATGGAATTGAGTAGGAGGGCTTTCAAAATTTTCTCATCGAGACTATCCATTTTTTCCTTTTTAAGATTATAAACAAATCCTCAACTAAATATTCAAGATTCTCATCTTATTTTTGTGTCATTTTTAAGACTTCGTACCTAATGTTGTGAGGCATATAGTAGTCCTTATATTTATGTAAGAATGCTTTCTTCATTTGTGCCCATGTCCTTATAGTATTCGTTCATAGACACATGAACCATTTCAATGTTGAATCCTTTAAGGTAACAGGGAAAAATTTTAATTTTTGAGCATCATGTAGATAATCATATGATCTGCATAATACTTCAAATTCAAAGAGAAATGTCTATGGGTCTTCACTTATTTTTCCATGGAAATTAGGAAGAATAGAAGGTGGAATATTCTTCCTTGTGAGGGTTGTGTCCTTATAAAAGATAGGAAATCCAAAAGGGTCTTGATCTCCTACACCTCTACCTCTTCCTTTGCCTCCATCTTTGCCTCCTCCTCTACCTCTACCTCCTCCTCTAATCCTAGGTTGTTCACCATTAGCATTGTGTACCTCTCCATCTCCTTCTTCAACCATGATGGATTCTTCATTATTTGGCTCTTCTATTAATGGATAATCAAGATAAGTTTGTTGTTCCTCTTCCTCACTGGGAATTTCTAATTCTTCTCCTAGAATTTTCTCACCATGGGAGGATAGAAAAACTACTGCTATAGTTAGGGATGTAGGATCTTCTTCTACTTTGCTTATAGCCTCAGTAGATGAAGTAGGTGAAGTTTTGGATTGGATTTCAGATCTTAATACTTCAGGATGTATTTGTTGGCCTATGGATGGAATTCGAGTTTGAGTGGGTGGTGTGGAACTTAAAAGTCATGGTGGAGTGAGCGGAGTTTTGGGAATTAAGCTTCTTCCTCAAACAACAAATCTACCTGTAGAGTCTCTTCCTTACACATATCATGTTTTTATTTGATTTATTTTTACTTCTATTTGAACGTCCCTGACAATGATGCCAAAATGTTTAGTCAATTTAATGTTCTTAAATTGTAAGCATAAATTATCAGCCATGGAAGGTAAACTGATGAAGTGCAAGTGCATTGTATGTGCTAGAAGTATTTTATGTCGTTAAGGTGATTATGTTAGCGTTTTCTAAGTTACCATCAAAATCTAAAATAAACGTTGAGGTGATGTTATTATCTATACTAGGATGTTATTCCTAATACTTTATTGTTAATTGATTATCCTAAATATTATCTCTAGAATTAGTTCTGATTGAATCAAGTTTCTAGAATGATTGGATAATGATTTTAACTCTTTTCAATAAATGTGTTATGTTAATATTCCTTTCAACTTCTCAATTGTTTTTGGAATTTTATGCTGTAGCTAAACAAAGATAACTATGAAAGCATGAAATGAAATAAAGAAAATCCTAATGTATTAATTTGGAAATGAAATGTGCTTGAATTCGGAAGCTGAGAAAGACTGCCGCTCTTATGTACTGCAACTTTATTTCAATGCAAAAATCAAAACAGAAAGGAAATTACTGAACTATGAAATCACTAAGTTGTGCTAGGCAAATGAATGAAATGAAATTACTAAGTTTATGTTAGGTATTAAGAAAATGAAATGTAGGATAAAGAAATCAATCAAGTGATCCTAGTCATGATCTTCATTGGGCTACATCTTGAAAACATCAAAATACGACATCCATGAATTAAATCTACGAAATAAAAATTGAAAAGGAAAATCTAATTACTATGAATCAGAGACTCGATCTACGCACAGGGGCCCTCCACGGGGCAATCAGTTGCCTTAGATTAACAACACATAAAATATATGAAATACGAACTTTTCATTAATTGAAAAAGAGTTCTATAAGATGCTCAAACTACATATGGTGACACACCCATTATACAGAGATTACAATGTTTTTAAAGAGTTATTTTTAACAATACGAGAAATTTAATCCTACAGGACTTCACTATAGTCCTTATCAAAACTATATCATATTGATTATTTGTCGATTTTCTATTGAAAATGCAAATCGATGAAATCTCTTAAAATTCCAACTTGTTCCAGCATGCTATCCTGCTGTTTACCTCCATGGTTGACCATGTTATATTGTGGATATCCTGATGAATTAGTTCAAGTAAATAGGAAGAAATCCATTAGATTATGATTCTCCATCTACCCATATACTCCTTTGCTAAGGTGATGCACTAGAACCTTGTTAAAAATGGAAGGGGATGTAGATCTATGGATTAGATGCAAATTCAGATTAATTCTACAGCTTCATGTACACTTTAATAGAACAATAAGGAATGTTGACAAAATATGAAAAAGAGGACATATGAATGTTTACCTTGTCAAAGCATTATGTATGTTGCATTTATTTAGATGATAGTGGTAGGAAAAAGGAGGTAAATATGGACAAAAAGGATGTCAATATAATGCAGTTTTGGGACTTCTTGATGGTGCTGGACCACCAACATGTAAGGGGATCTCCTCGGTAAGAATTATGAATTAGACCTCAGACCATTTGTTGTAGGAGTCCTAACAGTGGGTCATATAGTAATGCCTTGACTCCGATGTCTAGTAGAGGAAAGTAAGATAACTCTATCAGTAGAAAGGGTGTGACCGTTGCAGTGAGTCAAGGAACGTGCATGAGAGGTTCTAACACAGGTGGGTTGAGATGAGGATGAGGTGAGTTCCATATTGAAAGGGATCAGTCCCAACATGGATAGGAACACACAACACATAGGACATACATAGCTTCCGGGGATCAGTCCACTCGGATGCGATAGTCGCAAATTAGAAGGTAAGATAACACGTACAACACTCATGGATCAGTATGACTGAGTGCAACAGTTGTTACAACAAGTTTCATGTGAAAGGTCTATCTGATGTCTGGAAGAGAATTCGACACGGATGAGACAACGTTAACAGCATATAAAACACATTTCCATTAATAGATTATGCATTACAACAAATGAATCAATTCATATTTAGAACAGATGTTAAAGAAACATGAATTACAAGTGTTAAAAATGAGTCTTTCAACAAATATAATACATGTGTGAAAAGGTGTTGGATCTTATTATATAAAGAAGTGTAAGTTCCAATTATACAATACATCCATGTAAACCTACTAGCCCCAGTAGTGGAACATTACAGTCACATCCACTTGCTCCTCCAAAGAGATGAACTATCTCTATGTAGTGGAGAAGCTAAGGCGCATTACAATACTGTCCAAGCTCTTTCCAAGATAGTCTTATCAGAAGCTTGCTTGACCAAAAGCCCTTACAATGAGTTATGACGGATTATTTATAGCAAAGGGTGGGGTGACTCTTGACATTCCCCTTTATGATAGTTCAACTACCCTCATGACTCTTCAACTACTCTATGATTGTTACATCCAACTATTGACACTTGACTTACACTTGACATGACTCAACATGACAATGCACATGTACTCATGTGAGATAACATGGCTTGATCAAGCCATGCAAGATATCACTAACAATCGGTCTACTGTGATGATACCAACTCTTTGCCATGCTCGTGATGGTGAAGGTGATGAGATGATGCCAAGCTTGGTCGTTCGTGATGGTGTGCATGCACCTCATGGTGACATCTTGTTGAATCAAACTCTTTCCTCCATTGCAACTGGTGCATTGGTTCGGCCCCTTCATCCAAATCATCTGCTAATATGCACATGGTATTCTTAGGTGCAGCTAAACCGAAAAAAATTGATGCATAATGTCTATGTTCACCTTCAAGTGTGTGGTAGTGGTCATGCACATCAACTTGCTGAAGTACATGTTCAACTTCAGTTGGAATTGCTTCTTGTCTTTGCCCTAGTGAGTGTGCTGAATGAGTTGGGGTGCATGAGTGTGCACAATGACATGCATGATGTTAAATCCCTTTCATGCGATAACCAACACTGCTCACCATGTATGCTCCGTGTTAGCTGATGGGATGGATCTTTAACTTGTATGGGCATAGTTTCATCCATGAGTGCATGTTGCGCCCACTGTTGTTCCCGATCCTGTGGCAACTCATTCATCTATCTATGCAGCTTCACGTTCTTCCTTGAGTTGCTGCTTCAGCACATGCAACTCCTTCTTTGTTCCATTCCATGTCTTCATGCGATCTTCATGTCATGTCGTCACCTCATAGCTTGAGAATCCAAAGTTTTTTTCATCATCAGTGGATCTCCTTGAGCTTGCAACTTTGTTCCACCTCTATGTTGTCAACATCCTTCCCCTTGCATTCATTGCATCTGGTGCATTTGATGTGTTCATTGTGTTCACTGAATTTGATGCATTTGTTGTGTTCGGTATGCTTCCTTTAGCTGTTGTTCATGATGCCGCTTACTGTGATGCTGTTGATGTCATATCTTGATGTCCTTGTCTATGAACAACCTGATATCTTTGTGAGAAGGCAAGCCCATAGACATCTAGCCGATTTCATCTCCAGGTGTGCTTTGGATGGTGTCTTTGAATCTTCTCTCTTGGAAACCATTGTACCTGCACTGTTGAGAGGTGGATGAACACCTACAATACCTAGAGATATGGAAACACTCATGGCAAGCAATCTATGAGTCGAAAACCAAAAGGAACTTGAGAACTAACTGGAAACGTACCTATGTGAATGATCATGAAGGTTGCACAATTTCGGCTGGGAGGTGGGGAGACCGACTGCCAAGATTGCACAAGACATAGTCTAGGCTGCTGGGAGATTGACTAACTACTGAAACTACGCAATTCACAGTCTATTCTAGCTACTGACTGCTGGGATTGTGTAGTGCACAATCTCATCTAGAAATGGCTACAGGCACAGTGATTGCATTGTGCAAAGTAGACTCGGGGAAAAAATTCTGGGAAGAAATGTGCATTTCTAGAGAGGAAGGTAGAGCCTTCCCTCCCATGATTACGCTATGATGTCTTGGTTAGGTTCTTGGTGAGGCGGAGTCTAGGCTAAGGTTGCCCAGACTCGCCGATAGGCAACTGAAAGTAAATGTGAGCATGAATGCATGCTGATACTAAGTGTAAGAATAATTGAATTATCATGCATGAAAATGGTGAATGATAGATTCAAAAAATAGAACAACATGCATGTTCGTGAGGAGAGTCACTAAATCGGCGACCATTTAAGAAAAATAGTTTCATGCATGGGACAACAGTGAGATATTGATGGAAACTGAAACAGTGCTAGGAAAATCTAATACACATGTAAATGACAATAGGCGTTCAAAGAAATCAAGAAAAGAATACTCATACAAGCGTAAACACAAAGCGACAGAAATGCAACACAAGGCATGGGAAGTGGGCTTACCCCGAAACAGTTGAGTTGAATGTGCCAACTACTCCTAGATGTGATGTAGGTTGTTAGAGCTATAAGGTTGATGTGAGGAATGAGCTCTACAACTTCCAACTGATGAGTTTCGATAACATCGAGGTTGTGACGCTCATGCCACAAATCTAGGGAAAGCGACACTTGGTGAGAGGTTTCTAAAATGATCCTTGAATGTAAACTCCAACTGTGAAACCTAGATCCCTGAAACAAGGGATGCCTTTGCACGTTGCCTTGGGAGATGTAGCCTACGCATGCAAGTCAGTTTTTATCGGTCCCGGAGGGAACTGGTCAACTCAACTGCACATGCAAGAGACTGCTTGACTACTTGAATGAAATGCACATTTTAGTTGGGAGCTGGGCTGACTTCCTAGGATATTTGCATAATTTCTGGGCAGAGCAGCTGACTGCTACCCAGATTTACGCAAATTCTAGATTGAGTAGCCCTGCTGGGAAAAATTGCATAATTCTCGCTCAGAGTGTTGACTGGAAGAATTGCACAATATTAGAGCCCAGCAGGCTACCATACAAGTTTGGACAATTCCTAGAGGGAAGGCTGGTTTTCCTTTAGAAATGCACAATTTTCTTGGGGAAGCTTCTCATCCTACAGCTAGACCAAGTTTGGTGAATGGCCTGTGAGGGGAATAGATCAAGCTATGATCAATAGGCTGCCTTTGTGCAAGAAAGACATTGAAGCTTATGAACTTGATGAAGCAAGGCAAGCTGTTGTGAATGTTAGAAGGGATGGAAGCTAAGCCATAATTTTGGAGGATGGTTATAGCCACTACAACAAGACTCTATAGATTAAATGCACAAAGCTAATGAGTGATTTCCTATTTTTTTGTGCATAATAGTAACAATTCTTGCAAGTAACATTTGACTGATTTATGAGATTGATATTTTATTAACTACATCATAGACATAGAAATGATCTATACATATGATATTTGTAACAATATAGCAGAGATTTAGTAAGGAAATGTTCCTCTCATATGTCAATGAACACAATGATGTGATAATGATCTCCTATTTAGTGAATTTGTGACAGTATCAATGATCTTACCTTGATAACCTTTGTGATAATTTTAAAAAGTGTTGTTTGAATAATTTGAAGATGTGATTGTGATTGAAAATCTATACAATAAGTCTTAGTGAGACATGATGGTACTCTTGATGATTTGTGAAAAGTGACTCTATTGATTATTATTATTATTATGCAATTTTAAGGTCACAGCCAAGCCAAACACCAAATTGGTGTATGTGACCCCTTTATTTGTGGGACAAGGGACCCGCCTCCATTCAGTGATTTGTCTGCTAAGTCTATGAAGGAATACATACTCTACGCCCCCCTTGTTTTGAAGTTATGACCTATTAGGAGGAAACATATTCTCTTAACCATTAGGCCCACTCAATACACTTCATGGCAGCATGACCTTATGGCATGAAAATACACTTTATGATTTGACCTTGGTAGAATTGTGACATTAAAGTGTCTTTTGGTACTTGACAATGTTCCTTATGCATGACAACTTCTTCATGATAACTATACTTTAAGCAAATTGTGTGGTTTGATGTTATGATATTACTTTATTGACATAACATAGTGATACCCGACAGAGATTGTCTTGGAAATATTGTATGGTAGTCAGATGATGTGGTAGCTAGGGTTTGATATGCAGTTTATGTAGTGGCTTGATTTGTCATTATGATTGAGTAGGGGCATGATTGTGTTTGAGGTAAGATTGTATAGTGGTTAGATTGAGAAGAATTAAGTAGTGAGGTTTCCAGGACATGACAATGATATATATACCGATCAAACAACATAAATTTCATTACAACTTATTTAGGTTGATTTTAAGCCTAGGGGGATCTAATCTGAAAATTGTGAAACATGGTCCACTAACTAATTGGGGTGGTAGGGTGGTGCAAGGTAGTTGACTAGAGTCACCTTTATGTTGGTACCTGAGAACACTTCAGGGAAACAAGGTGGTGCTAGGGTAGGTTAGAGCTTGTATAGGGCATTGGAGCATCTGTTCAGCTACAAATTGTACATAGGGTGTTGTAACATCCATTAGTTTGGAGCTTGAGATCTAGCTCATTGGAGCACCCTCGAAGTTGCAGTTGATAAATAGGGTGTTTCATTCTCTTTGAGTTGGAGCTGGAAACTTGATGTAAATATTTTTGAAGACAAATATTAAGAAGATTTTGGTGGATTTTGACCTGGAGGGGGTTTTCCAACTAATAATATATGTGTCTATTGTCTCGATTATTATGCATTATTGAATGGTGTTGTTTATTGTTTATGTTGACGAAATCTTAAAGATAATTAATTCTCTAAAATATTAAAAATAATAATTGATAAGAAATATCGATTCACCTCCCTCTTAGTATTTCGAAACAAAATATTTCTCTTGTCATGCAAACTTTCTCATAAGAGTGTAAAAAGTAATGTCCTTGGGTTGGGAACTAGCTTGTAATGATTCAAGATTGTGAGAGCATGTAGGATAGAGGGCCTTGAAGAAAGTTATGAGATAAATTCCCATTTTAATTGGAGTGGCTGTACATCATCCATGATGACTCTAGTATTTGAGGCTAGGGACAAGGGGTCATTATCTTTCAACTCAAGGTTAATAGTTTAATGATCAACTGAACCACTTCTATTTATGAGCATGAATCATATAAATATAAAATTTTCAATGCATCATAAGAATTTATAATTAGAATAATATGATGACTCACCTCTTCATTTATAGAAGCAATGATTTATTTTTTTCCTAAGTTATGGTAATTATATTAAGGTAAGAAAACTATCATACACAGAGGTTTGAAGCCTATACTTAGCTATGCCAGAAGAAAGGCATCAAATAGCAAAAAGCTAGAATTGAACTGCCCAGAACGAAAACCAGTTCTTAACCGAAGTTTCTAAAAAATATGATCTTGCTGCCCACGCAAGGGAAACTAGCGAATTAACAAGTTTTGCATGATTGTATCTGAAGAGACTAAAAAGGAAAACCCAACTGAAGAGCCTAAAATTGTACTGTTCCCTAAAAAAACCATTTAAAAAAAGAAACTGAAGAACAAGTCCCAATGAACCTGAGACACATGGCGGCTGAGTGGTAGTCTACTAGGTAGGTGCATGGCACGTTGAATGTCCACAAGGTGGCAGTCTAGGTGGCGAGCACATGGCATCCAGGTGGCGGCTAGGGACGTGGCGGCGACGGAGTCTACTCCTCCACAATGAAGCATCTGTATTCGTCCATGGCGCCACTTGCCAGTGGCGTAGTCTCCGTGTTGCCCACCTACAGCTCTCGTTGCTCTTCCTCGATTATGCAGTAGTATTCATCGATGACCCAATTCATCTGTGTAGCCATTTCGACTTCCTTCCCTACGCATCTAGTTGGAAGCTCTGTGCTTCATTCCCCTACACCCTGAAGAATCAACTATGCTAATTCTGTTTTGGCCTTGGGTTGGCTACTCCCCATAGTTGTGTGTACCCCTGCTGCAATGCTTAAGAGCCTCATTTCTTCAGTGCAGCCCTCACCCATTACTCTATGTTCCTTAGTTGTTGTGATTCGATCACCAACCTCAGAGTCTTGTGCCTTCGAATTTTGCTTCTCCTCATGAAAACTAATGGTAATGGTTGTAGCGATGAGGGGCTAGTTCAGGGTAGAGCAAAAGGTAAATTGAGCGTTCTGGGAGTGTGTTTGAGGAGCTGGCAGAGTGCTTTTGGGAGAAGGGCTTGAGGTGGAGGGAGGCATAGGAGAGGCCCCCGAGTGGAAACGACCTCTGCCACTACAAGTATTGGGGTAGCGGCTAGTGTTCTGCTCAACCAGAGAGGAGGTGGTCTCCGAAGCAGGCGAGTACCTAGAGTGACTCAAGCTTCCTCGGTTCCCACCTCTGCGGCTGCACATTCTATGGTGCGCCATGCTTTCTATAGTTGGAGGCAAGTTTTGGTCCAAATTAGGTGCAATGGGCTGTAGCGTTGCAGCATAGCTAACAGGAAATTTAGTAGAGGGATGAGCTACCAAGGCTGAGGGAATGCGAATTTCAAAATTCAAGTTGTGGGTGAAATGGATGCTCGAACCAAAATCAATGCAGCAATAAAGATTGCAACGTCTTCCAGTGGTTGTGTGGGAACTGGGAACCACCACTGCATGAGGGCAGAGGCATTGTAGGGGCTAAGGTTGTAAAGGAGGAATGGCAGGAGTAGCAGTGGTATTTTCAAAAGAGCCAATCATTGCTTTGAGCTGAGGTTGAGGTTGGTTATCATAGTGGCAGCAGTGTTCATTCAAGGTACATTTATGGCTATGGTTAATTCCATATTTGAATCTTTGTTCCACCCTATGGGAGACCATGTGCTCTCTTCACTGTTGGAAATAATACTGAGAGGGGGGGTGAATCAGTATTATCTAGCAATTTAATAAATCTTCCTTATTTGATCTTTGAATTATTTTAGCATGTCAGTACCATAAAATAATGAGCATGAAAAACAGATAGTCACACCAAAGAACACAAGATGTAAGCTGGAAACCCAATGTGGGTGAAAACCACCTGCTGCAATATGTCTCTATCTTCTTTCAATTTAGAAACTTCTTTTACAATGATTTTGTACTGGTGCAGTCCTTTACCAGTACGCAGGCTGCAACCTGCAGAGAGCTGCAACTCTCTCTCTCTCTTGTTTTCCAGTCTACTCCTGGAAGGGAGCTACAACCCCCTACTTCTTTTCATAAAGCATCAGATGATCAACAAGTAAATAACAGATATAGATCACTACAGATATCAGATCAGCAACAACAGAACTAACCCAGAACACCTTATTAATAGAGAAATTCAATCAACAGAACATCTTAAAACAGAGACGCAGTTTTCCTTTCTGTGGCCTGCGACCAGACGCTGTTAACCTTCTGCTACTCTGCGTCCACCCGCAGATATCCTTCTGCTTCGCTGCGTGCCCACGCACTGTTCCTTTGACTGCTCTGCGTTCTGTTGCTTCAGGGACGCACCCAAGGATACTATCGCGCCGCGTCTTTTGCTACAAAGACGCACCTGAAAACACTATCGCGCCGCGTCCTTCTGCTTCAGAGATGCACCTGAACCTTGATCGCCCTGCGTCCCCACGCAGGTCTCTCTCTACTGTACTGCGTCTCGGCGCAATTGCCCTTTACAGTACCTGCGTCCCGGCGCACTTTCCCTTCACTGAACCTGCGACCCTTCAGATATAAATGATATGAAGACTTCAGAACAAACCCAAACAGTCAGATCTATCGATCTGTTCATGCGCCATAGAGATCACAGTCCATTAGAAGATTCGCCTTTTAGATCTGGACTAGATCTCACCAAATAAGATATTCAACCCAAGATGATTCATCAATCCAAATGAACTCCTTTGCTTTATATAGGCAAGCTTCTCCCCAAAATATGGAACAATACCACGAGCCGACACCATAGAAACACAAAACCGTCGGCTAGATACCACACAAGAAACCCCCACGTGCTTTTCTCTGCCTTGAAATGTGTGCACTGGGTGGACGCACCCCCTAAACGGCCGGCCAGCGTCCCTGGACACGGTTTCTGCATGGTATACCTGCGGGGGCGCACTTTCTGAACCGATTGCCTGCGTCCTTCTTAATTTTCATCAAACTGAGAGCCTTACCACTAGAGTTGCCATCAAGTACAACATCTGTAACATACAGTCATACCAGAAAACATAATGCTAACAATCTCCCCCTTTGGACTTGATGGCAACCTCACAAACTTCAGCTTCATTCTCCCCCTTTGACATCAAGAGCAAAGGGTATGCTCCCCCTAAGCGCATGCTCCCCCTGAATATGAACCAGATCTGTAGCAACACACCACCATGAAAGAGATAGAGACATATTGCAGCTATTTCCAAGATCTCCTTCTCCATAATGCCAACAATGCATTATGTGCTCCCCCTGAGCCTGTACCACCAATAAGAAGAGGTTCAACAAGATGATGCATCAACAACCCCCAGCTTTTGCCTGAGGTATTCAAACGTGTCCCTGGGCAATGGTTTGGTAAGAATATCAGCAACTTGTTCCTTGGAAGGAACATACTCCAACTTGACTTTCTGTTCAAGCACTTGTTCCCGGAGAAAATGGTACTTGATTGGTATGTGCTTGGTTTTTGAATGCATGACCGGATTCTTTGAGATGCTGATTGCACTTGTGTTATCACATAAGATGGGGATAGGTGGTGTACAAGTGATTTGAAAATCCTGCAAAGTCTGCATCATCCAAAGGAGTTGAGTGCAACAAGATGCAACAGCAACATATTCCGCTTCAGCTGTAGACAAGGCAATCGAACTCTGTTTCTTGCTGAACCAAGATACCAGTCTAGAACCCATAAAGAACGCACCACCACTTGTGCTTTTCCTGTCATCCACGCTTCCGGCCCAATCTGCATCTGTATAAGCATGAAGAGTAAGATCTGTATCTCTAGGATACCATAAGCCATAATTTTGAGTCCCTTGAAGATATTTGAAAATTCTCTTTACTGCCTGAAGATGAGTCTCCTTCGGATTTGCCTGAAATCTTCCAACTATTCCAACTGCATGCATGATGTCTGGTCGGGTACCTGTCAAATATAGTAAACTTCCAATCATAGATCTGTAGGTTGGTTGATGTACTGCTGCAGATTCATCATTTGCACTGAGACTACATCCTGTGACCATGGGTGTACATACAGGTTTTGCATCTTCCATGCCATATTTCTTCAAAATCTGCTTGAGATACTTGGTTTGAGATAAAAAGATTTCTCCTTCCTTTTGTTGGATTTGCAAACCAAGGAAATATGTCAGTTCTCCTAGCAAGGACATTTCAAATTCTTTCTGCATGACCGAGGCAAAGCTTTGACTCATAGCTTCTTCATTGCTGCCAAAAATAATGTCATCTACATACACAACAAGTATTAGCAATTTGTCATTTTCAACTTTTATATACAGATTGCTATCTGCTGAACCTTTTGAGAAACCTTTTTGATGAAGATATTTGTCCAACTGGTAGTACCAAGCCCTTGGAGCTTGTTTGAGACCATAGAGAGCCTTTTTCAATCGCCATACAAGATTTGGATCATTTCCAAGAATGAACCCATCTGGCTGTTCAATGTACACTTCTTCTTCCAAGTCTCCATTCAGAAAGGCTGATTTCACGTCCATTTGAAATACTTTGAAGTTTTGAAAACTTGAGAGAGCAAGAACATTCGGATGGCCTCAAGTCTTGCAACAGGAGCAAAAGTTTTTTCAAAGTCTATTCCTTCTTGCTGCGCATACCCTTTACAAACAAGTCTGGCTTTGTTTCTAATTACTTCTCCATTTTCATTCAATTTATTTTTGAAGACCCATTTTGTTCCGATAACATTCTTATCCTTTGGTCTAGGAACCAGCTCCCAAGTGTTGTTCTTTTCGATTTGCTCAAGTTCTTCATCCATTTCTTTCACCCAACATTCATCTTTGCATGCTTCTTTCACATTTTGTGGTTCAGTAGAGGAGAGTAATGCGAAATAGCTTGAGGCTTCTGCAGCTGTTCTTCTTGTTTGTACACCTGCTTCTTTCTGCCCCACAATCTGAGATTCTGGATGATTCTTCTGAACATATCTGGATGGAGTTTTCTCTTCTATTCTTTTCTGCTCCTCTGGTTCTTCTTGAAGTTCTCCTTGGGGTTCTTCTTCTTCATTATTCTGTCTTTGAGGGTAGCCTTCATCTTCTTCTATATCTTCATGATGTACTTGCCTAGGAATATATCCCTTCTCATCAACCACTACATCAATGCTGTCAACAATTCTGCCAAGTCTTTTATTGTAGCATTTGTATGCTTTGCTGTGTGGAGAATAGCCAAGAAGAATGCCTTCATCTGCTCTAGGTTCAAGTTTGCCAAGCTGCTCATCAGTATTCTTGATATAGCATTTGCTCCCAAAGATTTTGAAGTGCTTTACCGAAGGAGTTTTACCACTCCAGAGCTCATGAGGAGTTTGAGTGCTGTTCACCCGGACATTTGTCTTGTTGAGAATAATAACCGCAGCATGTGCAGCTTCACCCCAGAAAGTTGCGGGAGTTCCTGATTCATCAAGCATAGCACGAGCCATTTGTTGGATTGTTCTGTTCATTCTTTCAACAACTCCATTTTGCTGAGGAGTTCTAGCTGTAGAGAATTCTCTCCTTATCCCATGTTCATCACAGAAATCGAAAAATTCATTTGAAGTAAATTCCCCACCTCTGTCGGATCTGAGGCACTTAATTTTGTGACCTGATTCATTTTCAGCCAAGGCTTTGAAGGTGTTGAATTTTTCGAATGCTTCATCTTTGTGCTTCATAAGTCCTAACCAGACAAACCTGGAGAAATAGTCAATAAATAATATCAAGTATTCCTCTCCTCTAGGTGTTCTTTTCCTGAATGGGCCACATGTATCTGTATGTACTAGCTCAAGAGGCATGCTAGCTGATCCCTCTTTCTTTGGAAAGTTAGTCCTGGTTTGTTTTCCAAAATGACATGATCTGCATATGGTGTTGTCAGGAATTTTGATATCTGGAAGATCGCGAACTGCCTGATATTTGCATGCTTTCCTTATTTGTGAGAAGCTTAGATGTCCCAACCTTCGATGCCATAACCAGTGCTCTTCATCCTTGCTAAGATAGCATTGTTGTTGTCCTTCTTCAAATATGTACAGATTATTTGGAGTTCTTTTGCCTTTGAGTACTATTTTACCTGTATCAAGATCACGAACAAGACATCCATTCGATCTGAAAATAACCTCGGTTTTTTGATCACACATCTGGCTGACACTTAGTAGATTATGCTTCAATCCATCAACATACAAAACATTTCCAGCCTTGACCTTTTCTTTTAAAGGAGCAATACCTTTTCCTTTTATAGTTGCAGGAGTATCATTTCCAAAAGAAACTTTCTTTCCCTTTTCTAAAGTAGAATAAGATTCAAGTTTTTCTTTATCACCTGTCATATGTTCGAACATCCACTGTCAATGTACCATAGATTTTCCTGTCCTTCTGCATAAAATGCTATCCCACATCTTTCTGTTTGAGGTTCCTTTATTCTCCATGTTTTGGTGCTTGTGGCTTGTTCCTTTTTCTCCTAAAACCTGCTCCTGCATTCAGAGTCTTCATGACCAAAATTATTGCAAATAGAACATTCAACTTCATTTTCAAGAACCGAAAAGTTGTTATAGGTCCTTTTTGTAATCCCTGTCATACTTCTTTGTTTTTGAGCTTCCCTAGTCATGATTGTTTTATATGCAACACATTGAGCTGCTTTGTGACCAAAGTTATGGCAAGAAAAGCATTGTCCATTGAAGAAGCTTCTGCGGTTATTGAATCTACCAGCCAACTGATTGTAATTTCTATTTTCATCTATTCTTGAACCAAACTGAGAAGATTTTACCTGTGGCTGGTTGTAGCTTTTGTTCACCCTTAAGATGGATTGTCCATGATAGTTTCTGTTTGTAATTCGTCCCTGCTTTACCTGATTATCTTCATTGTTCTTCTGCTCATTTCTTCTTGCTACATCAAGATAACTTTTTGAGGTGGATGCTTGAGAGGTTTCTCCATTATAGCCCAAACCTGTCTTGTTTAGAGGAGACCGCTGCACATTGATAATCTCATCCAAAGTTTCAGATCCTTTGACAAACTTAAGATTAATAGCTTTTGTTTTCTCTATTTCTTTTCTGAGACCAACAATTTCACCTTCTAGTTTTTCAAGATGTTTTTCCTTTTCATCAATTTGAAATTGCAAAGTATCAATGATCACATTCTTTTCTTCTATGCATCTCTTGAGTCTAGTAATTTCATCATAGAGATTATCCACATCTATAGCATCCTTATAATCATCATCTTCAAATGCCATTAACAGCTTATATTTATTACCTTGTTCATCTTCATCACTGTTTGATAAGCCATCACTATCTTCATGGGTGTAGTAGCTTTTCTTATTTGCACTTTGTTTCTTGTTCCATCTAGCAGGTTCTTTTCCTTTATCCTTATAAGGACATTTTGCAGCATAATAACCTACTCTTCCACAAGCAAAGCATTTGAAAGGTAGCTTACCTCTGAACCTTCCAGAACCCCTTTGAAGACTTCTGACAAAATTTGATTCTTCTTCCTCTTCTTCTGGAACATAGCTTGCTTCATAGTAATCTTCTTTGCCTGATGCCTTAAAAGCAGCTTCCCTTCTGTTTGATGGACCTCCATTTCTCATTTCATAAGCAGTTAGAATTCCATGTAGCTGAGACATAGTGAGAACACGGAGATTTTCCTTTTCTTCTATTGCAGATACTTTAGATTCAAACTTGGGGGATAATGATCTTAGAATCTTTTGAACTACTATAGTCTCTTTTATTTCTTCACCCAAATTTTTCATACAATTAACAATCTCATCTACCCGAAGAAAATAATTAGCCACAGTTTCATCATTATACATCTTGAGAGTCTCATATTGAATCCTGAGAGTTTGAAGTTTAGCTTGTTTTACCTGTTCATCTCCTTCATAGCTAGTGATCATTTTGTCCCATATCTCTTTTGCTGATTTGAAGTGCATGACCTTCATGAATTCTGTTTGGGATATACTTCCTAATAGAGTACTGACTGCTTTTGCATTTGTTTCATACTTCTTTGTCTCAGCTGGATCTATAGGAGTAGCTGAAGGAAAAGCATAGTCTGTTTCTATAATGTCCCAAACTTCTGTACCAAGAGATTGAAGATATGCAGTAACTCTTACCTTCCAATAATTGAAGTTTGTCCCATCAAAAATCGGTGGCTTGATTGATGCTTCTCTCTCGTAGTTGCTCATGATGAACGATCTACCTTCAAGCGATCAAGCTTCTCTGAAGGACCTGCTCTGATACCAATTGTTGGAAATAATACTGAGAGGGGGGGTGAATCAGTATTATCTAGCAATTTAATAAATCTTCCTTATTTGATCTTTGAATTATTTTAGCATGTCAGTACCATAAAATAATGAGCATGAAAAACAGATAGTCACACCAAAGAACACAAGATGTAAGGTGGAAACCCAATGTAGGTGAAAACCACCTGCTGCAATATGTCTCTATCTTCTTTCAATTTAGAAACTTCTTTTACAATGATTTTGTACTGGTGCAGTCCTTTACCAGTACGCAGGCTGCAACCTGCAGAGAGCTGCAACTCTCTCTCTCTCTTGTTTTCCAGTCTACTCCTGGAAGGGAGCTACAACCCCCTACTTCTTTTCATAAAGCATCAGATGATCAACAAGTACATAACAGATATAGATCACTACAGATATCAGATCAGCAACAACAGAACTAACCCAGAACACCTTATCAATAGAGAAATTCAATCAACAGAACATCTTAAAACAGAGACGCAGTTTTCCTTTCTGTGGCCTGCGACCAGACGCTGTTAACCTTCTGCTACTCTGCGTCCACCCGTAGATATCCTTCTGCTTCGCTGCGTGCCCACGCACTGTTCCTTTGACTGCTCTGCGTTCTGTTGCTTCAGGGACGCACCCAAGGATACTATCGCGCCGCGTCTTTTGCTACAGAGACGCACCTGAAAACACTATCGCACCGCGTCCTTCTGCTTCAGAGACGCACCTGAACCTTGATCGCCCTGCGTCCCCACGCAGGTCTCTCTCTACTGTACTGCGTCTTGGCGCAATTGCCCTTTACAGTACCTGCGTCCCGGCGCACTTTCCCTTCACTGAACCTGCGACCCTTCAGATATAAATGATATGAAGACTTCAGAACAAACCCAAACAGTCAGATCTATCGATCTGTTCATGCGCCATAGAGATCACAGTCCATTAGAAGATTCGCCTTTTAGATCTGGACTAGATCTCACCAAATAAGATATTCAACCCAAGACGATTCATCAACCCAAATGAACTCCTTTGCTTTATATAGGCAAGCTTCTCCCCAAAATATGGAACAATATCACGAGCCGACACCATAGAAACACAAAACCGTCGGCTAGATACCACACAAGAAACCCCCACGTGCTTTTCTCTGCCTTGAAATGTGTGCACTGGGTGGAAGCACCCCCTGAACGGCCGGCCGGCGTCCCTGGACGCGGTTTCTGCATGGTATAATTGCGGGGGCGCACTTTCTGAACCGATTGCCTGCGTCCTTCTTAATTTTCATCAAACTGAGAGCCTTACCACTGGAGTTGCCATCAAGTACAACATCTGTAACATACAGTCATACCAGAAAACATAATGCCAACATTCACACGCCAACCCAGTTGATCGCCACCTCAACTTCTGCTATTTCCACCCACATCGAGGAATTTATAGAAGCAATAATTAACGTATAGACCTTGTTGTATTTTTTCTCGTAAATGGCTAGCTCCTCATTTGATGTGGGCTTGACAAGTACATTTTCACATTCTCCTTCACATATTCCTTTTTATAAGTCATTAAATATTAGCGTGCCTAACATTTCTGGATCATTCTTGGCAGTTCTCTTTGCCACTCAATACTAATCCAACTATATAGATGATAGAATGCACCTTCGGGATGAACTTAGAGCACACAAAAAAATGTTGCAATAGTAATATTTGTTTCTTGAAATGTTTAATAGGAAAGGTTTCTCGGAAACCTTAAAAAATACCCATACATGAGTATACCTGTCCAAATCAAATGCCTTTACAAAATATTAGAACTAATTTTCTTGTTCTGTACAAATCATCAATAGCCAAAAAGATCTAATTCAAAATCCAAACATGAGCTTATAGAACATTGAAACACCAAGCCCAAGGTAATTACCAACATAAAGATTTGATACTTCTTTGTTTATTATAGATTTATGCTCTTGAATGGTACTCTTCACAACTTCAACATATTTTGAACGTCCCCTCTTTCTCAATAATTCTTTGACTTTGATTTGTCAAAAATATAACCTTCTATTTCCATGTTGAGAGTTCATTTGAAACTATAACATGCATCCCATATTCCTTGGCGTTGACTCTACTTTCTTTAAAGAAATATCAATGATTATCTGAAGCTTAAAAGACAGAAAACACTAATGGAGCCCACTGTGGTGCACAAACCTAGGTCATTGGATTCAAAGTCCAAAGTGCTAACCACTACACCATAGAGACATCAAGGTGCCTTCAAATATTTTGCTACATTATGTGGGACTGGCTAAGATCATTGATTCCAGTGTGAGAAAGAATCTATCAAGGATGTTAGGTTCTTGCAATTTCGACATCAAAACGATGCATACATGAGCCCCAAGAGAATTAGGCTCATTAAGGGTAATGGAAAATGTAATACGTACATGGGGGATATGTGAAGCCTTGGGCTCACCCTCCTATAATACTATTTCAAAACTCGTAGAATACCACTCAAATGGAAGAACCTTAGACAAATTAAGTGCATGGAGAATGAACATGTTGAGAGAAATGCTAACCTCATAATTGATAGGATATGGCATAATTGATAGGTAGACTCGAGATATGGCAAGAATGAGAAAAATTATTAGGACATGGAAAGATTGAAAGGTGGACTTGAGATATGGAAAGATTGATCATATGGAAATAATGTAAAAGGACTTACTGAGCAGGGAAGAAGTGCCTAAATTTAGGACCTATGGCTCTAATACCATGTCACACCAAGGACTAACTCCCAAAACTAATTTTTGTATTAATGTAAACATAATTATATAACATTAAGAGGGATAACCTTTAGGATTCATATTCTAAGGTCACTTCATATTCTAATCGTACATTTTCCTTCATATATCTATTCACAATTTTTTCACCTAATCTATTCTTCAACATATGTATTATAAAAATTAAATAGTTTATATAAAATTTTTTAAAATATCACATTTGATTTATTTATATCACTATCATATAACTATAGATAAAACAATCGCATTAGAGTAATTTTTTTTATCCATTCCTTTAAATAAAGAGATTTATTTTCATTTTAATTTTTGATATAAATTTATTTTGTGTAAGAACTCAAAATTAGTATAGATCTAAAACATTTTAATATATTTATTCCCTAATGTAATGAAACACTTTATTCTCCAGTTAGTTATGGTAATAGGCTCAAGTTTGTATAAAAACATATTCAATATAAACTTGATATATCACTTATAAAAATTTAACCTAAATATAAATGACAACAATCATTTTTCCCAACCAACTGAAGTAAATTTAATTGCTATAATTTAATATAAATTTATATAGTATATATATTCTTAAATAATTTAATAAAAAAAATCATTAATAAAAAAAAAATCCCTCAATAAAAAATAAAATCTCTAATAATATTGGTCTTGCTAACGTTGAATCCATTAGTGTGCCCATCTCTTTGTTCCGCCACATATTCTTATTTCCCTACATGTGTCTGCCATGCAAAATTTTAAGATTCCCTTCATCGACAATTGAATGACAGAGAGTTGCAAGTAGCACTTAACATGATCTAGATTGTTAGATTTACAGGATTATGTTGATTCTAGGCATGCCTGTTCTCATTCCCATGTAAAAAATCAAGTTCAGGATCACGAGAAGTAAAGAATGGTTTTTTTTAGTGTTTTCTTTGACTATTCATTTGTTGTTTAGGGGATAGATTGCTGTGATTTCTCTAATGTGATGAGCAATGATTTCTCCACACTATTTTTAATGAAAAAGAACCGTGAAAAAAATGCAATATGATTGTTGGGTGGATCAATTTTTCTTTTTAATTAGAACATCTGATCCACTCACATAAATTGTCAATCCGGGTAGGTTTTTTGTTTCAAGGCTATCATGCAAATTATATGTAGGAATAAATGGAAACTAACATTAATGAAATCAAAACCAATCATTGTAACATCACTCTCAGCATTTAAAGCATTGTTTCTGTCACACCTCAAACCTTACTCTCACTTGATGAAATAAAAGACACTCAATTGTGGAATAAATTACTCTCAACCACACAATCACTATTATTAAAAATAAACATCACTCCTGAAAGCCACTCAACCTTTAGATAATTGATGAAACTCTCATTCAATAAAATGAACAAGCCAAAGAACTATAAGAAAAATCAAATAACTATCAGACTAATGAAGGGACGGGGACAAGACCTATGTTTTTACATAATAATAGAAGTTATAATTTTGCAACTACTTAATGCATGGACAAGATCTGTAACACTAACAATAAATCACACATGAATCACTAGTTTCAATCCCATTTCTTCACCCCTATGAGCATCACCTGATGTAATGAGTGTAACTATTCAAAAATCATGAGAAATTAGTTAGTTACAACTACCTCTCATGGAAATGGTCATACTTGAATGACTTAACGGAGTTGAATTGATATATAATATATTGTACTGCATAAACCCCCTAATACTTAAATTAAAAAAGAGTGAAGGGATCTCTACTTGAATGGTTCATGAAGCACAATACTTGCTAAGGTTTTGCAAATGGAGTAGCAAACTAACTAGGCTTCACTATGGAGAAAAATCCATAGTTAAGCGCACTTGAGCCAGAGGCGATCTGCGATGGGTGACCTCCAAGGAAGTCTTGGTTACCAGGTACAAGCCCCGGAAGTGATGATTGATGTTATCTGATTCATTTCGCTAGTTTCAATCCCACTTCTTCACCCCTGTGAGCATCACCTGATGAAATGAGTGCCAAGTGAACTATTCAAAAATCATGATAAATTAGTCAGTTACGACTACCTCTCATGGAAATGGTCATACGTGAATGACTTACTTAATATAGTTGAATTGATATCTAATATAATGCACTGCGTAAACCCCCTAATACTTAAATTCAAAAAGAGTGAAGGGATCTCTACTTGAATGATTCACGAGGAACAATACTTGCTAAGGTTTTGCAAATGGGGTAGCAAGTTAAGTGGGCCTGATTGTGGGGAAATCTCCATAGTTAAGCACACTTTATCTAGAGGCAATCTAGGATGGGTGACCTCCCAGGAAGTCCTAGTTACTAGGTGCAAGCCCCAGAAGTGATGATTGATGCTATGTGATTTATTTCACTAGTTTCAATCCCACTTCTTCACCCTTGTGAGCATCACCCGATGCAATGAGTGCTAATTGAGCTATTCAAAAATAATGAGAATTTAGTCAGTTACGACTGCCTCTCATGGAAATGGTCATACATGAATGACTTACTTAATGCAGTTGAATCCCAAAATGATATCGAACTATAATACATCTATAACCAGTGACCTTTTCTAAGAAGGAGGTGCCTTCCTCCTTAACAGGGGCTGGTGATTTGCACAACATGTAGGCCAATCATGAGAAATATATGGAGCCACAGATGGTAGAGATTTACATCAATGAAAATTTGCAATACATGATTACAATGCTATTACTCCCCTTCCAAACCTATCTATGTGTTCCTGGGATGGGAGTACATTCTTTTATAATTTCAGAGTACAAACATGTTTTCAATAAGTAAGATCGTCATGAGAATATTTCAATTCTCATGTGATCTAAATCAAAATTATATAACAATTGTATGATAAAAAAAATCCTAATTGAAACAAAACTCTAATAAATTTTCGAAATTACAATGATTTATCATTTGGGAATATTAACTATTTCAACTGAGTCAACTGTGTTTTCCACAATTTTCTCCTTTCAATAGTCGAGTTGTCTTTGATCGGGTCTTTTTCCAAATCAAATTCCATTACTAAAGATAGGAGAGTATCCAAAATAATGTCGATGTGTATCAACAATGACAATTGAGCTTCTTTTCCATCCTTGGTGAGGAAAATCTAGGGAAAATGTTGTCCTGTAATAACATCTCAACAAGCCACAAAACTTAAAACAATCCTTTGTCAATTCATTAATAAAATAGTTTAAACAAATTAGTTTTTGTGTAAAATTATAAGAAAAACTAGATAATAAGGATGCCATACAAAAAGGAATCATTCCTTAGCCAATGATAGCTCTCAAAGTGGCAAGGCATGACTTTGAGAGTCAAAATAATTACAAAAGGTAGGGAAAATCAGTACAAAAAGGTGCCAATTCCACGTCCAAACAATAATTATAATTTTTTTTAATCACACATAATATATACATAGTTGATTTTAATATATTATACTTAATGTGAGCATTGAAATTTTTTATTTATGAGCCATATTGTTTATATTAAAATATTTATGGTGATTAATATAATTTTAAAAAAATATATCAATATTGCTTAATATTGCATGTTGAAATACTTTATTTATAACCCATATTGATTTTTTTAATAACATTTTTTAAATGCCACATCAATTTTATTTCATGAAATAATTAATATTTTTTACCCTCTCTCTCTCTCTCTATTCAAACAATTTATTTAAGCTTTATATTGAAATATTTAAAAACTATAAGGATTATAAATATTCATCACACTGAAATTTAAAATATAAGTTTTTTTTTTTTTTTTGTTATTGTAGTTGATCTCTCTAATGTTTATATAAAATTATGTTACTCAACATGTATATACAAGTATTTTATTTATGAAAAAAAGTGAGTTAAATATTTTTACCAAATCTCTTGTTCATACTAAGTTGTAATATTAACAAGGAATTACATATCTCCCTCATATTGAGTTGTAGAATGTACCTCCCGACACAATAAAGTTATAATTTAGTTAATTTTTACGATTTTTTTAGTCTTAACAATATTAGATGTATTGTGAGATAAATGGTTTGATACCTATCAATATTTAGTAATTTAATTTGATATGGTTATGGTAGTTATTTAAATAAAACGAGATAGCTATATAATTCATCTGTTGTACTATTTATTCAATAAATGAAATGGATTAAGTTTACTCTGGGGAGTATAGTGGACACCTCTCCTTAAAGTTGGAGGAGAAATACCTATTTTGAATAATAATGAATGAAGGAAACAAGAAAACAATAAAGGTTGAAGCCAATATCCTGCTTGAGAAATATTGGAATCACTGAAGATGAGGGAAGGTAAGCACCCTAGTTCTCAAATGTTGGAAGAGAAGCATAAGTTTACAAAGGGAGACAACTTATTAGTTAAAATTTGTGCCACCTTGGATTGTTTTTTCTCAACCTCATGCCACTAGTTTTTGTTTGAAGGAAGGAGGAGACCAGATCAATTTTTATTTTATACTAATATGTTAAGTGGATGTGATGAATAATTTATTAACTCCCTCTCATCCTCCCATAAGTCCCCTCCTTGCATCGTTCCAAGGTAACGACGTGAAGGATTAGTTTATGAGATATTATTTGCAATACCTATTGAATGTGTGACAGATAGTTAATATATATATATATATATATATATATATATATATATATATATATATATATATATAGATAGATAGATATATACATATGATTATTATGATGATGATGATGATGGTTAACGTCCATTGAGACCAAATTGGTATATCGGACCTATAATTTTCTTAGTTTCTAATTGTTTGGCTCCTCATCTTTCTTGGCGAGATTGGTGATGTAGCTTTCTTTCTCTTCTCTATGGTCTTCCAACTTTCTTTATCTTGCATATATATATATTTCCAGAAACAACTTATATTTCCAAAAATAGGAAATATTCATTGTCAAATCAATTCAAAATTAAATCATTACATTCATCATTTAAATGAGAAGTTCTACAAAGAAACATATACCAATTCAGTAATTCATACAATTGCTATAGATGAATATATATATATATATATATATATATATATATATATATATATATATATATATTTCCAGAAACAACTTATATTTCCAAAAATAGGAAATATTCATTGTCAAATCAATTCAAAATTAAATCATCACATTCATCATTTAAATGAGAAGTTTTATAAAGAAACATATATCGATTCAGTAATTCATACAATTGCTATAGATGAAATTCCTTAGATATGGTCTCCTATCCATGTAATACCTCATAAATGCCAAAGGAACTTGATGGAAGTTGTAAAGTTTCTTTATATAAGGTGTTTGTTTTCATGCTTAGCTCTTGGAAAATATGCTTGATTGAATACCAATCTAGCTTCCCTAATTCCTTGCTGATATGCAAAAAAAATGTGTTCCATACAACAATGCTTTCCTTTATTTCAACTAGATTTACCACCAATTTCAAATCTCCCATAATTTGTAACTTCTTAATTTTAAAAAAAAAATTGCCACATATAACAAGATCCATAGGGTTGTAAACTCTAATTTTGTGTTCTTTCCTAGTGAAGGGGATTATCCAATCAACATATGGTGGTTCTGATGAAACTATATGATAACACCCACATAACATCTGGGAAGAAGACCCAAGGAATGTCTGGGATAAGAGGAGGCATAATTGAGACTCTTTTTTTCTTTCTTTCTTTTAAGATTGTTCTTTGAAATTTGTGCAGATGCCCTTAAATGATTGCGACCAAAACCTCAATAGGAATATAATAATCTTGGAAGATATATTGATTACGAGCCCATGAGATAGATTTCACAAAAGCAGTAGGAAGAACAAGTTTCTCTCTATCCGAGACATCATCCACCAAATCTTTGACACAATCCAATAAAGTGTGCTTATTCTAGTTTGAAGAAATATGTTTAAAAATATTTTTGATTAGCGCCCAAACATGAACTATATAACTGCATGAAATAAAGTTTTGTGAGGTTGTTTAAGCTCGAACTTTAAATAGGATACATCTTTTTGGGCCAGACCATCCCCGCTTTTGGAAATTTTTCGAAGCTAAAAGCTTGTCTTTAAGGGAGGGCTAGAGATTGTTTTTGGATTTTAGTGGTCCGATGTGTTTCCACAAAAACTACCACCCACCTACGAAATCTAATTCCATATTTCAAGAATAGCCAAACTTAGTTGTGTATTCACTAGACACAACATTCTTTGGCCATGCTAGAATCTCATCACTTTCCAGATCTAATGAATAAGAGAGGATGCAAGAAAAAAAATATCACTACTACAATCAATAGAAACATCCCCTGAAGCTCTAATTAGACAGCCAATCACACTCTTGAGACTCGATTTCATGACAATGCTCAGATTTTTCATCCCAAAATTAAAATTCCATGACTGTTAAGACGAGTGATATATTTATGATTTTTAAAATTTTATTATAGATAAGTATATATTGAATTACTTATATATATTTTTAATTTAGCATTATATAATCATTTTAAATAATATATATAATATTAAATTAAACATCATTTTATTATTATTAAAATAATAATATAATAATATTTAATATAATATATTTTTAATAAAAATAATAATACTCACTATATTTTTAGATCAATAAAAATAAACATTACCCAATCATATAAGATAAAAAGAATAAAATTTAAATATCAAAAGGTAAAAGCAATCTTATCAAATGATTTGAAAAGAAATTGAAATTAAGTTCAAAGTATGGATTCTTATTTTTTGTTTTTAAATTAACATTTATTAAAATTATTATATATAATTTTAAATTAATCTAAAATATTAGTGGTTATTATGATTTTATTGCAAAATTTTAAAATTATTAGATTAAATTTGATTAATTTAGCTATATATAATGTAATCTCCTTTACCTTTATTTCAAAATTATAAATTAATAATGTTTTGGAAAATTCCTTTACATAGATTTTATATTTGTTATATCTTCTTAAATATTTCACATATATTTTATATTTGTTATATTTTCTTAAATATTTGTTTTTTTTAACGAGAGAAATTGATAATTAAGCTAAATTTGTATAATCTTTACACATATAAAGGTGACTCTTCACATGCAATGATCAAATTTGAAGGGATGATATTAATTTCATTTGGAAGGGTGTATATTCATCTAACCCTTCAAGGATGAAAGGTTAAGAGAAAATTGTACCTCAATTGACAAGTGCAAAGTAAATAAACCCTTCATTAAAAAAATCATAAATAAAGTAGCACCTTTTTAAATCTCTACATATTGAAAAACTTAGATCATGTTTATATCAAAATATTCTAAAATTTCACTAAAACTAGTAAATAAGGAAAGATTTGCATTATGTTATATAAATCTGAAGATTACAATTGCCTTCCAGCATGTTTAGTTTATCAAATTCCATATTTGACCAATGGCGGTAGAGTGTCTTCCCAGGCTTTCTGCATTGATCTACCATGTAATTCATCATGGCTCTAGACTGACTCAAATTGACCAATTCGATTACAAAATGAGAGACATGTTCTTTATTAAAACTAGAGACAGTGGAAAAATTGGTGACTATTAGGCAATCGATGAGGTCTCTATAACTCTTACACATAACTTGATTTCTCCAATTTTGGACACAAAACAAAAATAACTAGCCCATAGGGCTAGCCAAGATTGCATGGACTCAGACCACATAAGACTAGTAAGTTCACGAGGTCCTCTTCCAATGTTATGGGCATCTTTGGAGTGCCTCTAGCAAGAGTGCCCTTAGTGGTCGGATGGTTAGTCAAGGCACCTCCCGTCTCCCACTTGATCATTGGCGAGTTCTCATGTCCTAGCTATGAAGACACCATCCATCGCTTGAGCAAGAGATAGTGTGTGGAGTCTCTGGTGACGAATCACATATGGTGGACAGTTTGCACATACACTATGAACTTGTCGTTGCACTTATCCAAATTATGATCTATGGTTTTGTTGGCTTGGATGTTTTCCTCCAGATCCAAGCCATAGTTGCCTTCATTTTCCAAGAAATCCCGATAGTGCAGCTATATAATTTTTCATTGGCCTTGGTGAACCTCGGGTTGGGAATCCATTCAAACTGAGCATCAATATCATGAGTCCTTTTTCTACGTCGAATGACCCTGACTTGATTCTCCAACCTGGAAATATTCTCACGGGTAACTTGAGGGACAATGTGTTTGTAGTTCAGGGCAGCCTGCCTGGTAGCCACCACAACCATGGTCCTCAGGCACATGTTGGCGTGATTCCAACACTCCATATTCCACCCTTAGTGCTGACTAGTAGAATGGGGTTTTCTAGAGCAAGGGGCACCTGTAATGCTGATAAATAGAGAGAGGGGAATTTTGCAGGAGGAGTTATGTAGAGGGAAGAAACCAGGGGCACATGAAGAAACAATAGAGAGACCCTGAGAGTGAGGGACATAGGAATGATGGTGGATAACATTAGGCATGGGGTATTCATAGGATGATCGGGGAATGAACATGGCGAGGAGAAAGGCAGCAGAAATTAAACTATAAAATTTTTCTAGGGACATGTAATCAATTCCTGTAGTAGATCGAGGGATTTTTTTAGTACTTTGGTCGAGAAGGTGATGCTTGCAAACCTAACATATGATTGAGATCCAAGGGACGATGGAAAAATTATGAGATTTGATTATTGGAGTAGAGTTCATCATACATACTTAGGGGGAATGTATGAGTTGAGCTGGGGAGATTTGCAAGCTGGTGGAGGGATCATTAATGTTGTTTCCCTCATTATCCTTGAAATTGATTAAATCATAGTCGCGATAGAGGGGGCCTTCCTTGAAGTCCTTCGATGCGAGGGATTGCTATGCTTCCCTACCCAATTATACTTTGTTGGTGAGCACGTTTTCAATGCCATTCAATTTCCTTCTCACCACATGAAAGTGGAGCCCACTAAATACACTGATGTGTTGCTAAATGTGGTGAAGTGTTTTTGTCAGCCTCCAATTGTCAATTATCTTACTAGTTGTGGATCCATGTTGAAGCTTACAAGAAGATTGAGTTTCCAATGTCGAGTCTTCTGCCACAGTCAGGGGTGTGAAGTGATTCACTTTTGCAATGGCTAAACCATGATCCATGGATTGAAGCTCCATCACATTGTTGGTGGATATTCCTAATTTCCTATAATAGACCCATAGAGTCCCCCCCTTGTGGTTTCTAAACACACCGTCAAAACCTGCATTTCCTGGGTTTCCTCTAGTGACTCCATCATAATTCAGTTTAATCACATTTCCTTCCAGGGGAGACCAAAATCCTAAATCTCTAGGAGAGGAGGGTGGGGGGTAGGAATAACTGAGGAAAGGTTCTGAAGATCCAAAAGATGCAAGATGTGAAGGTTGAAAACATGAGGGGTGGGGGGGGGGGGGGGCTTGCACGAAGGGGAGATTGGATATGGATACAATTTCATGAATAGTCTACCTGATCATTGTAAGGAGGTTGTGTACTAGTTTTTTCATGTTATTTAGTATTATTTCATTGTGATCCTTCCAAATTACCTAGAAAATTGCCCCTGGTAAGAGGCTCTAGGCCTAGTTAACTACAAGGTGAGGGGATATGCTTTAACACCAATTGTCCAGGGTGATATCAATTGAGTCTATATCCCTATTTATTGTCCTGAAAATTTCATCCCCCCAACCCCATAACTTATTGGTGTAGTCATAGGTCTTCAAAAGCTACGTTTCACAAAAAGAGCATCTAGAGGGACCTGTGAAGTCTCTTCGCTAGAGATTGTCCATGTGAAGATTTTTCCATGCATACCAAGCCAAAGGAAGAGGTTGATTTTGGGCCATTTCTGTCTTCCCTAGAGGGTGCTCCACCTTTGATGTTGTTACATCTAATCATGATTGGCGATATAGACATAACCCTCCTTAAGGTTAAAGAGTCCCGCAGAATCTTTTCCCCATATTAACCTAACATCCCTGTGGTCAACTTAAATTTGACACTCTTTGAGGAGATCTTCAAAATAATTCCATTCCAAATTTTCGGGTAAGGCAAGATAATCCCTCTTATTCAACCATTCTCTCCATCGACTTCTAGGAGTGATAGACCTCCAAGAATAGGTTACCTAAAATTTACCTTTTTCTTGCACGACTCTTTGGAGATAGGAATGATGATATTTGGTGAGGATTATAAGCTGTTGCTAGGTGTCCTCCCAAAAATGGGCATTTTCCCCATTAAAAATCTCCAAGAAACCGAACCCTCAAGTTACATCTTTGTTCCTCTATGCCTGGTTCCACATGGGCGAGCCATGGACTTGCCTTGAGAGCCTAATGAGATCTTTGTGGGTGTAATTAGGAGCATATTCTTCTAGTAAGAGCTTTCCCCAAGGCATGTTGGGGTTATCCAACCATCTCCACTAGGTTTATTCCCTAAGGGATTTCCCTAAGAGATCAAGATCTCTGAGGCCAAGCCCACTTATTTCTTTGGTTTGCAAATCTATTCCCACCCCATGAAGGCCCATTTTTTCTTTGTTTCGGAGCCCATCGAAAGGAAGCTACTTTGGAGGTTACGTATGGGGTTATGACAAATTTTGGAGAAACACGAGCTGAGAAAAGGTAGAGAGGCATGGCTTGAAGAAAAAACTTGACCAATATGAGACAACCAACAAGGTTGACAGATCTGAATGTCCATCTAGATAGTTTCTTGTGTAACTTGTTGACGAGGCCCTCCCAGGTTGATTTCCTTAATGATTTGTTAATTAGGGGAACCCCAAGGTATTTCGAGGGTGGAGAGTATAGATGGAATCCAAGGATCCTTACGATATTCCTTTATATCGTTGCGAGAGTGTTCAATAAAAAATTTTAAGAAAATTTTTGTGTCATTCATTAGATGATCTTCAAAAATATTTGGACTTACATTATTGAAAATTTCAATCTATTTTCCAAATGGAAAAGTCTTTCTAGTTTTCATTTGTTTCCATACATCATAAATAACATTCCAATCTACCTCATTTAGAGCATGAGGTTAACTAAGAGAGAGGAACATCAACATATCTAGAATCTCCATTGAAAGTCTTAATCTATCATTGCTTTTAAGCATGTTTAATTTAGAACCACTAGAGAATACCCCCAATCATTTCATTGGTTGGTTAGTTGGTGGCTCATGAAATAGAACTAATTTACTGCATAAATATCAATATTTACTAGTTCTTTAGTTTCTTTATTTGATTTCACTTTCCTTTCCAAGGGAAGTGGGTTACATACATAGGTAATTAGATGTATACATACGTATACATATGTATACATATACATATACATACATACTGCATATACCTACATATTAATTATTTACTAGTTCTTAAGTTGTTTTATTTTATTACACCTGCCTTTCCAAAATTCAATATCCCAACCACTATCCTTGCATGAGCTTGTTATCTTATGATAAATATTCCTTCTCGTAATTGGTCGAGGATTCAATATGAGTTGAGTTCTATTACTGCTATCATTTTCACACGTTTCGATCATTACAACCATGAATAGTGCAAAAAATCTTTCATCATAAGCATCATAAATCTCACTAAGGTCATTTGTGGTGTCTGGAACATATTCTATTCTCACGTATTTTCTTATCACCTGGACTAATTTCAACGTATCACTTTTCACCCATTAGGCTTGGCATGATCATCATTGCTCTTGCATTATTTATATGATCATTTTCACTTATAGTCTTTCTAGAAGAACAATGTTACAGTTCCTTTATAGTAGCAAAAAAGTCCATTCCCCCATTTACAAGACTCATGAGTCATGAATCATGACTTGAGGTAAGATAACATCATTTTTTATTATGATTTTGCAACTTGCCAGATCTTAATATTTTCTTAAGTCAAAAATTACCTTTGAAAACAGTTTCTTCATTAAAATCACATTCACCATTGATGGGAGGAAAATCACCCCATTCCATCCACCTAGCCTTGATCTTGTCATAGAGATTTCAATATTTTTTGTAGTGTTTCCAAGCCTTTGACCATACAACACAAAATTAGTTGCAACAAGTACGTCTCTGAATAAAAAAATCCATACCTAAATATGCCAATATGTGCCAAATCATTATTAAAATGGAGAAGTAATCATTATTGTATTTTCCCCATTTTTTAACATTACAAATAAGGTTTTTGCTCGGAATAATCTAGGAATTCCCTCCAAAATCCCAAAAATTCCCCAAATTTGGTAAGGAATCGCATAGCTACAGTTAGAAATTTTTTTGAATCCCCGATGGAGTTCTTGCTTGTTTGGTAGGTTTTTGCAGAAGAACATAGTTCCCAAAACAACAAAATGTTGGTTTTAAAGACAAGAACAAGTCGTGAGCTACATAGAATTTAAGTTATTTGAAACCTTGTGAATGAAAATTTGTTATTTTGGGACCGCCGAAATTGTTTTTATTTTCAATATTTTCTGAATGAGAAACAAAAACGTGAACATAAGTTTTAAGTGATAACATGTAACAAAAAATCTATTTGGGGCCTGAACCATTTTAAGAAACAAGCTTTCAGGGTTTCCCCTATTGAATTATGAAATTCTTGAAAGCTTTATGAATGAAATTTCTCTCATTTGGGTCCCCTAATCTTTTTTTTTTTTTAATTTTTTGAAATTGTAAAACATAAACAATTATAGAAGATATGTCAAACCCAAAGTTTCATATGATCTTGATTTTCTATTAAAAAACATATTTTGAGGGTCCCCCCTCTCTAATTTTATGTTAATTGAAAACCTCCTGATAAAAAATTTCACTATTTTTGGTGCCAACTAAATCGATATTTTAAAATTTTAAGTGAAGGAAATATGGAAGAACAAAAAGCATATGTACAAACATATAACCTGAATAGCCTAATTTTTAGATTAGTTATTTGAAAAATGGATGAGTTCAACATACCCTCTTATTGAGAGTAGCAAAGTTCCCCTGTTGAAAGAATTGTTTTGTGGCTTGCATCCCTTCTCTTCTCTTCTTCTGCAAATTATCTTCCCTTTTATTTTTTTTTGTATTTCTATTAGATTGTCCTCTCTTTTAAGGTTATATTCTTCTGCATTGACTAGAGACTTATATTTCTTCTTCCAGACCTCAATCTAGGAATTAGGTCAAAGTGACATGGCTATAAAAAAAAAACGTAGATTTGAAAGCCTATGGAGATTGACATTTTAAACCCTTGAAATAAATGGATTAAACCATGGAGAGTGATTCTCTTAATCAATGGCATATTCAAAATTCGAAAACTTGATATTACAGAGATTAGATCTGAAGTTGAATCTAAATTGTATTTAAATGTGTGAGCACTTAGACATTATAAGTGTTCAAGATGGATTTGTTGTCAACTGACCGAAATAAGGGTTTCTATCAAATTGCAGAGGGTTTCAAATTTTTATGTTAAATAACCTTGATGTAATGTAAATCCATCACATGATAATACTAAAAAAACCAATTAAATTAAACATATAATACATATAATATTAATAAAAATGATTAATTGATCTCTTCTCGTCCATAAATGAATACAACTGAATCTTTCTTTTGGACCAGGAATCGTGAGGGATTTAGTTGGAAAACATGGATATTAGGATTAAGTTAAAAAAATAATATTAGCAGGTTTAAAAAACATTACCCTTCTTTTGAAAAACCAAAATTTAATTTAGCCTTGTTAATTGATGGGTAATTTTAAAATTATGGATTTTTTTAAGGCCAATTTTCTTTTACACTTTTGGGACAGGCTAAGATGGGTGTAAATGTGAATGTTGTTCACATGGAATATAGGGTTAATTAGGGGTTTGAATTAATAACATTGTAAGTTCCTTAAGAATACACCTTATCCCTAATTAATTTACATATTTTTAAATAGTAATGAGAATATTGTATTAAATCAAAATTCATGCGTAGATCATGGATTATACAACAGGTGAGTAAAATGAAAATAATTTGAGGCCATATATATATGTATACAAAAGTTATTTCCATCAGGAAGAATGATTTAAAATATATCTCCACACCAAATTGTCACCTAATGCAAGATTCATAAGGGAAGAATCCCACATCCCCAAGCCACTTTGATGAGATGAAACTTTTCGTGGCTCTTCTTACCACCCTCCAATAAAACTTTCCTCATAATTTTAGCTAGTTTGCAAAGAGTCCTAGTTGGCAATAGGAAAGCTATGAACTGGTAAAAGGGAAATACTAATTATACCACGTAAATAAGAACTTTATGCATAATAAAGTTCAACCAAATCACTCCCCATTGTTGTAGCTTGGACTTGAATTTCACAATAATTCCTAACCATGATTGGGAAGAGTGGGATTTTAAGTGGATGATAATCCCTAAGCATATAAAATATTTCCAAGAGTTTGTAGAATGGAACGTAAGAAGGAGAAACAAATTATTAGGTCCCTATGCTACTAATTTCAACCATTATTGTTATTAGTACAACCCCTTTATTATATTATTGTGCCCATCTAGTACCTATATTGTTATTATTGTGCTGCATAGAAGTCCACTATTGTTATTATTGTGCCCTTACATTATTATTGTTATGTCAGCTTTGATTATATTATGTCCCCTTAGACTCCTATATATAGAAAGGAGGTCTTGTCATTTGTATCATCCAAGAATTGTTCATTTGTGTAATGTAAAGGAGGTTGCCCCCTTGAATAGGTTGAATTATATGGCGTTGATCTTTCTTTTCTATCTTTTTGTGAGCTGGTTTCATAACATTTGGTATCAGATCTTTGGATTCTAGGGCTTCGCTGTTCCAAATAGGTCATCGTGGAATTTTCGCTATAATTATTTCGCTACAAGGTTTTATAAGCTAAAAATAAAAACCCATTTGAGCCAAGATCATTCTGAGCCTCAGGTCCAAATTTTAGATCTTGTCTCACTATATTTTCAGAGATATGATCTGAGGAAGTTAAGGTTTTTTCAAGCTCCAAAATTTCATCTCAAATAGGTCATCGTGGAATTTTCACTATAACTGTGTTTATGTGACATTTTAGAAGCTAAAAAAATCACCCATTTGAATCAAAAACTTGGTGACACTTGGGTCCAAATTTTAGATCTTTTTTCGATATATTTTAGGAGATACAGTCCAAGCCATTTAGGGTTTTTGCAGGCTCCCAAATTACATCCTAAATAGATGATCTGGGGAAAATTATCATAATGTTCTCTTTGAGAATCAGATTGAAATTGTATGAAGTTACATAAAGAGGACGGACTGTAGTTTTCTGTGTATCAGCTGAAGTTCCTAAGGTTGAAATAGTGACACATGGAACTTCGTACAAGTTCGCTCTACTGAATCAGTCTATAATCAGGTCATTGTGGGAGCTTTCACATAACTCTTCCTTATAGAATCCAATATTGATCAAACTTGTGGGGTTAGAAAGAGGACTCAGAGAACTACTACAAGTCATAATTTCAGAATTGGTAGATCTGAAATTATAGAGTTACAAAAATTTCAAGATTGAGCTCCTAAAATAAAGAGAAGGCAATATGAGGAAGTTTGATGGCAAGAATCCAGTAAATTGGATACTACAGATGGAGCAATATTTTGATGTACATGAGGCACAACTGTTACAAGAGGTACGTATTATGTCTTCATATTTAGAACTAGATTGATTTTTATGGTATAAAGGGCTCTGTTCTTGTAAACCACTTATTACATGGTCAATTTTCATGGAGGAAATGATAGCACATTATGAGGATACAAGGAGAAACACATGCTTTAGCCAATTAAAAAATCTAAAACAAAAGGGTTCAATGGAAAAGCACATTGAGTACTTTCAAAAATTGAATATAAGGGTAAATGATATTCCAGAGAAGAAAAGGGTTGATGTCTTCATGGGGACTTTAAAGGATAACATTCAACATTAGGTTCATCTTTGGGAACCTGATTCATTGGAGAAGGCATTTAGGTTGGCAAGAAAAATTGAAAGCGAAATATGGAAACAAGGAATCCCACCACTCATAACTATAATTATGGAATAGTTTTTTCTCCTAGCCTTCCACAACCTACAAGGTTTACACCACAAGAATTGGAAGAAAAAAGAGAAAAATGGCTTTGTTACAATTGTGATAGGAAATACACTAAAGGTCATAAGTGTGTTGAGAAGAAATTATTTTACATAGATTATGAAGAGGAGGAAGAAAAGGATGAAGAAACATCAAAAGAAGAGGACATACACCAGGAACCAACCCCAGAGAAAGAAGAAATGAATCCGACCATATCTTGTAAAGCATTGGAAAGAATTACCACTCCTCAAACTCTGAAGATAGAAGAACATATCAAGAAGAAAAATGTTCAAGAAGTGAAATATCACATCGAGCATCAAGAAATGAATCTGACCATATCTTGTAATGCATTGGAAGAAATTACCTCTACTCAAGCTATCAATATAGAAGGACATATCCAGAATAAAAAAGGTAATAGTGTTGATTGATTCGGGCAGTACCCATAACTATATTCATTGTAAGATAGCCAATGAATTGAATTGATTCCTATATCTTGCACTAGAGTTTCAAGTGATGGTTACAAGTGGAGGAACCATAAATTTCTCTGGAAAATTCCATGATATCAAACTATCCATGGGAGAATATGTATTGAATATTGATGAGCCCCAATTTTGGTACAATTTGGGCTCATTTTGGCCTATTATAATTGCTCAAACCATTCATTTTTTATTGCTTATGCATGCATTTCTTAGTTTGTTCATGTTGTTTGTAGGAAGAAGGGTAGGCACTCTATCTACGTGACTAATGCATTATGATTCAAGGTTTTGGCATTAAAATGGAGCAAAAGACAACGAAAAAAGGAGACAAGGAGACAACGAGGTGACACTGCTGGTTTTTAGGAGAGGATGTCCACGGTCTTGGGGACATTCCTCGTGATTCCCACCAAGAACTCCGAGCTCCAATCCATCTCCCCTCTGAGCTTAGAAGCAGCCAGCTGTTCTACAGGAATAGTAGTTACAACTGTTCTACAGGAACATCACTTATGACTATCCTACAGGATCAACAGTTAAACTCTAGTTGGACACCCGAGCTCCTAAAATCAAGGACACTTGTTGGATCACTGTTTTGCATAAGTATAGAGGCCGTAACCTTTGATAGGTTGTTGAAACTTTCGCATTACTATTGTAATTTTGGAGCACAGCTCGGTGTTAGTTCTTGTTGTAAGCCAGTTTTGGCATAACATCAGATTATGAATAAAGAAGGCAGATTTTGATCTAGCTCTGAGTTTTCTTAAGGAGACTATATCTCTCAGGTTAGGGCCCAACCTGAGAGCCATAGATCCCCTCTGCTGTAGTATTGTTTGCATTTCGTTTCAGCACTCTGAGTTTTCATTTTCACATGCAATTTGAATTACAGGTTGTTGAATTAGTCTTTTTCATGAGCATAGATAGGACTAGTTTATGGTTGAATTGCTTTCGGTTGTTTAGTTAGATTAGCAGAGGATAGATATAATCCATTGGAGCTCCAGCAAAAAGGTTGTTAAGGCTCACTTCCATCTCATTTGGGATTGGGGTGCAGTCCATGACTAACCACCAAAAATACGCATTTCTTTATTTCATGATTGCTGCAAACACAGTCACGTTATGTTAGATGCTTCCACATGATTCACGCCTGCACCACACTCCTTTACCACAGCTTCATGCACATTCTCCTTCGCGTTTTGGATTGTTGTTCATTGAATTTACAAGCACAGGTAGTTTAGGTTAATGCATTTTCGGTTTGGTAACAGTCACAAGCATTTGTTTCATCTACACTGCTTTCTCTCGTTCCATCACTTCGTCCTCCATCTTGATCTCGCATGCAAACACATCTTTGACCCCTGCTCCGCTCTGTCATCTCCCAAAGTCTTTCACTCCTCATGTACTTCCATTCTCTAGCCCTTTCGTTGACCTAGCCCTCTATCTTCCAACCTACTCCCTACATTCACTCCCTATCCCCATTCCTCCACTTCTACAGCCATCACCAGCCTCATTCCTACCTTACACATCTCCCCCTACCATTTCATCACTCCTCCATCACGCCAAACACTCACGGTAGGTCATCCTGTAGCCGGTTGTAGACATCCTATAGAAACCAGAGTATCCTGTAGGATCCCCTGCAGACATCCTGTAGGAGGCCACTCACTCGGTTGCTGAGCATCTGAATGCGAGGAACTTCTGTGGATGGATGCTAAGGATCCCTAGGGACCTCTCCTAGCCTCCCCAACCTGTCCCACGCTTCCCTTCCTTCTCCATCCCATCTGCACAACCAAACCCTAGTTAGCACAAAATCACAATCATTCCATTCACTTAAAGGAAAAATACAAAAACATGTCTTTCATGATGCAAGTAGTTTAGATCCATGCATTTTCACTTATTAGAGGTAACAGCAGCATTGGTAGATGTTTCATTCACATTCTTTGCATTATAGAGGTTAGACTAGTTAAATTATGGTTTCCTAGGTTTACATGCTTTGATTTGCTTTCAGTCCATTTTGTCAAGTAGAGTAGTTTTCCTTTGAGAATAGCTTCCGTCCATCAATTAGCAAGCTTCTTCTGAGAGCCTATAGAAGTTGGCTTGAGCCCTAGCGGACTTGTGCCAGCTGACCAAGTGACAACTGCGACAAGAGCTAGTACTTGTGCATATAGCACCGTCGCTTCCAAGTTTGTACGAACTACTGGGTTGATAAAATGAGAGACAGGAAGCCCCAGGAGTTGTAGCATTATTGCTACAATACTGGAGCTCACCATCTTTTTGGTGTCGTTCCCGGGGAAGCGTCAGAGTATTAGTAATTGTTTCTTTTCTTCTACTTTCGTACTCTTACTTCTGCTCAGTAGTTTATTTCATTTCCATTCTGCAAAAGTAGCATAGACATTTCCTGCTTTCATAGATTAGCATTTCCCGCTTTCATAGATTAGCATTTCCTGCTTTCATAGATTAGCATTTCCTGCTTTCCTAGATTAATATTTCCTGCTTTCCTAGAATTAGCTTTCCAATTCCGCAAATTTCATTTGAGCAATATAGTTAGTGTATATCACTCTGTTTCAGTTTTGCAGGTACCAAAGAAAAAGCAAAAGCACAAAAAAAAAAAGAAGTCCTTTCCATTTCATGCCTCGTAGGAACCGAGATAGATCAGGCAAATTCCTACCAAACACCCCCACCACATCACTGAGTCACCCTTCTCTCTTCTTTGGTGACAGTGACCCAGAGGAACCTATAGGTGAACATCCTGAGATATACCAAGACCCTATAGAAGAAGAAGAGTTATAGACCACTCCATCTGAAGCCATGGCTGATAATAGAAGAGAAGATGAGAGAATAGAAGGAGCTTTCCCCATCCGAGAGACCAATGGAGAGATGAAAATGAAGAACATTAGCCCCTCCGCCTTGCCTCACTTCCATGGACTGACCACTGAGGATCCTGATACCTTCTTGTTTGAGTTTGTTGTCCTTTGTAGAACCTATGACTATACTGAAGATGAGCAAAAGCTGAAGCTTTTCCCTTCAACCCTTAAGGACGCAGCACTACGCTGGTTCATGGGACTAACTGGGAATAGCATCGCTACTTGGGCTCAAATGCAGCAAGCCTTCAATACCAAGTATAGGGATTACTGTAGGTCTAAGGAAACCAAGGGAGATATCTTTCGGATGACCATGGGGAATGATGAGTCCTTAGAGGATTATGAGGAGAGGTTCCAACTTAGCTATAAGCGGGCCAGGTGCACACTTGACCCTGAATCCCTCAAGTTGGTTCTACTCCGAGGAGTCCCTGAAGATCTCTTAGACACCCTTCACATGTTAGCTGGGGGGGGACATTTACCAACTGCCTTATGAGGACATCAAGACTGTGTTTAGAAATCATTCCAGGGAAGCTAGGAAACGAGGTAGAGGAAATATCCTCTCCACTGGTGTCCCTTTCTCCAAACATGAGTTTACAAACCAATTAGAAGACATTAAGAGTGAGGTGAGACAGACCATTGCCATGCAGCTGGACACATTCAGGATCCAGCAGAAGAAAGAAGAAGCCGAGAGAGCCTTGGCTGTCTTCTGTCCTAGGTGCACCAGAAGACACCCTAAGAACGAACGCCCATTGCATTTGGTTGAAGTGTGTTTCATTTGTGAGGAGGACCACCCAAAAAATCAGTGTCCAACCTTACCTGGGTTTAAAGCCATGTACCAAGGGACCGAAGCTCCCACAGAGCCTCTCCATTACCTCAACCAAAGGAGGCCACAAGGATCTAGACCTTATCAGCAGGGGATGCAAGGGGCACCACAAGCTTATTATAACCCCAACCAATCGACTCCCATGCCTTCTTGGGGTCCCCCTACTCATCCTTCTTGGTCCATGCCTCTTGCATGGTCTTATCCACCTCAGTACCCTACTCAACCTACTTCTCATTCCTATCATTCACATGCTTAGTCACAGCCTCAATGGAGTGCACGTCAGTCGGGGTGGAGGCCCCAATACAACACTCCTCCTGCCATTTTGCCTCCACTACCAGTTCAACCTCAGCCTTTACCTCCTGCTCCTCCAAGGCAACCTCAGATGCCTACTCAACCGAACCCGAACCCCAACACTAGATAGGCTCAGCAGGTATATACAGGGGAGACCTCATGCCCTACCTATGCTGTGGAGATCCAGGAGATCAATCTTAGATCTGGAAAGACTCTTCCAGATCGCCAACCTCCTCATCCAGAGGATGAGGAAGACCATCAGGAGAGTGAACCAAAGCCTATTCCACCCTTTCCTGAGAGGCTAACAGCCACCACACAACCCAACCCAGAGGAGGATGAGCTTCTGGGAGAGCTCAAGCATTTGTGTGTGAAGATACCCCTTCTCCAAGCTATCAAGGATGTGCCCATTTATAACAAGCTGGTTAAGGAGAAGTGTTTCAAACACCCAGGTAGACGGAAGAAAGATGCCTCAACTATCAATGTCATAGGACAACTGTCTGACCTTATGCTAGGACAAGTCATTTTCCCAAAGTACCTAGATCCTGGAAGTCCTGTAGTAGATGTTCACATCAATGGCACCATTATCCCCCACACCTTAATTGATCTGGGGGCGGCCATCAATGTGATGACCAGGGATACCATGCTTAAACTCAATATTCAGGGTTCCTTGAGGAAGACCTCGACAGTACTGCAATTAGCAGACCGCTCCACCGTGACTCCCGAAGGGATTGTGGAGGATGTCATGGTCTCCATCGATTCTTGGGAATACCCTGCAGACTTCCTGGTTCTGCAACCAAAGGCCAAGCTTACTGGATATCCTCTCATCTTGGGAAGGCCTTGGTGAGCTACTGCAGATGCTTACATAAGTTGTCGGGCAGGAAACATGACCATCAAAAATGGTCCCATGTCCAAGCAGCTAGTCCTATACCCTCCTGCCCAACCTTCTTTAGAGCATGATTTACCTCTCTGGTTGGAGGAAGGAGAAGAAGATGAGGTGTATTCAGCACCTCTGTGTACCCTAGATACCACTAAAAGAAACCCCCCAACCGAGGATGACTTGATTGAGACTCTAATCCAAAACCCACCTACCAGTGCACTACCTTTAGAAAAATTGGTGGAGGATGCCCAAGCTAGCACCTTAGTGGATATTTGTACAACCAACCCTGTCATTCCCAGAGTTAAGAATGTGGAGTTCGGCCCTGAGAAAGCATTGAAAATCAGCTCCTCCCTATCTCCTTCCCAGGAAGAGGAGCTGTGTAGTCTGTTGGCCAACCACCTAGATGCTTTTTCTTTGAGTTATAAAGAGATGAAAGGAGTCCATCCCTGGGTCTGTACCCATCATATATACATCAAAGAGGATTGTAAACCGGTTAGGCAACCTCAGAGGAGAATGAATCGAGCACTTAAAGACATTGTCAAGGAAGAATTGCAGAAACTGTTGGATGCCAGATTCATCTACCCCATCTCAGATAGTGAATGGGTGTACCCTCTAGTGTTGGTTCCCAAGAAGAATGGGAAGTGGAGAATCTGTGTGGATTACCGTGAGCTGAACAAAGCTACCAAGAAAGACCATTTCCCTCTACCTTTCACAGATCAAGTGTTGGATGGACTGGCAGGAAAGAATTTCTTCTCTTTCCTGGATGGGTTTAGCGGGTACAATCAAATCCAAATCATCCCGGAAGACCAAGATAAGACCACCTTCACTTGTCCTTGGGGTACCTTTGCCTACCGAGTCCTTCCCTTTGGACTATGCAATGCTCCTGCTACCTTTCAGAGAGCTGTCTTGAGCATCTTCTCAGAGTTGGTCCAGATGCAGTAGAAATCTATATGGATGACTTTACTCCTTACGGGGCTAACTTCCAGGAAGCATTGTCAAACTTGGGAAAAATCCTCACCAAGTGCATCGAGATGAACTTGTCCCTTAGCCCTGAAAAATGTGAATTCCTAATGACTGAAGGGACCATGCTAGGCCATACCATCTCTTGCCAAGGGTTACAGGAGGATCCCAACAAAATTGCTCTAATCAAGAAGGTTCCACCTCCCCAAAAGGTCAGGGATGTTAGGAGTTTCTTGGGATTAGCGGGATACTACAGGAGATTCATTAAGGACTTCAGCAAGTTAGCCTCACCATTGTTTGGCCTATTGGCAAAAGATTTGGAGTTCAGGTGGACTGACGATTGTCAGAAGAGTTTGAATGAGTTAAAGGACAAGTTGGTGTCAGCACCAATCCTGAGAGGTCCAAACTGGGCCCTACCTTTCCACATCCACACTGATGCCTCGAACAAAGCCATAGGTGCAGCCTTAGGACAAGTTGAGCAAAATCTTCCATATGCCATTTACTTCGTTAGCAAAAACTTATCCAAAGCAGAGCTGAATTACACTGTAACCGAGAAAGAGTTCTTAGTTGTAGTCCATGCACTAAACAAGTTCCGTCATTATATCACTGGATATCAAACATTTGTACATACTGACCATGCTGCTATTAGATATTTGATGAATAAACCAGATGTGAATGCTCGTATTATTAGATGGTTACTTTTATTGCAGCAGTTTGATTTAACCATTGTTGATAAACCAGGTAGAGAAAATGTTGTTGCTGACTTTTTATCTAGATTGGATTTGTCTGCAGATGAAGATGGGACGGTGGATGACCAGATGCCTGATGAGCATCTGTTTGCTATCTCAGTACTCTCTCCATGGTTTGCTGATATAGCAAAATACCTTGTTTTAGCTCGGTTCCCTCCACACCTCTCTTCAAAAGAGAAGAGCACAATCATCAGAAAAAGTGCCTCATTTACTTGGATCGGGGGCAACCTGTTCAAGCTTGGCCCCGATCAGATCTTAAGGCGTTGTGTAAGGGAGGAGGAAGTCTTTGATATCCTCCTCACTTGTCATGATGGGCCTTGTGGAGGGCATTTTGCAGCAAAGAGAACTGCCTTCAAGATCCTGCAGGCAGGCTACTATTGGCCCACACTTCATCAAGATGTCAGAAGATATGTCAGCCAGTGTGACCAATGCCAAAGAATGGGGAAACCGACCCAAAGGGATGAGATGCCTCTCCAACCTCAAGTGACTCTTGAGCCATTTGAGAAGTGGGGCATGGACTTTGTGGGTCCAATCAATCCCCCTTCGAGGCAGAGATCCTACATCATTGTGTGTACTGACTACTTGACAAAGTGGGCAGAGACTAAAGCAATCAAAGCAGCAACAGAAGAGAAGGTGGTCGAGTTCTTAAGAGAGAACATCTTCTACAAGTTTGGCTACCCAAGAGAGTTGGTGACCGATCAAGGGAGCCAGTTCACATCCTACTTGGCTGAAGACTTACTGGCCCATCACAAGATCAAGCATAGGACTTCCACCCCCTATCATCCTCAAGCAAATGGGTAGGTGGAAGTCACCAATAGAGAATTAGAGGGGATCTTGACCAAAGTGGTGAGCAGCAACAGAAAAGATTGGGCAGATCGCCTGGTTGAAGCCACATGGGCTTACAACACCACTTGGAAGACCACCACCGGCTTCACACCTTATGAGCTGGTCTATGCGAAGAAAGCTTTGTTGTCCATTGAGTTTGAGTATAACACTTTGAGGATGGCAGCTCAGCTGGATCTAGATCTCAGCCATGCATAGCAAGAAAGGTTATTGCAGCTGAATGGACTGGATGAGCACTGCATGCAGGCCCTCCTTCACTCAGAAGTATTTCAACTTCAGAGGAAGGTGTGGCATGACCAACATATCCATGACAAGAAATTTCAGCCGGGAGATTGGGCTTTGTTGTATGATTCCAGATACAAAGATTTCAAGGGGAAGTTGAGAACCAGATGGCTGGGACCATATTCAGTGGAAAAGTGTCATGATAATGGATCTGTCCTCATTCGCACCATTGATGAGGAAGCCATTCCCATTCTTGTCAATGGGCATCGATTGAAGATCTACAAGAAGCCTCCCTCGAGACAAGAGTTCATCAAAACAATGGAGAAGGCAGTATTGGTCATAGAGAAGGGTCCTGCCCCTGCTTTGGGCACACCCTGAAGCATCTAAAAAATAAAATAAATAATAATAATAATAATAGTAAAGATCCTTGGGTGAAAACCTCTCTGAGGCTCCCAAGGCAGGTGGTAGGGGTGAAAACCTCATTGAGGCGCCCCTGCTATCTTCCAAAAAAAAAAAAAAAAAGAAAAAGAAAAAGAGATAAAGCTCCTTGAGTGAAAACCTCTCTGAGGCACTCAGGGCAGATGGCACGGGTGAAAACCTCCTTGAGGTGCCCCTGCTATCTTTCAAAAAAAAAAAGAAGAAAAAAAACAAAAAGAAAAAAACAAGATCCATTAGTTATTTGCATACAGATTGCAGGTGTTCTATGGAGGAGAGGAAGCCTCTCAACTCAAGGCCAAAAGTCCTTATCATGCAGCCAGGACACCTCACCAGCACCTCCTCCAAGAATGCTTATGTTCTTCAAGGTATGTGCACTTTCATTATAAATTGAGTCTCCTACAGGAAGACACAGATTTTCTACAGGAAGGTGCGATTTTCTACAGGAAGGTGCCAGTTTCTACAGGAAGGTGCGATTTTCTACAGGAAGAGATGCCTGTCTACAGGAAGCTCTGTATTTCTACAGGAAACTTCCTGTAGAAGCTCAGAACGGCCCAGAATGTGTTTCATGAGCAGATCTGATGACTACGGGTTGGTGTGGACGCATGCAAGCCTCTTTTGGGCCCATGCACGACGCTGTTACCTTGCTCCACCACCCGTGTCGACATGCGGCCAAGTCCCTGCACCCACAAATAAAATCGATGAGTTCTCGCGGGCAAGCCATTTCCAAAGGTAACAAATGACGAGATCTCATACCATATGCATCAAGAGCGTTGGGATCGTGATCGAGAAGCCAGAACCGCCAGCGTGCAGCATGCACCCAAGGAGAAAGGACTGTGACGAGACCCCTCGCGGGGATCCTGTAACAGTTCAACCTGCTCGAGTGAATACCGTCCACAGCACCGCCATCCGAGATGAAATGCGGGTGCATGAAAGCAAAACCATCCACTCCAGTGTCAGCAACCTGTAACCATGAGCCTCCGGGTCTGCGTAAGCCGCGTGCATCAGGTATATCCGTCGTCCAAAAACTGAAAATCGTGTGCAGACGCGCACAGGTAAGTGTCTCAACCTTCTCTCCATCAAATTGCATGAATATTACTTTGATTTGTTTGCATGGCGTAAGAGTGAATGGTTCAGAAGCCGTATGGCCAGTTGACTGGCCACGTCGGCTAGTTATGGTATAGTCGAATGTTCGGTTGGCGGTCACGAAAAAATCAGTAGCACGCACGTGAGAATCTGTGGGAATGAGTTCAGCAAAAGAAGGCGGTCGCAGATCTGTGGGAATGAATGCGGCAGCAAGTGAATACGCCAGTGAGTGGTTGATGACGTTGCTCAACGGTCCGGCGAGGGATGAGCTGTCCCCCGCGCCACGGATCGCGCCGATTCAAAATCTAATCGGCTAGATTTTGACATGCATTCAATCAACCACCACTTCGAACTCGAGTGGCTATTCCGATCGGCTCTGCACCTTGATATGCCGAGTTGTTGGTTACCAGAACACCAGTGAAGCGCACCTCAACCGCAGTCCAATTGCAGTCCTCCCCGAAGTTTGCACACTGCTCCTACAGGAACAGTTTCTACAGGAACGCAGTCCTACAGGACGCAGTCTTCTACAGGAACCAGGGAAAATTTTAAGAACCCCCCCTAAATTTATAAATATAATAAATGGGCGAATCTCCATGGTATATAGGAAAAATGGAAGGCGATTTTATTAATAATATAATATGTATATATAATTTTTTGGCGAATCTTTCACCAGGCATGGCGAATATTTTACTCAATTATAAAATCTTGTAAGATCTTGGCGAGTCTTTCACTAAATAATAAAACTTTGTAAAGTCCTAGTGAATCTTAGCATAGGCTACATGCTGGTTTAATTCCCCCATTTAAATAGGCTACATTCTAGGTGAATACCATGGGTCAATACCATGTGCCATTTTTATTTTTATTAATTCTAATATTAGGGTTAATAATGGTTTTTTGCATGGTATTAATAACAATCTAGTCCATGGTATTTGTCTCATAGTATTTTGGCCAGAGGTTTCACCTAAATATAACCCATTTTCTGAGTGTTCGTAAATATAAGGTGACTTATGGAGTAAATATAAAAAATGTTTTATTTGTTTACCATACCTCTCGTTTATTTATATTTTTATTAATCTACCATACCTCTTTTACAAATATGGTATTTGGCCCATAGGATTCACTTAAATAAAACCTCTTTCTTGAGCCTTCATAAATAGAACGAGGGTTATGGACTAAATATAAAAAGAGGTTTTATTTATTTACCATACGTGTAGTTTATTTATATTTTTATTTATTTACCATACCTTTTGAGTAAGTATAAAAAGACGTTTTATTTATTTACCATACCTCTACTTTACTTATATTTTTATTTGTTTACACCCTTACATGTATATAAGGTGACTTATGGAGTAAATATAAAAAATGTTTTATTTATTTACCATACCTTTCATTTATTTATATTTTTATTAATTTACCATACCTCTTTTATAAATATGGTATTTGGGCCATAGGATTCACTTAAATAAAACCTATTCTTGAAAATGGGCGAATGGAAGGTTGTAAGTCCTAATTTCAAGGGCTAAATTTACCTTTTTTACCCTCTCCCTTAATATAAGGTGGGCTATTTGAGGTGATTTGTAAAAATGTACTATGATACAAAATATTCGCCCACTAAAAATTTAAAACCCCTTAATTTCGCCAAAGGGCGAACATTCGCCCCTAAAATTATCCTTGACAGGAACGCGGGTGTTCACGTAAAAAAAGGTGGCCGAGTAACGAGGTAACCCTGGACTTCTCTTGCAATTGCTCATTTAAGGTGGTAGGATTGTCAGTTACTGCCTGGGTAAATGAGAAAGTAGACAAATTGTTGTCTGTGTGCCCATACTGCAATTCTACAGGATTGTTGCGTGGTTAGACTGTGTTGTAATATTTTTGTGAGGTATAAGCATTGTTCTGCACTCTATTACCGAAACTAAACTCTCTTCCACCATCACCACCTCCGGTTAAGAAAATTGTGCATCATGCCGGGTGGATTTATCAGGCGTGAACCCACAGATTCCACCAAATTAAGGAGAAATCCAGCAGTGGTAGAGCTCTTTACCAGAGCACAATGGATGCCTTTTTGTGATAAGCTACAGGGCTACAATGATGAAGTAGCCGAGGAATTATTGTAGGCATTGAAGCCTAAATCCCAGACACTGGCCACAGTAAGCTTCAGAGGTCTCAGCCTCCAACTCACCCCAGAGCATATAAGTCGAATCACAGAACTGCTCATGGGTCTCCCGTGGGATAAAGAAGAACGAAAGCAGAGCCAGCAAGCAAAGAAAGAATTCTTTCCACCTAAGGAAGAATTCTTGGAGGATAAAAACGGGGTAAGAAGAACGAGTTTATCACCACCTTGGAATGAAGTCAGTTTGCAAATCATGAAATATATTACTTGTGAAGGCCGGTTCAGCATCGTGTATGCATACCACTTTCGGTTACTCACTGAGTTGAGGCACCGAATTGACCTTCCTGTAGAGCAAAAGCTGAGCATCTCTTATTATCTCCTACAGTCCTTGATTGAGTGCACTACAAAGCTCAAAGATGGTATACCAGATCAAGTCGCACACCATGGGCTGATCAAATTACTTGTGGAGGATGCACTGCACTCATATAAAGTTCCCCTCTCCTGGGAGTCATTTAGGAATATAACACGAGATGGGGACATAAAAATTCTAGTCGAAGCTAGTGGCTCCTCCAGCGGTGAAGAACGAGAAGCAGAGGCCGAGGAAAAGAAGGAAACTAGCCCAAGTACCCCGACTACCATGCAGGAGAAGCAACGCGAAGAAAAAGATGTTGAAGAAAAGGCTGACTCCCCCATCCTGTCAGCAAGGGAAAAGAGGTTGAAAAGCAGGGCAATCAAAACTGAGGTGGTCCCTGCCAGCCCAAGCACCTCGTCAGCTCCTGAAGTCAAAGCCAAAAGCAAAATCCATGCAACCAAGCAAGAAAAGGTGGTCAGAGTTGCATCTGCAGGAACGCAAAAATTGGCTTCTACAGGAAGCCCAAAAACGGAGACAAAGGCTTCTACAGGAAGCCCGAAAGTGCAACCATAGGCTTCTACAGGAAGACCGAAGACAGAGACAGGGGCTTCTACAAGAAGCCCAAGATTGGAAAGAGGGGCTTCTACAAGAGGCCCGAAGGTCGTTGAGAAACAGCCTCCTACAGAGAGTCCGAAGACAAAGAAAGAATCTTCTACAGGAGGCCCGGAAGCGGGCAAAGCAGGGTCTTCCACAGGAAGCCCGAAATCTGAAAAGGAGGGGTCCTCTACAAGGAGCTCCGAGAGAGCAAAACGCAAGAAAGAGAAGGCTGGCATTCTCGAAAAGGAGGTAGCAGCGGCACTGGCTGCCCTCAGCACACCTCCAAAACTGAAAGAGAAAAGGGAGAGGGAGACCCCTCTACCATCTGAAGCTAGGAGAAGCAAGAGGATGACCACGGGCAAGCCACATCCTCCACCCAGCAGCCAAACCACTTCAGGGGATGTCCCTACTTCACCCAGTGCAAGGACCCCCTCTAAAACATCAGCGACCCCCGAAAAGGGGAGCCCAAAAATAACTTCCTGGACACGAAAGATAGGCCAGTCGCCTTCCGAAGCCCGACTCAAGGAAATAGGAAAGGGGAAGGAAGCATCACCCTTGTCACCACCAGGGGCAGAGAAGGCAGGGCCATCAAAAGCAGAAAAGAAAGAGCCTATTCCGGTCCCGAGTCCTTGGCCAAGGACAAGGAGCAGGAGCAAGGTTGCTCAAGGATGAGCAAATGGTTCAGTTGGGGGGTGATGATGAGCCCCAATTTTGGTACAATTTGGGCTCATTTTGGCCTATTATACTTGCTCAAACCATTCATTTTTTATTGCTTATGCATGCATTTCTTAGTTTGTTCATGTTGTTTGTAGGAAGAAGGGTAGGCACTCTATCTACGTGAATAATGCATTATGATTCCAGGTTTTGGCATTAAAAGGGAGCAAAAGACAACGAAAAAAGGAGACAAGGAGACAACAAGGTGGCACTGCTAGTTTTTAGGAGAGGATGTCCACGATCTTGGGGACATTCCTTGTGATTCCCACCAAGAACTCCGAGCTCCAATCCATCTCCCCTTCGAGCTTAGAAGCAGCCAACTGTTCTACAGGAATAGCAGTTACAACTGTTCTACAGGAACAACACTTATGACTGTCCTACAGGATCAACAGTTAAACTCTAGTTGGACAGCCGAGCTCCTAAAATCAAGGACACTTGTTGGATCACTGTTTTGCATAAGTATAGAGGCCGTAGCCTTTAATAGGTTGTTGAAACTTTCGCATTACTATTGTAATTTTGGAGCACAACTCGGTGTTAGTTCTTGTTGTAAGCCAGTTTTGGCATAACATCAGATTATGAATAAAGAAGGCAGATTTTGATCTAGCTCTGAGTTTTCTTAAGGAGATTATAGCTCTCAGGTTAGGGCCCAACCTGAGAGCCATAGATCCCCTCTGCTGTAGTGTTGTTTGCATTTCGTTTCAGCACTCTGAGTTTTCATTTTCACATGCAATTTGAATTACAGGTTGTTGAATTAGTCTTTTTCATGAGCATAGATAGGACTAGTTTATGGTTGAATTGATTTCGGTTGTTTAGTTAGATTAGCAGAGGATAGATATAATCCATTGGAGCTCCAGCAAAAAGGTTGTTAAGGCTCACTGCCATCTCATTTGGGATTGGGGTGCAGTCCATGACTAACCACCAAAAATACGCATTTCTTTATTTCATGATTGCTGCAAACACGGTCATGTTATGTTAGATGCTTCCACATGATTCACACCTGCACCACACTCCTTTACCACAGCTTCATGCACATTCTCCTTCGCGTTTTGGATTGCTGTTCATTAAATTTACAAGCACAGGTAGTTTAGGTTAATGCATTTTCGGTTTGGTAACAGTCACAAGCATTTGTTTCATCTACACTGCTTTCTGTCGTTCCATCACTTCTTCCTCCATCTTGATCTCGCATGCAAACACATCTTTGACCCCTGCTCTGCTCTGTCATCTCCCAAAGTCTTTCACTCCTCACGTACTTCCATTCTCTAGCCCTTTCGTTGACCTAGCCCTCTATCTTCCAACCTACTCCCTACATTCACTCCCTATCCCCATTCCTCCACTTCTACAGCCATCACCAGCCCCATTCCTACCTTACACATCTCCCCCTACCATTTCATCACTCCTCCATCACGCCAAACACTCACGGTAGGTAATCCTGTAGCCGGTTGTAGACATCCTGTAGAAACCAGAGTATCCTGTGGGATCCCCTGCAGACATCCTGTAGGAGGCCACTCACTCGGTTTCTGAGCATCTGAATGCGAGGAACCTCTGTGGATGGATGCTAAGGATCCCTAGGGACCTCTCCCAGCCTCCCCAACCTGTCCCACGCTTCCCTTCCTTCTCCATCCCATTTGCACAACCAAACTCTAGTTAGCACAAAATCACAATCATTCCATTCACTTAAAGGAAAAATACAAAAACATGTCTTTCATGATGCAAGTAGTTTAGATCCATGCATTTGCACTTATTAGAGGTAACAGCAACATTGGTAGAGGTTTCATTCACATTCTTTTCATTATAGAGGTTAGACTAGTTAAATTAGGGTTTCCTAGGTTTACATGCTTTGATTTGCTTTCAGTCCATTTTGTCAAGTAGAGTAGTTTTCCTTTGAGAATAGCTTCCGTCCATCAATTAGCAAGCTTCTTTTGAGAGCTTATAGAAGTTGGCCTGAGCCCTAGCGGACTTGTGCCAGCTGACCAAGTGACAGCTGCGACAAGAGCTAGTACTTGTGCATATAGCACCGTCACTTCCAAGTTTGTACGAACTACCAGGTTGATAAAATGAGAGACAGGAAACCCCAGGAGTTGTAGCATTATTGCTACAATACTGGAGCTCACCAAATATCCCAATTCTTTCCATTTCAATGGGTGGTACGGATGTTTTACTAGGAGTCCAATGGCTACAATCTTTGGGTACGATAGTTATTAATTTTCAGTAACTTCTCTTGATTTTTTTTGGGAAGAAAAGGAAGTTGAATTAAGGGGTATAGAAGGGAAACCGGGAAAGATAATCTACACTAGTAGCATGACAAAGCTTCTAAATAAAGAACAATGGGGCATAATTGCACAATTATGTTCACTAGAGGATCCCACATTGAAATCATCTATTTCTCTAGATCTACAAAACGTTTTGGACAATCATTCCAAGGTATTTGAGACTCCAAAATGCCTCCCACCTATTCGTGATCATGATCATGCTATTAATTTGATTCCAGGAAGTGTTCCTCCAAACATCAGGCCTTACAGATATCCATATTCCCAAAGGAGTGGGAACTCTTTCAAAAGTTGTAGAAGATCCCGGTTCAAACAGTGTTGTGAGAATTTCACAAGGAAGGAAAAATCATATTGGAACCTAAAGCAGTCACAGAACTGAGAAATTGATAGCTACGAAATAGATCAATTTTAGAGTATCTCATCAAGTGGAAGAACATACCCGCTGAAGATTCCACATGGGAGGACAAGAATTGTATATAGAAGCATCCAAAACTACTTGAGCATTGAGGACACCATGTTTTGAAGGAGAGGGGCATGTTAGGTGCCTATACCACTAGTTTAACCCCTTATTGTTATTAGTACAACTCCCTTATTATATTTTTGTGCCCATGTAGTCCCCATATTGTTATTATTGTGCGCCATAGAAGCCCACTATTGTTATTATTGTGCCCTTACATTATTATTGTTATGTCGGCTCTGATTGTATTATGTCCCCTTAGACTCTTATATATATAAAGGAGGTATTTTCATTTGTATCGTCCAAGAATTGTTCATTTGTGTAATGTAAAGGAGGTTTCCCCATCGAAGAGGCTGAATTCTAAGGCATTGGTATTTCTTTTCTATCTTTTTGTGAGTTGGTTTCATAACACAAATGTTTATGAAGAAGGGGGGATAGTATTCCAAGGATATATCTGTGATTTTTTTATGATTAATAAGACCTCTAGAAGAGAATAGATACTGATTTGGAACCCACTTGAAGCACTTTTCAATAATTAATTAGGCTCCTCCAAACAAGAAGGTATCATTTGCAAAATGGGTGTGATTTATACTTTTTATTCCTGAGGCATATCTTATATATGGAAGGTTTACATTCCTGTGCTAATATTTAAGGCACCCGCTTAATGAATATGTCATCAAGATGTAGAGGAAAGGTGAAAAGGGGAACCCTTGATAGAGCCCTATTGAGGCTTTAAAAAATCTTGAGGAGTGTTCATTCACCAAGGGGGAGATAAAATGTGAGGAGATACAAACCTCTTCGCATTATAAATTTCCCATTAAATCCAAATTGAGGTATAAATTTTAATAAAAGGTCCCAATTGACACGGTCAAATTCATTTTCCATATCAAGTTTGATGGACATACTTTATTGATCCTTACATTGCTTGAATGTACTAGTTCTTGGACTAAGATGATATTATCTATTATGTTCCTTTGGCCCTTGAATCCCCCCTGATTCGGAGAGATGGGATTGGGAAGGAAAGGTTTTATGTGCTATGATAAAATTTTAGAAATTATCTTATATGAAACATTACATAAAGGGATTAGTCTATACTTGGCAAGGAGGTTTGATTGAATTATTTGGGAATCAAGACAATAAAGGACAAATTAATCCATCCTCCCATACAATCATCCTTGAAGATGTAATCCACTAGAAAGGTCAAATAAAAATTAATGACATCCTAATATGCCTGATAAAAGTGGGATAAAAACCCATATGGAACTAGAGCTTTGGTCGGGATTAGAGAAAATTCCATTTTTTGGTTTTCCTCTTTTGTAATGCTTCACAACAGGTCTAAATTATCATCTTTAGACACCAATTTCAATTTTGTCTAACATGTACTAGGCGAACTCTAAATTGAGTATAAGTTGGGAAAATTATAGTGAATCGAAGTAATCAAAAAACGCTCTTTGGATCCCCTTGAAGTCCTTGATCTACACTCCATCCATGCTAACAAATTTAATATTATTCCTCCAAACCAATGCCTTATCTTGGTTATGGAAGAAATTGGTGATACAATCTCTAGTTAGCATCCATAAGTTGTGAGACATAAGGCACCATTGCTCCTCTTCTAATATTATCACATGATGGAGGGCCTCTAATTCTGCATGCTTGTATTGAAAAGCCTCCTTTCCAATCGATCCTTGCTCTATTTTTCTTTTAGATTCTACCATATTTTATTTATGTATGTTTATTTTTTCCCTCTATCTTCATTATTTGTTTTTATTGTTTGCCTAATGACTAACTTTAGATATTTTTTCCCCCAAAAGGTAATTAGATAACCAATTTCCCACCTACTCCATGTTTCCATTACCAAATCCAAGAAGTCTTCCCTTTACATCCAAAGAAGAGAGAAGTGGAAGGGAAATGACTGATCATCTATTGTTTTCAATACTTGAAAAGAGAAATTGGTAAATGATTTGAACTCACCCAGGGAGGAATATGAGAGGAGACCTGAAAGTCTTTAGATAAAAAGGAACATGAAACTAAAAGTATTCCTAGGCGGGATACAATATGCCCCGGGCCAGGTCTACCATTATTCCATGTAAATTTGTTAACAATTGGCTTGATATCTATTAGATCCATATAAGTAATAAGATCCTCTAAAATTTCTTGAAACTAATCTCAAAGGTTGGATCCTCCTTTTTTTCCCCAAGGATGAAAGGTTTTATTAAAATCTCATGCCATAATACAATGTTGAATTCAAGGGGAGCCTCAGAAGTCTATGATAGACACTCGATAATTGATCTTTTATATCAATTGAATAAGAACATATACATTTTTTGTGTAAGGCTCGACATTCAAATAAAAATAAGTATAAACAGTTCTACATGGTGTTAAGGGATGCACAATAGGGAAACAAGCCCAAAACCACCAGTTTAAAGTCTTGATATTACATATATCGGGTTTGAGTAAACTTTATGTCAAAACCTTAAGCACGAGTGAAAATGATTTGCAGAATGATACATAGAAACCAAAACATTGGCCTGGAGCCACAAAAATAGCATTAAAGGTGCTTAGCATGAATAAACTACCTTATGTAAAATAACTGGAAGACACATAAGGGATGGAAAACTGCTTGACTAAGCCTGGAAGACTTGAGATCATAAAGAAGTTGCCAAGATTCATGAGCTATAAGCGACAAGCCACGAGATAAAAGCCACAAGCCATGAAAATGCACAATAGGGACCCCTCCTTGGCCCATTGACCACACATAGTGGGAGCTCCGTCCCCAACACTCGTGAGAATTGGCTACGCACAACAAGTAATCCTTCCCTATCCAACAATTAAACACAACATGGACACCTTCCTCGACACCCTGGAGGCTTGAGCCTCTACCTTGCTTCAAGTTAGACTGGCGAGCTACCTTCTTATGAACTCTATGACCTCCCAAAAGTAGTGACACAAAGCTTCTTCTCTTCTCTAACATGTTAGGCCTAAGAACCCAAAGGAATTGCTTCAAATTCCCATCGTGCCTCCCAATTTAAGAACTCCACTGATTAGCCAATTTCTAGTAGTCTAAAAGGCATGCCCGAGTGCCAAATTGGAGCCTATGTTCATCCAAATAAATTCTACAACTCATGAATTTCCCCATGACTAGTGGATGACCAACCCCAACCTCCATGCAGACGAAGAGAGAAAAATCCCAATTGTAGGCATCAATCCTGGCTACCGGAGAATTGTGAGGAGGATCAACATTCTAATTATCCCACACCATGGCTCAATTAGAAACCAAAGAATATTATGATTCTCCATGAAATCAAGTGAGTTAATAGTATCTTTGCACACTGGAGTATTAGATCAACACAATTATCCTTGAGGTCGAATGACCTTATAATCATCATACACCATCATAAACCAAACACTATGGTACTGGATTTCATTAATGGCGAAGGCTATAGGCATGAGGGAATTTAGTGGAGTGTACAAATCAGCTATGGTTGATGCATGACCCCCTAAGTGGAGAGCCAAGCTGCCCAAAGTGGTCTTGTTAATTGGAAGACTCTAGATTCACACCAACAGTGGGGATGAATAGGAACATATGTATTAGCAACAATAAATTACCTGTTTGATGGGATATGAAGGATGTGAGTCACCAACCAATGAGGCACCTAATGTGAGTCAATAAACTTGGAAATATATGTAGACCAAATTTAGAGCCCCCTCTAAGCCCCATGTGATCCAATCACTCTAAGCTCAAAATTCTTCCATAACTTTGAAAACTTTTGGAGGGTCTATTGTTCCACCATATTTGTCTGATGGAGCAGGAGGATGGCCACCATTTCCCTTCTTATTATAGATTTAACTTCAAACATTTGTTCGTTAGAGCCTAACCCGCTACAATTCCAAAAGAGGAATTTTATTATATATTGTATGATTTGTTGCCTTCGAAATGGGGGCCAGGGATGCTTTTATTGACGTTTCCACCAACCATTCTAGATGGATTGATTACAGTTTAGGTAACCATTTCCTTATTTTATTTTTATAAAGTTTTTTCATTCCGGGGATACCAAATTGTCTTCCTCCCTACTTTTCTTCACGAATGATTTATTTCCTTTTCCCTATTCGCATCCGATTTTTCAACTACGTGGCTTGTTGGTAACCCTCAACCCCGAGTTTTGAGGGCCTTGGGGGAGGGGAATTCTTCTTCCTTTTAATCTAAATCCTCCCCTTGAGTCCCCATAAAGGCTTCCTCTAGGAGGTCACCCATTCTAGCGCTACATGAGAAGAGGGCTTAGCAGGGCTTGGGGCCTTCCCCATCATCATTTTAGTAGTTAGGATCCCATTCTTCTGGAAAATGTTTCAAGATACTGAAGCTATTATTTGGATCTAGGGATCTATTTTTATCAATATCAAAGGTTCCCTCTCTAGGATTTGACCCTTAGTTTTTTGGATACATTAGTCCTTTCCCTTTCTTCCTTGCAGATGCTTGAGGAGGAGCTTGCTTGTTCATCCTTGCAGGGCCACTTCTCCTTTTATATTACTTTCATTATTCTCCATAATTACTCTACTTGAGATTCTCTTATACCTTCTTCTTACAATCACATGTGAAATGGCCATATTCATGGAAAATCTTGCATCAATCTGTGGAATCTTCTTTTGAAGCACTCTCCCCCACTTGAAGCTCTAGCCACTGATGATACTTTGAGTGATGTGTTTTATAGAATTGGGAGACTTAATCTTGATTCAATCCCAACTCAGTCAACTGAGCAGCCAAACCATTTCAGAAATGTCCCCAAAAATGGGTGACAAAGACACTTGAAAGAATTCATCGTGATGAGGTTGGAAGACATGAACAAGAAATGAAACTAGGCAAAATGGAGGTGATGTAGATGATTGTGATTTACCTGTTGATATGGATGTTCCTTATGATTGTGAACTGAATTTCTCTACAAATTTTGAACGAAATTCCATCAAACAAGCCACTTCTCATGATGAATGGAAAGAAGCGATGCAAAAGGAGTATGGTGCCTTGATAAATAATGGCACTTAGAAGTTGGTTGATCCTCCATTGGGAACCAAACCAATTGGCTACAAGTGGGTCTACAAGAACACGTATAAAGCTGATGGCTCACTTGACAAGCACAAAGGCAGGCTTGTGGAAAAAGTTTTTGCATAGAAGGAAGGGGTCGATTACGAGGATACTTTTGCTCCCACAACAAAATGGGATACCATCTAGACACTCTTTGCCTTGGCAGCTCAGAATGGTTGGAAAGTCCATCAAATGGACATAAAAAGTTCTTTCTTGAATGGATATCTGAAAGAAAATGTTTTTATGTCCCATCGAGAAGGATTTTTTTGAAGGGAGATAAACATAAAGTATGCAAACTTGTGAAATCCTTGTATGGCCTCAAGCAAGCACCGCAAGCCTAGTATGAAAAGTTAACTGTGTTGGGTTGTGCTATATTCCTTCCACGACTAGCCCACGTAGTTAATGGGGGGGTTAGAAGGGGGGTGAAGCCTCCACTTTGTTGTGCCGATTGCGTAGCTGGGTGATCTGAATCAGATGGATAAACGACAGCCATAGAACCGTGACTAAAACAGGTCGAACAAATCCTTGAAGAATCCAAAACAATAATCGAAAATACCCTGAACCAGTGGCCATGGCAGCCAGTGTGGAACGATGAGGACCCCGATCAAAGCATGCTAACCGAGGCCCATGGAGACTGCGCTGGAGGTCAAAATAGCCCCTGGGATCCCGAGAATGGGAAAAGGAGTTGGGTTTGAATGCGCGTTAGCGCTTAGGCAAACAGGGTTGAAATGGTAGGGCTTAAGCACTCGGTCACATCGGGGAGCCAGAGGACCGTGGGAGGAAAAAGGAAAAAGCACTAATGTATGATTGTGGGACCCACAGCCTGGAAACCAGAGGTTTGATCAGGACTCCCTTGAATGGTAAGAGGTTTTGGAGAAATTGTAGCGATACAAATCAGCGATCGACGCGTGGCTGCGTAGGAGAGAGAAAAACTACCACGATCGCGTTTTATCGGTCGAGCAAGTCAACCGTGCTCGACGTGCGAATGACGTTGGATCTAGAGGAGCCCAGATCAGATGGCTGACAATGCGCTCGATAGACAGAGCGGAATTGACAAGGGATAAAGCCATGATTTAAGAGGGTTTGGAATCCGTTGACGCCACGGTGGAGGAAGCAACGAATCAACAAGCTGTCTGGCGCAGTTTCGATGGAGACGTGTGGCTACCTCCTGAGTGTTATGCTGACAGCGAACAGGGAATTCCAAGCACACGGACGACAGGCGAATCGACGCATGAAGAAGAGGAAGCGAACAGGCCGAGGATCAAATGACTAAAGCCATGAATGGAGGCATTCAAATGGGAGATTAGAGATCAGAAGGGAGATTCAGATCGAAGAGTCCAAGTGACCAAGAGAGACAGTGAACAATGAACCCTGAGAGGAGGACTAAGCACAGAGAGCAGTAAAGCCATGTAGAGGAGACAGAGGGCCGAGCTGACCACAGGCAGCATCAAGCACCAGAGAGCTTGAAGAATCAAGCATTCCCATATAGGAATCTGTCTGGACTGAGCATCACAGTTGGCTCTTTCTACTGTAGACCGAGGGTCACAGAGCTAGTAAGAGAACAAGAGTTTGTGTACTCCAAGTGGCTTGGGGAATCCAAGAACCACCCTGCCAACCAAAATCTAGTTCAGGAGAACTCATATTGAGTCCCTATATTGTAATTTCTCTACTCAAAGACATAATAAAACAAGGCCACCACTAAAGCTGGATCGGAGACGTAGCCCTGGAGAATAGGGTGAACTCCTTATTAAAAATTTCTTGTGTCTTTGTGTCTTCTTACTGCATTTCTCTGTTGTCTTTCCATTTAAAATGTCTGTGTATTGGCAATCTGATCAATCCATTGTTTCAATAACACAGAACACACACCAGCACATGAGTCTGTAATACCTTTTGTTTAATAAATATTAACTGAGGTCACTCATAGGGTGATTATCAGATCACTGGGGGGGCCACAGGGTGTTTGAGGGGTGTAGGTAATCCAACTCTATGGGGTCTGGGGCAACGCCCTCGAAAATTTTGTTTTTGGACCCTATATTAGGTTGGGCGAACCTACCTAAGGTTTTGTGCATGATTTTTCACACATGGTTTTTGACACGATGGTTTTCAATCCATGGTATTAGATTCTTCAACATGTATAAATACTTATTGTAACGTTGAAAGGAATATAATGAAAAATCATGTAGGTAGTCCTGATTTTGGGATCCAGGGGAAAATCTCTGTGTATATGTGTTTTATGTGTAATTCTCTCGCATTGTTATTTTCTGTGTTTTAGAATTCATGTGTAGGTAATTTCTGTATGGGGTTAAAACCTACATTTAGTATCAGAGCTATTTTGGCTTCAAGGGGACGACTTTGTTGCTAAGGGGTTTCGCTCAGGCCTGTGGTAGACCCTGTTCAGTGGGCTTTCTGTATGATCAATTCTGGTGGTGAAAGAGGATGGCAAGCAATGGAAAGATAGAGATCGAAAAATTTAATGGTCAGAGTTTTGAGTTATGGAATCTCAAGATGGAGGATCTGTTAGTGGATAAATATTAGTGAGTCACGGTAGATCCAAATACTAAACCAACGGGAGTGTCCGATGAAGAATGGAAGAAGTTGGATCAGAAGGCTAAGAGCATAATACGATTGTGTGTCTCAGATTCAATATTGTTTAATGTATCAGGGGAAGCTATGATGAAGGCATTGTGGGACAAGTTAGAGACTTTGTACCAATCTAAGTCTCTGGTGAATAAACTGTTCCTACGGAAAAAGTTGTATAACTTAAGGATGAAAGATGGAGACTCGGTGACAAAACATTTGAACTTATTTAATACTGTGGTAAGTCAGTTATTATCTATTGATATTAAAATTTCAGATGAAGATAAGTGCATCGGTTTGTTGTGTTCTCTACCAGATTCGTGGGATAGTGTGGTTATTGCAATAGGTAGCAATGCAACTTCCTTGTAGTTTGATGAAATAGTCTCATCCTTGTTGACAAAGGAGATGAGATAGGAAAATGTGGAGAGATAGAATGGTGATGCATTTTCTGTACGAGGACGGTCCCAAAATAGAAACAAAAAAATTCATCGATTGGGAGATCTAAATCTAGAGGGAGATCTAAATCTCCAGGAAAACTTGTAAAAGTGGTGTGCTAGAATTGCAGAAAGGAAGGGCACTACAAAAGAGATTGTAAATATAAAGCTCCTGACTGTAGGTTTTAACCCTGTACAAAAATTACCTGCATACGAATTCTTAAACAAAGAGAATAAACAATGCGAGAGCATAACCCATAAAACACATATGCACAGAGATTTTTTCCTGGATCCCAAGACCAAGACTACCAACTTGATTTTTCATTATGTTCCTTTCAATGTTACAATACATATATATACATGCCGAAGCATCCAATACCATGGACCGAAAACCATCGCGTCCAATACCATGGACCGAAAACTATCGCGTCCAAAAAACATGTGCGAAAATCATGCACAAAACCATAGGTGGGTCCGCCCAACCTAACATATGGTCCAAAACCAAACTTTTCCGGGACGCTGCACCGGACCCCATAAAGTGGGGTTACGGGTGCCCTTCAAACCCCCTATTAACTACGTGGAAAGAATATAACACAACCCAACACTAATAAAGGAAATGGATATGATGATGCTCCTTCTGCAGAGGCAAAAACGACCTCAGATGAAGGTGGGGATGTGTACTTGGCTTCTTAAAGTACACATTTAAATCATGATGCATGGTTGATTGAGTCAGGTGCATCCTTTCAATTCACTCCCTATAGAGAGTGGTTCTACGAGTATCAGAAATATGATGGTGGTGATGTCTTCTTGGGGGATGGCAGGAAGGCTAGAATCATTGGTCGTGGAAAAGTAAAGTTGAAGTTGCAAAGTGGAAGGGTTAGAACACTTTCAGGTGTTATGCATATTCTTGCATTGGCCAAAATCTAATTTCCATAAGCAAGCTGGATGATGCAAGTGTAAAAGCAGTGCTTGAGAAGGATACCTGCAAAATGGTTCGGGGAACACTAGTATTGATGCTAGGAGTTCGAATTGGAACTCTAAACAAGCTGCAAGGTAGCACTGTTATTGATGGGCGCAATAGTTCTATGGTTCCTGAAAGTGGACCAGAAAATCTAGTGGTCTCTAGAGAGAAGACCATGCAGTGGCATCAAAGGCTTGGACATATTGGAGAGAAGGGCCATCAAATGCTTCATGGTAAAGGTATGGTAGAAGGTATGAGTAATAGCTCTTTGAATTTTGATTTCTGTGAAAATTGCGTATATGGGAAGTAGAATCGGGTGAGTTTTCCCTCTGGTGGTAAGAGGGAGAAACATATATTAGAGCTTGTGCACAATGATGTGTTTGGACCTGTGAAGATTCCATCAATGGGTAAGTCTATGTACTATGTATCATTTATAGATGACTTCTCAACGAATACATGGATATATTTCCTTAAGAAGAAATATGAAGTCTTTGACAGGTTTAAAGAATTTAAGGCTCTGGTGGAAAATTAGACAAAGAAGAAGATAAATGTGATGAGGACAGATAATGGTGGAGATTTTTACAGTAAGGAATTTGAAGAATTCTAAACAAAACCCAGAGATAGACTGAAGCAACATTGCTCTACTTTGCACTTGCATAGAAAATGCAGTTCGAAGGCTAGCTGGCTTAAATTCAGGCTTCGTCTGTAAGTTTATAAAGAAAACAAATATAGACAAGCAAACAATCTATTCGCTCCCCAGTATGGTCGCCATTTTGTTATCGGGAAATATAGTGTCCACTCAGAGCTGCTAGTCCCACTAAGACTGGTAGCTATCTTAGAAACAAACAAACTAAAACTACTTTGCTTTCCTTTATGGGAAGTAGATAAGAGGGGAACAAAGGACACCAACCTCAGTCTTGCGCTTAGTTCCTTGCTTGGTTCCTCTCCCTTCTGACAGATCCTTGCCGCTTTGCCTTCGTCTTCCCAGCTTCAAAGAGCACCTGTGGAATCAAAGCAACATAATACTATTGAAGAACAAATATCTATAATCATAAACAATATAGGACCAGATATATATTGACCACACAAATGCATATATCATCAAACATACAAGAATGTGGAGGAAAACTTGAATAGCTTTATTAATATCAAGAATAGCAAAGGGGATTATAGCCAATTGTTCTGACCCAGCGTCATACTCCTAGCATGAAAGCCCTTCTTCACCTCATGAAAAGCTTATATCACCCAACACTATGATATTCCACCAAGAAACCAACAACACTTCCTTACAAGATACAAAATTCCAGCCTCTGGATCTCTAGGATGACGGATCCATATATAGATGATTGCAGGGGGGTGAGTCAGCTTCTGGGATTTTGATTAGTGTCCTCTCTCTAATAGTTCTTGATTCGACTTGGAGATTGATGATCTCTTACTCATCCTTGGGTGAATTCAGAGAGGCAAGTGTCACAGGAGGTTTCTGGAAGATTCCATGATGATCCACCTTGCAAACTGTCTCTGCCATTTGTCTACTCTCGCTCATCACACCCTACAGAAGGGATTTCCAGTATGCATCACACCCTTTACACTGGGCAGGTGAGATGCATCACACCCTCTACACTGGGAAGTCTGTATGGTCCAGCTTTGACCAGTTCTGAGTAGTTTTCTATGGAGAACATCTGGGAGATGATGTAATCAGCTGACCTTATTCTTTTAGCGTGTGAAGCAATACTTTTAGGGACTTAGGAGCCCTTGGTTTATGGACATGTATTGATTGGGGTTGTAGTGCCCAAAATTTCTATAACAAGCCCCCCAGTAAAATACTCATGAGCAACCCAACTTCGGGACCTGCCCTCATGACATCGTGATCTTCAAGGTGAAGGTGCTTCAACCTTTCCAGCCCAAGTCATAGCAGGAGCGCTAGTTGGTGAGACCAAGGACACTTTCCCATCGCTCCCATGCAGTTCCATCCAATTGTACAACCCCATCACGCATATGTGAGGCATTTGTCGAAGAAACTAATATGTGCCTGCAACCACTAACATATAATCATAATATATATAAACACATATTAGCATGTTTCAAAATTGTCTTAGAATTGCAACGATAAAGTAATATAAATTTTCATTAAACTAGGTTTCGTCAACTCGTCATATGCAAGTGACTCTGGTGGTTTCCTGCCATACTCAATAATCATCAGTAACAAAGTGTTTGAGTGTTATTCATTGTCATAATAACATCATCACCATCAATTAGTCATTCACATCATTGTTCATTATGAACTAGAACTGATGTAAGTAGGTAACATAGGGGACACATCCATCATGGCTATCAGCATCATAACATCAATGGAAACATACATATCCATCAAATCTATCAACATCACAACATCAATAGAAAACATACCTATCCATCAAAGCTATCATCATCATGATACCAATAGAGAGCATACATATCCTTTACTACTATCGTCATCATAAATTCAATAGAGACAAAAAAAACCATTTATGCCACAATAATCATAATATCAATAGAGAACATGCATAACCATTAATGCTACAATAATCATAATACTAATAGAGAAAATGCATAACCATTAATTCTACAATCATCATAATACCAACAGATAACATACAAAACCATTAATGTTATCTTCATCATAATATCAATGGAGAACCGACATAAACATCACAACCACTAATAATATAGCCATGTGCTTAGATCCTCAACCTGAGGTCCTCAAAGAATAAAGTGTGGGCCTTAAGGCTAAATAAATGCTAATCTCATATCATTGTGAGTCTACTAGTGGGGGACTACAATTTTGTCATCGAGTAGGAATTGTGAACACGTAATGGAGAAAAACAAGTTTTAGGACAGTTTGAAATATTGAAAACTTAAACAATGAGCATGGTATAAAAGGATGGTGAGCAAGAGAAGAAACTAATTTATGAAACTTTAATGTGGCAAGAGTGGCACCAGTGCTTCAGATCTCCCCCATAATGTAGATTGTAAAAATGAAAAGTATGGTTTGGAGGATTTGTTTTATTTAACCCTTCTCGAGTGCATTTCTCAAAATACACTGGTGCGGGATATGTCTAGGAGCACTACGTGTTTTTAATTAAAAAATTATTTTGATTATTTTGTTGAGATGTCGTAGGGCCTTGATCTACATGAACTACATCGGTGTTGTGTTTCTATTCTAGCATCACTATTTTTTTATAATTTAGAAGCCTCCTACAAGTGCTCTTTAGAAGATGCCACAAGGTATTTTGTTAAGATTTGCACACCGGGTTTCATTGCAAAATGGAACCTTGTTTCTATAAAATTTAAAACTATAGTATTTATCCTTAATCGTATGCACGAGATATTTTTATACGTGAAGGATGCTGGTGTTATCTATTGTTCAAGCACTGATGCATTATGATATTCAGAACACCATGTTTTTTTATTTAATTTTAGAAAAATAATTTTTCAACGATGCACTATGGTATTTGTAGCACATGTGCTTGTATGGATAGTAAAGCACTAATCCAATTATATATTTAGATGCATCATTCAAACAAAATTTATTAAAACGTTCAACCACCCACCTCCACTAGTGACCTCCACTACAAACATATTTTTGGGCTATTTAATAAGAATTAAAGCATATGTAAACCGATGAGAGTATGGAAAAGTATAACTATTCAAAATGCGTAAACATACATTCAAGTGATGCAAATTGATTCAATTATAGGAATAATGTGATTTTACAGTACATACATAGGATGTAGAAGAGTTTGCAACTTAAAGAGGAAATTCACTTGAATTGCACAATACGCATGAAAATATTACAATCATGTAGCTTCATTATAATTATTCACTATTATATTGATAATACCTAGATAAAAAGGGATAATATGAAGCGATTCTTTGTAATTATAAATTTATAAAAAGTTTGTCACACTATGGAGCAGAGAACCATTGATGTGTGCATGCTAACATCACTAAGATTTCCATTGTAACACTTAAACCCCGAGCGAAGTTGGGGAAAAACAACTTGGAGGTTTGAGGGAGTGTTGGTTGAAAATTTCGATTCGAGCTCAAAGAAAACGATGAAAATTTATGAAGAGGGTGTCAACACCTACAATCAAATGAAAATGAGCATGAGAAACTCACAACGAAATGTCTCGTGAGACACGGTAATCTCAAGAGGAATAGAATGTAAAAAGGAATAAAAGAACACAAGCTAACTCTGATCGGGTATAGAGCTATAGGTTTTATAGTTGTAGGTGTCCTTCCCTATATCTTTCCCCTGAAATTGAAACCATACAACATGTTGAGGAATCTAGGGCATTAAGAAACTACAATGATTCTTCTTAAAATGATAACAATTTGTGAAGTATTTATACAATTTATCTTAGCGTGATGTTCCCTTCACCAAAACCTCTCCCTCTTGCAGAGGAAATCTCATGCAAAATTCTTCTTATAGAGATTCCAATTGACGAATGCGAAGACGATGACCCTTCATACATTCTTCTATTATTTTTCATAATAATAATAATAATAATAATAATAATAATAATAATTATTATTATTATTATAATTATGTTAACCTATTACTAATTATATTAATGTTAATAATCATTATTTTAATATAAATCTTAAAATGTTATAAACATGCAACTATATTGAAATGTTATTAATAGTATTATGCTAATAACATTAAATGCTAACAATTTTAAAATTTTATTATGATTGGTAAAATTATTAAGCTTATTTTTATAACATTATTAATAATATATTAATGATAGTATTAATGCTATTGTTTTTTATTGACATCTTTACATTAACAACATTAATAACAATTTTGTAATATCGTTTTTAATAATCATTTAATTATTATTATTATTGATGATGACAATGATTATTAATATTAATTTTTTAAATGATTAATATTAATGTTATATAATAGTTAATATTAATATAATAATATTAATATTAATAACTTTAATAATATTAATGTTTTAAATTTTTAATATTACTTTAATATAATAATTAATATTAGTATGAACAATATTTAATGCTGAAATAAAACTAATATTAATAGTGTTTATAATCATTACTCTAATATCATGTTAAAAAAAATTGTTTATAATGTTAATAATCATTATTAAATAGTGAATTTAATAGTGAGACACTTGAGTATGAGATGTTGTCAAAGAGGAAAATTTTTAAATTTCATTGGTAAATGAGGTCTAGATAATGTTTCCATGACAATGGATAATATTAAATGGATAGGAGATAAATATACATTAATATTTTGGCTAGGGAAATGTGTTAAACAAGGTTAGCCATAAAGCACCGTGGGAGAGAGAAGTAGTCTTTAAAGAAAGGGCCTAGTATAATGGGGTGGAAAAACCACCACTAAAGCAAGATGCTGCTTATGTTAAGTGTGAAGCCAAATTCATGCAAGATTATAGATCCTTCTACACTGCCATTAGTTTCTAGATCTCCATCTAAATCACATGTAGGATTCTAGGTCCTTCTACACCGCCATTAGTTTCTAGATCTCCATCTAAATCACATGCAGGATTCTAGATCCTTCTACACCACCATTAGTTTCTAGATCTCCAGTTAAATAAAATGCAGGATTGTAGATCCTTCTACACCACCATTAGTTTCTAGATCTCCATCTAAATCACATGTATGATTCTAGATCCTTCTACACCGTCATTAGTTTCTATATCTCCATCTGAATCACATGCAAAATTCTAGATCCTTCTTCAGCCTCTATAAACTTGTAATTTCTTTGGCCAAGGAAATCCAATCCAAGGTCCAGGCTTGTTATATAATGCAAAGTGATTTCTATTCTCCAGTGTTTGTTTTATCTATTTCGTTGTTTTTGATTGAGTAATCTTGTTTTTTCTCCATTTGTCTGTCTCTAAAATTATTCTTTGCTATTGTCGTCTAAGTCTCTGAGTATAAATTTGCTCTGTGTGATGTATGCTTTGGACTAAGAATTGGTATCAGAGCTAGGGTCGAATATCCATCGTGAAAGCCGCTTAGTGCCATCGCCTTACTCTGGTAGAGTTCATTAAAACGTTGGTTGTTACCTCTGGAGCTGTTGAAGGATCTGTCCAAGAAATCAGAAATTACTGTAGAGAAGAGAGTCCAAGAAAAGGATCTATTTAGGAAATGGCTGAGGAACGTTAAGACAATTTTTGCAAGAAATAAAAAGGCCAGGGCATATGGTGAAACGTGCCATGAAGCCTAAAACATGGAGTGTGTAAGTGCTTTACGTGGAGTTCATAATTTTCTTCATCAAGATTGCACATATACAAACCAACATATGTATGTGTGAAATGTGAAAAGGTTAAAACATTATATATGTTTTTATATTTACATAATTATATGTTGGAATTTTGAAAAGTATATTTTAAAAAGGAGAAACAATTTTGAAAAGGGTATTTTAAAAGGAGGAAGGTCATTATTACTAAATTTTAAAGAGTAATAATTAAAGTTTTATTTTTAAGTGGAGCTTTTGTTTTTGGGCATCAATATATTGAAAATGGAGACAGAAGTTACAGATATGGAGAAGTTGAGCGAGGCTAATTTTTCCCTATGGAAATCAAAGATGAAGGATATACTAATTTTGAAGGATCAATATTTGCCGATTGAGGGCACAACAAAAAAACCCTCATCAATGAAAAATGAAGAATGGAATAAGCTATATATAAAGGCGATTGTAACAATCCACCAATATCTAGCAAATAATGTGTATTTCAATGTGTCCGAAGAAAAGACAATTGAAGGATTATGGAAGAAGCTCCATGATCTATATGAGAAGAACACGACATAAAACAAAGTTTTCTTAATGAAGAAGCCTTATAATCTCAAAATCAAGGAGGGTGTTTTAGTTGCTGAGCACTTGAATGCATTTAATAGTATTACTAATCAGCTTGCCTCTATTAAAATCATTTTAGATGATGAAATTAGAGTTGTTTTGCTAATGTGTTCTATGTCAAACAGCTGGAAAATTTTAATTGTAGTTATGAACACTTCAATGACTGCAGGGACACTGAAATTTGATGATGTCAGCAGTAGTTTAATGAATTAGGAGCTGTGATGCAAGTCAATTGTGGAAAACCAGGGAGGAGAAGCTCTAGCTCTAGTTGATCATGGTAAGAGAATGGATTGATGCTGGCAAGGGATATCAAGATCAAGAGGATGATCAAAATCAAGGAGAGGAAGGATCATCTATTTTCATTGTGGTAAACCCAGTCACATGAAGAAATAATGTCGATTCTGGAAGAAAGGACAAAAGGATCAGAGACCATCTAATACAAATCAAAAGTCATCCAACACAAATGAAGGTGAGACTACTGTTGTAGCCACATATGGTGATGTTTTGTTTACTGTTTCAATAGAGGATGTATGTTTATATACATCTAGCAGTAGCTTTGAGTGGATCCTTGACTCTGGGGCATCTCACCATGTAACACTATGCAAAGATAGTTTTGTTTCATATAATCTTGGTAAAGTGCAACAAAAGGATCAGAGACCATCTAATACAAATCACAAGTCATCCAACACAAATGAAGGTGAGACTACTGTTGTAGCCTCATATGGTGATGTTTTGTTTACTGTTTCAATAGAGGATGCATGTGTATATACATCTAGTAGTAGCTTTGAGTGGATCCTTGACTCTGGGGCATCTCACCACGTAACCCTATGCAAAGATAGTTTTGTTTCATATAATCCTGGTGAAGTGCATTTGGGGAAAATCATTTTTGTAGTATTGTTGGAGTAGGATATGTCCAAATCAAGATGAAATATGGACAATATATATTGTTGAAACATATGAGTTTAATCTCTATGGGACAATTGGATGATTAAGACTATTCGACAAGCTTTGAAAAAGGAGGCTGAAAAATTATCAAAGGTGCATTGGTCGTGGCCAAAGGACCCAAGACAGGAACATTATACACATTGAAGACACTGATAGGAAAATTAGATTTGGCTGCTGTCACAAAATAAGGAAATTCAGCATATCTGTGGCATAAGTGTTTGGGTGACATGAGCGAGAAGGGGTTGGAAATCCTTGTTGGTAAAAATTTATTGCCAGGATTGAAATCCTACAATCTTGATCTTTGTGAGCATTCTATATATGGTAGACAAAGAAGGGTTTCATTCCTTAGAGGTTGCCATGACAGAAAGAAAAATATGTTAGAATTTGTACACTCAGATGTGTTTTGGCATGTTAACATCAAATCATTAGGAGGAGCATCACATTTTATAACATTTATAGATGATGCATCCACGAAGGTTTGGGCATATCCTATGAAAAATAAAAGTGAAGTGTTTGGAATATTTCAAAAATTCCATGTTGTTGTTGAAAGAGAGACTAACAAATTGCTGAAGTGTTTAAGAACAGATAATGGTGGAGAATATTGCTCATATGCATCTAAGGAATATTGTAACAAGTTTGGCATAAAGCATGAGAAGACTACACCTAGTACCCATCAATAGAATGACGTTGTAGAAAGGATGAATCGCACCATTATGGAAAAGGTGCGAAGTATGTTGTCCAATTCTGGTTTGGAGAAGATTTTTTGGGCAAAGGCAGTCAGGACCACTTGCTACCTCATAAATAGATCTCCAACTATAGCCTTGGATGGCGTTATCCCTGAAGAAGTTTGGATTGGTAAGAATTTGAATTATTCTCACTTGAAAATATTTAGATGTGAAGCATTTGTACATATTCCCAAAGAAAATAGAACTAAGCTAGATGATAAATCTATGAAATGCATTTTTCTGGGATATGTGGATGAAGATTTTGGTTATCATCTATGGGATCCAGTCAAACATAACATTATTAGAGGCATGGATGTTATATTTAATGAGTCATAAATGTTCAAGAGAACTGGAGTTGAGTTGGAGGTCAATAAGGTTATTGACAAGTTTTAACAATAGCAGGATTACATACCACAAATACAAGAAAATGAACAGCAAATTCAGGAGCATAAAGAACAACAAGTTGAAAATGATGAACAACAAGAAGAAGGAATCTTGAAGGAACCTTTACAGGAGATTCAACCTGATAATGCATCACCACAGTTGGTTTGCAGATCTTCTAGGCCTCATAAGCCTTCAGAAAGGTATCCTCCTTCAAACTATACTTTGTTGACTGATGAAGCTGAGCCTAATTGTTTTCAAGAAGCCTGTAAAGTTGAGCACAATAAAGAATGGAAGAAAGAAATGGAGGAAGAAATGAACTATTTGCTAGAAAATAAAAATTGGGAGTTGGTAAACCTCCCAAAAGGTAGAAAGGCTCTACAAATGTAAATTAAGCATGAAGGTGATGAAAAGAAGGAGAGGTATAAAGCAAGGCTGGTGGTGAACGGTTTTTCCCAAAGAGAAGGTATTGACTATGCTGAAATTTTCTCACCTGTTGTTAAAATTTCATCCATTAGAGTCATTCTTGGTCTAGTTGTTGCTTCAGACTTATAATGTGAATAGTTAGATGTAAAAACTTCTTTCCTTCATGGTGAATGGGAGGAAAAAATCTATATGGAGCAGCGAGAAGGCTTCACACAAAAAGGAAAAGAAGACCTTGTTTGTAGGTTGAAGAAGAGTCTCTATGGGTTTAAACAGGCACCTCGATAATCGTACAAGAAAATTTATTCATTCATGTTGGAACATGGTTTTCAAAGGTTGAAAGCTAACCATTGTGTCTATATCAAGAGGTATGATCAAGGAAAGTATATCATATTATTGTTATATGTGGATGACATCTTGATTGTTGGGCATGATAAGAATAAGATGAATAGGTTGAAGAACGATTTGGGTAGAAAATTTGCAATGAAGGATTTGGGACTAGCACAATAGATATTGGGCATGCGGATTATGTGTGACAGGAAAAACAAAAGGTTGCATGATTCTAGATCCTTCTACACCGCCATTAGTTTCTAGATCTCCATCCAAATCACATGAAGGATTCTAGATCCTTCTACACCACCATTAGTTTCTAGATCTCCATCTAAATCTCACGCAGGATTCTATATCCTTCTACACCGCCATTAGTTTCTAGATCTCCATCTAAATCACATGCATGATTCTATATCCTTCTACACCACCATTAGTTTCTAGATCTCCATAATCACATGCAGAATTCTAGATCCTTCTTCACCCTCTCTAATTTTGTAATTTCTTTGGCCAAGGAAAGTGAAGCCAAGGTCCACGTCTGTTACATAATGCAAAGTGATTTCAACACTCCTCGTGTGTTTTGTGGCATGTGCTTAACACTAGCAATGTTTCTGTTTACTAACACCTATAGGTTTTGGTGTAACGACAATGGTGACTCCAACAAGTGGTATCAGAGCCAAAGGTCTCGAGTTCGAAACACACCTAGCTCGCGTTCGCTGAGGAGATTGTTGGGAATTGGATAATCCAATGCCATGGAAGGATAATTCCATGCTCCCCATTTGTTTCGTGGCATGTGGTTAGCACTAGCAATGTGTCTGTTTACTAGCACCTATGGGTTTTGGTGTAATGGAAATTGTGACTCCAATCGCTTAAGGAAAAAAAAATATAACATAACTATGAAAAGGATCAATGAGGTTGTTGATCCTGAGATCTCTTTGCAAAACATCAACTCGGGAGGAATAGGAATTAGAGTTCAAGCTTGGGAGGAAAAGTCTCCATTCACAATTATTTTCCTGGTTGAGATTCGTCGTTGAAACATTAGAATACTCTGGTATCACAACAGATTATGTAGTTAGATCCATGATTCGATTTTGTGGTAGGTTAATGTTAATTTCTATTACACACTTTTGATTATTAAAGCCAACTATTAATAAGTTATTATAATATTTTTGCCCTAACTGTGGATGAAACGATAATAGTTGTTATAACATCTCCAAGATTGTATCCAGGTAAATATGGCTCATGTTATAGAATTTTTTAATACTGAAGTTAGTTAAGCAAATTGCTGTTAGGAAAATTGTCAGTGAAATTTTTGTATAATAGTTGTTCGGCTAATTTCTCTCAACGGGTATGGTTAATGGGTCAACTAATCGTTTTGTATACGTTTGTATGCGATGTAAAGGAGTAGAATTTGTACACAAAGCATTAATGAATTAAAAGAAATTTTATCATTAATATTAGATTAGTGAAGTATATAGGCTAGTAACTATGGGATTATCTGCAGTACAACTAGTATATATATTTGTACTACGAAGGACTGAAATGTTTTCTGTATCAATTAGAATTTTTCGTATGGTAATTCCTAATTGAGTGAAAATCGAGATGGAAATGGATGTTGCGAAGAACCGTGTACCTAGAGGAAATTGGGTGGATAAGTTTGGAGAAAAACAAATTTAATTAATCCTCTTTAGAAGAATAAAACATTTGGTTTTACCGAAACTTATAAACTTACCTCGAAGTTTAGATATCAGAGAAACTCATAAATATTTCCTTACAACCCATCGTATAGATCACTTTATCTCATAATTAACTTTGGAAGTAAACTAATTCACACATAACTAAAAGGAAATTGTAAGAAGTAACGGAAATTCATGAAAGGACAACTAAAATAAATATTATTCCATTCAAAAATTTTATAATAAGGAGAAACAAATTCGAAAGTTTCCTAATGAGGAGAAACGAAAATTATGATTAAAGAGTAGAGTGTCCGTGGTTTGTATGATAATTTACAATCATGTAAATATAGTGGGGATGGTGTCAACATCTAGCATGCATCTATCCTAAAAGAAACAAAGACGTAATCAGCCATAAATTTCATGATGGAATTGCTACTAATCACAGAACTTAACAGGAAAATTTAGATTCGAAGGCATACTTTTTTACACGCTTTATAGCACACATCATTAAGGCAAATGTCGTGGAAAGAAATTCATGTGAACATCAATGGAAGCATTAAAAATAAACACATCTAATTCAAAGAGAAAAATATTACAGAACTGCCTTAAATTGGATCGTGCCCAAATAATACATCAAGGTCCAAAGGAATTACCAAAATTCAATTTCGGAATAAAACCCAGCCAACCCTTTTAGGAAAGGGAATGGTTATATATCTAAAACAAATTACAAAAATAACTATGAACGCTATTACATAGTAGCATTTGAAAACTAAGAACCATATAATGAGTCCTTAAATAAAATAAACTATGTTTCTTTAAACATATAAAGTGGTATTATCAGCAAAGAAGTTTTATCCGGTGGAATTTACACTACATAGAAGCGTTTTAACGTTTTTGGTAACCCATAGAATGGATTGCACCAACCTAGAGAGAGATTCGAACCAAAAAAATCACTATTCAGTTGAAATATGCAATTTTTTTTCAATCTAAAACACATCAACATGACGTAATTCTTACCTACATAGCAGATAGGAAAAGGACATGATCGTAATGAGTTACTGAGGAAAGGAAATTAATGCTAATTAATGCCCTAGGGAACTGAAAGTTACAGAGACACTACATGCATATAGCTGAAAAGGGAATGACCCTTTGATAACTTGGCGCACCTTCGCCATGTATCCAGCAAAGTATAAAAGTTAATGTTTAGTGCATTCTACCAAGAAGGTATACAATTATACAACAGAGTGGTAAGTATCATTAGGAGCATAAAACTTACCTTTGGTAGATATATTGAATTCAGGACTCCATATTCAGGATTTCTCATCGAACTGCCATGGATTCAAGGTTATAATAAACTCTCATCACTTAGGAAAAGAAACAAAAGAAATCGAGTTAAGAGATTGAGAACTACAATCACCTATGGAAATTAAAAAAAAAAAAATCTAGCATTACTTGTTTATTTTTGCTTGTACGAGTAAAATAAACTACCAGTGGCAATAAGTGGTATTTGGTACCCTTTCTAGGGAAGCCCTCATTTAATCACAAGCATGGCTAGGAAACTTTATAAATTATGTTGCTAGTTCCTAGAGAACGTTAGGCTGACAAATAGGCATGTGAACTTGGGTAGTCTTTCATTCATCTTGCCCTTCTCCTCTGAGATGATGAGGAGGTCATTTTCCTATATAACAGATGCTCCCTAAAGTGTGAGATTAGAGGCAGAGACGATGGTCGAAATAATTTATATAACTATCGTTTTCTTTGAAAAAAGAGAGAGAGGATTGGAGCTTAGGGAATACGAGAAACTTGATACAACACATATATATAAAACATCTAAAATAATGTCTTGAGTCAGGAATTCCCATCCTCAGTAGCTATGTCAGAGAGATTTGTCAATAAAAAGATATGAAGATCATGTTTGCCGATAAGAAAAATCCAGAACTTGTGTCATAATAAGATCCTTCTGATGAGATGTCTCTAAAAAATAATATACATAGCTTGGGAGAGGAAACAATGCTGAGTGATGTAAGCCTCTACCGAAGGTCTTGATTTCTACTTCACCTTAAAAACATCGTTCCATACATGTGAATAAAGGAGTTGAGGTCAAACATGTATGAAATCATCTAACTACCAGTCAATAATGGAGACTGTTAACAGGCGTGAGGATGGCCGTCAATAATGGGGATGGTCTCCAAGATGCACAATACAATCTATCAAGTGTGAATAATGTTTCTGTCATCGAACTATTTTATAATAATTTTAACTAGGAGCCAATAATGAAAACCCCTAACCAAACACAAGGTAACCTACCACTAATGTCTGCAAGTTCCAAGGCACGGAAGTGTTTCTGGGTCTGCTTCCTAGATAGAGTGTTGAAGTCAATAGGAAGAGACCTATTGAAAGGTAGGAAATAATATGTCCTACATAAATCGACATGAAACGGGATAAGAATGATTGATTTTCGAAGAAAGTTTAAACATTGGGTAAAATCAATAGAGGGCATGATGGAAGAATATGCTTGATGGCTTGATGGAGGAAACAAAAGATAAGGGGTTTCCCTTGAAAAATAGAAGGCATGGCACAAAGGTTTTAACCATGCAACACTAGACTCATGAACACTAAAGAGTTTTAGGATAAAGAGATGCAAGAACATCGAGGTATGTAGGCTAAACTCATAGGATGGTAAGGTTCATATTGAGAGCCCGTCACAAAGAAGGTTCTGGTGAGGGAGTGTCATGTTCAAGGGAGCGACTGCTGCCAAAAAAGTCTTTTCAAAATACTGGCATAAGGCAATTGTATTGACCATTTTTCTCATATGATTAATTTAATGAGTCCAGACGGGTAAAATCGGTTGTCTTTTCATATTTTGAGAGTCTGAGAAGATCGTAAAGAATGACTCTAGGGTGGTCCCTTTGTCATTGTTTTTAGCTGGCTGCGACAAAGGTTTAATAGTATACCCGAATAGGTTCCTTTTCGGTAAGTTAGTCTACGAAGTCTGTATAAAGAGAAAAACCTACACTCAATAGAAGTTTGCCTCATTTTTTTATGAGTATGAGGAGACGGAGTAAACTCAATATTTGTTGTGAAACTGTAATGAGTCATGTGATGGCAAACTCAATAGATATTCATCAAATTTTAACGAGTCCAATGAAGAAAACTCGAGGTATCCTTTTCATTTTAATGAGCGAGGAAAAAAGGTAAAAGAACTGCTCATTCCTTCTTCGTATATTTAACGAGCCCGAAGAAGGGAGAAACTCAGGGATTTTTCAATTTAAAAGCGAGAAAGAGTCCCAAAAAAGAAAGCACTCATAGTGAATCGAACATGGTCATTTCTACAATTCAGCCCTGAAAATCCTTTCATCAAAGCATTAGTAATATTTGACAATATGTCTACATGGCACCTGATAAATAACACAGGAAATGAACTACTTATACTTAAATTACTTTAATTAAGATAAGTCGTACCTCCAGAATGACTAGAAGGAAGCTTTTGAGCCTCCATGTTCACCATTTGCATCATTTGAGTGCTGTGAGAGTGTTCTGGAGCGAAAGAGGAGCAGATCTTCTCCGAACTATTGTGGGCAATCCAGGCAACCATTCGACTTGTCGTTTATTCTAAGGAGATGGAAAAACCCTTATCATTCATTTACTAACCTTTTTTAGTTGCATTGCGGGTGGAGTTTTAGAACTTGGGGAGACCCTCACTCATTAAATGCAACTAACGCCCCTATGTAGGTTATAGGGGAATTAAACACCCTTCACGACCTAGAGGAGGATGTTAGTGCACCTTGTTTTCGATAAGGGGGGCGTTGGTGCATGAGGGCACATTATAAAACCCTATCAAGTGATTTCTCAAGCATTTTTGCCCCATTTTAATTGATTTATGGGTTGATTTGTGTAGGTCTTTATCCATCAACATGAGTTTATGGAGGGAACAAGGTCATGATTGCGAGGAACTACTTATGAAAAAATATCAAGCTTGCATACTTGCATTGTGCTGATGTGGTTTGATGAAATATGCATGGCTTGACCTAATGAAAGGTTAGGAAGAAATTTTAAGCTAGATCATTCAGTTCTGAAAACAAAGGGGTCTTCTAGATTAGGGGTCATGAGATCTCAATCGACAGAGATGATATCTATTTTCTGACTGGTTTATTGTGTAGATGTGTATGATCAAACTTGACTGGGGGTATAACAGATCCACGGTGCACCCTAGAGTTGATCCAGACTTATTGTATCCCTGAGAGTGGGTTAGTGAGCAATAGGATCCTTATCGAGTGGATTAGATCTAGGTCCATGAGGGCCATATTGTTGATGATCGTACACTTGGTGGGGTCTAAGAGTTTCCATGTGGCGATAAAGGCCCAATTGTTGCTTGCGACTGATTGTGTCCAGCCTCATATCTTCGACTGGTGTGAGGCCATTCCTCGTCCATTGAAGGCGGAGCTAACGACATGTATGACTCGAACCCAACAGATTTTTGGGTATGGTACTCTCATTGTATCATCTATACTTGAGAGGGTGCCCATTATGAGATCACTGATGAGTGTAGGTAAGCTGGATACGAGGGAGCCTAGGCAAGGGAGATGGGAATCTCTTGATCCTCACACTAGAGGGGGACCCATCTGACATTTTTCTGAAGAATATTTCTTCGAGTGGCTCAGCGGTTAGATCTTGATGATAGATGACTATGCCTACGAGGGAATGGACTTTATTGGTGATCCTTATTTGATACTACCACCTGGTACAAATTGGAGGACTCAAGGTAAGAAGGTTTTTTGAGAGTATCTTAAAGTAGTTTTTAGCTTTTCAATGTTTATGTAATGTTTTTATCATTATGGGTGAACAAACATGAAGCTTTTTCTTGACATAGATGTGGCACCAGTACAAGTTGCAGGTATGCCTTGCCATGCAATGTGAGGGGACTAGCTACCTGGAGCTAGCATAGGAGCAATTTCCGAAGATGGGGATGATGCACAAAGTCTCTGCAAGGTTCTCGGGACCTCGAAAGTCTGAGAATGGGTGTTCCCTGCTTTCCCATGAGGGAGATTCCCGCTCACATGCAACAAGCCATTGTTGGTGTGCCTGAGTGGTTTATGGTTCCTCTTCAGAGGATAGCTATAGCTGTAATCACTTTTCATGAGTAGTAGGCTCTTGTAGCAAGCGCATGGTATAGCCAATAGGTGTTTATAGTGAGGCTTAGTAGCCATTTTGTACTTAAAAACACCCAATTTTTGGGTAATTTTTTTATGTAAAAGACTGGATTCGATATATACATACATATATATATTTTTAAGTGTTTTTGTATTTTTTTTAACTGTGTAAATATTTACTTTCATACATGTATCTACAATAAATGAGATAGATGTCAGTCTAATACATAGTTTTCCAATCAATCAACAACTACATTAAATTCTCGAGGAATGTGTTCATATGAAATAAACTCAAATTGACGTCCCAAGAGTCGTACCCTTCAATAATGACGTAACAATATTGGATTTTGAATGTGATAACAATTTCTCAATTGGATAATAACAATTTGAGAGTCTAAACTGACCACCAGATTGGAGATGTTCCGAGATGATGCTTCAGTGAGAAGTGAAATTACAGACATATACTCAGGAATATTGTTGGTGGCAGTACCAAGAAAGACTCCCCCAGAACAAATCAGTTCCGACTCAGGTGTGTAAATGACCCAAGCAGCTGATACAACATGCTATGTGTGACGATTGACACCATCCACGTATCCTACATATGTTAAGGGTAATGAAGACATCTACATGACGAGAAATATGTATGACAAAAATACTCAAAAAATACCAAAAAATACAGTCACATCAAAAACAAGAAAAACTTATAAATATATACAATTGCAAAGCACATGCCTAGTGTAGTACTAGGCATAATGCTTTTTTAGATAGAGCCCGTTTCGGGGCTCCTTGAGCAGGATTCTGTCATAGTCCTGAAGTTCATATTCCCCATTTGAGAGGGCCTTGGTGACGACATATGGACTGATCAATAAGGGTTGAAGCATTCTTGTCCCCAAGAGGTCATGTTTTTTATCATATAGCAAAATAAGATCGCCCTCTTGGTAAGAACGAGACTTGACCTTTTTGTCATACTAGGCTTTGACCCGACACTTGTGGGATTCGAGTGCCAATTCAACATCTCGACAGGTTTCATCCAGTTGATTCAGGTATAGTAGGCACTCTTCTTTGGTAGTGGTGTTGGGAAAGAGTTCAACAACAATTTTTAGGGAAGGAATCTGGCGACTCGATAGGTAAAACCTATTCTAGGCCATAAGCTAGTTGAAATGAGGTAAAGCCTATAGTGGTTTCGACCAAAGTTCGATATTCCCACAACATAGGATATAACATTCGGTGCCAGTGGGTTTTTTGATTCCCTACTAACCTGCAGATAATGGTCTTTAAGACAACAGTAATGATTTCTACTTGGCCGTTAGCTTGGGGGTGGTAGGAGGATGATTAGTCCTTTAAAAAGTTGAGCAACGATGTTAATTCAAACATCATGTGATTTTGAAAATGAGACCCATGGTCTGTAATGATCATGCGGGGCACACCGAAACAACATGTAACTCGATCAAACAGGAATAACATCGCAGTTTCTCCATGAGTCCCAGAAGTGGGAAGGGCTTCGACCCATTTCGTGAAATACTCCACAACTATAATAATGTAGTTGTGTTTAGTAGAGGAAATGGGGTTGCATGTGATGAAGTCGATACATGATTTGGAAAAAGGGCCGATGGAGATAACCAAGTGAAGTAGGGCTAAGGGAGCACACATTTTATTTATAAAAACTTGACAAGGGTGGCACTGCTGGATTTCCTTGATACAATCTTTGAACAAGGTTGGCCAGTAGTAGCGTGTGCATTAAATTTTCTGAGCAGTAGACATGCCAGAAAGATGACAGCCACATACCCCAACATGGCAGTCATTTAAAATGTGTTCTGCCTCTTGATGAGTGAGGCAATGTCGAAGAATTGTATTAGCACCATGGTGATATAAAGTATTGCTCAACACTAAATAGTGTCGCGCTTGGTAGCATATGTGATGAAAGTCACCCGACGATAGTTCAAGGAGGAAACGTTGTGCTTGGAGGTAGACAAGAATGTCACCATACCAAGGGTTAGTAGAGTCAATTAGATGGATAGATTCATTTGGGAGAGGGTTGTAGGCTGTCTCATTTGGATCGACAATGGGAAGATCTGACAGAATTTCGGTGAATACTAAGGATTTTTTCGCCTTGGCAGTGGTGAAAACCAAATCAAATTGTTGGAGGATAACTATCCATTTGTAATATTTTCCTCCAACTTCTTGACGAGAAAAAATGTGTCTCATGGGATTCTCCAAAGCAATGATGGTAGTCTATCGTAGCAGTATATAATGTCAGAATCGATTGACAACAAAGACAACTTCCAATGACAACTTTTCCACATGTGAAGACCTGAGTTTGGGCCCAGTTAGGCCTTTCGACAGATAATAGATCACATGGTCACTCACATCATCATGAGTTTGGACCAACACCATTCCAAGAGAGGATTGCAAGGTTTCCAGATAGAGGAGAAAGTCGTGCCCATAGTTGGCAGCACTAAGAAGTGGGGTTGATATAAGTGCCTTTTTCAAGGCATCAAATGATCATTGGGCTTGATCATCCTGCAAGTATGGTACTCCCTTCTTTAGTAGGCGCATAAAGCCTTTCGTCAACTCAGCATAATTTTCAATGAACCTTCGTAAGAATTTTTCTTTCCCTTGCAAATGTTGGAGCTAAAAAATGGATTGTGGTTCAAGCAATTGAGTAATTTCCTTTACCTTATTAGGATCAACCCTAATCTCGTGTTTTGGTACAATGAAACCAAGTATGCATCCAGAATCAACAAAGAAAGCACATTTGGGTGAATTCAGAAGTATGTTATAGAACCTAAACCTATGAAATATTGCTCGTAAATGAACTAGCTACTGAGTTCGCTTCTTGGAATGGGTTGGAATGTCATCCAAGTAATCTTGAACAATATGTCCGATATCATGGAATGCATAGTCCATGGCCTATTGAAATGTTTCTCCAACATTATTTAACCAAATGGGAGTTTTCAATATTAAAATATTCCCCAAGGGCAAATGAAGGTGGTTTTGTGTTGGTCCACCGGATTTATGGCGATCTAGTTATAACTTGAGAAACCATCAATAAATGCGAAGGATTCGAAACCACCGTAGTCATCAATTATTAGGTCGATGAATGGTGTCAGATAATTATCTTTTGGATACACAATGTTCAAGTCTCGGTAATCGAAATAGACATGGATGGTACCCTATTTCTTATCTACAGGAACCATATTGGAAACCCATTCCATTAAGGGAATGGGGTAGACGAAACTAGCACGTAATAATTTTTCTACCCCAATCTTGATGGATGCAGTTTTGCATGGGTGGACTTGTTAAAGCCTTTGATAGATAGGCTTGGCATTGTCACACAACTTGATATCATGCTCGATAGTAGATGGATCTATGCTAGGCATTTCCTTGTAAGACCAAGCAAATACATTACAAAATTCCTTAAAAAGGTAGGTGAAGCTTTCAATTTCCTCAGGAGTGCAATCGGCTCCAATCTGGATGTTTTCCATGATGCCTGTCTTGACTGAAATATCGATGAGAAATGTCTTTGAAAGATTTCCCATGTTCCCTTCCAAATCCAAAGTTTGGATAGTCGTATAAGGTGAGGGAACAATTTCAGGTGTGTCAAAAGACAGGATTTGAATGGGCATCATGTCCAAATCAGATATCAAAATGCGATGGTGAGAATCCTCCCAAGGTCACTCTTCTAAACACATGATCTCTCGAATAGCTTCATCTAAAGGTAGGACTTGATTGAGGAGATCATTAGAAGGAGCATTTATGGGAGAGGAGATGTTACCATTGTTCATTACGATAGTGACTGGAGATTCAGATAAATATTGAATGGCCTGGTAGGCCAATTCAGCTGGTGACAGTGCATTTGTTCTCTGTAAGAGTCAATTCCTGAAGGGGCTGGGAGGATCCAAGGATCGGTCGATTCATGAGGAATAGATGAGACCATAGAGATAGTCCATGAAACTGTGGGCCGCAGGAGAGGAAAACAACCAATCAGGGAAGAGCCCTTTAAAAGACTGGTATCGATATTGATGTAAGAGTCAGAAATACCACCCACTAAGGGTACAAAGCCGCGCGGTAATGGGGAGTAATCTGGGGTGAAAAAGGATAGCTGGTCCACTATGACTATCCTTCCATCTAATGGAAATATGATGATACAAAATATAGTAGACACAATGGTAGTCATGTCATAAGTCCACCTATGACCCAAAAGTAGATTATAGTCGAGTTTTTGATCCATGACTTTGATATCCACTCTTATTGGTTTCCCACTAAAAATGATGGGGTAGCTCGCAAGGTAACCTTTTCGGATGAAAGTGTGGCTATTAAAAGCTTTAAGGTAATTCGACGGTGGTGAGAGGGTTGTAGAACCCAAGGCGAGCCAACATGAAGCTGGCATGATGTAAGTTGAAGCACCTTCCTCAATGACAGTTCTATGTACCCCTCACCCTTTCAAAAATATTTGCGCCTAAAATGGAATTTGGTATGAAAGGGGAGGTTTACATTTGTCCATGTCAAAAATTTCAAGCATGGAATCGTGAGGGTCAACCCCACCAGTTGCTGAAAGCAGAGCTTTCCTTTACGTGGGACAAGTTTGTAATACTTCGAGTGCCAACATAGTTAACGGTGATTGCACCAAATCTTCTATAATATTGTAACTATAGGCATCACACACATATGTATTATGCGTTGTGTGATGAAGTGCCCCTTTTGGGGGGTGAATCACAAGATCAGCAACGGGCCTTTTGATATGGAGATCATTAGGAGACAATGTGTTTTGACTCGAGGAGGCTTCCTCTACATTAGCGACTGGAGCTCCATAAGTTTTGGCTCTGGTTTGGAGATCGACAGTTTCAAACGTGTAAATGGTAGATGGTCATTCACCATTTGACGGATGATGCGAACCACCATTAACCCCTTGTGGGGGTTGAGGTTGGTTTGCATTAAGATGCTAGTGCTACTGAACAAGGAAAGGGTTGTTTAGGACTGTGGGATTCGGCCAGTGTCCTTTTGAGAAGGAAAATCTGTGCATTCATAGAGACATGAACAAAGATGTTTCATATGGTATTCTGAACATATTTTGCAAGGGAACTTGACAACTTTGCCCTTTCCATTATCAGGAGGTGCAACAGGTCTCTGCTTTGGGTTGGACTAGTTGGCTAACTGGTATTCAGAAGGAGTGGTCTTTTTCTTGTTCTTCTTCTTCTTATTGCCAATTTTTGTGTAGACTGTACAGAGTTTATCGCAGCAGTAGGAAGAGGAGTCGATTGGGTAGCGGGGTCAACTGAAAATTGGACAATCTGACTGCTAAGTTGTTTTACAGTAGCCCCGAAGGTATCACAAATAATACCTTTAGTGTGGACACCGGGTTGCTGAGTAGCAGGAGCATTGGAACTTCTAGGGGCATTGTGAATGACATCATATAATGTGGCAGACTGTGAATAAATCAAATCTAAGTGTTGGGCACAACAAATGGATTGGTCTTCCGTGACCACGCCAGCTAAGGAAACATCCTTAACAATTTCAGGGAGCAGGAATTTGCAGAACCAATCTGTTGATAGATAATTTGGGAGGGGAGCTTTAACTAGACTTCACCTACGTCTCCATTCATGGATGTGATCAGAGATGTGGGTGGCAGTGTCCTGACATAAATAAGTAAGGATTTCCATCCCAGTTTCATAGTGGATGGGTAGCTGGAAGTGATTTAAAAGTTCCATTGCTAAAGCGCCAAAGGTATTGAATGACACACGTGGTAACTTAATGTACTACTTCGTTAAATTTCCAGTAAGGGTATGGGGGGAAAGCCGTAGATGGATACTATCATTGACCATGGATTTAGAAATGCACCATAAATTATCAGTGGTGATGTGTGTGCCTGGATCCTCCGCTTGTTTCCCTTCGAATTAGGGTATGTCTGTGGGATTTTGTGTGGGATTGGAGGCCATAGTAAGTTGTGATAGATAGGGTCATTGGTGAGTTTGTACAAATTGTGGATGTCAAGCATTGCTAAGAAAGGCAAGGTATTTGATGCCCCTAATTCGGACCAAGCTGATGACATATGACTTCGGGATCCTTGCGACCCTCGCATCATATTGTTCCCAACATTATACACAAGACCTTTGGAATAATAATTTCCTTGGGGCACAGTCATATATTGTGGATGTCCACAGGGGTTGTTAGGCTAGGGGGTATAAGTGCCCCCAGGATAAGGAGTGCCCCCTTGACTCATTTGAGTTTGAGAATCGGGTGCCCATATGGATTGAGCGAGACCTTGGTGAGGGATCCTGCTAGCCATGTAATTAGCTATAGCCTTTAACTGAAATAAGGAGGATTCATGTCAATCAATGACTGTCCCTATTATCCTATAAATGGATGGAGAACAATAATCTTCTTGACTGGTATATGCATATTGGGAATGTTTCCCTGAAGCATTTGAACTTGCGGGTTGGAGCTAACTAATGTACTCCAACCAAAAGGGTTGCTGAAGGGACCCGTTATAACTGTGCTATATGGAGTGCTATAAGGAGCACTATATGGAGTGCTTGCTGATGTTCCAAGAGCTAACACAAAAAGGGTGGAAACCGGTATGTACTGGGTTCCACTCATGTTGGGTGTCACTATAGTGATTGGACCTGGCACAGTTGGGATAGCGGTGTTTTCCATCAGAGGTGTAGTGCTGACTGTCAATTGGAGAGGTGGAGGTGGACCAAAAGTGTCCAAAAAAGTTCGTGACCCATTAATCATTGATGGGATGGTAGGTATAGGTTTAGGATAATACATATGAGGTACAAGTGAAACTGCAATCAGTAGTGGTCCCAATGGATTCGTGATCGAAGGATTATATGGAGGAATGAAACCTTCAGTAAAGAAATCTTCTGGTCAACTTGAGTCAGATCTTCTGGGATGTCCAAACTGATTTAATGTGAGATCTTGGAGACTCATTACCCAAAGATGGGTAATTTGTCTCACTGGGGCTCGACGGATGCTCCATAGTTAGTGGGGGGAGACCTAGTAGCCGTCTAGATTAACGACGAGGGTCGGATGTAGCGACGGTGACTGATAAATTTTATCAACAGATTTTACAATGATATTTATTAAAGTCTCGGTGATAACAAACTGAAACCTAAAAAATAAAAAAATACTCTAACAAAGTCAATCAATAAGTAAAGGGTATGTGTCCGATAACCACCATTTGCTGGAGATGAAACCCAGTATCACAATGGATAAAAGAGAGTTTTCCAAATGTATAGTTACAATTACTCTTGAGCTTCACCTGAACCTCAGATTAAGGGGCCAAGTACTCTCGTGAAGATGAGCACCCTCCAAAAAACCGAAGATAGAGTAGGTTCGTTTGTGTAAGGTACCAAGGCAGCCCTCCTGTTGGAAATAATACTGAGAGGGGGGGTGAATCAGTATTATCAAGCAATTTAATAAATCTTCCTTATTTGATCTTTGAATTATTTTTGCATATCAGTACCATAAAATAATGAGCATGAAAAATCAGATAGTCACACCAAAGAACACAAGATGTAAGGTGGAAACCCAATGTGGGTGAAAACCACCTGCTGCAATATGTCTCTATCTTCTTTCAAATTAGAAACTTCTTTTACAATGATTTTGTACTGGTGCAGTCCTTTACCAGTACGCAGGCTGCAACCTGCGGAGAGCTACAACTCTCTCTCTTTCTCGTTTTCCAGTCTACTCCTGGAAGGGAGCTACAACCCCCTACTGCTTTTCATAAAGCATCAGATGATCAACAAGTACATAACAGATATAGACCACTACAGATATCAGATCAGCAATAACAGAACTAACCCAGAACACCTTATCAACAGAGAAATTCAATCAACAGAACATTTTAAAACAGAGACGCAGTTTTCCTTTCTGTGGCCTGCGACCAGACGCTGTTGACCTTCTGTTACTCTGCGTCCACACGCAGATGTCCTTCTGCTTCGCTGCGTGCCCACGCACTGTTCCTTTGTCTGCTCTGCGTTCTGTTGCTTCAGGGACGCACCCAAGGATACTATCGCGCCGCGTCTTTCGCTACAGAGACGCACCTGAAAACACTATCGCGCCGCGTCCTTCTGCTTCAGAGACGCACCTGAACCTTGATCTCCCTGCGTCCCCACGCAGGTCTCTCTCTACTGTACTGCGTCTCGGCGCACTTGCCCTTTACAGTACCTGCGTCCCGGCGCACTTTTCCTTCACTGAACCTGCGACCCTTTAGATATAAAAGATATGAAGACTTCAGAACAAACCCAAACAGTCAGATCTACCAGATCTGATCATGCGCCATAGAGATCACAGTCCATTAGAAGATTCGCCCTCTTAGATCTGAACTAGATCTCACCAAATAAGATATTCAACCCAAGACAATTGCTCAATCCAAATGAACTCCTTTGCTTTATATAGGCAAGCTCCTCCCCAAAACATGGAACAATACCACGAGCCGACACCATAGAAACACAAAACCGTCGGCTAGATACCACACAAGAAACCCCCACGTGCTTTTCTCTGCCTTGAAATGTGTGCATTGGGTGGACGCACCCCCTGAACGGCTGGCCGGCGTCCCTGGACGCGGGTTCTGTATGGTATACCTGCGGGGACGCACTTTCTGAACCGATTGCCTGCGTCCTTCTTAATTTTCAACAAACTGAGAGCCTTACCACTGGAGTTGCCATCAAGTACAACATCCGTAACATACAGTCATACCAGAAAACATAATGCCAACAATCTCCCCCTTTGGACTTGATGGCAACCTCACAAACTTCAGCTTCATTCTCCCCCTTTGACATCAAGGGAAAAGGGTATTCTCCCCCTAAGCTCATGCTCCCCCTGAATATGAACCAGATCTGCAGCAACGCACCACCATGAAAGAGATAGAGACATATTGCAGCTATTTCCAAGATCTCCTTCTCCATAATGCCAACAATGCATTATGTGCTCCCCCTGAGCCTGTACCACCAATAAGAAGATGTTCAACAAGATGATGCATCAACAACCCCCAGCTTTTGCCTGAGGTATTCAAACGTGTCCCTGGGCAATGGTTTGGTAAGAATATCAGCAACTTGTTCCTTGGAAGGAACATACTCCAACTTGACTTTCTGTTCAAGCACTTGTTCCCGAAGAAAATGATACTTGATTGGTATGTGCTTGGTTTTTGAATGCATAACCGGATTCTTTGATATGCTGATTGCACTTGTGTTATCACATAAGATGGGGATAGGTGGTGTACAAGTGATTTGAAAATCCTGCAAAGTCTGCATCATCCAAAGGAGTTGAGTGCAACAAGATGCAGCAGCAACATATTCCGCTTCAGCTGTAGACAAGGCAATCGAACTCTGTTTCTTGCTGAACCAAGATACCAGTCTGGAACCCATAAAGAACGCACCACCACTTGTGCTTTTCCTGTCATCCACGCTTCCGGCCCAATCTGCATCTGTATAAGCATGAAGAGTAAGATCTGTATCTCTAGGATACCATAAGCCATAATTTTGAGTCCCTTGAAGATATTTGAAAATTCTCTTTACTGCCTGAAGATGAGTCTCCTTCGGATTTGCCTGAAATCTTCCAACTATTCCAACTGCATGCATGATGTCCGGTCGGGTACCTGTCAAATATAGTAAACTTCCAATCATAGATCTGTAGGTTGGTTGATGTACTGCTGCAGATTCATCATTTGCACTGAGACTACATCCTGTGACCATGGGTGTACATACAGGTTTTGCATCTTCCATGCCATATTTCTTCAAAATCTGCTTGAGATACTTGGTTTGAGATAAAAAGATTCCTCCTTCCTTTTGTTGGATTTGCAAACCAAGGAAATATGTCAGTTCTCCTAGCAAGGACATTTCAAATTCTTTTTGCATGACCGAGGCAAAGCTTTGACTCATAGCTTCTTCATTGCTGCCAAAAATAATGTCATCTACATACACAACAAGTATTAGCAATTTGTCATTTTCAACTTTTATATACAGATTGCTATCTGCTGAACCTTTTGAGAAACCTTGTTGATGAAGATATTTGTCCAACCGGTAGTACCAAGCCCTTGGAGCTTGTTTGAGACCATAGAGAGCCTTTTTTAATCGGCATACAAGATTTGGATCATTTCCAAGAATGAACCCATCTGGCTATTCAATGTACACTTCTTCTTCCAAGTCTCCATTCAGAAAGGCTGATTTCACGTCCATTTGAAATACTTTGAAGTTTTGAAAACTTGAGAGAGCAAGGAACATCCGGATGGCCTCAAGTCTTGCAACAGGAGCAAAAGTTTCTTCAAAGTCTATTCCTTCTTGCTGCGCATACCCTTTACAAACAAGTCTGGCTTTGTTTCTAATTACTTCTCCATTTTCATTCAATTTATTTTTGAAGACCCATTTTGTTCCGATAACATTCTTATCCTTTGGTCTAGGAACCAGCTCCCAAGTGTTGTTCTTTTCGATTTGCTCAAGTTCTTCATCCATTGCTTTCACCCAACATTCATCTTTGCATGCTTCTTTCACATTTTGTGGTTCAGTAGAGGAGAGTAATGCCAAATAGCTTGAGGCTTCTGCAACAGTTCTTCTTGTTTGTACACCTGCTTCTTTCTGCCCCACAATCTGAGGTTCTGGATGATTCTTCTGAACATATCTGGATGGAGTTTTCTCTTCTATTCTTGTCTGCTCCTCTGGTTCTTCTTGAGGTTCTCCTTGGGGTTCTTCTTCTTCATTATTCTGTCTTTGAGGGTAGCCTTCATCTTCTTCTATATCTTCATGATGTACTTGCCTAGGAATATATCCCTTCTCATCAACCACTACATCAATGCTGTCAACAATTCTGCCAAGTCTTTTATTGTAGCATTTGTATGCTTTGCTATGTGGAGAATAGCCAAGAAGAATGCCTTCATCTGCTCTAGGTTCAAGTTTGCCAAGCTGCTCATCAGTATTCTTGATATAGCATTTGCTCCCAAAGATTTTGAAGTGCTTTACCGAAGGAGTTTTACCACTCCAGAGCTCATGAGGAGTTTGAGTGCTGTTCACCCGGACATTTGTCTTGTTGAGAATAATAACCGCAGCATGTGCAGCTTCACCCCAGAAAGTTGCGGGAGTTCCTGATTCATCAAGCATAGCACGAGCCATTTGTTGGATTGTTCTGTTCATTCTTTCAACAACTCCATTTTGCTGAGGAGTTCTAGCTGTAGAGAATTCTCTCCTTATCCCATGTTCATCACAGAAATCGAAAAATTCATTTGAAGTAAATTCCCCACCTCTGTCGGATCTGAGGCACTTAATTTTGTGACCTGATTCATTTTCAACTAAGGCTTTGAAGGTCTTGAATTTTTTGAATGCTTCATCTTTGTGCTTCATAAGTCCTAACCAGACAAACCTGGAGAAATCGTCAATAAATAATATCAAGTATTCCTCTCCTCTAGGTGTTCTTTTCCTGAATGGGCCACATGTATCTGTATGTACTAGCTCAAGAGGCATGCTAGCTGATCCCTCTTTCTCTGGAAAGTTAGTCCTGGTTTGTTTTCCAAACTGACATGATCTGCATATGGTGTTGTCAGGAATTTTGATATCTGGAAGATCGCGAACTGCCTGATATTTGCATGCTTTCCTTATTTGTGAGAAGCTTAGATGTCCCAACCTTCGATGCCATAACCAGTGCTCTTCATCCTTGCTAAGATAGCATTGTTGTTGTCCTTCTTCAAATATGTACAGATTATTTGGAGTTCTTTTGCCTTTGAGTACTGTTTTACCTGTATCAAGATCACGAACAAGACATCCATTCGATCTGAAAATAACCTCGGTTTTTTGATCACACATCTGGCTGACACTAAGTAGATTATGCTTCAATCCATCAACATACAAAACATTTCCAGCCTTGACCTTTTCTTTCAAAGGAGCAATACCTTTTCCTTTTATAGTTGCAGGAGTATCATTTCCAAAAGAAACTTTCTTTCCCTTTTCTAAAGTAGAATAAGATTCAAGTTTTTCTTTATCACCTGTCATATGTTTCGAACATCCACTGTCAATGTACCATAGATTTTCCTGTCCTTCTGCATAAAATGCTATCCCACATCTTTCTGTTTGAGGTTCCTTTATTCTCCATGTTTTGGTGCTTGTGGCTTTTTCCTTTTTCTCCTGAAACCTGCTCCTGCATTCAATGTCTTCATGACCAAAATTATTGCAAATAGAACATTCAACTTCATTTTCAAGAACCGAAAAGTTTTTATAGGTCCTTTTTGTAATCCCTGTCATACTTCTTTGTTTTTGTGCTTCCCTAGTCATGATTGTTTTATATGCAACACATTGAGTTGCTTTGTGACCAAAGTTATGGCAAGAAAAGCATTGTCCATTGAAGAAGCTTCTGCGGTTATTGAATCTACCAGCCAACTGATTGTAATTTCTATTTTCATTTATTCTTGAACCAAACTGAGAAGATTTTACCTGTGGCTGGTTGTAGCTTTTGTTCACCCTTAAGATGGATTGTCCCTGATAGTTTCCGTTTGTAATTCGTCCCTGCTTTACCTGATTATCTTCATTGTTCTTCTGCTCATTTCTTCTTGCTGCATCAAGATAACTTTTTGAGGTGGATGCTTGAGAGGTTTCTCCATTATAGCCCAAACCTGTCTTGTTTAGAGGAGACTGCTGCACATTGATAATCTCATCCAAAGTTTCAGATCCTTTGACAAACTTGAGATTAATAGCTTTTGTTTTCTCAATTTCTTTTCTGAGACCAACAATTTCACCTTCTAGTTTTTCAAGATGTTTTTCCTTTTCATCAATTTGAAATTGCAAAGTATCAATGATCACATTCTTTTCTTCTATGCATCTCTTGAGTCTAGTAATTTCATCATAGAGATTATCCACATCTATAGCATCCTTATAATCATCATCTTCAAATGCCATTAACAGCTTATATTTATTACCTTGTTCATCTTCATCACTGTTTGATAAGCCATCACTATCTTCATGGGTGTAGTAGCTTTTCTTATTTGCACTTTGTTTCTTGTTCCATTTAGCAGGTTCTTTTCCTTTATCCTTATAAGGACATTTTGCAGCATAATGACCTACTCTTCCACAAGCAAAGCATTTGAAAGGTAGCTTACCTCTGAACCTTCCAGAACCCCTTTGAAGATTTCTGACAAAATTTGATTCTTCTTCCTCTTCTTCTGGAACATGGCTTGCTTCATAGTAATCTTCTTTGCCTGATGCCCTAAAAGCAGCTTCCCTTCTGTCTGATGGACCTCCCTTTCTCATTTCATAAGCAGTTAGAATTCCATGTAGCTGAGACATAGTGAGAACACGAAGATTTTCCTTTTCTTCTATAGAAGATACTTTAGATTCAAACTTGGGGGATAATGATCTTAGAATCTTTTGAACTACTATAGTCTCTTTTATTTCTTCACCCAAATTTTTCATACAATTAACAATCTCATCTACCCGAAGAAAATAATTAGCCACACTTTCATCATTATACATCTTGAGAGTCTCATATTCAATCCTGAGAGTTTGAAGTTTAGCTTGTTTTACCTATTCATCTCCTTCATAGCTAGTGATCATTTTGTCCCATATCTCTTTTGCTGATTTGAAGTGCATGACCTTCATGAATTCTGTTTGGGATATACTTCCTAATAGAGTACTGACTGCTTTTGCATTTGTTTCATACTGCTTTTTCTCAGCTGGATCTGTAGGAGTAGCTGAAGGAAAAGCATAGCCTGTTTCTACAATGTTCCAAACTTCTGTACCAAGAGATTGAAGATATGCAGTAACTCTTACCTTCCAATAATTGAAATTTGTCCCATCAAAAATAGGTGGCCTGATTGATGCTTCTTTCTCGTAGTTGCTCATGATGAACGATCTACCTTCAAGCGATCAAGCTTCTCTGAAGGACCTGCTCTGATACCAATTGTTGGAAATAATACTGAGAGGGGGGGTGAATCAGTATTATCAAGCAATTTAATAAATCTTCCTTATTTGATCTTTGAATTATTTTTGCATATCAGTACCATAAAATAATGAGCATGAAAAATCAGATAGTCACACCAAAGAACACAAGATGTAAGGTGGAAACCCAATGTGGGTGAAAACCACCTGCTGCAATATGTCTCTATCTTCTTTCAAATTAGAAACTTCTTTTACAATGATTTTGTACTGGTGCAGTCCTTTACCAGTACGCAGGCTGCAACCTGTGGAGAGCTACAACTCTCTCTCTTTCTCGTTTTCCAGTCTACTCCTGGAAGGGAGCTACAACCCCCTACTGCTTTTCATAAAGCATCAGATGATCAACAAGTACATAACATATATAGACCACTACAGATATCAGATCAGCAATAACAGAACTAACCCATAACACCTTATCAACAGAGAAATTCAATCAACAGAACATTTTAAAACAGAGACGCAGTTTTCGTTTCTGTGGCCTGCGACCAGACGCTGTTGACCTTCTGTTACTCTGCGTCCACACGCAGATGTCCTTCTGCTTCGCTGCGTGCCCACGCACTGTTCCTTTGTCTGCTCTGCGTTCTGTTGCTTCATGGACGCACCCAAGGATACTATCACGCCGCGTCTTTCGCTACAGAGACGCACCTGAAAACACTATCGCGCCGCGTCCTTCTGCTTCAAAGACGCACCTGAACCTTGATCGCCCTGCGTCCCCACGCAGGTCTCTCTCTACTGTACTGCGTCTCGACGCACTTGCCCTTTACAGTACCTGCGTCCCGGCGCACTTTTCCTTCACTGAACCTGCGACCCTTCAGATATAAAAGATATGAAGACTTCAGAACAAACCCAAACAGTCAGATCTACCAGATCTGATCATTCGCCATAGAGATCACAGTCCATTAGAAGATTCGCCCTCTTAGATCTGAACTAGATCTCACCAAATAAGATATTCAACCCAAGACAATTGCTCAATCCAAATGAACTCCTTTGCTTTATATAGGCAAGCTCCTCCCCAAAACATGGAACAATACCACGAGCCGACACCATAGAAACACAAAACCGTCGGCTAGATACCACACAAGAAACCCCCACGTGCTTTTCTCTTCCTTGAAATGTGTGCATTGGGTGGACGCACCCCTTGAACGGCTGGCCGGCGTCCCTGGACGCGGGTTCTGTATGGTATACCTACGGGGACGCACTTTCTGAACCGATTGCCTGCGTCCTTCTTAATTTTCAACAAACTGAGAGCCTTACCACTGGAGTTGCCATCAAGTACAACATCTGTAACATACAGTCATACCAGAAAACATAATGCCAACACCTCCCTAGTCACCTTGTGTTCGCCCCTAAGAAGTATGGTCACTATGTTTCCCTCAAATCACAGACACTACTTGGGGGGACATAGTCACAGACAGTACGCTATGTGGGCAGGATACCTATGTTGGAAAATACAGAGAGGGGGAGTGAATTAGTATTCCTGATCAATTATTACTTTTAAATCTCTTCAGAGCATTAGTTAATCTTGAATTATCATTAATGTTTATGCAGTAACAAGAGTGAATAAAAGAACATAGGAGGCACACAAATTTTAGGTGGAAAACCCCCTCGAGGTCAAAAACCACCGAATACTTTTCTAATAACTCTTTAATCTTCAACACCAATTTAAAAGAAAGCTCCAACTTCCTTGAATCTAGAAAAGCATTCTTCTCTAGTTCCCACTGGATGGAAGCTCCAATGCCCGAGATTTTTCAGTAGTCAACTAAATAGATGTCCCAACACCCAATGAGATATAACTCACCCTAGCACCACCCTACCACCCCGAAGTTTTCATAGGCTTGAACTTGTTGGTGACTTCATGCACCAGCCTAGCACCACCCTACCACCCTATAGAATAATAAAGAAGAATGGAGTCTCGTACCAAGGAAAATGGTCCACTTTACAATGATATAGAATGATGTAGAAGAAGAAGACACACTAGACCATAACCCCAACTATGAGACAACCACCTAATGACCTAATGATGATCCTAGACCTCCCAACACTACCTCTTCAATTCTTGGTAGATAGACACTTGTACAAATTTTACAATGATGCTTTTACAATGACTGTACAATGATACTTTTACAATGATTGTATGCAGTGCTTCCCACTTGAAGACTTCATATGGTGAACTTCTTGTTGTTGTTCTGCACCTTGATTGTTGCTCTTGTCATGCCACCCTTTCTCACTCTTCATAACATTAGATTATGCATTGAGTCTTCTCTTGATGAATATATAATACCTGCAAAAAATCTTCAAGGAAATATCCATGACATGATAATAGAAAAACTTACCTCATCCTGTAGAGCATATGTTAGTGCTAAAAAAAAAAAACAAATTAGAATACAAAGAACCTAATGTAATTAAGAAATGAACATGCATATACAGAAGATACTTACTTGTAGCTTACCTCTGCTGCATCATTTTGCTACAACTTTCTCTTCGCTGCCCTAGTAAGTCTAGTCCTTTGCACCCCTTGACAACAATTGATCTACTTTTTCCTACCTTCTAGGAGAACAATATTTAATCTGATGTATCTCTGAGATTTTAGATCCCTAACAAGTGATCTTCGGTCCTCTAGAAGCTCTTTAAGTCTTCTTTCCAATACCACAAGTCTGACCCAATTTGAACTCTTCAAGACAAAGTTATGCCTAGTCTCTCACAATGACCTAATTATGGACTAGTTCAGTAGATCGAACATGTACGGTGTGCCACGTGTCACTGTTTCCTCCTTCAACTCTAAAATTGGCACACAGAAAACTACACTCTATGAACTATTCACCACTTTTTACAAAATTGCAATCCTGTTCTCTGAGAGAGAGTTATGACGATGTTACCAAGTTCACTTCTGTGAGATGAAATTCAGGAGCCTACAAAAACCCTAACTTCCACGGATCATATCTCTGAAAATATAGCGAACCAAGATCTGAAATGCGGTCACGATGTTGATCAGGATTGCGAATCCAATGGATTTTCATTTCAGAATCTAATACTTCACAGAAATGAAGTTATAACGAAAATGCCATGATCACTTCATTTGGAGGATTTATGAGATTTCTTTTTATAGAGATGAGAGGGGCTTCTATAGAGAATGTTGGATGGATTTTAGGAGCTTAAAAAATTATTAATTGGTAGACTTTAAGCTTATGTGGTAGTTTTTGGGAGTAGCATGATCTAGATTATCCATAGTATTATGTTCATTCTGTCGACATTTCGAACCCCAAACGGGGTCCATCATTAGGACCAAAATTGATAGAATATGAATGATAGTTCCTTGAGAGAAGAATCTTCCGATCATAGTATATATAAACCTAGAAATTGATAAATTTTTATAGAAGCTCACCCTTACATATATGATTTTTTTTTTTTTTTTAGTTTATTATAATAATTTCAGTTTAATTATTTTAATTTTGATTATTCTAGCTTTAATTATTTTAATTATTTGATTTTAATTATATGCTAAATAAATCAATTAATTAATTCATAATCCTTAATGAATACTAGTTGTAAGTTTATTTTTATAATGTACTGTAGTTTTATTATTTTTATAATTAGTTTTATTTTATTTTATTTTATCTTAATTAAAATTAATTTTATTTATTACTAAATTACTTATTTACTTCATTAAGCCATGAACCTTAAGCATTTAATTGATAGAGATGTAGATTTTTATTAATCCTATTTATTCCATCGATTATAGATTAGTTTTATTGTTTTAATTGATTTTATTACTTTTATTTAACCTACATATATAAAAATAATTTAATTAATATAATTAATTCATAAATTAATTTAATTAATTTATAATTCTTTTTCTTTAAACCTTTTTTAATTTATTTTAGTTAATTAATCCTAAGTATCTAATAAAGAAATGTTATTTAATTGTTTCAATTAATTTAAATTTAATTGATTAATTAATTAATTTAATTAATTTGTTTCATAATTTTCTTTTTATAATTTATTATTTCTATTTTTCAATTTATCTCCCAATGTTAATTTTATTTTATTTAACCCTATGTGTCTAATTGATAAATAAGAAAAATATTTTAATTTATTTTATTAATTAATCAATCAATTAAGTAATTTAATTAATTTATAAATTTTATCATTTTTATAACTTACTTTTATCAAATGTTACTTTTGGTTATTATTAATTAATTTTCAATTTTAATTAATTGATTAACTTTAATTAATTTTCAATTAAAATAATTTAACTAGAATTAAATTAATTACACTAATTTATGAATTAATTATATTATTTTTAGATATGTAGGTTAAATAAAAATAATTAAATTAATTAAAACAATAAAACTAACCTATAAACAATGGAATAAATAGGATTAATAAAAATATACATCTCTATTAATCAAATACTTAAGGTTCATGGCTTAATCAGGTAATTAAGTAATTTAGTAATAAATAAAATTAATTTTAATTAAGATAAAATAAAATAAAATAAAAATAATTATAAAAATAATACAATTACATTACATTATAAAAATAAACTTACAATTAGTATTTATTAAGGATTATGAATGAATGAATGAATGAATGAATTAATTAATTTAACATATAATTAAAATCAAATAATTAAAACAATTAAAATAATTAAAGGTAGAATAATCAAAATTAAAATAATTAAACTGAAATTATTATAATAAATTAAGAAAAAATTAAAAAAAAAAAAATAAATAAAAAGAATTCATATATGTAAGGGTCGGATTCTATAAAAATTTATCAATTTCTAGGTTTATATATACTATGGTCAGAATATTCTTCTCTCAAGGAACTATCATTCATATTCTATCAATTTTGGTCTTGATGATGGACCCCCTTTGGGATTCGAAACGTGGACAGAATGAACATAATACTGTGGATAATCTGGATCATGCTACTGTAAATTATTAATTATTGACTATTCAATGACCAAAGCCAATTATGAGTGTCATGCCACAACCCCATAGGATTTTAGCCCACTAACTGGGCATACTAACTTCAAACATGAATATCTCTAAAACTGTGAAGAATTACTTAGCGTGCCATATATCAACGAAAACATCTCGACGAGTCGAATCCATCAAAAGGATCCTTGACTCAAAATCGATTAAGTTTTCAAGTCAAAATTCCCTTAGAAGATCAAGGTAGCCCCTGCTTCTTCTTGGATTGACATTAGTGACAACCTCAGATCATCTTTAGATCAACAATCTCCCCCTTTGGCATTGATGGCAACACAAGTACTCCTCCAATGATTAGGGCACATATTCCTACTGCATTCTCTACATTACCCTAACACACAACCATCCTGCAGACCTATACACACTTTGTTACACAACGTTTTGTCACTGTCACTGTACTCCCCATTCCTTGATCCTAGAGGACCTCTACAGTGAACCCCACATGCTTTTCCTTCATGAAGAAACTCCCATTGTGTCCCTCTTCATGAGCAAATCAATTCCCTTTTTCATGTTTTCCCTTGAAACTTCTGTTTTTCCCAGTTTACAAGACCAATGCTAATGACCTTTGTCTCCCCCGCGTCGATGTGCAGAGATTACCACTATCCCTAGTGCCGATCGGAGCGACTGAGCTATTTTCTAGTCACGCGGTCCTATTATGGAAAGTTTTTTAAATTAGGAGCTGAAGCTTCTACGTCTAGAAGCTTCGTAATGGAAGTCTGGTAAATGGTTTGGCAGGATGGGGTCGAGGATGTCAGCTTGGGCTCCTTTCCCCTATAATGACGGAACTACCTCAAGGGATAAGCCCTTCTCCCATGAGAAGAGGATCCATCTCCCATCCATTCATCCTATATAAACCTCCCTTCTTCCCAAGCACAAGCTAGTGTTAATATTGGTGTGTTAATGCTATTTTGGTTTGGAGTAGACATCAAGATATTACTAGTTGTAGCTATCTAGTTGTGTGAGGGATAAGTGTGATTTGGTTTCGAGTGAAGTCTAAAGGGAAGATCCTTAAAAATATTATGGATTGAGGCCATCATGGGATGCTAGTAGAAGTGTGTGCGAACCTCGTCTTATCAGAGGAGGATTGCAACATCAAGACAAATGGTTGTAATCTCTGTTTGATATTAATATATGGAAGTATTGATTGATTTCATACATGATTTATCATCTTACATACTCATGGCTTAATGTTTCTTGACTTGTTAAGTAGGTTGAATTAAAATTTGTCTATTATCACGTTTGTTATTTGGTTTTGTTTACTTGTTTCAGGTGCTTGAAGAAAGAAGTGAGAGATAGCTCGAGTGAGCAAGCAAGGACATCATCAAATAGGATAAGCAGAGTAAGAAGCTGGCCCTCTTAATTGGTTCTAACTTAAGGAAATATTCCATAGAATGTATCTGTTGTGGCTAGATCCATCATTGGGCTAGAGGAATTTGTTTGTGTCCGCACTTATAATTTTACTTCAACACAAATTGGCGACTCCACTAGGGATCCTAATCCTTTTGTTTTTCCTGGATTTCATGATTTCGTGAGAAATTTTCTAGTTCCACTTTTTCCCTTTGGTTCTGTGTCTTCTATCCTACTTACTGGTTTGAGTCTAAAATTCATAGTAGCAAATCTAGTCCCTGTTTCAAATTTTTTATTTTTTTCCTTGACTCCCTCAATCAACACGTTGAATTCACTGACAGTCGCCTCGATCAACGTGACTTGATGATAAACAGTCGTGCCGACCAGCCTCTGGAGCTTGTTGTCAGTTAAGAAGTCGCGCTGATGCCTATAAGTGAAGATTAGGGCCTAACCCCAATCTTGGCCAGTGTGTTCTGCTCTTGTGGTTTTCACCCTGTAAGACTTTTGGACCATTTTCTCCCTGATTAGAAAGCTACTTTTCATTTGGTTTTGTTTGCTTGTTGACTTATCATCTTTCTGCTTGATTGATTGAGTCATTGAGTGGTAAGCGACACTAGGGCATCTAGTTTGTTGAAAATTTAGCAGTTTGTCAACTCAGTAAGTTGAGTTGTAGGTGTACTTACTCCTTGCATTTCATTTTTGGTCCTTTTACGACTTTCAACTCTTTTACATGAGCTTGAAAAGTTTCCATTTGATTGCCTAAACGTTTCTTTTCTGGCATGGATTACGTTGCTTGTCTTGTGGTTTATAAAGTCGATGTTCATTAGTCTTAATGAGTTTCTCTTTTCATGTGTTCATCTGCTTGAAGAGCTTATTGTCTCGAAAATGTTTTCACTGAAAGATTATATGCAAAAATTTTGTTTCATTGTTTCATGAAAAGATTAGAAAATTCTAGTTTGTTGCATCATTATGCTACGATAATTGGAATGATTAAAAGACTAGAATTGCACTGGCATTTGAAAAAGGAAGAGAAATTCTTTGCTTTTGAAAGGACTAATAGATAAGTGCATGTCAGGAAATTAGGAATTGGAATTCATTTTTCATTAGTTTATTTTTTGAAAAAGTAAGGTAGTGAAAGATCATTTCGTTTTCAGTTGCTTGATTGTTTGCATTTTATTGAGTAGTTTTCTACCCTATCTAGTGTAGGAATTTCATTGAATTGAAACGGTCTTGTCTCATTTAGTTTCATTGAAGGTTTTTCGAGTCACATCGCTAAGACCTAAAAAATGAAACATAACTCAAGATAAACTTGAAAATGAATTCAATTAACCTAAGGAACATTTGACATTAACGATCATATCTAGAAGCTCTAGTCCAGAGATGTGTTTTGGAATCTTTAAACCTAGCAGTTGTCGTTAGCTTCAGCATTAGACAGTGCTAGTACGGATTTGTGCTCCCCATACTATCGAGTATATAATGGGAGAACCCACTAGGATGCAATCCTTTTATCCTTAGGAAGCCGAGTCGGCTGCCTTGCAAATGTGATACACCAAACACAACATTCAAGGAGATTTCCTACTCGTACTTCTTGGTTCACCAAGAGGTATTTTGTAGTTCATGGTTGCCTGGTAATCCTATTTACATAGATCATCAAGAGTAGTCATTTGATCTTTTTGACTCGTTAAACATAAAATATCATTCGAGCACTTTTCCTTTCGATCTTGTTCCTAATCGAAAGTGATAGAGTCATCTTTGTTCCTTTCTCAACTCTTAAAAAATGAAAGAGCACTAGTCTTTTATGCATCTTAATAATTGATTACCCATGATCCAAAACACCTTGTTAGTATTTTTCTGAGACCAAATCGGGAGTTTCCCTTAAAAGAACATTTTGAAGCCTTGAAGTTAATTGTTCTGTCAGAAAAGCCAAGGTCATTGTGGCTGAACCATCTGGTTCATCCAGTTCCTCTTGCTCTCCTCTGTCTAAAAGATTGTCTGAGGATCTGCTTCCTGAGATACCAGAGTAAGTCGAGGACCAAGGTGTTGAACTCGCAATTGTTCTAAGCATTAAACCTTTGTCATCTCATCCTCCACCTACTTTCTATACAGGGTTATCTGCTGATCTTGGCCCGAAATCTCTGGACAATCCCGTTCAAACTCCAGAGAACTTGTCGACCACTGATGGTTAGCTTGGACTGGTTATCTACCCTCCGAACCCTCTACTTGACCCTGTTGTGATATCACCTCAACGTCCTTACAGTCCATATGACCATCTGGGTGTTCCTTTGGAACTATCCCCTCATAATTGTTCGGCCATTTTTCGTCGTTTGTCTTCAGACATGGAGCCCGAAGGTGATGATCTAGTCACATTTACGGATGAGTATGAAGTTTCTGCTCCACACACTGTCGAGGGGGAAGGGTTTCCTATTCCTCCCGAGGGTTTCCCCTATTTATGGGGTATTCCCACTAGTTTGCCATCCAACTATGTGTCTTTGGTACAGTTGGTTTCAAGGACACCTAGTGTCTCATCACTTTAGCATAACCTTGTTTGGGCGTTAGGCACCATGCCTACTCTAGGTCCATTCGTTACGAACATGACTTCCCAACAGGATGTTACCTCAGTCCCAATGAAACCCACCATTCCAAATACCCTTGTATCATCAATAACAGTTACCCGTTAGGCACAACCGATAGTTTCAAAGAATGTCTCTATCAATTCCTCCGTCCCTCTATTTAGTGGCCAGGCCGTGCCACCGCCTAGGGGGCAGAACTTGAATGTTTCTATGGTGCTAGGTGCCACCAATGTGAGAAGCTCACAAGCTTACACGCTTGGTATAAACCAACCTTCTTCTGGTATTATTCATAACCCTGCTGATCCTACTGGATAAAACAATGTCCAGTACCAACAAGTTCAAAATCCTGTTGGTCCGTCTAGATCGAGCAATGATCAATATCAATAGTGCTATGGGGCTCAAGTCTAATACCAAAATCCTTACGTTCCATATGGCTCTCAAGGAATGGTTAATCAACCTTACACCCTCCAATCTAGGCGGTACATCCAGCCTAGCTATGGCCAGATTCAGTTCGGAAATTTCCCGGGCACTGTTCAAGTACCCTTGCAGCAGCAAGGACAACCTCTACAACAATAAGGGAAGCCTTCATCACGACAAGGGCAGCCTTTGTTGCAGCAAGCGCTCTTTGTGAATCAACAAGGGAAAATTATCCCACAATAAGGTCAACTGCAACAACCGCAAGGTCAACCCTTGCAATAGTTGCAGAAAACCGCGCAATAGTAGATGTAATATGCTCCTCACACCTCTCAACCCATGTCCTCGCAAGGCCAACCTCTGCAGCCCTAGGGACAAATTTTACAATCGAAAGGTCAAACCTTGCAGCAAAAATACCAACCAGGGCAATAAAAACCCTTGTATACATATCAACAAGGTCAACCCTTGCAGGGGTAGGGTCAAGGTCAAGTCCTGCAGCAACAGGCTCAAAATTCTCATGTCCTAGGTCAACAAGTTTAGAATCCTTCCGGCCAAGGGCATCAAGTACAAAATCCCTATGTCCAAGGGTAACTAGTGTATCAACCTTATGCCTAAGGACAGTAGATCCAAAACCCTCTTGTTCAGGGACAACAGGTTCATCACCCATATGTTCAAGGACAATAGGTCCCATATCCATATGTCCAAGGTCAACAGGCTCAACAACCTTTTAACTTGTGTGTTGCTTATAAAAAACATATGGCTGGACAGTTCCAAGGTATTCAAGGCGAAAATCATCCCTATGGTCAAGGTAATCTACAAAGGGGTCAGCCTCAGATGTCATATGGCCAAAATCCTTACCATCAGGGATGGTCTCCTCCATATGGACCCGCTTATCGACCTCCCATGCCTTTTAACACCAAATTTCCATTCTTGTCTAAACTCGAGTTGCCAGATGTGTCTTGCCTTACGAATGATCCAATCCTTCATTCACCATATTGGCATCCGGTGCCATCCAAGATACCAAGTTATTGTCCAAATTTCAATGGGAAAGCTAAGGAAGATCCTCAAGCCCATGTGATGAAATATCACATCTGGTGCTCATCAAACTTGTACGTGGATGGTTCTATTCATCTCCGTCTTTTCCAACGAACCCTCATGGGTGATGCAGTGAAGTGGTAGATCAAGCTACCTCGAAGTACTTACCATGACTTTAAATCTTTAGACATGTCTTTCCTCACGCATTTTTAGTTTCCAGTTCATTATGAAATTGACACCTATTTTCTCACATCGCTTAAGAAAGATACTGCAACACACATCTCTGATCACATCCATGAATGGAGACGTAGACATTGCCTAATCAAATTCAAGATTGTTGATCAGTTGCTCACTAAATGGTTTACCAAATCATTCGTGGCCCCAATTTCTTGTGATATAGCTATGGGTGTGATCCGGATTTAGACAGGAACGCAATAGATTACAGAGATAACCATAAATACAGAGATACAATAACCATAAACACAGAGATGCCGCGGAAATAATACTTCATTTCATTACTGTAAAATACTGAAATATGCTTACAAACAGAAATGGAGAGAAACTAGCTAGGGCGATGGTAGCTTATCTCTGAGAAGAGATGTGGCAGCTACATGCCTCTGAACTGTTCCCAACTGTATTACAATGAGGCTCGAAGGCCTATTTATTGTTGAGAAACAATGGAAAACCCTTCACATACCGAAACCTAACCCTAGAAGATGAAACGCCAAATTGTGGGCCCCGTTTGGGTAAATTGGTACATCAATTTCCCGGGGTCGTAACTTTGGCATACGATCTCTGTTTGACGCGTACGATAGCTCGTTAGAAAGATCTATCTGAGTACTACCACTTTGGGTGGAAACATAGGGCTCGGTCGCCCCAGAATTCCAAAAAAACGTTGTTTAGGGCCTCAAAACGGCTCCGGAAGTTCAGGACCCGAAAAACTGCTAAAAATAGTAAGTTGTGCTACAATTAAGGAAACTGAAAATACTGAAAGAGACAATTGTGAGGGTCCAAGTGGGTTGGTGGGTGGCCACCAACATCCACCTGGATCATTCCTCCCCCCTTAGGAAGCAATGGTCCCCATTGCGTTGAGTTCCTCCATCTGCTGAACTTGTCCTGCAATCTCTGATGTGTCCAGTGATGGTGGGAAGCATGGTCGACGATGGTCCACATTGAACATTTGGTGCAGGCGAAGGAATGGAGGAATGATGTGCTCCAAAGCATTGTTCCCCATAGCCTTGGTACTGCTGTAAGGACCATGTTGGAGTGATCTGAGCTTCTGATGGGTTCTGGTAAGGCGTTCTTTCTGTCGATGCAACCAGACTTTTTTGCCCACCTGAAACTTGTGTGGTACCCATGTGGGTGAGGAGAAGTTGTTCCTGTGTTTTGTCATGACCGTATCCCTTTGCTGTTGCTGCTGCGTGGAGGAACCCTTTGCAGGGGTCATGGATGTAGCAATGATCTTCCCCTTATTTTGGGAGTGAACCAAACAGATGAATTTCCTGGTCTGTGATATGAGCTTGCTGCCTTTCTTGGTAGTGGTCAAGGATGTGGCAGTAGGTGGGGCTACCTCTGGTATCCTGTATAATGAATTATTCAAAGAAATAATGACAGCACGAGGCCTTGACTCATACACAGCATGTCGCCTCCACAAGTATGGCTGGCCTAATAATACATCACAAACATCCAGAGGTGTAACATCACACAATACCTCGTCTGTGAAGGGTTTGATGCTGTAGGGAAGGCTGCACTGCTGGCGAACTTTCAGATCTCGTCCTTCGTGAAGCCACCCGATACTGTACGGCTGTGGGTGTGGTGTAGTCGGTAGGCCCAACCGCTTCACGACCTCTGCTGATACCAGGCTCTTTTGGCTACCACTGTCGACAATGAATCACAGCGGTGAACCCTTCACCCACATCTGTGAGTGGAAAAGGCACTCCCCCTCCTCTGGATCTTCGGGCTCATTTTTCTTGATCTTGGCGGTGGCAACAGTGGCGCTGGGATCCGCATCAATGATCTGCTTCCCTTTGCCATTCGGAAGCCTTCAACTCAGCCACCAGCGACTGCTTGGTCCGACACTCACTTGTGTTATGACTGGGACTCTTGTGGAACTCACACCACTTTCCTGTGTCCTTCTTCAGCTTCATGGTGTTGTTCTTTTCTTGCGGCTTTGACGGGTTGTCTTGGGTCACCCCGCCTTGGCTTTGTCCTTTGGGCTTCGGATTTGCAGATCCAAAGTCTCGCTTCTTCTGTTTGAACTTTTGCTCGATTTTGACAGCGTATCGGTATGCTGTGCCGAGTGAGAAGATGTTCAAGAACACCATCTCTTCCTGGATGTATCTGTGCAGGCAGCCGCGGTATTTGAGTACCAGATGCAGCTCAAAATCTTTGATACCCAACTGTGTGCGAAGGGTATGAAAAATGTTTGTGAACTCCGGCACATCTTGGTCTCGTCCCTGCCGTAGTGTGGTCCATTTGATGTATTTGTCCTCATAGGTTTCGACAGGGTAGTACTGCTCTTTGATGGCATCCCGGAAGTCATTCCAAGTGGGTGCGGTCGAAAATAGTGAGCCTGTACTTTCATCCTTCTGCTCGCAGTAGGTTTCCCACCAGTCCTTGACGTGGGGGGCTGCTTTGAGAAGAGCGAAAACGATCTTTTCCCGACTTGAAAATTCATGAACAGAAAAATACCCATCTAGCAGATTTAACCATTTATCTACGGCATCTGCGTCTATTTGACCCTCGAATATGGGGATTTCAAAATTAACTTGTACCTTAAACGGCGTGGCGTTTCCAGAGTCGCTTTTGGAAGTCGATGCGTCGCCTTTGGGTAGCCGCTGAAGGATCTGCGCAAAGCTATCCATCATCGCGTTCCTTTGCCGCTCGAGCGCTTCTTCGAGTAAGATTTTGATAGGATCTCCTGCCCCCTCGTCTTTCTTCTCACCCACCATGGGATGCCGTTGGGATTTGCGAGGCTGGTCTTGCAAAGGTTCGACCAGTTCAAGCCCTAACTCCTTATATCCCGACCTCGTTGGGGACATGCAAAGAAAAACAGAGAAAAAGCAGACCGCTCTGATACCACTGATCCGGATTTAGACAGGAACACAATAGATTACAGAGATAACCATAAATACATAGATACAATAACCATAAACACAGAGATGCCGCGGAAATAATACTTCATTTCATTACTGTAAAATACTGAAATATGCTTACAAACAGAAATGGAGAGAAACTAGCTAGGGCGATGGTAGCTTATCTCTGAGAAGAGATGTGGCGGCTACATGCCTCTGAACTGTTCCCAACTGTATTACAATGAGGCTCGAAGGCCTATTTATTGTTGAGAAACAATGGAAAACCCTTCACATACCGAAACCTAACCCTAGAAGATGAAACGCCAAATTGTGGGCCCCGTTTGGGTAAATTGGTACATCAATTTCCCGGGGTCGTAACTTTGGCATACGATCTCCGTTTGACGCGTACGATAGCTCGTTAGAAAGATCTATCCGAGTACTACCACTTTGGGAGGCAACATAGGGCTTGATCACCCCAGAATTCCAAAAAAACGTCGTTTAGGGCCTCAAAACGGCTCCGGAAGTTCAGGACCCGAAAAACTGCTAAAAATAGTAAGTTGTGCTACAATTAAGGAAACTGAAAATACTGAAAGAGACAATTGTGAGGGTCCAAGTGGGTTGGTGGGTGGCCACCAACATCCACCTGGATCAGGGTGGATGCGTCATTGAAGAGCAGGGCAATGCTCGTGCCCAGTACTTCGATCTAGTTTACTCTGAGTCTGGCACTTTTTACAAGTTGTTATCCAATGCTCCACAACCATCATCCCATCTCACAACATCAAAGTCACCAGTTGTACCTCTCGTTGATGGAGTTATTGGTTCAGTAGCCTAGATCCCTGCTAAATCTTCTTCCAAACAAAATTTGGTCTCAAATGTTGTTCCTAATAGTTCATCCCAGAATCCACCTGGCCCTGGTAAAACCTCAGAGTACCATGCTGTCCAATCTACTGCACTGAATAAATCCTCGAAAGGAAAGAAGAAAAGTAAAGGCAAAGCTAAATTCGATGCCCCGAAACAGGGTCCTCCCAAATCATCTGCTGGCGAATCTTCGCAATGGAAACCTAAGTATCCATGCCTCATTTACAAGGAATATCACCACACTAAGGATTGTCCTCAATGATCCGAAGTTAGTCACTTGTTTAAAGGGACCCCTTCTGTCCTCAAAGAGTTGTTTCCGTCTCAACAGACCCAAATGGTATACCAACCCCACTCTGCTTCCTCTAGATCTCAAGTGTTCATGATGTGTATGCCTATTAATGTGGCTACTAGGTTGAAAGACTATCAAACTCCTGCTTCGATAGCTGGAAAAGAGAAAGAAGCCACACCTTCTTCTTCTACCCTAAGTTTTGGCCCTCTTCATATTGAGTTCCTTAACCCTCATTCCGCTATGTGGCCACCCTCTCGAGGTGTTCTGTGGAAATCCTCGTATAATCCGAATTCCCAAGATGCTTAACAGTAAAATATTGTTGAGGATTTGGCTCACGCGTTGTCAGCGATGTCCACTCTCGAGGTACTCCAAAGCTGCCCATTGCAATGGAAACCTTTGTTGTTAGTTGTCAGGGGAATTGATTGCACCAATTCTAATTTGATATGTTTTGACCTAGAGAACCATGTTCCTTGTCTCCCTCATCAGTTTTCCTTTCTTATTCAGGTAATCATCAATGAGAAATACATCCACCAGACCATCATCAATGAAGGTGCTTCCACCTTCATCATGTCGACCACATGTTGGAAGGCTATTGGTTCTCCTACACTGAGCCAATCTCTGAACACTTTGCAAGCTTTTGATGGGCACAATTTGTGACCCTTTGGTGTCTTACCTAACCTTGCCATCACTCTAGAAGGAAAGACAGTGCAAGTCAAAGTAGAAAATTTTTGATGCCAATGTCAACTATAATATTCTACTCGGCCGAAGTTGGACCCATGCCATGCATTCCATGGCCTCCTATTTATTTTGCATGATTCACTTTCCCCATCAAGGGAACATTGTCATTGTCGACCAGCTATCATTCTTTGCCTCTTCCTCCTCAGATGGCAATGTTCTATATGTTAAACACACTGGTCCTCCCTATGAGAGTGTGGGGACAGGTCTTTTCAAAGATTCTACCTTAATGAAAAATTTTCCACTCCCACCTCCTCATGTTGCCTCTGTCAACATGATCTCGGTAAAATCTGATCCTTGGGTCATAGCTTCACTAGATCTTGCTGATACCTGGGGCGAGGTTATGCCTCTTAGTCCCACCAAATTCAATTATGTGGAAATTCTTTCAGCTTCGAGCTCTGCATCCTATGATTCTTTTATGTCAAAGACCTATTATGATACATACTCTCAATCCCCATGACTTGGAATTTTGGAATCGCCTAATCCCTTAGCCGACGCCTTCCTTGCTAATGAAGGTATCATGGAAGTCATTTCTCTCGAGGAACCACCTTGGATCGATACTTATCATTTATCCTTGTTCCTGCCTCATCCAGTGGTCAGGTCTGCCGCTTTCGAATAGTCCTCTTCTCCATTGTCTCTTGACATGTCAGTTTATCTTGACATAGTCAAGATCTTTCAATTGAGGGCACCTATATCCCTACATGGATTCAAGATTTTTCTCCCTCCCCGATTTTTTACCGATTTCCCATTATTGCAATTGGGTTGTCATCTAACTCGTAACCCTCCCTCGCTCGTGGGGCATGGTGGAAATCCTTATATGAGTTCTACTCTATTAATTGGTCGAGTCAATGCCTACTCGTCATGACAACAACAAAACTCTGGTTGGCCCCTTGGTTGATCAATTTCCCAAGTCCGACAATGGATTTTCTGAAGAAGTACTATGCTTAGGTCATCTTGCATGGTCACTTTTGTACATTAGTGAATAATTAATTTTTGTGTAGTGTGGTTTTTTGTGATAGTTTTCAAACAATTTTCCTGGTTAATATGTTTTTCTTGCTTCGAAGATGTTTGTGAATCCCCACATTGATTTTTCTAACGGTCCTTGTCGTAGTACCCAGAACCTATCATCCACGACATTGATTATATATGACACTAGTGGCAAGTTGATTGACCTTCAAGGTATCTTTCTATGTCACACAACCAACAACATTGTTGAATACAATGCGGTCATCGGGTTGTTGTCAGAAGCCATCGCGATTAGAATCATAGAACTGGTTGTCAACCTGAATTCACAGCTTGTCATCCTTCAACTCAAGGGTCGGTATTCTGTCAGAAACCCTGAAATATTGAGAATGTATCTCCATATCTATCTGTTGGAAAGGCATTTTGATTACCTTACATATCATCATATTCCTAGATGCATGAACACATTGACAGATGCATTAGCTAATCATTTGTTGGATAGACATTTACGAAACATGTAAAATATAAAACAAATCATTTGTACCATACTAGACAGGAAAATACAACACACACACACACACACACACACACACACACACACACACACACATATATATGGTGATAATGTTTGATACATCAGAACCCGAAAAAATAATATATGTGTCTAAAATAACATTGGCGGCTCGAAAGCCTCATATATCAGTGGTAGTGGCACGTAGGCCTGAAAAAATATGTAAGTTCTGGACCTAGGAACTAATCAACATGGTGATCGTGGTAGCAGGATATAGGTCATGCAACACGAGTCAGCAATTAGCGGATCCACTCTGAGACTCCCACTGTGTGTCTCTGGTATTGACGAGGAATGTCTCCTACCCAAGCATACTTCGGGATACCATGAGTCAACCCCTCAAGGTTCCTCGCGATCTCCTCCTCGTTTTCACTCCCTTCCTGATAAGGACCAACATCATTAATAAGGCGGGGGATGCACCTGGCTATTGTGGACATCCCAACAGGCCGCTCTGGTCCAACGTTTGCATTAACAAGAGAAATGTTATAAGCACATATATACAAAAAACAATTAAAAAATCTCAAAATCTCAAAATTTAATTTTTACCTTCATCATCGAAGTCCTCTCCATCTAGTAAGGGAATATCTAGATCTCCACGGAAATCAGTGCCACTCTATGGCGAGTCCTCCATGACAATCTTCTGTCTTCGTATCCATGAAAATAATGTAGGTTGGTATGACATGTGCTGACCCCCAGTGATCCTGGGAATCAAATGGTTCTAGCGGGCCATCCACGGATCACGTGGCATAGGGGGATCTACCTCAGTCAACTGATACTGGAACAATGGTACCTGTTCCAAGAATAAGGTCACAAGTACAGATCCGAAGTAAAATTGCTTCAGATTCCCTGCCTTGGCTTTGGATAGCCGACGCCTCATGTTCATCTTCATGGCCTCTACCCAGATGAAGATCGTAGGAGTTGTGCGGTCAATACCATAAAGGAACTTCAACTTGTTAGTCTCATGTTCCACCTGGGACCCCACCACTCTGTTGATAGTCAACAAAATCATCCTCAGTGTCAGATCCCAAACACTGGAAATATCTATCTTTGCACTTTTGGATTTCACGGCCTCACGGTAGTGTTCAGCAAGAAAAGAAGATATGCTTGACCCAATTAGTTGTGACCCATATAAGTTCATTGGTTCCCCTCTGCGAGATAGTCTAGTGATGAAGTATACATTTGAAGTTTCAAACTCCAACTCCCGGTCGCCAATGACAAAAATCTCTCGATTAATGTCCCACGGACTAATCAGGTATTGAAGCAACTCGGTTTGGGCCTGCAACCCTAGTGTGAGAAAGAATTTGAGGAGCCCACAAGTCGTCAAAGATTCCTTGAAATTTGGGTCATTCATTGCCTAGGTTTCAACATCTTCATGTTCATGTTCTTTCCGGTCCACCATTTTCAGCGCTTCTTTCCTGTAAAAGCCATTAATTTGAGTCAACAATCATGCTTGGCCCATAAAATTTAAGTTTAAATGGTGAATTTTTGAGAAAATAGGGGTTTTCCCTATTCACAGTGCCAACGTGGCTGGATTTGTTAATCACCCTCGGTTGGTGTGATTTTGTGCCCAGAAATCGTATTGGAATCACATCGACAAAGGGTGGATTTTTTTTTTTCAAAAACCCCCTTAAAAAACTAAAAAAGTGGTTAAAAACGGAAATAAAGGACATGGATATGGCGCTCTGGGATTTAGCGGTTACTTGGAACTGGTGGCTTGTCGATTGATCTCTCGGATCTCCCGCAAACTGTTCCAGAGCAATTAGGGAAAAAATGAGTAAAAAGTCCTCATAGCAAAGGTAAAATGGTAAATGGTAAAAATATATATACGTTTCCACATTTTATTCATTTTTCATGAAAGATATCAGGTTTTTGTAAATATTTTGAGCTATTTTTCCTCAAGAACTAGATAGTACACTTTACCTTATTTGTGCGGCGACAGGTGATGGATGTTCAATGATGATGACGAGTCACATTTCAACTCTTTTCTTGACTCGTTAAACTCATATGAAAAGATTGTCAAGTGTTTTTCCATTTTGACTTGTAAAATAAAATAAAATGGGGGGTCCACTTTCAGCTCTTTTCCAACCCTTTAAAAGAAAAAAGATGGCTGAGCCCTTGTCGTTTTGAACTCGTTAATGGATGCGAAAAGGCATGTGCCAAGTATAATTTTACCTCTTTTTCGGGCTGGGAGGCACTATTTATGAAAAACGTACTCCTCGACTGAAATGCTCAAGCAGTTCTCTCAGGTATTGTTTTCTATCTTTTCGGGCTCAAGAGACACAAATGTACGAAAAGGGACCATGTGGAGTTTTCTTTTATGTGTCTTTTTCAAACTCTCTAAACATGAAAAAGATATTGAGTTACACCTTTGTCAGACTCATTAAACTATTAAACGACATCAGATTCGTCACCATGACGAACATGAGCTTCTCCTTCCTAAGGCTCATTAAACTTACTAGGTCGGATTCGTCTGAAGGATGAACTTACAGTGCAAGCATATGCTATCCCCTTCAAGATTGTGATTAAAAAATAATTGGGGTCCCTGCCAAAAATGGTGGGGGGGAATTTGGAAATCTATCAGTTATGTCAGCAGCTCACTCTTGAACATGACACTCTTTCCTTTGTGTCAGGTTGGGATATCCTCCTTTGTATCATTGACCTTCCTCGGTTTGGTCCGTTCATTTTTTTCATTCCATTTGATCTCTTCCACATCATCATGACCACCGATCCTATGGATCCAAAAGCTTCCAAACTTCCAGTTGTGTCGCCGATATGTTCAGGAGTTGTCTTTCTCTAGATACACTTACCCCTGATTCTCTGTATCATCCAAAATCATTTTGCATCCTTTTGTCTCGCGTCGATGATGTGGGATTCATTATGTCCCTTCTTTGACACGGTCGATTTCCATCGACTTCAACTCATTATCTGGGAAGTTGACCGAGGGACTCCTTTCTGGTACCTTAGATCCTGCATGCCCTAATGGCAAGTTCTTCGCACTCGATGACAAGTTCACATCATTGGCTTTCAATCAAGTGATTTCATGGGTGTTTGAATTAATTTCCTGTGTTCACATTCCATGGATTGTGCTAATAGTACCTTGAGGACCATTGCGATTGTTGGTGGTTTCTGTCATGCTTGTTAGTAGTTTACATCATCGACTGGTAATCAAGCGAATTTCTAGCATGTTCAATGTCAACACATCTATTCACATGTTAGAATATATAATTTGATTGGGTCGTGTTGGAGCACAAGACCCTAGACTCAAATCACAAAAGTCCAGGTTGTGAAGTGGTGTGACATGGTTATGATGATATGCATGTCTGTTTCAGATGGGTGGCTGTGAGCAGACCATGAGTTATCACATGTGATCCTTCTCATTATTGGATGGATTCGACCATACCCTAGTTTCATTATGATCCTCCTTAATGGATGTCTATGACCATGCCATGATTCATGTATCATTTGACAGAAATCTCAGTTATGTATATGTATCTGTACTTCCTTGCAGGCTTTCTAATGACAGACCGGTTCCCCGCACTAATTCATAAATCATTTCAACTCTCACTCTAGCTTGGCCTTCACGCTTTAGGGGGCATCTATTACACACCATTTTTTCATTGTCCCTATACTCCCCATTCCTTGATCCTAGAGGAACTCTATAGTGAACCCCACATGCTTTTCCTTCATGAAGAAACTCCCATTGTGCCCCTCTTCATGAGAAAATCAATTCCCTTTTGCATCATTTCCCCTGAAACTTCTGTTTTTCCCAGTTTACAAGACTGGCACTAATGACCTTTGTCTCCCCCACACCAATGTGCAGATATTAGCACTATCCCTAGTGCCGACTGGAGTGACTGAGCTGTGTTCCGGTTGTGCCGATCATGTTATGGAAAGTTTTTTAAATTAGGAGCCGAAGTTTCCATTTCTAGAAGCTTGATAACGAAAGTCTGGTAAATGGTTTGGCTGGATGGGGTCGATGATGTCAGTTTCGGCTCCTTTCCCCTATAATGATGGAACTACATCAAGGGATAAGCCCTTGTCCCATGAGAAGATGATCCATCTCCCATCCATTTAGACTATATAAACCTGCCTTCTTCCCAAGCACAAGCTAGTGTTAATATTGGTGTGTTAATGCTATTTTGGTTTGGAGTAGACAACAAGCTATTACTAGTTGTAGCTATGTAATTGTGTGAGGGATAAGTGTGATTTGGTTTTTAGTGAAGTATAAAGGGAGGAGCCTTAAAACTATTGTGGATTGAGGCCATCATGGGATGCTAGCAAAAGTGTGTGGGAACCTGGTCTTGTTAGAGGAGGATTGCAACGTCAAGACAAATGGTTGTAATCTCTCTTTTATGTTAAGATATGAAACTATCGATTGATTTCCTACATGATTTTTCATCTTGCATATTCATGGATTTATGTTTCTTGACTTGTTAAGTAGGTTGAATTACAATTTGTCTATTATCACATTTGTTGTTTGATGTTGTTTACTTGTTTAAGGTGCTTGAAGAAAGAAATGAGAGATAGCTAGAGCGAGCAAGCAGGGACATCATCAAACAGGATAAGTGGACTAAGAGGTAGGCGCTCTTAATTGGTTATAACCTAAGGAAATCTTCCATAGAATGTATCTGTTGTGGCTAGACCCATCATTGGGCTAGAGGAATTCATTTGTGTCTGCACTTATAATTTTACTTCACCACACACTTCCACTCCCCCTTTATTTTATGAATAAGGAAAATCTAATGAGAACTTGGGAGAATCCCGAGCTTGTGGCGAAGATATTCAAATTCTTCATGAGGTAAAGGTTTAGTGAAGATATCAATGATTTTTTCTTTTATACCAACATTTTAAAGCTTGATATTGTTTTCAGTGACCTGCTCTCTAAAGAAATGATATTTAATCAAAATGTCCTTCGTTTTGGAATGCATCATAGGATCCTTGGAGATACTGATGGCACTGGTGTTATCGCAAAATATGAGAATAGGCTCATCAAACTTGACTAGAAGATCTTGAAAAGTTATCTTTATCTAGAGAACTTGAGTACAACAAGCTACTTCTGTGATATATTCTGCTTCTACTGTGGATAACGAGATTGAGGTTTTTCTTTTTCTCAACCATGATATGAGACAACCACCTAGATAGAATGTTGCTCCATTAGTACTCTTATAATCATCAATGTTTCCTGCCGAATCTACATCTGTAAAGGATTGAATAATGAGATTGTTTCCCTTGGGATGCCACAAGCCATATTTTGTTGTGCCCTTTAGATATCGAAGAATTATTTTGACGGCAATAATATGTGATTCTTTTGGTGCTGCATGGAATCTTGCTACTTGTCCAAATGATTGCATAACATCTGGCCGTGAGGCTATTACATATATAGGACTACCAATCATAGATCTATACAACCTCTTATCCACATCCTTAGATGCGTCATCTATGCTCAATTTGCAACATGTTACCATCGGAGTAAGGATGGGTTTACAATCTTCCATTTTGAATTTATTGATAATTTCCTTGATGTACTTGGCTTGACATATAAATATTCCTTACTCTTGCTGAGATATTTGAAACCCTAAGAAGTACATCAACTCACCAAGTAAAGACATCTCAAACTCACTTTGCATATTTGTAGCAAATTTCTTACTTAGTTGATCATCATTGCTACCAAAGATTATATCATCAACATATACCTCAACAATTGTTAAATTATCTTTATATATTTGTACGTAAATATTGCTATCAATAGTACCTTTCTTGAACCCTTGTTGACGTAGATATCCATCAACATGAGCATACCATGATCTGGGAGCCTGCTGGAGACCATATAAAGCCTTCTTTAACCTGCAAACTTAGTCTTCTTTTTTTGATAGTAGAAAACCTTCAGGTTGTTTGATGTAAACTTCTTCTTCTAATTCTCCATTTAGAAATGCTAACTTAACATCCATTTGGTAGAATTTTATTTTTCTTGAACATGCATAGGCAAGAAACATATGGATGGCTTCCATTATGGCAACTGATGAAAATGTTTCGTCGAAATCAATTCCTTCCACTTGTGCATATCCTTTACAGACTAATATTCTCTTGTTCCTGGTAACCTATAATCCTTCAACTGTTTTGCTCTGCCTGAACCTTTAATGAAAGTAACATCTTTTTCAAACTACCTTCCTCTCAATCATATACTTGTGACATATATTATTGAATAGAATTCTCTTGTACAAACATTAAGGAGTCAACAAGCCAAATTGTTCAAAATAGTGAGTCACCTAACGAGCCATCTTGACCTGAGTCATTATCTGAAGCAATTGCTAATTCCTCATGACCTCTTTTGTTTACAAATCCTAAAAGCATAACTGCTGAAACCTTGTTATCTGCTTTGTCTTCTTGTACCTGTTTCCTTTTCCAGAACTTCTTATTCCTGCAATCTCGAGCCATGTGCGCATAGTTATGACAATTGAAGCATTCAAATTTTTCCATAGGTGATTCCGTATGATATCTGCAACCATGATTGCTATGGCCATAGTTATGGCATTTGAAACATTCAATATTTGGCCCATCTAGCATGTATTCTCTTCTAACAAAATCATCGTGGAACTTGTCTCGTGCTCCTACAAACTTGTTTCTAGGGTTTTTGCAGATAATGATTGTATCTGCCAAAAACTTCACAATCCCCAGCGATATGTCCATAATTAGCACATAAAAAGCAACAAACATTAAATAAATGAACATACCTAGAAGATTTTTCATTCTTCTTTGGAGGTAGTGTTGTAGTTTCTTGTGGTCCTTTGTTCTTGATTGCTTTGGTCTTATTCTTTGGAGTTGCAACATTCTTCTTTGGGTTTTCACTTTGATCAAATTAATTCTTAGAATCATCCTACGAAGTTGTGGAGCTTGTACCTTCATTAAATGGAGCTTTACCATCTTTAATTGCCTTCATTTTCTCTTCTTTGTCTGTCTTATCTTGTAAGTATTCTTTTTGCAATCCCTTGAGTTTGTTGATCTCATCATGAGTTGCATCAAGTTCTTCTTGCTTTTGAGCAAGATCTTCGTGAAACCATGTTTTCAAGACCTTCCTTCTTTTTTCTACCTCATCAACCTGTAGCTTGAGAAGAGTGGTCTTCTCTACTTCTTTGTTGAGAACCTATATCTGTTCCTTCTGCTTCTCATTTTCAATCCGAAACCTGCTTATTTATATTGAAGATGCTTCTAATTCCTTTTCGTTTTGGTCAATAGTGGATATGTATCTTTGATCAGATTCCTTCCTTTCAATTTCAACTTCCTGCATTTGTTGTGTGATCCTGCAATCTCTGCAAATGCTATTTCGAGTTCTTGTTGCATCTGTTGGACTTCTCTCTATGGAGGAATGAAACCTTCAGTAAAGAAATCTTCTGGTAAACTTGAGTGAGATCTTTTGGGATGTCCAAACTGATTCAATGTGAGATCTTGGAGACTGATTACCCGAAGATGGGTAATCTGTCTCAATGGAGCTCGACAGATCCTCCATAGTTAGTGGGGGAAGACCTAGTAGCCATCTAGATTAACGACGAGTGCCACATGTAGCCACGATGACTGATAAATTTTATCAATATATTTTACAATGATATTTATTAAAGTGTCGGTGATAACAAACTCACACCTAAAAAATAAAAAAATACTCTAACGAAGTCAATCATTAAGTAAAGGGTATGACCCTGTCTGATAACGACCATTCGCTGGAGATGAAAGCTAGTATCGGAATGGATAAAAGAGAGAGTTTTCCAAATGTATAGTTACGATTACTCTTGAGCTTCGACCGAACCTCAGATTAAGGGGCCAAGTACTCTTGTGAAGATGAGCACCCTCCAAAAAACCAAAGATAGAGTAGGTTTGTTTGTGTAAGGTACCAGGGCAACCCTCCCTAGTCACCTTGTGATCATCCCTAAAAAGTATGGCCACTACATTTACCTCAAATCATATACACTACTAGGGGGGACATAGTCATAGACAATACACTATGTGGGTAGGATACCTATGTTGGAAAATACAGAGAGGGGGAGTGAATTAGTATTCCTTATCAATCATCACTTTTAAATCTCTTCAGAGCATTAGTTAATCTTGAATTATCATTAATGTTTATGCAGTAACAAGAGTGAATAAGAGAACATAGGAGGCACACAAATTTTAGTTGGAAAACCCCCTCGAGGTCAAAAACCACCGAATGCTTTTATAATAATTCTTTAATCTTCAACTCCAATTTAAAAGAAAGCTCCCACTTCCTTGAATCTAGAAAAGCATTCTTTTCCAACTCCCACTAGATGGAAGCTCCTATGCCTGAGATTTTTCAGTAGTCAACTAAATGGATGTCCTAACTCCCAATGAGACACAACTCACCCTAGCACCACCTTACCACCCTGAAGTTTTCACAGGCTTGAACTTGTTGGTGACTTCATGCACCAGCCTAGCACCACCCCACCACCCTATAGAATAATAAAAGAAGAATGGACTCCTATACCAGGGAAAATGGTCCACTTGACAATGATATAGAATGATGTAGATGAAGAGGACACACTAGACCATAACCCCAACTATGACACAACCACCTAATGACCTGATGATGATCCTAGACCTCCCAACACTACCTCTTCAACTCTTGGTAGATATACACTTGTACAAATTTTACAATGATGCTTTTACAATGACTCTATACAATGATACTTTTACAATGATTGTATGCAGTGCTTCCCACTTGAAGACTTCATATGGTGAACTTCTTGCTGTTGTTCTGCACCTTGATTGCTGCTCTTGTCATGCCACCCTTTCTCACTCTTCATAACATTAGATTATGCATTGAGTCTTCTCTTGATGAATATATAATACCTGCAAAAATTCTTCAAGTAAATATGCATGACATGATAATAGAAAAACTTACCTCATCCTGTAGAGCATATGTCAGTGCTAAACAAAAAAAACAAATTAGAATACAAATAACCTAATGCAGTTAAGAAATGAACATGCATATACAAAAGATACTTACCTGTAGCTTACCTTTGCTGCATCATTTTGCTGCACCTTTCTCTTTGTTGCCCTAGTAAGTCTAGTTCTTTGCACCCCTCGACAACACTTGATCTAGTTTTTCCTACCTTCTAGGAGAACAATATTTAATCCGATGTATCTCTAAGATTTCATATCCCTAGCAAGTGATCTTCGGTCCTCTAGAAGCTCTTTGAGTCTTCTTTCCAATGCCACAAGTTTGACCCGATTTGGACTCTTCAATACAAAGTTATGCCTAGTCTCTCACAATGACCTAATTATGGACTAGTTTAGTAGAGAGAACATGTATGGTGTGCCACATGTCACTGTTTCGTCCTTCAACTCTAAAATTGACACACAAAAAACTACACTCTATGAACTATTCGCCAATTTTTACAAAATTGTAATCTTGTTCTCTGAGAGAGATTTATGACGATGTTCCCAAGTTCACTTCTCTGAGATGAAATTGAGGAGCCTACAAAAACCCTAACTTCCACAGATCATATCTCTGAAAATATAGTGAACCAAGATCTGAAATGCGGTCACGATGTTGATCAGGATTGCGAATCCAATGGATTTTCATTTCGGAATCTAATACTTCACAGAAATGAAGTTATAACGAAAATGCCATGATCACTTCATTTGGAGGATTTATCAGATTTCTTTTTATAGAGATGAGAGGGGCTTCTATAGAGAATGTTGGATGGATTTTAGGAGCTTAAAAAATTATTAATTGGTAGACTTTTAGCTTATGTGGTAGTTTTTGGGAGTAGCATGATCTCGATTATCCATAGTATTATGTTCATTCTATCGACATTTCGAACCCCAAACGGGGTCCATCATTAGGACCAAAATTGATAGAATATGAATGATAGTTCCTTGAGAGAAGAATCTTCCGATCATAGTATATATAAACCTAGAAATTGATAAATTTTTATAGAAGCTGACCCTTACATATATGTTTTTTTTTTTTTTTTTTTTAGTTTATTATAATAATTTCAGTTTAATTATTTTAATTTTGATTATTCTAGCTTTAATTATTTTAATTGTTTTAATTATTTGATTTTAATTATATGCTAAATAAATCAATTAATTAATTCATAATCCTTAATAAATACTAGTTGTAAGTTTATTTTTATAATGTACTGTAGTTTTATTATTTTTATAATTAGTTTTATTTTATTTTATTTTTTCTTAATTAACATTAATTTTATTTATTACTAAATTACTTATTTACTTGATTAAGCCATGAACCTTAAGCATTTAATTGATAGAGATGTAGATTTTTATTAATCCTATTTATTCCATCGATTATAGGTTAGTTTTATTGTTTTAATTAATTTTATTATTTTTATTTAACCTACATATATAAAAATAATTTAATTAATATAATTAATTCATAAATTAGTTTAATTAATTTATAATTCTTTTTCTTTAAACCTTTTTTTAATTTATTTTTATTTTATTTTAGTTAATTAATCCTAAGTATCTAATAAAGAAATATTATTTAATTGATTCAATTAATTATTTAATTAATTTTAATTTAATTGATTAATTGATTAATTTAATTCATTTGTTTCTTAATTTCTTTTTTATAATTTATTATTTCTATTTTTCAATTCATCTCCCAATGCTAATTTTATTTTATTTAACCCTAAGTGTCTAATTGATAAATAAGTAAAATATTTTAAAGAGTTCAGGCTTCTGTGATCCATATCAAGTTTGTGAGAGATTCTTCAGCGAAAATCACATGGAATACCATTTGTCGACGTGTTTCGAACCAACTAGTGTGGTTCAACGTCAGGACAAGATGAAGAAACAGATGGAGCTTAGCATGTTAAATAGTCCGAGCGGAGCCTCAAACGACTAACTTGCGTATATTTTAATTTATTTGATTAATTAATCAATCAATTAATTAATTAATTAAATCAATTAAATTAATTACACTAATCTATAAAACTAACCTATAATCAATGGAATAAATACGATTAATAAAAATCTACATCTCTATTAATTAAATACTTAAGGTTCATGGCTTAATCAAGTAATTAAGTAATTTAGTAATAAATTAAACTAATTTTAATTAAGATAAAATAAAATAAAATAAAACTAATGATAAAAATAATAAAATTACATTACATTATTGAACTGTGATCCATATCAATTTTTTTTTTGGAGAATCTTCGGCACAAATCACATAGAAAAACTTATGTCGACGCGTTTCGAACTATCCAGTGTGGTTTAGCACATTAAATAGACAGGGCAGAGAATCCATGACTCAACGTTAAATAGACAGGGCAGAGAATCCATGACTCAACGGCTAAAAAATAACAGCTAGAAATGACATGATAACGGCTAGTTTGACCAAGATAAAGGGAAATTAATAATAATAATAATAATAATAATATTATCAATAATATTTTCTTTTAAAATTAATAATAAGTAAATCAAAAATTAATGATGTCAAATATGTTGAAAAAATTAAAATGAATTAAATTAAAAATTATATAAAATGAACTACTTTTAAAAAAAAATTAATAGTTAGTTATAAACTCAAACATATTATAATTATTATTAATAATATTTTCTTTTAAAATTAAAATTAATAATAAGTAAATTAAAAAATAAATAATTTCAAATATGTTGAAAAAATTAAAATGAATTAAATTAAAAATTATATAAAATGAATTACTTTTAAAAAAATTTAATAGTTAGTTATAAACGGCAAACATAGAGTAATAAATGCTCGTCAAAAAAAGAACAAGAAAAATTTTACCATAATAACAATTAATTTAAGGAACCAAAAGTATAATAGTTTTATATTAAAAATTAGATTAATTTTAAAATTAATTTTTATGAATTAAAATAAGATTAATAGGTAAAGAACTACACAAAAATTAATAAGTAAAATACATAATTATAAATAAAACTAAATATATTAAGAACCATTAATAGTTTAAATTAATTAACTAATATGAAATTAATATTAGTGAAAAAATTATAATTAAATCAAAATTGAAACACAAAGTTTAAAATAAATAATAAAATTAATAATAGATAAAATAATAATAATAATAACATAGATAAACAAATAAATAGATAAAGTTAAAAGAAAAATAAAAAATAAAAAAAAAAATAAAATATATATATATATATATATATATATATATATATATATATATATATATATATATATATATATATATATAGTATTAATAATAATAAATAAATAATAATAATAATAATAAATAAATAAATTGATAGAAAACACAAACTTAATAAAAAACAAAAATTAAGGGAGAGAAAGAAGGCAAACAACTAGGAGGAGAGGGCTGGGACCCAACAACTACTAATCTTCCAGCCATCCTCTCTATTCAGATTGATCGGCCTTTTTTCAATCTCAAGGGCTTCCCTAAATTTCCGGTGATGGAATTGAGACACTCTAGCAATCACACTAGCCTCCTCGATGCAGACATGATGATTGGTTTTCTCTACATGTTCTGCTAACGCGGAAGATTTAGTTCTCATATGCTTTAGGTCAGCCGCGTGCTCACTAATCCTTTGATTAATGGAGCGACCAGTCTCACCAATATAGGGGGTTCCACAAGAACAAGGAATAATATAAACCCCTTTCATGTCTTTGGGGTCAATGGGATCCTTTACAGATCTTAGGGATTTACGAATGGTGTTAAGAGGCCTAAACGTTGCGGGGATATTATGCTTCTTAAGAACCCTCGCAATCTTATCCGTGGTCCCCTGAACATACGGAAGATGGACTCCAGGAGTTCGCTCTTTAGGCTCCTTCCTGGTAAACGAATTCTTAGCTGCTTTGAGGAAAGCCTTATGTCCCAAGTGTCTGCTATAACCATTCTCGACAAAGACATCAAGGAGATGGGATTTTTCCTCATCGAAGCTATTTTTGTCAGAGATCCTTAAGGCACGAGTTGCAAGGGTGTTGAGAACCCCCAACTTCTGGGCCGGGAAATGATGGGAACTAGCATGAAGATACTGCTCCGTATGAGTTTTCTTGCGAAACACTCGGTGGGAGAGGGAACCATCCTCATTCTTAGAGATAAGAATATCAAGGAAAGGGAGGCAACCATCGACTTCTTGTTCCTTAGTGAACTTAATAGCCGAGGATTGACTATTGAGATGATCGAAGAAGAGATCTAACTACTCTTGGTGTGATGACCCCGTAAAACTTGTAATTATGAAAAGTTACTATGGTAAGAAATTAGTATGAACTGTTAATTACTGTTGTTAAATGATATCATTTTATTTATGAAATGGAAGATATTTTGGAAAAATGCTGGCAGTCTCCTAAGGGAGGATTTCTAAAGAAAAAGAAACAGTTATAAAACTAAAAAAGAAACTAACCCTTCAGCGAGGAAAAGTCCTGGGAAGGAAAACCCCTGGTCTGTGGTGACAGAGGGGGAGAGAAATTTCAAGAAAAAGAAAAGAGAAAGAAAGAGGGTTAAGTTTGGTAAGGACCAGATAACCCTAGCACAACAGTGCATGAGTCTTGTTGAGGGCTGCAGGACTGCAGGACAGCTCGGGGGGAGAATCCAATGTATCAATGAATCTCATGGTTGGGTGGATAAGAGCAAGCATGCAAATTGCAGGTGAACTTCTGGAGCGTTGATTCTTGTGTCTGACAGACCAGGTATGGGTTATTTACCAGACTCAGACTTCTGTATTCTGTATGTTGGTATATAGGAGAAAACTATATGGTATATAGGAGAAAAGTATAGTTAAGCTCAAGTTCTATTGCTAGCTAGATAACAGTTACCTGAAGTATTACAGACAATTCTATGAGCAAATATTACTGACTGTTCAAGCCAAACAACGGAAACTAGCTACTATATAAATGCATGTTGATTGTGAGATAAATGCCTGTTAACTGTGAGAGCCGAAGCTTATTAACTGTACAAATCGATACATGATAGCTGTAAAAATCTATGCATAAGAAACTGAAAGAATCGATGCATGATAGCTGTAAAACTCATTGCATAAGTAACTGAAAGACTCGATACATGTTATCTATATAAATCAGTGCATAAGTGACTGTAAGAGTCGATGCATGTGAACCGGAAGAAGGAGATGCATGGTAGTTGCATAGAGATAACTGGCTATTAAAAGCCGAGGTATATCTGTATAAAACCTCACTAAGGTCTTCAGTACCATAACAGTAAGTGCATGGTGACAAATGCATAAATTATTCAATGGCGAAAGGAATCGTTAACCATCTATAACCATAGAAAAGAATCATGGAAAACATTAGATCAACATTGAATAGTCGTATTACTGCAACAGTCATGAAATACATTGGACACTAAGTGCCATAATAGAATACGGCGAGGCCGTTCCAAGAAAACTCATCGAACCCTGTACCTAGGGTTTAGCTTCACTATACATGTAAAACAAGTGAAAGACGACTGTATTATTGCAGAATACAAATGAAAAACATTATTTAACAAGTAAAGGCACTCTGTTGGCACAGAACCGCTGTGGTAAGTGGCCATTCAACTGTTGTGTGCAGTCACGAAACGTCGTGTGAGCAGAGGGTTATTATGAACAAACCCTCGTTATTATAAACAAACCCTTATTATATAAACAAGCCCTCGAAAAGGATATGCCGACTCTGTTAATGGAGGAACAACGGTAACTGTAAATGAACAAACTCCATAAAATCTGAAAGAGCAAATTCATATGTATATAGACAAACAAGTATTGTTGTAATGTAAGCCAAACGAAAACATATTCATCGTATTCAAGAGAGAGAAGAAATAAACATATATTAGCATGCGATAAATAAAACCCCGACGGGTATGGCAACAGTTTGTTCATAGATGTCCCGAGGGCCAAGGAGAAAACCTGGCCTTTTCATAACACAGACCACAATGAATACACCAGACAGTAAAAGCACTGAGATAATATATATTCCAACTTAAAAAGAGTTCATCCGGTTCCGGCAAGGAAGGCCGTGAACCATTGAAGCCAAATACACAAACTCTAGGCGAGGTATCAAAATAAATACAGCTAACATAAGACTGTGTAATCAGATTAGATGCGGGTTTCGGCATGGCAAGGCCGACTGCTAACCTCAATCAGGGTTTGAGGCCGAACTGAGAAACCCTGAGACAGCAAGAAGAGTTTCCATGAGGAAACCCTCAGCCAAAGATCATGACGATACAAGTAAACCCTCAGTTATCTAAACAAATCGAAGTTCTGCATCCATTGTGGAGGATAAATACCTGAGAGTATTTCGAACGCATGTTCTATCCTGGAGCGGCAGGAGGACCAAGAGGTAAACCCCTGCAAACAGGGAACAATGGAAATTAGTCATGAGAATATATTAACTAAAACCATAAACTCTGTGACAACCAGATACTGAGGTGTATATCAGCTGTAATGAAACTCTGGAACCGACGGACAGAATTACCTGGATGGCTGGACAAGAACTGGCACACGATGGAGACAAGGAGTCGCTGAGCTGAACAAGCATCCGGTAAGCCCAACAGGTGCAAATGAACCCGGAACATGCGGTTTGGGGTATATAAAACCCGCAAAACCCTGGACCACATGTGAGCCCTTAGATCTGTGCATGAAATCCTCGCCGTCCATCCAAGCAAAGAAATGGCGCGTAAACCCTAGCGTGCTTTCCGAAGCTTCACATGGCCTTTGCACGGTGCTGGACACCTGGCCAAGGTAGGTGAAGGCATTTACATGTCCGTCACACCTGGCATTGGAGTCTAAACGAGACAGCAACCAAATGATAACCGTTGACCTCAACCGATCACCCATGATTCGTATGGTAATAAGACAGAAAGTAAATCTTGTGTATTAGGTTGACCATGTGTATATGTGAACTATGATAGCGCATGGGTATTCGAGAGCCAACCTATATACATGTGTATAGTAATGTTTATGAACGAATCTGTTAAGGTTGGTCTTAAAGTATTTGAGTTGTAATTAATTTTTTTTTTTATTTGGTATTTTTACCATGGAGTGTGACAATGTGGTATCAGAGCAGAGGTTTCAGAACTGTGGCCTCTGGAGCAGTAAGATCCAGCTGCATCATATAGTACATGTATGAGGAAGAATTAAATTCCGCTAACTGTTTTCTGTTTATTAATTAGGGATAAATACAGAAACAACAATTCGCTAACAGTCAACAATAAAGATGGAGGGAATGCAAGGAGCTGACGGCATTCCTCGGGAAAATCCAGAGCTGTGGGTACAGCTTGGTGCAGAGACACGCAGTACCAATCTGGCGATACTGCAAACTGTTCAAGAACTGAAAAATGAAATGGCGCATCTGCGAGAAGACAACACGCGATTGACAGTGGAGCAGGAAAGAATATTGAAGAGTCTGTCGGACAAACATAATCCACCATTAGCCAATTCCAGTGCAGAACAACAAAGGGAAACTGAAGAACGGAATTATGCACCTGAAATCTCAGAGGAGAAGGAGGACCACTCTGACAATGTATTAGAACAACAGACTTCAAAGAGACAGAAAATGGAATTACAGGGAGAATTCCGGAAAATTAAGCCTCCCCATTTTGATGGAGAGCAGGAAGAGGCGGCAGAGGCTTGGTTAATTAACATTAACAAGTATTTCCAGCTGTATGAGTATGATCAGAATCTGAAGGCGCGGCTGGCCATCTTCCAGCTACAGGGCAAAGCAACCCTGTGGTGGGAAGAAATTAAAATTGTAAAAGGAGTAAGTGAGCAGAACATAACCTGGGAAAGGTTTCAGAAATACTTCAAGGAGAGATATCTAACCGAGCGTTTCTATGATGAGAAGGCACGGGAATTCCATGATTTACGACTGGGACAGCAGTCCATGGACGAGTTCATTAACCGCTTCACTTCCCTGCTTCGCTATGTGCCATACATCAAGGAGGAGAAGGCCAAAGTGCAGAGATTTGTGAGCAGCTTACCAGCCTATATAAGAGAACGCATTGAGTTTGATAATCCTAGAACAATGGATGAGGCGATTCGTAAGGCAAGAATCTGTTATCAGCAAAACAAACAGAAAGGAGATATTTCAAGTAAGAGGTGGAATGAAAGAAAAAGCAACAGAATTGCTGGTAATAACAAAGGAAGTCGAGGTAATGGCAGCAAGGGTGCTGGTAAGGGACAGATTGGCAGAAATGTAGCAAAAAGTACCTTTCGGACTAAACCAAGTGAGAGCAGAATCAGTGAACCACCTGCCAGGTCCGACCTTGAAGGAATAACCCGACCTCCAGTTCAATGTTGGGGTTGTGGAGGACCGCATTATGTTAAGAACTGCCCTCAGCGTAAAGGAGTGGATCAGATATCTCAGATCCAAGAAGCATCGACTGTTGGAGAAGTGGCGCGCAGCATGCCAAGAATTAACGCAGCCTTGGATGACTGTCAAGCAGAATACCAGCCGACCATGGTGGAGTTTGAAGGTAAAATTTCAAATCTTTCTATAGCTGTTCTTATTGACCCAGGAGCTACTTTAAGTTATGTTAGCCCAAAAATAGTAGAACAGTGTAAGTTATCTGCTGAAAAGTTTAGAAACCCATGGCTGGTACAGCTAGCCACAGGAGCTAAGAGACGAGTCTTAGCCAAAATTAATAACTGTCCTTTCAGCATAGCAGGGCAGCCAATTACAGCAGACTTGAATGTACTTCCCTTGGGGTCCTACGACATCCTAATTGGTATGGACTGGCTGGAAAAACATTGGTCGTTGGTAAACTGCAAGACCAAAACTATCTATTACAAGGATGACTTGGGGCAGCAGCAAGAGTTGCAGGGGATTAAACACCCTGTACAGATCCGACCTATTACTGCTTCTCAGCTAGCCAAATGTCTCAGAAAGAAGTGCCAGATTTACGCTATTCAAGTGGGTTATGCAAACCAGAAAGACAAAATATCTGCATTGGACAGCATTCCGGTAGTGCAGGAATTTGTGGATGTTTTTCCTGAAGAGGTACCAGGACTGCCTCCAAAAAGAGACATAGACTTTACTATAGAGTTAACACCAGGGGCAGCCCCGGTGTCACGGGCACCGTACCGGATGAGCGTACCCGAGTTGACAGAATTAAAAATGCAACTGCAAGAGTTGCTGGAAAAGAATTATATCCGCCCCAGCGTGTCACCGTGGGGAGCTCCAGTACTATTTGTCAAAAAGAAAGATGGAACCCTTCGTATGTGTATAGACTATTGTCAGCTGAACAAGCTCACGATTAAGAACAAATACCCCTTTCCTTGGATTGATGATCTCTTTGATCAGGTAAAGGGAGCAAAGGTTTTCTCCAAGATCGATTTGCGATCTGGTTATCATCAGATCAGAATTAAAGAGGAGGACATTGCCAAAATCGCTTTCAGAACACGCTACGGGCATTATGAGTTTGTGGTGCTACCTTTTGGCTTGACCAATGCACCCGCCACCTTTATGTGTTTGATGAATAGCATGTTTCATCGGTTTTTGGACAAATTCGTGCTGATATTCATTGATGATATTCTGATATATTCCCGTTCCCATGAGGAACACAAAGAGCACCTGAGGATGGTGTTGCAAACTCTTCGGGAACATCAGCTATATGCTAAGTTTAGTAAGTGTGACTTTTTCAAGGAGGAAATTCAATATTTGGGCCATGTGATTACCAAAGAAGGAATTGCAGTAGATCCTGAGAAAATAAAGACTATTATGGAATGGCCCATACCCAAGGACGTAGCTGATATCAGATCCTTTATGGGACTAGCTGGCTATTACCGAAGATTTGTGGAAGGTTTCTCAAGGATAGCCTACCCTATCACTTCTTTGCAGAAAAAAGGGAAGGCGTTTAAGTGGACAGCGGAATGTCAGCAGAGTTTTGATCGATTGAAGCATTTACTCACCACTGCACCCATCTTGAGTATAGCTGATCCTAATAAGGATTACGTTGTGTGTACTGATGCAAGCAAAGAGGGTGTGGGAGGGGTATTAATGCAGGAAGGGAAAGTAATTGCGTATGAATCTAGAAAATTAAAAGATCATGAGCAGAAGTACTCTGCTTACGATCTAGAATTAACAGTTGTTATTCATGCGCTGAAAATGTGGCGACATTACCTCTTGGGGAGGAAATTTTTGTTGTTAACAGATCACCACAGCTTGACCAATTATTTCAGTCAACCTACCTTGAATGCAAGACAAGGTCGTTGGGCAGATTTCCTAAGTGGATTTGACTTCGAGATTAAGCACTTAAAAGGCAAAGAGAACCGGGTGGCTGATGCATTGAGTCGAAAGGTGCAGTGTTTGTGTGAACTTTCAGTCAGCAAGTGGCGAAACTCTCTGTTTGAGCAGATTAAATCAGCAGCAAATCAGGATGCTGAATACCAACAGTTAAAACAGCAGGTACAACAATCAGTTAATGAAAGATTACAGCAAGGTTATACATTGGACAATGTTGGCATGCTGTATTTCCATAAAAGATTATATGTACCTGATTCAAATGACCTTAAGAACCTGATTTTGGACGAGTTCCATACCAGCCACTACACTGGCCATCCCGGGTACCAAAAGATGGTCACTGCACTTAGGAAGGAATATTTCTGGCCTAGAATGAAAAAGCAGGTGGTTGAGTATCTGGCAAAGTGTTTAGAGTGCCAGCAGATTAAGGCAGAACATTAGCATCCGGCCGGGCTATTACAACATTTGCCTATTCCGGAATGGAAATGGGAAACCATTTCCAAGGATTTTATATCCGGTTTGCCACGAACAAGGAAAAACCATGATTCCATCATGGTGGTGGTTGATAAGTTGAGTAAGGCAGCACATTTCATACCCGTGCAGTCCACTTATAAAGCGGTGCAAATTGCTCACCTTTTTATGCAGAATGTGTTCAGACTGCATGGACTATCGAAGGTAATCATTTCAGATCGGGATGTAAAGTTCACATCCACCTTTTGGAGGAAGTTGTTCGCTGAGTTGGGAACACAGCTGAACTTTAGCACAACCTACCACCCACAGACCGATGGTCAAACCGAGCGAGTAAATCAAGTGTTGGAAGATATGTTGAGAGCGTATGTGATGATGAAACCAAATCAGTGGGAAGAGTATTTGCACCTGGTTGAATTCGCATATAACAATGGATATCATACCTCGACACAGTTGAGCCCCTTTGAGGTTCTGTATGGGCGAAAATGCCGCACACCCTCAAGTTGGGGTGGGCCTGAGGATAAGCTGAGTTTGTGAACTTTCAGTCAGCAAGTGGAGAAACTCTCTGTTTGAGCAGATTAAATCAGCAGCAAATCAGGATGCTGAATACCAACAGTTAAAACAGCAGGTACAACAATCAGTTAATGAAAGATTACAGCAAGGTTATACATTGGACAATGCTGGCATGCTGTATTTCCATAAAAGATTATATGTACCTGATTCAAATGACCTTAAGAACCTGATTTTGGACGAGTTCCATACCAGCCACTACACTGGCCATCCCGGGTACCAAAAGATGGTCACTGCACTTAGGAAGGAATATTTCTGGCCTAGAATGAAGAAGCAAGTGGTTGAGTATCTGGCAAAGTGTTTAGAGTGCCAGCAGATTAAGGCAGAACATCAGCATCCGGCCGGGCTATTACAACCTTTGCCTATTCCGGAATGGAAATGGGAAACCATTTCCATGGATTTTATAACCGGTTTGCCACGAACAAGGAAAAACCATGATTCCATCATGGTGGTGGTTGATAAGTTGAGTAAGGCAGCACATTTCATACCCGTGCAGTCCACTTATAAAGCGGTGCAAATTGCTCACCTTTTTATGCAGAATGTGTTCAGACTGCATGGACTACCGAAGGTAATCATTTCAGATCGGGATGTAAAGTTCACATCCACCTTTTGGAGGACGTTGTTCGCTGAGTTGGGAACACAGCTGAACTTTAGCACAGCCTACCACCCGCAGACCGATGGTCAAACCGAGCGAGTAAATCAAGTGTTGGAAGATATGTTGAGAGCGTATGTGATGATGAAACCAAATCAGTGGGAAGAGTATTTGCACCTGGTTGAATTCGCATATAACAATGGATATCATACCTCGACACAGTTGAGCCCCTTTGAGGTTCTGTATGGGAAAAAATGCCGCACACCCTCAAGTTGGGGTGGGCCTGAGGATAAGCTGAGTTTGGGGTCTGGAGTGCGTGCCAATTTGAAGGCTGCACAGGACCGGCAGAAAAGTTTTGCGGACAGGAAAAGAAGGTTTAAAGAATATCAGGTTGGTGACCACGTGTTTGTGAGGATCCAAGCCAGGAAAAGCACACTGCAATGGAGCGGATGTGCCAAGCTGGCTCCTCGGTACTTTGGACCTTTTCAGATCTTGGCTAGAGTGGGGCCGGTGGCTTACCAACTCGCCTTGCCAAGCCATATTAGAATTCACAATGTTTTCCACGTTTCTGTCCTAAAGAAATATGTATACGATCCTAAACATGTGATCAAATGGCAAGATGTTCGGGTAAGAATTAATTCCGTTGTTTTGAACATGCGGATATACTTAATGGAAACTGATTGAAGTTATTGATTGTCTGCAGGTCGAACCGGAAGGCGAGGTTCTGGTCGAACCACAGAGCATTCTCGACCGGAGAGAAGTGCGGCTGCGGAAATGGGTTATTACCCAAATTAAAGTGCTGTGGCAGCACTATGGGCCTGAGGAGGCTACTTGGGAAGACGAGGAGCTTATGAGGAAAGTATACCCGGACTTGTTTAAAGGGAATAGACATCGGGACGATGTCCAATCCCAGGGGGGGGAGATGTGATGACCCCGTAAAACTTGTAATTATGAAAAGTTACTATGGTAAGAAATTAGTATGAACTGTTAATTACTGTTGTTAAATGATATCATTTTATTTATGAAATGGAAGATATTTTGGAAAAATGCTGGCAGTCTCCTAAGGGAGGATTTCTAAAGAAAAAGAAACAGTTATAAAACTGAAAAAGAAACTAACCCTTCAGCCAGGAAAAGTCCTGGGAAGGAAAACCCCTGGTCTGTGGTGACAGAGAGGGAGAGAAATTTCAAGAAAAAGAAAAGAGAAAGAAAGAGGGTTAAGTCTGGTAAGGACCAGATAACCCTAGCACAACAGTGCATGAGTCTTGTTGAGGGCTGCAGGCCTGCAGGACAGCTCGGGGGGAGAATCCAATGTATCAATGGATCTCATGGTTGGGTGGATAAGAGCAAGCATGCAAATTGCAGGTGAACTTCTGGAGCGTTGATTCTTGTGTCTGACAGACCAGGTATGGGTTATTTACCAGACTCAGACTTCTGTATTCCGTATGTTGGTATATAGGAGAAAAGTATATGGTATATAGGAGAAAAGTATAGTTAAGCTCAAGTTCTGTTGCTAGCTAGATAACAGTTACCTGAAGTATTACAGACAGTTCTATGAGCAAATATTACTGACTGTTCAAGCCAAACAACGGAAACTAGCTACTATATAAATGCATGTTGATTGTGAGATAAATGCCTGTTAACTGTGAGAGCCGAAGCTTATTAACTGTACAAATCGATACATGATAGCTGTAAAAATCTATGCATAAGAAACTGAAAGAATCGATGCATGATAGCTGTAAAAATCATTGCATAAGTAACTGAAAGACTCGATACATGTTATCTATATAAATCAGTGCATAAGTGACTGTAAGAGTCAATGCATGTGAACCGAAAGAAGGAGATGCATGGTAGTTGCATAGAGATAACTGGCTATTAAAAGCCGAGGTATATCTATATAAAACCTCACTAAGGTCTTCAGTACCATAACAGTAAGTGCATGGTGACAAATGCATAAATTATTCAATGGCGAAAGGAATCGTTAACCATCTATAACCATAGAAAAGAATCATGGAAAACATTAGATCAACATTGAATAGTCGTATTACTGCAACAGTCATGAAATACATTGGACACTAAGTGCCATAATAGAATACAGCGAGGCCGTTCCAAGAAAACTCATCGAACCCTGTACCTAGGGTTTAGCTTCACTATACATGTAAAACAAGTGAAAGACGACTGTATTATTGCAGAATACAAATGAAAAACATTATTTAACAAGTAAAGGCACTCTGTTGGCACAGAACCGCTGTGGTAAGTGGCCATTCAACTGCTGTGTGCAGTCACGAAACGTCGTGTGAGCAGAGGGTTATTATGAACAAACCCTCGTTATTATAAACAAACCCTTATTATATAAACAAGCCCTCGAAAAGGATATGTCGACTCTGTTAATGGAGGAACAAGGGTAACTGTAAATGAACAAACTCCATAAAATCTGAAAGAGAAAATTCATATGTATATAGACAAACAAGTATTGTTGTAATGTAAGCCAAACGAAAACATATTCATCGTATTCAAGAGAGAGAAGAAATAAACATATATTAGCATGCGATAAATAAAACCCCGACGGGTATGGCAACAGTTTGTTCATAGATGTCCCGAGGGCCAAGGAGAAAACCTGGCCTTTTCATAACACATACCACAATGAATACACCAGACAGTAAAAGCACTGAGATAATATATATTCCAACTTAAAAAGAGTTCATCCGGTTCCGGCAAGGAAGGTCGTGAACCATTGAAGCCAAATACACAAACTCTAGGCGAGGTATCAAAATAAATACAGCTAACATAAGACTGTGTAATCAGATTAGATGCGGATTTCGGCATGGCAAGGCCGACTGCTAACCTCAATCAGGGTTTGAGGCCGAACTGAGAAACCCTGAGACAGCAAGAAGAGTTGCCATGAGGAAACCCTCAGCCAAAGATCATGACGATACAAGTAAACCCTCAGTTATCTAAACAAATCGAAGTTCTGCATCCATTGTGGAGGATAAATACCTGAGAGTATTTCGAACGCATGTTCTATCCTGGAGCGGCAGGAGGACCAAGAGGTAAACCCCTGCAAACAGGGAACAATGGAAATTAGTCATGAGAACATATTAACTAAAACCATAAACTCTGTGACAACCAGATACTGAGGTGTATATCAGCTGTAATGAAACTTTGGAACCGATAGACAAAATTACCTGGATGGCTGGACAAGAACTGGCACACGATGGAGACAAGGAGTCGCTGAGCTGAACAAGCATCCGGTAAGCCCAACAGGTGCAAATGAACCCGGAACATGCGGTTTGGGGTATATAAAACCCGCAAAACCCTGGACCACATGTGAGCCCTTAGATCTGTGCATGAAATCCTCGCCGTCCATCCAAGCAAAGAAATGGCGCGTAAACCCTAGCGTGCTTTCCGAAGCTTCACATGGCCTTTGCACGGTGCTGGACACCTGGCCAAGGTAGGTGAAGGCATTTACATGTCCGTCACACCTGGCATTGGAGTCTAAACGAGACAACAACCAAATGATAACCGTTGACCTCAATCGATCACCCATGATTCGTATGGTAATAAGACAGAAAGTAAATCTTGTGTATTAGGTTGACCATGTGTATATGTGAACTATGATAGCGCATGGGTATTCGAGAGCCAACCTATATACATGTGTATAGTAATGTTTATGAACGAATCTGTTAAGGTTGGTCTTAAAGTATTTGAGTTGTAATTAAATTTTTTTTTTATTTGGTATTTTTACCATGGAGTGTGACACTTGGCCATGAGGCCAGATGACATTCTTGTCGTCTACATACCCTTTCCAAAGCTTGGGTAGGATACGGGCTAAGTTCAGAGCCTTATATTCAAAATCCTCCATAAAAAGATTAGCAACAATAGGGGATAGGGGTGAGCCCATGGCAACCCCACAAGTTGGCTAAAAGAACTCCCCTTCAAAACTGAAAAATGTAGAGGTGAGGCAGATCTCAACTAACCGAGTGGTATGAGGATCAGTTAGATGGTAGATCACGTCCATGGCCTCATCAATTTGTTTATTTATTATTATTATTTATTTATTTATTATTATTAATATATATATATATATATATATATATATAAAACTTTATCTATTTATTTGTTTATCTATGTTATTATTTTATCTATTATTAATTTTATTATTTATTTTAAACTTTGTGTTTCAATTTTGATTTAATTATAATTTTTTCACTAATATTAATTTCATATTAGTTAATTAATTTAAACTATTAATGGTTCTTAATATATTTAGTTTTATTTATAATTATGTATTTTACTTATTAATTTTTGTGTAGTTCTTTGCCTATTAATCTTATTTTAATTCATAAAAATTAATTTAAAAATTAATCTAATTTTTAATATAAAACTATTATACTTTTGGTTCCTTAAATTAATTGTTATTATGGTAAAATTTTTCTTATTCTTTTTTAGACGAGCATTTATTACTCTATGTTTGACGTTTATAACTAACTATTAAATTTTTTTAAAAGTAATTCATTTTATATAATTTTAATTTAATTCATTTTAATTTTTTCAACATATTTGAAATTATTTATTTTTTAATTTACTTATTATTAATTTTAATTTTAAAAGAAAATATTATTAATAATAATTATAATATGTTTGAGTTTATAACTAACTATTAAAATTTTTTAAAAGTAGTTCATTTTATATAATTTTTAATTTAATTCATTTTAATTTTTTCAACATATTTGAAATTATTAATTTTTGATTTACTTATTATTAATTTTAAAAGAAAATATTATTGATAATAATAATAATATTATTATTATTAATTTCCCTTTATCTTGGTCAAACTAGCCGTTATCATGTCATTTCTAGCTGTTATTTTTTAGCCGTTGAGTCATGGATTCTCTGCCCTGTCTATTTAATGTGCTAAATGAGATCTGCTCATTCAACTTGTCCTGATGATGAACCACACTGGATGGTTCGAAACGCGTCGACATAAGTTTTTCTATGTGATTTTCGCTGAAGATTCTCCAAAAAAAATTACATTACATTATAAAAATAAACTTACAATTAGTATTTATTAATGATTATGAATTAATTAATTTAACATATAATTAAAATCAAATAATTAAAACAATTAAAATAATTAAAGCTAGAATAATGAAAATTAAAATAATTAAACTGAAATTATTATAATAAATTAAAAAAAAAAATAAAATAAAAAATAAAAAGAATTCATATATGTAAGGGTCAGCTTCTATAAAAATTTATCAATTTCTAGGTTTATATATACTATGGTCAGAAGATTCTTCTCTCATGGAACTATCATTAATATTCTATCAATTTTGGTCCTGATGATGGACCCCCTTTGGGGTTTGAAACGTGGACAGAATGAACATAATACTATGGATAATCCGGATCATGCTACTCCAAATTATTAATTATTGACTATTCAATGACCAAAACCAATTATGAGTGCCATGCCACAACCCCATAGGGTTTTAGCCCACTAACTGGGGATACTAACTTCAAACATGAATATCTCTAAAACTGTGAAGAATTACTTGGCATGCCATATATCAACGAAAACATCTCGACGCGTCGAATCCATCGAAAGGATCCTTGACTCAAAATTGAGTAAGTTTTCAAGTCAAAATTCCCTTGCAAGATCAGGGTAGCCCCTGGTGCTGCTTGGGTTGACATCAATGACAACCTCAGATCATCTTTAGATCAACAATCTCCCCCTTTGGCATTGATGGCAATGCAAGTACTCCTCTTATGACCAGGGCACCTGTTCCTACTGCCTTCTCTACATTACCCTAACACACAACCATCCTACAGACCTATACACACATTGTTACACAACATTTTGTCACTGTCCCTATACTCCCCATTCCTTGATCCTGGAGGACCTCTACAGTGAACCCCACATGCTTTGCCTTCATGAAGAAACTCCTATTATGTCCCTCTTCATGAGCAGATCAATTCGCTTTTTAATCTTTTTCCCCAAAACTTCTGTTTTTCCCAGTTTACAAGACCAATGCCAATGACCTTTGTCTCCCCCGCATCGATGTGCAGAGATTACCACTATCCCTAGTGCCGATTGGAGCAACTGAGCTATTTTCTAGTCGCGCGGTCCTGTTATGGAAAGTTTTTTAAATTAGGAGCTGAGGCTTCCAACTCTAGAAGCTTTGTAATGGAAGTGTGGTAAATGGTTTGGCCAGATGGGGTTGAGGATGTTAGCTTGGCTCCTTTCCGCTATAATGATGGAACTACCTCAAGGGATAAGCCCTTCTCCCATGAGAAGAGGATCCATCTCCCATCCATTCATCCTATCTAAACCTGCCTTCTTCCCAAGCACAAGCTAGTTTTAATATTGGTGTGTTAATGCTATTTTGGTTTGGAGTTGACATCAAGATATGACTATTTGTAGCTATCTAGTTGTGTGAGGGAGAAGTGTGATTTGGTTTGGAGTGAAGTCTAAAGGGAAGATCCTTAAAACTATTGTGGATTGAGGCCATCATGGGACGCTAGCAGAAGTGTGTGCGAACCTGGTCTTGTTAGAGGAGGACTGCAACATCAAGACAAATGGTTGTAATCTCTCTTTGATATTAATATATGGAACTATTGATTGATTTCCTACATGATTTGTCATCTTACATATTCATGGCTTAATGTTTCTTGACTTGTTAAGTAGGTTGAATTACAATTTTTCTATTATCACGTTTGTTGTTTGGTTTTGTTTACTTGTTTCAGGTGCTTGAAGAAAGAAGTAAGAGATAGCTGGAGTGAGCAAGCAAGGACATCATCAAATAGGATAAGCAAACTAAGAGGTTGGCCCTCTTAATTGGTTCTAGCCTAAGGAGATATTCCATAGAATGTATCTGTTGTGGCTAGATCCATCATTGGGCTGTAAGAATTTGTTTGTGTCCGCACTTATAATTTTACTTCAACACAAATTGGCGACTCCACTAGGGATCCTAATCCTTTTGTTGTCGTTGATTTCATGATTTCGTGAGAAATTTTCTAGTTCCACTTTTTCCCTTTGGTTTTGTGTCTTCTCTCCTACTTACTAGTTTGAGTCTAAAATTCATACTAGCAAATGTGGCCCCTGTTTCAATTTTTTTTATTTTTTTCCTTGACTCTGTCAATCAACATGCTGAATTCACTGGTAGTCACCTTGATCAGCTTGACTTGCTAATAAGCAGTCGCTTTGACCAGCCTCTGGCGCTTGTTGTTAGTTAAGAAGTTGCACTGATGCCTATAAGTGAAGATTAGGGCCTGACCCCAATCTTTGCCAATGTGTTCTGTTCTTGTGGTTTTCACCCTGTAAGACTTTTGGACCATTTTCTCCCTGATTAGAAAGATAATTTTCATTTTGTTTTGTGTGCTTGTTGACTTATCATCTTTCTGCTTGATTGATTGAGTCATTGAGTCGTCAGCGACACTAGGGCATCTAGTTTGTTGTCCATTTAGCAGTTTTTCAACTTAGTAAGTCGAGTTGTAGGTGTACTTACTCCTTGCATTTCATTTTTGGTCCTTTTATGACTTTGAACTCTTTTACACGAGCTTGAAAAGTTTTCATTTGATTGCCTAAACGTTTCTTTTCCGTCATGGATTACGTTGCTTGTCTTGTGGTTTATAAAGTCGATGTTTCATTAGTTTGAATGAGTTTATATTTTCATGTGTTCATCTGCTTGAAGAGCTTATTGTCTCGAAAATGTTCTCACTGAAAGATTATATGCGAAAATTTTGTTTCATTGTTTCATCAAAAAATTATTAAATTCTAGTTTGTTGCATCATTATGCTACGATAACTGGCATGATTAAAAGACTAGAATTGCATTGGCATTTGAAAAAGGAAGAGAACTTCTTTGCTTTTGAAAGGACAAATAGATAAGTTCTTTTCAGGAAATTAGGAATTGGAATTCATTTTTCATTAGTTTATTTTTTTAAAAAGTAAGGTAGTGAAAGATCATTTTGTTTTTAGTTGCTTGATTGTTTGCATTTGATTGAGTAGTTTTCTACCCTATCTAGTGTAGGAATTTCATTGAATTGAAAGGGTCTTGTCTCATTTAGTTGCATTGAAGGTTTTTCGATTCACATCGCTAAGACCTGAAAAATGAAACATAACTCAAGATAAACTTTAAAATTAATTCAATTAACCGAAGGAACATTTGACATTAACGATCATATTTAGAAGGTCTAGTCTAGAGATGTGTTCCGACGTCTTTAAACCTAGCAGTTGTCATTAGCTTCGGAATTAGCCAGTGTTAGTATGGATTTATTTTCCCCATAATGTCGAGTATATAATGGGAGAACACACTAGGATGCAATCCTTTTATCCTTAGGAAGCCGAGTCGGCTGCCTTGTGAACGTGATACACCAAACACAACATTCGAGGAGATTTCTTGCCGTACTTCTTGGTTCACCAGGATGTATTCTATAGTTCATGGTTGCCTGGTAATCCTATTACATAGATCATCCAGAGTAGTCATTTGATCGTTTTGACTCATTAAACTTAAAATATCATTCGAGCACTTGTCCTTTCGATCTTGTTTCTTATCGAAAGTGATAGAGTCATCTTTGTTTCTTTCTCAACTCTTAAAAAATTAAAGAGCACTAGTCTTTTATGCATCTTAATAATTGATTGCCCATGATCCAAAACACCTTCTTAGTCCTTTTCTGACACCAATTTGGGAGTTTCCCTTAAAAGAACATTTTAAAGCCTTGAAGTTAATTGTTCTGTCATCTAAGACAAGGTCATTGTGGCTGAACCACCTGGTTCACCTAGTTCCTCTTGCTCTCCTCCATCTAAAGGATTGTCTAAGGATCCACTTCCTGAGATACCAGACTCAGTCGAGGACCAAGGTGTTGAACTCGCAATTCTTCTAAGAATTAAAACTTTGTCATCTCGTCCTCCACCTACTTTATGTACTGGGTTATCTGCTGATCTTGGCCTGAAATCTTTGGACAATCCCATTCAAACTCCAGAGAACTCGTCGACCACCGACGGTTAGCTTGGACTGGTTATCTCCCCTCTGAACACTCTGTTTGACCCTATTGTGATATCATCATAATGTCCTTACAGTCCATACGACCATCTGGATGTTCCTTTGGAACTATCCCCTCATACTTGTTCGGCCATTTGTTGTCATTTGTTTTCAGACATGGAGCCCGAAGGCGATGATCTAGTCACATTTACAGATGAGTATGAAGTTTCTACTCCACACACTGTCGAGGGGGAAGGGTTTCCTTTTCCTCCCGAGGGTTTCCCCTATTTAGGGGGTATTCCCACAAGTTTTCCGTCCAACTATGTGTCTTTGGCACAGTTGGTTTTAGGGACACCTAGTGTCTCATCACTTTACCATAACCCTGTTTGGGTGTTAGGAAGCATGCCTACTTCAGGTCCGTTCATTATGAACATGACTTCCCAACAGGATGTTACCTCAGTCCCAGTCCAACCCACCATTCCAAATACCCTTGTATCGTCAATACCAGTTACCCGTTAGGCACAACCGATAGTTTCAAAGAATTTCTCTCTCAGTTCCTCTGTCCCTCTATTTAGTGGCCAAATCGTGCCACTGCCTAGGTGCCACAAATGTGATAAGCTCACAAGCTTACATGCTTGGTATAAACCAACCTTCTTCTGGTATTATTCATAGCCCTACTGATCCTACTGGATAAAGCAATGTCCAGTACCAAAAAGTTCAAAATCCTGTTGGTCTATCTAGATCAAGCAATGTTCAATATCAGTAGCGCTATGGGGCTCAAGTCCAATAGCAAAATCCTTACGTTCCATATTGTTCTCAAGGAATGGTTAATCAACCTTACACCCTCCAATCTGGGCAGTACATCCAGCCTGGCTATGGCCAGATTCAGTTTGGAAATTTCCCGGGAACTGTTCAAGTACCCTTGCAGTAGCAACGACGACCTCTACAACAACAAGGGAAGCCTTTGTTACCACAAGGGCAACCTTTATTGCAGCAAGCGCTCTCTATGCATCAACAAGGGAAAATTATCCCACAACAAGGTCAACTGCAACAACCACAAGGTCAACCCTTGCAACAGTTGTATCAAACCACGCAATAGTAGATGTAATATGCTCCTCACACCGCTCAACCCATGTCCTCACAAGGCCAACCTCTGCAGCCCTAGGGACAAATTTTTCAATCGAAAGGTCAACCCTTGTAGCAACAAAACCAACTAGGGCAACAAAAACCCTTGTATACATATCAACAAGGTCAACCCTTGCAAGGGTAGGGTCAAGGTCAAGTCCTGCAGCAGCAGGCTCAAAATTCTCATGTCCTAGGTCAACAGGTTTAGAATCCTTCCGGCCAAGGGCATCAAGTACAAAATCCCTATGTCCAAGGGAAACTAGTGTATCAACCTTATGCCTAAGGATAGCAGGTCCAAAACCCTCTTGTTCAGGGAAAATAGGTTCATCACCCGTATGGTCAAGGACAACAGGTCCCATATCCATATGTCCAAGGTGAATAGGCTCAACAACCTTTTAACCTGTATGTTGCTTATCAGCAACCTATGGCTGGACAGTTCCAAGGTATTCAAGGTGAAAATCATCCCTATGGTCAAGGTAATCTACAATGGGGTCAGCCTCAGATGTCATATGACCAAAATCCTTACCAGCAGGGATGGGCTCCTCCATATGGACCCGCTTATCGACCTCCCGTGCCTTTTAACACCAAATTTCCATTCTTGTCTAAACTTGAGTTGCTAGATGTGTCTTTCCTTATGAATAATTCGATCCTTCATTCACCGTATTGGCCTCCAGTGCCATCCAACATACCAAGTTATTGTCCAAAGTTCAATGGGAAAGCTAAGGAAGATCCTCAAGCCCATGTGATGAAATATCACATCTAGTGCTCGTCGAACTTGTACGTGGATGATTCCGTTCATCTCCTTCTTTTCTAATGAACCCTCATGGGTGATGCAGTGAAGTGGTACATCAAGCTACCTCGAAGTAATTACCAATACTTTAACTCTTTAGCCATGGCTTTCCTCACGCATTTTTAGTTTACGGTTCGCTATGAAATTGACAACTATTTTCTCACATCACTTAAGAAAGATACTGCAACACACATCTTTGATCACATCCATGAATGGAGACGTAGACATTGCCTAATCAAATTCAAGATTGTTGATCAGTTGCTCACTGAATGGTTTACCAAATCATTCGTGGCCCCAATTTCTTGTGATATAGCTATGGGTGGATGCGTCACTGAAGAGCAGGCCATTGCTTGTGCCAAATACTCGGATCTAGTTTACTTTCAGTCTGGCACTTTTTACAAGTTGTTATCCAATGCTCCATAGCCATCATCCCATCTCGCAGCATCAAAGTCACTAGTTGTACCTCCCGTTGATGGAATTATTGGTTCAGTAGCCTAGATCCCTGATAAATCTTCTTACAAACAAAAGTCGGTCTCAAATGTTGTTCCTAATAGTTCATCCCAGAATCCACCTGGCCCTGGTAAAACCTCAGAATACCATCCTGTGCAATCTGTTGCAGTGAATAAATCCTCAAAAGGAAAGAAGAAAAGCAAAGGAAAAGCTAAAGTCGATGCCCCGAAACAGGGTCCTCCCAAATCATCTGTTAGTGAATCTTCACAATGGAAACCTAAGTATCCATGCCTCATTTATGAGGAAGATCACCACACTAAGGATTGTCCTCAATGATCCGAAGTTAGTCACTTGCTCAAAGGGACCCCCGCTGTCCTCAAAGAGCTGTTTCCATCTCAATAGACCCAAATGGTATACCAACCCCACTCTGCTTCCTCCAGGTCTCAAGTGTTCATGATGTGTACGCCTATTAATGTGGCTAGTAGGTCGAAAGACTATCAAACTCCTGCTTCGATAGCTGGGAAAGAGAAAGAAGCCACACCTTCTTCTTCTACCCTAAGTTTTGGCCCCCTTCATTTTGAGTGCCTTAACCCTCATTCCGCTATGTGGCCACCCTCTCGAGGTGTTCTGCGGAAATCCTCATATAATCCCAATGCCCAAGCTTCTTAACAGTAACATATTATTGAGGATTTGGCTCAAGCGTTGTCAGCCATGTCCGCTCTCAAGGTACTCGAAATTTTCCCGTTGCAATGGAAATCTTTGTTGTCAGCTATCGGGGGCATCGATCCCACCGATTCCAATTTGATATTTTTTGACGTAGAGAACCATGTTCCTTGTCTCCCTCATCGGATTTCCTTTCTTATTCAAGTAATCATCAATTAGAAAATAATCCACTAGACTATCATCGATGAAGGTGCTTCCACCTTCATCATGTCGACCACATGTTGGAAGGCTATTGGTTCTCCTGCACTGAGCCAATCTCTAAACACTTTGGAAGCTTTTGATGGGCGCAATTTTCGACCCTTTGGTGTCTTACCTAACCTTGCCATCACTCTGGAAGGAAAGATAGTGCAAGTCGAAGTAGAAATTTTTGACGCCAATCTCAATTATAATATTCTACTCGGCCGAAGTTGGACCCATGCCATGCATGCCATGGCCTCCTCTTTATTTTGCATGATTCATTTTCCCCATCAAGGGAAGATTGTCACTGTCGACCAGCTGTCTTTCTTTGCCTCTTCCTCCTCAGATAGCAATGTTATGTACGTTAAGCACACTGGTGCTCCCTATGAGAGTGTGGGGGAAGGTCTTTTCAAAGATTCTACTTTAATAAGAATTTTTCCACTCCCACCTCCTCATGTTGCCTCTGTCAACATGATCTCGGTCAAATCTGATCCTTGGGTCATACCTTCACTAGATATTGCTGATACCTGGGGCGAGGTTATGCCTCTTAGTCCCGCCAAAGTCAATTATGTGGAAATTGTTTCAGCTTCAAGCTCTGCATCCTATTATTATTTTATGTCGAAGAACTATTTTGATACGTACTCTCAATCCCCATGACTTGGAACTTTGGAATCGCTTGATCCCTTAGCGGACACCTTCCTTGCTAATGAAGGTATCATGGAAGTCATTTCTCTCGAGGAACCACCTTGGATCGATACTTATCATTTATCCTTGTTCTTGCCTTGTCCAGTGGTTAGGTATACCGCTTTCGAAGAGTCCTCTTCTCCATTGTCTCTTTACATGTCAGTTTATCCTGACACAGTCAAGATCTTTCAATTGAGGGCACCTGTATTCCTACATAGATTCAAGATTTCTCTCCCTCCACGATTTTTTACCAATTTCCCATTATTGCAATTGGGTTGTCATCTAACTCGAAACCCTCCCTCGCCCATGGGGCATGGGGGCAAAGCCTTATATGAGTTCTACTCTATTATTTGGCTGAGTCGATGCCTACTTGTCATGACAACAACAAAACTCTAGTCGGCCTATTGGTTGATCAATTTCCCAAGTCCGAAAATGGATTCTCTCAAGAAGTACTATGCTTAGGTCATCTTGCATGGTTACTCCTATACATTAGTGCATAATCAATTTTTGTGCAGTGTTGTTTTGTGTGATAGTTTTCAAAAAAAAAATTCTGGTTAATATGTTTTTCTTTCTTTGCAAATGTCTACGAATCCCCAAGTTGATTTTTCTAATGGTCCTTGTCGTAGTACCTAGAACCTATCATCCACGACATGGGTTATATATGACCCTAGTGGTGAGTTGATTGACCTTCAAGGTATCTTTCTATGTCACACAACCAACAACATTGCTGAATACAGTGCGGTCATCGAACTGTTGTCAGAAGCCATCGCTATCAGAATCAAAGAACTGGTTGTCAACCTGGATTCACAGCTTGTCATTCTTCAACTCAAGGGGCGGTATTATGTCAAAAACCCTCAAATATTGAGAATGTATCTCTGTATCTATCTGTTGGAAATGAATTTTGATTACATTACATATCATCATATTCCTAGACGCATGAACACATTGACAGATGCATTAGCTAATCATGCATTGAATAGACATTTACAAAACATGTAAAATATAAAACAAACCATTTGTACCATAGTAGACAGGAAAATACAACACACACACACACATATATATATATGGTGATAATGTTGATACATCAGAACCCCAAAAAATAATATCTGTGTCTAAAATAACATTGGAAGCTCACAAGCCTCATATATCAGTGGCATGCAGGCCTAAAAAAATATGTAAGTGTTGTACCTAGGAACTAATCAACATGGTGATCATGGTAGCACGATACAGGTCATGCAACACGAGTCAGCAATCGGTGGATCCACTCTGAGACTCCCACCATGTGTCTCTGGTATTGACGAGGAATGTCTCCTACCTGAGCATACTCTAGGATACCACGAGTCAAACCCTCAAAGGTTCCTCGCGATCTCCTCCTTGTTGTCACTCCCTTCCTGATAAGGAGCAACATCATCAATAAGGCGGCTATTTTAGACATCCCAGTAGGCCACTCTGGTGCAATGTATGCATTAACAAGAGAAATTTTATAAGCACATACATACCAAAAACAATTAAAAAACCTCAAAATTAAAAATTTTAATTTTTACCTTCATCATCGAAGTCCTCTCCATCTAGTAAGGGCATATCTGGATCTCCACGGAAATCAGTGCCACTGTATGGCGACTCCTCCATGACGATATTCTGTCTTCGTATCCACGAAAATAATGTAGGTCGGTATGACATATGTTGACCCCCATTGATCCTGGGAATCAAATGGCTCCAGCGGGCCATCCACGGATCACATGGAATAGGGGGATCTACCTCAGTCAACTGATACTGAAACAATGGTACCTGTTCCAAGAATGAGGTCACAAGTACAGATCTGAAGCAAAATTGCTTCAGATTCCCCGCCTTGGCTTTAGATAGCTCGCACTTGATGTTCATCTTCATGGCCTCTACCCAAATGAAGATCGTAGGAGTTGTGCAGTCAATAGCATAAAGGAAATTCAACTTGTTAGTCTCATGTTCCACCTGGGACCCTGCCACTCTGTTGATAGTCAACAAAATCATCCTTAGTGTCAGATCCCAAACAATGGAAATCTCTATCTTCCCATTTTTTGATTTCATGGCCTCAAGGCAGTGTTCAGCAAGAAAAGAAGGTATGCTTGCCCCAATCAGTCGTGACCCATACAAGTTCATTGGTTCCCCTCTGTGGGACATTTCGGTGATGAAGTATACATCTGAAGTTTCAAACTCCAACTCCTGGTCGCCAATGACAAAAATCTCCCGATTAAGGTCCCACGGACTAATCAGGTATCGAAGCAACTCGGTCTGGGCCTGCATCCCTAGCATGAGAAAGAATTTGAGGAGCCTACAAGCCGTCAAAGATTCCTTGAAATTTGGGTCATTCATTGCCTAGGTGTCAACATCTTCATGTTCATGTTCTTTCCAGTCCACCATTTTCAGCGCTTCTTTCCTGCAAAATCCATTAATTTGAGTCAACAATCATGCTTGGCCCATAAAATTTAAGTTTAAATGGTTAATTTTTGAGAAAATAAGGGTTTTCCCTATTCATAGTGCCAACGTGGCTAGATTTCTTAATCACCCTCGGCCGGCGCGATTCTGTGCCTGGAAATCGCATTTGAATCGCATCAACAACGGGTGATTTTTTTTTTCAAAAACCCCCTTAAAAAACTAAAAAAGTGGTTGAAAACAAAAATAAAGGACATGGAAATGGCACTTAGGGCTTTAGCAGTTACATGGAACTGACAGCTTGTCGATTGATCTCTCGTATCTCCTGCAAATTGTTCCAGAACAATTACGGAAAAAATGAGTAAAAAGTCTTCATAGCAAAGGTAAAATGGTAAATGGTAAAAATATATTTACTTTTCCCCTTTTTATTCATTTTTCATGAAAGATATCATGTTTTTGTAAATATTTTGAGCTATTTTGCCTCAAGATCTGGATAGTACACTTTACCTTATTTCTGCAGTGACAGGTGATGGATGTTTGATGATGATGACGAGTCACATTTCAACTCTTTTCTCAACTCGTTAAACTCATATGAAAAGATTGTCAAGTGTTTTTCCCTTTTGAATCGTAAAAATAAAATAAAATGGGGGGTCCACTTTCAGCTCTTTTCCAACCCTTTAAAAGCAAAAATATGGCTGAGCCCTTGTCATTTCGAACTCGTTAATGGATGTGAAAATTCATGTGCCAAGTATAATTTTACCTCTTTTTCAGGCTGGGAGCACTATTTATGAAAAACGTACTCCTCGATTGAAATGCTCAAGCGGTTCTCTCAAGTATTATTTTCTATCTTTTCGGGCTCGAGAGACACAAATGTATGAAAAGGGACCATGTGGAGTTTTCTTTTATGTGTCTTTTTCAAACTCTCTAAAAATGAAAAAGATACTAAGTTACACCTTTGTTAGACTCGTTAAACTATTAAACGACATCAGATTCGTCACCATGACGAACATGAGCTTTTGCTTCCTAGGGCTTGTTAAACTTACTAGGTCGGATTCGTCTGAAGGATGAACTTACAGTGCAAGAATATGCTATCCCCTTCAAGATTGTGATTAAAAAATAATTGGGGTACCTGCCAAAAATGGTGGGGGAAAATTTGGAAATCTATCAGTTATGTCGGCAGCTCACTCTTGAACATGACACTCTTTGCTTTGTGTCAGGTTGGGATATCCTCCTTTGTATCATTGACCTTCCTCTGTTTGCTCCATTCATTTTTTCATTCCATTTGATCTCTTCGACATAATCTTGACCACCGATCCTATGGATCCAAAAGCTTCCAAACATCTAGTTGTGTCGCCGATGTGTTCAAGAGTTGTCTTTCCGCAGTTACACTTACCCCTGATTTTCTGTATCATCCAAAACAATTTTTCATCCTTTCCTCTCACATCGATGATGTGGGATTCATTATGGCCCTCCTTTGACATGGTCGCTTTCCATCGACTTCAACTCATTATTTGGGAAGTCGACCGAGAGACTCCTTTCTGGTACCTTAGATCCTGCATGCCCTAATGGCAAGTTCTTCACACTCGATGACAAGTTCACATCATTGGCTTTCAATCAAGTGATTTCACAGGTGTTTGAATTTAGTTCCTCTATTCACATCCCATGGATTGTGTTGATAGTACCTTGAGGACCATTGCCATTGTTGGTGGTTTCTGTCATGCTTGTTAGCAGTTTACGTCATCGACTGGTAATCAAGCAACTTTCTAGCATGTTCGATGTCAACACATCTATTCACATGTTAGAATATTTACTTTGATTAGGTCATGTTGGAGCACAAGACCCTAGACTCAGATCACAAAAGTCCAGGCTGTGAAGTGGTGTGACATGGTTATGATGATATGCATGTCTCTTTTAGATGGGTGGCTGTGAGCAGACCATGAGTTATCATATGTGATCCTTCTCATTATTGGATGGATTTGACCATACCCTAGTTTCATTATGATCCTCCTTAATGGATGGCTATGCCCATGCCATGATTCATGTATCATTTGACAGAAATCTCAGTTATGTATATGTATCTGTACTTCCTTGCAGGCTTTCCAACGATAGACCAGTTCCCCGCACTAATTCATAAAGCATTTCAACTCTCACTCTAGCTTGGCCTTCACGCTTTAGGGGGCATCTATTACACGTCATTTTGTCATTTTCCCCATACTCCCCGTTCCTTGATCCTGGAGGAGCTCTATAGTGAACCCCACATGCTTTTCCTTCATGAAGAAACTCCCATTGTGTCCCTCTTCATGAGCAAATCAGTTCCCTTTTGCATCATTTCCCCTGAAACTTCTGTTTTTCATAGTTTACAAGACTGGCGCTAATGGCCTTTATCTCCCCCACACCAATGTGCAGGTATTATCACTCCCTAGTGCTGACGGGAGTGACTGAGGTGTGTTCCAGTTGTGTCGATCCTGTTATGGAAAGTTTTTTAAATTAGGAGCCGAAGTTTCTATTTCTAGGAGCTTCATAACGAAAGTCTGGTAAATGGTTTGGCCGGATGGGGTTGTTGATGTCAGTTTGGGCTCCTTTCCCCTATAATGATGGAACTACATGAAGGGATAAGCCTTTCTCCCATGAGAAGAGGATCCATCTCCCATCCATTCAGCCTATATAAACCTCCCTTCTTCCAAAGCACAAGCTAGTGTTAATATTGGTGTGTTAATGCTATTTTGGTTTGGAGTAGACAACAAGCTATTACTAGTTGTAGCTATGTAATTGTGTGAGGGAGAGGTGTGATTTGGTTTTTAGTGAAGTCTAAAGGGAAGAGCCTTAAAACTATTATGGATTGATGCCATCATGGGATGTTAGCTGAAGTGTGTGGGAACGTGATCTTGTTAGAGGAGGATTGCAATGTCAAGACAAATGGTTGTAATCTCTCTTTGATATTAATATATGCAACTATCGATTGATTTCCTACATGATTTGTCATCTTGCATATTCATGTCTTTATGTTTCTTGACTTGTTAAGTAGGTTGAATTACAATCTATCTATTATCACATTTGTTGTTTGTTATTGTTTACTTGTTTCAGGTGCTTGAATAAAGAAGTGAGAGATAGCTAGAGCGAGCAAGCAAGGACATCATCAAATAGGATAAGTGGACTAAGAGGTAGGCCCTCTTAATTGGTTCTAACCTAAGGAAATCTTCCATAGAATGTATATGTTGTGGCTAGAACCATCATTGGGCTAGAGGAATTCATTTGTGTCTGCACTTATAATTTTACTTCACCACACACTTCCACTCCTCCTTTATTTTCTGAATAAGGAAAATCTAATGAGAACTTGAGAGAATCCCAAGCTTTTGCTGAACATATTCAAATTCTTCATGAGGTAAAGGTTTAGTGAAGATATCAACGATTTTTTCTTTTGTACCAACATTTTCAAGCTTGATATTGTTTTCGGAAACCTGCTCTCTAAAGAAATGATATTTAATCAAAATGTGCTTCATTTTGGAATGCATCATAGGATCCTTGGAGGTACTGATGGCACTGGTGTTATCGTAAAATATGGGAATAGGCTCATCAGACTTAACTAGAAGATCTTGAAAATTTTTCTTTATCTAGAGAACTTGAGTACAACAAGCTACTTCCATGATATATTCCGCTTCTACTGTGGATAACGAGATTGAGTTTTTCCTTTTTCTCAACCATGATATGAGACAACCACCTAGATAGAATGCTGCTCCACTAGTACTCTTACAATCATCAACGTTTCCTGCCGAATGTACAACTGTAAAGGATTGAATGATGAGATTGTTTCCCTTGGGATGCCACAAGCCATATTTTGTTGTGCCCTTCAGATATCGAAGAATTATTTTGACGGCAATAATATGTGATTCTTTTGGTGCTGCATGGAATCTTGCTACTTGTCCAAATGATTGCATAACATCTAGCCGTGAGGCTATTACATATATAGGACTACCAATCATAGATCTGTACAACCTCCTATCCACATCCTTAGATGCGTCATCTACACTCAATTTGTAACATGTTACCATCGGAGTAAGGATGGGTTTGCAATCTTCCATTTTGAATTTATTGATAATTTCCTTGATGTACTTGGCTTGACATATAAATATTCCTTACTCTTGCTGAGATATTTGAATCCCTAGGAAGTATATCAACTCACCAAGTAAAGGCATCTCAAACTCACTTTGCATATTTGTAGCAAATTTCTTACTTAGTCGATCATCATTGCTACCAAAGATTATATCATCCACATATACCTAAACGATTGTTAAATTATCTTTATCTATTTGTACGTAAATATTGCTATCAATAGTACCTTTCTTGAACCCTTGTTGACGTAGATATCCGTCAACATGAGCATACCATGCTCTGGGAGCCTGCTTGATACCATATAGAGCCTTCTTTAACCTGCAAACGTAGTATTATTTTTTTGATAGTAGAAAACCTTTAGGTTGTTTGATGTAAACTTCTTCTTCTAATTCTCCATTTAGAAATGCTGACTTAACATCCATTTGGTAGAATTTTATTTTTCTTGAACATGCATAGGCAAGAAACATACGGATGGCTTCCATTATGGCAACCAGTGTAAATGTTTCGTCGAAATCAATTCCTTCCACTTGTGCATATCCTTTGCAGACTAATATTCTCTTGTTCCTGGTAACCTACAATCCTTCAACAATTTTTCTCCCCCTGAACCTTTAATGAAACTGCCATCTTTTTCAAACTACCTTCCTCTCAATCGTAGACTTGTGACATATACTACTGAATAGAATCCTCTTGTACAAACATTAAGGAGTCAACAAGCCAAATTGTTGAGTCACCTAACGAGCCATCTTGACTTGAGACATTATCTGAAGCAACTGCTAATTCCTCATGACCTCTTTCGTTTACAAATCCTAAAAGCATAACTGCTGAAACCTTGTTATCTGCTTTGTCTTTGTGTACCTGTTTCCTTTTCCAAAACTTCTTATTCCTGCAATCTCGAGCCATGTGCCCATAGTTATGACACTTGAAGCATTCAATTTTTTCCATAGGTGATTTCATATGATATCTACAACCATGAGTGCTATGGCCATAGTTATCGCATTTGAAACATTCATTATTTGGCCCATATAGCACGTATTCTCTTCTGACAAAATCATCGTGGAACTTGTCTTGTGATCCTACAAACTTGCTTCTAGGGTTTTGAAGATAATGATTGTACCTATCAAAAACTTCACAATCCCTAGCCATATGTCCATAGTTAGCACATAAAAAGCAACAAAAAAAAAATAAACGAACATACCTGGATGATTTTTCATTCTTCTTTGGAGGTAGTGTTGTAGTTTCTTGTGGTCCTTTGTTCTTGACTGCTTTGGTCTTGTTATTTGGAGTTGCAACATTCTTCTTTGGCTTTTCACTTTGATCAAATTCCTTCTTATAATCATCCTACGAAGTTGTGGAGCTTGTACCTTCATCAACTAGAGCTTTACCATCTTTAATTGCCTTCAATTTCACTTCTTCATCTGTCTTATCTTGTAAGTATTCTTTTTGCGATCCCTTGAGTTTGTTGATCTCATCATGAGTTGCATCAAGTTCTTATTGCTTTTGAGCAAGATCTTCCTTCTTTTTTCTACCTCATCAACCTGTAGCTTGAGAAGAGTGGTCTTCTCTACTTCTCTGTTGAGAACCTATATCTATTCCTTCTACTTCTCATTTTCAATCCTAAGCATGCTTATTTCTATTGAAGATGCTTCTAATTCCTTTTCCTTTTGGTCAATAGTGGATATGTATCTTTGATCAGATTCCTTCCTTTCAATTTCTACTTCCTGCATCTATTGTGTGATCCTGCAATCTTTGCAAATGCTATTTCAAGTTCTTGTTGCATCTGTTGGACTTCTCTCTTGAGGTCTCATGTCACTGTATTATTGATTTCTTCCAACTTATTTTGAAGTGACTCTTCAACACATTTCTGTTCTTCAACTTCAATTTTGAGACCTTGAACTTGTTCTTCTAGAGTATTGGAATGAATGTTCTCATCCTTGAGCTCTTTTATAATCTTGATTGCCTCAATAGAAAATTCTTCTATGGTCAACCTGTCTTCATCATACTCAGAAGGATCCAAGATTTCAATAACATCTTGACCTGATTTCTTTGTTGAATAGATATTATGAAACTTTTCCCAAAGAGATTTAGTTGTTGAACATTGGCCAACTTTTGTTTTCATAGAATTTGGAAAAAAATTCAAAATTACATTCGTTGCCTTTGAATTGTACCTTTAGCTTCGTCGGTACATGTGTCTCCAGAAACAATTAATTTCCATACTCCATGTGCCTGCAAAGACACTTCCATCTTGGATTCCCATATCCAGTAATTATGTACATCAAAATCATTGGTTGGTACACAATACTCACTTTCTTGAGATTTTGTTGTACCTGTACCTTCCTTTGAAATCCTTATAACCCGCTTCTTTGACTTTCCCATCTCTATGATCTGAAAACTGGCTTCTAACAATTAAGTTGTTACTAAAGGAACCGAGCTTTGATACCAATTTTTGGAAAATACTTGGGGGGGGGGGGGTGAATCAATATTCGTTATCAATTAGCACCTTTAAATCTTTTCAGAGCATTAGTTAATATTCAATTACCATTAATGTTTATGCAGTAACAACAATGAATAAAAGAACACAGGAGGCACAAAAATTTTAGGTGGAAAACACCCTTTGGGTCAAAAACCACCAAACGCTTTTCTAATAATTCTTTAATTTTCAACTCCAATTGAAAAGAAAGCTCCAACTATCTAGAATCTAGAAAAGCATTCTTCTCCAGATCCCACTAGATGTTTGCTCAAATGCTCGAGATTCTTCAGTAGTCAACTGAACGGATGCCCCAACACCCAATGAGCTACAACTCAGCTTGGCACCACCCTACCACCCTAAATTTGTCATAGGCTTGAAACTGTTGGTGACTTCATGCACCAGCCTAGCACCACCATACCACCCTATAGAAGAATAAAAGAAGAATGGACTCCTATACTAGGGAAAATGGTCCACTTTACAATGATATAGAACAGGGAAAATTTTAAGAACCCCCCTAAATTTATAAATATAATAAATGGGCGAATCTCCATGGTATATAGGAAAAATGGTAGGCGATTTTATCAATAATATAATATGTATATATAATTTTTTGGCGAATCTCTCACCAGGCATGGCGAATATTTTACTCAATTATAAAATCTTGTAAGATCTTGGCGAGTCTTTCACTAAATAATAAAACTTTGTAAAGTCCTAGTGAATCTTAGCATAGGCTACATGCTGGTTTAATTCCCACATTTAAATAGGCTACATTCCATGTGAATACCATGGGTCAATACCATGTGCTATTATGGTGAATACCATGGGTCAATACCATGTGCTATTTTTATTTTTATTAATTCTAATATTAGGGTTAATAATGGTTTTTTGCATGGTATTAATAACAATCTAGTCCATGGTATTTGTCCCATAGTATTTTGGCCACAGGTTTCACCTAAATATAACCCATTTTTTGAGTGTTCGTAAATATAAGGTGACTTATGGAGTAAATATAAAAAAATGCTTTATTTGTTTACCATACCTCTCGTTTATTTATATTTTTATTAATTTACCATACCTCTTTTACAAATATGGTATTTGGCCCATAGGATTCACTTAAATAAAACCTCTTTCTTGAGCCTTCATAAATAGAATGAGGGTTATGGACTAAATATAAAAAGAGGTTTTATTTATTTACGATACGTCTAGTTTATTTATATTTTTATTTATTTACCATACCTTTTGACTAAGTATAAAAAGACGTTTTATTTATTTACCATACCTCAACTTTAATTATATTTTTATTTATTTACACCCTTACATGTATATAAGGTGACTTATGGAGTAAATATAAAAAAATGTTTTATTTATTTACCATACCTCTCATTTATTTATATTTTTATTAATTTACCATACCTCTTTTATAAATATGGTATTTGGCCCATAGGATTCACTTAAATAAAACCTATTCTTGAAAATGGGCGAATGGAAGGTTGTAAGTCCTAATTTCAAGGGCTAAATTTACCTTTTTTACCCTCTCCTTTAAAATAAGGTGGGCTATTTGAGGTGATTTGTAAAAATGTACTATGATACAAAATATTCGCCCACTAAAAATTTAAAACCCCTTAATTTCGCCAAAGGGCGAACATTCGCCCCTAAAATTATCCTTGATATAGAATGATGTAGAAGAAGAAGACACACTAGACCATAAGCCCAACTATGAAACAACCACCTAATGACCTAATGATGATCCTAGACCTTCCAACAATGCCTCTTCAACTCTTGGAAGATAGACACTTGTACAACTTTTATGATGATGCTTTTACAATGACTCTGTACAATGATTGTATGCAATGCTTCCCACTTGAAGACTTCATATGGTGAACTTCTTGCTGTTGTTCTACACCTTGACTTCTTTCCTTGTCATGCTAACCTTTCTCACTCTTCAAAAAATTAGATTATGCATTGAGTCTTCTCTTGATTAATATATAATATCTACAAAACATTTTCAAGGAAATGCCGATGACATGATAATAGTAAAACATACCTCATCCTGCAGAGCATATGTTAGTGCTAAACAAAAACAACAAATTAGAATACAAATAACGAAACGCAGTTAAGAAATGAACATGCATATACAAAAGATACTTGCATGTAGCTTACCTCTGCTGCATCATTTTGTTGGACCTTGCTCTTTTCTGCCCTAGAAAGTCTGGTCCTTTGCACCCCTTGACAACACTTGATTTAGTTTTTCTTGCCTTATAGGAGCACGATATTTAATCTAATGTATATTTGTGATTTCAGATCCCCAACATGTGATATTCGGTCCTATTGAAGCCTCCTGAGTCTTCTTTCCAATGCCATAGGTCTGCCCGGATTTGGACTCTTCAAGGCAATGTTATGCCCAATATCTCACAATGACCTAGTTATGGACTAGTTCAGTACAGTGAAATTGTATGGCATGCCATGTGTCGTTGTTTCCTCCTTTGGCTCTAAAATTAATACACACAAAACTACAGTCCATGCACTATGTACCACTTTTTACATAATTCCAATGCTCTTCTCTGAGAGAGAGTTATGATGATTTTCCCAAGGTCACTTCTTTGAGATGAAATTCGGGAGCCTGCAAAAAATGTAACTTCCACAGATCATATATCCAAAAATATAGTGAACCAAGATATGAAATTTGGTCATGATGTTCATCAGGATTGTGAATCAAACGAGTTTCCATTTCATAATCCACGAGTTTGCAAAAATGAATTTATAGCAAAAATTCCATGATCACTTCATTTGGAGGATATATGAGATTTCTTTTTATAGAGTTGAGAGGGGCTTCTATAGAGAATGTTGGAGAGATTTTAGGAGCTTAAAAAATTATGAGTTCCATGCCACCACTCCATAGGATTTTAGCCCACTAACTGGGGTTACTAACCTCAAACATGAATATCTCTCAAACCGTGAAGAATTACGTAGTGTGTCATGTATAAATGGAAACATCTCGACGAGTAGAATGCATATAGAAGATCCTTGACTCAAAAATAGAGTGAGTTGTAAAGTCAAAATTCCTTTGCAAGATCAGGGTAGCTCGTGGTGCTACTTGGGTTGAGATCAATGACAACCTTAGATCATCTTTAGATCAACAACCTTAGTCCCTGACTCAACTCCAATATCCCTGGAGGGATCCCTGATACAAACAATACCCAAAGGAGATGTAAGCAAAGGTGGGATACCTTAATTTACAGTTTGATATTGTCTCATATTTAGCTCCATTTTAACTGGAGTGGTCCCGGATAGTATGAGTGTAGAAGGATTTCCCTCGTTAATGACACTAGTTTCGGTGTATGATCTTGGGAAGTTAACTCACAACTTCCTAACCCAAGATCTCAACCTAAAATAATATATGTTTACCCAAAAAAGAGTTGCTGATCGATTTTATTATGTAAATTTAAATGTACTTTGTTAAAGTCTTAGGTGGGGGTGTTGACATATGAAGTTATGTGGGACTCTCACTCAAACCATGCAAAAACAATGCTTTAAATATCTCTTTCGATGAATAAGTTTCTTCTACAAGGAAGGAGTCATTTATACGTCAATACATATACCATGCATCTACTATATTTTGACGGGAAAAGTGTCTACTCAGAACGCCCCTATCCCACTAAGGTGTGACAGTGCCTTAGCAACAAACAAGGAAATCTACTTTCATATTCTTCTTTATGAACTGTAAACGAAGAGGAATAGGATGAACCAACCTGTGTCTTGCGCTAGTCCTTTGATCCAATCTCTCTCCTCTTTGACAGCTCCCAGCTATCTGCTCCTTTACTTGCCCAGCTTCACCAAGTTCCTACAAGATCACAGAAGAGGAAAACTACACAAAGACATAGATTTACATTCATAAATAGCTTAGGATCAGATTTAAGCTAAACATGCAAATATAACAAAACATCACTGATACAAAAGCATGTAGGAGAAACTCAAATAGTTTTATTGATATAACAAGAAGGTCCAGGAGGAGTTACAACCGATGATTCCTGATCCAGCATCAATCCCCCAGCAAAGGAATCCCCTCTTCACCTCCAACAAAGCATAAATCACCCAATGCACTGATCTCTATCTCAAAACCAACAACAATTCTCTGCAAAGTACAAAATTCCAACCTCTAGATCTCTGGGATGAGGGATCCATATATAGATGTATGCAAAGAGGATGAGTCAGCTTATGATTTGACTTGTGGCCTCTCTCTTTCAGTTCTTGCTTCCACTTGGAGACTGAGACCCTCTTATTCATCCTTGGTCGAACTTAGTGAGGCAAGTGTCATTGGGGAAGATTCTGGAAGCTTCCATTGTCTGTCCACCTCGCGGAATGACACTGCCATTTGTCATTTCTCGCTCAGCGCACCCTGGTAGTGCATTTAGGTGCGTTGCAACGCACCTAGCTAGTGTACTGGGGTGCTATGCAATGCAGCTAGCTAGTGGAGCAGCTGAAATGATCCTGATTTGACTGATTCTGAGCAGTTTCTGGTGGAGAACTTCTGGAAGAAGCTGTAATTGGTTGACCTTGTTCCTCTAGGGGTAGGAACAACACTTTTAGGGACTTAGGATCCCTTGGTTTATGGACATTTCATGCTTAGAGCTGTAAGGCACAAAAATGTCTATAACAGTTGCCCCCTAAAGTATGAGGCTGTTTATCGGGTGAAATGCTTTATTAGGAGGATCCGAAGTTCTTTCAATGCTGGGAGGAGACCTGTAATAAGATACAATACAATACATTATCTTCATACTGTTTTCATGATCTAGCTGAGGTGGGCATTCCCATGCTGAGCTTTATATATTCATTTTTATGTACACAGGACAGACAATCTTCTGATGGTAGACTGATGATTTTGATGAAGTCATCATCCTTTTGGTAGGATGATTTTCTGTGCTGCAATGCTGTACATGTCAATGTTTTTATTTTTCCTGAATATATATCGCAACCCGGATGGATGAAACTAGATCTGGGGTCTTCAATCTCGTCCTATCTTCACTCAAAGTACAAGTCGATCCATGTGAGAAATGTTTTGAAGTCGAACATGGAAAGACATCGCTTGATTACCAGTCAATCATGTAAATTGTTAATAAGCGCGAGAGGAATCACCGATAATGATGATGACCCTCAAGGTACTGCAGTACAATTCACGTGGTGTGAATAGAGGACTTGGCATCGAACACCACGCAAAATCTTTTGGTCGAAGGTCATTGATGTATACCTGTCGCTGGAAGTGAGAGACTTGCCATTGAGGCATGCAAGCTTCAAAGTACTGAATGGGGTGTTCCTAGATCAACTTCTTGGATAATGAGCTGGTGTCGACAAGAAGCGACCCGTCAAAGGAGGGCCTTAATGAATCCCACATCAATGACACAGAACAGAGCAAATGATTTTGATGGAGGTGAAAACGATCTGATGATATATGGTTCAGGATGGCGGTCATGAAGGAATGAAGTATAATGTATGGTAGTGGATGGGACACGGGTGACTTCTCTGGATGACTTCTCTTGAACATGTCAGCGACACTTATGTGATGGATTGGTAGCATTTACCCCAAATGTGGATGGTATGGCGGGACCATGGTGATGTGACCGGTGAATGAAACAACCCAACGCGACTCAGGCACGGAGTGGAAGTGTCATGTTCAAGAGCGACTTGCTACCAATAAAGATTCTTTGAGTTTCTTCCCAATTTTTCCCCAGTCATTGCTGACCAGTACCTCTTTATTTTTTTCAAGATTGAGGAGGATAACATATGCTTGTTCTATAATTTTCCCTTCGGGAAAACCCATCGCTATGTTTTAACAAGCCTAGCGATAGTGAAACTCGTTCTCGTCTAAAGACAAGTTTGTCGCTATTAATATTTTTAACGAGTTTAACGACAAAGATAACTCGGTCCTTTTCATTTTTAGAGAGTCTGAAAAGGTACGTAAAGGTAACTCCAAAATTCCTTTTTCGTCATCTAATCCCTTAAGTCCGAAAAAGTATAAAACAATACAGAAGGGATGAATTTTTGATAGTTTTAATGAGCCAAACAAAACAAGCGCTCGATCTTTTTGTGTAATAATCCCTCAGGTCCAAAAATATTAAAATCTAGAGGACGGATAGCACTTCTGGTCGCTTTAACGAGCTGGAAGGCCAAAACTCGGCAATCTTTTCATATTTTACGAGTCAGTTGAAAAGAGCTTAAAGAAGACTCGTCTTTTGAGGAACAAGTGATAAAATGGGTAGCAGCTGATTCCAGGAAATGGTTGGAATTTTCCAATCACGGCAGTGTCACAAGGATGGCTAGTGAAATCACTCTTCGCAGCTGTTCCTCAAAATGGGTAAACAATCAAATGGAGGGGAATGATCGGCCAATGGAAAAGTGGAGGTGACGGTGAAAACACGACCAAGGCTTTAATGGCTGAAATCTTCATTCACGGTGGTTATTTACCGGGGAATAGTTCATTTTTTAATGAGCTTAAACGCGGGTGGAAACACTTGCTCATGTCTTATGTTTATTTTTTAATGAGCTTGAACTATGTGCTAAAATTGCTCGATTAATCCAGTCATATGATAAGAATGTCTCATATAAAACGACAACTTTTAGATTTTTGCCCCACATCCTTTCTTTATGCAAGTTAGGTGATGACTAATCCTACGAGTTTAAAGGGTTAGAGGTCCTAAAAATTTAAAAAATAAATAGCCGCCCCTCGCTTGCACTCCAAAAGGTTTGCATGCCCCTAGGTATAAAACAGAGTTTCGAAGTCTCCCTCTATTCGAGCTGGCAAAACATTCGTTTTATCAGGAAGGGTCACCCTTTATTCGAGCTGACAAAACATTCGTTTTATCAGGAAGGGTACTACCTCTTACAGGTTACCCAAAGATTGTTCTATTCACACAACAAACAAAACACTTCTTCGGTGATGTCTACCGAGATAAACAAAGGTGAGCGACGATGCCCGCCAACTCACATAACTTTGAAAAAAGAATCTTATTCTAGAATACCCCCTCTTCAAATCACAGACGGGGTACAGACTTGTCACACGGAATCAGTCAAGGGTGCGGACACAGCTGACCTTCCTAGAATTCTAAGACATTCTAATGACAAACAAAACAAACTGGAGCTATCCTTCTCTAAACATACGTTATGATATGAGAAATCAAGTGTTTCGTTCTTACCTTTGTCCAAACGCTGTTGTAGAAGTCCAAGCTTTGTTGATCTGGATGAGCTCCTCCGTTTCTCCAAAACCTGTAATCACCAACAGTCAAACAATTAAATAGCACCTGATTATAACATAAAACAATGCATATTCAACACATAGACCAAGGAGTACGTGAAATAACCCATTAACAACAAGCTATTGAGAAGAATGGACCAATTTGCATTAAAGGTAATCAAAAGGAACCATTACAACCTGAGCCTTCGTGTTGTGCAAGCTCCTTCCAGGGTCCACAAGAGTATTCCTCTACTTTGACAAAGCTCACCCACTTCCAAATAGAACAAGTAAAGATGACAATCTCTCCTCACAAGCTTCTAAATGGGAGTCCTAATTCCTGCAGCATTTACCCTTAGAAATCTATAGCTTTCAACCTCCTTCCTTCTGGCTCAATGCCTCTTTTTATAGTGCTCAAGAGGAAGTTAATCAGGTCCACCATCAATGGGATAGTCCCCTCTTTGGATGGGATCACTCCCTTATTGATGGGATAAGTTCCTCTTTGATAGGAGTGCATGAACCATCTGGAGGCGCTCAATACACATCAAACAACCTTCTAGAATGCTCTAGAAATGACCACAAGTAAGTTTTTGAAGATAAAACTTGCGCATTTTAACCTTTTCAGAGGGACGCACCTGCCCCTTTAGATACAGAGCGTCCTTGGACGCAGACCTTATGAACAAAAGGTGCGTACCCGCAGGCAAGGCTTGAGAGAACCTGCGTACCCAGAGATAAACATGTTTTATAAAGACTTTCTCTCTTTCTTGGAGTTTGACATGAATAGCTGAGGCATAAGACTTGCTCAAGAGGGTAGTATGACTGTTGATAGAGCCATACCGACTGTAAATAGCCATGGTGACATTTTTTAGTGTAACAAGACTGGTCATATTCTCCCGCGGAAACCTACTCTATACCCGAAGTTCTCCTGCTGAAGCAGACCAGGACGCATGCCCCCTGGGTTTCAGTCATATCCCTCCGAATTAATCGCGCTCATCGGGAGGACAGACTGGGGATTGAGACATTTCTTGCGTGAAGAGACCATTTAGGGATGGGATATGACTATTTGCGATGCGTGATCCGGGAAATGAAAGCTGGTCCACGAGCTTGACCACAATTCCTTCGTGCGGAAAACACATTACTCTAAAGAGTGAGGAGACGATGGCTCCCATGCAATAAATATAGTCTCGTCCAAGGAGTAGGTTATAATCCAAGGGTCCTTGAACTACCATTACGTTCATTTGAACTGTCTTCCCTCTCAATGTTATGGGCACATTGGGAAGGATCCCTAAAGGTCGACTGGTTCCTTTATCAAAGCCTATCAGATTTCTCATCTCAGGCAACAGCGATGGCGAACCAAGTGCTTTCCAAGCAATAGAGGAAAGGATACTCACAGAGGCCCCCTCATCTATGATGGTACCAGCCATGACCATTCTATATATTTGAACGATAATTCGGAATGGTATGCTTGCTGGTAAGCGGGGTCTCCCTAGTTGATTTCAATCGAAGGAGACAACTAGGTTGCTTGGAGGTGGGACCGAGTAGATGGCTGGGTATGGCTCTGACGAACTTCCCTCCTGCGGTAAGGGAATGGGTAGATTGCCCCCATGTTCGTCGGAGTCTGTGTTGATGAAGAGAATTTGGACGGTGTCATCCTTGTTCTCTTCAGTGACTGTATCATCCGAAGATAAAACCTTTGAAGGCAAGACCGGGTCAACTGCCGCCTCGACCCTTTGACTTTCATCTGGTATGGATTCAGATGGTTTATCTTTGATGATAGGCACTTCAGCCGACCACTTAAGCGGGCCAGCTGGATTCTCAACTAGCGACGGACTCGGCAAGAGTTTTTTATATCCAGGAGGAAGTCGTAACGGTGAAACTGGACGGTCATCCAAAACTCTTTTCGCCTCATCTAAGAAGGGACAACGGTGGATGACATGATTGCCTTCGCACAGTTTACAGGGAAATCTAGCTTTCCCTTTTTGTCCTGGGGCTTCACTTTCGCTAGTTGACGGTGTGCTTTCAACATGATCATCAGAGGTTGATGACACCGGATTGTGAAAACGAGGAGACCAGTCCCTTAGTGTCCGAGGGATGCAAGGACAATCTCTGTGAAAGTGGTCTCCTCTACAAATGACACATGGCGATTTAGCCCTGGTTGGTGCAGTGTGTGGATTTTCGTTAGACGGCACTCATTTTCCCCCATTCGCCTTTGGCTCCTTCTTCTTCTTCTCTTTATTCTTCTTCTCCTTCTTCTCCTTAGGAACTTGACTTTTGGCTTTGCCAGCCCCATCAAGCGAAGAGGAAGGGGGAGAGGAAGAATTAGAGTAAGTAGAAGGTTGGTGGGCAACTCTGGACTCGTCTGGTTGCTGATTCGATTGTTTAGGAATAGTGGTGTTCTGAACAACATTGGTTGAGAAGAGCCAGACTGGCAAGCCAATTGTCAGTCCTGGAAGCGACAATGTGGCCATATGGGGTGCACCAACATCTCCCCAAGACGAGAAGGGACTAGGATTTCCACCAAGGGGAATTCCTTGGTTGGTAGACTCCATTTTCTCAATCTAAGATCAACGTAGGAAAAGGGTATGAATATTCCATTTAAAATAAATTTTAAGACGCTTGGACACAGCTTTTTTTTTCAATTTTAAAGAGTCGAGAAAAAACAAAAGATGACTCTAGTCTCCTTCGATTTTTAATGAGCCTGAAGTGACAAGTGCTCAGATGGACCTTTTCCGTTAAGGAGTCTGAAAAGGAACGAAAGGGACTGCTCTGGAGATCTAGGTAGAGGGAGTACCAAACCAATCGCAAAACTGCAGAATACTTTTTACGGTATGGCAGTCAATCTTCCCGAATGCTGTGTTCGATGCATTGCGATCAGTAGAGCGGCCGACACGGCTTCCTATGGATAAAAGGCTTTAAGCCTATAGGGGTCTCCCAATATATACTCGATGGTACGTGGGAGCACAAGTCCGTATTGGCACTTATCGTCTCAAAGTGGAGGAATCACCCAACCATCAGTGAGGACAACAGTTACCAGGCTTTACGACGCCGGAATACGTCTCTAGCCTAGACCTATAAATGTTGTGCGTAAAGTTCCAAAGCGTTGTTAGATTCATTCAGTTTATTTTAAGTTGATCTTTCTTAGAAGTTTGCCTTTTGGGATCACCACAAGATGTAGATGTAATTCCTAAAATGCAATCTAAAGATGATAAGCAGCTTTTATCTCTTTTCAGTAATGAAAATCCTAGCTACAAGGCGAAAAGAAAGACACAATCTTTTCTCAAAGAGTGAAGAGCACACTGTAGATGCACTTTTCCTAAATCAAGCCAAACAGACTATCACTATGAAAATGCACATATGCATGTATTTGTTTTCACTTTCTTAATATTGATGCCTAAAAAGAAAGTTGATGTACATATCTGAATTTGCTTTCAAGTGAAAACACAAACAAGCTTCTTCTCGAAATCAAAAGGTAGAGAAGATTACGAAACTTTATGATTTTGAAATAAACACTCGTTTCGACACTAGAAAGTGAAAAATTCAAACCAAAGGCAAAAGTAAAAGTATAATCAACTGTCAACAGCAAACAAGCTTTCTCCTAAGATCAAATCGACACTTACGACAGATCTAAATCCAAGGACGACAGTATGACTATTCTACTCTTTCAATGGAAAACTGTAAATGATGTAACAAACACACAAAGAACATCTACAGTCTTTTTGTACAAAGGAGGTGGAATTAAGGCAAAGGAAAGGGGTTTTAAACAGACACACATTGATCACAGGTTGCAAAATCAGAGATAAAACTGAAAAAATGAAGCAAAGAACCTTAGCTGCACAGGGCTAGGCTGATCAGCGCACCTGTTACATAGAGAAACTGAATTGCAGTGCAGGTAGCCCTCTCGGGAACTGCGTTGAAATGCAGAGTCTCTTCACAGTGCCTGCGCTGGGGTAGAAACGAGACTTCTATCTGGGTTCTGGGTCACGGCTTGCAGTTTAATCTATGGATTTTGGCCGAGTAAAAGCAATCAGTAATGCACAATCAGAGGGTGGATTTAAAGGAGGTCTAAGAGCTATCACAAAGGGTCATCAGATCATTTTTGAATCAGCTGTTCAAGTCATAAACAAATCCAGTGAGTGGATTGAAGTAGCAGGTGTCTACTTTGTATTTGATAATGGAAAATGCAGTTCGATTGCTACTTCTGTGTTTATGAAATAAAAAACAAGAGAAACACAAACAAACTAACTAGACACACTCCCCAGCAGAGTCTCCATTTTGCTGACGGGAAAAGTGTCTACTCAGAACGCCCCTATCCCACCAAGGTGTGACAGTGCCTTAGCAACAAAGAAGGGAAACTACTTTCGTATTCTTCTTTATGAACTGTAAATGAAGAGGAATAGGATGAACCAACCTGTGTCTTGCGCTAGTCCTTTGATCCAATCCCTCTCCTCTTTGATAGCTCCCAGCTATCTGCTCCCTTACTTGCCCAGCTTCACCAAGTTCCTGCAAGATCATAGAAGAGGAAAACTACACAAAGACATAGATTTACATTCATAAATAGCTTAGGATCAGATTTAAGCTAAACATGCAAATATAACAAAACATCATTGATACACAAGCATGTAGGAGAAACTCAAATAGTTTTATTGATATAACAAGAAGGTCCAGGAGGAGTTACAACCGATGATTCCTGATCCAGCATCAATCCCCCAGCAAAGGAATCCCCTCTTCACCTCCAACAAAGCATAAATCACCCAATGCATTGATCTGTATCTCAAAACCAACAGCAATTCTCTGCAAAGTACAAAATTCCAGCCTCTGGATCTCTGGGATGAGGGATCCATATATAGATGTATGCAAAGAGGATGAGTTAGCTTATGATTTGACTTGTGGCCTCTCTCTGTCAATTCTTGCTTCCACTTGGAGACTGAGAGCCTCTTACTCATCCTTGGTCGAACTCAGTGAGGCAAGTGTCATTGGGGAAGATTCTGGAAGCTTCCATTGTCTGTCCACCTCGCGGAATGACACTGCCATTTGTCATTTCCTGCTCAGCGCACCCTGGTAGTGCATTTTGGTGCATTGCAACGCACCTAGCTAGTGTACTGGGGTGCTATGCAACGCAGCTAGCTAGTGGAGCAGTTGAAATGATCTTGATTTGACTGATTCTGAGCAGTTTCTGGTGGAGAACTTCTGGGAGAAGCTGTAATTGGTTGACCTTGTTCCTCTAGGGGTAGGAACAACACTTTTAGGGACTTAGGATCCCTTGGTTTATGGACATTTCATGCTTAGAGCTGTAAGGCACAAAAATGTCTATAACACTATAGTAAAACACAAGCACAACCAACATAACTACAATGCTCTCTAACAACTTTTGAAACCAAATAAATGCAAATCTAACCAAGTAAGTAGAAAACTGTAAATTTTTTTGTATTTTCCTTTTTATATATATAAAAAAAAACTTTAAGAAGTAAAGTTGTTTCTTTAAAATAAATTTTTTTTCAGGAGACAAATATCAATCAAACATGCACAACTGCAGATCTTTGATCATTATACAAGAAAATTTCCCAACACATGAGGTCACAAAAATATCTGTTTATCAAGAAATGGCTAGCTAACACACTGTAAAAGAGAGTACAAAGAGTTAGTGACTACACTAATGGTCTATGTGCAAGGCCACAATGCTTTATAAAGCACTTTTTACACTGGCAGGGTGCATTAGTGAGGAATAAGCTTGAAAAATAAGGTTGTGGGGATCAGATCTAAGGCTGAGCACGGAGAGAAGGGTGTCGTATAGTCCTAAGTGGTCAGAAATGGGATCAAGAAGTACAGGAAGGCCTTGAGGAAAGAGAGATCTAGGAAATTTCTAGGAGAAAACCAACAACTAAGTGTAGTCCCCAGTGGAGTCACCAATTCTACTATAGGGATTAATGCACGGGTGTTTGGTGATGTAGATACCCTCAAGGATCTTCCTGGGGTCCTTGGCAGAATGTTAGATTAGTTGCAACTGGGCCAAAGATACATTCACATATCGATATTAGTGGAATGAGAATCAAAGTAGGAAGGATTGTTACCTCAGGTCTTGGTGTGGTGTTGCTGGAGAGCGCGACGTAGTGGAGTGGAAGACCCTTGAGCTAGCTCCAATATCAATACTTGCACATACATAAGATGAGGCGTAATATCACATCATATAACTTCAACAATCAATACTCTAATATGTAAATATATATAACTGCATACATCTAAGCCACTCATAATCATTAATGTTGCATAAACATGTAAATAAATCACAATACCATACCATGGAGTGGACAACACAATTGCAGGTCAATATTAATGATAGAAAAGAGTGACTACAACCATCGGTTGCATAAGCCTTCCCTTACTCCTCCAGCTCCCCTCTCTCTCTCTCTTCTTAACCTATTGAAGAGCCAATGTCTAATACAAGCTTCAATAGTCAATAGACAATCCTTTCAATAGTTTCAACCCCTTCCACAAGAGCCCTAGCCTCAAATATATAGCATGAGAGGATAAGGCTTGCTAAATCCTTCACGAGTTCCTTTGGGAAAAAGAAGATATGTTTCCATGCTTTAGTGCTCTTTCCCCATTTGTAGACTCCATTATGAATAGTAATTCCTCCAAATAGGTCGAATCTAGATGTTTCCCTGCTTTTATGAGCTGACATAGGAGTGACTATAGGGATATTTCTCAGTCAACTTGCTCCTTTGACCTTCATAAAATCACTTAAGTTGACTAACTCTTTTCCCGAGGAAACATATAAAGTTACCCTAGGGACTAATGCACCCGATGCATGGATAGGAAGCTTTATAAAGTTGGTTGCTAGTTCCTCAAGAGTGTTAGCTTGACAAATAGGCCCTTGAGCTTGGTCAGTCTTTCAATCTTCTTGCCCTTCTCCTCTGAGCTATTGAGGAGGTCATTTTCCTGTATAACAGGGCTTGACAAAGTGGCTTAAATCCTAGGGTTTCTGGAACAAAACTAGAAATTTTTGTCTCTAGTTACTGGCAGGAAAGCCTGTGAGAGTTACTTTGGGTTTCTAGTTTCTCCCTTTCCTATAGCATGACAGTGACTAAGGCCTACGATGTCTAGAACACTAGTGGGACCCAGGGACAGGTTGTCTGAGTGGCTGACATGTCCCCTAAGGATTCTGAAGTTGATGTTGATTGATTTTGTGTGATGTTTTTGTTGATTCCACTTCCTTAAGGTCACATAGGAGGTCAAATCCAATCATAGTGGCCTCTTGTCTCATGTTTAACCCGATTGGCTAGTTAGTTGGGTAGATAAGGGAGGAGGGTGTTACAGAGTGGTATCAGAGCATTATTCAACCCTCATACTTGATGGGTGGTGTGTGTTAGTCATGCATGCATGTTAGTTTCACGTGTGTCTCTTACACTTGCATTTCGTGTGCTTGTTCTATTTTCTTGATGATTGATTATGGTTGTAGTAATGTTGCCATGGAAAATTGGATATTGATTTTCTGGAATGAAGTTGTAATGAGTATATGACTAGTTGCATATTGTTACATGTCACTTACATGTTGATTTTATGTCGCCTAATTACATCCTTGTATGTTAGGTTACATTCTTTAATATTTTGATTACATGTATCAGTCTTGTAGGTTGATTACAGGAATTAACCGCTTACATTTGACTACATGCATTTATGTGTATGTGTAATTGGTTAGGCATTGCTTATACATATTATTGGTTGCATGTGGAAATGTGTACAATGGAGTAAAGGTTTTTTTCATGTATGAGCTCATGACATGTATTGTTGATATGGCCTTGCATCGATGGCTAGACCCTAGCTAGAATTATTTTTGTGCCTTGATATGCTTACTTGTTATATGTCTATATGATATTATGTCTATGTTATACATGTATCATGCTGATTTGGTTATCTTACAGACAAGGTATCCTCCCCAGTATATACTAAGGTATGTTGATTTATTGTGATTTGGTTCATCTAACATATTATTCATTGTGGGACATAGATCAAATGGCTAGCATGATGGTTGCGTATGAAGACTCTCGCTATGAATCTGAAGAGAAGTATGGTGTTGGGAACTCTTCTGATTTGGCAGTTACATTGAGAATTTTGAAGGAAGACATAAGGAGTTTTAAGGTAGATAATGACCAAATCATATAGGCACAAGAGAAGTAGGCAGAGGTTAATGCTATACTTCTTCATATTTTGTCAGACTTGTAGCAACAAGGGCCAATTCGGATCAGCCATGGACATGGGGATGGAATTAATGGGGCATATGGAAGCAGGTATCACAGTAGACATAGGTCAGATATATCTGACATAATGAGAGATGGGAGGTTGTTCCACACTTCATATAGGATGGGTGATGAGGACATGTACTATTCTAGTTCTGCTTCTGATAGACATCATGATCATCATCACTATCATCCTTACAAGAGGAATGATACGAGATACTTTTTGGATGAATTCAAGAAAGAAAAGCCACCTACTTTTGATGGAGATGTGAAGAAGCTAGAAGAGGAAGAGGATTGGATACTTGGAATGAAAAGATTATTTGAGTTGCATGAGTACACATATAGCATGAAGGCCATAATATCTATCTACAAAGATGAAAGGTAAAGCAAACATTTGGAGGGAAGATGTTAAGTGGGTCAGAGACATCAAGACAGATGACTTGAGTTGGTGGGAGTTCAAGAGGATTTTCAGGAAGAAGTACTTTTCACAGAGGTACTACGACAGTAAGGCTAAAGAATTCTATGAGTTAAATATAGGATCAATGATGGATGAAGAGTACATGACCAAGTTTTTGGAGCTATTGAGGTATGTACTGTATCTTACTGATGAGAAGGCTAAAGTTCAGATTTTTTTCAGTGGTTTTTCATTAGAATTTAGAGATCGGATTGAGGAAGATGAGCCTCGGTCACTTGAGGAAGTCATTGGGAAATTGAAGCATTACTTTGAACAATCAAAGCATAAGAATGAATCTTAGCATGGATGGAAGGGAAAATACAAAGGTAGATGTAAATGGAAGCCTACGAGAACAAGGCCTCATAATGAATATGGGAAGGAAAATATGACACCGCAAAAAAATTTAATGAAACTAGATAGGGACATGGGTAACAAAAATAACATCATAGAGGTGAGGCACTGGTCGGTTGGAGTGTTGGACATGTGGTGAGGAGCACCTAAGGAGAGATTGTCCGTAGCATCAGGGTGGTAGTCTAAGATATATAGTGTACATGAGGTGCAAACTATTGGGATGTTGGTCAAAGTATTACACATATTTATGCAGCAGTAGACGATAGACAGTCATAACACCAGACATCTATCATTTAGATGGACGGTAAGCTTTGTGATCAAGTTATTCTATTTTTATTGATCCTGGATCTAATTATAGCTATGTCAGTCCTGACTTGGTGGATAAGTGTGGATTGAGTAAGGAATTGCATGCAGAGTCTTGGTTAGTCAAGTTGGCTATAGGTACAAAGAAGTGAGTTCATCGTTGGCTAAGAGCTTGCGCATTTGACTTGAATGGAGTACCTACCACAACACATCTAAATGTATTACCGTTGGAATCATATAGTATGTTGTTGGGCATGGATTGGTTGTATATTCGTAGAACCAATCTAGACTACTATGACAAAGCCATTGAATATGTTGATGACAATGGGGAACCAAGAGTCTTATAGGGTAAGAAGAAAGCCACATCAGTTAGGATGGTGACAACTATGCAAGAAAGTCATAGTCTTAGGAAGGGATGTATGTTATTTGCAGTACACATTTCTAGTGATAAGGGTAAGGAGGTTGAGGATGAAGATGTGTTGAACAGGTACCCACTTTTGTAGAATCTTCAGGATGTATTTCCTAAGGACATCATAGAGTTTCCACCTCACAGGGAGGTAGAATTTTCTATTGAGTTAGTGTTATGTGCAACTCCAACATAAAAATCGCCTTACAAGATGAGCACACCTGAGTTGGTTGAGTTAAAGTTGCAGTTGGAGGAAATGTTGGAAAAGGGATACATTAGGCGAAGTGTATCACCTTTGGGTGAACTGGTATTTCTCGTGAAGAACAAATATGGTACTCTCAGATTATGCATTGATTACAGGCAGTTCAAGAAAGTGACTGTCAAGAATAGGTACCCTTTCCGTGAGGACTGATGACTTGTTTGATAAACTGAAGGGAGCAACATTGTTCTCGAAGATTGACCTGAGATCTGGATACCATTTGGTACGCATCAAAGAGGAGGACATTTACAAGACTGTGTTCAACACCAGGTATGGCCATTATGAGTTTGTTGTTGTTCCATTTGGCTTAAATAATTCTCTAGCTACATTCATGTGCTTCATGAATAGTGTGTTGCATCCATATTTGGATAAGTTTGTTATTGTGTTCATTGATGATGTACTGGTATATTATAAAAAATAGGAAGAGCATGTCGAACATTTAGTAGTAGCATCAAGGTTGTTGAGAGAGAATCAATTTTATGCTAAGCTCATGAAGTGCAGTTTCTTTCAGACTGAGGTACATTACTTGGGGCATGTTCTCTCCAAGGAGGGAATTGCAGTAGATATAGAGAATATAAGAGACATCATGGAGTGGGTAGCTCCTAAGAGTGTCGATGAGGTGAGATATTTCATGGTTCTGGCAGGTTATTATAAGAGGTTCATCAGGAACTTCTCACAGATTTCTTATCCTATCAAATTATTTCAAAGGAAAGGTAAGAAGTTCCAATGGAGAGAGGAGTGTGAGGCTAGATTTGAGTAGCTCAAGTGGTTCTTGACACATGCACCAATGCTACATATTGCATATCTGGAAAAAGAGTTTGTGGTATGAATAAATTCTTTCAAGAGAGGGCTTGGTGGAGTCCTTATGCAGGATGAAGAGGTGGTATACTACGAGTCCCAGAAACTAAACAAGCAAGAGCATAACTACCTGACACATGATCTTGATCTAGCAGTGATCCATGCATTGAAGATGTAGAGACACTATCTTCTTGGCAGGAGGGTTGTACTTATGAGTAATCACATTGGGTTGAGGTATTTGTTTTACCAGTCGAATCTGAACACTAGGTAGGCTAGATGGTTGGCCGTGATCAACGAGTTCGATTTTGAGATCGAGTACATCAAAGGTGAAGAGAACAGGGTGGTAGACACTCTTCGTAGATGGGTAGAGGGACATCACTTGGCATCCATGAGCTCCTATGGTTAGAGTTACAAGATAGAATCATGCAGGCAGGTCAATAACATGTTAGGTATATGGAGGTTGTGCATAGGTTGCAGCAAGGTACAGGTGCAGGTACAAGTACAAGTGCAGGTACAACTACAGCTATAGGTGCACAAGGTATGGATTATTTTCTTACAGTGGATGGATTGGTCATGTTCCGAGACATGATATATGTACCGCATGACAGTGAGCTCAAGAAGGTGATTTTGAGGGAGTTTCGTGCAAAACCTTACTCAAGTAATCAAGGTTATCAGAAGACACTAACATCGGTGGAGGTACTTAACTATTGGCTGAATTTGAAGAGGGATGTAACAAAGTTTATGGAAAGTTGTTTCGAATGTCAGTGAGTGAAAGAAGAGCGTAAACATCTAGGTGGACTGCAAAAACCAATTGCGATTCCATAATGGAAATTGGAAGTTATTTCCATTGATTTCATCACAGGGTTTCCTAAGATAGTGAAGCAACATGATTCCATCATGGTCATTGTGGAAAGGTTAACAAAGGCTACATACTTCATTTGAGTGAAGTCTACATTCTCAGCTAGCGATGTGGCATAGGTATTCATTAGAGATGTGCTTAGATTGCATGGTGTTCCAAGGAATATTGTGTTAGGTAGGGATGTGAAGTTCACTTCGAAGGTTTGGAAGGAGTTATTTTCAGGTTTGGGCAAAGAGTTGGCCTTGAGAATAGCTTATCATCCATAGATAGATGGAAAAAAAAAGAGGATCAATAGGATATTAGAGTACATGTTGAGGATGTATTTGATGCATCAACAAGGAAAGTGGGAAGAGTATCTACCTTTGGTATAGCTCACATACAACAATGATTATCATGAGTCATTGAGGATGAGTCCTTTTCAGGCATTGTATGGGAGGATTTGTAACACTCCTATCAGTTGGAGTGATCCGATTAGCAGGGTGTTGATTGGACTAGAGATGTTAGCAGACATGGAACATGAAATGTAGGTGATCAAGAAGAATCTAAAGGAAAAAAAGGATAGGCAGAAGAGTTATGAAGATAGGAATAAGTTGTTCAAGGAGTTCCAGGTCAGGGAGCAAGTGTACTTACACATCACCAGAGAAGAGCTCCTTCCGAATTGGACCATGTGCTAAGATGGCACCATGGTTTTGTGGACCCTTCTGTATCATTGAGAGGATTGGTCAAGTAGCTTATCGACTTGCACTACCTGCAACAATGAATTCCATGATGTTTTCCATGTATATTTGATTAAGAAGTGTGTTAAGTATGCTGATTGTTGTGGGGAAAAATGCCTATGCAGGACGATCCTATCCACCTAAGGTGTGACAGTGCCTTAGGAACAAACGAGTACAGCTACACTGGTTTCTTCCTTTATGAAATGTGAAAGAAGAGAGATCAATAGACTTACCGGTGTCTTCCGTTTGTCCCTCGATCCAATCTCCCTTCTCTTCGGGTATTCACAGCTACTTGTCTTCTTGCTTATCCAACTACAGCTTCCTGCAAGATCACAAGAGAACAGCTACTTGCTACAAGAGAACAACTACTTGAGACAAGAGAAGAACACTACACAAAGAGAGATGTTCACATTCATAACTAGTTTAGGATTAGAAGTAAACCAAATACACTAATACATTTATACATCAAAATACATCAGCATATAGGAGAAACCAAGATAGCTTTATTGATGAATAACAAGGTTCAGGAAGAGATACAACCCAGAGGGCTCCAATCCAGCATCTCCTTCCCAGCAAATGGAATTCCTATCTTCAGCCCCTTCAAAGCATTAAGCACCCAATGATTCCAGTCTCAAACCAACAACAATTCTTTGCAATAATAAAATTCCAGCCCCTAGATCTCATGGAGGAGAGATCTATATATAGTTATTTTGGAGAGAGGATGAGTCAGCTTGAGATCTGACTAGTGTCCTCTCCCTCTCTCAGTTCTTGAGTCCACTTGGAGGTTCTTGCTTCCACTTGGAGATTTGGAACCTCTTACTCATCACCAGTCGAATTCCCTGAGGCAAGTGTCATTTTGGAAGCTTCCTGAGCATTGACACCTTGAGGAATGAGTCTGCCACTTGTCCAAACTCGCTCAGCGCAGGTAGCTAGTATTGGAGTTGAAATTCAACGCAGGTAGACAGTGGAGCCACTGACATTCAGCGCAGATGGTCAATGGAGCAGTTGACATGATCCTGAATTGACTTGTTTTTGAGCAGTTTCAGGTGGAGAACTCTTGTGAATTGCTGTGGTTTGTTAGCCTTTTTCCTCTAGGGGTAGGAACAACATGTTTAGGGACTTTGGATCCCTTAGATTATGGACATTTCATGCTCAATGCGTAAGGCACAAAAATGTCTATAACAGTTGCCCCCTAAAGTATGAGGCTGTTTATCGGGCGAAATGCTTTATCAGGGGGATCCGAAGTTCATCCAATGCTGGGAGGAGACCTGTAATACAATACAATACAATACATTATTTTTCATACTGCTTTCATGATCTAGCTGAGGCGGGCATTCCCATGCTCCGCTTTATAAATTCATTTTTCTGTACATAGAATAGACAATCGTCTGATGATAGACTGATAATTTGATGAAATTATCATCCTTTGAGTAGGATGATTATCTGCTGCAATGATGTACATGTCAATGTCTTTATCTTTCCTGAATATATATCGCAGCCCGGATGGATGAAACTAGATCCGGGGTCTTCAAACTCGTTCGATCTTCACTCTAAGTACAATTTGATCCATGTTAGAATTGTTCTGAAGTCGAACATGGAAAGACATCGCTTGATTACCGGTCAATGATGTAAACCGTTAACAAGCGCGAGAGGAATCACCGATAACGATAATGACCCTCAAGGTACTGCAGTACAATTCACGTGGTGTGAATAAAGGACTTGGCATCAACACCACACAAAATCTTTCGGTCGGAGGTCATTGATGTATACCTATCGCCGGAAGTGAGAAACTTGCCATTGTGGCATGCAAGCTTCAAAGTACCGAAGGGGTTGTTCCTAGATCAACTTCTTGGATAATGAGCTGACGTCGACAAGAAGCGATCCGTCACAGGAGGGCCTTAATGAATCCCACATCAGTGACACGGAACGGAGCTAAGGATTTTAATGGAGGTGAAAACGATCTGTGACATATGATTCAGGGTGGCGGTCATGAATGGATGAAGGATAATATACGGCAGTGGACGGGACACGGTTGGCTCTTTCTGAACGACTTCTCTTGAACATATGGCGACACTGATGTGATGGATCGGTAGCATTACCCCAAATATGGATGGTATGGCGAGACCATGGTGATGTGACCGGTGAATGAAACAACCCAACCCGATTGTGGTACGGAGGAAAAGTGTCATGTTCAAGAGCGACTTGCTACCATCAAAGTTTTCCTTAGTTTCTCCCAATTTTTCCCTAGTCATTGTTGACCAGTACCTCTTTATTTTTGTCAAGCTTGAGGAGGATAACATATGCTTGTTCTATAACCTGCCCTTCGGGCAAGCCCATCACTATGTTTTAACGAGCCTAGCGATAGTGAAACTCGTTCTCGTCTAAAGACAAGTTTGTCGCTATTTGATGATTTTAACGAGTCTAATGACAAGGATAACTCGGTCCTTTTCATTTTTAGAGAGTCTGAAAAGGTACATAAAGTCAACTCCAAAATTCCTTTTTCATCATCTAATCCCTTAAGTCCGAAAAAGTATAAAACAATACAAAAGGGATGAGTGTTCGATAGTTTTAACGAGCCGAACAGAAAAAGCGCTCGATCTTTTTGTGCAATAATCCCTCAGGTCCAAAAAGATTAAAATCTAGAGGAGGGATAGCTCTTCTGGTCGCTTTAACGAGCTGGAAGGCCAAAACTTGGCAATCTTTTCATATTTTACGAGTCATTTGAAAAGAGCTTAAAGAAGACTCATCTTTTGAGGAACGAGTGATAAACAGGGATAACAGCTGATTCCAAGTACAGGTTGGAATTTTCCAATCATGGCAGTGTCACAAGGATGGCTAGGTGAAATCACTCTTCGCAACTGTTCCTCAAAATGGGTAAACAATCATATGGAGGTGAATGATCGGCCAAATGAAAAGTGGAGGTGACAGGTGCAAACACGACCAAGGCTTTAATGGCTGATGATATTACATTCACGGTGGTTATTTACCAGGTAGGTTCATTTTTTATTTTAAAATGAGCTTAAACACTGGAGGAAACTCTTTCTCATTGCTTATGTTTATTTTTTAACGAGCATGAAGTCCACGTTAAAACTGCTCGGATCTTGTGTTTATTTTTTAACGAGCATGAACTTTATGCTAAAACTGCTCGATTAGCCAGTCATATGATAAGAGTCTCTCATCAAGATTCTACTTTTTATGGAGCTTCATCTCACTAAGCTTTGCTCCGGATCCTTTCTTTATGCAAGTTTGGAAACGACTAATCCTATGAGTTTAAAGGGTTAGAGGTCCTAAAAATTTAAAAAAATAAATAGTTGCCCCTTGCTTGCACTCCAAAAGGTTTGCATGCCCCCAGGCATAAAGTACGATTTCAAGGTTACCCCTTAATTTGCAGATAAAACATTTGTTTTACCGGGAGAGGCTTACCTCTTTCAGGCTACCCAAAGATTGTTCTGTTATTCTTTCAACAAAACACTTCTTCGGCGATGTCTACCAAGATAAACAAAGGTGAGTGACGAGACCCGCCCTATCACATAACTTTGACAAGAGGATCTTATTCCAGAACAACCCCTCTTCCAACCACGGACGGAGTACGGACTAGTCATATTCTCCCGCGGAAACCTACCCTATACCCAAAGTTTTCCTGCCAAAGCAGACCAGGACGCATGCCCCCTGGGTTCTGGTCATATCCTCCTGGATTACTCGCGCTAATCAGGAGGATGGACCGTGGGTTGAAACACTTCTTGCGTAAATAGACCATTTAGGGATGGTATGTGACTATTTGCGATGCGTGATCCGGGAAATGAAAGTTGGTCCACGAGCTTGACCACTCTTCGTTCATGCGGAAAACACATTACTCTAAAGAGTGAGGAGACTATAGCTCCCATGCAATATATATAGTCTCATCCAAGGAGTAGGTTATAATCCAAGGGTCCTTGAACGACCATCACGTTCATTTGAACGGTCTTCCCTTTCAATGTTATAGGCACATTGGGGAGGATCCCTAAAGGTCAACTGGTTCCTTTATCAAAACTTGATAGATTTCTCATTTCCGGTAAAAGCGCTGGCGAACCAAGCGCTTTCCAAGCAATAGAGGAAAGGATACTCACAGATGCCCCCTCATCAATGATAGTGCCAGCCATTACCATTCTGTATATTTGAACGATAATTCTGAATGGTATGCTTGCTGGCAACTGGGGTCTGCCTAGTTGGTTCCAGTCAAAGGACACAACCAGGTTGCTTGGTGGTGGGACCGAATATACGGCCGGATATCTCTCTGATGAACTTCCTTCCTGCGATAAAGGAATGGTGGCATTACCCCCTTGTTCATCAGAGTCAGTGCTGATGAAGAGAATTTGGACGGTGTCGTCTTTATTCTCCTTTGTGATGGTATCATTCGAAGATAGAGCCTCTGAAGGCAAAATCGGGTCAACTGTCGTATCAACCTTTTGACTTTCGTCAGGCACAAATCCATACGGTTCATCTTCAATGATAGGTGCTTCGGCTGACCACCTGGGCGGACCAGCCAGGTTCTCAACTAGTGCAGGACTTGGCAGGAGTTTTTGATATCCAGGAGGAAGTTGCGCTCGTAAAATTGGGCGATCTTCCAGAACTCTTTTTGCCTCGTCTAAGAAGGGACAACGGTGGATGGCATGATCGCCTTCACACAGTCTGCAGGGAAATCTAGCTTTCCCTCTCTGTCCTGGGGCTTCACTCCCACTAGTTGACGGTGAGCAATCAACATGGCTATCAGAGGTTGATGCTACCGAATTGTGCAAACGGGGAGACCAGTCCCTTAGTATTCGAGGGATACAGGGACAATCTCTATGGAAGTGGTCTCCCTTGCATATGACGCATGGCGATTTAGGCCTGGTTAGTGCTGTGTGTGGATTTTTGTCAGATGACTCTCGTTTTCCCCCAGTCGCCTTTGGCTCCTTCTTCTTCTTTTCTTTCTTCTTCTTCTCCTTCTTCTCCTTAGGAGCCTGGTTTTTGGTTTTACTAGTTCCGTCAAGCGAAGAGGAAAGAGGAGAGGAAGATGATGTAGAAGGCTGGTGGGCGACTCTGGTCTGGTCTGACTGTTGACTCGACTGTTCAGGAATGGTGACGTTCTGAACGACATCAGTTGAAAAGAGCCAAACTGGCAGGCCAATTGTCAGTCCTGGAAGCGACAATGTGGCCATGTGGGGCGCACCAACATCTCCCCAAGAGGAGAACGGACTAGGATTTCCACCAAGGGGAATTCCTTGGTTGGTGTGCTCCATCTTTCAACCTAAAGATCAACGTAGGAATTAAAGGGTGATTGTTCCGTTTAAAATAAATTTTAACGACGCTTTAGACACAACTTGCTTTTTCAGTTTTAAAGAGTCGAGAAAAAGCTAAAGATGACTCTAGTATCCTTCGATGTTTTAACGAGCCCGAAGTGACAAATGCTCGGATGGAATTTTTCTGTTATAGAGTCTGAAAAAGGCCAAAAGAAACTGCTCTGGAGTTTTAGGCAGAGGGTGTGCCAAACTTTTCGCAAAACCGCATAATACTTTTTAAGGTACGGGCAGTCGATCTTCGTGAATGCTGTGTTCACTGCATTGCGATCAGTAGGGCGGCCGACACAGCTTCCTAAGGATAAAGGATATATGCCTATAGGGGTCTCCCAATATATACGTGACGGTACGCGGGAGCACAATCCGTACTAGCGCTATCGTCCCTCAGGAGGAATCACCCACCTTCCACGAGATCGACAGTCACTAGGCTTAACGACACCGGAACACGTCTCTAGCCTAGACCTCTATGTTGTGCGTTATGTTACAAAGCGTTGTTAGGTTCATTCAGTTTATTTTAGGTTGATCTTTTTAAAGTTTTCCTTTCAAGGTTCACCACGAGATGTATGATACAAATTCCTAAATGCAGTCTAAAGATGATAAGCAAGCTTTATATCTTTTCAACTTTGAAAATCCTAGCTACTATGGGAAAAGAAAGACACCATCTTTTCTCAAAGAGGAATCAGCACACTCTAATGCACTTTTCCTAAATCCAACATGCAAACTACCAAATGTAAAATGCACAATGCAGGTGTTTGTTTTCCGCTTTCTTAGTATTGATGCCTACAAAGAAAGCTTTTTGTACAACTTTGAATTTGCTTTTAAATGATCAATACAAACAAGTTCACTTTTTCGAAATTAGAGAAGATAGAAGATATTACAACACTTAACGATTTTCGAAACAAAGACTTGTTTTGATACTTAAAAGAGACAAATTCAAACCAATAAGAAAAAGTAAATGTATAATCAATCTGCAAACAACCAATGAACTCTCTTCTAAGATCACAATCAATCATATCTGAATCAAAGGCTACAGGATGACTACTTGACTCATGCAAAGGAAAACTGTAAATGATGCCACAAACACATAAAAACACTCACAGTCTTTTTGTACAAAAGGAGGCGGAATCTAAGCAAAGAAAAGGAGTTATCTGACTGGTACCTATGCTGGTTAAAGGCTGCAAAAAACAGAGATCAAAACAGGGCAACAGAGAACAGAGAACCCCAGCTGCACAAGGCCAAACTGGTTCAACGCAACCTCAACACTGAGGATTTGCCATTCAGTGCAGGTAGCCTTCACGGGACCTGCGTTGAAATGCAGACTGCCTTCACATCAGTTGCGCTAAACGAGAAACTCTCGTTTCTCCTGGGTTCTGGGTCACAAATTGCTCAAAAATCAATAGTTTTAGGCCAAATCAGAAACACAAACAAGGTATAATCAAAGGGATGCTTTTAAGGCTACTAAGATCTATCACAAGGATCATCAAATCATTTGTGAATCCATTGTTTAGATCATAGACAAGTCCAGCAACTGGATCAAAGCAGAAACTTTCTACTTTGCATCCGGGAAAGATGCAGTTCGATTGTTGCTGTCAAGTCTATGAAGTAAACAAATGACAGAAACACAAATGAAATGAATAAACAAATTCTCCCCAGCGGAGTCGCCAATTTGTTGTGGGGAAAAATGCCTATGCAGGACGATCCTATCCACCTAAGGTGTGACATTGCCTTAGCAACAAACGAGTACAGCTACACTGGTTTCTTCCTTTATGAAATGTGAAAGAAGAGAGATCAATAGACTTACCGGTGTCTTCCGTTTGTCCCTCGATCCAATCTCCCTTCTCTTCGGGTGTTCACAACTACCTGTCTTCTTGCTTATCCAGCTACAACTTCCTGCAAGATCACAAGAGAACAGCTACTTGCTACAAGAAAACAACTACTTTAGACAAGAGAAGAACACTACACAAAGACAGATGTTCACATTCATAACTAGTTTAGGATTAGAAGTAAACCAAATACACTAATACATTTATACATCAAAATACATCAGCATATAGGAGAAACCAAGATAGCTTTATTGATGAATAACAAGGTTCAGGAAGAGATACAACCCAGAGGGCTCCAATCCAGCATCTCCTTCCCAGCAAATGGAATTCCTATCTTCAGCCCCTTCAAAGCATTAAGCACCCAATGATTCCAGTCTCAAGCCAACAACAATTCTTTGCAATAATAAAATTCCAGCCCCTAGATCTCATGGAGGAGAGATCTATATATAGTTATTTTGGAGAGAGGATGAGTCAGCTTGAGATCTGACTAGTGTCCTCTCCCTCTCTCAGTTCTTGAGTCCACTTGGAGGTTCTTGCTTCCACTTGGAGATTTGGAACCTCTTACTCATCACCAGTCGAATTCCCTGAGGCAAGTGTCATTTTGGAAGCTTCCTGAGCATTGACACCTTGAGGAATGAGTCTGCCACTTGTCCAAACTCACTCAGCACAGGTAGCTAGTGTTGGAGTTGACATTCAACGCAGGTAGACAGTGGAGCCACTGACATTCAGCGCAGATGGTCAATGGAGCAGTTGACATGATCCTGAATTGACTTGTTTTTGAGCAGTTTCAGGTGGAGAACTCTTGTGAATTGTTGTGGTTTGTTAGCCTTTTTCCTCTAGGGGTAGGAACAACATGTTTAGGGACTTTGGATCCCTTAGATTATGGACATTTCATGCTCAATGCGTAAGGCACAAAAATGTCTATAACACTGATCATGTGATTGACTAGTCTATATTGTAGGTGGAACCAGATGGAGAATTCTAGACAGAGACTTAGTGCATATTGTAGAAAAAGGTGCTCATGCTCTAGAACTGATAAATTGAGCAAGTTAAAGTGCAATGGAAGGAATTTATGCCCGATGAAGCTAGTTGGGAGATGGTGGATCAGATGAGGGTTATGTATCCTTCCTTGTTTTCCGACTGAGGCAAGGCAAATTTGATATGGTGGTTTGGTATATGCTTTGATATGGTGGTTTGGTATATGCTTTGATATGGTGTTTTGGTATATGATTTAAGATGGTGTTTTGGTATATGATTAGATATGGTGTTTGGTATATTCTTTTATCTATGTTTTAGTGTATGATTTGGTATATGTTCTTGGTATATATTTTTAGTGATATTGCTATATGTACATGTGTATGGATGTAAATATCACCATGAGCTATGTTATAAAGCTCCACTATGTGGTATGGGTGTCATGTCATTATGATTATGTTGTCATGTTACTATGCTATCATGTGTTTAGGATATCATGATGTTATGATGTCATGTGTGTTGGAACGCAATAGGATGATCATTGCAAATACCGTAATGAGATATGTTATAAAGAGCTAGTATACAATATGTTGTCATGTTGTTGTTCTTTTGAGTAGGTCTTTCATTGTAAATATTCCATGAGCAGTATGTCTTCTTTCAGTAGGTTGCTGAGGTATATGTGTGATTGAACACCAAGGATGGTGTCCCCCAAGGGGGCTAATACTATAACGACCCTGGTGAAAATTCCATGTAATAAAAGTTAAAAATAATAACCACAGTTGATGGGACACTTATTCCAAGCTAAATGTTGGGCAAGACATCCTAGGGGGGTGTTCATTTGGTTGATAATGGGTAAGGAAATTAGAAAAGGAAATGGCTAAGGATTTGGAAAGGAAAAATGACATTTTTGGCACAATAATTTATGAAAATAATGGAAATTATGAGGAAAAGGAGGTGAAAGGTCATAGGTTGCATGTGAGGAGGAAATTGAAGGAAAATAATGGAAAATGAAGAAAATAGAGGCCTCATTCATAAAAACGTTTTGAGGATCAGCTGGTAACCTTTTTTTTTGTAGACTTTCTTCTAGATTCATCACATTAGGTTTCTTTATAATCGACGTTTCGAACCAACAATGATGGTTCATCTTCAGGATGTGAAAGATCTTCAGGATGGTAACCTTTTGTCAATTAAGTTTCATAGATTTTTCATTATTATGTTACTCTGTCTCTCTCACCCTTAGACACTTAGAGCTTCTTGGAGAACTTTGGCATTGGAGCAAGAAAGGAAAAGAAGGCAAGAGGAAGCAAAGATCAAGCAGGGGAACGTAGGATAAAGTAGCTACAATAGACATCATTGTACATATCAACTTGCATGCATATTTTCCTTGCTAGATTTTCCATGCATGGGATTACATGTGGTTATTTTCTATCATGGCATGGGTTTTTCCAAGTGTGATAGTGTTCTTCAGCCTAGCCTTGCCATTTCCTGGTAGCTTTGATGAGATGGGTTCCCACACTTGGTTAATGTGGGATGACCGAATTGGATTTGAAGTTGAGTGGGGTGGATATACAGATTGAAAAACACATGGCCTAGTGGTCCATGAACCAGACTATGGATCACGGTAAAGCCACTAGCTTAGTAACCCTTCACACAGACTGTGGGTTGCAGGAAAGCTAGATTATGTGTCTCTGTGGGCCTGGGAATACTTGTTGGTGAATGATAGGATATATGGTAAAGTGAAGAGGTGGATCTTCTTTCTGTTGGGCCTAGTTGTCTAGGAATGGGACATATAGTAAATCATGGAGAGTATGTATTTGTCTAGGGCCTAGTGATCCTTGGATTGGACTGTGGATTGCAATAAATCCAAAGAGACTGGGAGGCACTCTAATTCCTCACAATGTAAGAGAAAAGCTTTGGTGGTATTCATGTTTGTTGGTGTTTCTGGTGTGTTCTATGAGTCCCACATTGATGCTTGGAATATGGCATGGGGGTGATTCGCTGAAGACAGACTTGGCTCAGCTAATTTTGGGTGAGTTGGAACGTGGTAGCCCCATCTCTGGTTGGTTTATTGCATTAATTAATGAGAAATTGATTCCCCTAATTTTCATGTGTAAATGTACAAATGCATATGTGGATTTTATGATTGATATGTTTATGATATCTTTGTTCCTATTATGCTAGTTATATGTATGTTTTATGAAGGAAACTATGTGTGGCCCTCAACATGTTTTTACTTGTATATGAAGGGATAATGTGTCTATGACCTAATAGATGATAATGAAACAAATGACATGAGGGAACAATGGTTCATAACGATTCTCAGATGAGTATGAGATCCCTACACTTAATTCTGTTGTTTACACCTATATGTTATTTTTTGATGATATGTTAGATGAAATGTCTGTCATGGCTAGTAGGGGTCAAGTTAAGGTCTTGTTCAACTTATTACTTTTGAATCACTGTTTCCCTGTACTTCTATTGATTTTAAGCTATCACTCCATTTTGGGAAGTGACCTGGGCTCTGGGCCTGAACAATTGGCTTAAATTAGAGGGTTGCTGCAATAGAACTGGCAATTTTGGTCTGTGGTCACTGGCAGGCAAGCCTGTGAGAGTGAATTTGGGTTTTTGGTCGCTCCCTTGCCTATAACGTGAGATCAACTGAGGCCTAAGATGTCCATAACATCAGTGGGACCTAGGTATAGGTTGTTTGAGTGAATTACATGTCTCCTTAGGAATCTGAAGCTAATGTTGGATGATTGTGTGTGATGTTTCTATTGATTCCACTTCCTTAAGGTCACATAGGAGGTTGAATGCAATCATAGTGGCATACCATCTCATGTTTACCATGGTTGGATAGTTACTTGGGTAGATAAGGGAGGAGGGTGTTAGATAAATATCTAATAGTAATGAAAGTCCAATAATAATGTTGAATATTTAAAACTAAGAACAACTATGAGTTTGAATTCATCTACAACTATGGAGATCTGGAAGGGTGGCGTATTACGTATTTCTAAAATAGCACAATTATACTTTAGTGAACAACTTTAAGGATTATTTTTAGTCATATTAATGTTCTTAAATTGTAAGCATAAATTATTCACCAAGGTAGGTAAACTGATGAAGCGCAAGTGCACTGTATGTGCTAGAAGTATTTTATGTCATTAAGGTGATTATGTTATTATTATCTAAGTTAATATCAAACTCTAGAATTAATGTTGATGTGATGTTATTATCTATACTGGGATGTTATTCCTAAGATTTTATTGTTAATTGATTATCCTAAATGTTATCTCTAGAATTAGTTCTGATTGAATTGAGTTTTTAGAATGATTGGATAATGATTTTAACTCTTTTCAATAGATGTGTTATATTAATCTTCCTTTCAACTTATCAATTTTTTTTGGATCTTTATGCTGCATCTAAACAAAGAAAACTATGAAAGCATGAAATGACATAAAGAAAATCCTAATTTATCAATTTGGAAATAAAATGTGCTTGAATTCAGAAGATGAGAAAGACTGCCACTCTTATCTATTGCAACTTTATTTCAATGCAAAAAGAAAAATAGAAACGAAATTACTAAGCTGTGGTAGGAAAATGAATGAAATGAAATTATTGAGTTTATGCTAGTTATTAAGAAAATGAAATGAACGATACAAAAATCAATCAAGTGATCCTAGTCACGATCTTTATTGAACTACATCTTAAAAACATGAAAACAGGGCATCCATGAATTAAATATATGAAATAACAATTGAAAGGAAAATCTAACTACTATGAATGAGAGACCTGGTCTACGCGTAGGGTCCCTCCAAAGGGCAGTCAGTCGCCTTAGATCAAAAACACATAAAATATATGAAATAAGAACTTTGCATTAAGTGAAAAAGAGTTCTACAGGATGCTCAAAATACATAAGATGGCACACCCATTACGCAGAGTTGCTCGTGTTTTTATAGAGTTATTTTTAGCAATACGAGAAATTTAAGCCTACAGGACTTCACTATAGTCCTTAACAAAACTAGATCATATCACTTGTTTGTCAATTTTCTATTGAAAAAGAAAATCGATGAAAACTCTTAAAATTTAGACTCTGTTCCAGTGCGCTATCCTGTTGTTGACCACCATGGTTGACCATGTTATAGTGTGGATATCCTGATGAATTAGTTTGAGCAAATAGAAGAAATCCATGAGAGGATCATTCTCTATCTACCCATATACTCCTTTGCTGATCTGACACACTCGAACCCTATTAACAATGGAAGTGGCTGCAAATTTGTGGATTAACTGCAGAATCAGTTCAATCCTGTAGCTGCATGTAAACCTTAATAGAAAAATAAGGCATATTGACAAAATATGAAGAAAAGGACATCTGAATGTTTACCTTGTCAAAACCTTATGTTTGTTGCATACATTTGGATGATAGCGGTTGGAAAAGGAGGTAAATATGGACAGAAACGATGTCAAGATAAAGAAGTTCTGGGACTCTACATTCTCCGACACTGGAGGTTTTGTATGTCCTCATACAACGCAAAATTGTCATTTTTCTTTATGTCTTTAGATACCTTTGCCAACACATCCAAGTTTCACTTTCTTCTTCTTCTTAGCAGTTACTACCATCCTTGGATTCCTCATAAGGATCTTATATTTCAGGTTAACATTTCTCTTTTCATGGCCTTGTTTTATTTCTTCAATGTCTTATTATTTTTATACCATAGACTTAAGTGGAGTATGAGGTTACCACTTTTGGCAATTTGAATTCCTTTTTGTGCCTTCAGAGTTTGATTTTAAGTTTTAATGTTCTTGTTTAATGTCCCCAGCTGAAATATTTCTTGTCTGAAGACATTAGATACTGGAGGTTCTTGTGGCTCATTAAACTAGTTGGTTTCTTCTTCCAGGCTCTGAATTGATCCTTTGGTTGCTACTTCCCTTCTCTCTAATGATTCTATGTAATCATAGATTTATTGCTGTACAGGATCAATACCTAGGCTTTGTACTCGACTCCTTGGAGGTGAAATGAAGGGAGGTGGTTATACGCTTGGTGACAGTTTCAATGATACTCTTGGAGAGTTCTTGAGATCTTTAGATTTCTACATTGACTCAAGATCAATATGCTCTGCAAATTTTGAGGTTGCCTCTTTTACCGTGTTCAATCTGATGCTTCTTCTGAAACCTGTGGTCAATATCCTTTGAATCTTCTTTTCTTTAACTTTTGAAATTTCATTTTTGAGCTAGGATGTTTATTTGGGGTAAAACCATTGTTTTCTTGCTAGATTTCTTTCTTTTAATACTTTATGTGTTCATTTTTTGCAAAATTTCTATAATTGGTAGATCATGCTCTCACAAATATTGTTGATGTTGTGGTTCTTGTTCTATTGCTGTCTCAATTTTTCTCTTTCTTCCCCTTAGGGTTCTGCTACCACTTGGTTGTTCATGGGTTTTCTCTTCAAAGTGATTTCTTAGTATAAAATCTTCCAATTATCACATATTCTTTGAAGATGAAACTCGATCAAAATTTTTACTAACCCATGATGGTACATTTTGTTGTCTATAAACTAGATTTTCTTCTGAATACATACTGACATTTTCTTAAGGCTATTAAACAAAAAGTATGGAAGATTCGTTTGATGTTTTTCAAGGAAATTCATCAATAGTCTAATGTGATAGAAAAACATACACCCAAATCAGCCTTCACAAGTAACAAATTTATGAAGGATAAGGAGCAAATTTCTCCACTTACTTTTGAGGGCAGAGCTAGGAATTCCTTTTCTAAAGACAGTAGTATCCATGCTTGGGTTTTTTAAGAAAATTTTCCAGTCTTCCCCTTCGATTCCTCTATTCCTGAACCACTTTTCTCTAGCTTTGTGCAATTTGGTGGCTTCTGCAATCAGGGACTCTGTCACTACAAACTTGACATTGCCTATTTTGACTTCTACACCATCAAAAGATCATGCAAAGGTTTTTGTCACCTCACTGTGGAAACCATCAAAATTTTCTATGAAATCTAACGACTGAACTTTCTATAACAATGCTCTAGTCTAGGGGTATCCTTCCAAAAATTTCCTTCTTGTTGGCTTCGTTCGAACAATAACGCCCATGGTGAGAGATGTTTCATCTCCAGAACTATTTTACTTGATAGGAAAAATAATCGGTAGGATTTCTCTCTAGGATGGGGAGACTGTATGAATTGAAAGAATGAGAGGACGGAAAGTATAATGGAGGTTCATGGGGTTGAGTTAGCCATTTGAAAGCATTTAATTCAATGGTTTGGTGATCAAATCGATGAATCTGAAATGAGTATGACATAGGAGTTAAAATGTTGGCATATTATAATGGATTTGACAAGCGACTATCATCCATGAACTGCAATGATTTTAGTTTTTCAGTAATGTTATGTCCACGTAATTCATATATACAATATATTAACCCCTATTGTAAAATTAAAGTGTTACATACCTTATATTTATTTTCTAACCTTTATTTGTCCTTTGATGTCATCTGTAGGTACTTTGCACATGAAAGGAGTCAATCATTTCTTCAATCTGAGCCACTAAGTGTGCCTGTCAGATTGGCTACAGAATCTTTGTCAGAGCTGCAGAAAGTCAATAGAGCTGTAGAAAGTCACTAATTTTGTAGTTAATTTTTTTTCTTTCAAGAAAGGGATGTTTAGAAAAACGGATTTGTCTAGATGATTAGGAGAAAATTTAAGGTGCCAAAAGGAGTTGGGTTTCACTTTAAATTTTATGTATAAGCATGCCAAAAACTTGTTGGTTTTCATGTTTATACATTATTTTTTATACATTATTTGGTTTTCATGTTTATACATTATTTTATATATATATGAAATAAAGAAAAATAAAATTTCTAAGGTGGAAAAGAAGAAGAATTCCTCTCAACCATCTTCAATTTTGAGTTATCTTGGAAAATTTTGACAAATTCCCCTTTTGTCAATGGCTTCTGATAAATTCTAAGTCAATGTTCCTTCACTAAAGAGGAATTTTATCTTCGTCAATAATCCTGACTCTAATTGCACCATTGTAAAATACTTTTTCAACTTCGTAAGGTCCAAGACAAGGAATTTTCCTTGGAAGTTCTTGAACTTTGACTCAAACAGTAATGCCTAATCTCCTGGATGAAATTTTCTTTCTTTGATATATTTGTCATGCCATCTAAATCTTTCTTGTTGAACTAGGATGGTCTTTTGGAAGGCATCTTATCTTATTTCATCAAGCTCATTGAGTTGTCCCATCCTTTGGTTTTATGATTCTGATAACTCAAGATCCAACTGGGCTGTTGTTTTATAGGTTTGAATATGGAACTCTATTCAAAGTAAGACTTGCTTCCCGTAAACAAGTTCATAGGAAGTATGTTCTGTAGTGCTTCTCCATGTAGTTCTATAAGCCCACAAAGCTTCTAGAAGCTTTTCTGCCCAGTCCTCCCTATGTCAGTGTACAATCTTGGTGAGAATTGCTTCAATAACCTTGTTTGTAGACTCAACTTATCCATTGGCTGGTGGATGGTATGGAGTAGATTTCCGATACTTGATTTTGTACTATTCCATGAGCTTCTGCACTACTTTGGATGTAAACTGTGTTTCGTGATTTGTTACAATTTCTTTTGGGACACCAAAACTTGTGAAAATATCCTAAAATGGAAATGAAACTACAATGTTTTCAATAACAAAAGGAAGTGCTTTAGCTTCTACCCATTTAGTGACATAATGAGTACATACTAGAATATACCTTTTTTGTTTTGAAGGTGGATTTATTAGACCAACAAAATCTAGCGCTCATTTCTCAAAATGCTCAATGAGTACTTGAGGTTGTAGTGGCATTTCATTTGAAAGAGTAGGTTTCCCCATTATTTGAAAACTGTTACATCTCCTAACATATTCCTTTGTATCCTTGAAAACGAAAGGAAAATAATATCCTTAGAGAATGATCTTATAAGTAGTTCTTCTGTTAGAGAAATGTCCTCCACATGGTTCATCATGCCATGCTTTAAGTATTTCCGGTATCTCGTCTTCTAGAACAAATCTTCTGATGACAAGATCTGGTCCTGTTTTATACAATTATTCATTTATCCATGAGTAAGATGTTTTTTTTTGAATTATCCTCTTTTTTTATCTAGGAGACAAATGAAATGGTAATTTCCGTGTAGCTAAATAATTAGCAATATCTGCATACCAAGATGATTTAGTAGATACTGCAAAAAGATATTCATGAGGAAATTTATCCTCCACATGTTTATCATTGTTCTAATTTTGAATTCTAGATAAAAAGTAGGCAATTGTATTTTGTTTTTTGGGTCAATCTAGAATGGTGATGTTGAATTGTTGCAATAGTGAGAGCCATCTAGTTATTCTACTATTAGTGATCAGTCTATTCATTAGATATCTAATGTCATAATGGTCTGTGTGAATGCAAGTTTCATAGCCAGTTATATAATTTCTGAATCTATTAATGACATGAACTACAACTAAAAACTCATTCTCAGTTATAGTATAATTTAGCTCCGATGGAGTTAATTTTTTTCTGGTATAATAGATTTCATGAGGAGTAAGGTGTTTTTTTCCTAATAAAGCTCCTAAGGCTATGTCTAAAGCATTGGTTGATATATGGAAAGGAAATTTCCAATTAGGTCCTTTTAAAATAGGTGCTTCAAAGATTTTCTTTCTCAAAGTTTCAAAATCATTTTGACAATCATAATCCCAACTGAATTCATAGTCTTTGGTAAGTAGTTTGAAGAGTGGAGATGCAAATTTTGTGAAGTTTTATATGAATCTTATATAATATCCAGTAAAACCAAGAAAACTCCTAACATCTCATTGACAATTTGGTACTGATAATTTAGAAATGACCTCTACTTTAGATGAGTCTACCTTAATTCCATCTCCTGAAATATGGTGACCTAAAACAATTCCTTCATTAAACATCATAAAAAATTTCTCATGACTTAACAAAAGATTTGTTTCTTTACATCTTATTAGAAAATTTTATAAATTTTCAAGTGCCTCTTCAAAATGATCTCCGTAAACTGTGAAATCATCCATATATACTTCCACACAATCATAAATAAGATCAGAGAAAATTCTGAGGACTCCTCTTTGCAATGTTGCTTGAGCATTGCATAATCTAAAAGGAATTACTCGGTAAGAATAAGTTCCCCATGGACAGGTAAATGTGGTTTTATCTTGATCCTCAGGTGCTACCTGAATATGATTGTATCCACTACAACCGTCCAAAAATGAAAAATGCTTTTTCCATGCTAATGTATCTAAAACTTGATCTATGAAAGGAAGTGGAAAGTGGTATTTTAATGTTGCCTTATTCAATTCCCTGTAATTGATACATACTCTCCATTTCCCATTTTTCTTATGAATGATTACTAGGGGTGAAACCCACTGAATATCTAATATTGGATAGATGAAGTTTATATTCAACAGTTTTTGTAAGTCCTCCTTAACAATTTCTTTCAGATTTGGATTCATTCTTCTTTGTGGCTATCTAACTGGTCTCGCACTTTGTTCAATGTATATATGGTGCATGCAAGCTTTAGAATTGATTTCTCTCATATCAATGTATTCCCATGCATAAGCAGAAGAGTGTTTTTGTAAAATTTCTATGAGTTGATTTTTCTGTAATTCTTCCAGGTTTTCATTACTGTTCAAAGTTTTGCGTGGAAAACATTTCTATTGAAGAATTTCCAAATTTTTTCATAAAGTGTAAATACATTTGTCTAGATGATAGATATTTGATTCAACTACGATCATAATGTAAGGAGGGTTCATTATTTTCCATTAGATTTAAAATTTTGGTCCTCTTCACTTGTTCAGAAGTGAAAACAGGTTGTAAACACCATCATCATCTATCCATTCCTCACTCTCTATTTCTATTGTTGTTTTTGCAGGTGGATACAATGTAAATTTCTTTTTAGAAATCCCATCTGAGATAAACATCTCACTTGATCTACAACCGATGAAAGCATCAACTGTAGCTAACCAAGGTCTTCCTAGGATTAATGGATGTCCTCCTAAATTATTCTTGGGTGTTAAAATCATGAAGTTGGCAGGACATTTTGAAGAATCTAAGGATACATAAACATCTTCTAACACACCATCAGGTTTAATTACAAACCTATCTGCTAATTGCAACAATGTTGGTGTGTATTGAAGATTAGGAAGCCTTAGTGAATCCATGATTTTTTTACTCATTATGTTTATGGAAGCTCCTAGATCAATTAGTTTGTTTGCTATTTCAATTCCATTGATGTGAATTTTCACAATGGGTCTCCCTGGATCTAGATATTTTTGTATTGGTGCTTTCCCCATCATGATGTCTGCAATTTTCCCAACTAATTGAATTCTTTTTATGTATTTTCTTTTTCTTCCTGATCTTTGAGTACTCAATTCCTTGATTGTTTATGCAAAAAAATGGTATTTCTTTTATATCTTGCAAAAAGGGATTTTTATACAAACATTTCTTAATTCATCCAACATATTATAATTAGGCAATGTAATTTTTTTTTCTACTCCATAAATTTTCAACTGTTCAGGAAAAGGTGGTTTAATGGATACTGAGGGTTGTTCTATAATAGGAGTATCATGTGAAACTATAGGAGCATTCCCTGTTTGGTTATTTTCTTTATGAGGAAGAGAGATTTATATTTTTTTAGATTGATTTTATATTTTTGAAGATTTGTCCTTGCTTCATGAATGACAACAAGGGGTTTTCTTTGTAATAATCTACTAGATCATAATTGAACATTATTTAGATCTAGTGGAGTTATTACATAGGTTAGAGGATTCTGCCCTTCCATATTGTAAATAGGTTGTGACATTTTATTATTTGGATTCAAAAGTGGTTGAGTGGGAAATTGATTTGGTTTCTGTGCAAAGGATAGGGAGAGATATGGATTTTGATTTTGGATTTGAACTTGAGGTAATTTATTATCTTGAGGAATTTGATTAGGTTGAGTGATTTTATTAGATTGAGATAAGAATTGTGGTGGGAAATTAGGATAGGATGGTGAATATTGTTTATATTGAGCATAAGCCCCATAAGGATTTTTCCATCCTTGGTTCCAAGATTTTGTATGTGGCTGAGACCAACGCTACCAAGATGGATTCCAATTACTTTGTGAAGACTGAGAAAATTGTTGTGATTTAAAGCCTTGTGGTTGATTTGCTTGAGAGTTCTGCCATGGTATTTTGGAAATAAACCAAAGAGGTTCTACTTGTTATGGTATTCCTTCATCATTAAATACAACCTTAAGACCTATAGAGAAGGACATTCTTTAGTATCATGGTTATCTGCACATATGGCATAAGTTTCTATGGGTTTTATGTCTAAAGGAAATTCTCTCAGAGCTTGCTTCTTTCTACACCTGGAACAAAAGATGGATAATACAACATTTTCGGCCTTTTATTTGTTTTGTATTTTATGGGACTCAATTTGTTCACTAAGAGTCCCTAAAATAGTCGTCTTAAAAGTATCAAGAAAGCTTCCTAATTTTTCCCTACTGACTGACCCAGCTATAGATTTATTGATTCTTGATGAGAGAGGATCCCTAGGACTTTTTCCAACTCCCGCTTTACCCCTTGAGATATGTAAACATACATAAAAAATATATGCAAATGGTAATTGTGAAATATCTCCTTTTCTTGTCAAGTTAAGGAGATCAATCCACTCATCTCTAATAGAATTGAGTAGGAGGGCTTTCAAAATTTTCTCATCAAGACTATCCATTTTTTCCCTTTTAAGATTATAAACAAATCCTCAACTAAATATTCAAGATTCTCATCTTATTTCTGTGTCATTTTTAAGACTTCGTACCTAATGTTGTGAGGCATATAGTAGTCCTTATATTTATGTAAGAATGCTTTCTTCATTTGTGCCAGTGTCCTCATAGTATTCGTTCCTAGACTCATGAACCATTTCAATGTTGAATCCTTTAAGGTAGCAGGGAACAATTTTAATTTTTGACCATCATGTAGATAATCATATGATCTGCATAATACTTCAAATTCAAAGAGAAATGTCTATGGGTCTTCACTTATTTTTCCATGGAAATTAGGAAGAATAGAAGGTGGAATATTCTTCATTGTGAGGGTTGTATCCTTATAAAAGATATGAAATCCAAAAGGGTCTTGATCTCCTACACCTCTACCTCTTCCTTTGCCTCCATCTCTGCCTCCTCCTCTACCTCTACCTCCTCCTCCAATCCTAGGTTGTTCACCATTGGCATTGTGTACCTCTCCATCTCCTTCTTCAACCATGATGGATTCTTCATTATTTGTCTCTTCTATCAATGGATAATCAAGATAAGTTTGTTGTTCCTCTTCCTCACTGGGAATTTATAATTCTTCTCCTAGAATTTTTTCATCATGGGAGGATAGAAAAATTACTGCTATAGTTAGGGATGTAGGATCTTCTTCTACTTTTCTTATAGCCTCAGTAGATGAAGTAGGTGAAGTTTTGGATTGGATTTCAGATCTTAATACTTCAGGAAGTTTTGGTTGGCCTATGGATGGAATTCGAGTTTGAGTGGGTGGTGTGGAACTTAAAAGTTGTGGTGGAGTAAGCGGAGTTGTGAGAATTAAGCTTCTTTCTCATACAACAAATCTACCTATAGAGTCTCTTTCCTTACACATATCATGTTTTTATTTGATTTTTTTTTTACTTCTATTTTAACTTCCCCGACAATGATGCCAAAATGTTTAGTCAATTTAATGTTCTTAAATTGTAAGCATAAATTATCAGCCATGGAAGGTAAACTGATGAAGTGCAAGTGCATTGTATGTGCTAGAAGTATTTTATGTCGTTAAGGTGATTATGTTATCGTTTTCTAAGTTACCATCAAAATCTAAAATAAACATTGAGGTGATGTTATTATCTATACTAGGATGTTATTCCTAATATTTTATTGTTAATTGATTATCCTAAATATTATCGCTAGAATTAGTTCTGATTGAATCAAGTTTCTAGAATGATTGGATAATGATTTTAACTCTTTTCAATAAATGTGTTATGTTAATATTCCTTTCAACTTCTCAATTGTTTTTGGAATTTTATGCTATAGCTAAACAAAGCTAAATATGAAAGCATGAAATGAAATAAAGAAAATCCTAATGTATTAATTTGGAAATGAAATGTGCTTGAATTCAGAAGCTGAGAAAGATTGCCACTCTTATGTACTGCAACTTTATTTCAATGCAAAAATCAAAATAGAAAGGAAATTACTAAACTATGAAATCACTAAGTTGTGCTAGGCAAATGAATGAAACGAATTTACTGAGTTTATGCTAGGTATTAAGAAAACGAAATGTATGATAAAGAAATCAATCAAGTGATCCTAGTCATGATCTTCATTGAATTGCATCTTGAAAACATCAAATACAACATCCATGAATTAAATCTACGAAATAAAAATTGAAAAGGAAAACCTAATTACTATGAATCAGAGACCCGATCTACGCGCAGGGGCCCTCCACGGGGCAATCAGTCACCTTAGGTTAACAACACATAAAATATATGAAATACGAACTTTTCATTAAGCGAAAAAGAGTTCTATAAGATGCTCAAACTACATATGGTGGCACACCCATTATACAGAGATTACAATGTTTTTAAAGAGTTATTTTTAAGAATACGAGAAATTTAATCCTACAAGACTTCACTATAATCCTGATCAAAACTATACCATATTGATTATTTGTTGATTTTCTATTGAAAAAGCAAATTGATGAAATCTCTTAAAATTCCAACTTGTTCCAGCACGCTATCCTGTTGTTTACCTCCATGGTTGACCATGTTATAGTGTGGAGCTCCTGATGAATTAGTTCGAGTAAATAGGAAGAAATCCATGAGATTATGATTCTCTATCTACCCATATACTCCTTTGCTAAGGTGATGCACTCAAACCTTGTTAAAAATGGAAGGGGATGTAGACCTATGGCTTAGCTGCAAATTCAGATTAATTCTACAGCTTCATGTACACTTTAATAGAACAATAAGGAATGTTGACAAAATATGAAAAAAGAGGACATATGAATGTTTACCTTGTCAAAACCTTATGTTTGTTGCATTTATTTAGATGATGGTGGTAGGAAAAAGGAGGTAAATATGGACAAAAAGGATGTCAATATAATGCAATTTTGAGACTTGTTGATGGTGGTGGACCCACCAACATGTATGGGGATCTCCTCGGTAAGAAGTCCCAATTAGACCTTAGACCATTTGGTGTAGGAGTCCCAGCAGTGGGTCATATAGTAATGCCTTGACAGCGATGTCTAGTAGAGGCAAGTAAGATAACTCTATCAGTAGAAAGGGTGTGACCGTTGCAGTGAGTCAAGGAACGTGCATGAGAGGTTCCGACACAGGTGGGTTGAGATGAGGATGAAAGTGAGTTCCATATTGAAATGGATCAGTCCCAACATGGATAGGAACACAAAACACATAGGACATACATAGCTTACGAGGATCAGTCCACTCGGATGCGATAGTCACAACTTAGAAGGTAAGATAACATGTACAACACTCACGAATCAGTATGAATGAGTGAAACAATTGTTACAACAAGTTTCATGTGAAAGGTCTGTCTGATGTCTGGCAGAGAATTCGACACGAATGAGACAACATTAACAGCATATACAACACATTTCCATTAATATATTATGAATTACAACAAATGAATCAGTTCATATGTAGAACACATGTTAAAGAAACATGAATTACAAGTGTTAAAGATAAGTCTTACAACAGATATAATACATGTGTGAAAAGGTGTTGGATCTTATTATATAAAGAAGTGTAAGTTCCAATTATACAATACATCCATGTAAACCTACTAGCCCCAGAAGTGGAACATTACAGTCACATCCACTTGCTCCTCCAAAGAGACGAACTATCTCTGTGTAGTGGAGAAGCTAAGGTGCATTACAATACTGTCCAAGCTCTTTCCAAGATAGTCTTATAAGAAGCTTGGCTAACCAAAAGCCCTTACAATGAGTTATGAGGGACTATTTATAGCAAAGGGTGGGGTGACTCTTGACATTCCCCTTTATGACAGTTCAACTACCCTCATGACTTTTCACCTACTCTATGACTGTTACATCCAACTATTGACACTTGACTTACACTTGACATGACTCAACATTACAACGCATATGTACTCATGTGAGATAACATGGCTTGATCAAGCCATGCAAGATATAACTAACTCTTGGTCTATTGTGATGAGACCAACTCTTTGCCATGCTCGTGATGGTGAAGGTGATGAGATGATGCCAAGCTTGGTCATTCGTGATGGTGTGCATGCACCTCATGGTGACATCTTGTTGAATCAAACTCTTGCCTCCATTGTAACTGGTGCATTGGTTCGGCCCCTTCATCCAAATCATCTGTTAATATGCACATGGTATTCTTAGGTGCGGCTAAACCGAAAAAAAATTGATGCATAATGTCTGTGTTGACCTTCAAGTGTGTGGTGGTGGTCATGCGCATCAACTTGCTGAAGTACATGTTCAACTTCAGTTGGAATTGCTTCTTGTCTTTGCCATAGTGAGTGTGCTGAATGAATTGGGGTGCATGAGTGTGCACAATGACATACATGCTGCTAAATCCCTTTCATGCGATAACCAACACTTCTCACCATGTATGCTCCGTGTTAGCTAATGGGATGGATATTTAACTTGTATGGGCATAGTTTCATCCATGAGTGCATGTTGCGCCCACTGTTGTTCCCGATACTGCTGCAACTCATTCATCTATCTGTGCAGCTTCATGTTCTTCCTTGAGTTGCTGCTTCAGCACATGCAACTCCTTCTTTGTTCCATTCCCTGTCTTCATGAGATCTTCATGTCACGCCTTCACCTCATAGCTTGAGAATCCAAAGTTTCTTTCATCATCAGTGGATCTCCTTGAGCTTGCAAATTTGTTCTGCCTCTATGTTGTCAACATCATTCCCCTTGCATTCATTGCATCTGGTGCATTTGATGCGTTCATTGTGTTCACTGAATTTGATGCATTCGTTGTGTTCGTTATGCTTCCTTTAGCTGTTGTGCATGATGCTTCTTACAGTGATGTTGTTGATGTCATATCTTGATGTCCTTGTCTATGAACAACCTGATATCTTTGTGAGAAGGCAAGCTCATAGACATCTGGTCGATTTCATCTTCAGGTGTGCTTTGGATGGTGTCTTTGACTCTTCTCTCTTGGAAACCATTGTACCTGCACTGTTGAGAGGAAGATGAACACCTACAATACCTAGAGATATGGAAACACTCATGGCAAGCAATCTATGAGTCGAAAACCAAAAGGAACTTGAGAACTAACTGGAAACATACATATGCGAATGATCATGAAGGCTACGCAATTTCGGATGGGAGGTGGGGAGACCGACTGCCAAGACTGCACAAGACATAGTCTAGGCTGCTGAGAGATTGACTAACTACTGAAACTGCGCAATTCACAGTCCAGTCTGGCTATTGACTGTTGGGATTGTGTAGTGCACAATCTCATCTGGAAATGGCTACAGGCACAGTGATTGCATTGTGCAAAGTAGGCTTGGGGAAAAACTGCTGGGAAGAAATGTGCATTTCTGGAGAGGAAGGTAGAGCCTTCCCTCTCATGATTATGCAATGATGTCTTGGTTAGGTTCTTGGTGAGGCAGAGTCTAGGCTAAGGTTTCCTAGACTCACCGATAGGCAACTGAAAGTAAATGTGAGCATGAATGCATGCTGATACTAAGTGTAAGCATAATTGAATGATCATGCATGAAAATGGTGAATGGTAGATTCAAAAAATAGAACAACATGCATGTGCGTGAGGCGAGTCACTGAATCAGTGACCATTCAAGAAAAATAGTTTCATGCATGGGACAACAATGAGCTATTGACAGAAACTAAAATGGTGCTAGGAAAAGCTAATATACATGTAAATTACAATAGGCATTCAAAGAAATCAAGAAAAAAATACTCATGCAAGCGTAAACACAAAGCGACAGAAATGCAACACAAGTCACGGGAAGCGGGCTTACCCCAAAACAGTTGAGTTGAATGTGCCAACTACTCCTAGATGTGATGTAGGATGTTAGATCTATAAGGTTGATGTGAGGAATGAGCTCTGCAACTTCCAACTGATGAGTTTCGATAACATCGAGGTTGTGACGCACATGCCACAAATCTAGGGAAAGCGACACTTGGCGGGAGGTTTCTAAAATGATCCTTGAATGTAAACTCCAACTGCGAAACCTAGATCCCTAAAACAAGGGATGCCTTTGCACGTTGCCTTGGGAGATGCAGCCTACACATGCAAGTAAGTTTTTCTCGGTCCCGAAGGGAACTGGTCAACTCAACTGCACATGCAAGAGACTGCTTAATTTCTTGAATGAAATGCGCATTTTTGGTTGGGAGCTGGGCTGACTTCCCAGGAGATTTGCATAGTTTCTGGGCAGAGCAGCTGGCTGCTACCTAGATTTACGCAAATTTTGGATTGAGTAGCCTTGCTGGGGAAAATTGCATAATTCTCGCTCAGAGTGTTGACTGGAAGAATTGCAAAATATTAGAGCTGAGTAGGCTACCATACAAGTTTGCACAATTCCTGGAGGGAAGGCTGGTTTTCCTCTAGAAATGCACAATTTTATTGGGGAAGCTTCTCAGCCTGCAGCTAGACCAAGTTTGGTGAATAGCCTGTGAGGGGAATAGATCAAGCTATGATCAATAGGCTACCTTTGTGCAAGAAAGACACTGAAGCTTATGAACTTGACGAAGCAAGGCAAGCTGCTGTGAATGTTAGAAGGGATGGAAGCTAAGCCATAATTTTGGAGGATGGTTATAGCCACTACAACAGGACTCTATAGATTAAATGCACAAAGCTAATGAGTGGTTTCCTATTTTTTTTTGCATAATAGTAACAATTGTTGCAAGTAACATTCGACTGATTTATGAGATTGATATTTTATTAACTACATCGTATACATAGAAATGATCTATACATATGATATTTTTAACAATATAGCAGAGATTTAGTAAGGAAATATTCCTCTCATATGTCAATGAACACAGTGATGTGATAATGATCTCCTATTTAGTGAATTTGTGACAGTATCAATGATCTTACCTTGATAACCTTTGTGATAATTTTAAAAAGTATTGTGTGAATAATTTGAAGATGTGATTGTGATTGAAAATCTATACAATAAGTCTTGGTGAGACATGATGGTACTCTTGATGATTTTTGAAAAGTGACTCTATTGATTGTTATTATTATTATGCAATTTTAAGGTCACAGCCAAGCCAAACACCAAATTGGTGTATGAGACCCCCTTATTTGTGGGACAAGGGACCCACCTCCATCCAACGATTTGTCTGCTAAGTCTATGAAGGAATACATACTCTATGCCCCTCTTGTTTTGAAGTTATGACCTCTTAGGAGGAAACACATTCTCTTAACCATTAGGCCCACTCAATACACTTCATGGCAGCGTGACCTTATGGCATGAAAATACACTTTATGATTTGAACTTGGTAGAATTGTGACATTAAAGTGTCTTTTGTTACTTGACAATGTTCCTTATGCATGACAACTTCTTCATGATAACTGTACTTTAAGGAAATTGTGTGGTTTGATGTTATGATATTACTTTATTGACATAACACAGTGATACCTGGCAGAGTTTGTCTTGGAAATATTGTATGGTAGTCAGATGATGTGGTATCTAGGGTTTGATATGCAGTTTATGCAGTGGCTTGATTTGTCATTGTGATTGAGTAGAGGCATGATTGTGTTTGAGGTAAGATTGTATAGTGGTTAGATTGAGAAGAATTAATTAGTGAGGCTTCCAGGACATGACAATGATATACATACGGATCAAACAACATAAATTTCATTACAACTTATTTAGATTGATTTTAAGCCTAGGGGGATCTGATCTGAAAATTGTGAAACATGGTCCACTAACTAATTGGGGTGGTAGGGTGGTGCAAGGCAGTTGACTAGAGTCACCTTTATGTTGGTGCCCGAGAACACTTCAGGGAAACAAGGTGGTGCTAGGGTAGGTTGGAGCTTGTACAGGGCATTGGAACATCTGTTCAGCTACAAATTGTACATAGGGTGTTGGAACATCCATTAGTTTGGAGCTTGTGATCTAGCTCATTGGAGCACCCTCGAAGTTGCAGTTGATAAATAGGGTGTTTGAGTCTCTTTGAGTCGGAGCTGGAAACTTGATGTAAATATTTTTGAAGACAAATATTAAGAAGATTTTGGTGGATTTTGACTTGGAGGGGGTTTTCCAACTAATAATATCTGTGTCTACTGTCTTGATTATTATGCATTATTGAATGGTGTTGTTTATTGTTTATGTTGATGAAATCTTAAAGATAATTAATTCTCTAAAATATTAAAAACAATAATTGATAGGAAATATCGATTCACCTCCCTCTTAGTATTTCCAACAAAATATTTCTCTTGTCATGCAAACTTCCTCATAAGAGTGTAAAAAGTAATGTCCTTGAGTTAGGAACTAGCTTGTAATGATTCAAGATAGTGAGAGCATGTAGGATAGAGGGCCTTGAAGAAAGCTATGAGATGAATTCCCATTTTAATTGTAGTGGCTTGTACATCATCCATCATGACTCTAGTATTTGAGGCTAGGGACAAGGGGTCATTATCTTTCAACTGAAGGTTAATAGTTTAATCATCAACTAAACCACTTCTATTTATGAGTATGAATCATATAAATATGAAATTTTCAATGTATCATAAGCATTTATAATTATAATAATATGATGACTCACCTCTTCATTTATAGAAGCAATAATTTATTTTTTTCCTAAGTTATGCTAATTCTATTAAGGTAAGAAAACTATCATACACAGAGGTTGAAGCCTGTACTTAGCTATGCCAGAAGAAAGGCATCAACCAGCAAAAAGCTAGAATTGAACTGCCCAGAAGGGAAACCAGTTCTTAACCGAAGTTTCTCAAAAATATGATCTTGCTGCCCACGCAGGGGAAACCAGTGAATTAACAAGTTTTGCATCATTGTATCTGAAGAGACTAAAAAGGAAAACCCAACTGAAGAGCCTAAAATTGTAGTGTTCCCCAAAAAAACCATTAAAAAACAGAAACTGAAGAACAAGTCCCAATGAACCTGAGACACGTGGCGGCTGAGTGGCAGTCTACTAGGTAGGTGCGTGGCATGTTGAATGTCCGCAAGGTGGCAATCTAGGTGGTGAGCACATGGCATCGAGGTGGCAGTGATGAAGTCTATTCCTCCACAATGAAGCATCTATATTCGTCCATGGCGCCACTTCCCAGTGGCGTAGTCTCCATGTTGCCCATCTGCAGCTCTGGTTGCTCTTCCTCGATGATGCAGTAGTATTCATCGATGACCCAATTCATATGCGGAGCCATTTCCACTTCCTTCCCTACGCGTCTAGTTGGCAGCTCTGTGCTTCGTTCCCCTTCACCCTGAAGACTCGACTATGCCAATTCTGTTTTGGCCTTGGGTTGGCTACTCCCCATAGTGGTGTGTCCTCCCGCTGCAATGCTTAAGAGGCTCATTGCTTCAGTGTGGCGCTCACCCATTGCTCTATGTCCCTCAGTTGCTGTGATTCGATCGCCAACCTCAGAGTCTTATGCCTTCGAATTTTGCTTCTCCTCATGAAAACTAATGGTAATGGTTGCAGTGATGAGGGGCTAGTTCAGGGTAGAGCGAAAGGTAAATTGAGCGTTCTGGGAGTGTATTTGAGGAGCTGGTGGAGTGCTTTTGGGAGAAGGGCTGGAGGTGGAGGGAGGCATAGCAGAGGCCCCCGAGTGGAAATGACCTCTGCCACTACAAGTATTGGGGTAGTGGCTAGTGTTGTGCTCAACCAGAGAGGAGGTGGTCTCTGAAGCAGGCGAGCGCCTGGAGTGACTCGAGCTTCCTTGGTTCCCACCTCTGCGGCTGCACATCCTATGGCGCACCATGCTTTCTACAGTTGGAGGCGAGTTTTGGTCCAAATTAGGTACAATGGGTTGTAGCGTTGTATTGTGGCTAACAGGCAATTTAGTAGAGGGATGAGCTACCAAGGCTAAGGGGATGCGAATTTGAAAATTCAAGCTGTGGGTGAAATGGATGCCCGAACCAAAATTGATGCAGCAATAAAGATTGCAGCATCTTCTAGTGGTTGGGTGGGAACTGGGCACCACCACTGCATGAGGGAAGAGACATTGCAGGGGCTAAGGTTGCAGAGGAGGAATGGCAGGAGTAGCAGTGGTATTTTCAAAAGAGCCAATCGTTGCTTTGAGCCGAGGTTGAGGTCGGTTATTAGAGTGGCGGCAGTGTTCATTCAAGGCACATTTATGGCTATGGTTAATGCCATATTTGAATCTCTGTGCCGCCCTGTGGGAGACCATGTGCCCTCTCCACATGCCAACCCAGTTGGTCACCACCTCAACTTCCGCCATTTCCACCCACATCCAGGAATTTATAGAAGCAATAATTAAGGTATAGACCTTGTTGTAGTTTTTCTCGTAAATGGCTAGCTCCTCATTTGATGTGGGCTTGACAAGTACATTGTCACCTTCTCCTTCACATATTCCTTTTATAAGTCATTAAATATTAGCGTTCCTAACATTTCTGGATCATTCTTCGTAGCTCTCTTTGCCACTCAACACTAATCCAACTATATAGATGATAGAATGCACCTTCGAGATGAACTTAGAGCGCACAAAAAAATGTTGCAATAGTAATCTTTGTTTCTTCAAATGTTTAATAGGAAAGGTTTCTTGGAAACCTTAAAAAATACCCATACATGAGTATATCTGTCCAAATCAAATGCCTTTAATAAATATTAGAACTAATTTTCTTGTTCTGTAGAAATCATCAATAGCCAAAAAGATCTAATTCAAAATCCAAACATGAGCTTATAGAACATTGAAACACCAAGCCCAAGGTAATTACCAACATAAAGATTTGATACTTATTTGTTTATTATAGATTTATGCTCTTGAATGGCACTCTTCACAACTTCAACATATTGTGAATGTCCCCTCTTTCTCAAATATTCTTTGACTTTGATTTGTCAAAAATATAACCTTCTATTTCCATGTTGAGAGTTCATTTGAAACTATAACATGCATCTCATATTCCTTGGTGCTGACTCTACTTTCTTTAAAAAAATATCAATGATTATCTTAAGCTTAAAAGACACAAAACACTAATGGAGCCCACTATGGTGCACAAACCTAGGTCATTGGATTCAAAGTCCAAAGTGCTAACCACTACAACATAGAGACATCAAGGTGCCTTCAGATATTTTTCTACATTATGTGGGACTGGCTAAGATCATTGATTCCAGTGTGAGAAAGAATCTATCGAGGATGTTAGGTTCCTTCAATTCCGACATCAAAATGATGCATACATGAGCCCCAAGAGAATTAGGCTCATTAAGAGTGATGGACACTGTAATACGTACATGGGGGATATGTGAAGCCTTGTGCTCACCCTCCTATAATACTATTTCAAAACTCTTAGAATACCACTCAAATGGAGGAACCTTAGACAAATTAAGTGCATGGAGAATGAACATGTTGAGAGACATGCTAACCTCATAATTGATAGGATATGGCATAATTGATAGGTAGACTGGAGATATGGCAAGAATGAGAAAAGTTGTTAGGACATGGAAAGATTGAAAGGTGGACTTGAGATATGGAAAGATTGATCATATGGAAATAATGGAAAAGGACTTACTGAGGAGGGAAGAAGTGCCTAAATTTAGGACCTATGGCTCTAATACCATGTCACGCCAAGGAATAACTCCCAAAAATAATTTTTGTATTAATGTAAACATAATTATATAACATGAAGAGGGATAACCTTTAGGATTCATATTCTAAGATCACTTCCTATTCTAATCGTTCATTTTCCTTCATATATCTATTCACAATTTTTTCACCTAATGTACTGTTCAACATATGTATTATAAAAATGAAATAGTTTATATAAATTTTTTTAAAATATCACATTTGATTTATTTATATCACTATCATATAACTATAGATAAAAAAAATCACATTAGAGTAAATTTTTTTATCCATTCCTTTAAATAAAGAGATTTATTTTCATTTTAATTTTTGATATAAATTTATTTTGTGTAAGAACTCAAAATTAGTATAGATCTAAAACATTTTCATATGTTTTTTTCCCCAATGTAATGAAACATTTTATTCTCCAGTTAGTTATGGTAATAGGCTCAAGTTTGTATAACAACATATTCAATATAAACTTGATATATCACTTATAAAAATTTAACCTAAATATAAATGATAACGATCATTTTTCCCAACCAACTGAAGTAAATTTAATTGCTATAATTTAATATAAATTTATATAGTATATATATATTCTTAAATAATTTAATAAAAAAAAATCATTAATAAAAAAAATCCCACAATAAAAAATAAAACCTCTAATAATATTGGTCTTGCTAACATTGAATCCATTAGTGTGCCCATCCCTTTGTTCCACCACATATTCTTATTTCCCTACATACATTTCCCATGCAAAATTTTAAGATTCCCTTCATTGACAATTGAATGACAGAGAGTGGCAAGTAGCACTTAACATGATATAGATTGTTAGATTTAGAGGATTATGTTGATTCTAGGCATGCCTGTTCTCATTCCCATGTAAAAAATCAAGTTCAGGGTCACGAGAAGTAAAGAATGGTTTTTTTTAGTGTTTTCTTTATCTATTCATTTGTTGTTTAGGGGACAGATTGCTGTGATTTCTCTAACGTGATGAGCAATGATTCCTCCACACTATTTTCAATGAAAAAGAACAGTGAAAAAAATGCGATATGATTGTTGGGTGGATCAATTTATCTTTTTAATTAGAACATCCGATCCACTAACATAAATTGTCAATCCGGGTAGGTTTTTTGTTTCAACGCTATCATGAAAATTATATGTAGGAATAAATGGAGACTAACATTAATGAAATCAAAACCAATCATTGTAACATCACTCTCGGCATTTAAAGCATTGTTTCTATCACACCTCAAACCTTTCTCTCACTTGCAGAAATAAAAGACACTCAATTGTGGAAAAAATCACTCTCAACCACACAATCACTCTTATTAAAAAGAAACATCACTCCTGAAAGCCACTCAACACTTAGACAATTGATGAAACTCTCATTCAATAAAATGAACAAGCCAAAGAACTATAATAAAAATCAAATAACTATCAGACTAATGAAGGGACCGGGACAAGACCTATGTTTTTACATAATACTAGAAGTTATAATTTTGCAACTACTCAATGCATGGACAAGATCTGTAACACTAACAATAAATCACACATGAATCACTAGTTTCAATCCCACTTCTTCACCCCTATGAGCATCACCTGATGCAATGAGTGCTAACTATTCAAAAATCATGAGAAATTAGTCAGTTACAACTACCTCTCATGGAAATGGTCATACTTGAATGACTTAACGCAGTTGAATTGATATATAATATAATGCACTGCATAAACCCCCTAATACTTAAATTCAAAAAGAGTGAAGGGATCTCTACTTGAATGGTTCATGAGGCACAATACTTGCTAAGGTTTTGCAAATGGAGTAGCAAGCTAAGTGGGCTTCACTGTGGAGAAAAATCCACAGTTAAGCACACTTGAGCCAGAGGCGATCTGGGATGGGTGACCTCCAAGGAAGTCCCGGTTACCAGGTGCAAGCCCCGGAAGTGATGATTGATGCTATCTGATTCATTTCACTAGTTTCAATCCCACTTCTTCACCGCTGTGAGCATCACCTGATGAAATGAGTGCCAAGTGAACTATTCAAAAATCATGATAAATTAGTCAGTTACAACTACCTCTCATGGAAATGGTCATACGTGAATGACTTACTTAATATAGTTGAATTGATATCTAATATAATGCACTGAGTAAACCCCCTAATACTTAAATTCAAAAAGAGTGAAGGGATCTCTACTTGAATGATTCACGAGGCACAATACTTGCTAAGGTTTTGCAAATTGGGTGGCAAGTTAAGTGGGATTTATTGTGGGGAAATATCCACGGTTAAGCGCACTTGATCTAGAGGCAATCTGGGATGGGTGACCTCCCAGGAAGTCCTAGTTAGTAGGTGCAAGCCCCAGAAGTGATGATTGATGCTATGTGATTTATTTCACTAGTTTCAATCCCACTTCTTCACCCTTGTGAGCATCACCTGATGCAATGAGTGCTAACTGAACTATTCAAAAATAATGAGAAATTAGTCAGTTACGACTGACTCTCATGGAAATGGTCATACATGAATGACTTACTTAACGCAGTTGAATCCCAAAATGATATTGAACTATAATACATCTATAACAAGTGATCCTTTCTAAGAAGGAGGGGCCTTCCTCCTTAACAGGGGCTGGTGATTTGCACAACATGTAGGCCAATCATGAGAAATATATGGAGCCACAGATGGTAGAGATTTACATCAATGAAAATTTGCAATACATGATTACAATGCTATTACTCCCCTTCCGAACCTATCTATGCGTTCCTGGGATGGGAGTACATTCTTTTATAATTTCAGAGTACAAACATGTTTTCAATAAGTAAGATCATCATGAGAATATTTCAATTCTCATGTGATCTAAATCAAAAGTATATAATAATTGTATGATAATAAAAAAATCCTAATTGAAACAAAACTGTAACAAATTTTCGAAATTACAATGATTTATCATTTGGGAATATTAACTATTTAAACTGAGTCAACTGTGTTTTCCACAATTTTCTCCTTTCAATAGTCGAGTTGGCTTTGATCGGGTGTTTTTCCAAATCAAATTCCATTACTAAACATAGGAGAGTATCCAAAATAAGGTCGATGTGTGTCAACAATGACAATTGAGCTTCTTTTCAATCCTTGGTGAGGAAAATCTAGGGAAAATGTTGTCCTGTAATAACATCTCAACAAGCCACAAAACTCAAAACAATCCTTTGTAAATTCATTAATAAAATAGTTTAAACAAGTTAGTTTTTGTGTCAAATTATAAGAAAAACTAGATAATAAGGATGCCATACAAAAAGGAATCATTCCTTAGCCAATGATAGCTCTCAGAGTGGCAAGGCATGACTTTGAGAGTCAAAATAATTACAAAAGATAGGGAAAATCAGTACAAAAAGGTGCCAATTCCACGTCCCAACAATAATTATAATTTTCTTAATCACACATAATATATAAATAGTTGATTTTAATATATTATACTTAATGTGAGCATTGAAATATTTTATTTATGAGCCATATTGTTTATATTAAAATATTTATGGTGATTAATATAATTTTAAAAAAATATATCAATATTGCTTAATATTGCATGTTGAAATACTTTATTTATAACCCATATTGATTTTTTTAATAATATTTTTTAAATGCCACATCAATTTCATTTCATGAAATAATTAATATTTTTTACCCTCTCTCTCTCTCTCTCTCTCTCTCTCTCTCTCTCTCTCTCTCTCTCTCTCTCTATTCAAACAATTTATTTAAGCTTTATATTGAAATATTTAAAAACTATAAGGATTATAAATATTCATCACACTCAAAATTAAAATATAAGTTTTTTTTTTTTTTTTTGTTATTGTAGTTGATCTCTCTAATGTTTATATGAAATTAAGTTACTCAACATGTATATACAAGTATTTTATTTATGAAAAAAAGTGAGTGAAATATATTTACCAAATCTCTTGTTCATACTAAGTTGTAATATTAACAACGAACTACATATCTCCCTCATATTGAGTTGTAGAATGTACCTCCCGACACAATAAAGTTATAATTTAGTTAATTTTTATGATTTTTTTAATCTTAACAATATGAGATGTATTGTGAGATAAATGGTTTGATACCTATCAATATTTAGTAATTTAATTTGATATGGTTATACTAGTTATTTAAATAAAATGAGATAGCTATATAATTGATCTATTGTACTATTTATTCAATAAAATGAAATGGATTAAGTTTACTCTGGGGAGTATAGTGGACACCTCTCCTAAAAGTTGGAGGAGAAATATCTATTTTGAATAATAATGAATGAAGGAAACAAGAAAGCAATAAAGGTTGAAGCCAATATCCTGCTTGAGAAATATTGGAATCACTGAAGATGAGGGAAGGTAAGAACCCTAGTTCTCAAATGTTGGAAGAGAAGCATAAGTTTACAAAGGGAGACAACTTATTAGTTAAAATTTGTGCCACCTTGGATTGTTTTTTCTCGACCTCATGCCACTAGTTTTTGTTTGAAGGAAGGAGGGGACCAGATCAATTTTTCTTCTATACTAATATGTTAAGTGGATGTGATGACTAATTTATTAACTCCCTCTCATCCTCCCATAAGTCCCCTCCTTGCATCGTTCCAAGGTAACGATGTGAAGGATTAGTTTATGAGATATTATCTGCGATTCCTATTGAATGTGTGGTAGATAGTTACTATATCTATATATATATATATATATATATATATATATATATATATATATATATATATATATATATATATGATGATTATGATGATGATGATGATGGTTAACATCCACTGAGACCAAATTGGTATATCGGACCTATAATTTTCTTACTTTCTAATTGTTTGGCTCCTCATCTTTCTTGGTGAGATTGGTGATGTAGCTTTCTTTTTCTTCTCTATGGTCTTCCAACTTTCTTTATCTTGCATCTATATATTTATATATATATATATATATATATATATATATATATATATATATATATATATATATTTCCATAAACAACTTATATTTCCAAAAATAGGAAATATTCATTGTCAAATCAATTCAAAATTACTAATCAAATCATTACATTCATCATTTAAATGAGAAGTTCTATAAAGAAACATATATCAATTCAGTAATTCATACAGTTGCTCTAGATGAAATTCCTTAGATATGGTCTCCTATCCATGTAATACCTCATAAATGCCAAAGGAACTTGATGGAAGTTGTAAAGTTTCTTTATATAAGATGTTTGTTTTCATGCTTAGCTCTTGGAAAATATGCTTGATTGAATACCAATCTAGCTTCCCTAATTCCTTGCTAATATGCAAAAAAAATGTGTTCCATACAACAATGCTTTCCTTTATTTCAACTAGATTTATCGCCAATTTCAAATCTCCCATAATTTGTAACTTCTTAATTTAAAAAAAAAATTACCACATATAACAAGATCCATAGGGTTGTAAACTCTACTTTTGTGTTCTTTCCTAGTGTAGGGGAGTAGCCAATCAACATATGGTGGTTCTGATGAAACTATATGAGAACACCCACACAACATCTGGGAAGAAATCCCTGACTAGCACCATCGAAGAAGGCCCAAGGAATGTCTGGGAGAAGAGGAGGCATGATTGAGACTCTTTTTTTCTTTCTTTCTTTTAAGAGTGTTCTTTGAAATTTGTACTGATGCCCTCAAATGATTGCGATCAAAACCTCAATAGGAATATAATAATCTTGGAAGATAGATTGATTACGAGCCCGAGATAGATTTCACAAAAGCAGTAGGAAGAACAAGTTTCTCTCTATCCGAGACGTCATCCACCCAATCTTTGACACAATCCAATAAAGTGTCCTTATTCTAGTTTGAAGAAATATGTTTAAAAATAATTTTGATTATCGCCCAAACATGAACTATATAACTGCATGAAATAAAGTTTTGTGAGGTTGTTTAAGCTCGAACTTTAAATAGGATACATCTTTTTGGGCCAGACCATCCCCGCTTTTGGTAATTTTTCGAAGTTAAAAGCTTGTATTTAAGGGCGAGCTAGAGATTGTTTTTGGATTTTAGTGGTCCGATGTGTTTCCACAAAAACTACCACCACCACTACCATCCACCTACGAAATCTAATTCCATATTTCAAGAATAGCCAAACTTAGTTGTGTATTCACCAGACACAACATTCTTTGGCCATGCTAGAATCTCATCACTTTCTAGATCTAGGTGAATAAGAGAGGATGCAAGAAAATAAATATCACTACTACAATCAATAGAAACATCCCCTGAAGCTCTAATTAGACAGCCAATCACACTCTTGAGACTCGATTTCATGACAATGCTCAGATTTTTCATCCCAAAATTAAAATTCCATGATTGTTAAGATGAGTGATATATATATGATTTTTGAAATTTTATTATAGATAAGTATATATTTAATTACTTATTGTATATTTTTAATTTAGCATTATATAATCATTTTAAATAATATATATATAATATTAAATTAAACATCATTTTATTATTATTAAAATAATAATATAATAATATTTAATATAATATATTTTAATAAAAATAATAATACTCACTATATTTTTAGATCAATAAAAATAAACACTACCCAATCATATAAGATAAAAAGAATAAAATTTAAATATCAAAAGGTAAAAGCAACCTTATCAAATGATATAAAAATAAATATATAAAAATTAAGAAAACGTAAAAGCAATCTTATCAAATGATTTGAAAAGAAATTGAAATTAAGTTCAAAGTATGGATTCTTATTTTTGTTTTTAAATTAACATTTATTAAAATTATTATATATAAATTTTAAATTAATCTAAAATATTAGTGGTTATTATTATTTTATTGCAAAATTTTAAAATTATTAGATTAAATTTGATTAATTTAGTTATATATAATGTAATCTCCTTTACTTTTATTTCAAAATTATAAATTAATAATGTTTTGGAAAATTCCTTTACATAGATTTTATATTTGTTATATCTTCTTAAATATTTCACATATATTTTATATTTGTTATATTTTCTTAAATATTTGTTTTTTTTAACCAGAGAAATTGATAATTAAACTAAATTTGTATAATATATACACATATAAAGGTGACTCTTCACATGCAGTGATCAAATTTGAAGGGATGATATTAATTTCGTTTGGAAGGGTGTATATTCATCTAACCCTTCAAGGATGAAAGGAATAAACCCTTCATTAAAAAAATCATAAATAAAGTAGCACCTTTCTAAATCTCTACATCTTGAAAAACTTAGATCGTGTTTATATCAAAATATTCTAAACTTTCAATAAAACTAGTAAATAAGGAAAGATTTGCATTATATTATATAAATATGAAGATTACAATTACCTTCCAGCATGTTTAGTTTATCAAATTCCAGAATTGACCAATGGCGGTAGAGTGTCTTCCTGGGCTTTCTGCATTGATCTACCATGTAATTCATCATAGCTCTAGACTGACTCAAATTGACCAATTCAATTACAAAATGAGAGACATGTTCTTTATTAAAACTAGAGACAATGGAAAAATTGGTGACTGTTAGGCAATCGATGAGGTCTCTATGACTCTTACACATAACTTGATTTCTCCAATTTTGGACACAAAATAAAAATAACTAGCCCATAGGGCTAGCCAAGATTATGGACTCAGACCACATAATACTAGTAAGCTCATGAGGTCCTCTTCCAATGTTATGGGCATCTTTGGAGTGCCTCTAGCAAGAGTGCCCTTAGTGGTCGGATGGTTAGGCAAGGCACCTCCCATCTCCCACTTCATCATTGGCAAGTTCTCATGTCCTAGCTATGAAGACACCATCCACCGCTTGAGCAAGCGATAGTGCGTGGAGTCTCTGGTGACGAATCACATATGGTGGACAGTTTGCACATACTCTATGAACTTGTCGTTGCACTTATCCAAATTATGATCTATGGTTTTGTTGTCTTGGATGTTTTCCTCGAGATCCAAGCCATAGTTGCCTTCATTTTCCAAGAAAGCCCGATAGTGCGGCTATATAATTTTTCATTGGCCTTGGTGAACCTCGGGTTGGGAATCCATTCAAACTGAGCATCAATATCACGACTCCTTTTTCTACGTTGAATGACCCTGACTTGATTCTCCATCTTGGAAATATTCTCATGGGTAACTTGAGGGACAATGTGTTTGTAGTTCAGGGTAGCCTGCCTGGTAGCCACCACAACCATGGTCCTCAGGCACATGTTGGCGTGATTCCAACACTCCATATTACACCCTTAGTGATGACTGGTAGAATGGGATTTTCTAGAGCAAGGGGCACTCGTGATGCTGATAAATAGAGAGTCGGGAATATTGCAGGAGGAGTTATGTAGAGAGAAGAAACTAGGGGTGCATGAAGGAACAATAGAGAGACCCTAAGAGTGAGGGGCATAGGAATGATGGTGGATAACATTAGGCATGCGGTATTGAGAGGATGATCGGGGGATGAGCATGGCGAGGAGAAAGGTAGCAGAAATTAAACTATGAAATTTTTCTAGGGCCATGTAATCGATTCCTGTAGTAGATCGAGGGATTTTGTTAGTACCTTGGTCGAGAAGGTGATTCTTGCAAACCTAACACATGATTGAGATCCAAGGAACGATGGAAAAATTATGAGATTTGATTATTGGAGTAGAGTTCATCATACATACTTAGGGGGAATGTATGAGTTGAACTGGGGAGATTTGCAAGCTCGTGGAGGGATCATTAATGTTGTTTCCCTCATTGTCCTTGAAATTGATTACATCACACTCGCGATAGAGGGGGCCTTCCTTGCAGTCCCTCGATGTAAGGGATTGCTATGTTTCCCTGCCCAATTATACTTTGTTGGTGAGCATGTTTTCCATGCCATTCACTTTCCTTCTCACCACATGAAAGTGGAGCCCACTAAAGACACTGATGTGTTGCTGAATGTGGTGAAGTGTTTTGGTCGGCCTCCAATTGTCAATTACCTTACTGGCTATGGATCCATGTTGAAGCTTACAAGAATATTGAGTTTCCAACGTTGAGTCTCCTCCCACAGTTAGGGGTGTGAAGTGATTCTCTTTTGCAATGGCTAGACCATGATCCATGGATTGAAGCTCCATCGCATTGTTGGTGGATATTCCTAATTTCCTATAATAGACCCATAGAGTCCCCCCCTTGTGGTTTCTAAACACACCATCAAAACCTGCAGTTCCTGGGTTTCCTCTAGTGACTCCATCATAATTCAGTTTAATCACATTTCCTTCCAGGAGAGACCAAAATCCTAGATCTCCAAGGGAGGAGGGTGGGGGGTAGGAGTAACTGAGGAAAGGTTCTGAAGATCTAAAAGATGCAAGATGTGAAGGTTGAAAACATGGGGGGGCGGGTGGGGGGGGGGGGCTTGCACGAAGGGGAGATTGGATATGGATACAGTTTCATGAATAGTCTACCTGATCATTGTAAGGAGGTTGTGTACTAGTTTTTTCATGTTATTTAGTATTATTTCATTGTGCTCCTTCCAAATTACCTAGAAAATTTCCCCTGGTAGGAGGTTCTACGCCTAGTTAACTACAAGGTGAGGGGATATGATCGAACACCAATTGTCCAGGGTGATATCAATTGAGTCTCTATCCCTATTTATTGTCCTGAAAATTTCATCCCCCCAACCCCATAGCTTATTGGTGTAGTCATAGGTTTTCAAAAGATGATTAATAGTCTCTTCCTACATTTCACAAAAAGAGCATCTGGAGGGACCTGTGAAGTCTCTTCGCTAGAGATTGTCCATGTGAAGATTTTTCCATGCATACCAAGCCAAAGGAAGAGGTTGATTTTGGGCCATTTCTGTCTTCCCCAGAGAGTGCTCCATCTTTGATGTTGTTACATCTGATCATGATTGGTGATATAGACATAACCCTCCTTGAGGTTAAAGAGTCCTGCAGAATTTTTTCCCCATATTAACCTATCATCCCTGTGGTCCACTTAGATTTGATGCTCTTTGAGGAGATCTTCAAAATAATTCCATTCCAAATTTTCGGGTAAGGGAAGATAATCCTGCTTATTCAACCATTCTCTCCATCGACTTCTAGGAGTGATAGGCCTCCAAGAATGGGCTACCTAAAATTTACCCTTTTCTTGCACGGCTCTTTGGAGATAGGAATGATGATATTTGGTGAGGATTAGAAGCTGTTGCTAGGTGTCCTCCCAAAAATCGGCATTTTCCCCATTAAAAATCTCCAAGAAACCGTACCCTCGAATTACATCTTTGTTTCTCTATGCCTGGTTCCACATGGCCGAGCCATGGACTTGCCTTGAGAGCCTAATGAGATCTTTGTGGGTGTAATTAGGAGCATATTTTTCTAGTAAGAGCTTTCCCCAAGGCATGTTGGGGTTATCCAACCATCTCCACTAGGTTTATTCCCTAAGGGATTTCCCTAAGAGATCAAGATCTCTGAGGCCAAGCCCACTTATTTCTTTGGTTTGCAAATCTGGTCCCACCCCACTAAGGCCCATTTTTTCTTTGTTTTTGAGCCCATCCAAAGGAAGCTCCTTTGGAGGCTACGTATGGGGTTGTGACAAATTTTGGAGCAACACGAGCTGAGAAAAGGTAGAGAGGCATGGCTTGAAGAAAAAAATTGACCAATATGAGACAACCAACAAGGTTGACAGATCTGAATGTCCATCTAGATAGTTTCTTGTGCAACTTGTTGACGAGGCCCTCCCAGGTTGATTTCCTTAATGATTTGTCAATTAGGGGAACCCCAAGGTATTTCGAGGGTAGAGAGTATATATGGAATCCAAGGATCCTTACGATATTCCTTTATATCGTTGCAAGAGTGTTCAATAAAAAAATTTAAGAAAATGTTTGTGTCATTCATTAGATGATCTTCAAAAATATTTGGACTTACATTATTGAAAATTTCAATCTATTTTCCAAATGGCAAAGTCTTTCTAGTTTTCATTTGTTTCCATACATCATAAATAACATTCCAATCTACCTCATTTAGAGCATGAGGTTAACTAAGAGAGAGGAACATCAACATATCTAGAATCTCCATTGAAAGTCTTGATCTATCATTGCTTTTAATCATGTTTAATTTAGAACCACTAGAGAATACCCCCAATCATTTCATTGGTTGGTTAGATGGTGGCTCATGAAATAGAACTAATTTACTGCATAAATATCATTTTTTACTAGTTCTTTAGTTTCTTTATTTGATTTCACTTTCCTTTCCAAGGGAAGTGGGTTACATACATAGGTACATTACATGTATACATACATATACATATACATATACATACATACTGCATATACCTACATATCAATTATTTACTAGTTCTTAAGTTGTTTTATTTTATTACACCTGCCTTTCCAAAATTCAATATCCCAACCACTATCCCAAGCACGAGCTTGTTATCTTATGATAAACATTCCTTCTCATAAATGGTTGAGGATTCAATATGAGTTGAGTTCTATTACTGCTATCATTTTCACACGTTTCAATCATTACAACCATGAATAGTGGAAAAAATATTTCATCATAAGCATCATAAATCTCACTAAGGTCATTTGTGGTGTCTGGAATATATTCTATTCTCACGTATTTTCTTATCACCTCGACTAATTTCGATGTATCACTTTTCACCCATTAGGCTTGGCATGATCATCATTGTTCTTGCATTATTTATATGATCATTTTCACTTATAGTCTTTCTAGAAGAAGAATGTTACAGTTCCTTTATAGTAGCAAAAAAGTCCATTCCCCCCATTTACAAGACTCATGAGTCATGAATCATGACTTGAGGTAAGATAACATCATTTTTATTATGATTTTGCAACTTGCCAGATCTTAATATTTTCTTAAGTCAAAAATTACCTTTGAAAACAGTTTCTTCATTAACATCACATTCACCATTGATGGGAGGAAAATCACCCCATTCCATCCACCTAGCCTTGATCTTGTCATAGAGATTTCAATATTTTTTGTAGTGTTTCCAAGCCTTTGACCATACTACACAAAATTAGTTGCAACAAGTACATCTCTGAATAAAAAAACCATACCTAAATATGCCAATATGTGCCAAATCATTATTAAAATGGAGAAGTAATCATTATTGTATTTTTCCCATTTTTTAACATTACAAATAAGGTTTTTGCATGGAATAATCTAGGAGTTCCCTCCAAAATCCCAAAAATTCCCCAAATTTGGTAGGGAATCACGTAGGTACAGTTAGAAAGTTTTTTGAATCCCCGATGGAGTTCTTGCTTGTTTGGTAGGTTTTTGCAGAAGAACATAGTTCCCAAAACAACAAAATGTTGGTTTTAAAGACAAGAACAAGTCGTGAGCTACATAGAATTTAAGTTATTTGAAACCTTGTGAATGAAAATCTGTTATTTTGGGACCGCCGAAATTGTTTTTATTTTCAACATTTTGTAAATGAAAAAAATAAACATGAACATAAGTTTTAAGTGATAACATGTAACAAAAAATCTATTTGGGGCCTAAACCAGTTTAAAAAACAAGCTTTCAGGGTTACTCCTATTGAATTTTAAAATTCTTGAAAGCTTTATGAATGAAATTTCTCTATTTTGGGTCTCGTTGTTAACACCCAGGTTGTTCCCTTTGACTCCCAAGGGAATACAGTCGGGGTAACCACTAACCAAGGTTTGGATTATAGGTCCTAGCCTACCTATAATCAGAGAGGGCTCTCTCTTTAGGTTTTAGCTCTGTTTGTGAAGATTTTAGGCTAGTTGTGAATTCAGCTTTTGTTTTTAAGGTTTTGGTTGTGAACTGTTGTTTTGAGAAGGGCATGAAATGTTTGAGGGATTTTTTAGTCCATTGGGCATATGGAGTCAGAAATTGAGTAGGTCCTGATGTCTGTGATGGAGAAAGATTTACTGCAGAGCTAGACAGCTATTCATGATACAATTTTTGGTTTATAAATGAAACAGAGTGAAATGGAAACTTATACATAGTCTGACTGCAAGTTGAAAAGAGCAGATTCTATTCAGTAGAATCTAAGAATTACTGCACAGAAACTGTTAAAGATTTATAGTAATTTGGAGCATTTAAGAATTCCAATTTAACAGATAAACCTGAGGAAAATATTTATAACAAGGAAAGATTGAATTCAGGGTGTCTCCATGGACAAATCCTGAGTTATTCTTCTACTTTCTTGTCGAGGTTAGATCACATGTATGAGAAACGAAATAAACAAAAATTTAACACAGAAAGAGATAGAGAAACTTATTGTATCAAACTATAGAACTAGAATTCCACAGCATTCAATGGTTCCAACACAGCATACATCAGAAAAGACAATCTCTAAGATTCCAAAGCTTCTTTGTATTATTTTTCCCGAAATCCAGCTGAGTTCCTCTTTCTGAACAAGTAACAACAACCCCTGCAAGCTTATGTGAGGGGGAATATATACAATCGGTTCTACAAAAATATCTGAACCGCTGAGTCATCTGATAATTAAATACGCTCACCAACTTTACAAAATAGCAGATAAAGAAGTTATTACTGCTGTAAATACAAAATGAATGCTCTTTAATTATGTCAGAAATCTTTTTGACCTTTGGAGGCCACTGAGTCGGTTTGAGCGTTCTGCATAAATGATGAATGATTTGTCTTTATCCTCTGTCATGCTGTAGCTTTCTCGGCCCTGCCATCTGTAAATGTTAGTGCTGCTCTGGTGGCCGAATTGGTTTGCTGAGTTGGCTCAGTCCTTTCTTCTTCATTCATACTGAATGCATCAAATTTTCCTGTACATGATAACTTATATTTTTTGGATGAAAAAACCTGATGAGAGGCTCTTGTTCACAGTATTAACTGTATCATTTTGGTCCACCATTCCTGTGTGGGCAATTGATGTCTCAAAATTGCATCTAGGGTCTCATCTGCCTCTGTATATTTGTAGAAGTTTGGAGGCACTTCAAACAAATGTTTGATCTCATTCATAATGAAAAATAAGTTCTCTACTCTGTTGTAGAGACTTTGCCCAGATGCTGGCCCTGTTTCTTCTGAGGTACTTGATCCTTGAGTGATCTGATTGGTAGCAAATGTATTGACCCTTTTAGCATAGTTCTCATGTGAAAGTAGTTTCCCTGCACTGTTTAGTAAGCCAGGGAGACCTCTGCTTTTTAATGCTGAAAACTTGTCCAGATGGTTTTAGTTCTGTTGGAGATCCCTATTGCTGCCAGCTGAGGACCTGTACGATTATTTAGCACGTTAATCATTCTATTTGCTATCTCAGGCATATTGCCTAGAGATGCCCTTGATCTTTGCACTTCCTTGTGTGCTTTGCCTATGAGCTCCATTTGCTCATGAATGGTCTCTATAAACTGCCACTGATCTGTGATTGATTGGCCAATGTTGGCCCATAAAACTGTCATGAGCTCAGCCACCACTTTGTCAAGGGTGAGCTCTTTCTCCAACTCCTTTATCTTCTCTTTAAGAGCCTTGACTTCTCTTCACTTTTCAGCTATGCTTTGCTTTGACTTGTCATATTTTTCATTGAGCTTAGCCAAATTCTTTCTGGCTTCATTTAACTATGCCATTTGGGCTTCTAAAGACTGAATTTCATTCTTCAGCTTCTGCATATCAAGGCTTGGAGCCTTCTCTGTTGTTGGTGCTGGTGCCGATGTAGATGGCACTGTCTGAGCTGTCTGTTCTGTAGGAGGAGCAGTAGTTTGAGGAGGTTCCTCAAGGTTGATTATTTGTGGAGGGGGCTGAGATGTTTGGCCTCCTTCCTTCTGTTGTAGGGCTGCCTGTAGTGCAGCCTCTGATTCTCCCAATTTCTCTTCTGTCTGGATCAGCTGCTTGTATAATGATATCAGCATGCTTGCTGCATCTTGGTCATGCCTTAGCTGGGCAACCTCTCCTATTTGAGGATGAAGAGTTGCTGGGATCTTAACCATTTTTCTTAACGCTGCCATGTCTGCATCTCTTTATTTCAACAACGCTTGTACAACCTTGATGTCCTTGGGATCATGCCCAAGCTCTATGATGATATTCTCCAACGCTTTGATTCGGTTGTCTTTTGCCTGGGAGGGTGCTTTCTCCAACTCAAGTTCGGCAGCTGTGATATTTAGGCTATTTTCCAGCCTATAATTCACCAATGTTTTGTCTAAAAGAGTGGCATATACTGTCTCACCCGTTTGCTTGTGCAATTCAATCTGATCCATAGGGTGGATGTCTTTTGCTAGGACCTCAAGGTTGGTCCTTATGTAGTCTGCATCTGACTGTGGCTGCAACATGGTTGGCATGAAATGACTCATTACCATTTTGCCCTCATGGACATCATATGCAGACATTAATCTCTGCTGGTTTGTAGGAGCCATCTTTAATAAGTGGTTGTAGAGCTGCACCTTGAGGGGCTCATTCCTCTTTTTGATATCAATAAATTGTTGTTTGATGGCTGTTTCAGCTCCCCTTTGGTGGCTTGAGGAGCTGACTTCTCCTCCAACTGTCCTTTCTTGTTCTTGCTGAAAGGAACTTGCAGATGCCTACATACTCAGTGGGCCCATGCCCAAAGAATGCCCAATAGGAATTTCTTCCTCAGAGAGGGGATTCATTTTGTGCCTTTTCTCCCCGTGAGTTGTGGAGGTGGTGAGGGGAGTCTCCTGCTCTCTATCCCTCTTTTTTCCCTTTTCTTCTTTTTGTGGAGTTTGTAGCACTGAGGCCTCCACTGTCTTTTCTTGCCTAGGAGGCACATTCTCTTGAGCCTGTTGCTCAGTAGATATTGGGGCTTCCGCTGTTTGTTCTTGCTGTTGTATTGGCTGCCCCTCTTTTTGCTGTTCTACTATCGGAGGTGGCTGTTCTGGCTCCATCTCTTTCTCTTTGCCTTTGCTGGAAGCCTGATCAGTAGCTTTGGCTGCTTGCTGATGTGCTATAGAAGATGAGGCAGCTGCTCCCACTTGAGTGCCTGGAAGAGAAAATACCTGTGAAAAAAGCTCTAAGTCAGCCAACTTTTGGAGATTTTTTACTGCTCTTTGACCTAGTTCTTCTTGTCTGGCAGCCTCCTCTAAGGTGCCTTCCCTCCACTTTAGTTGATTTGCATATTTTTCTATGTGAGGCAACCTTAAGTGGTCATAACTGGACAGCCTATATCTAACCCTTCTTAAACTTATAAAATGATTGGGGTCGTATGGTTTCCAAAGGAAGTTGGTCTGTAAGCCAAGGGCTTCTAGCATTCTATCTGCCTCTTGCCAACCTTCCTCCCTTTTATTGTAAATGAAATGGCCTAATTGGTTTCTGACTTTGAGTTGTGCTTTCTTGCCCTTGCCTGAAAAATGGAGTACATCAGCATTCCCAAATTGCCTGAAGTACTCGAGGGCAAACAATCTCATAGGCACATATTTGGGTAATCTGTATGGGGGCAACTCACACCCATATATTCTGATAACTGTGTGGTTTTGGTAATAGTACCAATCCCCAATGTTGTATACCTTAGACAACTGAAGAATCCTCTGCATCTCACCAGTTAGTCTTGGAGGAGGTGAGCTCAGAATCAGAGCCATGGTTGGGTGGATGAAGAGGTCTATAAACTCACAATAAGTGTATGGAGAACAAGATCTGCAGTCGAAGGCAGAGGACCAATAAACCACTGACCTTGGATTGCCTTGTGCATCCACTCTTTTCACAACAAAAGGAAATTTCTCATGCTGATAATATAAGATTAAGTGGTAGATATAGGAGGTGTATCTAAACACCCTTTCTCTTACCAAGTTCATCAATTGCTCATGTATTTTATCAGATATGTAAGTGGCATAGTCATAACAGATTGGGGACTTGCCAGGGGAAAACATGAGCATCATCACCAGCACAGTTTCATCAAGAAATTCTATTGAATTATAGCTCAATATGGGACTAATCATGTCTACAAGGTCTCTGCCCAATTGGTTGAGGTATACATGAGAAATGGGAGGGTACTGCACGGTGTCAGAGTCAATGTACAATTGATTCATCTTGGTGACCTGAGCATCTGTCAACTTAGCTCCCTGCTTTATCAGATCTATCAGTGATAAAGGAACTAATTTCTTATCAGTATTGAAGTGTAGCATCTCTCTGATGGCTTCAGGGGTGACATAAAAAACAACTGAGCCTGAAGGGTCAAGCATAGCCCTTTGAGTGGGGTCATAGCAGTCAGCACATCGGTGGATTAGGTCAGGGAACTGGTTGACCTGAGGGAGCTTGAAGATAGGGAGGAAAGAGTCCCAAATGCCCAATACATCCATTCCACTCTCATGCTTAATCTTCAATTCATTTAGCAAGTGAATGTGGTACTTGCTATGCATTAGCATTTCCTCTGATATTTGATAATCTAGATCTGCTAATGCTTTCCACTCCAACTCTCTCTGAGGGGCATTCAATGGAGCAATATTCAGGGCCACAGGTGCTACTGGTGCATCCATGGTTAAGTAGTACTATGATTTGTATTAGAACTGGTTACAGTGGGCAGAACAATACAGAGGGGTATTTTTGCAGCAGTGAGGCAAATTGCCAAGGAAAATGGAGTAAACTGTGGTAAGAATAGTTCGAATGCTCCAATGAGAGTTAATTGAGCGAATGCAGGGACCAGTAGCACTGTTTTCGCGGTGAATTAGTGCAGCTCAGGTTTTAAGTCCACGAATGCGCGGACTGACTGTAGATTTTGTGAAAATTTGGCTAAACGAGGCTCTGCAGGTGAATTTCGACTCAACCCTTGGAAATGAAGGCTGGCTACCGGGGATTTGCTGGTAAATGTAGGCTTCCTTACTCTTTTTAACTTAGTTTCAGACAATTATGGACACAACCAAGCGGGAAGGGAATGATTCGGATAAATACCTGGTGTAATGCCGGAAAATGGTCACAAATGCAGGTGGGCTTGAAGGTGCCAACGGTCCTCGGGTTGATTTCTGCAGGTTGGCGACGAACGGTCGTAATTTGCATGCAGAGGTGAGCAACAGTCTATTTAGAAAAAGTGACAAAAAACACGAAATTTGGCTAAAATATGGACTTTTCGGGTTATTGGCGCTTTTTTTGGATGACGTCAGCATGACGTCATCAGGTGGGGTCAAGGTCGGGTGACGTCAGCATGACGTCATCAGGTGGGGTCAAGGTCGGGTGACGTCAGCATGACGTCATTGGCTGACGTGGCGGCCTGTGAGTGGTCCACGGGGACTGCATAGGTGGAGGACATGTCAGAGCGATGGCGGGCGGGGGTGCTGACGCGGTGGTGAGGTGGCGTGACGCTGGCATGACCGGTCAGCGGAAAACCGGAAGTGGTAAGCGGTATGATATCGCACCGCTCTTTATACGGAAGCGGGATTGTCAGAGGGCGGCCCGATACAATTTGGGGGTGACGCGTGGCAGAGGCCTGACGTCACCCTCTGACAAATTTCGGAAGCTAACAGCAGTACATCGGGGCCGCTCCGAAATTGATAAGGGCCGTCGGATGGGAAAGCCCAGATCCGACGGCTGGCGGGAGGCAGAGGTGGCCGGACGATACGGTCAGGCGGGACCAATAAAATATTATTATTTGTTTTGAAATATGCGCCCGACGGACTTTGGTATATAACGACAATTTGGGTTATTTCAAAGTATTTTTGTGGAAAAATGCGCATGGCAACAAACTTAGGATAGGGCGGAAAAATGGGTTTTTGGTTTATATTGCAAATTGCGCGGGTTAGGAGTAATAGTGGGTTATTTTACAAGGTTTTTTGCAAATGAAGAGGGTAAATGGTTTCAAAGGTTTCTGAAGGGAAAAGAGGGGTAGGGCTTAGGTTGTTAAACTGACCAGAGGTCAATTCAATCCCTGACCTTGGACATATGGCTATAATGCCAGGGGGGAGGGAATATCTATACATTGTTTGGGGTTTATACACCATAGTGTTCATCATAGTAGGGGAAAGGGGAACATAGGGGATTTAGATAATAAGAAGTTAGGAGTTAATATGAGTGGAAGAGGTGGATAAGGAGTAGAAACACTAAGTTTTATATGGAATCAACTTAGTTTAGGGAGTAGATCAAAATGAAAAGAATTTTACACAAGAAATGTGGCTTTTAAAGAAACTAGAACCACCATAAGACCTTAACTTTCTTCCATGAACATAGCTAGTAATGGGATGTTAGCAATGAATGTGAGGGGGGAAAACAGGAAGTTAGACATGCTCCTTTGTATTGTTGCAAGATGATGGAGAAGAGGAACTTCACTATCCACTGATGTTTCCTTTATGTTAGACCAGCAAAATTCAATTGAAAGGAATGACATTTTTGCAACCTTCTCTACCTACCCATTAGCTTGCCTAGCATTTTTTTGTTTCTTCATGGAGGGTGCACTTAGACTTGTAGACCCTCATGTGCCTTTTCTTTTCTTTTGGCCTTTTCTTTTGATTTTCTATCTAAAACTGCCCTTATTGCTTCCAAGGTCCCAGATTAAGCAGTTGGGAACCTTAATTCTCTACCTAACTACTAGTCTGCCAAGATTAAACAGTTTGGACAGACTTCTTTCTCTATTCTACAACAAGAAATTGAAACTTCCATGATCCAGATTAAGTTGTTGGATCACCCATCCAAAATTGAGTCAATATCAGGTTATGTACACATATTACCTTCTCTTGAAAATATGGGATCTTTGCATCACCAAAGCAGATCATATTTGGAGCTTCCTTTGCCAATCATGAAATATGAAACCTATTGGTATAGGTATCTAACACCCGTAATCTTTTTTTTTTTGAATTTTTTGAAATTGTAAAACATAAACAATTATAGAAGATATGTCAAACCCAAAATTTCATATGATCTTGATTTTCTATTAAAAAACATATTTTGAGGGTCCCCCCTCTCTAATTTTAAGTTAATTGAAAACCTCCTGATAGAAAATTTCACTATTTTTGGTGCCAGCTAAATCGATATTTTAAAATTTTAAGTGAAGGAAATATGGAAGAACAAAAAGCATATGTACAAACCTATAACCTGAATAGCCTAATTTTTAGATTAGTTATTTGAAAAATGGATGAGTTCAACATACCCTCTTATTGAGAGTAGTAGAGTTCCCCTGTCGAAAGAATTGTTGTGTCGTCTGCATCCCTTCTCTTCTCTTCTTCTGCAAATTATCTTCCCTTTTATTTTTTTTGTATTTCTATTAGATTGTCCTCTCTTTTAAGGTTATATTCTTCTGCATTGACTAGCGAATTATATTTCTTCTTCCAGAGCTCAATCCGGGAATTAGGTCAAAGAGACATGGCTGTAAAAAATAAAAATAAAAAAATCGTAGATCTGAAAGCATATGGAGATTGACATATGAAACCCTTGAAATAAATGGATTAAACCATGGAGAGTGATTCTCTTAATCAATGGCATATTCAAAATTCGAAAACTTGATATTACAGAGATCAGATCTGAAGTTGAATCTAAATTGTATTTAGATGTGTGAGCACTTAGACACTATAAGTGTTCAAGATGGATTTTTTGTCAACTCACTAAAATGAGGGTTTCTATCAAATTGTAGAGGGTTTCAAATTTTTATGTTAAGTAACCTTGATGTAATGTAAATCCATCACATGATAATACTAAAAAAACCAATTAAATTAAACATATAATACATATAATATTAATAAAAATGATTAATTGATCTCTTCTCGTCCATAAATGAGTACAACTAAATCTTTCTTTTGGACCAGGAATCGTGAGGGATTTAGTTGGAAAACATGGATATTAGGATTATGTTAAAATAATATTAGCAGGTTTAAAAAACATTACCGTTCTTTCGAAAAACCAAAATTTAATTTAGCTTTGTTAATTGATGGGTAATTTTAAAATTATGGATTTTTTTAAGGCCAATTTTCTTTTACACTTCTGGGACAGGCTAAGATGGGTGTAAATGTGAATGTTGATCACATGGAATATAGGGTTAATTGGGGGTTTGAATTAATAACATTATAAGTTCCTTAAGAATACACCTTATCCCTAATTAATTTACATAGTTTTAAATCGTAATGAGAATATTGTATTAAATCAAAATTCACGCGTAGATCGTGGATTATACAATAGGTGAGTAAAATGAAAATAATTTGAGGCCATATATATATGTATACAAAACTTATTTCCATCAGGAAGAATGATTTAAAATATATCTCCACACCAAATTGTCACCTAATGCAATATTCATAAGGGAAGGATCCCAGATCCCCAAGCCACTTTGATGAGATGAAACTTTTTGTGGCTCTTCTTACCACCCTCCCATAAAAATTTCCTCATAATTTTAGCTAGTTTGCAACGAGTCCTAGTTGGCAATAGGAAAGCTATGAACTGGTACAAAGGAAATACTGATTATACCATGTAAATAAGAACTTGATGCATAAGTAAGTTCAACCAAATCACTCCCCATTGTTGTAGCTTGGACTTGAATTTCACAATAATTCCTAACCATGATTGGGAAGATTGGGATTTTAAGTGGATAATAATCCCTAAGCATATAAAATATTTCCAAGAGGTTGTAGAATGGAACGTAAGAAGGAGAAACAAATTATTAGGTCCCTATACTACTAATTTAAACCATTATTGTTATTAGTACAACCCCCTTATTATATTATTGTGCCCATCTAGTCCCCATATTGTTATTATTGTGCCGCATAGAAGTCCACTATTGTTATTATTGTGCCCTTACATTATTATTGTTATGTCGGCTTTGGTTATATTATGTCCCCTTAGACTCCTATATATAGAAAGGAGGTCTTGTTATTTGTATCATCCAATAATTGTTCATTTGTGTAATGTAAAGGAGGTTGCCCCCTTGAATAGGTTGAATTATATGGTGTTGATCTTTCTTTTCTATCTTTTTGTGAGCTGGTTTCATAACATTTGATATCAGATCTTTGGATTCTAGGGTTTGGCTGCTCCAAATAGGTCATCATGGAATTTTCGCTATAATTATTTCGCTACAAGGTTTTAGAAGCTAAAAATAAAAGCCCATTTGAGCCAAGATCATTTTGAACCTCGGGTCCAAATTTTCGATCTTGTCTCGCTATATTTTCAGAGATATGATCTGAGGAAGTTAAGGTTTTTTCAAGCTCCAAAATTTCATCTCAAACAGTTCATCGTGGAATTTTCACTATAACTGTGTTTATGTGACATTTTAGAAGCTAAAAAAATCACCCATTTGAATCAAAAACTCGGTGACACTTGGGCCCAAATTTTAGATCTTTTTTCGATATATTTTAGGAGATACAGTCCAAGCAATTTAGGGTTTTTGCGGGCTCCCGAATTACATCCTAAATAGATGATCTCGGGAAAATTATCATAACGTTCTCGTTGAGCATCAGATTGAAATTTTGTAAGAAGTTACATAAAGAGGATGGACTGTAGTTTTCTGTGTATCAGTTGAAGTTCCTAAGGTTGAAATAGTGACACATGGAACTTCGTACAAGTTCGCTCTACTGAATCAGTCTATAATCAGGTCATTGTGGGAGCTTTCACATAACTCTTCCTTATAGAATCCAATATTGATCAAACTTGTGGGGTTAGAAAGAGGACTCAGAGGACTACTACAGGTGATAATTTTAGAATTGGGAGATCTGAAATTATAGAGTTACAATAATTTCAATATTGAGCTCCTAAAATAAAGAAAAGGCAATATGAGGAAGTTTGATGGCAAGGATCCAGTAAATTGGATACTACAGATGGAGCAATATTTTGATGTACATGAGGCGCAACTGTTACAAGAGGTACATATTGTGTCTTCATATTTAGAACCGGATTGATTTTTATGGTATAAAGGGCTTTGTTCTTGTAAACCACTTATTACATGGTCAATTTTCACGGAGGAAATGATAGCACATTATGAGGATACAAGGAGAAACACATTCTTTAGCCAATTAATAAATCTCAAACAAAAGGGTTCAATGGAAAAGCACATTGAGCACTTTCAAAAATTGAATATAAGGGTAAATGATATTCCAGAGAAGAAAAGGATTGATGTCTTCATGGGGACTTTAAAGGGTAACATTCAACATGAGGTTCGTCTTTGGGAACCTGATTCATTGGAGAAGGCATTTAGGTTGCCAAGAAAAATTGAAAGCGAAATATGGAAACAAGGAATCCCACCACTCACAACTAAAATTATGGAATATTTTTTTCTCCTAGCCTTCCACAACCTACAAGGTTTACACCAAAACAATTGAAAGAAAAAAGAGAAAAATGGCTTTGTTACAATTGTGATAGAAAATACACTAAAGGTCATAAGTGTGTTGAGAAGAAATTATTTTACATAGATTAGGAAGAGGAGGAAGAAAAGGATCAAGAAACATCAAAAGAAGAGGACATACACCAGGAACCAACCCCAGAGAAAGAAGAAATGAATCTGACCATATCTTGTAAAGCATTGGAAAGAATTACCACTCCTCAAACTCTCAAGATAGAAGAACATATCAAGAAGAAAAATGTTCAAGAAGTGAAATATCACATCGAGCATCAAGAAATAAATCTGACCATATCTTGTAATGCATTGCAAGAATTACGTCTACTCAAACTATCAAGGTAGAAGGACATATCAAGAATAAAAAAGGTAATAGTGTTGATTGATTCGGGCAGTGCCCATAACTTTATTCATTGTAAGATAGACAATGAATTGAATTGCTTCCTATATCCAGCACTAGAGTTTCAAGTGATGGTTACAAGTGGAGGAACCATAAATTTCTCTGGAAAATGCCATGATATCAAACTATCCATTGGAGAATATGTATTGAATATCCCAATTCTTTCCATTTCAATGGGTGGTATGGATGTTTTACTAGGAGTCCAATGGCTACAATCTTTGGGTACGATAGCTTTTAATTTTTAGTAACTTCTCTTGATTTTTTTTTGGGAAGAAAAGGAAGTTGAATTGAGGGGTATAGAAGGGAAACCGGGAAAGATAATCAACTCTAGCAGCATGACAAAGCTTCTAAATAAAGAACAATGGGGCATAATTGCACAATTATGTTCACTAGAGGATCCCACATTGAAATCATCTATTTCTCTAGATCTACAAAACGTTTTGGACAATCATTCCAAGGTATTTGAGACTCCAAAATGCCTCCCACCTATTCGTAATCATGATCATGCTATTAATTTGATTCCAGGAAGTGTTCCTCCAAACATCAGGTCTTACAGATATCCATATGCCCAAAGGAGTGGGAACTCTTTCAAAAGTTGTAGAAGATCCCGGTTCAAATAGTGTTGTGAGAATTTCACAAAGAAGGAAAAATCATATTGGAACCTAAAGCAGTCACAGAACTGAGAAATTGATAGCTACGAAATAGATCAATTCTAGAGTATCTCATCAAGTGGAAGAACATACCCGTTGAAGATTCCACATGGGAGGACAAGAATTGTATATAGAAGCATCCAGAACTACTTGAGCGTTGAGGACACCACTTTTTCAAGGAGAGGGGCATGTTAGGTGCCTATACCACTAGTTTAACCCCTTATTGTTATTAGTACAACTCCCTTATTATATTTTTGTGCCCATGTAGTCCCCATATTATTATTATTGTGCCCCATAGAAGCCCACTATTGTTATTATTGTGCCCTTACATTATTATTGTTATGTCGGCTCTGATTGTATTATGTCCCCTTAGACTCTTATATATATAAAGGAGGTATTTTCATTTGTATCATCCAAGAATTGTTCATTTGTGTAATGTAAAGGAGGTTTCCCCCTCGAAGAGGCTGAATTCTAAGGCATTGATCTTTCTTTTCTATATTTTTGTGAGTTGGTTTCATAACACAAATGTTTATGAAGAAGGGGGATAATATTCCAAGAATATATCTGTGATTTTTTATGATTAATAATACCTCTAGAAGAGAATAGATACTGATCTGGAACCCACTTGAAGCACTTTGCAATAATTAATTAGGCTCCTCCAAACAAGAAGGTATCATTTGCAAATTGGGAGTGATTTATACTTTTGATTCCTGAGGCATATCTTATATATGGAAGGTTTACATTCCTGTGTTAATATTTAAGACACCCGCTTAATGAATATGTCATCAAGATGTAGAGGAAAGGTGAGAAGGGGAACCCTTGACAAAGCCTTATTGAGGCTTTAAAAAATCTTGAGGAGTGTTCATTCACCAAGGGGGAGATAAAATGTGAGGAGATACAAACCTCTTCCCATTTTATAAATTTCCCATTAAATCCAAATTGAGGTATAAATTTTAATAAAAGGTCCCAATTGATAGAGTCAAATTCATTTTCCATATCAAGTTTTATGGACATACTTTATTCATCCTTACATTGCTTGAATGTACTAGTTCTTGGACTAAGATGATATTATCTATTATGTTCTTTTAGCCCTTGAATCCCCCTTGATTCTGAGAGATGGGATTGGGAAGAAAATGTTTTATGTTCTATGCTAAAATTTTAGAAATTATCTTATATGAAACATTACATAAAGGGATTAGTCTATACTTGGCAAGGAGGCTGGATTGAATTATTTGGGAATCAAGACAATAAAGGACAAATTAATCCCTCCTCCCATACAATCATCCTTGAACATGTAATCCACTAGAAAGATCAAATCAAAATTAATGACATCCCAATATGCCTGATAAAAGTGGGATAAAAACCCATATGGAACTAGAGCTTTGGTCGGGATTAGAGAAAATTCCTTTTTTTGGTTTTCCTCTTTTGTAATGCTTCACAATAGGCCTAAATTGTCATCTTTAGACACCAATTTCAATTTTTGCCTAACATGTACTAGGTGACCTCTGAATTAAGTATAGGCTGGGAAAATTATAGTGAATTGAAGTAATCAAAAAACGCCCTTTGGATCCCATTGAAGTCCTTGATCTACACTCCATCCATGCTAACAAATTTAATATTATTCCTCCAAACCAATGCCTTATCTTGGTTATGGAAGAAATTGGTGTTACAATCTCTAGTTAGCATCCATAAGTTGCGAGATATAAGGCGCCATTGCTCCTCTTCTAATATTAGCACATGATGGAGGGCCTCTAATTCTACATGCTTGTATTGAAAAGGCTCCTTTGCAATGGATCCTTGCTCTATTTTCCTTTTAGATTCTGCCATATTTGATTTATGTATGTTTATTTTTTCCTTCTGTCTTCAATATTTGTTTTTATTGTTTGCATAATGACTAACTTTAGATATTTTTTTCCCCAAAAGGTAATTAGATAACCAATTTCCCACCTACTCCATGTTTCCATTACCAAATCCAAGAAGTCTTCCCTTTAGATCCAAAGAAGAGAGAAGTGGAAGGGAGATGACTGATCATCTATTGTTTTCAATACTTAAGAGAAATTTGTCAATGATTTGAACTCACCCAGGGAGGAATATGAGAGGAGACCTGAAAGTCTTTAGATAAAAAGGAACATGAAACTAAAATTATTCGTAGGTGGGACGCAATATGCCCCGGGCTAGGTCTACCATTATTCCATGTAAATTTGTTAACAATTGGGTTGATATCTATTAGATCCATATAAGTAATAAGATCCTCTAAAATTTCTTGAAACTAATCTCAAAGGTGGGATCCTCCTTTTTTTCCCCAAGGATGAAAGGTTTTATTAAAATCCCATGCCATAATACAATGTTGAATTCAAGGGGAGACTTAGAAGTCTATCATAGACACTCAATAATTGATCTTTTATATCAACTGAATAAGGACATATACATTTTTTTGTGTAAGGCTCGACATTCAATTACTGATAAAAATAAGTATAAACAGTTGTACATGGTGTTAAGGGATGCCCAATATGGAAACAAGCCCAAAACCACCAGTTTAAAGTCTTGATATTACATATATCGGGTTTGAGTAAAATTTATGTCAACACCATAAGCATGAGTGAAAATGATTTGTATAATGATACATAGAAACCAAAACATTGGCCTGGAGCCACAAAAATAGCATTAAAGGTGCTTAGCATGACTAAACTACCCTATGTAAAATAACTGGAAGACACATAAGGGATGGAAAACTACTTGACTAAGCCTGGAAGACTTGAGATCATAAAGAAGTTGACAAGATTCACGAGCTATAAGCCACAAGCCATGAGATACAAGCCACAAGCCATGGAAATGCACAATAGGGACCCCTCCTTGGCCCATTGACCACACACAGTGGGAGCTCCTTCCCCAACACTCGTGAGCCTTGGCTACGCACAACAGGTACTCCTTCCCTATTCAACAATTACACACAACATGCACACCTTCCTCGACACCCTGTAGGCTTCAGCCTCTACCTTGCTTCAAGTGCGACTGACGAGCTACCTTCTTATGAACTCTATGACCTCCCAAAAGTAGTGACACAAAGCTTCTTCTCTTCACTAACATACTAGGCCTAAGAACCCAAAGGAATTGCTTCAAATTCCCATCGTGCCTCCCAATTTAAGAACTCCACTAATTAGCCAATTTCTAGTAGTCTAAAAGGCATGCCCGAGTGCCGAATTGGAGCCTATGTTCATCCAAATAAATTCTACAACTAATGAATTGCCCCATGACTAGTGGATGACCAACCCCAACCTCCATGCAGACGAAGAGAGAAAAATCCCAATTGTAGGCATCAATCTTGGCTACCAGAGAATTGTGAGGAGGATCAACACTGTAATTATCCCACACCATGGCTCAATTAGAAACCAAAATAGTCTTATGATTCTCCATGAAATCAAGTGAGTTAATAGTATCTTTGCACACTGGAGTATTAGATCAACACAATTATCCTTGAGGTCGAATGACCTTATAATCATCATACACCATCATAAACCAAACACTATGGTACTAGATTTCATTAATGGTGAAGGCTCTAGGCATGAGTGAATTTAGTGGATTGTACAAATGAGCTATGGTTGATGCATGACCCCCTAAGTGGAGAGCCAAGCTGCCCAAAGTGGTCTTGTTAATTGGAAGACTCTACATTCACACCCACGGTGGGGGTGAATAGGAACATATATATTAGCAACAATAAATTCCCTGTTTGATGGGATATGAAGCAAGTGAACCACCAACCAATGAGGCACCGAATGTGAGTCAATAAACTTGAAAATATATGTAGACCAAATTTAGAGCCCCCTCTAAGCCCCATGTGATCCAATCACTCTAAGCTCAAAATTCTTCCATAATTTTGAAAACTTTTGGAGGGTCTATTGTTCCCCCATATTTGTCTGATGGAGTAGGAGGATGGCCACCATTTCCCTTCTTATTATAGATCTAACTTCAAACATTTGTTCGTTAGAGCCTAACCCGCTACAATTCCAAAAGAGGAATTTTATTATATATTGTATGATTTTCTGCCTTTGGAATGGGGGCCAGGGATGCTTTTATTGAAGTTTCCACCAACCATTCTAGATGGATTGATTACAATTTAGGTAACCATTTCCTTATTTTATTTTTATAAAGTTTTGTCATTCCGAAGCTACCAAATTGTCTTCCTCCCTACTTTTCTTCACGAATGATTTATTTCCTTTTCCCTATTCACATCTGATTTTTCAACTACGTGGCTTTTTGGTAACCCTCAACCCCGAGTTTTGAGGGCCTTGGGGGAGGGGAATTCTTCTATTTTTTAATCTAAATCCTCCCCTTGAGTCCCCATAAAGGCTTCCTCTAGGAGGTCACCCATTCTAGCACTACATGAGAAGAGGGCTTAGCAGGGCTTGGGGCCTTCCCCATCATCATTTTAGTAGTTAGGATTCCCATTCTTCTGGAAAATGTTTCAAGATACTGAAGCTATTGTTTGGATCTAGGGATCTATTTTTATTAATATCAAAGGTTCCCTCTCTAGGATTTGACCCTTAGTTTTTTGGAGACATTAGTCCTTTCCCTTTCTGCCTTGCAGATCCTTGAGGAGGAGCTTGCTTGTTCATCCTTGCAGGGCCACTTCTCCTTTTCTATTGCTTCCATTATTCTCCATAATTACTCTACTTGAGATTCTCTTTTGCCTTCTTCTTACAATCACATGTGAAATGGCCATATTCATGGAAAATCTTACATCAATCTGTGGAATCTTCTTTTGAAGCACTCTCTCCCCCACTTGAAGCTCTAGCCACTGATGATACTTTGAGTGATGTGTTTTATAGAATTGGGAGACTTAATCTTGATTCAATCCCAACTCAGTCAACTGAGCAACCAAACCATTTCAGAAATGTCCCCCAAAATGGCTGACAAAGACACTTGAAAGCATTCATCATGATGAGGTTGGAAAGACATGAACAAGAAATTAAACTAGGCAAAATGGAGGTGATGTAGATGACTTTGATTCACCTATTGATATGGATGTTTCTTATGATTGTGAACTGAATTTCTCTACAAATTTTGAACGAAATTCCATCAAACAAGCCGCTTCTCATGATGAATGGAAAGAAGCGATGCAAAAGGAGTATGATGCCTTGATAAATAATGGCACTTGGAAGTTGGTTGATCCTCCATTGGGAACCAAACCAATTGGCTACAAGTGGGTATACAAGAACACGTATAAAGCTGATGGTTCACTTGACAAGCACAAAGGCAGGCTTGTGGAAAAAGTTTTTGAATAGAAGGAAGGGGTCGATTATGAGGAGACTTTTGCTCCCACAGCAAAATGGGATACCATCTAGACACTCTTTGCCTTGGCAGCTCAAAATGGTTGGAAAGTCCATCAAATGGACATAAAAAGTTCTTTCTTGAATGGATATCTGAAAGAAAATGTTTTTATGTCCCAACTAGAAGGATTTTTGTGAAGGGACATGAACATAAAGTATTCAGACTTGTGAAATCCTTGTATGGCCTCAAGCAAGCACCGCCAGCTTGGTATGAGAAGTTAACTATGTTGGGTTGTGTTATATTCTTTCCATGACTAGCCAACGTAGTTAATGGGGGGGGTAGAAGGGGGGTGAAGCATCCCCTTTGTTGTGTCGATTGTGTAGCTAGGTGATCTGAATTGGATCCATAAATGACTGTCATAGAACTGTGACTAAAACAGGTCGAACAAATCCTTGAAGAATCAAAAACAGTAATCGAAAACACCCTGAACCAGTGGCCATGGTAGCCAGTGTGGAACGATGAGGACCCCTGTCAAAGCACGCTAACCGAGGCCCATGGAGACTGCGTAGGAGGTAAAAATAGCCCCTGGGAGCCCCAGAATGGGAAAAGGAGCTGGTTTTCAATGTGCGTTAGCTCTTAGGCAAACAGGGTTGAAATGGTAGGGCTTAAGCACTCAGTCACATCAAGGAGCCAGAGGACCGCGGGCGGAAAAAGGAAAAAGCACCAATGTATGATGGTGGGACCCACGGCCTGGAAACCAGAGGTTTGATCGGGACGCCCTTGAATGGTAAGAGGTTTTGGAGAAAGTGGAGCGATCACAATCAGCGTTCAATGCATGGTAGCAGAGGAGAGAGAAAAACCGTCGTGATCGCATGTTATCGATCAAGCAAGTCAACCGTGCTCGACGTGTGAATGACGTTGGATCTGGAGGAGCCGAGATCGGATGGCTGATATTGCACCCAATAGACAGAGTGGAATTGACAGGGGATAAAGACGTGATTTAAGAGGGTTTGGAATTCGTTGACCGCCACGGTGGAGGAAGCAATGAATCAGCATGTTGGCTGGCACAGTTTTGATGGAGACGTGTGGCTACTTCTTGAGAATTATACTGACACCGAACAAGGAATTCCAAGCACACAGGCGACAGGCGAATCGACGCAGGAAGAAGAGGAAACGAACAGGCCGAGGATCGAATGACTAAAGCCATGAATGGAGGCAGTCAAATGGGTGATTAGAGACTAGAAGGGAGATTCAGATTGAAGAGTCCAAGTGACCAAGAGAGACAATGAATAGTGAACCCTGAGAGGAGGACTAAGCATAGAGAGCAGTACAGCCAAGCAGAGGAGATAGAGGGCCGAGCTGACCACAGGCAGCATCGAGCACCAAAGAGCTTGAAAAATCAAGCCTTCCCATAGAGGAATCTGTCCGGATTGAGCATCACAGTTGGCTCTTTCTACTATAGACCGAGGGTCACAGAGCTAGTAAGAGAACAAGAGTTTGTGTACTCCAAGTGGCTTGGGCAATCCAAGAACCACCCTGCCAAGCAAAATCTGCTTCAGGAGAACTCATATTGAGTCCCTATATTGTAATTTCTCTACTCAAAGACATAATAAAACAAGGCCACCACTGAAGCTGGACCGGAGACGTAGCCCTGGAGAATAGGGTGAACTCCTTATTAAAAATTGCTTGTGTCTTTGTGTCTGTTTACTACATTTCTCTGTTGTCTTTCCATTTAAAATGTCTATGTATTGGCAATCTGATCAATCCGTTGTTTCAATAACACAGAACACACACCATCACATGAGTCTGTAATACCTTTTGTTTAATAAATCTTAACTGAGGTCACTCGTAGGGTGATTATGAGATCACTGGGGGGGTCACAGGGGGTTTGAGGGGTGTAGGTAATCCCACTCTCTGGGGTCTGGGGCAGCGCCCCCGAAAATTTTGTTTTTGGACCCTATATTAGGTTGGGCAAACCTACCTAAGGTTTTGTGCATGATTTTTCGCACATGGTTTTTGATGCGATGGTTTTCAATCCATGGTATTGGATTCTTCGGCATGTATAAATACTTATTGTAACGTTGAAAGGAATATAATGAAAAATCAAGTTGGTAGTCCCGATTTTGGGATCCCGAGGAAAATCTCTGTGTATATGTGTTTTATGTGTAATTCTCTCACATTGTTATTTTCTGTGTTTTATAGTTCATATGCAGGTAATTTCTGCATGGGGTTAAAACTTACATTTGGTATCAGAGCTATTTTGGCTTCAAGGGGATGCCTTTGTTGCTGAGGGGTTTCGCTTAGGCCTGCGGTAGACCCTGTTCAGTGGGCTATCTGTAGGATCGATTATGGTGGTGAAAGAGGATGGCAAGTAGTGGAAAGATAGATATCGAGAATTTAATGGTCAGATTTTTGAGTTATGGAAACTCAAGATGGAGGATCTGTTAGTGGATAAATATTAGTGAGTCGCGGTAGATCCAGGTACTAAACCAACGGGAGTGTCCGATGAAGAATGGAAGAAGTTGGATCAGAAGGCTAAGAGCACAATACGATTGTGTGTCTCAGATTCAATATTGCTGAATGTATCAGGGGAAGCTATGATGAAGGCATTGTGGGACAAGTTAGAGACTTTATACCAATCTAAGTCTCTGGTGAATAAACTGTTCCTACAGAAAAAGTTGTATAACTTAAGGATGAAAGATGGAGACTCGGTGACAAAACATTTGAACTTATTTAATACTGTGGTAAGTCAGTTATTATCTATTGATATTAAAATTTCAGATGAAGATAAGCGCATCGGTTTGTTGTGTTCTCCACCAGATTCGTGGGATAGTCTAGTTATTGCAATAGGTAGCAATGCAATTTCCTTGTAGTTTGATGAAATAGCCTCATCCTTGTTGATAGAGGAGATGAGATGGAAAAATGTGGAGAGATAGAATGGTGATGCCTTGTCTATACGAGGACGGTCCCAGAACAGAAACAAAAAAATTCATCGATTGGGAGATCTAAATCTAGACGGAGATATAAATCTCCAGGAAAACCTATAAAAGTGGTGTGCTAGAATTGCAGAAAGGAAGGGCACTACAAAAGAGATTGTAAATCTAAAACTCCTGAAAAAGGAAATGGATATGATGATGCTCATTCTGCAGAGCAAAAAATGACCTCAGATGAAGGTGGGGATGTGTACTTGGCTTCTTTAGGTACACATTTAGATCATGAGGCATGGTTGATTGACTCAGGTGCATCCTTTCAATTCACTCCCCATAGAGAGTGGTTCTACGAGTATCAGAAATATGATGGTGGTGATGTCTTCTTGGGGATGACAGGAAGTCTAGAATCATTGGTCGTGGAAAAGTAAAGTTGAAGTTGCAAGGTGGAAGGGTTAGAACACTTTCGGGTGTTATGCATATTCCTGCATTGGCCAAAACTCTAATTTTCATAAGCAAGCTGGATGATGCAGGTGTAAAAACAGTGTTTGAGAAGGATACCTGCAAAATGGTTCGGGGAACACTGGTATTGATGCTAGGAGTTTGAATTGGAACTCTATACAAGCTACAAGGTAGCACTGTTATTGATGGGTGCAATAGTTCTGTGGTTCCTAAAAGTGGACCAGGAAATCTAGTGGTCTCTGGAGAGAAGACCATGCTGTGGCATCAAAGGCTTGGACATATTGGAGAGAAGGGCCATCGAATGCTTTGTGGTAAAGGTATGGTAGAAGGTATGACTAATAGCTCTTTGCATTTTGATTTTTGTGAAAACTGTGTATATGGGAAGTAGAATCGGGTGAGTTTTGCCTCTGGTGGTAAGAGGAAGAAACATATATTAGAGCTTGTGCACAATGATGTGTTTGGACCTGTGAAGGTTCCATCAATGGGTAAGTCTATGTACTATGTATCATTTATAGATGACTTCTCAAGGAATACATCGATATATTTCCTTAAGAAGAAATATGAAGTCTTTGACAGGTTTAAAGAATTTAAGGCTCTGGTGGAAAACTAGACAAAGAATAAGATAAAGGTGATGAGGACAGATAATGGTGGAGATTTTTACAGTAAGGAATTTGAAGAATTATATAAGAAGTGTGGTATAGCACGGCAGAAGACTACTCCATATACACCTCAGAAAAATGGAGTTGCAGAAAGAATGAATAATATGTTGATGGAAAGGGCAAGAAGCATGCTTAGTGGTGTTGGGTTAGGACAAGAATTTTGGGCAGAGGTGGTGGAGACTGCATGTGACCTGGTCAACAGATCACCTTCATCAACATTGGAAGATAAGACTCCACAAGAGGTATGAACTGGTAGGAAACCTTCTCTTTCACATCTAAGGGTATTTGGATGTGATGCATATGTACATGTTCCAAAGGAGAAAAGAACTAAGTTGGATAGTAAATCTAAAAAGTGCATCTTTATTGGGTATAAGGATGGTTTAAAGGGTTATAAGCTTTGGAAACTAGTAACAAGGAAGGTTGCGTACAACCGAGATGTGGTGTTCAGAGAGGTCAAAGATATTATTAAACATGAAGTCCAACCAAAGGAACCTGAGAAGATAGAGTTTGGAATTAAGGAGGAAGAATCAGACTCTACAGCAGAGGAGGAATCAGAAGATGAAGAGCCACAAACTCCGGGTGTAAGAAGATTAGTTCGAGAAAGAAGGCAGCCAGAAAGGTATAGTCCATCTACTTTATGTTCAAATTTTGCTTTATCTATTACTGACGATGATCCCAGAATTGTGAAGGAAGTGGTAGATTCAGAGGATGGCAAACTCTGGAAAGAGGCCATGGTTGATGAAATGGCATCTTTGCACAAAAATTAGGCTTGGGATCTGGTGGAGTTGTTGGCTAGAAGGAAACCCATTGGTAGCAAATGGGTGTTCAAGAAGAATACAAATGTAGAAGGAAAGGTGGAGAAATACAAAGCACAGTTGGTAGCAAAAGGTTATTCCAAGGTGCCGAGAATTGATTTTGGTGATATTTTTTCTCCTATTGCCAAGGTAACTTCTATTATATTACTTTTATTTGTTGCTGCTGCTTTGAATTTTGAGGTAGAATAGATTGATGTGAAGACAAAATCTCTTCACAATGATCTGGAAGAGGAGATCTACATGAAGAAACCTAAATGTTTTATGGTGAAGGGTAAGAAAGAACTATTATGCATGTTAAAGAAGTCTTTGTATGGGTTAAAACAGTCACCAAGGATGTGGTATCAGAAATTTGATACATTTATATGGGGACTTGGCTTCACCAGAAGCAAAGAAGATCACTAGGTGTATTTTAAATTAGTTGGTGACCATGTTATTTATCTGGTCTTGTATGTGGATGATATGTTGCTAGTTGGAAATGAGAAAGAAATTATCTATGATTTGAAGACCCATTTGTCCTCCAAATTTGACATGAAAGATATTGGTGCTGCAAACTATATTTTGGGCATGGAAATTAAAAGAGATCAAACAAAGAGGAAGCTCTGGTTAAACCAGAGGAAGTATGTTGAGACAATATTGCAGAGGTTTAATATCTAGGATAGTAAACTGGTGAAGGTTCCTATTCCTATAGGTGTAAAGTTATCTGCTGAACTGTGTCCCAAGACACAAGAAGAGGAAGAGGACATTTTCCATGTTCCATACGAAAGTGTAGATGATAGCTGTTGGCTTAGTGGGGCCTGAACCAGGTTCAGAAGTGATTTAGCCAAGCAAATCCTAGTACTGCTGGCCCTTTCAGCAACACTCCGTGGAGCGCGGAGTGAGGTCTCACCCGAAGTAGTATGGGAGGGTGCTAGAACCAAGTTTCCACACCCTGGGGATGTCTGATATGGGGTGATTTTTACATGGTCCAACCAACGGGCATCCCGCGCCCTGCGATACTGTTTTCATGTAGTTTTAGCCGCAACGCAACCCATGTTATTTACCCAAGTCCTCCTTAATTAGGCTTTGTTAGCTGATTACTTAAATTACTTTCATATACAAGCATTCATACAAGTATTCATCAATTGTGTGCAGTAAATAAACAGAGTAAAAGTAATGCATAACATCAAAATACAAATTTAAGAACAGATGCACAAAGTAAACTTTTGTTTATTAACTTTCAATCCCAAGTACAGACCCGACTCCGCCCTATGCACTCAACTGCAGGGGTCTGCGCACTCAGCTGTGGACTCTACTAGGCCTCTACGCACTCAGCTGCAGAGCCTCTTCCTACTACTATGACCCAGTACACTTCAGATTCAACTCTAACCCTCAACCATGCCCTTCACTATTCTCTCTATCCTTAGCTATATTTACACTTAGAGCCTCGCTTTATTTATACAATCCCATGGTCCGTGGACCATGGGTTGGCTGACACAACTTTACATTAAATTACAATATTTTAGGGTGGACAATTGTATGACTCATGCTAGACTTCAGGCTTCGCGCCCACAATTCACGGAGTTTTACAACATCTTTGACCAAAATCCAAAACCTACTGCGAGGGATCCCATGCCTAACAGGCCCCCAACACAATCATCGTGACTCATCCCGAGTCAGTCTGCTGGTGCGGAAATCATGGCACAAAGCCCCTATAACTGTGCCTGTGCTGCGTGAAGGTCCGAAGCACACTGTTTTGCCATCTACTGGATTTGCTCCATTCCTGCTTCTGACTCATCTGCATTTGACTCGTGTCTCTTCTTTGGTACTGGATTCTGGTGCTTGTGTTAATAGTCCCACGCCCTTGTCTGTCTCCTCAGGTCGCGAAGACTATGCTTCGGTCAGTTAATCAGATAGTAGGCCCACCCATGTAGGGCTTCAGGCGACTGCTATTTACTTTTCCTGGGAAGGGTTACCCATTAAGTTTGACTAACTATACTACGCCTCCATTCGTGACCTCTTTTACCACATATGGTCCCAACCAGTGCATTCTGCACTTTCTCAAAAAAATTTCAAACTTGCTATCATACAATAACACTGAGTCGTTTACCTTGAAGGTGTGCAACTTGATATGGCGGTCGTGCCGGGATTTTTCACGCTTCTTTTGTACTTGATGGTGAAATCCAACTAGAAATCTTTCTTCCTCGAGTTCTTCTAATTACGCAACCCTTTCTTCTAGAGCTTCGCAGTCCGTCATGCCTGTGAGCACTGCTATTCGCAGAATAGGTACGATGTATTCCATTGGCATGACTGCTTCCATACCATAGACGAATCAGAATGGTGTCTATCCCATCAATTTCTTACACGTTGTCCTGTATGCCCATAACACAGTGGGTACACGTAGGTCCCAGTCATCCCGCTGTGCGTTACATACTTTGGTCAGCGCATTCTCCAGTATTTTATTGAATGATTCTACTATACCATTAGTTTATCGATGGTATGGTGTACATTTCTGGTGATAAACCTAGAACTCTTCTGTGAGCGCACTGATGGTTTCACTCAAGAAATGTGTTCTGTGATCGCTCATTAAGATTTTTGGGCAGAAAAATCGTGTCAACACATTTTCGAACAAAAATTTTGCAGTCATGGCAGTCGTGCAGTCCTTGACCGGTTGTGCTTCCACCCATCGTGTCAGGTACTCCGTCGCGGTGATGATGTAGCACGCACCCATCTTTCCTTGGGGTTTTATTAGGCCCACAAAGTTGATTTCTCATTTCTCAAATGGCTGTAGTGTCATTTGGGGATTTAGTGGGATCTCATCCCTTCGAGATGGTTTTCCCGTCCTTTGACATATATTGCAGGCCTTATAATGCACTTTCAAATCTTGGTGCAGGGTCAGCCACCATAGCCTTGTGCGAAGAATCTTTTGTGTAGTCACGCGTCCTGCATAGTGTCCTCCCACAACACTCCCATGTGCTTCCACAAGGATCTGACCATGTTCAAATTCAAGTACATATCTTTGCAAAATCTCGTCGTTTCCCATCTTGTAGAGGTGCCCCGCGATGCCAGAAAATTCTACCATGCACACCACCAATTCCTTTTTCTGTTGGATTGAGTACTCCTTTAGTGCAGTCCCTGTTGTTAGAAAATGGATTATATCTTCGAAGTGTCCATCCGCAACACGTACTACAAATATTTGTGCATCAGGTAGTCCATCCTCCAAATTTGTTGGTTCCTCGCCCATCTCAATTCGTCACGAGTGGTCTGGTCCTGCATTTAAGTTTCTCGGGTTGATTATGACCTCAAAATCATATTTTTGAAATACTAAAAGCCATCTGCATATGTTCCCCCCAAAACAGGCTTGTTCACCAAGTATTTCAATGTGGAATGGTCGGTATACATTTTGAAATGTCCAACAAGTAAATAGTGTCGATATTTCTGGAGCGCATACACCATTACCAACCCCTTGCATTCAGTGGTAGAGTAGTTCTTTTCTACTTGAGACAATCTTCGACTCGCAAACACTATCTAGTGATCCACACCCTTTGTGCCCTCCTATGTGAGTACGGCTCCCAGTGCGATACATGACGCATCAACATGTACATGAAATTCCACATCCCATTTCGGGAAGACCAAAATGGGTGCGGAGGCTAGTTTCCCCTTTAGGACATCCAAACTCTTCATGCAATCATCATTCCAGTAATATGTCACATATTTTTTCAATAGCTTTTCTATTCGTGCAGTTACTTGGGCATAACTCTTGATAAACTTCCTATAGTAGCCAGTGTGCCTCAAAGTAGCATGTAATTGTTTGACAGTGCACGATGCTTCCAAATTCAAAATAACAGTGATCTTCACAGGGTCCACCATCAGGCCTTGTTTGCAGACCACATGGCCTAGTAGGTTTCCAAAGCAAATGAGGAAAGTACACTTTTTATTGTTCAATACAATCTAGTGTTGGCGGCAAGTATCCAACATCAAACGTAAGCTCTCTACATGGTGTTTAACTAATCCAAAGATAGCCAAATCGTCTAGATAAACCTCTAAGAACTTGTGGATGTATTCTTTGAACGCCGCCACCACTATGCGTGAAAATATTGCTAGCATTTTCTTCAATCCAAAGGGCATAACAATGTACTAAAAGCAGCCCCATTCTGTTGTGAAGGTTGTTTTTCTCCTATCCTCCGATGTGATCTTGATCTGATGGTACCCTAAGAAGCCATCCATAAATGAGTAAGCTTCCTGCACACCAACAATCTCCAATACTTGATCTGTGAATGGTGACGGGAATGGATCATGAACACAAGAATCGTTGAGCTTCCTGAGGTCCACGCATATTCTTATTTTTCCTTTCTGTTTTTTCTCTTATACTACCATGCAACTCACCCAATCGGATTCTTCCATTGGTTCAATAATTCTAGCTGTGAGCATTTTGTCTAATTCGTCGTGGACCTTTTCTTTATACTTTGGGTTCAAGTGGTAAGGCCACTGCTTAAATGGCTTCGTGTATGGTTTCAGAGCGATCTTCATCATCCCTAAGTCGCCAATGATCCCTTTTAAGTCCGTGATTTTGGTCGGGCACAAGTCTTGGTATTCGCGGAGTAACTCAACGACCTTATCTACCATAGCATCGTCCCAACAGTCCCCAAGTGTTGCATACTTCGGCTCTGCTTCTATGTCAATTTTTACCTGCTTTATTTTTAGCAGCGCGGTGATGTCGGGATCCTCAATTGATGCTCCTTGAACCTCGCGACAGCCTTTGGTTTCTAGAATATTAATATTTCAAGGGTCGTCATCATCCTCCTCCACATGCATGTTATAACATTCTAAGTCACTGCTTAACTGTGTTGCCCATACTGGTTGAAGCATTTCCAGTGGCTCCTATGGTATCTTGAAGATGACGGCCTTTATTGCTTGTAGCACATCATCAATAGTATCCGAACACCGAACTTCAAATGTGAATGTTAAAAAAATCCTTTGCGTAAGACATCTCATTCACACATACCATGTTGGAGTTCTGTCTCAATATACCAGTTCATGGGTATGACGTCCAGGGCATGGTAGAATAAGCGTACCCATTCAGGCTGTGGTTTTCCCTGTAGACCTTGGTCCATTTCGCGAGGTGCATGCATGGGTCATCCTATCCATTGTATTTATCTTCCAACTGTAGTTGCGATTTCCCAAATAATAGGCGCATCATTGTTATAGACATTTTTGCGCCTTACAGAATTGAGCATGAAATGTCCATAATCTAAGGGATCCAAAGTCCCTAAACATGTTGTTCCTACCCCTAGAGGAACAAGGCTAACAAACCACCGCAATTCACAGAAGTTCTCCACCAGAAACTGCTCAAAAACAAGTCAATTCAGTGGCTCGACTAGCTGTCTGCGCTGAATGTCAAAGCCAACATTGGCTACCTGCACTGCAACGCAGGTAGAAGCATTACCAGGGTGCGCTGAGCGAGAGTTGACAAATGGAAAGTTCATTCCAAGAGGTGTCAAGACCTAGGAAGCTTCCAGAATCTTCCTCAATGACACTTGCCTCAGTGAATTCGACTAGTGATGAGTAAGAGGTTCCCAATCTCCAAGTGGAAGCAAGAACCTCCAAGTGGAATCAAGAACTGACAGAGGGAGAGGACACTAGTCAGATCTCAAGCTGACTCATCCTCTCTCCAAACATCTATATATGGATCTCTCCTCCATGAGATCTAGAGGCTGGAATTTTGTTATTGCAAAGAATTGTTGTTGGTTTGAGATTGGAATCATTGGGTGCTTAATGCTTTGAAGGGGGTGAAGATAGGAATTCCATTTGCTGGGAAGGAGATGCTGGATTGGAGCCCTCTGGGTTGTATCTCTTCCTGAACCTTGTTATTCATCAATAAAGCTATCTTGGTTTCTCCTATATGCTGATGTATCTTTGATGTATGATTGCATTAGTGTATTTAGTTTATTTCTAATCCTGAACTAGTTATGAATATGAATCCATGTCTTGTGTAGTGTTCTCTTCTTGTCATCTTGCAGAAACCTCTTGAAGCTGGGCGAGCGAGAAGGCAAGTAGCTGGGAACTCTCAAAGAGAAGAGAAACTGGATCGAGGGACAAACGGAAGACACCGGTTAGTCCATCCATCTCTCTTCATTCTTAATTCATAAAGGAAGAATACTAGAATAGCTGTCTCTGTTTGTTGCTAAGGCACTGTCACACCTTAGGTGGATAGGATCGTCCTGCATAGGCATTTTTCCCCACAACAAATTGGCAACTCCACTAGGGAAATCTGTTTAGTCATTCTATTTGTGTTTCCATCATTGTTTGTTTCATAGACTCAACAACAACACTCGAACTGCATCTGCTATTCTCAGATGCAAAGTAGAAAGCTGCTGCTTTCATCCAATCACTGGATTTGTCTATGATCTGAACAATGGATTCACAAATGATTTGATGATCCTTTGTGATAGATCTTAGCCCTTCCTCAAAGCATCCTTTCATATTTTACGAGTCAGATGAAAAGAGCTTAAAGAAGACTCGTCTTTTGAGGAACGAGTGATCAAACGGGTTAGCAGCTAATTCCAGGTACAGGTTGGAATTTTCCAATCACGGCAGTGTCACAAGGATGGCTAGTGAAATCACGCTTTGCAGCTGTTCCTCAAAATGGGTAAACAATCATACGGGGGTGAACGATCGGCCAATGGAAAAGTGGAGGTGACGGTGCAAACACGACCAAGGCTTTAACGGCTGATGATATTACATTCACTGTGGTTATTTACCGGGATAGTTCATTTTTTAACGAGCTTAAACGCGGGTGGAAACATTTGCTCAATCTTATGTTTATTTTTTAACGAGCATGAACTATGTGCTAAAACTGCTCGGATCTTGTGTTTATTTTTTAACGAGCATGAACTGTGTGCTAAAACTGCTTGATTCTATATGGTCAAATTTTTTATTTTTTACCACAACTAACTTTTCCCTTTTCAAAGATAGTACTGTATCCTCAATTGCTGCATCAAACTAGTTAGAAATGAATAACATTTGAAAACGAGATTAAAACCCTAATATTTCGCTTTGAACTACGTAAAAAGCAATTAAAAAGTGTTTTTACCTCTCATTTTACCATTTCATTTGAACTTGGTTTGTTGGAGCTTTGGAGGTGCCTCTTCCCCTTTGATTTTCATCAGCTGATTCCGGGATATTCCGCGGACGATTTTCGGCACCATCTGGACTAGGTAGGAGCTAAACCCTCGCTCTTTCTTTTCATGGTTTCCTTTTTCCATTCTGTGCCTGTTTTCCTGCTTCTCTGAGCCCCTGGGGTTTTGTTAGGGCGCTCTGGCATCAGTGCAGCTGGTTCACTCGAAACCTGCACTGAATGTCAAGCTGCATGAAGGTAGTTTGACCTTCAACACAGGTGGAACACTGGCTAGTTGCGTTGGGCACAAAAAAATAGTTTTGTTGCATAGTTTTTGATGAAAATTTTGCCAGTTTCTCATCAAATCCACGATCTAACTCCTCTCATGTTTGTTTTTCAGAGATTATTGGAGCAAAATGGACCTTACATGGCGAGAACGAGAACATGAAGAAGAGGACATGATTGCCCTCCATGATCCTGTCACGGTGAACGTGCTGCGGAACTGTGGTCTGCTGAAGTTCTTCCGTATCTCTAGTATGAGAGCACAGATCTCCCTACTGCAGTATATGCTTGATGCTTGGGATCCTATCAACCAAGTATTTCAGATTAGGGGTAAATCTATCCCCTTGACCGTGGTAGACATTTACTTCTTGATTGGCTTGTCGAGGCGGGGTGCCTCCATTTCTTTGTCAGGTTCGGCCCGAGGGAATGACTCTGTGAGAGATTATGTCCGCTAGTATTGCAGGGAAGGATCTCAGCTGAGTAGAGACGGCAAGGTCGTCATCCGTGAGATTGCTGACAGGTCTCTCAGGTCCATTCTGTATACCATTGGTAGGATGGCCGGTAGTGAATATCTTCATGTTGCCAACAGATCCTATGTGCAACACGCCTTGGAGTGCCTCCAACCGAAAATATTCAACTGGTGTGATGCAGTACTTCTTCAGATGAAAATTCAGTTGACCAAGGTAAAGGACGGGAAGCTGAAGAACTTTGTATTTGGTTCTATTTTGACTGCCTTTGCCTTGGAGAAGATACCACTGATGCAGCCTCAATATATCGCACTCGACTTTCCTTCTCCTACCGAGCCACGCATGCAGAGATGGGTTGATCACATGTCTAGGCATGCCGGTCAATCTCAGATTTCTTTCACTGATACCTTCTTCAGGTGGTTCGAGCATCAGGAGATGGTCTATTCCGAGTACCCATATGTCGGCATGGATTTCCGAGGTGATCCGGACTTGGTACTGCCGGATGGCGAACAGTGGGGCGCTATTGGTAAAATCTTCGACCATATCACTGTTTACTGTTTTTATTTATAATGTCCTTGTGCTTTATTCTATCAAGACTTTAATCAAACTCATGTGTGCATGCAGATATTGGTCCTGTTCGTCTAGGAGTTCGCCCAAGAGCGCCAGTTGCTGCCCCAGCAGGAGAGACTGCTGGGAGGGTTATTCTTCATGACCTTGATGTGGCGGAGACCCTTACTCTCGGCATTACCGATGTGAGGATTGACGAGTTACCTTTACAGTTGCAGCGGCATACTACTGGTGTGCCTAGACGATGGACTCGTCTCTTACGCATGATTGCACAGGCCGTGACGTGCTATCATGAGCATCACTAGGATAGGGTGCCCCCTAGCATTTTGAGTTTTCGGGTCATGCGACCGATTTTTGTCTTGGTTACAGAACATTACGTATAAACGATAAACAGCTTATATATATATTTTGATTTTCGGGGTTTATTCTGGTTGAGTTATATGATCCATATGTACAACATTGATGATGTGTCTCTTTTTATAAATGTCGCAAATGTTTATCTAACACATAGTTTGCTAATGAGTCGGTTAATGTGTTTAAGTTTCTGGAAATATGTTGGAATTCCGAGCAAAACTTAAATACGCTGGATTCCGAGCGAAACTTATCCAATATTGAAGAGACTATAGCCATAAATATCTCGACTAAAACAAATGTTGTAGAGAATATTTATGTCGGCAAAGGTTGTTCTCATTCAGAACTGGAAATATATAACGCTCTTTTTCGCGAGTTCAGAGACGTCTTTGCTTGGTCATATGATGAAATGCCAGGCATTGACTCAAGTATCGTTGAACACGAAATTAAGATGTATCCTGATGTCAAACCAGGAAGACAACGGCTTCCGCAGGTGCACCCCAAGAAATCCGTTGCCATTAAGGCAGAAGTTGAAAAGCTTCTCCATGCTGGTTTCATCTACCCGGTTCCTCTAACTAATTGGGTATCGAATATTGTCCCTGTTATGAAGAAATAAGGGACAATTAGAGTGTGTGTCGATTATAGGGATGTAAACCAAGCTTGTCCGAAAGACAATTGCCCTACACCCTTCATCGACCAGATAATTGACGAATGCTCCAGATGTGAAATCTTTTCATTTATGGATGGATTTTCCAGGTATAATCAACTAAATATCTGCCCACAGGACCAGTCAAAGACTGCATTCATTTGTCCGTGGGGCACATTCAGTTATCGAAAATTACCCTTTGGTTTAAAGAACGCAGGGGCGACGTTTCAGAGGGCAATGAATTATGCCTTCCATGACATCAAGAACATCGTTCAACCATACCTCGATGACCTTCTGGCTCATTTGCGAAAGCGGACTGATCATCCGCAGCATTTAAGAACGATATGTCTACATTGCCGACACTACAAGATAAGACCCAATCTGCACAAATGTGTATTTTGCGTCAGTTCTGGTCGTTTACTTGGCTTTGTAGTCTCTAAGGATGGGATTCGTTTCGACCCTTGCAAGGTTCAGGCAATCATTAATTTGCCTCCACCTTCAAATTTGCTTCAGATTCAGAAACTCCAAGAGAAAGCAAACTTTCTGAGGAGGTTCATTCCAAATTACGCAAAACTTGCTAAAGGTTATACCCGTCTTTTAAAAAAGGATGTACCTTTTGTCTAAGATCAGGTGGCGCAAGCTTCCTTTAACGCTCTGAAAGATTCTCTAGTAAAAGCATCATTAATGTATGCCCCGGACTATCAAAGAGATTTTAACTTGTATCTGGCTGCAGCGGATACGACCATTGCGATGGTTCTAGTTCAAGAAGTCGATGGAATTGAACATCCTATATATTATTTAAGTAAAAACTTGAATGATACAGAAATCAAATATTCTTACGTTGAAAAGCTAGCACTCGCTGTTGTTCAAGCGATACAAAGATTTCGACATTATGTCCTCTTTCGGAAAACTACCATTCTATCAGATTGCAACCCCATGACTTATATATTGTCGCGACAGTTGCTGGGGGGAAAATATTCAAAATGGATAGCGATCCTTCAAGAGTTTGATCTGGTATTTGTAAAATCCAAATCAAAGAAAGCTTTAGTTTTTGCAGAATTATTGTGCAATATCCCATCGTCGTCCAACGATGAAACATCCAAAGAATCAATCGTGGACGAAAGTTTGTTTCTGATATCTACAAGCAATGAGTGGTATGGAGATATAATAATTTATGTCCAAACCCAAAAATTCAGGCCTAACACCTCTCACTCAGAACAGAAACGTATATGATACCAAGCAAAAGACTACATGATCGTCAGTGATACGCTTTACCGTCGTCGTATCAATACAGTTCTGAGGAGGTGCCTCACCCATGAGGAGGCCGAAAAAGCCCTGAATGAGTGTCATTCAGGTGCGTGTGAAGGGCAACAATCTGGATATGCTACAACACATAAAATCTTACGAGCAGGATACTTCTAGCCAACCATGTTCAAAGATTGCATAACCGCAGTCAGAAGTTGCCATGCTTGTCAAATTGTTGATAGCAAAACCAGAAGACCACCTGCACCTTTACAGCCAGTAGTTGTTGTTGGGCCTTTCGCCAAATGGGGCATTGATTTCATGACATGTAAACCCGCCTCGACCGGGGGGCATGGGTATATTATAGTCGCCGTTGACTATTTTACCAAATGGGCCGAGGTGATGCCTACATTAGATAACACTGGTGAAACAGCTACCCTTTTCTTTTTCAATCATGTAGTCGCCAGGTTCGGCGTACCACAGGCTATAGTTACAGATCATGGATCGCATTTTCGCAATCACATGATGGTTGAATTAGCTGCCAAGCTAGGGCTATCTCACGATAGCTCTACCTCGTATTATCCACAAGCCAACGGACAAGTTGAAGCGATAAACAAGGTCCTGAAGCGTATGTAGCAAAGGATGATCGGATTTCACAAAAGAAGGTGAAACCTAATCCTGTACTCAGCCTTGTGGGCTTACCGAACATCGGTAAGGAATGTGACCGGGTTCACACCTTTCCAACTAGTGTATGGCCTGGAAGCAGTCTTGCCAATCCAGTGTGAAATCTCGTCTCTTAAACTCGCAATTGATCTCCTCCCCGGAACTTCAGAAGAAGAAGCCCGTTTCTTGGAATTAATCCAATTGGATGAAACCCGTCGTGATGCTGCTTTGGCTAATGATGCCCATAAGAAACGAGTCAAGGCACAGTTCGACAAAAATGTCAAACCCCGTGTCTTCTCAGAAGGTGACTTGGTCTTGCTTTATGATCAAAAATCCGATAAATTGGGAGCAGGTAAATTTAATTCTTTATGGATGGGCCCCTATATTGTTAAACGAGTGTTAGGAAAAGGAGCCTACTAGTTAATGGATTATGACAAAATTCCACTGGCACAACCCCGTAATGGGTTGTACCTCAAGCGTTACTATGCTTAAATAGTAACCTGTGTGCTTTTGTTGTATTTTGTTTCCGCTAAAGTGATTGTTTTGGTCGAGTAATCCACCTTTTTACATTTATTGCAGATGTCAAACCTTCTGGAGACATGTGTTGGATATGCCGACGGAGCGAGTCGTAATTCGCGGAACCTGTCCTCCGCAGCCTGGGCCATTTTTTATCCAAGCGGCGAGTTAGTACGTTTCAGAGGTGTATGTATCAGGCAATCAACGAATAACATCGCTGAGTATAGCGCGTTGATAGAACTACTCTTTGATGCCATCACCCATGGTATACGCCGACTAATCGTCAGGCTAGACTCACAACTCGTAATACTACAACTCAATGGTATATAGTCTGTCCGCAACCCAGCTATTTATCGCATGTTCCTAAGGGTTAAGATTTTGGAAAGACAATTTGATTTAATTCAATACCAACATATTTCCAGAAGCTTAAACAAATTAACCGACTCATTAGCAAACTATGTGTTAGATAGACATTTGCGACATTTATAAAAAGAGACACATCATCAATGTTGTACATATGGATCATATAACTCAACCAGAATAAACCCCGAAAATCAAATATATATATATATATATATATATATATATATATATATATATATATATATATAAGTCATTTATCGTTTATACGTAATGTTCTGTAACCAAGAAAAAAATCGGTCGCATGACCCAAAAACTCAAAATGCTAGGGGGCACCCTAGCCTAGTGATGCTCATGATAGCACGTCACGGCCTGTGCAATCATGCGTAAGAGACGAGTCCATCGTCTAGGCACACCAGTAGTATGCCGCTGCAACTGTAAAGGTAACTCATCGATCCTCACATCGGGAATGCCGAGAGTAAGGCTCTCAACCTACTCCTGCACAGCTATAAGGGTCTCAGCCACATCAAGGTCACGAAGAATAACCCTCCCAACAGTCTCTCCTGCTGGGGCAACAACTAGCGCTCTTGGGCGAACTGCTGGACGAATAGGACCAACATCTGCATGCACACATGAGTTTGATTAAAGTCTTGATAGAATAAAGCACAAGGACATTATAAATAAAAACAGTAAATAGTGATATGGTCGCAGATTTTACCAATAGCGCCCCACTGTTTGCCATCCGGCAGTACCAAGTCTGGATCACCTCGGAAATCCATGCCGACATATGGGTACTCGGAATAGACCATCTCCTGACGCTTGAACCACCTGAAGAAGGTATCAGTGAAAGAAATCTGAGATTGACTAGCATGCCTAGACATGTGATCAACCCATCTCTGCATGCGTGGCTCGGTAGGAGAAGGAAAGTCGAGTGCGATATACTGAGGCTGCATCAGTGGTATCTTCTCCAAGGCAAAGGCAGTCAAAATAGAACCAAATCCAAGGTTCTTCAGCTTCCCGTCCTTTACCTTGGGCAACTGACTTTTCATCTGAAGAAGTACTGCATCACACCAGTTGAATATTTTCGGTTGGAGGCACTCCAAGGCGTGCTTCACATAGGATCTGTTGGCAACATGAAGAGATGCACTACCGGCCATCCTACCAATAGTATACAGAATGGACCTGAGAGACCTGTCAGCAATCTCACGGATGACGAACTTGCCGTCTCTACTCGGCTGAGATCCTTCCCTGCAATACTGGCGGACATAATCTCTCACAGAGTCATTCATTCAGGCCGAACCTGACAAAGAAATGGGGGCACCCCACCTCGACAAGCCAGTCAAGAAGTAAATGTCTACCACGGTCAAGGGGATATATTTGCCCCTAATCTGAAATACTTGGTTGATAGGATCGCAAGTATCAAGCATATACTGCAGTAGGAAGATCTGTGCTCTGATACTAGAGACACGGAAGAACTTCAGCAGACCACAGTTCCGCAGCACGTTCACTGTGACATGATCATGGAGGGCAATCATGTCCTCTTCTTCATGTTCTCGTTCTCACCATGTAAGGGTCATTTTGCTCCAATAATCTCTAAAAAACAAACATGAGAGGAGTTAGATCCTGGATTTGATGAGAAACTGGCAAAATTTTCATCAAAAACTGTGCAACAAAACTATTTTTCTGTGCCCAACGCAACTAGCCAGTGTTCCACCTATGTTGAAGGTCAAACTGCCTTCATGCAGCTTGACATTCAGCGCAAGTTGCAAGTGAACCAACTGCGCTGATGGAAGAGCACCCTAGCAAAACCCCAGGGGCTCATAGAAGCAGGAAAACAGGCACAGAATGGAAAAAGGAAACCATGAAAAGAAAGAGCTAGGGTTTAGCTCCTACTTGGTCCAGACGGCGCCAAAAATCGTCCGCAGAATCTCCCGGAATCAGCTGATGAAAATCAAGGGGGAAGAGGCACCTCCAAAGCTCCAACAAACCAAGTTCAAATGAAATGGTAAAATGAGAGGTAAAAACACTTTTTAATTGTTTTTTACGTAGTTCAAAGCGAAATATTTGGGTTTTAATATCATTTTCAAATGTTATTCATTTCTAACTAGTTTGATGCAGCAATTGAGGATACAGTACTATCTTTGAAAAGGGCAAAGCTAGTTGTGGTAAAAAATAAAAAATTTGACCATATAGAATCGAGCAGTTTTAGCACATAGTTCATGCTCGTTAAAAAATAAACGCAAGATCCGAGCAGTTTTAGCACATAGTTCATGCTCGTTAGAAAATAAACATAAGATTGAGCAAATGTTTCCACCTGCGTTTAAGCTCGTTAAAAAATGAACTATCCCGGTAAATAACCACAGTGAATGTAATATCATCAGCCATTAAAGCCTTGGTCGTGTTTGCACCGTCACCTCCACTTTTCCATTGGCCGATCGTTCACCTCCATATGATTGTTTACCCATTTTGAGGAACAGCTGCGAAGAGTGATTTCACTAGCCATCCTTGTGACACTGCCGGGATTGGAAAATTCCAACCTGTACCTGGAATCAGCTGCTAACCTGTTTCATCTCTTGTTCCTCAAAAGACGAGTCTTCTTTAATCTCTTTTCGTCTGACTCGTAAAATATGAAAAGATTGCCGAGTCCTTGGCCTTCCAGCTCGTTAAAGGGACAGGAAGTGTTATCCCTCCTCTAGATTTTAATATTTTTGGACCTGAGGGATTATTGCACAAAAAGATCGAGCGCTTGTTTTATTTGGCTCGTTAAAACTATCGAAAACTCATCCCTTCTGTATTGTTTTATACTTTTTCAGACCTAAGGGATTAGATGACGAAAAAGGACTTTTGGAGTTAACTTTATGTATCTTTTCAGACTCTCTAAAAATGAAAAGAACTGAGTTATCTTTGTCGTTAGACTCGTTAAAATCATTAAATACCGACAAACTTGTCTTTAGACGAGAACGAGTTTCACTATCGCTAGGCTCGTTAAAACATAGCGATGGGCTTGCTCGAAGGGCAAGTTATAGAAAAAGCATATGTTATCCTCCTCAAGCTTGACAAAAATAAAGAGGTACTGGTCAGCAATGACTGGGGAAAAATTTGGAGAAACTCAAGAAAACTTTGATGGTAGCAAGTCGCTCTTGAACATGACACTTTTCCTCCGTACCACAATCGGGTTGGGTTGTTTCATTCACCGGTCACATCACCATGGTCTCGCCATACCATCCATATTTGGGGTAATGCTACCGATCCATCGCATCAGTATCGCCATATGTTCAAGAGATGTCGTTCAGAAAAGTCAACCGTGTCCCATCCACTGCCGCACATTATCCTTCATCCTTTCATGACCGCAACCCTGAATCATATGTCACAGATCGTTTTCGACTCCATCAAAATCATTAGCTCCGTTCCGTGTCATTGATGTGGGATTCATTAAGGCCCTCCTTTGACGGATCGCTTCTTGTCGACATCAGCTCATTATCCAAGAAGTTGATCTAGGAACAACCCCTTCAGTACTTTGAAGCTTGCATGCCTCAATGGCAAGTTTCTCACTTCCGGCGACAGGTATACATCAATGACCTTCGACCAAAAGATTTTGCGTGGTGTTTGACGCCAAGTTCTTTATTCACACCACGTGAATTGTACTGCAGTACCTTGAGGGTCATTATCATTATCGGTGATTCCTCTCGCGCTTGTTAACGGTTTACCTCATTGACCGGTAATCAAGCGATGTCTTTCCATGTTCGACTTCAGAACATTTCTCACATGGATCGACTTGTACTTAGAGTGAAGATCGAACGAGTTTGAAGACTCCGGATCTAGTTTCATCTATTTGGGCTGCGATATATATTCAGGAAAGGTAAATACATTGACATGTACATCATTGCAGCAGATAATAATCCTACCCAAAGGATGATAATTTCATCAAAATTATCAGTCTACCACTAGACGATTGTCTGTTCTATGTACAGAAAAATGAATTTATAAAGCTGAGCATGGGAATGCCCGCCTTAGCTAGATCATGAAAGCAATATGAAAAATAATGTATTGTATTGTATCTTACTACAGGTCTCCTCCCAGCATTGGATGAACTTCGGATCCTCCTGATAAAGCATTTCACCCGATAAACGGCCTCATACTTTAGGGGGCAATTGTTATAGACATTTTTGTGCCTTACAACATTGAGCATGAAATGTCCATAATCTAAGGGATCCAAAGTCCCTAAACATGTTGTTCCTACCCCTAGAGGAACAAGGCTAACAAACCACAGCAATTCACAGAAGTTCTCCACCAAAAACTGCTCAAAAACAAGTCAATTCAGGATCAATTCAGTGGCTCCACTAGCTGTCTGCGTTGAATGTCAAAGCCAACACTGGCTACCTGCACTGCAACGCAGGTAGAAGCACTACCAGGGTGCGTTGAGCGAGAGTTGACAAATGGAAAGTTCATTCCAAGAGGTGTCAAGACCCAGGAAGCTTCCAGAATCTTCCTCATTGACACTTGCCTCAGTGAATTCGACTAGTGATGAGTAAGAGGTTCCCAATCTCCAAGTGGAAGCAAGAACCTCCAAGTGGAATCAAGAACTGACAGAGGGAGAGGACACTAGTCAGATCTCAAGCTGACTCATCCTCTCTCCAAACATCTATATATGGATCTCTCCTCCATGAGATCTAGAGGCTGGAATTTTGTTATTGCAAAGAATTGCTGTTGGTTTGAGATTGGAATCATTGGATGCTTAATGCTTTGAAGGGGGTGAAGATAGGAATTCCATTTGCTGGGAAGGAGATACTGGATTGGAGCCCTCTGGGTTGTATCTCTTCCTGAACCTTGTTATTCATCAATAAAGCTATCTTGGTTTCTCCTATATGCTGATGTATCTTTGATGTATGATTGCATTAGTGTATTTAGTTTATTTCTAAGTTTGAACTAGTTATGAATATGAATCCATGTCCTGTGTAGTGTTCTCTTCTTGTGATCTTGTAGAAACCTCTTGAAGCTGGGCGAGCGAGAAGGCAAGTAGCTGGGAACTCTCAAAGAGAAGAGAAACTGGATCGAGGGACAAACGGAAGACACCGGTTAGTCCATCCATCTCTCTTCGTTCTTAATTCATAAAGGAAGAATACTAGAATAGCTGTCTCTGTTTATTGCTAAGGCACTGTCACACCTTAGGTGGATAGGATCGTCTTGCATAGGCATTTTTCCCCACAACAAATTGGCGACTCCACTGGGGGAATCTGTTTAGTCATTTTATTTGTGTTTCCATCACTGTTTGTTTCATAGACTCAACAGCAACAATCGAACTGCATCTGCTATTCTCAGATGCAAAGTAGACAGTTGTTGCTTTGATCCAATCACTGGATTTGTCTATGATCTGAACAATGGATTCACAAATGATTTGATGATCCTTTGTGATAGATCTTAGCCCTTCCTCAAAGCATCCTTTCATATTTTATGAGTTAGATGAAAAGAGCTTAAAGAAGACTCGTCTCTTGAGGAACGAGTGATGAAACGGGTTAGCAGCTGATTCCAGGTACATGTTGGAATTTTCCAATCATGGCAGTGTCACAAGGATGGCTAGTGAAATCACTCTTCGCAGCTGTTCCTCAAAATGGGTAAACAATCATACGGGGGTGAACGATCGGCCAATGGAAAAGTGGAGGTGACGGTGCAAACATGACCAAGGCTTTAACGGCTGATGATATTACATTCACTGTGGTTATTTACCGGGATAGTTCATTTTTTAACGAGCTTAAACGCGGGTGGAAACATTTGCTCAATCTTATGTTTATTTTTTAACGAGCATGAACTATGTGCTAAAACTGCTCGGATCTTGCATTTATTTTTTAACGAGCATGAACTGTGTGCTAAAACTGCTCGATTCTATATGGTCAAATTTTTATTTTTTACCACAACTAGCTTTGCCCTTTTCAAAGATAGTACTGTATCCTCAATTGCTGCATCAAACTAGTTAGAAATGAATAACATTTGAAAACGAGATTAAAACCCTAATATTTCGCTTTGAACTACGTAAAAAGAAATTAAAAAGTGTTTTTACCTCTCATTTTACCATTTCATTTGAACTTGGTTTGTTGGAGCTTTGGAGGTGCCTCTTCCCCCTTGATTTTCATCAGCTGATTCCAGGAGATTCTGCGGTCGAATTTCGGTGCCGTCTGGACCAGGTAGGAGCTAAACCCTAGCTCTTTCTTTTCATGGTTTCCTTTTTCCATTCTGTGCCTGTTTTCCTGCTTCTCTGAGCCCCTGGGGTTTTGTTAGGGCGCTCTGCCATCAGCGCAGCTGGTTCACTCGAAACCTGCACTGAATGTCAAGCTGCATGAAGGCAGTTTGACCTTCAATGCAAGTGGAACACTGGCTAGTTGCGTTGGGCACAGAAAAATAGTTTTGTTGCACAGTTTTTGATGAAAATTTTTCCAGTTTCTCATCAAATCCAGGATCTAACTCCTCTCATGTTTGTTTTTCAGAGATTATTGGAGCAAAATGACCCTTACATGGCGAGAACGAGAACATGAAGAAGAGGACATGATTGCCCTCCATGATCCTGTCACGGTGAACGCGCTGCGGAACTGTGGTCTGCTGAAGTTCTTCTGTATCTCTAGTATGAGAGCACAGATCTCCCTACTGCAGTATATGCTTGATGCTTGGGATCCTATCAACCAAGTATTTCAGATTAGGGGCAAATCTATCCCCTTGACCGTGGTAGACATTTACTTCTTGACTGGCTTGTCGAGGCGAGGTGCCCCCATTTCTTTGTCAGGTTCGGCCCGAGGGAATGACTCTGTGAGAGATTATGTCCACTAGTATTGCAGGGAAGGATCTCAGCCGAGTAGAGACGGCAAGGTCGTCATCCGTGAGATTGCTGACAGGTCTCTCAGGTCCATTCTGTATACCATTGGTAGGATGGCCGGTAGTGAATCTCTTCATGTTGCCAACAGATCCTATGTGCAGCACGCCTTGGAGTGCCTCCAACCGAAAATATTCAACTGGTGTGATGCAGTACTTCTTCAGATGAAAAGTCAGTTGACCAAGGTAAAGGACGGGAAGCTGAAGAACTTTGGATTTGGTTCTATTTTGGCTGCCTTTGCCTTGGAGAAGATACCACTGATGCAGCCTCAGTATATCGCACTCGACTTGCCTTCTCCTACCGAGCCACGCATGCAGAGATGGGTTGATCACATGTCTAGGCATGCTGGTCAATCTCAGATTTCTTTCACTGATACCTTCTTCAGGTGGTTCGAGCGTCAGGAGATGGTCTATTCCGAGTACCCATATGTCTGCATGGATTTCCGAGGTGATCCGGACTTGGTACTGCCGGATGGCGAACAGTGGGGTGCTATTGGTAAAATATTCGACCATATCACTATTTACTATTTTTATTTATAATGTCCTTGTGCTTTATTCTATCAAGACTTTAATGAAACTCATGTGTGCATGCATATGTTGGTCCTGTTCGTCCAGCAGTTCACCCAAGAGCGCCAGTTGCTTCCCCAACAGGAGAGACTGTTGGGAGGGTTATTCTTCGTGACGTTGATGTGGCCGAGACCCTTACAGCTGTGCAGGAGCAGGTTGAGAGCCTTACTCTCGGCATTCCCGATGTGAGGATCGACGAGTTACCTTTACAGTTGTAGCGACATACTACTAGTGTGCCTAGACGATGGACTCGTCTCTTACGCATGATTGCACAGGCCGTGACATGCTATCATGAGCATCACTAGGCTAGGGTGCCCCCTAGCATTTTGAGTTTTTGGGTCATGCGACCGATTTTTGTCTTGTTTACAGAAAATTACGTATAAACGATAAACAGCTTATATATATATATATATATATATTTTGATTTTCGGGGTTTATTCTGGTTGAGTTATATGATCCATATGTACAACATTGATGATGTGTCTCTTTTTATAAATGTCGCAAATGTCTATCTAACACATAGTTTGCTAATGAGTCGGTTAATGTGTTTAAGTTTCTGGAAATATGTTGGTATTCCGAGCGAAACTTAAATACGGTGGATTCCGAGCGAAACTTATCCAATATTGAAGAGACTATAGCCATAAATATCTCGACTAAAACAAATTTTGTAGAGAATATTTATGTCGGCAAAGGTTGTTCTCATTCAGAACTGGAAATATATAACGCTCTTTTTCACGAGTTCAGAGATGTCTTTGCTTGGTCATATGATGAAATGCCAGGCATTGACTCGAGTATCGTTGAACACGAAATTAAGATGTATCCTGATGTCAAACCAGTAAGACAACGGCTTCAACAGGTGCACCCCAAGAAAGCCGCTGCCATTAAGGCAGAAGTTGAAAAGCTTCTCCATGCTGGTTTCATCTACCTGGTTCCTCTAACTGATTGGGTATCGAATATTGTCCCTGTTATGAAGAAACAAGGGACAATTAGAGTGTGTGTCGATTATAGGGATGTAAACCAAGCTTGTCCGAAAGACAACTACCCTACACCCTTCATCGACCAGATAATTGACGAATGCACCGGATGTGAAATCTTTTCATTTATGGATGGATTTTCCGGGTATAATCAAATAAATATCCGCCCACAGGACCAGTCAAAGACTGCATTCATTTGTCCGTGGGGCACATTCGCTTATCAAAAATTACCCTTTGGTTTAAAGAACGCAAGGGCGACGTTTCAGAGGGCAATGAATTATGCCTTCCATGACATCAAGAACATCGTTCAACCATACCTCGACAACCTTCCGGCTCATTCGCGAAAGCAGACTGATCATCCGCAGCATTTAAGAGCAATATTTCTATGTTGCTGACACTACAAGATAAGACTCAATCCGCACAAATGTGTATTTTGCGTTAGTTCTGGTCGTTTACTTGGCTTTGTAGTCTCTAAGGATGGGATTCATCTCGACCCTTGCAAGGTTCAGGCAATCATTAACTTGCCTCCACCTTCAAATTTGCTTCAGATTCAGAAACTCCAAGGGAAAGCAAACTTTCTGAGGAGGTTCATTCCAAATTATGCAGAACTTGCTAAAGGTTATACCCGTCTTTTGAAAAAGGATGTACCTTTTGTCTGAGATCAGGTGGCGCAAGCTTCCTTTGACGCTCTGAAAGATTCTCTAGTAAAAGCATCATTAATGTATGCCCCAGACTATCAAAGAGATTTTAACCTGTATCTGGCTGCAGCGGATACGACCATTGCGATGGTTTTAGTTCAAGAAGTCGATGGAATTGAACATCCTATATATTATTTAAGTAAAAAATTGAATGATACAGAAATCAAATATTCTTACGTTGAAAAGCTAGCACTCGCTGCTGTTCAAGCGATACAAAGATTTCGACATTATGTCCTCTTTCAGAAAACTACCATTCTATCAGATTGCAACCCCATGGCTTATATATTGTCGCGACAGTTGCCGGGGGGCAAATATTCAAAATGGATAGCGATCCTTCAAGAGTTTGATCTGGAATTTGTAAAATCCAAATCAAAGAAAGCTTTAGTTTTCGCAGAATTATTGTGCGATCTCCCATCGTCGTCCAACGATGAAACATCTGAAGAATCAATCGTGGACGAAAGTTTGTTTCTGATATCTACAAGCAATGAGTGGTATGGAGATATAATAATTTATGTCCAAACCCAAAAATTCAGGCCTAACACCTCTCACTCAGAACAGAAATGTATACGATACCAAGCAAAAGACTACATGATTGTCGGTGATACGCTTTACCGTCGTCATATCGATACAGTTCTAAGGAGGTGCCTCACCCATGAGGAGGCCGAAAAGGCCCTGAATGAGTGTCATTCAGGCGCGTGTGGAGGGAATCAATCTGGATATGCTACAGCACAGAAAATCTTACGAGCAGGATACTTCTGGCCAACCATGTTCAAAGATTGCGTAACCGCAGTTAGAAGTTGCCATGCTTGTCAAATTGTTGATAGCAAAACCAGAAGACCACCCGCACCTTTACAGGCAATAGTTGTTGTTGGGCCTTTCGCCAAATGGGGCATCGATTTCATGACATGTAACCCCACCTCGACCGGGGGGAATGGGTATATTATAGTCGCCGTTGACTATTTTACCAAATGGGCCGAGGCGATGCCTACATTAGATAACACTGGTGAAACAACTGCCCTTTTCTTTTTCAATCATGTAGTCGCCAGGTTCGGCGTACCACAGGCTATAGTTACAGATCATGGATCGCATTTTCACAATCACATGATGGTTGAATTAGCTGCCAAGCTAGGGCTATCTCACGACAGCTCTACCCCGTATTATCCACAAGCCAACGGACAAGTTGAAGCGATCAACAAGGTCCTGAAGCGTATGTTGCAAAGGATGATCAGAGTTCACAAAAGAAGGTGGCACCTAATCCTGTACTCAGCCTTGTGGGCTTACGGAACATCGGTAAGGAATGCTACCAGGTTCACACCTTTCCAACTGGTGTATGGCCTGGAAGCAGTCTTGCAAATCTAGTGTGAAATCTCGTCTCTTAAACTCGCAATTGATCTCCTCCCTGGAACTTCAGAAGAAGAGGCCCGTTTCTTGGAATTAATCCAATTGGATGAAACCCGTCGTGATGCCGCTTTGGCTAATGAAGCCCATAAGAAATGAGTCAAGGCACAGTTCGACAAAAATGTCAAACCCCGTGTCAACTCAAAAGGTGACTTGGTCTTGCTTTATGATCAAGAATCCGATAAATTGGGTGCAGGTAAATTTATTTCTTTATGGATGGGCCCCTATATTTTTAAACGAGTGTTAGCAAAAGGAGCCTACGAGTTAATGGATTATGACGAAATTCCACTGGCACAAACCCGTAATGGGTTGTACCTCAAGCGTTACTATGCTTAAATAGTAACCTGTGTGCTTTTGTTGTATTTTGTTTTCGCTAAAGTGTTTGTTTTGGTCGAGTAATCCACCTTTTTACATTTATTGCAGATGTCAAACCTTCTGGAGACATGTGTTGGATATGCCGACGGAGCGAGTCGTAGTTCATGGAACCTGTCCTCCACAACCTGGGCCATTTTTGATCCAAGCAGCGAGTTAGTAAGTTTCAGAGGTGTATGTATCGGGCAATCAGCGAATAAAATCGCTGAGTATAGCGCGTTGATAGAACTAGTCTCTGATGCCATCACCCATGGTATATGCTGACTAATCGTCAGGCTAGACTCACAACTCGTAATACTACAACTCAATGGTATATAGTCCGTCCGCAACCCAGCTATTTATCGCATGTTCCTAAGGGTTAAGATTTTGGAAAGACAATTTGATTTAATTCTATACCAACATATTTCCAGAAACTTAAACACATTAACCGACTCATTAGCAAACTATGTGTTAGATAGACATTTGCGACATTTATAAAAAGAGACACATCATCAATGTTGTACATATGGATCATATAACTCAACCAGAATAAACCCCGAAAATCAAAATATATATATATATATATAAGTTGTTTATCGTTTATACGTAATGTTCTGTAACCAAGACAAAAATCGGTCGCATGACCCAAAAACTCTTAAATGCTAGGGGGCACCCTAGCCTAGTGATGCTCATGATAGCACGTCACGGCCTGTGCAATCATGTGTAAGAGACGAGTCCATCGTCTAGGCACACCAGTAGTATGCCGCTGCAACTGTAAAGGTAACTCGTCGATCCTCACATCGGGAATGCCGAGAGTAAGGCTCTCAACCTGCTCCTGCACAGCTGTAAGGGTCTCGGCCACATCAAGGTCATGAAGAATAACCCTCCTAGCAGTCTCTCCTGCTGGGGCAGCAACTGGCGCTCTTGGGCGAACTGTTGGACGAACAGGACCAACATCTGCATGCACACAAGAGTTTGATTAAAGTCTTGATAGAATAAAGCACAAGGACATTATAAATAAAAACAGTAAACAATGATATGGTCAAAGATTTTACCAATAGCGCCCCACTGTTCGCCATCCGGCAGTACCAAGTCTGGATCACCTCGGAAATCCATGCCGACATATGGGTACTCGGAATAGACCATCTGCTGACACTCGAACCACCTGAAGAAGGTCTTAGTGAAAGAAATATGAGATTGACCAGCATGCCTAGACATGTGATCAACCCATCTCTGCATGCGTGGCTCGGTAGGAGAAGGCAAGTCGAGTGCGATATACTGAGGCTGCATCAGTGGTATCTTCTCCAAGGCAAAGGCAGTCAAAATAGAACCAAATCCAAAGTTCTTCAGCTTCCCGTCCTTTACCTTGGTCAACTGACTTTTCATCTGAAGAAGTACTGCATCACACCAGTTGAATATTTTCGGTTGGAGGCACTCCAAGGCGTGCTGCACATAGGATCTGTTGGCAACATGAAGAGATTCACTACCGGCCATCCTACCAATGGTATACAGAATGGACCTGAGAGACCTGTCAGCAATCTCACGGATGACGACCTTTCCGTCTCTACTCGGCTGAGATCCTTCCCTGCAATACTGGCGGACATAATCTCTCACAGAGTCATTCCCTCAGGCCGAACCTGACAAATAAATGGGGGCACCGCACCTCGACAAGCCAGTCAAGAAGTAAATGTCTACCACAGTCAAGGGGATAGATTTACCCCTAATATGAAATACTTGGTTGATAGGATCCCAAGCATCAAGCATATACTATAGTAGGGAGATCTTTGCTCTCATACTAGAGATACGGAAGAACTTCAGCAGACCACAGTTCCACAACGCGTTCACCGTGACAGGATCATGGAGGGAAATCATGTCCTCTTCTTCATGTTCTCGTTCTCACCATGTAAGGGTCATTTTGCTCCAATAATCTCTGAATAAAAAACATGAGACGAGTTAGATCCTGGATTTGATGAGAAACTGGCAAAATTTTCATCAAAAACTGTGCAACAAAACTATTTTTCTATGCCCAACGCAACTAGCCAGTGTTCCACCTACGTTGAAGGTCAAACTGCCTTCAAGCAGCTTGACATTCAGCGCAGGTTTCGAGTGAACCAGCTGCGCTGATGGCAGAGCGCCCTAACAAAACCCCAGGGGCTCAGAGAAGCAGGAAAACAGGCACAGAATGGAAAAAGGAAACCGTGAAAAGAAAGAGCTAGGGTTTAGCTCCTACCTGGTCCAGACGGCGCCGAAAATCGTCCGCAGAATCTCTCAGAATCAGCTGATGAAAATCAAGGGGGAAGAGGCACCTCCAAAGCTCCAACAAACCAAGTTCAAATGAAATGGTAAAATGAGAGGTAAAAACACTTTTTAATTTCTTTTTACGTAGTTGAAAGCGAAATATTAGGGTTTTAATCTTGTTTTCAAATGTTATTCATTTCTAACTAGTTTGATGCAGCAATTGAGGATACAGTACTATCTTTGAAAAGGGCAAAGCTAGTTGTGGTAAAAAATAAAAAATTTGACCATATAGAATCGAGCAGTTTTAGCACATAGTTCATGCTCGTTAAAAAATAAACGCAAGATCCGAGCAGTTTTAGCACATAGTTCATGCTCGTTAAAAAATAAACATAAGATTGAGCAAATGTTTCCACCCGCGTTTAAGCTCGTTAAAAAATGAACTATCCCGGTAAATAACCACAGTGAATGTAATATCATCAGCCATTAAAGCCTTGGTCGTGTTTGCACCGTCACCTCCACTTTTCCATTGGCCGATCGTTCACCTCCATATGATTGTTTACCCATTTTGAGGAACAGCTGCGAAGAGTGATTTCACTAGCCATCCTTGTGACACTGCCGTGATTGGAAAATTCCAACCTGTACCTGGAATCAGCTGCTAACCTGTTTCATCACTCGTTCCTCAAAAGACGAGTCTTCTTTAAGCTCTTTTCATCTGACTCATAAAATATGAAAAGATTGCCGAGTCCTTGGCCTTCCAGCTCGTTAAAGGGACAGGAAGTGTTATCCCTCCTCTAGATTTTAATCTTTTTGGACTTGAGGGATTATTGCACAAAAAGATCGAGTGCTTGTTTTATTTGGCTCGTTAAAACTATCGAAAACTCATCCCTTCTGTATTGTTTTATACTTTTTCGGACCTAAGGGATTAGATGACGAAAAAGGACTTTTGGAGTTAACTTTATGTATCTTTTCAGACTCTCTAAAAATGAAAAGAACCGAGTTATCTTTATCGTTAGACTCGTTAAAATCATTAAATAGCGACAAACTTGTCTTTAGACGAGAACGAGTTTCACTATCGCTAGGCTCGTTAAAACATAGCAATGGGCTTGCCTGAAGGGCAGGTTATAGAACAAGCATATGTTATCCTCCTCAAGCTTGACAAAAATAAAGAGGTACTGGTCAGCAATGACTGGGGAAAAATTGGGAGAAACTCAAGAAAACTTTGATGGTAGCAAGTCACGCTTGAACATGACACTTTTCCTCCGTACCACAATTGGGTTGGGTTGTTTCATTCACCAGTCACATCACCATGGTCTCGCCATACCATCCATATTTTGGGTAATGCTACCGATCCATCGCATCAGTGTCGCCATATGTTCAAGAGAAGTCGTTCAGAAAAGTCAACCGTGTCCCATCCATTGCCATACATTATCCTTCATCCTTTCATGACCGCCACCCTGAATCATATGTCACAGATCGTTTTCACCTCCATCAAAATCATTAGCTCTGTTCCGTGTCATTGATGTGGGATTCATTAAGGCCCTCCTTTGACGTATCGCTTCTTTTCGACATCAGCTCATTATCCAAGAAGTTGATCTAGGAACAACCCCTTCAGTACTTTGAAGCTTGCATGCCTCAATGGCAAGTTTCTCACTTCCGGCGACAGGTATACATCAATGACCTTCGACCGAAACATTTTGTGTGGTGTTCGACGCCAAGTCCTTTATTCACACCACGTGAATTGTACTGCAGTAACTTGAGGGTCATTATCATTATCGGTGATTCCTCTCGCGCTTGTTAACGGTTTACCTCATTGACCGGTAATCAAGCGATGTCTTTCCATGTTCGACTTCAGAACATTTCTCACATGGATCGACTTGTACTTAGAGTGAAGATCGAACGAGCTTGAAGACTCCGGATCTAGTTTCATCCATCCGGGCTGCGATATATATTCAGGAAAGATAAAGACATCGACATGTACATCATTGCAGTAGATAATCATCCTACCCAAAGGATGATAATTTCATCAAAATTATCAGTCTACCACCAGACGATTGTCTGTTCTATGTACAGAAAAATGAATTTATAAAGCTGAGCATGGGAATGCCCGCCTCAGTTAGATCATAAAAGCAGTATGAAAAATAATGTATTGTATTGTATCTTACTACAGGTCTCCTCCCAGCATTGGATGAACTTCGGATCCTCCTGATAAAGCATTTCACCCGATAAACGGCCTCATACTTTAGGGGGCAACTGTTATAGACATTTTTGTGCCTTACAGCATTGAGCATGAAATGTCCATAATCTAAGGGATCCAAAGTCCCTAAACATGTTGTTCCTACCCCTAGAGGAACAAGGCTAACAAACCACAGCAATTCACAGAAGTTCTCCACCAAAAACTGCTCAAAAACAAGTCAATTCAGGATCAATTCAGTGGCTCCACTAGCTATCTGCGCTGAATGTCAAAGCCAACACTGGCTACCTGCACTGCAACGCAGGTAGAAGCACTACCAGGGTGCACTGAGCGAGAGTTGACAAATGGCAAGTTCATTCCAAGAGGTGTCAATACCCAGGAAGCTTCCAGAATCTTCCTCAATGACACTTGCCTCAGTGAATTCGACTAGTGATGAGTAAGAGGTTCCCAATCTCCAAGTGGAAGCAAGAACCTCCAAGTGGAATCAAGAACTGACAGAGGGAGAGGACACTAGTCAGATCTCAAGCTGACTCATCCTCTCTCCAAACATCTATATATGGATCTCTCCTCCATGAGATATAGAGGCTGGAATTTTGTTATTGCAAAGAATTGTTGTTGGTTTGAGATTGGAATCATTGGGTGCTTAATGCTTTGAAGGGGGTGAAGATAGGAATTCCATTTGCTGGGAAGGAGATGCTGGATTGGAGCCCTCTGGGTTGTATCTCTTCCTGAACCTTGTTATTCATCAATAAAGCTATCTTGGTTTCTCCTATATGTTGATGTATCCTTGATGTATGATTGCATTAGTGTATTTAGTTTATTTCTAATCCCGAACTAGTTATGAATATGAATCCATGTCTTGTGTAGTGTTCTCTTCTTGTCATCTTGCAGAAACCTCTTGAAGCTGGGCGAGCGAGAAGGCAAGTAGCTGGGAACTCTCAAAGAGAAGAGAAACTGGATCGAGGGACAAACGGAAGACACCAGTTAGTCCATCCATCTCTCTTCATTCTTAATTCATAAAGGAAGAATACCAGAATAGCTGTCTTTGTTTGTTGCTAAAGCACTGTCACACCTTAGGTGGATAGGATCGTCCTGCATAGGAATTTTTCCCCACAACAATCATCCTTCTGCATCCGTGCTAGTCCTCAAAATTTCCTTGATGTGTACCCCACCATCGTGCTGGTGTCACGCATAGTGCCGACTTCAACGCATCGAACTACTGTTGTTCTAGTACTGCGCTTTCAAATTTTCCCAGGAATTCATCCATCACTATCAATCCATCATATGTCGGCAGCTCTCTTGCCTTTGTTGTCATGCAACGCAGTGATCTAACCATCATGTTACAATTCAGTGTCGTCACTTCATGCAATCGATTCTGCCATTTCTCTACTTATTCATGTTGGACACCTAATCCTCAATGGGTTAGTGTGGAAGCCGAATGGACAAAAGGAGTCCAAGAGACCTTGGGATGTGAAACCCAACGGTCACAACAATGTACTATAAATGTATATCATTTGTCAATAAAATTGTACTGTCATGTTTTATCTTTCCTATGTGTTGTTTCCCATGTGTGTTTAACATGGTATTAGAGCCATGATGTGTGGCCTTTTGCATGGGTTTCTCAACCTCTAATTGCGTAGTCTTCTATCTCACCATTTATGCATTAGGTCTTCTACCATGAAATTCCCTGCCAACCCTGACATTTACTCAGCTTTGTCGATTCTCTGTCTCCTTGAATAGCGATGGTCTCTGTTGCATGCAGCGCTGCCCTATCTGATTATCATAACTGAGCGTTCTATTCCTCATTGTACACCTGTCCGTAAGAATCTTAATGCTCCACTAATTGGGTGTAACTCCTTTGGCCTGAATTGCATGTGTTAGAGGTAGAAAACTTGCAGGATCTGCCCATAATATAAAATCTGGACATTGTGGATTACTTGTTCACGGCCTGCTCGGCATACCCATCATTATCTTCATTCTCGATTTTGTTTTCCAAACTTGCAACCTGCAAACACTCACCCAATAACAACTCTCTGCGGTCATTGTCTATGCTCAACCCTTCTACAACCTTATAAATAACGCCTATTTTTTCCTAGTGTTTGTCAGGCCTGTAAATAACGTCTCTGCCCACCATTGCTGGCTACCAAATGCACTTGACAGTTTATAACAATTTTTACAGTGAAATGCTTGTAGAAGACAACGTTTTTTTTTTATCATTGACCTGTCTGAGGGTGCTATTGTATTCTGCATTGAACGTTACTTATTTTGATGTCGACTGTCCTCTGGCTTCTCTGTCATTGTGAAATTACCTGTTTTATGTGAGCGCTTCTAAATGTCTTTGTGCTTCAATGTACCAACCCTACGTTGGTTTTGATGAAAACTAGAGCACGAGTAATATGTGAGCTTAACATATTACTTTTTCTGAGTTTAAAAATTCGTCATTTCTTTCTTGGGAGCTTTGCTTTGTCCAAAAATCCTCAGGATTGTAGAGAGATTGTGGATTTTTCTATTGTCGAATAGCTTCGTTTTCTGTTGTTATGATCGTTTGCTTCTAACTGTCCAAGATCCATTAGATCAGGTGGCTGATATCGAGCAGACGATTGACATTTCCAATGGCGTAATGTCAGATTTTACGAGTCCTTTTTAATAAAGAGAGAACTCTGAGTCGCCCACAATAAAAACATGTTGGCTGCCACGAAACCAGCGACCAGGTAGAAGGTGAAAAGCATGGGAAAGTACTAAGAGTAAAAGTAAGGGGTAGATAACAAAAAAAAAATTAGGATCCGTTTTAATTTGGAAGACAAAAGAGGTGATGATTTGCGTTTGTTGAATGGAGAATTTCGAGCTTTGGAATTCGAATCAACCACATTTCCAGAGGTCTCGGAGAATCGAACTCGTTTCCTAAGCATTGCTGCACTTCTAGTACTCATTAAAATATCGGCGATTTGAACAAACGTAATAAGCATAGAACCTATTGAAACCGGTTGGAGTGGTGAACCCGACGTGAACCCGAATGTGTGCAGAGCTCGTCACACCTTCCTACGCCTGTGCATAACCATTGAATACGTAGTTGGATTGAAGTCCTACTCCGGTGGCCCGTTGAATCGACTCAGAACCATGGAGGGTGCTGCTGGACCTTACCATGGACGACGGAGATAGTGTTACTAAAATCATTTATGTTATATCTTGGTTCTCTCGATGGCTGTGTGGAATTTTTCCTCCTTGATGTCTCTCATATAACTGAAGTGAAGAAATGGTTTTGATGTTGTGAATGGTACTGCTGTGAGAGGTATCCCAATTTGAACGTTGTTATTAATTATATGATGTTGAAGCATGCATGCTTCTACAACTGTACTCTGTGATTGTATGATACAGTGAGATAACTGTTGTTGCTTTTAACATATGTCTTTCTTAAGGTCTTATGTGAGTTTCAGTGCAGATGCGGGAACTGTGAACATGGTACAAGTCAAGACTTTCATTTCTAAAATATAGACAGTAATGTTGGTATAGACAAGAAGTAATGTTAATCCCTTTTATGAAGACCGAATGACATTTTTAAGTGGTGAACCTTGAGCACCAGATAGACTTGCACGAACACCTACTCTGTATTGGCGCACATGGAAAGTCAAGTTCCATTGGTGCATGAGATTTGTCCACAATCCAGCAGCCCATATATTTGGAATTGTGCTTTAAGAGTACTCATCAACCTTCACGCAACCTAAATTGGGCGAAAGGGGCATGCAATGGGAGATATTCCTGGAGTTAGGTTTAAAGTTGTTAAGGTATCTGGTGTATCCTTGTTAGCATTATTCAAGGAGAAAGTGGAGAAGGCGAAGAGGTTGAGTGGGAGTTGGGAGATTCTTTGATTGATTTAAGCCATCTAATGCAGTGGATTCAGGGTATTTCTATTTCTGTGTTGAACCTTGGGTGTAAAATTGATAAAATACACTGTATTTCTTGAATAGATATCTGTGTAAAGCTTGCATCCTTGCTGATATATATTTCTGAGTGGAAAAGCAAGTATTTTATTTGTTGTAGTGTTTGAGTTTCATTGTTTGGGAATGCACAATATACTTTCCTTGTATACAACCAACCATCGTTGTGTGTGGATTTGGAGAATAAGTAGAGTTAAAATCTAGCTTTTGATTCATTCCTCAAGGAATAATCTCATTTGATTGTTGTAGTTTTCTGAGAGAACAAACTTTGAGAATACCTTGTAGTGACATTGGTTCATAGTTGGCTTAAAGTGTAAGTTTAACATTGGAGAAAATGGCCAGAATCAATGAAGTATTAGAGTTCCTCAGAACTCTGATGTTGTCTACTACTCATGATACATTAAAAGTCAGCAAAGTTTCTCTCACAGACATTCAGGTCTGTCTACAAAATGCACAGGAAAAGATCGATTTTTTGCAGCTTGAATCTCAGCTACAGCAAGAAGAATTAAAACAGAGGAGTCATTCTGAACATGTTTCTGTTCAGAACATTGAGACTGCAACCCATCAGAAGCAAGTCAATATTGTTGAAGTTGATTCAGATTTAGTACCCAATAAAGCAGCAGTTGTACATGCAGATGCAGAAACTCAGTCTGCACTTCCCAAGCCCATCATCAGACCTTGGGAATAGCTTTTCCACAACAAGCATAGAACTGGTCTTGGATAGATAAGGACTTGTCCTTTCATATTCTAGACTACTCAAAGCCCATTCAGTTTCAGAGTGCTGGATTCATTCATGACAGTTCACCTGCTCCTCATGACAGTTCAGCTTCAGCAGTTCCAGACTCTGCCCCTCTTCGACAGTAACAACAACAACAACAACAACAAATTGTCAAATGCCAACACCATGACCGAGTTGGCCATCTGAAAGATCACTGTTTTGATCTTCATCCATGTAAGCACTGTCATAAAACTAGTCATTCTTCAAACAAATGCTTCAGAAACAAACAACCTGCAAGAACAAAGATTCATCTTGGATGGATCGCTTCTTGGCAATGGGCATCAACAGCCAAGAAGATATTCCAAACACATGCCAGAACTTGTTCCAGAGTATTGAACAGTCTTGCAATTGAGTTTTCCCCATCATCTCACCTTATATCTGACAGGGGGGGAAATGATGGTCATCTACAAGCTTCAAAGCCACATCAAGTGAGCCTGAGCCACAACCTACCACACCAGTTTCAGAGTTGTAGCCAGAAACAAAGATGCCTGTGAACATGCCTTCATTTGGAAATCTGGGACACTCCCTCTAGCAGAAGACTTCAGCTTCTTGCCAGTTTTGGAAGAATTCTAGGAACACAATTGAGAACACTTCCTCTAGCAGAAGACACCAGCTTCTTGCCGGATTTGGAAGAGTTCGAGGAATTTCATTAAGAATTCCAGAGTTGTTGGTCATCCTTAAACCATCACAGGTTGAGACTTCCCTTTTCAGGTTGAAGTTCTCCCTTTTATGCGGGGTGAGACCTCCCTTTCATGGTTGAAGGTTTCCCTCTTCAAAACAATAGGAGCACTTCCTCTAGCAGAATACTTCAGCTTCTTGCCAGTTTTGGAAGAGTTCCGGGAACTGCACTAAGCGTTCCAGTGTTGGTGGTCATCCTTAAACCACCACCCTTTATACCAACATTTCAGAGAGCACATTCAGCCTAGTGTTGCCATGCATTTTTGCACATTTTGTATTACAGCTCTCTTCTTGGACTCATACATAACCCTTCAGATTAAGGGGGGGAATGTTGGACACCTAATCCTCAATGAGTTAGTGTGGAAGCCGAATGGACAAAAGGAGTCTAAGAGACCTTGGGATGTGAAACCCAACGGTCACAACAATGTACTATAAATGTATATCATTTGTCAATAAAATTGTATTGTCATGTTTTATCTTTCCTATTTGTTGTTTCCCATGTGTGTTTAACACTTCGTATGAATCCAAAGTGCAGGAGCTTTCGTTGTCCCATGAGATCCTCCCATCTGTATTTGGATTCACCCAATCCTAGTCTCAGGCAGTTATCTTGTAAATACAATTGATATCATCATCACTATCATCGTCACACACTGGTTCAGTGTAGCGCGCTCCTTCAGTTGGGTCCAGTGGGACTACTATGCATAGTGACTTATTCTCGAAGATCATTTTATGCTTCTTCAGGTTGATGACTCCATTCATATCGGTGGCACAATTTATTCCTAACAGCACGGGATATGGATTACTATCATCAACAATCTCTATTACTTCAAAATCCGCCTGCGCACTCATGCCTTCAATATCAACTGTTACCCCTTGCAATCTCCCCATGGGAAAGATATTCTATTTGTTCACCATTCGTAATTGAATAGGGACCATTGTAACGTGAGCCTGCCCATGCGTTCCCATGTTTGCTTTGGTAATACATTCACGTTTGAACCCAGATCTAGGATTACCTGATCCATTTCATACTCACCAATCTATGCAGTCAACCTCATTTCCCTTCCAGTGCACAATGCATGCTTCCCCAATTTCCAGACTATGCATGGTTCTTCTGGCCCCGCACACCTAGTGATCAGTTCTTGTAGTCCTTTAACTGCCTTTTTGTCATGCAGCAGTTTCGTGCATGTCTCCAGAAAGGTAGTGAGCACTAAAGGATCCATTACTGGCTCTGGTTGATCCTTACTACCTGAAGTGGAGGCCTCCGTGAAGCTCTTCTTAGCATCCATGAATGTCTCCTTTGCATGTTCTAAGTTAAACTTGGGTTCCTTTACAGGAGCCTTGCTAACCCACATACTTTCCTCTGGCTGCTTCCTCATATCCTCTCCCGTGGCCGTACCGCTTGTGAGCATCATGTTTACATTCGGGTCCTCTTCGTGTGGCTCAGATCTCATCATTTGTATATTATGAGTCGGAGGAGGCTAGAATACCCGTTTTTTGCACATCCTCATGATCAATGTAGGATAGTCTATGGTTTCATGATCAAACTGAGCATAATATGTACAGGATATCCTCGTCGGGTTGGTACAATCACGGGCATAGTGCCCTGTCCCTTTGAAATTGTAACGAATTAATTTTCCGCGTCCCCTTCCTGGTCCCATTCCACCTCGTCCTCGACCTTGCCCCTGAAATCCAACACTCGCCATCCCCGCATTTGGGTCGAGGGCTCGTGTTTCTGTTTGCATCCTATAGGCAGGGATCGCATCCATCATTATCTTGTAACTGCGGCAAGTGCATTCATCATGGCCTATCGATCAACAGAAATTACAAAATAGTTGCTCAGGTGTTTGTGTATACTTCTGAAAAAAATGACAATTATCCATCATGTGTTTCCCTCCTATCTGACAGATCACACACCATAAAGTGGGTGCCGCACTCATCCCTGTCTATGCCTCCGGTCTCAATGGCATTGGACCTCCTCCTGTCAAGTAGTTCACAAACACTAGACAATTATCCTTATCATGGCCCTAGCCTTTGCATTTTATGCGCCATACTTACTCGCACGCCCCCCACCATATTGCGTAATCCTGCTTCAAACTTTGCATTTCCAAACACAGATTCTGTAGTTCCACGTGGATTTGTTGAACTCCCAACCTAGGGTCTTGTATTGGGGTCTCATGTAATCTCATTTCCATTTCCAATGGTTCAGCATGCGTGGAAAGTTAATGTTGTGACAGTGCCATCCTCAAGTGCGGTGTCAGAGATGCCACAAACCATGCATGATGTTGTCCATCTGTCAACATCATATTGGTTTCGCGGATCGTACTCTTTAGCTGTTGATCCAAATCCTAGGGAGTATCACCGAGGAGCATCATGATTTCTTTAAACCTGATGATTGATTGTGTTTCTAACTTTGGCCTGCTAAATTCCTAGTTCAGCGCGTTCTAGATCTCTTCTATCCCTGTGTTTGGGTGGTCGTTAGAGTGCTTAATATACCATGTCAATGCGCAATCCTGCAGTGCGCTCACCAATGTGGCCTTCTTAATATTGTCATCCATGATACCTTGTGCTTCCCATATTGCTCTTACCATGAACTAGAATTGGTCTAAATATTCATTCCCTACTCCTTTGAATACTGGCGGTTTGACTACACTCGCCATACTGAACTATGGAGGTGGTGGAGATGGAGTGGGTGGAGATGGAGGCGAGGTAGGTGAAGTGGGTGGTGATGTGGGTGGAGGTGGTAACCACAGAATGCGTTGCCTTATCAAACTAGCCGGGCTTCTCGGAGAGACTTTAGCGAACTCCTTCTCACTCTCTCGCGAGGGTGAAATTAAGGGACTATTTTCTAATTCTTTGCTACTTTTGTAGATTTTTCCACTCTGCATAGTCCCAAACATTAATGTATTTGCATGACCCTTTTTTCACACAATAAAGTCTTAATCCAAGTATTCAAAGATTTAATATACTTACTTCGTGGTCCTTTGAGAAAGCATCACTCTGCCTCACTGTAGCTCACAGTTGCATCTACCGCAAACTCAATGATAAATCCCCTTATTATCTAGTCAAGACAATGGTCCACAGCTCACACGATCATATTTTATGATGCTTCTAGTCTGTACGCTAATTCCAGAGTCCACACTATCAATTGGTTTAGCCTACACCTTCCCTGGCTGTCGGCTAACTTTGCGATCCACTCATACAGCTCAAAAGGAAAGGATGAAAAGAAAATATCATGGATTTCTGTATACACGTAGCGCTCCAATCACTTTTCCTCAAATACTTGTGGAGTTTTATTTTCCTGTGTCACGAACTCGTGAATCTTCTTGTCCAACCACTCTTCAATTTCCTTCTTTGTTGGGTTCCAGTGGCACGACATTAGACATCCCTTATGCAAATCTCGGTCGTAGCAACGAAACCATTTGTTGGCTTAGTGGGGCCTGAACCAATTTCAGAAGTGATTTAGCCAAGCAAATCTCGGTATACTGGCCCTTTTGGCAACAGTCCATGGAGTGTGGATTAAGGTCTCACCATAATGTTGGAAACAATACTGAGAGGGGGGGGTGTGAATCAGTATTATCAGATCAATAAAACTTTTTCAATACTCAGAAACATATACGCTACTTCAGTTAAGTGAACTAGCATGTACATGCTACTGTGTCTAAAGCAACCAGCGTATAACCAGAAATCTTATGATTCAGTTAGTTTATCTTCAGTAAATGCATCATGACATTATTAACCATATTAAAAGTAAACAGGTGCAGTATAATAGAACAGATCATCACACAAAAGCCACACACATGAACACCATGATATAAGGTGGAAACCCAATGTGGGTGAAAACCACCTGCTGCAAGTCGTCTCTATCTTTCTTTAATAAGAAACTTCAGTTTACAATCTTTTGTACTAGTGCAGCCTTATACCAGTACGCAGGCTACAACCTGCAGAAGGCTACAACCTTCTCTTGTTTTCCAATCTCTCCTAGAAGGGAGCTCCAACCCCCTTTGCTCTTGTACTAGCAAAGATACTAGTACGTAGGTGCTGGCCTACAATCTTCTTTCCTTCAGGTACCACTTTTCATCAATTTTCAGACTGGATACTCCTGAAGCACAACATTTCAATCTGAAGACCACAATTCATTCACTTTTCATAGCAAATCATAGAAGCACAAAACAACCAATACTAGCATCATCAAACTTTGAATCACTGAACCACTGAAACCCTGTCAACACCTAGTCACCAGAACACAGAGCAGACTACAGAACCCTGCAATAACAGACAGACCCAACTGCAACCCAAAAATTAAGCTTCAAAAGATATACGCTACTTCAATGAAACAAACCCGCGTATACACGCGCTTTTACCGAAGCCAACCTGCGTACAGATCTAAAAATAATTTCTCATAACTTGCAGCTGTACCAGTCATCAGTCATACTCAGAACATAACATTGCGTCAGTATGCAGATCTAAAAATATGCGTAATCAACCATATACCGATAGTTCATTTCAAACAATTTGATCTCGATCTATCCTTCCACCAACCGATGTGATCTCTCCTTAGCTCAGATCAAGCAATGTATCATCAACCCAGAACCTGCACACTAGATCTCTTTCTTCATTAGATATTCAAGACTTTTTCAATACACTAGCCTAATGATCTTCTTCTCCTTATATAGCATTAGGCCCTCCTCAATACCACGGGCCAAAACCATAGTAATACAATACCATCAACTTCAAAACTCGGGATCAACACGACTGTCGAGATACCTTGGTCAAAAACATAGGCTCAAGTACCAAGGACTAACTACCACGGACCAAAGGGAAGCTTCTCGACATGTACGCTCTTTTCTGTTCATGAAACTGCGTGTATACGCGACTTCGTATATAGCAAGACTGCGTATCCGTGACTTAGTATATAGCGTACCAGCGTGTATATGCATCTTGGGCTTAATGAACCTGCGTATATGAAATTTCTCTTCATTGTTGTAGTCTGGACTGAGATCTGTCATCAAAGAGAGTTGCCATCAAGGACAACACCTGTACCGTAGCGCCACACATGTGCCAAAATGCCAACAATATCCCCCTTTGGATTTGATGGCAACCCCAAGATCCTTAGAATCATTCTCCCCCTTTGTCATCAAGGGCAAAGGGCTATGCTCCCCCTGTGAATGTGTTGATATCTCTGCTCTGCTGTGCTGAACATGCTCCCCCTGACTGCAGGCAAGATCTGCAAATGATGTTCTTCAAAAAGAACCAAGACTTATACATCATAAAGGACCTTCCTATCACCAAAAGACTCAATACATACATCCATACTCCCAACCAAGAGGGGATACATCAGAAATTTACATATAACAACCAATTACATTACATCATTCATCCCAGGCATAGTGGGGAAACCAACATAGGCCGTTACATGACCTTGACACCATAGAGGAGATATGACATAGAGACGAAAGAACTAGACCAAGACTTATGAAAGTCACCAGCAAAATCTGATAATCATCTTTTTAGATCAGCAACCAAGATTTCCTTCTGTGCTCCTTCTTCAACAATAGTTGTGAACTAGGACCAAAAGCATCTAAATGCCAACAATTCTTTATTAGACTTTAAGCTGCTCCCCCTGAAACTGTGCCTGAAGGACTCTGTCATACCCATCTCAGACCTTCTCCAATCAGAATCTGCCCTTGCTGTTCAGAACTCCATATACGCGACTTCACCTGCATAAATCAGCGTATGTACGCGGATATCCCTTATACAACACGCGTACACCAACTTTTCTTTAGAACAGACAAGCTTCAACAACAGGATGAAGCATCAACTACTCCCAGCTTCTGTCTGAGATATTCAAAAGTCTCCCTGGGCAGTGGTTTTGTGAGAATATCAGCAACTTGTTCTTTAGAAGGAACATACTCCAACTTGACCTTTTGTTAAAGCACTTGTTCCCGGAGGAAGTGATACTTGATTGGTATGTGCCTGGTCTTTGAATGCATGACTGGATTCTTAGAAATGCTGATTGCACTTGTATTATCACATAAGATAGAGACAGGTGGAGTGCAAGTGATTTGAAAATCCTGCAAGGTCTACATCATCCAAAGAAGTTGTGTGCAACAAGATGCCGCAGCCACATATTCTGCTTCCACTGTAGATAAAGCAATCGAACTTTGTTTCTTGCTGAACCAAGATACTAATCTGGAACCCATGAAGAATGCACCACCGCTTGTGCTTTTCCTGTCATCCACACTTCCGGCCCAATCTGCATCTGTGTAAGCATGAAGAGTGAGATCTGTATCTCTAGGATACCATAGGCCATAGTTTTGAGTCCCTTGAAGATACTTGAAGATTCTTTTGACTGCGTGAAGATGAGTTTCCTTTGGGTTGGCTTGAAATCTTCCAACAATTCCTATTGCATGCATAATATCTGGTCGAGTACCTGTCAAATAAAGCAAACTCCCAATCATGGATCTATAAGTTGGTTGATGAACTGCTGCTGATTCATCATTTGTACTGAGGCTACATCCTGTAACCATGGGGGTACATACTGGCTTTGAATCTTCCATGCCATACTTCTTCAAGATCTGCTTGAGGTACTTGGTTTGAGACAAGAAAATACCTCCTTCATTTTGTTGGATTTGCAATCCAAGAAAGTATGTCAATTCTCCAAGTAATGACATTTCAAATTCTTTCTGCATAACCAAGGCAAAGTTTTGACTCATAGCCTCTTCATTGCTGCCAAAGATAATATCATCTACATACACAACAAGTATTAGCAATTTGTTATTTTCAACTTTCATATAGAGACTGCTATCTGCTGATCCTTTTGAAAAGCCTTGTTGGTGAAGATATTTGTCCAACCGATAGTACCAAGCCCTTGGAGCTTGTTTGAGACCATAGAGAGCCTTTTTCAATCTGCATACAAGGTTTGGATCATTCCCAAGAATGAAACCATCTGGCTGCTCAATGTATACTTCTTCTTCTAAGTCTCCATTCAGAAAGGTTGATTTCACGTCCATTTGAAATACCTTGAAGTTTTGAAAACTTGAGAGAGCAAGGAACATTCGGATGGCCTCAAGTCTTGCAACAGGAGCAAAGGTCTCTTCAAAATCTATTCCTTCTTGCTGTGCATACCCTTTACAAACAAGTCTGGCCTTGTTTCTAATTACTTCTCCATTTTCATTCAATTTATTTTTGAAGACCCATTTTGTTCCTATGACATTCTTATCTTTTGGTCTAGGAACCAATTCCCAAGTATTGTTCTTTTCGATCTGCTCAAGTTCTTCATCCATTGCTTTGACCCAACATTCATCTTTGCATGCCTCTTTCACATTTTGTGGTTCAGTGGAAGAGAGTAATGCCAAATAGCTTGAAGCTTCTACAATTGTTCTTCTTGTTTTTACTCCTACTTCTTTATGTCCCACAATCTAAGATTCTGGATGATTCTTCTGGACATATCTGGATGGAGTCTTCTCTTCTATTCTTGTCTGCTCCTCTGGTTCTTCTTGAGGTTCTTCTTCTTCTTGAGGTTCTTCTTCATCATTCTGTCTTTGAGGGTAGCCTTCATCTTCTTCGATGTCTTCATGATGAACTTTCCTAGGAATGTATCCCTTCTCATCAACCACAACATCAATGCTGTCAACAATTCTACCAAGTCTTTTATTGTAGCACTTGTATGCTTTGCTATGTGGAGAATAACCAAGAAGAATGCCTTCGTCTGCTCTTGGTTCAAGTTTTCCAAGTTGCTCATCAGTATTCTTAATATAACATTTGCTCCCAAAGATTTTGAAGTGCTTCACCGAAGGAGTCTTACCACACCAGAGCTCATGAGGAGTTTGAGTGCTGTTTACTCAAACATTTGTTTTGTTGAGAATAATAACCGCAGCATGTGCAGCTTCACCCCAGAAAGTTGCGGGAGTACCTGATTCATCAAGCATAGCACGAGCCATTTGTTGGATTGTTCTGTTCATTCTTTCCACAACTCCATTTTGCTGAGGAGTTCTAGCTGTAGAGAATTCTCTTCTTATCCCATGTTCTTCACAGAAATCGAAGAATTCATTTGAGGTAAACTCCCCACTTCTGTCAGATCTGAGGCACTTAATCTTGTGTCCTGATTCATTTTCAGCCAAGGCTTTGAAGGTTTTGAATTTTTTGAATGCTTCATCTTTGTGCTTCATAAGTCCTAACCGGAAAAACCTGGAGAAATCGTCAATGAATAATATCAAATATTCTTCTCCTCGAGGTGTTCTTTTTCTGAATGGACCACATGTATCTGTATGTACTAGCTCAAGAGGCATGCTAGCTGATCCTTCCTTCTCAGGAAAATTAGTTCTGGTTTGCTTTCCAAACTGACATGATTTGCATATGGTGTTGTCTGGAATTTTGATATCTGGAAGATCACGAACTGCCTGATATTTGCATGCTTTCCTTATTTGTGGAAAGCTTAGATGCCCCAACCTCCGATGCCATAGCCAGTGTTCATCATTCTTTCTCAAATAACATTGTTGTTGTCTTTCTTCAAATATGTATAGATTATTTGGAGTCCTTCTTCCTTTGATCACTGTTTCACCTGTATCAAGATCACGAACACAACATCCATTTGATCTAAATATTACCTCTGTTCCTTGATCGCACATCTGACTGACACTCAGAAGATTATGCTTCAATCCATCAACATACAGAACATTTCCAGCTTTGACCTTCTCTTTCAACGGAGCAACGCCTTTTCCTTTTATGGCTGCAGAGATATCGTTTCCAAAAGAAACTTTCTTTCCCTTTTCTAATGCGGTATATGATTCAAGTTTTTCTTTGTCCCCTGTCATATGTTTCGAACATCCGCTGTCAATGTACCATAGACTTTCTTGACCTTCTGCATAAAAGGCTATCCCACATCTTTCTGGTTGTGGTTCGTTTATTCTCCATGTTCTGACATTTGAGGTTTGTTCCTTCTGAGTTGTCTTCCAGTACCTGCTCCTGCATTCAGAGTCTTCATGACCAAAGTTATTACAAATAGAGCATTCAACTTCATTTTCAAGAACCGAAAAGTTGTTATAAGTCCTTTTCATGGTTCCAGTCATACTTCTTTGCTTTTGAGCTTCTCTAGTCATGATTGTCTTGTAGGAAACACATTGAGCTGCTTTGTGACCGAAGTTATGGCAAGAAAAGCATTGGCCATTAAAGAAATTTCTCTGATAATTAGATCTATCATCCAACCGATTGTAGCTTCTATTGACATCCATTCTTGGGGCAAATTGGGAAGATTTTACCTGTGGCTGATTGTAGCTTATGTTTGTCCTTAAGGCCGCTTGTCCCCGAACTTCTTGATAGTCTTTATTTGTTCTTGAGGTAAACTGTCCCTGATTCACCTGATGACTTTTATTTGGTCTTTGTTCGCTCCTCCTTGCTGCATCAAGATAACTTTTAGAGGTAGAAGCTTGAGATGTTTCTCCATTATATCCCAGACCTGTCTTGATCAGAGGAGAACGTTGCACATTGATAATCTCATCCAAGGTTTCAGATCCTTTAACAAATTTAAGATTAATTGCTTTTGTTTTCTCAATCTCCTTTCTAAGACAAACAATTTCACATTCCAATTTTCCAAGATGTTTTTCCTTTTCTGCCAGTTGACATTGTATAGAATCAATAATAGCACTTTTCTCTTCTAAGCAAACTTTGAGATTATTCATTTCTTCATAAAAGCCTTCTACATTTATAGCATCCATGTAGTCATCATCTTCAAAATCCATTAAAAGTTTATATCTATAACCTTGATCATCTTCATCACTATTTGAAAGACCATCACTATCTTCATGAGTGTAATAGCTTTTCTTCTTTTCATTCTGTTTCTTGTTCCATTTAACAGGTTCCTTTCCCTTGTCATTCTTATCTTTGAGAGGAAATTTGGTAGCATAATGACCTACTCTTCCACAAGCAAAGCATTTAAAAGGTAACTTACCTCTGAACCTTCCAGAACCCCTTTGAAGATTTCTGACAAAATTTGATTCTTCTTCTTCATCTTCTGGCATGTGACTTGCTTCATAATAATCTTCTTTGCCTGAAGCCTTGAAAGCGGCTTCTCTTCTATCTGATGGACCTCCTTTTCTCATTTCATAAGCAGTTATAATTCCGTGAAGCTGGGACATAGTAAGAATCCGTAGATTTTCTTTTTCTTCTATTGCAGACACTTTAGATTCAAATTTGGGGGACAATGATCTTAGAACCTTTTCAACCACAATAGCCTCTTTTATTTCTTCACCCAAGTTTTTCATGCAATTAACAATCTCATCTACCTTAAGGAAATAGTTAGCCACAATTTCATCATTATACATTCTGAGAGTCTCATACTTAATCCTGAGAGTTTGAAGTTTAGCACGCTTTACCTGTTCGTCTCCTTCATAGCTCGTGACAATTTTGTCCCATATTTCTTTTGCGGATTTATAGTGCATTACCTTCATGAATTCCGATTGGGATATACATCCTAATAGGGTACTGACTGCTTTCGTAATTGTTTCATACTTCTTTTTCTCGGCTGCATCTGTAGGCGTAGCTGAAGGAAAAGTGTAGCCTATCTCTACGATGTCCCAAACTTCTGTACCAAGAGATTGAAGATAGGCAGTAACTCTTACCTTCCAATAATTGAAGTTTGTCCCCTCAAAAACCGGTGGCCTGATTGATGCTTCTCTCTCGTAGTTTCTCATGATGAACGATCTTCCTTCAAGCGATCAAGCTTCTCTGAAGGACCTGCTCTGATACCAATTGTTGGAAATAATACTGAGAGGGGGGGGGGTGAATCAGTATTATCAGATCAATAAAACTTTTTCAATACTCAGAAACATATACGCTACTTCAGTTAAGTGAACCAGCGTGTACACGCTACTGTGTCTAAAGCAACCAGCGTATAACCAGAAATCTTATGATTCAGTTAGTTTATCTTCAGTAAATGCATCATGACATTATTAACCATATTAAAAGTAAACAGGTGCAGTATAACAGAACAGATCATCACACAAAAGCCACACACATGAACACCATGATATAAGGTGGAAACCCAATGTGGGTGAAAACCACCTACTGCAAGTCGTCTCTATCTTTCTTTAATAAGAAACTTCAGTTTACAATCTTTTGTACTGGTGCAGCCTTATACCAGTACGCAGGCTACAACCTTCTCTCGTTTTCCAAACTCTCCTGGAAGGGAGCTCCAACCCCCTTTGCTCTTGTACTAGCTAAGATACTAGTACGTAGGTGCTGGCCTACAATCTTCTTTCCTTCAGGTACCACTTTTCATCAATTTTCAGACTGGATACTCCTGAAGCACAACATTTCAATCTGAAGACCACAATTCATTCACTTTTCATAGCAAATCATAGAAGCACAAAACAACCAATACTAGCATCATCAAACTTTGAATCACTGAACCACTGAAACCCTGTCAACACCCAGTCACTAGAACACAGAGCAGACTACAGAACCCTGCAATAATAGACAGACCCAACTGCAACCCAAAAATTAAGCTTCAAAAGATATACACTACTTCCATGAAACAAACCCGCGTATACACGCGCTTTTTACCGAAGCCAACCTGTGTACAGATCTAAAAATAATTTCTCATAACTTGAAGCTGTAGCAATCATCAGTCATACTCAGAACATAACATTGCGTCAGTATGTAGATCTAAAAATATGCATAATCAACCATATACCGATAGTTCATTTCAAACAATTTGATCCCGATCTATCCTTCCACCAACTGATGTGATCTCTCCTTAGCTCAGATCAAGCAATGTATCATCAACCCAGAACCTGCATACTAGATCTCTTTCTTCATTAGATATTCAAGAATTTTTCAATACACTAGCCTAATGATCTTCTTCTCCTTATATAGCATTGGGCCCTCCTCAATACCACGGGCCAAAACCATAGTAATACAATACCATCAACTTCAAAACTCGGGATCAACACGACTGTCGAGATACCTTGGTCAAAAACATAGGCTCAAGTACCGAGGACTAACTACCACAGACCAAAGGGAAGCTTCTCGACATGTATGCTCTTTTCTGTTCATGAAACTGCGTGTATACGCGACTTCGTATATAGCAAGACTGCGTATCCGTGACTTAGTATATAGCGTACCAGCATGTATACGCATCTTGGGCTTAATGAACCTGCGTATATGAAATTTCTCTTCATTCTTGTAGTCTGGACTGAGATCTGTCATCAAAGAGAGTTGCCATCAAGGACAACACCTGTACCGTAGCGCCACACCTGTGCCAAAATGCCAACACATATGTAGTATGGGAGGGTGCTAGAACCAGGTTTCTGCACCGTGGGAATGTCTGATATGAGGTGATTGGTACGCAGTCCAGCCTTCGCACTTATTGCGCTATGCACACCAATGGGCATCTACGCCCTACAGCACTATTTTCACATAGTTCTAGCCGCAACAGAACTCATGTTATTTACCCAAGTCCTCCTTAAGTAGGCTTTGATAGCTAATTACTTAGATTACTTTCATATATACGCATTCATACAAGTATTCATCAATTGTGCGCAGTAAATAAACAAAGTAAATGTAATGCGTAACATTAAATACGGATTCAAGAACAGATGCACAGAGTTAACGTCTCTTTATTAACTTTCAATCCCAAGTACAGACTCGACTCCACCCTGTGCACTCAGCTACAGGGGTTCGCACACTTAGCTACAGACTCTACAAGGCCTCTGCGCACTCAGCTGCAGAGCCTCTTCCTACTACTATCACCCAGTACACTTGAGATTCAACTCTAACCCTAAACCATGCCCTTTACTATTCTCTCTACCTTTAGCTATCTTTACACTTAGATCCTCGCTCTATATATACAATCCCATGGTCCATGGACCAAGGGCAAGCTGAAACAACTTTACCTTAAATTACAATATTTTAGGGCAGACAGCCCTATGACTCATCCTATACTTCGCACTCCGTGCTCGTAATTTACGGAGTTTTACAACATCTTTGACCAAAACTTGGGCTTTGAGCCCCAAAAATTGCTATGGGGGGTCCCATACCCAACAGTACCCTGATGTATATGATGGTATGTGCTAGAATAGAAATTGCACATGCAGTGGGAGTATTGAGGAGGTTTATGTCAAAACCAAGGAAGGAGCACTGGACAAAAGTGAAGCAAGCTTTCAGGTATTTGCGTGGCACTAATGATTATGGTTTGTGCTACCAAGGAAGACCAGGATTGGATAGAGTGTTGGATATTCATGGCTTTGTTGATGCAGACTCGGCTGGAGATTTGGATCAAAGAATATCTATGAGTTGGTATGTGTTTAACCTATTTGGAGGTGTAGTCAGTTGGATGAATAAGAAATAATCTGTAGTGGCACTATCAACTACAGAGGCAGAATACATGGCATCCACTCATGCAAGCAAGGAATGAGTTTGGTTGCATAGATTGTGTTCAAGTATGGGGTTAGTAAAGGGAGCTATAAGGATAGACTGTGACAGCCAAAGTGTAATTTTCTTGGCAAAGAACCTTGCATATCATTCAAATTCAAAGCTCATTGATGTTCAGTATCACTTTGTGAGGGATATGATAGAAGACAAAAAGGTGTTGCCGGTAAAGGTGGACACTTTGAAGAATACTGCAGATGCATTGACAAAATCTGTGAGCTCTGAGAAGTTCTCTTGGTGTAGAGAAACAATGGGTGTTGCAGAGTTGGATATATGACTAAGCTCTCTTGTGCCCCCCTGTGGAAAGAAAACAACAAGTGGGAGAATGTTGGGTTGTGTTATATTCTTTCCATGACTACCCCGCGTAGTTAATGGGGGGCTTAGAAGGGGGATGGAGCCGCCACTTCGTTGTGCTGATTGCGTAGCGGGGGGGGCGGGGGTGACAGGGGGTTTGAGGGGTGCACGTAACCCCACTCTATGGGGTTCGGAGTAGTTCCCTCAAAAATTTTGTTTTTGGACCCTATATTAGGTTGGGCGGACCTACCTATGGTTTTGTGCATGATTTTTTGCACATGGTTTTGGACGCGATGGTTTTCCATCCATGGTTTTGGACGTGATGGTCTTCAGTCCATGGTATTGGATTCTTCGACATGTAAAAATATATATTGTAACATTCAAAAAGGAATATAATGAAAAATCAAGCTAGTAGTCCCAATTTTGGGATACAAGGGAAAATATCTATGTATATGTGTTTTATGTGTTATGCTCTCACACTGTTTATTTTTTGTGTTTTAGAATTCATATGCATGTAATTTCTATACGGGGTTAAAACCTACAAATTGAGCATCTTCTGTAACTCAACTTCAAACATTATGATCTTGATGATGCAAATTTGTTTGTCAAGAAAGTTGGAAAAATAATTTTATATCTTGTGGCATATGTAGATGATGTTTTGATGACAAGGAACAATGAGAGCTACATTGCATCCATAAATAAGGAATTGAGGAAAGGTTTTGAAATGACTAACTTGGGTAATGTTCACTACTATTTTGGTATTGAAGTAGCTCAACCTCCGAAGTGTATATTCCTCTCTCAAAAGAAGTAAAATGGAGATATGCTGAACAAGTTTGCAATTGCTGAGTGCAATCTTCTGTGTACTCCAATGGAAGAAATCTTAAAGCTCACATCCATTGAAGGAAAAGAATTTAAGGATGCAAAAAAGTATAAACATCTTGTAGGAAGTCTCAATTACCTGACTACAACAAGACCAAACATTTCATTTTCTATTGGAATCCTCTCCAGGTTTACGCAAAAGCCTTGTGAGGGACATTGGTCTATTGCAAAAAGAGTTCTAAAGTACTTGAAGGGGACCCAAGACTTTGGAATGAAGTATACATAGGTGGGAAACTTTAGCTTGATTGGATACTCTGATTCAGACTTCGATAGAGACAAAGAAACTGGGGTATTTACTTCAAGTTATGCTATGAGTATTGGATCAAGAGCTGTCTCCCGGAGTGTAGAAAATCTTGTAGATTCACAAGCTCATGTAGTCTACTTAAATAAGAGACAAGAATCTACTTCTACTCTTTACAGTGGAAGCACATAAATAATGAGCAAAACGATAATTGACAAGAGGAAGAACATAAATGGCACATAACACAATAAATATCCAAGGAAAGCCACAACTCAAAACCCCACTATTTGTATTGCATTAATTAGAAATCCAAGATGATAATACAATTCTTGTTCTCACAAGAACAATCCCAACACTCAGTAAAATCAATCTCCAACTCACAAGAAAACTCTTGCCCAACACTTATCCAATTCTCCAGCTCTCCAAGTCCCTATTTCTTTGTGTAATTCCTATGGCTGATTAACCCATCTTAAAGGGAAATCAGTGCATCCAAAACTATGAAATCCCTTCTAGGTTCAGTTCCTGATTGCATGCACCATCTATACAACTCAAAAAATTATACAACAAATAGTACACTATCCCTACACTCTAGTCTCAACTGGGTCTTTTTCATAATCGACATGCATGATTTTCTGACTGTGCACTAGCACACCAACTAACTGTTAACTCTCTATTAGTTCCACAAATAATTAGAACTAATTTAACGTAACATAACTAAGTAAACTTATTTATCTAATTACAACTCATAAACAAACAGATCATGGACCCCTAAAACTTAGGGATAACATATACATGACTTCTAAAAGACTTCCAACTCAAAATTCTTAAGTGAACTAAGTCAACTTAACTTAGTTAACTATTATAAGTTTCTATGAGAAAATAATTACAATTTTAATTCACAAGTTAACTCAAGGACAAATCAATTTGGAATTTCTAGTTTCTATTTTTTACATTTCTTGTTGCTATTTTCAACACTCCCTCTCAACAAGAAAGGGATTAAACTTGATCCCGATCTTGAGCCTTTGGAATTTTCTTCATGCAACACTTATCTCTAGTGTTGTTTCTACAACAGCTCCAGAAACAAAAAAAAACATCCAACCTGAATCAGTATGATGCATATGTCATCAAAGTCTCTGATTGCTATTGCCTCTGTCTACTAAAAACTTTGCGCTTCTATTGACTCTGGCTTGCTACACTGTTGTCAACCCTTCTCTGCACTCTTCAGTATCTAAATTCTCTAGCCTTTGTCACTCTGATATCTAACTAAATCAATCCCACTGAGTCCTCCTACTACTATGTACTTTTGGATTTTGTAGCAAGGTACGATCCATGAGATAAAACCTCTCAATGAACCCTACCCAATTTCAGCCCTCTTGGGACTATCACTTCACATTGCCCCACCTCACACTTGGATGTATGGTTGCATGTGATCCCTCTGCCCACTTGGCTCAAAATTCCCCCCTACTAGAGGTCTTTTCATGAGTGGATGCCTCCACTGAGTCTCCTCTCAACTTCTCCAATTATGGCTACTCCACAATTGTCTGAGACTACTTCTTCTCCGCTTGAGTGGATGTCTCCACTCGGTATCCTTCCATGTTCTCTAATTGTGGCTACTCCACAATTTCCTGAAGCTACTTCTGAGGCTTCTTCTGGGCTACATGTTGAGAGGTAATTTACTCTCCCTCTCAACCACCAAGTCTCTAACCTTTTCCTTGTTCCTCAAGGCTTTGCAACCATCTTGAACCTTAAGAGCATACAGGTTCTTGACCCGTGAATTGATCTGTTTCACCTGTCCTATGGTGATGAGTCTAAGGAACACCTTTCCCTTACTAAAAACTACATCATAGCCACTGTCTTCCAATATCGAAACTGAAACAAGATTCTTCTTTAGTCTTGGAACATACATTACATCTATGATCCTGAGAGGAGATCTAGACTCCCTCTAAAATGTGACCGTACCAATTCCAGTATCTCTATACGTCTTTTCATCTCCAAACTATATGCTTTGCTTGAGGTCTTTCTCCTTAAAATCACTAAAGAGATCTCTATTCTCCATCATATGGAATGAGGCACTACTATCAAGATACCACCCGCCTCCCATGACAGTGTTGGCCATGCATGCAATGAGAGTGAAATCAAGTTTGAATTGTGAATATAGAGATTCACCTATTTCCGCTATTTTCGGCTCCTTCTTGCCTATTTTCTTCTTTGGGAAGTTCTTGGCATAGTTCCCGTGCTCATGACAGTGAGAACACTTATCTTTCATTAATTCAATCTTGTTTCCACCATCCTCACCTTAGTACTTCTTTCCCTTGTCCTTCTTTCCCTTAGTCGCTAAGGAAAAATCCTCTTCAACTTCCTTGGAAGAGATCCCATCTCTCGTGTTCCTCCTGATCTCCTCCTGCCTCAAATTCGACGACAATCGTTCCCAATCTGGCACCTTCTCCTGACCATTGACAGAGTCCTGATAACTATGAAAACTCTTTGGGAGTCGTAGAAGAGAAAGACTAACCATATCATCCTTGGCAATAGTGTTAGAAAAATATTATATATCACAGAGAAATGTAAGAAATATAATATGCGGAAAAAAACACACATAAAACCAGAGAGACACAAATATACGTGGTTCACCCAGTTTGGGCTACATCCACCCCAAACAGACAGTCCTTCCTTTCTATTATCTAGCGAAATGAAGATATAGAGAGACATAGATATACGTGTTTCACCCAGTTTGGGCCATGTCCACCCCGAACAACCAGTCCTCCTTTCTATTATCCAACAAAATGAAGAGACACAACCTACAACAAATTTGCTGTAATATCCTTTGTTTTCTCTCACAGTCTCACCTGTCTATTTCTCTCTATGAGAATACACATATATTCCACAGCCTCAATACAATACCCTCATACAAAGAGAGGGGTTACCTTCTAGGGAAAAAAACCCTAAACCAAACATAAATTCTACGATCAGATCATCCACCCAATGAATGACCCAGATTGACTAAAAATTACTATACTTTTACAGGGCAATTTTACATCTGTTTTTAGCTTTGGGGGCGCTACACTAAAACCCCTGTCGGGGGAGCACTAGTCCTCGAACCCCCCCAGCCGAGTGGGATGGCCCCCCCCGAACCCCCATGGGGGGGACAAGTCCCCCCCACACACCCCCACATGGAGGGGTGTAAAATCTACCTGCGGTATACATCCAGCTGACACAAAGACCTCTAAATTGGGATGATAATCATGCTCCACATGCAACAAATAGTGATTCCAACACTTCCAAGTTCATCACAACATTGAGTGAACTTGGTCAAGTAATTTGGAATTGAGTTTCCCACCTCCATCTTGATTTTTTGAAGTTTATCTTTTAGTGCCAACTTCCTTTGGTCACTGTTATTATGGAAAAGTTCCTTCAATTATTTCCACATAGCATGCAGAGTTTCCTTCCCATGGAGACTCGAGAAAATGTGGTCTCAAACTCCCTCAAGGATTATCCGCCTCACCCCTGCCACACACTTCTTCCATTTACCCAGATTCTGAGCATCTGATGTTGGCGGCTTAATAATGTCTTGATCAATGAATTCCATCAAGCCATTATCCTCCAACATGGCCTCCATCCTATCCTTCCACGTTATATAATTTGAGCTGCCATCCAAGGCATACTCAAGCCGAAAACTATAAAACGCCATTTGTCGATCCTGAATTATGTATTGAAAATTCAAATTTCACCTGTAACCCGAAAATCGAAACATTGAAATCTCCTCTAGTATACTTTTCTCACCTCTGATACCATGTAGAAAATTTCTACAAATATAGCTATGATACAATGTATAATTCCTACAAATCTAACTCTTATACCATGTATAAAATCTTGTAGATTCACAAGCTCATGTAATCTACTTAAAAGAGAGACAAGAATCTACTTCTACTCTTTACAATGGAAGAACATAAAGATTGAGAAAAACAATAATCAACTAGAGGAAGACCATCAATGGAACATAACACAATAAATATGTGGGGAAAGCCACAACTCAAAACCCCACTATCTGTATAACTGCATTAATCAGAAATCCAAGATGATACTACAATGCTTGTTCTCACAAGAACAATCCCAAAACTTACTAAAATCAATCTCTAACTCACAAGCAAACTCTTGGCCAACAATTGGCCAATTATCTAGCTCTCCAAGTCCCTGTTTCCTTGGACAATTCCTATGGTTGATTAGCCCATCTCAAAGGGAAATCAGTGCATCCAAAACTATGTAATCCCTTCTAGGTTTAGTTCCTGATTACATGCACCATCTGTACAACTCAGAAAATTATACAACAAATAGTACATTGTCCCTATACTCTAGTCACAACTAGGTCTTTCTCAGAATCGACATGCATGAGTTTATGATGAGGGAATCATTAGTTAACTAGAGTGACACTTGTGGATGCACTAGTGCACCAACTGGCTGTTAACTCTCTATTAGTTACACAAACAATTAGAACTAATTTAACTAAACATAACTCAGTAAACTGAGTTATCTAATTACAACTCATAAATAAACTCATCTTGGACCCCTAAAACTTAGGGATAACATATACATGATTTCTAAAAGACTTCCAACTAGAAATACCTATGTTAACTAAGTCAACTTAACTTAGTTAGCTATTACAAGTTGATATGAGAAAGGAATTACAATTTTAATTCAAGGACAAATTAAATTGGAATTTCTGGATTCTATTTTTAACATTTCTTGTTGCTATTTTCAACTTGGATATCACACAAACAAGTAGTTCGAACAGATTCCACAACAGAGGAAAAATATGTGGAAACAAATGAGGAAGCAAAGTAAATTGTGTGGCTTAGGAAAATTTTGGAAGATTTGTAGGTGAAACAAGTACATTCAACTCCAGTGATGATTGACAACACCTCTGCAATAAATTTCTCCAAAAACCCAAAGATCCATGATCAAACGAAGCAAATCAATAAAAAATACTATTTGATTTGACATCATATTGAGGCCAAGACAATCCATCTACGCCATTGTTTCACTAATGCGAAGATTGCAGACATCTTCACCAAAGCGTTTGGAAGATAAAAATTCAAAAGATTTAGAACGATGCTTGGACTCACCAACATCCCTTCATATTAAGGGGGGAATGTTGAGTCCTAGTCATTGTTATTCGGTGAACATTTGTAAATAATGTAAATAGTAAATAATGAAAAATGAAGAGACATTGGGAGGTGAAGCCCAATAGTCTCTCCCTCATGTATATAACCATGAGTAATCTTAATGAATAAGCAATTTGATTTGAGGAGTTACCTCTTGGCCTCACAAAATGGAATTGGATTGTAATCAACTTCCTGTATATGAGATCAATTGTCTAGGTTTAGGTTTATTACTGTTGGTAAACACTTTTGTAGCTCCACCCCCACACAGACCTTAGTGCAAGTTTGCAACCCTTCTTGTGGTTCATATGAGTCGATTTATTTTCTAAGGGCATGTCGTATACTCTTAAAATTTTCCTCATTCCAACAATGTAGTAGGAAGAAGAAAAGTTTAACCCATACTGAGACTTTTGTTGGAACATCACATCGAGGATTAAAATATGGACTCCAATGATCTAGATATAACCCTTGGCCCCCCATGAAGTAGGGCCAATTTCTAAAGATGAGATCCCAATTTGTTTTTCCTTCGGACATGAAGGTGTAAATACATTGTCAATAAAATGAAACTGAAACATTATTTTATTCTTGTGTATCTAGTTCTCATCGTCCCATGCCTATAGGGATCTCAGAGAGGGTCATAAGCCCATAAAATGACAAATAAGCCTCATATATATCAGCGCCATGGTCATTGATTTATATTGAGAGGTGTGAACCTCCACCTTTGGAATGTTGATCTTCTTCACAAATTTTGAGGATTTAACCTTCTAGAAATGTTGCCCTCTAGCAATAAGGGTGTTGAATTCCACTATATTTGGAGCGGGTGGCAGGGGTGAAATTGGGGCCCTCTTGAACCTTGATCCATCTTCGACAAATAAAGAAAAGCAAAAAAGGGTGACAGGATGAGCAATGCACACTAGGTTTTGTTTGATTTTTCCATAATTAATTTACATTTCAAAACTAAAACTATATTATAAAGTTCTAAATGATTAAATTTATATATTAAAATATTATTTTAAAATTTATACATAAATTTATTTTTAATTCAACACTTAATAAATACAATTATATGAATTTATATTTTATAAATTTTATTAAAAAAAAATAAATAGTATATATAACTTAATAATTCTCTTTTAATACCCGGATGCGCGTGTCCTGACATGCCATTAAGGCATTCCCGCGCCTCTATACCTGTGTCAAGGCCGAGGCAGCAAGCAGGTACGAGATAGCGATGAAGACAAGAAATTATTTAATGCTACAGGCAAACGGAATTAAGGAAAGGCAGAGCACGGTAGAGGTTGCATTCAAGCCGAGCGAGCCTGCTCCGGTCTCGAGGAGATCTGGTGTAATGGAGTCTTGTACGCGGCATATGGTGATGGCGAAGTCCTGGTTATATAACAACACCGCTCAGACCTGCAATGTTCAGGGAATGTTGTTTGACGCGGGCGGTGGGCAAAATATTGATCTGCAGTATTGTCTCAAGGAAACTGAGCAAAGTCTCAAGACGCTCAAGTTGGAAGCCGTGATGCGTCGAAGAGGAGTGCCTCGTCGAGGTGGTCGTTCAGGGGTTCGCAATGGGATTGAAGGGGAGGAGCCGCACCCAATAGCTCCTATGGCAGCCATACCCCCCTCGTCATCCAGCTCTGAGGAGGAATTTCTGTTTTTGCCGGATTCCTACCAGACTTTCCGCCTCCGAATTCCCAGAAGGATCCTTCAGTCGGATGTAATTGTCAATTTCTCTGTGTATCTTTCAGAAGCGCCTCCAGTTAATCCCTCATGGTCCTCCCCTGCTTCCGATAGTCTCCAGGGCAGCGAAATTCTTCTGGGGGACATGCAAGGAAGAGTGTATCGTGTGCCCCGTCCACTGGCACCCACAGAACAAGTCGACCAGCCTCAGCCGGCTCAGGAACAGGAGAACTCAACACATGATGAATCAGTGCAAGAAATTCTGCCATTAATAAACCGTGTTCAGAATAGAAATGAGGAACAGGATTCAGTTCATCCGGGTTCGGAGGGGCATCTTCAGGATGGTGAGGAGTCTGTCATTTGGCTTGATCCGCCCAGCCCGATGCAAAGGCAACCGCCAACGTCGCCCAGTCACCTAACCTGAATCTGTTCGAAGGCGTTTCTCCAGGTTTTTTGCATACTTGTTCATGTCTTTGTTGGTTAAATCCTCAATCTCGCTCAGTTCCTGTTCTCAGCCCTATAGTGGCAGCTTTTTAAAAGTTAGAGTCAGCAAGTTAATAGAGTCTGTTTTTTGGCTATCCAAAACTGTATGTTGTCCAAGGAGCTCATTTGGACAATTTTTTGTAATGATGTCTCAGAGGTCTAATAGTCTGTCCCAGTTGTCTCTGTTAGAGGGTGGCCTCGTCCCCCTTGGATGATGTAAACTATGTAAATATTTTTCTTACTTAATATAGAAGTAGCCTTTACCTAGAAAAAAAATAATAATTCTCTTTTAATATATTGATGTTTATTTTTTAATGGTTTAATTTAAATTTCTAAATAGAATTTTAAATTGTATTTCAAATATATAATAAAAATTAAACAATATATTGACTTTTAACTATTATTATTATTTAAACGTAATTGGTTTGTTTTGTAAAGAACCATCAAGAGAATTCTAAAGATTATTTAGATTTGTTTTTTAACATTTAATAATAAACCATACAAGTTGTTATATAAATTTAGAAAAATAGACACTTACATTTTGTACAGACACTTTTTAAAATACAAATTAATAGACTAATAATTAACCTTTGATGTAACATTTTAAATAAAATTAACTAAATCTCAAAAACATTTCATCATCTCAATCTTCTAACCTTCATTCAGTATTAAAGTTTCTTCTAAAAGCACATCAATCTAATAATTACATTCATGATGTATATGTTCAATTAACAGAGACACCTCCAACTCTCATATTTGAAGGTGCAAAATAATAAGACTAATATTTTAACTGCAGTGATCCAATGAATCAATCTATTATAACTTTAGAATCCTCAACACCTTTAAAGACCAATACCTTTTATTTTTCTGAAAATAAAATGAATTTTAAAGAGTTACTAATTCATCTCGAGTATAAGTTCCTCAATTTTTTTCTAGCTTTATCAAATAATAATGATGTGTATTTAAATGAAACATAATACAAACTCCATAAAGACTTGGAACCATTAACATGCTCTATTGAAAAAATCCAAGGTAAATTATGTTTAAAGTTGGGACCATATTGAGATTTACCTATAGGGACCACATCATCTTCTTTCTTTTAGCTCAAAATTATCTATAAAGAAAAATCCAAGGTAAATTGTGTTTAAAATTGGGACCATGTTGAGACTTAGCTATAGAGATCACATTATCCTTCTTTATTTTAGCTTAAAATACTCTATAAAAAAAATTCCAAGGTAAATTATGTTTAAAATTGGGACCATGTAGCGGCTTAGCTATAGAGACCACATTATCCTTCTTTCTTTTAGTAAAAATCAAGGAAATCATATGTGACCAAACTTGGTTTTCCTTTTTTACCTTTAAATAGCACACAATTTTTATAAAGCCATAATTATGAAGAACATAAGAGGTTAGCCCAATAAAGGATACAATGATCATGTCGGGTATCCAATACCTCATATTTTTATGAGGCCCCATAATTCTAGAAACCATTTCAAAATTTAAAGAACCTCTTGGCCCAATTGCCAAATTAAAAAGATTAAGCAAAAAAAATAATTAAATGATTCTTTGTTAACCTCACACATTAAACATTCATTTAATCCTCTTTATCCAAAGTTTTTTTTTTTCTTTCTTTCTATTGTCCTCATATCAATACATCTTTTCTCATTACTATCCACCAAAAAAAATATTGTGCTTTTAATTTTTTTTTCCATTTCCAAAAAAATCAACCACCATCATTTACCCCCACCTTCCTCATCAAAAGCAAAAGGAGCTTCATACCCCCGTTTTGCAATTAGAATACTAATAGCCTTATTCCATTACTAAACTAGCTAGCCTTCCTCTTCATTCAAAATGATTGCATAATGGGAAATAGTTTGAGTAGAAATAATTCATTCTTACATGAGGCCCTTTTATAGACCAATATTGTCTTCTAAGAATAGGGATGGAAACCATTCTACTTGATAATCATATTTTCCTACTTGTACAAATTTAATAGGTCCATAATCACTTAAATGATTTCTCAATTTTGAGAGAAAAAATAAAAAACTTAGATTATCATATTTTCTCAAATGTACAAACTTGATAAGTCTAGACTGACTTGAATGATCTCTAAATTCTTGGAAAAAAATATTTATCACATAGCTATTTTCGAAGCCATCCATCATCCCAAAACCGGAAACCTGAATGACAAATTTAATAGGTCCATAATCACTTAAATGATTTCTCAATTTTGAGAGAAAAAATAAAAAACTTAGATTATCATATTTTCTCAAATGTACAAACTTGATAAGTCGACACTGACTTGAATGATCTCTAAATTCTTGAAAAAAAATATTTATCACATAGCTATTTTCCAAGCCATCCATCATCCCAAAACCGGAATGACAGAAATCACACTCTTCTAAATAACAATATTTTATTTATAAATTTAATATAAAACTTAAATATAACTTTAAAACTAATAGTAATCCTGTAAAAAGGAAAACATATTTAAAAAAAAAGTTAAATGTGATGTGTGTCCTTGTTAGGCCGATGTGTGTCCTTGTTAGGCCGATAAGCCTTTCTTTGAATCAATTAAAAAGGAAAACATATTTAAAAAAAAGTTAATGTGATGTGTGTCCTTGTTAGGCCGATAAGCCTTTCTTTGAATCAATTCACTTCCTTTTGGCATCTACACTTTTATTTTCCGTTTGAAACCTATCACAATTTTTTAGGCTTACCCTTCTCTCTGCTTCACATCTGGTTCCTTTCTGCGCTGGCTCAGGGCCTCTACTAAATGGGTGATACACCTCCAGATTTTTCCGATGCACAATCAACAATTATTTGCTTCCATGACGTCGTTAAAAAAACTTGTTGCCATGTCAGATCAAATTACATTAACAATCTTATTTATGTGTGTTCTAGTTTCAATTATCGTTGCCTCTATTCGACCTACATTACGAGCATCCCTCGTCATGGAGCAAATTTCAGTTAGTTTTAATATGTTTCCTCCTACTCCCGCTTTGAAGAGTTGGAAATCCTCCACATTTGGCGGTTTTGTGAGGCAGATGAGTCCAATCTCAAATTGCAGGTCAGTCATTCAACTGAGATTTGCGGCTCTGTGCGTCTGTGTTGATTTTGGTTTCAATTTCACAAGATTGATTTCATCTTCTCAAACTCTATGAACTGGGTTTAGTTTTGAGTTATTGATTTTAGCGTTGCAACTTGCTGGTTTTGGGTTACTTCCTTGTTTCCCTTTGAATAGTACTTGGGCGTATAAAAATATTTTTTATTACATGTCTAGTTCAATGTGATAGTCTGTTTCTCTACATCTCTAAAAGAATTTCCCATAGCACTGCGTGTGGCTTCCAGCTGCTTCAAGTCTCGTCCTTCAATACAGTCATCTTCATCGCACCTTCGCCTACCCAAGAATTTTTTATCATACTTTCCTCCTTAGGAAGCGTTATTTGGATTTTTCCTCTCGGCCTGCTTAGTGTTTAGTCCAGGTATATTTTCTTACTACCAGGTGGTCGTCCTATTTAGGTATTCTATTTTGATGTCATAGCTACCAGTAGGCACTGCTTTGCCTTCCAAGAATTTGAATGCCTTTAGCGGACATTACGGTGCAACGTTGGGCGGGGCGCTTAACTTCACCTATATGATTTATGGTATAAATAAATTGAATAAGGTAAATCTTCACCCATATGATTTATGGTATAAATAAATTGAATAAGGTAAATTTAATGTAAAGTAGAGACTTCCCTAGATATTTTACTACAATACCACCGGGAAATTCAACAACTTTAGGACGAATGTGGAGCCTCATGTATCTAGCAAGAGGATACCACGAATCAACGATTGGCAGATATGTAGAGCAACTCTTCCTCGGCCATTTAGAAATGGTACCAACTGATTCAATTGATTCTCTCATTCCAAACTTGAGCATTCCCGCTTCAACGAATATGCAACGTGGAAATCAAACTTAGCGTGCCTCAATCTCTTTCATGTCTTTGTATACACTATTTCATTATTTTCATATTAGGCATCTTTTAAAATGATTATAAAGTTAATTTCATACTCAAACATTTGTTTTCTTTCGTATGTATATTCTATAATTTCCTATAAGCCACAATTATTAATCTGAGCCTTGTCGTGGCCATGAAGTTCTATGTTTTTTCACTGCATTTTCTCAATCCAATTTTGTAATAAATTTTATCAACAACTCACTTCTTCCATAGGTCACCCTGTCCTTGTAAAACCTTGGATTACTCATTGTATCTTATAAATTATTCCAGTGTAAAATGTTTCTAGGAGAGATATTTTCAAGTCAAATAAATCCCTCTAATGGCCTCCTTTTGTACAAAGCTTCCACCGATTTCTAGCGGATAGGGAAGATCCCAAAGTGATGAATGCCCTTAAATACCTAGCCTCCTTTTCCTTTGAAAATGCTATTTTCCATTTAAGGAAAGTATTTGGTCATTTTTACTTTTCCCAAATCATAAACAGTTAAAGTGTAATCTCTTGACAACCTCTACAAGCTTTTTGACACTCCTTTGGAATAAATGCTACTGAATGCCAAAATACTCAGATGACTTTAATATTGATTCGACCAATGTCAACTATTCTCCAAGTGACAAATATTTGTTACTCCAATGTGAAATTTGAACTTCCAGCTTTACCAACAACCATCCCCAATATTTTTTCTTGTATTCATTAGACTTCAAGTTTTAAACCCATGTATTTGACCCCACATTGAAAATAAATAACATATATGGAAATAGAGAAGGCCCCTCTGTTCTTCTTCTTAATTCAAACCATTAAAACAAATGGTTGATTTGGAATTTTATTTCCATCTCTAAACCCAAGCAACAACTGTCCAAAATATCTCTCAATTTACTTTCTTTCCAAAAAGATTCATTTATAAACAACATGACATTATTCACAAATAAAAGATGATTCGTGATAAAAGAGGTCCTTGGTTTAATTCTGTTTAAACCATTTGATCTCTTGGCTTCTCTTATAGATCTACTTAAGCCTTGATCTACCAAGAGAAAGAGTAGAGATAAAAAATGACTATAAAAGGAAGATGTTGAATGATTGATCGAAAGAGAAAAAGATACCAACGTGACGCATCCCATAGTTCAATGAACTACTAGATAAATAAAACCACTATGAACCCAAATGGGTATCAAATAAAGTCAACTGACTTAATCATAATCCTTGAAGAGGTAAAGTGTTATAGTGTTTTGTTCTCAATGATGTGCGAAAAGAACCCACTTAAGATTGTGGATGACAAAAAATCTTAACAATAAAAATGGCTGCTAAACATTGTAGATTTGGAGCTATTGATAAAAACAAAACGTGTCAAAATTCTAATCCATGCTACGATCATAGTTAAACATTGAAAGAATGTGTTGGATTTGTGGGGCTTGACCCAGGTTCAGCATTAGTTAGCCAAACAAATCTCTACACTATTGGCCCTTTCGGCATCATCCCGCAGAGCGCGGACTAAAGTCTCACCCGAAGCAGTAAGGGGGGGTGCTGGAACCAAGTTTCCGCACCTTGAGATGGTCGTGATGTCGGTTTATACCCTCTGTTCCTACTTTCACACAGGTCGCTAAGCTTTAGGGCTCTGTTAGTCTACCCCTTTATTCTGTCCTTCTATACCTCTCCGAAGGCGTACGATTCACCTTCGTGCAGTCTTAACCTGCAATCCAGGTACTTTTGCGCTGTTGTGACAACGTATTGTATAGGTTCCCAAGTTATGTTAAGTGTTTTACTTATCTCACTAAACAATCATAGTTAGCGCCGCGTAAACTAATATTCTTACTTGGGTTCAATTAACCAATATAATCACATATATTCGCACATCACATAAACATTGTAAATTATACCCAAAACACAATATAACCAGATGCAGTAACATGAAATAAATACACATTAATCACATAATACTTCACTTTATTGATATCTTCAGTGTAATACAGACTCTATCCGCCCTGCACACAACTATAGGGGTCCACACACTCAGCTGCAAACTCCACCCTAGGCCTCTGCACATTCAGTTGCAGAACCTCTACCTACGCTAAGACCCGACACACTTAGACATCGCTACCAAGACTCCGAAACTTATCTCCTAACTTCTTCACTAACTAGAGATTACTTACTTAGCTCCTTTTTGTACAATCCCATGGTTCGCAGACCATGGTTGAATCTTGACAGCTGAATTTACTCTTTACAAAATAAGGGCAGACAAACCTTTATGACTCTTGACACCTCCACGCTGTGCAGCGACAAAATGCGGAAACTGTACAACTCCATAACAAGATTTGTCTCAAAACATGGGATTTTAGCCCCAAACTGTCCTTGGGGAAACCCCTTCCCAACAAAAAAAGTAATAACCCCAATTATGCAATGGAAACTAGATATGTAAAAAAAAATTATAATAACAACTATGAAGAGAACAGATAAATGTTACCAGTCCCCCTCTATGGGATGGGTTTTTGGCTATCCTCAAACGTCATCACCTTGTGTAGGATCTCTCTCCTCTATAATGTGAAAACCGAGCAAAAATATGCTGTGCGGCAATGAAAATAATCAGAGTTACAAGAGTGAGTGCAACAATGAAAATGAACAAAAGTGAATAATGAATGGAAACCCCTTCTATTTATAACAAAATATTGAGTTCTCCTCGAATAATGAGCAATAATAAAATATTATTGATCCCATTCTTCGAATAAACACTTGGAATATTTTATTATATTTGTTTAGGAGGGAAAAAGTATTTAAACTTTTATCTAGAAATAATAAATAAATAAATGACTTATTTGTCATCTCAATGAATTAGTTATGGAATAATAAACAAATAGGCATTTATTTGATTATTCCTAAGTGATTTAGTCAAATTTAACAAAGAATAATAATTAATTAGTGATTAATTAATTATTCTTAGAGAAAAATAAGATAAATAATTATTTTTCTGTTTATTTTTCATGATTGGGTCAAATTTGACAAGGAATAATATTAAAACAATTGTTTAATTAATTATTCCTAGAAGAAAATAAAATAAATCGTGATTTATTTAATTATTCTTCATTGGCTTAACTATAAATTACTTAACAAAGGTGGTTTATTAAGTAATTTCTCATAGTGAAAACAATTTTACTATGGTAAAATTTGCTTTACATGTTGTACTTCAATCCATCTATTAAATTAGGCTAGATGATCAATTTTTTGGTGATAAAAGATTGCCCCCCAACGTATGAGTGTTAGTAGCAAAACGTATGACCGAAGTATGTTGTAAAGACACAATCACTTAGATAACACAGTGGAGTCAATGAGAGAGAGAGAGACCAATGAAGCTGAATTGAAAGATGATAAGGGAAGAGGGGGTGAGACTAATGCAAGTTTCCTTTGATGTTGTGGTACCGGACCTCAATGAGGTAGGGGAGGCATACCCATACGTGCCGAAATAACTTAGTACAAAAATAATGGTTCACCCCGAAATATAAAACTTATGAATCAAATACATGTTGAATGGTACATGACATGCTGGCATAAGAGAGCCAAAAAATAATACAATGTGTCCCATATACATAATGTGCCTAGTAAAAACATGAGCCAGGACTGAATACAATAATATATGAGTACATGAGATACAAAGCCCCTTCCCTCAAGAAATGGGTGGGAGGGAGGGTAGAACAGCAGGAGAAGCCTTGCTAAATAGGGAAGGGCTCTGCAAAATTGAGCGGATCATCTGAAGGAGACGTGCCTGCTATGGACGCTACGACTAGTGGGAACCGAACCCATAAACTCTGTGGAACTTCATATGAGGTTGTAGCATAATAGGCATTCATCTAGGCATGTGAGGGGATACCTGAAGGGCCACCCCCTCATGAGGTCTGAAACGTGTCATACACACCCAGGAATCACTAGTACAATCTACTGCATCACTAGACCATCAAGTGTACGGATTAGGAACATGAAATGACCAAGTCAAAGGGAAATAATGACACCCTCTGCTTGATCCAAGGCGATGAACAAGAATGGGAGATGGAACCAAGATACATCTCCCTCTAGGCCGTCCTTATGGAATAAAGGAGTTGATGTTGACATAATAGGTCCCACGATAGATGAGGCAATGAGGATCCTCAACTAAATCACGAGGGAAAATAGTATGTGACTGATGGATTAACACTAGGGATAATGGGAAAAAGTGGGACTGAGGGACAAACAGATGACTACCCTTGTCAGAGCATAAAGTGCATGGTTGACTTGGCAGCAATTGACTCAACTTTGGATGGGATGGGGATAGTATGACTAGAGGTCAAAATGGGCAACGCAGGATGAATGGTATGAAAATATGGATGGAATATACTGACATGATATGATGGGACATGAAATAGACTCCAAGAATGCAAGGGTGACTCATCATGGATGCTCTGAACAAGGGTGACTCGATGACGTTGCCACATAGAGTAGGCCGAGTGGGGACCATGAAAACGTGAGTAAATGATGGTTACTCATGACGAAAGTCGACATATGGTGTGAAAAGTATCAAGAGGAGGTGGACCTCAGAGTATAAGTGTCGCTTTATGAAGAAATTCGATTTTGAGAGGCAACGAAGTGACCTTTCTTCGAAAAATGGTTTCTGGGTGAAGTGTGAAATCATCAAAAACTAAGGAAGACCCATTTTAGAGCTTAGTGAAAACTTTCCAATGGTGATGACAGTTTGTCAAACTAAGCTATAGTTTAGTCATAATGGGCGATAGAAAAATTGGGGGTTTTTCTATAAAAGGGCATTTTCTATCCAATTTGGATTCATATGCTAAGTGAGCTGTGGGGAATTTGGAGAGGAGGAAAAGGCCTTAAATCTTGTGGAGATCGTAGTGGACAAACCAACTGTCAAAATCAGGATCTACGACTTTCAGGTAGGTGGCCTTACTCATCTCTTCAATTTAAATGGTTTATTTCTTGATTTTTGGCACCTAGCAGCTCCCTGAGAGACCCTTGTCCTTGCTCACAGTCGCATCACACTTTATGGGTCCAAAAGTGCGATCTGGATCATAGGAAACAACTAGAAACCTGCCAGCTTGCACTTTCTGGGCCAAAAGCTGTGATTTGTGGCTGGAGGAAGGATTGGTCTACTGGCTTGGTGGGGGCTGTAGGCTGATCAATGCAAACCATTTTTTTCTTCTTTGTACTAACAAGACATGTGGTGTTTTGCAGGCATGACAGAGCTGAAAATCAACTAGCGTGAACAAGACTTGGATACTCTTCAATCCAAGATCCAGGGGGATCAGGTGGTTTAAGGGGAATTGGCTCATTATGGGGTTCTCAAGTTGGTAGAGAACCCATTGATGAGGGTAGGTGAGCCCTTGCTATTGAGAATTATGAGTTATTGGGATCCAGACAATGAGGTCTTTATAGTGCAGGGGCACAAGATTGAGCTCACATTACAAGATATTTACTTCTTGACTCAACTGCCTCCCCTCAGAGTGGTGGGGGATATTCATCCGGTGTTACCTCATGGGAGGAACATTACTGAGTTCGTGGAGCACCATTATCGATGGGGTGTTCATGTCAAGGGAACGACTATGCTGCTTGTTGATCTAGAGAGTCTAGAGACACAGGCTGTTGCCGCAACTATGCTACGGGTCTTGGGTAGCCAGGGATTCCACCACATCACTGATGGGAAAATGATGTTAGTTGAAAGTGTTGTGGCCAGGACCAAATATGGGTGGGCCCAGATGATGTTGTCATCAGTGAAATGAGATTTGAGTCTTTCTAAGAGGTAGGTGAATCATGACTGTGCTTCTGGTACAGTACTGTGTGTGTTCTTCTTTGAGAAGATACCCACTATCTGTCGTCATGTACAAATCTGAGATGGGGGCCCATAGGAGCCCAGGATGCACCGCTTGGGGCAACTACTATGGAGAAGAGGAGGAGGGCAAGTCAGATGGGTGTTACAGCCTGAGTTTTTCACACACTAGGATTAGATGCCCCTTTATATTGATGATTACCCTTATAGGAGGATGAACTATCAAGAAGATCCTGACTTTCCACTTTCGCCCCGGCAAGCATGGGGACGAGACGATAAGTGTTAACTTGTTGTGTTTTATGGTGCATTTTATATTTCTATCACATGTAAATGGTACTGAGTGTGAAATATATTGTATGCAGACCACAGTGCCTGGTGTCGAGGCGGAAAAAGTCGTTTGTGCGGACACAACTGACCTCCCTAGGAGTCTAAACTCTCTAGCGACAAACAACACAAAATGGAGTGATCTTTCTCCAAATATACCTTTTAAAACATGAAAACTACAAGTGTTTAGGCTTACCTTATTCCAAATCGCGGTTGTTGTAGTCCGTCCTTGCCGATCCGGATGAGCTCCTCCTTCAAGTCAATTCCTGCAACCACAAACAATCAAACAATTACCAAGCACTTGCATTTCATATAATAAAACATATATTCAACATGCAGACCAAGGAACACATGAAATAAGTCATTAACACAAGCTATTGAGAAAAATAAACCAGTTTGTATTAATAACGAAACAAAGAAGCTCTTACAACCTGGCCTTGGTGTTGTGCAAGTTCCTCCCAGGGTCCATCAAGGGTTTTCCTCTACTTTGACAAAGCTCACCCACTTCCAAGTAGAATCAAGCAAAGACAATCTCTCCTCACAAGGTTCTAAATGGGAGTCCTAATTCCTGCAGCATTTACCCAAAGAAAATGTATAGCTCCAACCTCTCCTCCCTCTGGCTCAATGTCTTTATTTATAGTGTTGTAAAGAGGTTATTCAGGTCCACCATCAATGGGATAATCCCCCTCTTTGGGTGGGATAGCTCCCTTATTGATGGGATAAGTTCCTCCTTAATAGAGATACATGAACCAACTGGAGGCGCATCCAATTCATCAAACCGACCTCTAGAAAGTTCTAGAAGTAACCACAAGTAACTTTTTAAAGATGAAACTCGCGCATTTTGCCTTTTACAGAAGGACGCACCTGTCCCTTAACATACAGAGCGTCCAAGGACGCACCTTTTGTGAACATTGTGAGCGCCCCCGTAGGTAAGGCTAGAGAGAACCTGCGACCCCAGAGATAAACATATTTTTGACAAGACTTTCTCTCTTCTTTGAGTTTGAGATGGATAGCAGAGGCATAAGACTTGCCTAAGAGGGTAGCATGACTGTTGATTTGAGCCATACTAACTGTAAGTGGTCATGGTGACATTTTTTAGTGTAACAGATTGCCCCCTAAAGTGCGAAGCCTGGAATAGATTTAGGGTTTTGTAATTCTAGGAAGGGTGAAGCGCTTTATCATTTCAAGGATTGTCTTGTGGATGACCTGGTTGGAACCTGCAATTTTCAACACAAAATACATGTATAAGATTATATCATCACTGAGGTAGGCATTCCCATACTCAGATTCAAAACTTTAACTAATGGACTAACTATTCTGATACAGGAATGATCTTGCAGTACATCATTTTTATAGACTTTTGTAGACACAGTATGGACGCAGCCATCTGTTTATGATTAGTCTACATAGATAATGAATACAAAACTCCTCGCAGCCTCGATGGTAGAAACTAGATCCAGGGTCTTCACTTCTACTTCCCGAATTGGTACGATTCTAGCCATGTGATTAAATGATTCGATGTCGAACATGTTAGAAACCACTTGATTACCAGTCGATGATGCAAACTGTTAACAAGCGTGAGAGAAACCACCAGTAATGTCAATGGTTCTCAAAGTACCAAGCACAACCCGTGAAATGTGAATAGATGTTTTGATGTCGAACACTTCATGGAATCCTTTGATCGAAAGTCAATGATGTAAACTGACGTCAAAGGCGAGAAACCTGCCATTGATGCATGCAGACTTCAAGGTGTTGTCGATTCCTAAGTCATCTTTCTAGATAATGTGTCGATGTCGATAGAAAGCGACCCGTTGCAGGCAAGCCCGCAACACGAAATCATTGTTCAAGTTGAAGAAATGTTGCTGTAAGGACTGACTCAGGGATGGTCAAATGGATGACAAGTATTTTGCAGATGAAAGTTTTTGCTTGCAGACCTCTTGAACACATAACGACACGACAGATGGCTTGGTGACGAATAACTCAAAGTTAATCCCCGGAACCCGGTTAAAGACTTTCAAAGTGGTTTGGTCAACTGTGAGGTAAAAGATTTCCCAACCCAGGTGAATGAAAAGTGTCGTGTTCAAGAGTGGTAATAAAGTTTCCTTTGAGACAAAAGGTAACAAACAGGTTCATTCTTCTCTCTTTTCCCCCACCATTTCTGGCAAGTACCTCTTTATTTTTAACAAGCTTGAGGAGGATAACATATGCTTGATTATAAGCTCATCCTTCGGACAAGTCCAACCTAGTTTAAATTCGAACCCTAGGAAGGAGTGGTTCGTTCCTGTTTGTAATTGAACAGGTCCTTTACTGTAAAAGTTTAACGAGCCCAGTATAGGAGAAACTCGGCGTTTTTCATTTTTAGAGAGTCTGAAAAAACAAAAGGAGACTCCACGTTGAACTTTTTCGTATATTTGTGTCCCTCAAGCCCGAAAAAGTATAAAATAATACCTGGGGGAACCGCTTGATCTTGCGACCAAGGAGTACTTTCATAATAGTGTCGTTGACCTGAAAAGTAAAAAGCGATCAAGGACACGTCGTTTTATTTCCTTATCGAGTTCAAAACGACAAAAACCCGGCAATCTTTTCCTGATTTTGCGGTCAGAAAAGAGCTAAAAGGGGACCGTCTTTTAATTCCGTTTTAACGAGTGTAAAAGAAACGCTCGGCGATCTTTTCATGTTTTAGGAGTCAGAAAAGGGCTTAAAAGATGACTCTGATATTTTTGTTTGTGAAAAATTACAATTTCCCTCGAAACCCCTTTGTCCTGCACAAAAGCAACACATTACTCATACCTGTTTAAAATAGGCAAAAATACATCGAAAAACATCTTTTCATGGTAAAAAATGAACTAATTCATCCAAAAAACCTATAAAAAGACCTTTTACCATGTCATTTTTACCGTTTCACTGTTGAGGTTGAAAAAGGAGCTTTTGACAAGAAACTTCCCGTGGTCGCTGTGGAAAATCCGACCGTCGGAATCGAACGCCGTCTTATCCAGGTATTTTACACATCCTACTCTGCATTTCTATCCGTTTAGAATCAATTTTTAGGTCTTAGTTTCATTTTTTGGGGGGGTTTTGGTTTTGGAATGCGCCTCTCGGCGGACGCGGGTGCCCTTTGGGTGACCCGCGTCCCCCGACTTTTTCTCATACGGGAAAATGGTCGGAAGACGCGGCCCGCCTTTAGGCCAGCCGCGTCCGGGCGCCCTGTGCTACAAAGCCGGGGTGCGTCTTCTGAGAAGTGCGCATTTCAAAACCCCAACTCCCTAAAAAAACCACCAAAAATTCCCAAATCAATTTCTAATTGCTATTTTTGATGTGCAGGGTATTAACCATGTTAGATTGGAGAGAAAGAGAGCATGTAGAGGATGATGAAGTTGCAATAAATCATCAACCTTCCCTGGATGCCCTAAGAGCATGCGGATTATACAAATATTGGACCATACCGGGCATGAGGGGCCAGGTAAGATTCTTGGAATGGCTGGTTGAGCGATGGAACGTTCAAGAACAATGCTTTTACATAGGAGGGCACCAGCTCGAGATAGAGCCCTCGGATGTATACTTTCTCACTGGCTTGCCGAACAGAGGTGAGCAACTCAGTCTTGCGGGGACTAGGCCGGGTGGCCAATCCCTTGATAGTCTCCGCGACGAGTGGTGCACACCTGGGGCTCACCATTCAAAAGGCATAGAGATAAAACACATCACTTTGCCGGAACTCAAAGTCATAGCATTCACGGTTACCAGAATTTGCGGCGCGGCCGCTTTACACATTGCTTCCGGATCCCAAATGCGGATGGCAATTGACTGTTACCAAGGCACCATTTTCAACTGGTGTGAAGCTGTGTCGGCTCATATGAAGAGCCAACTGACCAAGGCAAAGAACGGACGACTAAAGACTTTTGGATATGGGCCTCTAGTCGTGAGCTTTGCCTTGGAGAGAGTTCCAATGCTGATCCCTCAGCAACTCACTGTTGATATCTTGGGTCCTCGGGAGCCAAAGCTGATACGATGGGTTGCGGTGATGGCCCGGCATCCTGACGAGGGTGCGACAGTGGTTCGATTCTCAGATAGTTATTTTCACTGGTTAGAGGACCAGGTTTTTTCGATACAGGACTTTCCGTATGCCGGAGTGGATTTTAGAGGTGATCCGGACATGGTTCTTCCACCGGGAGAACAATGGGATGACAGAGGTACTTTTATTTTCACAAGTTCTTTAATTATGTATTTTTTATTTTTCATATATATCGTCTCAAAACTAACAGTAAAATTTTCAAAATGCAGATGTTGGTCCACAGCGTCCAGCCAACCTCCGGCCTTTTGATAGACTACATCCAGCTGCACCGGTACCGGCCCCACAGGACGCGGCTGCAGAAGTACTAGCTGAGTTGGAGCATGATCTAGAGCGTCTCACGGCAGATATACCTGAGACTACTATGGATGACATTCCTACCCGGCTTCAGCGCTTCGTAGTCGCGGTCCCTGGACCGTTTAGGAGATTTTTGCGTAAGGTAGCCCGCGCAGTGGTGTCATACAGAGAGCACCACCAGTGATTGACTAGTCACTTTTGTAGTCACATGTGACATTTTGACTTTTTGTACTATCATTTTGCCGATCATAAGGTGTTTTCAACCTATGATCGAAGACGATGTATATATTTTTTGACACACTTCTATCTATATATATCACTATTACCGGCTTATCTTGTTTAACATATGTGATGAAATGTTTTTAAATTTACTTGCATGATTATCGTAAATGTCTGTCCAACATTCGAGAAGCAATTGCATCTGCTAATGTATTCAAAGACCTTGGAATATGTTGATATTCAATGTAATCAAATTCACGTTCCAAGAGACGCACTCTCAAAAACAACCTTAATAACACAGGATTCCTAATGGCATAAACTCTATTAAGCTGTAATACAACAAGTTCAGAATCTAACCTCACTGTCAAACGTCGAATTCCAAATGAAATAGATTCGGATAATAATTCAATCACTGCACTGTATTCTGCAATGTTGTTCGTTGTTTGACCGAGGCTTACCCCATGCATAGAAACTAACTCGTCAGAGGGCGAATAGATAACCCAAGCTGCGGAAGAGATGTTCCGTGTACTACGACAAGCACCATCAGCAAATCCAATGTATGTTTGGAGAGGCGTCGACATCTGCAATATCAAGAGTAAAACCAAGATAAGCCAGAATAACGACGAAAAAACACACTCTCTAAGCTAAGCACACTGACTAAACTAACACACTTGCTAGCTAGAAAGAAAATCTAACCTATCTAAAAATTTCTCCATTCCCATCATTTAAGCATAATACCTCTTTAGGTAAAGTCCATTTCTGGGTTTACCCAAAGAGTCCCCATCAAAGTCAACTAGCTCATAAGCCCCTTTTGCTAGCTTTCGCTTTACAATGTAGGGCCCATGCCACATGGGAACGAATTTTCCGGCACCTAGCTTATCGTTAGCTTGATCATATAATAGTACTAGGTCTCCTTCCGAAAAACTTCGAGGGGTTACATTTCTATCATACTGAGCTTTCATTCGTTTCGCGTGAGTCTCGATTGCCAATGTAGCGTCACGTCGAGTCTCATCTAATTTAGCCAAGTACAATAAACGTGTCTCCTCTTCGGAAGTAGCTGGAAGTAATTCGACAGCCATTTGAAGTGATGGGATTTCGCATTCAATGGGTAACACAGCTTCTAAGCCATAAACTAGCTGGAAAGGAGTGAACCCTGTTGAATTTTTCACTGAGGTTCGGTATGCCCATAGCGCTGAAAATAACATGTTGTGCCAATTCGACCGATGAACACCAATGGTTCGTCGGATCATGGTAACTAGAACTTTGTTGATAGACTCAACCAAACCGTTGGCTTGCGGATAATAAGGAGTAGAGCTATCGTGGCGCAAACCAAGCTGGCTTGTAAGCTCAGTCATCATGACATTTCGAAAATGGCTCCCATGGTCAGTAATGATTGCTTGTGGGACACCAAACCTAGTTATGATATGATTGAATACGAAAACTGCAGCTGTTTTGCCGCTTGCGTCGAATGTAGGCATCGCCTCGGCCCACTTAGTAAAATAATCAACCGCAAGGATGATATACGCATGCCCCCCGGCCGAGTGAGGGTTACAAGTAATAAAGTCGATACCCCATTTGGCGAATGGACCAACGGCAATTATAGGGTGGAGAGGAGCAGGTGGAGCGCGCATCTTGCGATCAAACACTTGACAGTTGTGGCACTTCCTGACTGCAATGATACAATCTTTAAACATAGACGGCCAGAAATAACCAGCGCGCAACACCTTCTGAGCTGTGGCATACCCAGACATATGACCGCCACATGCTCCAGAGTGACAATCATTCAAAACCCTCTCAGCCTCTTCGTGAGTTAAACAACGTCGAAAAACTAAGTCTGCCCCCCGGCGATAAAGTGTATCTCCAATAATTTTGTATGGCTGGGATTGAAACCGAATTTTTCGACGTTCCGCTTTGGAAGCTTCAGGCCGAAAGGTTTGGGTTTGGAGATAAATGATTATATCCCCGTACCACGGATCTACAGTACTGATAAGAAACAAAGATTCGTCCGCAATGGACTCCTCTGCCACAGTCTCTGTGTCAGCACTCGGGAAATCACACATCAATTCCGCAAAAACTAAGGATTTCTTAGACTTGGACTTCTCGAACTCCAAGTCGAACTCTTGCAGGATAACAATCCATTTAGAGTACTTGCCCCCTAGCAGTTGTTTTGTCAAAATATAAATCATAGGGTTGCAATCCGAAATAACTGTAGTTTTGCGGAGAAGAATGTAGTGACGGAAACGCTGGACAGCTTGAACGGCTGCCAGGGCCAATTTCTCCACATGCGAATATTTTAGCTCAGTTGGATTCAAGGTCCTACTAAGATAATATATCACATGCTCCGCTCCGAATTCATCTTCTTGAACTAACACCATTCCAATGGTGGAATGCGAAGCTGCGAGGTATAAGAAGTAGTCTTGGTTGTAGTTGGGAGGATGCAATAACGGTGCATGGGTCAACGCGTGTTTAAGTGCATCAAAAGATTGTTGGGCAATCTCGTCCCAAAAGAATTGTGCATTCTGTTTCAACAACCGTGTAAAACCTTTAGTGACCTCGGCGTAGTTTGGGATGAATCGGCGTAAAAAGTTCGCTTTCCCTTGCAAACTTTGGAGTTGGCGCAAACTCGAAGGAGGAGGCAATTTGATGATAGCCTCGACTTTCGAGGGATCGACGCGAATGCCGGCTTTTGAAACAACAAATCCCAGCAATCGACCTGTTTCTATACAGAAAACACACTTGTGGGGATTCAACCGAATTCGATAATGCCTACACCTCATAAAGATTGCTCGTAGGTGGACAAGGTGATCAGCTCGATGTAAAGAATGAGCAGGCAAATCATCGAGATAGGGTTGCACAATGTGCTTGATGTCATGAAATGCATAAGACATCGCCCGTTGAAAAGTGGCCCGGCATTCTTAAGCCCAAAAGGTAACTTGCAATAAGCAAATGTCCCCCATGGACAAATGAATGCCGTTTTTGGTTGGTCGGCAGGTAGAATATTGATTTGATTATAGCCCGAAAAACCATCCATGAAGGAAAACATTTCACTTCCGGCACAATCATCAATAATTTGATCGATATAAGGCGTAGGATAGTTGTCTTTTGGACAAGCTCGATTTATATCCCTATAGTCGATACAGATTCTTATTGTTCCTTGTTTCTTGTTGACCGGAACAATATTCGATACCCAATCCGTTAACGGGATCGGATAAATGAAACCTGCTTTCAACAGCTTTTCGACTTCTGCTTTAATCGCAGCCGCTTTTCGAGGGTGAATTTGACGCAACCGTTGCCGGACGGGTTTAGCATCCGGGTAGGTCTTTATTTCATGAATAACAATGGCAGGATCAATTCCCGGCATTTCCTCGTAAGACCAGGCAAACACGTCGCGGAATTCTTGGAATAGGGCCTTGTAAGTTTGGATTTCTTCTTCAGTACATGCGGCACCTATATGAATGTTTTCCTCGATTCCGGGCTTCACTGAAATATCAATGGGAATAGTACGAGAAATATTCCCTAAATTCAACTCTGAATCAGAATGTTTCGTTGGATCCTGAGCGTCTTTGACATATTCAGCGGTAAAGATAGATGAAAAATCATTTTCAAATGCATCATCCTTAGGTAAAAACGAAGATCTGTGATGGAGATCTTCCCATGGTAGATCGTCTACACTTAGGATTTCGCGAAGTTGTTCGTCAGATGACACGACTTCGGGAAACGTTATCCGTTCTAAGGGTGAGGTGAAAAGTGACTCTTCACTGACCACATTCATTTGGTCGACTTCGGTTGAATGAAAGTCAGTAAAAGACATGAGAGCTTCATAAGCAATTTCATATGGACTCAAAGGCATAACATCACCGAGTGAGTCTATCTCAGAGTCAGATGGGACGAACCAAGGATCATCATAAATAATGTTTTCTGATGTAATCATATGAATGGTTGCAAACGAAGGATCTGCGCTGAGTGGAGGGAGAGGAAAAGTTCCCAGTAAACCGGAATCCTTAACTAAACCTACACCAACATCCCTATAAGGGATTGTCGTTTTACCAACATGCTGGATACTCTCTGAAGAGGCTGGGTCGGATGAAAAGTATGTCAGCTGATCAATAGTCACGATCTTACCGTTATGTGGAAACTTAATTACTCTGAAGACCGATGAAACGACCGCTGTCATAGCATATGACCAACTTCGACCCAAAAGAAGGTTGTAGTCTAGAGGGGCATCAACCACTTCCACATCCAGACTAACGGTTTTACCTTCAACCCCTATAGGCAATTCTTGTAGAATACCAAACGGACGGAACCCACGGCCATCAAAGGCCTTAAGGATGGTGGGGGATTGGTTCAACGAAGGAGAACCAAGCGATCTCCAACATTGAATCGACATAATACACGTAGAAGCTCCCTCATCAATCACAGTCCGATGAATAGGCCTGTTTTTGACTATCACTGGAATTTGGAAAGCCATTTGATGGGGGAGACGTGGTGTACTATTTTCTAGATCAAAGATCATTAGGTTCGGGTCCTGAACATCGACAGCTCCGATAGCCGACAAAAGCAATTTCCGTTGTGCTGGGCATGATTGCAGCACTTCGAGTGCCGACATTGCTGAAGGTGAAACAGCTAAGTCCTCAACAATGTTGTAATTCTGGGCTGCTCTCGCATGTGGATTGAAAGCAGACCTTCGAAGTACACCCTTGGCGGGCGGCTTAATCACTAAGTCTGGGTTAGGTTTTTCGATCTGTAGTGGATCGGAACCAGGAGCTGAGGTTGATGGGTTAGAGTGAGAAGATTCTGCTTCCTTGCCATCAACAGGAGCCTTACTACCATAATCTTGCGATCGAGTCGCAATCCTCACATGAGACATCATCAAAATGGGTTCTTCACTGGCATTCGAAGAAGAACCTATCATCTTATTCTCCTGCTCTGGAAATGGATTCTTTAACACAGCAGGAGTGGGAGAACCTTTGACTATTTTTACAACCTCGGCCCGATGAGGGCAATCTCTCGTAAAATGATCCTCTTCACAAATAAGACAAGGATATCGAGGTTTGCGTTTTTCGTCATTGGTTTCCGACTTTTCAGTTTTCTCCTTTGGAGCCTTGTCTGCTTTAGCCTTCTTCTTTCCTTTCTTCTTTCCACCGTTTTTTGGTTTGGCCGTAGATGACTCTACAGCGTGAATGTCGGCGGTGAGTTCAGGAGAAGACTCTCCTGTCGGAGAATCAGGCAAAGTGATAATTGGAGTAGTTGAAGCCTTGGAAGACTTCTTCTTGCTCTTCGTAGTCACGATACCAATCATACCATCAGCGGCATGAGATCCCGAAGGAGCAGCAGCGATTTGATTCGACTTTGGAAGATCCGAAATTTTCTCGTGTAACGTACCCGACTGAGTGTAAACTAAGTCAAGGTATTGTGCCTGAGCAATGACTTGCTCCTCAGTAACTACTCCGGCCTTAGCGACATCTTCAGTAATCTTCGGTAATAATGATTTGACAAACCATTCAGCTAAGATTTGGTCCGGGATAAAAACTTTCACTAATCGCCTTCGACGTCTCCACTCATGAATGTGATCAGAAATATACGTGGACGTCGATTGTTTTAGTGAAGTTAATAACTCCGTGCCGTTATCGTATCTGACCGGCAACTGAAAGTGAGTTAAGAACGAGGTAGCTAACTGGCTAAAGTTGTAAAAAGAGGCCCGTGGTAACTCAATGTACCACTTGGCCGCGAGACCAATGAGTGTACGCTGGAAAAGACGTAAGCGGATGGAATCATCTGAGATAGAATTCGAAGCACACCAGAGGTGGTAAGTCATCACATGATTGGACGGATCCTCTCCAGACTTACCTTCGAACTTGGGTATATCACTGGGCAACTTATTTGGCATTGGCGGCCAGAACTGAAGATATTGAATTGGATCGTTCGTTAGGCGCGTCAAGTCGGGTAAATCCAAAGTTGCAATAAACGGTAACTGCCGGTTAGGATCTCTAAAACTCTGGGTCACAATACCAGCCCCAGGAGGAGGATATCCAGGATAACTAGGAACAGGAGTCGCATTTGGGATATTATATCCTCCTGGAAAACCAGGATTAACCGGACCGTACTGGGGTTGTTGAGGTTGTTGATAAGTGTACCCAGGATACGGTTGATACTGGTAAACCGGTTGTTGGACAGCTTGCCCAGGTTGGTACTGTCCCTGGTACGGAGGTTGAACAAATTGAGGTTGAGTAGTCACAACCGTACTTATACCAGGCTGACCTACAGGCATCTGGACCGTGGTTTGAATCGTAGATCCAGACAACGGTAAAGATGTCTGAGGTGTGGTAACAGGGACAGTAGAAACTGGAGCCGTCGATACTCCAGAAGTAAGTATGGTAGATGTAGCGATAGTTGCAGCAGCCGTTTGAGATGGAGTACTAGGTGCAATTGACGGCTGAGTAACTACCGAAGCTACAGAAGTTTGAACATTTGGCTGGACAGGTTGCGGTTGCTGGGTTGGACCAGAAACTACGGGTTGTCCAGCTTGAGGAACCATCTGTACACTTGGCTGCAATACCTGTTGACCCTGTGAGGGATCCCACACTAACATTCCAGGGTACTGACCCGTAACAGGTTGAGGGTACTGAGATCCATAACCGGATTGAGGGTAGGATTGATAATTGTAAGGTGCAGTTCCCATACTTGGAACATATGACTGACCTTGAGGCGGTTGATAACCTTGACTTGAGTATTGACCTTGAGGTTGATAACCTTGAGGTAAATACTGATACTGGGGTTGACCTTGACCTTGAGGTTGGTACCCTTGAGGTTGATAACTTTGGGGTTGATACCCTTGAGGTTGCCATCCTTGAGGTTGCCATCCTTGAGGTTGATATTGATACTGAGGTTGACCTTGGGGTACATATTGAGGCTGAGGTTGACCTTGAGGCAAGTATTGCACCATAGGTACATACTGACTTTGAGGTTGCCCCCCAGACACGATTTGTGTACCTTGAGGTTGCCCCCCAGGCGGTAATTGGCCACCTTGAGGTTGGGAAATGGGAACTGAACCTGACATCATGTAAATGTCTCCTACACCCAATGGTATATTACCACTGTTTCCAGCAAATAACCCATGATCAATGGGTTGAGGAGATGCCCCCGCAAAGGTACCAGAAAGTGACTGATACCCAGTGGGAACAGAAGGACCGCCGTGTAAAAAAGATTCAGGACTTTGTGTAAACACGGACGACTGACCAGACATATTTACAGGAGTATGAATACCTCCAGGTGGAAAAGGAGTACGAGGTGTGGAAAAACCGACTGAGTTGTCTAAAAAATTGGTTAACGCAAGGTACCAAGAAGTACTTCTAGGAGGACTGTAAAAGATGGATTCACGCTCCCTTAGATCAATAGTAAGTTGACCTTCAAGGTGAGAGACACCTATATCTTCTTCTGGAGCAAGTTCTTCTATAGCAATCAAACCAGAAGGTAGATTTTCGGTGATAATTCTTTCTATTCTCGGTGAATCAGGGACACTAGAAGTTGGAGTAACAGGTTCGGAAATTTCAGGTTCTTCGCCTGTTTCACTGGCAGATGAAAAACTACCAGCAAGCTCGGAAACTGTAACAGTTTCGGGATTGTAACCTGTTTCTAAACTTTGGTAATCTGGATGGACTACCAAGGAAGATTCTCCTTCTTCAGGTGAACCTACTCTACTGTCACTAGGAGGAGTTACAAGGACCTTTAACCCTTCTAAATTACCCGGGTCGTCTCGAGGAGGGGATCCCCTAAGTCTACGGGATCTTCTCAACAATTCGGCCACAGAAACAAATTCAGGAGACTGGCCCCGAAGTCTACGGGACTGTCTCGGTAATTCCGCCACAATTAAAGATTTTTAACTACAACACACGAAAACAAAGTAAAAATTTCAAATCAAACCACCTAAAGTCTTCTAAAGAAGCAAACAAATTTGAAGCACACGCCTAAATAATCTAGAGCGTCAAACCACACACAAACAGTAGTCTTCCGGACCAAAAGCGCTAGTTGGTGATTAGGCCCAACCTCGCAGGATTCAGTACAGAAATGGCGGGTGGAACAGTTACCCCGGCAACCTGCTTAATGAATAGACCGGCACAAGTTCCTCCACTTTAACCGTCTCGAAGTGAAGTGAACCCCCCGGAAAATCCAAGTGAGTATAACCGACGTCTGCTCCAGGTACAGTGGGACCTTCCCTCCACCGTCACCTCGGTAGAACCCTAAAGATTATGGTCACTAAAGTTACCAATCACAACAATTACACCTGGGGGAACAGTCTAAACTCCGACAGCACGCAAGGGCAGAGTAACAAGCTCAATCCCCTTACCGGCTCCTTGACAATAATCCAAGGTTTACCGATAAGTGACCCCTGGCTCCTCGACAATGGTTAATCCGAGGTTTACCGTTTGTAATACGTACTGTCTGGCGTCGTTCCCAACGAGGGAGGAATGATCCCCTCACTGGTTCGGACACGAGCTCGTGCTTCTCCTTTAAGAGGAGCTTTCCCAGAGTATAACTGAAACAATTGGATTTAATCTACTCAAGATAAACTATCTGTTTGGTTTTGTAGTCTTGGAGAGTTAAGTACTCACCTACTCCAAGACCCTAGCCTAAGCTATGTTGGTGTTTCAGAGCCCTAGAAAAATAAAAATTACTAGATTGATTTTAATTTAAGCGTTACTTTTAAGGTTGTTTCTTAAGTCAAAAGGTGATGGAAGTGAAACCAGTGGTGTGTTGACTCGACTCGAAACCACTACAAAATGCACCTAGGATGATTTACCCACTACTTTACTTTTTCGATGAATTGCTTAACTAAAAAGTTGAGAGAATGCAATCTTTATAAAAGCAACTTCTTAATTGAAGACAATCAAAGAAACAATTCGTTTGTCTTTTCCAAGCATAAAAAACATGACCGCTCTTTACATGCACGAAAAAACTCTTTTTCTTTTTCAAAAACAAAAAGCTACTTGAAACAAGACTTTTAAAGAAGATGTTTTTGTATTTTTCTTTTAATAAAGCAAATAAATCTAGTATAACCAAAAATCAATCTTAACAACTATTAAAATATATGAAAATGCACTCATAAGCAAACTAAAAGGTAAATTTACTCTAAGCAATCTTAACGAGGCCAAAACCAACAATGATTATTCTAAGGTGTTTTACTTGATCACAATCAAATCAAGGACTAGCTTATTGCAGAACCAAAAACTAGTCAAAACAAAACTCCAATCTTTTTGTTCTTTTGTAAAATGGAAATCAACACTTTATAAACAAGTAATTCGAAATTTGACCCAAAACAACTTAAATGGCAAGCTTCTCACAGAAGGAGACTTTACGACAGGCCCGACTTCTAAGAAGGCTGACTAACCAGAGAGATCTAATGCTGGACAACTTTCTACCGTCAAAGTCACTACAAGACCTATTGAAAAATCAAACCCTAGGCCTAAACTTCGTTGAAATCCACTAAAACACTCAAAGCTCACAAAACAAGTTCAGGTGAAAATTCTTGACAGGGTACTAAAGGATCTGGGTAGAAAACACTAAGAAAAATCAAAATCTAAAAGCAATTAAAGCAAAAAATGGAATTTTCCTAAATTTTACAGGAAGACGCAGGCAACCTGTTATAACAGGTGTGGGCCCGCTCTGTGCAAACGGTAACAGCGCGTCCAAAGACGCACTGTGCAGTACTCAGAGGGTCCGTCCTTCTGGAAAAGTTGAGAAAAAACAAATCTAACTAAATCTAAAGCTAAGCCACCCAAATACTAATTCTCACAGTCAAAAACCAGAAAATAAAAGTGATTTTCATAGAGCAAAGTTCACACAAAGGAAAAGACTCTCTCATTAATGGATTCCCCAGTGGAGTCGCCAATTTGTCGAGGCGGAAAAAGTCGTTTGTGCGGACACAACTGACCTCCCTAGGAGTCTAAACTCTCTAGCGACAAACAAGACAAAATGGAGTGATCTTTCTCTAAATATACCTTTTAAAACATGAAAACTACAAGTGTTTAGGCTTACCTTATTCCAAAACGCGGTTGTTGTAGTCCGTCCTTGCCAATCCGGATGAGCTCCTCCTTCAAGTCAATTCCTGCAACCACAAACAATCAAACAATTACCAAGCACTTGCATTTCATATAATAAAACATATATTCAACATGCAGACCAAGGAACACATGAAATAAGTCATTAACACAAGCTATTGAGAAAAATAAACCAGTTTGTATTAATAACGAAACAAAGAAACTCTTACAACCTAGCCTTGGTGTTGTGCAAGTTCCTCCCAGGGTCCATCAAGGGTTTTCCTCTACTTTGACAAAGCTCACCCACTTCCAAGTAGAATCAAGCAAAGACAATCTCTCCTCACAAGGTTCTAAATGGGAGTCCTAATTCCTGCAGCATTTACCCAAAGAAAATGTATAGCTCCAACCTCTCCTCCCTCTGGCTCAATGTCTTTATTTATAGTGCTGTAAAGAGGTTATTCAGGTCCACCATCAATGGGATAATCCCCCTCTTTGGGTGGGATAGCTCCCTTATTGATGGGATAAGTTCCTCCTTAATAGAGATACATGAACCAACTGGAGGCGCATCCAATTCATCAAACCGACCTCTAGAAAGTTCTAGAAGTAACCACAAGTAACTTTTTTAAGATGAAACTCGCGCATTTTGCCTTTTACAGAAGGACGCACCTGTCCCTTAACATACAGAGCGTCCAAGGACGCACCTTTTGTGAACATTGTGAGCGTCGCCGCAGGTAAGGCTAGAGAGAACCTGCGACCCCAGAGATAAACATATTTTTGACAAGACTTTCTCTCTTCTTTGAGTTTGAGATGGATAGCAGAGGCATAAGACTTGCCTAAGAGGGTAGCATGAGTGTTGATTTGAGCCATACTAACTGTAAGTGGTCATGGTGACATTTTTTAGTGTAACACCTGGGGCTACAGATTTGGGGACATCATCATCACAGTAGGGTCCAGAGGATACTGCGATGCTTGTTGATTTGCATTGTAGGTTTGATGTACTTTTGACCGGGGTTTGAGAGCGCAGATGGCATGACTTAGAGGACCGATACATAGATGAGTGCACCGGTCTTCCCTTAGAGTGGTGAGGTATCGTGCGGCGCGTGGCAATGGGAGGTCAGGTAGTACGTGATCTACATGCAGGTGGAGCAGAGCCTTTGGCATGAGATCCGTCGGACAGTGACTAGATGCAGGGACATTTGGGTCGCTTTGATTGTGATCTTTGTAACATGATATGGGCATGTTAGACGTATTCAGAATTATGGATCCAAACACTTTTATGATACATAATATGATTATGCATTTTATATGACGATGATGGTTCATCATTTGTTTTGTTTATGGTTGTCTTCTATGTTATACATGTGATAAATGCCAATCTAGAATGTTGTTTGCAATGGTATCTACATAGTGATTTTGGGCTCTAGGCACATGACTAAAAGTAATGGTTTCAAATTCACGTACCAATAGCTTCACTCATAGATATTTTCTAAATAATACTTGGTTATGCACATGATACACACCATTCAATTGCATGACAAGTAGTAAGGAATCTAAACAAACATGAATATGTATGATGTGATGAGCAAGGGCATCGACTAACAACCTATCACTACATCATATTCGAACTGATTATTGGTGGCAGATATAATGCACATGCTATTTGAAAGGACTAACATATTCAAGGGGGTAAAAATGGCCTGGGCTGTTGAGGCTAGATTCCGAGAGAAGCGAATTGCACCATCGGCATGATCAATATATGGCGTGGATCATGGATCCATTTGAAAGGTGCAAAAGACAAAGGATGAGATGATGCAATCTACCTAACTACATGGAAGAAATAAAGACATACAAATCAAAGGGATGTGCTATGAGAAACAATTCTGGAGGTAGAGTGCATTGGGAGAATTAGGAAGGAAATGGCGTTCGAAATCCTCTGAAGAAATGCCCCCTTACTTAAGTGTAGGGGTAATCAGGGGTAGACATAGCTTCCATGGTTTCCTCATCAAGATGGGAGATGGACAGACAGGAGGAAGACTAACTACATGATACGACGACATTACCTAGTGCATCAACTTGAGAAATAAGGTTCACATACACATCATCTAGAATGGTAGATGATGGACTAGTAGACACAGGATCTACAGATATTGAGAATTGGGATTCTATCGAAAGGAGGTTTGATAGAAACATGCGCAACAACCACAGAAAGGTTTTCTGGTGAGGAACTCAAGGATGACGACAGGTAAAGAATGGGGCTTGTGGTGTCCATCATCTCGACATCAGGGGGAAGGATCACAATAGTAGGGCTAGAGTTTCCCTATTCTGGTTGAATGGTTATACAAAAATCCATAGTTAGAGTAGTAAAGGCTTCACTATGAGTGGACTTGTATTCACGACTCGCCCCAATGCATTTGTGAAATTCATCGAGACAAGGGAAAAAATGGGAATAGTGACCATGAAGATCACACAGGGCACAAGGGTGGTTTGTGTGAAGCACTTTTAGTTTCTTAGGTGGGACCGGTAAGTTAACATGGACTTTCAGGATGTTTGACTCAGGGAATGCCTCATGAACCAAAGGTTTAAGTTGAGGAAGTTCAAGAAAATTGTTTGTGATGTGCCCAACAACTTGACACAAAGCGCACGGGGGTGACAGCTTTGGGGCCTTAGGGGTTGGAGGAGCTTGGGGAGCCCTGTCCTTCGAATCTTTCCTTTTGGATTTCCCCCCTAGCCAGATGCTTTTGCAATAGGAGTTGGTTCCTGTTGAGGTTGTAATGGCACTAAAGCAGTAGCAGGGGTCATGGGGACCAGTTGAACTGGGGTTAAAGTGTGATATGTTCTTGGTTGACCAAGCAGAATATTTGTAGGGGGATCGATGTACCATACTGGGATCCCTAGACTCTTGTTAGGAAGGACCAGCAAAGCCATGACAGGTACAGAAAAAACTCCCAGAGGAGGAAATAAGAAAGGTATCTAGCCGACAGGATAATGTCCCAACATAATAGCTCGTGGATGGTTGAGACCTGGAGGAACAGTTCCTGGTGGGAACATGAGAGAGGCACCCACAAATGGAGTTGGTCCTGGGGGAGTGGGTCCAGAGGATTCAATTTGAAAAGCAACATCGGGGTGTTGAGGAGCTAGCTGTTGATTAAATATACCAGGTTATTTAAGTGCATCCCATGACGCTTGTAACATGCAAACACTCATGTAAGTAGGTTCATAAATGGGAGGGGTGGACTAGGGAAAGCACCCAACAATGAGGAATATTTATAGACTCTAGGTGAAACACTGCTACAAGGAGTTGAATATTGGTTGTCAAACATCGATGACATAATGGACTCGGGGGAGGTTAGGGATGTCGGCTCATAGTAAGTCAACTGATCGATGGTAACAATCTTCCCTTCATGGGGGAAGCAAATCTTACGGAACACCACAGATATGACGGCTGACATAGCATATGTGTAACTACGACCTAAGAGAATGTTGTAATCCAAAGGGGCATCAATGACTTCGATATCGACATGGACATTCTTGCCCGCAAGGGTCACCGAACAGTTGTGATACATGCCAAGGGGCTTGGAGGGGTGTCCATCCCAAGCACGCAAAGTGATGGTGGAGGGGGACAGCATAGGTGACTTAAGCTGTTTCCAAACAACAGTGTTGTAGTGTCAGTGCTTTCACACTGCCATCAATGATCAAATTTATCTTTTTCATTTCATATTAGGTGTCCCATTCTGATGAGCTGCACTCCATTAGGTCATGGATAAGTTGATGGTAGGGTTTCATTTAATTTTTCCCTCATGCTATATGCTCGCTGGCCTATTTCACATATTTTTTTAGCCATTCATAGTCATTCCCATTCACATCATTTATAAAAATCAGTATTAGACTTTAGTTTCACTAGGTCTTAGGGTTTTTCACCATGGTCATTCAAAAGAGTAATAAATGTCAACAGACACATGAGGGGGTAAATAAAGTTCAAAAAATCATAAATTTCCTTTTTGTAAGCTAAATAAAGCTCTTTAACCTCAAAACTTGTTTTGAGGTAAAATAGAGCATTTGTATTTTATTGTTTTATTTCCATGTAATTTGATGTAATTTTATGGTTCCTATATGTAATAGGTATTATTCAGCTACTCGTGGTCATCTTCCCAATTCCTACCACTGTAAAAGCAAAACACCAAAGCATCAATTCATCAAATTACCAAGGAAAAAGGTCAAACTTCAAAACAGAAAAACAGAGCATTTGAAAAGGTCGTCAAAACTTTTAAAAACTGGGTTTTGAAAGGAGAAAAATTTAAATGAAAAGGTATATAAAGAAAAATCATGGTAGAAAGCCATTTCATTGTGAAAAAGTCAAGTGGAGAGCAAAAAATCGTGATTTCTGAGCAAAAGAGGGAGAAAAATTGAAATTTGAAGAAAATTGGCAGGCGCTGCACATTGGGAGGCTAGCGCTGCGCATCAGGCTAGTGTTGTGCATCAGAGGAGTTTTTCCAGTGTAATTTTACACTGTCATTGCGCATATAACTAGCACTGCACACGTGTTAGGTGGCATTGTGCACTTGTCTACAAAGCTTCAAAACGATTCAAATCAACCTAATTCACTTCAAATCTGTCAATGGCCCTCTGATCAAGTAAGTTAAGCTCCCTTCCTAGCTAAACAAGGGTTTCTCATTAATTATGGTGATTGTTATCTCTTAAGAAACTAAACCCTAGCTATCCTCTACACTCTCTTATACAATTGCAAAGGGTATTTATTTTCCATTGTCATTTGAAAAAGGTTTTAGTTTTTTGTTGTTTTGATTCCCTAATCCATTTTCTCTAAATCCTATTGCTCCATATATGAACTCCTCTACACACTATTTTCACAAACCCTAAACCCTACATACAAAACACTTCAAACCCTAATCCCATTCATCTCTTCATTCATCTCACCTATTTCCTTTTTTTTTTAAATCTCTTCATACTCATTTTCATTCACCTCGTTCCTTTATTCACCATCAATATTCATAGTCATAAAAACCAATGGAGAGGGATAGTGATTATGACATGGAGGAAGATACCCTTAGTGATATTTCTAGGGAAAGGAATTTGCAGCAGAGGAAGCCTCACAAAGGGGGTAAGATAATTAGGGAGGAGCCTATTAGTATGAAGGAATTACTTGCTTATCCACTCGCCATCTCATGCTTTAAACATCAATCATGTCTTGGGTTTTTTGAAATGGTAGAGAAGGTTAAGTTTCATCACGAATTAAAAAGGTTGTTTGTAACAAATCTGAGCAACAATTTAGTAAATCTTGCTCGAGTCACATTTACTTTGTCACCTACTATTATCTCAGAGGCTACAGGCATTCCAGATGTAGGTGAGAAATGGAACAAAATATAGAACATTGACCGAGAGTACTATGAGCCTTATATTAAGGCTAAATACCATAGAAAAATTAGCAGAGTGTTTCCTTTCAAATTCTTGGAGTATAGGTTTGCTTCACTAATGAAGGTCATCATCAAGTATTTTACTTGTGAGGGTAGGTTCTCCAGATTGTATGCTTATCATATTAGATTGTTGATGCACTTTACCAGGGTGAGAATGATGAACATCCCCTAATTCATATGCAAAAACATAGAGAAGATGGCACTTTTTGCGAAAAATAAATCCTACCCATAGCAGCTCAACATCATTTATCATTTCTCTTTAATTAAAATTGTTGTTTTACATCAGTTGAAGCCAAGCGAGTACTATCTCCACAAAGAGTGGAAGGGGTCTTGCCTTCATCTACAGACCACAGGAAAATGCTATCTCCACTTAGAGTGGAAGGGGCTTTGCCTTCTTCTATGGCTAAACAGGTACAAGTTGGGAAACAGTGGAAGGGCAGAGATAAAGGAAAGAAAAGGATGCACGAGGATGATCCTAGTGATGGACAAGAGAGATATTTTTTCCTTATTGACCATGAGGAGACACAAGGAGTGAATGTCATGGACTTAGGTTATGAAAATCCAAGGAGTGTCAAATATTTGATCATCAAGGAGCAAAAGGCTAACATTCAAGCCCTATCAATCAATTTGGAAAGAGAAAAATGGATCATTAATTACCTTGAGCATGAAAACAAGCAATTAACTGAGAAGCAAATTATCATGGAGTTGTAAATGCTTAGGGAAGAGAGGCAAGAGGCAAAGAAGGCAAAGGTCAAGATGACCTCCATTGAACAAGAAATTGAAGATGACCGAGAAACTTGGTTAGAAAGGGTGAACATTCACCTTGAGAAGTTGCTAGAGAAGGCCAATAAAGAAAAGAAAATTCTTCGCCATATGGCTTATCATTATTTGACGAGGAATAGGATATGCAACATGAGGATTAAACAACTTAAGGCAAGATTAAGGAGGGCATTAAAACGCAAAAAGAAGGAGGATAAGCTTAATATCTTGGCTGATGTTACATTGGCCCAACAAAGAAACCCATGAAGTAGCTTTGAGCCAAAACTAGGCAAATTTTGAAACAATTTTGTCAATTTCAAATTTTTGAAGTATGCAACACAGGAAATTGTGGTATATGCACAGCGCCACTGGCGCTGCACATTTGATTGGTGCATCCTTAGGAGAAATGGCTTATATATCTAGATTCAGCATCAAGAGGACATTAATCCCTGAAATTTTCATCTCATTTGGAGCAAAACTAGGTCATCTAAAGGGCAAAAAAAACTAAAAAATTGCCCTCTCTGCCACTTTTTGCACCCACAAGAAGCAGTCTTTGGATAATTCATTTTTGAAGGGGAAAATGACCTCCAAATTAGGAAATTCAAGATGTTTCAGAAACTAGACAGATAGAGCTTTCCAACAAGCTATCTTGGGTCTGATTTGGTGGAGCATAATACCTTCAAAAACTGGCTAGAAGCGGCGTTGTGCATACAGGAGATGGCGCTGCGCATATAGCTGATTTTGCCAATTTTCCCGAGAACTCCGAAATTTTTCCTAGTTTGACTGCCAGTTGACTTTTTCTCTCATCCTTGGTAAATCTATGATTTTAAATGATGTAATTCAATGTAAATATGAATGTAAAATGACTTGAGGGGGTAGATACATCAGTTACAAGTGGTTTGGAAGTGAATGTATCAGTTTCCTTGGTTTTAGAGGGATGTTGTTCCACTGCCTATTTTCTTGTTCCTACTTTAGATGTGGTTGAAACAGTTCTTGATCTCTTGGATTTGACCCTTGATGGCTAGCTCAGGTGGTTTTCTTGCCTATTTTATGTACTTTATTAGTCATTTTTAAAGGTTGGATTCTTTTGGAAGTGGTGCACATATTGTATACTTGTATCAGGAGATTGGCAAGGAATAAAACCAGGTTTTGTAGATATTTTTGTGGGATTATTGTGATACTGTGTTTCTGTATTGTTTCTTCTTCTGTAATGAGTTATTCTTATGGGTTATATGTTTCAAAACCTTTTTCATTCTTCTAAACTAAATGAATCAAGATAAATAGGAAAACTACATTGAATGCATTTAGTTATTAATGTTTTCAACAGTTTGAAGAGGATTCATGGTCTCCACATGCCCTCCTTAGCCCCTTAGCAGTCTTAAACCAACCATCTCACTCGATTACTAGTGCATAAGCCCGATAGAACATGTCTGCATCCCTGATTTGATTTCCTAGACCTAAACTGCCCGCTCCATTTGATCCAGCAACCAAACCTTCAAAATCAAAGAAAAAATCCTAAAGCTACTATACCTAGCCTAAACTATATTCTTATTTTAGTCATCTGTAATGAGATTGACAAGGAGAGAGTCCTCTCCCAACCTGGTAGGGCTAGCTACCAAGTTAAGCGTGGTTTGTGGTTATCCTAGGATTGCCTCCCTTCAGCCTGAGGTAGTAAGTCAATTGATTGATGGTAACAATCTTCCCTTCATGGGGGAAGAAAATCTTATGGAACACCATAGATACGATGGCTAACATAGCATATGTGTAACTGCGACCTAAGAGAATGTTGTAATCCAAAGGGGCATCAATGACTTCGATATTGACATGGACATTCTTGCTCGCAAGGGTCACTGAATAGTTGTGATACATGCCGAGGGGATGGGAGGGGTGTCCATCGCAAGCATGCAAAGTGATGGTAGAGAGGGACAAATTAGGTGATTTAAGTTGTTTCCAAACAATAGTGGACATCAAACAAGTGGATGTGCCTTCGTCAGTAATGCATCTGGAGATGATGGCATTACGGACTCTAACTGGTATCTGGAAAACAACAGATGAAGGCAATGGGGGCTGCTCTGATGTATCAACTGGGAAGAAAATAAAACAATCGTCGGAAAGATCCACTACACCTAAGGTAGTTAGTAGAGATTTCTTTTTAGAAGGGCACGACTGGAGGACTTCCAGTGTCGACATGGCGGTAGGTGATTGTGCCAAGTCGTCTACTATACTGTAGGTATGGGTAGCTCTGTTAGAAGCCGCATTACGATGTAGTGGCACCTTTCGCATCTTGGAAATGGCCTCAACTTTAGGTTGAGGGATCTGTAAAGGATCATTTGGTGTCATAAGTGGCTCAACAGATACTTTGGTTTTGGACTCGGTAGGTGACGAAGTGGAGGGCTTGTCATATTGACGCGACCGAGTTTGTAGGTTTATATGGGAGGGATTAACTTCATAAAAGTTCATCATAAGAATCTAGTAGTCATCGACACTAGAAGGTTGGCGGAGATGGGCTACTTGACCTGGCTGAGGTTGAGCAACAACAAATCCTTGCTGAGGGAAAGGATTTGTGAGCACAGCCGGTTGAGATGGTGTAGGATTCTAAGGTGATTGTTGACCTCGAGAAGATACTTGAGCTTCCCACATTTCACGCATCTGGGTAAAAGAGGACACTCATGTGTATAGTGGCTATGTACACCACCACATGCACAAGGCTTATTCGTATGAATAGTCTTGTTCTGCTTGGGTTGGCTACCTTGTTGCTAGTTGTTGGTGTTAGGTTGGTTACGTTGGTTACCCTCGTTACCCTTGTTACCCTTCTCCTTATTATTTTTCTTTGAATTTTGGGGATTTGTATCACTCTTCTATGCAAACACGTGGCCTTGAGGGGGTGGTGGCTGTTGGGGCTGAGGATGCATGGGATGCTGTGACGCTAATGCTTGAGGGGCTAGAGCGTCAGGCTATGCATAAGGAGGAGAAACAGTTTGATAGATGGTTTGGGGCCCGGGAAACATGTTGCTAGCAAGAGGGGCATAAATGTTGGAGGAACTAGTGCCCCCCTCTAGGTAGCCATAACTCTGCTGAGTGTATGACAAAGAGTGTGAAAGGGATCCAATGATACCGTCAGTGGTGTGGGATTTCCCTGGTGCATTGGCACTTCCAAGACACAGGAGGTCTGGAATGATGGTATAGACATAGCTGTATTATGCATAAATCAGGTCATATCTCAAAGTGGTCTAGAGAGCTTCTTCCTTGGTCTGAGGAAAATGGGACATGACATCTTTCCCGATGGGGCATAAACGTCTCTTAAGAAACCAATCTAGATAGACACGGTCTTCGAAAGTCAGGGGATGACATGTGGGGACGACATGTACTCCTCCTTCGACGCCACTCTTGAACATGGCCAAAAAGGTTAGTGGCGGAGGATTGACGGAATGTGGTCAATAGCTCTGTACCCATGTCATACCAGAGAGGTAACTAGAAATATGAAAGGAACACTTTAGCAAGTGTCGCGAAAATGGAATGAGAGGCAAAGGGGTTGTCTACATTCCATTTTGCAACGTCTCTAGTGATCATGTGTTGGAAGAGTCGAAGATGAATGGAGCCATCGGTTATGGAGTTGGATGAACAACACATGTGGAAGGATTTAACATGGTTGGTAGGATACTCTCCAGCAATACCCTCGAACTTTGGGTTGTCTGAGGGAAGCTTAGTTGACATAGAGGGCCAACCAACATCATGGTGTATGGGGTTGTTTATCAATTAGTTAAGATTTGATAGACTTAACCCAGCCATAAAGGGGAGCATGGGGGTTTCCGGAATGGTTCCTAAGATTGTTATGCCTGCTATGACCACTAGTATAGGACCAGAGCCAACACCAGCTTGGGTTCCTGCACCAACTGTGGGTCCAGACATGGTGAAGGAGGTTCAGAATCAGATGAAGAATTAGAAGGACCAGGAGAAGAGTCAGTATGGGGACTCGAAGGGCTATGAACTTGAACCCGACGGGGAGGGGTAATACGTCCAAGCGGAAACTAGGGATGAAGGCCTAATAGTCTCTGCAACACATGCCTTGGTGGTGCAATTATGCAAGGACACACAGAACATGGAAATGGTGAAGGGAGATCAACAATATATCTTTGTATCGATTCAGGGAGATAAATTTATTATGTTAAGTCTTGGCTTGGCGGTGTAAACCAAGTGCACTTCGCTTAAGGTGTGCTTATGTGTGCAATTGCATTAATTGATTAAGACCAAATCATGTTTGTAAAAAAAGAAAAAACTTGATGAAAATAAACTGAAATAAATAACAGCAAATGAAGAGAAAAACAATTAACTAAACCCCACCCAAACTAGGCTTGCAAACATTGTACTTCTTGGTGGCTGAATCGATGGGAAATACACTGAAATGGTTAATAGATATGAATATATGTTTGACTAGGATCAAGTGACGTTAAGTTGCCGGAAAGTGGTGCAGCAACAAGAAAAAACCAGAGGGAATATCGCTGCAAAAAGATAGGGAGATGGGCGAAACACCTAGGGAAACCAATGGGACCCTAAGGAAAATGAGAAAACAAGTGGAAATGCGACACTATGGATGGTAACAACCTATTGTAACAAATGTGAAACAACAAGGTACATATCTGGAAAATGTGGCTAAAAGAACTACAGAAACTCAGACTACTCCTTCAGCTAAAATCCTCTTAGAAAGGTGGAAGTGTACTAGAAGCCTTAAGGGAGGCTAAATTCAAATTGGACGAGTAAAACAGAGTGGATCAAGGCCTAAACAGGATGAGATAGAGTTTAAACACCCAGAAAATATCTCTTTGCAAAACCTAGGAACCGATCTGAGAAAAACCCTAAAACCGAGAAATTGCAGGTACTGACCTATTTCTCTGTAGGGATCACAATTTTTGGGCTGAAAGGTGTGTTTTGAATCCTAGATCACATTTTTTGGGCTGAAAATTGTGATTTCTGTTCCAAGGTTCTCAGTCGGCAAATCTCAGGAAAAAGTGTCGCCTTTGTCACAACTAGTTCCTGTGACGTATGGAAACAACAAGAAAGCTTGCAAAAGTCGACATTTAGTAGATCTAGGGTTAAAAAACTAGGAAACATTAAGAGAATTGAAAAAAGAAGAAACCCTGAGCTGAAAACCAAGGGTCACCCAGGTTTCTGGGTCTGAAGTATAAAAATGCAGCGGAGTCGCCAATTTGTTGTAGTGTTTTCTTCTCAATCATGTACAAAAAGAACCCACTTAAGATTGTGGATGACAAACAATCTCAAAAATATAAATGGCTACTAAACATTGTAGTTTTGTAGCTATTGATAGAAACAAAACCTGCCAAAATTATGATCTATGCTATGATCATAGTTAAAAAATGAAAGAAATAGTGATAACCCCAATTATCCAATGGAGACCAGATATGTAAAGAATAATTTTATAATAACACTTGTGAAGAGAACAAATAAATGTTATCAATCCCCCTTTATGGGATGGGTACTTGGCTATCCTCAAACGTTTTCAGCTTGTGTAAAGTCCCTCTCCTCTGTAATGTGAAAACCCAACAAAAATATGGTGTCCGACAATGAAAATAATTAGAGTTACTATTGTATCTTATATTGAGCTTGAGGTTTATTTATCAGTTATATCACTATCGGGAGTTCAAACTCAATAAAACTCCTTTATTTTCTTTACCCTTACCAAAATTTTTAAAAGAAATGATATATTTTGTTTATTATATACCGGTATCGCTAAAGAAAGAATGTAAAGGAATCAACCCTGGAGTAGCGAAAGTTACTATACAAACAAATCAAGTCATTATGTAAATGGTTATATGGAGCTAGACCTGATATATATATATATATATATATATATATATATATATATATATATATATATATATAAGTGCATATTGAAATGGGAAAGAAATAAATGAATACATCGGATTTACAAAGGAAACATGTGTTAAAGTGTTAACACCAGACCCGAAATACTATAAGTTATGTTTTATGAAGTTCGGCGGGTCCGCAGTTATATATATGTATATAGATCCGCCGATTGCGATTTATGATGGTGGACCCGAAACATATCTATGTTATATTTAAAAGCCCGGCGGGTCCGTAAAGCGCTGAATACATATGTTGGTTCATTCACCGATTTCCGATTGCGATTCATCATAGCCAGACCCAAAAGGTATATACATCGTGGTTTTAAGTCTCTTTGGGTCCGCCATATCAAAAAGTCTTTCATATACATTATGAGTACGCATTTTTATATATTTCTATTATAAAGGGATTATAATATAAATAAGTGTTGATTGCGATATGGGTAAGCCGGACCCAATATAATATATATTGCATTTTATAATTCCGTCAGGTCCGCAAAGCCTTTATGCATATAGAGGTTGGTTCTACCGATTGCGATTGTGATGGCTGGACCTGAAAGCATATATATTACGTTTTATAATTGCAACAGGTCTGTCGTATTAGTAACATATTATGTGTGTGTGTGTGTGTGTGTGGAAAGCATCGATTGCGATATGCAATGAGATTCCAGATCCGATGGATTTATTAAATCAGGTTAATTCCTTTTTAGTTCCGGTGCTTTGTGTTAATTCCGTTATATAAAGGGAAAATCAGTGTTAAGGCTGAATCTGAAGAAAAGACAATTGGTTGGTTTTTTTGTTGTTTTGGTCAATTAAAATGTATCCGGTACATGCATAAGCTCAGGTTTATACAAATCTAACACAATGCATTATGATTAAAGTGGATTAAGACATATACAGAGGAACTCGACAGCAGATTAACATAGCAAGTTAGCAATTATTGTCCTCTTCTAAATTCAGTTGTTTTCTATTGTTTTATGTTCTTTGAGGTGTCTTTAAACCTCTGTCAAATTCTGTAATAACTTTTTAATTCAGATAGTTAGGGAAACAGTTTAGTAGTTTGACAGTTTCACAATTGTTTCACAAATGTACAAAAGGAGAAAATTTTGCAGAGAAAGGGTTGGTGGTTGGAATTTTGGAGAACCCGGAGATTAGGCCACTGTATTCCTGATATCATCATTGATTAATGAAAGAATAAAAAATTTCCATGAGTTGTTGCATATAATTTTGGAAGCTTCTCTGTCATGTGTCATGCTATGTTTTCTTCTTTTCATGTATAGTAATGAAACTGCAGGTCTTTATTTGCTTATGTAGATAAAGTTAAAATTCCTGAAAAGAGTGCTCCTATACTTGAAGCCCTCACTTCCTTTCTAAGTTATAGATAGTAGTTTCTGTGAAAGACTAGCATATTGTCTATGACTTAGTTCTCATTTCCATAATTCTTCTAAGTGATGGATAGTAGCTTCTATGAAAGATCAACATACTATCTTTAACTTTTCCTTCAAACTTTCTTCATTCATCATTTATATCTAGCAACAAATGGCATTCTGAGATGTTTTGGTCATATATGTACTAAAGGGTTAAAGACCAATTTTCTAGGTCCTTCATTTAAAGACACAACATATATATAAGTGACAAATAAGTGATAGTAAATAATATTTATTAATGACTTAAGTACAATCTCCCTACAGCCAGGAAATTGGTTTCATAAGGAACAACATTAATTGGCGTCGTTGCCGGGGAGAGAAGGCAAGAACAATTTTCCCTGGGTTTTTAAGATTTTCCTCTGGTTGTTCAGTGAGGAGGAAATAATTGGCTATTTTGAATGAAAGCAATAAAAGGTGACTCCATTGCAACAAAGATCACAGACTGCAAAGTAATAGAGTAAGAACACTTTTTCTTCAATTCATTAAGTTTGAAGCTGATTCTTGAGAGTGACAAGTTTCAGCAGTTAGTTGTACATTCACACCTATGATTTTCACTTACAATATTGGTTGGTGACTTCACTAGACTTTGAAGTTTTGTTTTCTGTGCTTTAATGGCTCTCCCTGCATTCTTAGTCCATAGATTTGATCCATTTGATTTTACTGGGATCACTGGCTATCCTCATGATATGCCTACATTTTCTGTGTGGAATGAATATCTTCCAAAATTCAGTAGAAAGGAATATGAAGATCCAGCTCAGCATCTCCAAGAGTTTCATGAATGCATGGAGTAGTAGGGCATCATTCATGAAGATGTGAAGATGAAGTTGTTTTTGTTTTCTTTAGACCTAGAAGCTAGGGCTTGGTTCAGGTCTTTGCCTCTTTCAAGCATTTCATCTTTGAAAGATTTCCATTCAGTATTCAATTCTTCTTGCAGAACTTATTATCCACATAAGCTTCTTTTTGAAGGTTGTTGTGAATATTGTGATGCTTAAAAGGCTCAAGATAATCTTGTTGATGAAACTAATCATTTTGTTGATAATATATCAAGAATTCAGGGTTATGAGCAAGTCTTTGAAAGCGAGGAACTATCGTGTTCTCAAAATGATGCAGAGAGGGTTATAAAACAATTTTCTTCAATAATCTCCCAAGCAGAGAATGGGTTGACTCTGTTCCAAGCAGATCAAGAGAGTATTCAGATAGAGGAAAGTTCAAGCATGCATCAAGAGTCTCTACTCAGCAGTTAAGAAGAGGAAGAAATGATTGAGTTACAAATAAATCCCCAGAGTTCCTATTTTGTTAAATTTGATGATCCTCCTATATATAACGAAAATGTTTTAAATGAGGAACATGATGAAGTTCTTCAAGTGCATCAGTTGGGTGTTGAACATATAGGGAGAAACCAACAAGAGGGATATGTTGGACAGTAATATATTCAGCCATCTATCATAGCAAAAGAGGCTATCTCATGTAAAAAGGAAGTTGATAAAGAGGTTGTATACCATTGTATTGAAGAACACAATGATGCCCATGGATCAGAGGTAAATAATCTATTTGAAGTTGATCATATGTCATATAGTAATGATAAAAAAAATTTCTTTCTCCCTGAAGTTAGAATTACAAATTATTTTCAATCAAAGCTTAAAGATGAAAAGTGGAGACATGAAAGTGACATAGATCATTTTCTTAAAGATGTTGCTGATTGTTCTGTTGAACATATTATCCCAATAAAAGGTTTAGTCGAACACAAACCTTCAAACATGGGGAATTTCTTTTTTGGAGCTGATCAAGAACAAATTTTTTCTTATACTTTTGAAGATCTTGTGGCAGATTACATGGAAGAGTTTATCAACAGTCTACACATATCATTTTGTTGATATACTTCTAATTTTTGTTGTGAGCTGCTTTTATACATAGTTTATTTTTTATTCAAGATGAATTGTATTTTAAAAATTCACTGGCAGAATGGTTTAAGATTATGCACTCAAATGCTAATTTGGTATCATTGGAAGATTGAATTCACCTGATTGAGGTTAGTCATGTACATATGTAGGGACTTGTACATAAATAAGCTCAGGTGTTGAGCATTTGGTTTCCAGTTGCAGTTTTTCATTTTAATCATTAGTTGATGAATAAGGGTGACTTTCCCAATTGGAAACTGGTTTGCAGAGGTTTCAGAATTCAAGATTGTCAGGTTCTAGTTTGTTAAATTTCAAGGGTTTCATAGTTTTGGACTCCATGCCCAACTAAGGCTACTGATATATGATTCTCAATATTTTTCTATCAAAGTGCAAGCATCTTATCGCTGCAGATATCAACGTGGGATCACAGTACAAAATTTTCAGACAGTAAAGTTTGCAGAAGTAATATATGACTCCATGCCCAATGGATAAGGCACTGACCTATGGTTCTTAGTGCTTCTATGGCAAAAGCATTATCCCCAGTTGGAGCCAGATGTTGTAGCTTATATTGTGCTTGAGGTTTATTTATGAGTTATATCACTATTAGTAGTTCAAACTCAATAAAACTCCTTTATTTTCTTTACCCTTCCCGAAAACTCTAAAAGAAATGAAATATTTTGTTTACTATATACCGACATCGCTAAAGAAAGAATTGTAAAAGAATCAGCCCCGAAGTAGCCAAAGTTACTATACAAACAAATCAAGTCATTATATAAATGGTTATATGGAACTAGACCCGATATCTCTCTCTCTCTATAGATATATAACCCGAAATACCATAAGTTATGTTTTATAAAGTTCGGTGGGTCCACAATTATGTATATGTATATAGATCCACCAATTGTGATTTATGATGGTGGACCCGAAACATATCTATGTTATATTTAAAAGCCTGGTGGGTCTGTAAAGCGTTGAATACATATGTTGGTTCATTCACCGATTGTTGATTGTGATTCACGATAGCCGGACCCAAAAGGTATATACATTGTGGTTTTAAGTCCCGTCGAGTCCGCCATATCAAAAAGTCCTTCATATACATTATGATTACACATTTTTATATATTTCTATTATAAAGGGATTATAATAGAAATAAGCACTAATTGCGATATGGGTAAGCCAGACCCGATATAATATATATTGCGTTTTATAATTCCGTCGGGTCCGCAAAACCTTTATGCATATAGAGGTTGGTTCTGCTGATTGCAATTACGATGGCCAAACCCAAAAGCATATATATTACGTTTTATAATTGTGGCGGGTCTGTCGTATCAGTAACATATTGTATATATATATGGAAAGTGTCGACTGCGATATGCGATGAGATTCCGGATCCAATGGAGTTATTAAACCAGGTTAATTCCTTTTCAGTTCCGGTGCTTTGCGTTAATATCGTTATATAAAGGGAAAATCAATGTTAAGGCTGAATCTAAAGAAAAGGCAATTGTTTGGGTTTTTTGGTGTTTTGGCCAATTAAAATGTATCTGATACATGCATAGGCTCAGGTTTATACAAATCTAACACAATGGATTATGATTAAAGTAGATTAAGACATATGCAGAGGAACTCGACAACAGATTATCAGAGCAAGTAAGTAATTATTGACCTCTTCTAAATTCAGTTGTTTTTTGTTATTTTATGTTCTTTGAGGTGTCTTTAAACATCTGGAAAATTCTATAATTTTTTTTTAATTTAGATAGTTAGGGAAATAGTTTAGTAGTTTGATAGTTTCACAACTATTTCACAAATGTATAAAAGAAGAAAATTTTACAGAGAAAAGGTTGGTGGTTGGAATTTTGGAGAACCCAGAGACTAGGCCACTGTATTCCTGATATCATCATTGATTAATGAAAGAATCAGAAGTTTCCATGATTTGTTGCATATAATTTTGTAAGCTTCTCCGTGATGTGTCATGCTATGTTTTCTTCTTTTCAAGTATAGTAATGAAGTTGTAGTTCTTTATTTTCTTATGTAGATAAAGTTAAAATTCCTTAAAAGAGCTCTCCTATACTTGAAGCCCTCACTTCCTTTCTAAGTTATAGATAATAGTTTCTGTGAAAGACCAGCATATTGTCTATGACTCAGTTCTCATTTCCATAATTCTTCTAAGTGATGGATAGTAGTTTCTGTGAAAGATAAACATACTATCTTTAACTTTTCCTTCAAGCTTTCTTCATTCATCATTTATATCTAGCAACAAATTGCATTCTGAGATGTTCTGGTCATACATGTACTAAAGGGTTAAAGACCAAGTTTCCAGGTCCTTCATTTAAAGACACAACATATATCTAAGTGACAGATAAGTGAAAGTAAATAATATTTATTAATGTCTTAAGCACAATTTCCCTACAATCAGGAAATTGGTTTCTTAAGGAACAACAATTACAACAGTGAGTGCAACAATGAAATTGATCAAAAGCGAATAACGAATGGAAACCCCTTCTATTTATATAAAAATATTGAGTTATCCTCGAATAATGAGCAATAATAAAATATTATTGATCCCATTCTTGGAATAACCACTTGGAATATTTTATTATATTTGTTTAGGAGGGAAAAAATATCTAAACTTTTATTCATAAATAATAAATAAATAAATAAATTATTTATCATCTCAATGAATTAGTTATGGAATAATAAACAAATAGGGATTTATTTAATTATTCCTAAGGGATTTAGTCAAATTTAACAAAGAATAATAACTAATTAGTGGTTAATTAATTATTCTTAGAGAAAAATAAGAAAAATAATGATTTATTTGTTTATTTTTCATGATTAGGTCAAATTTGACAAGGAATAATAATAAAACAATGACTTAGTTAATTATTCCTAGAAGAAAATAAAATAAATAGTTATTTATTTAATTATTCTTCATGGGTTTAACTATAACTTACTTAACAAAGGTGGTTTATTAAGTAATTTCTCACACTGAAAGCAATTTTACTATGGTAAAATTGGCTTTACATGGTGTACTTCGATCCATCTAGTAAATTAGGCTAGATGATCAATTGTTTGGTGATAATATCAAGTTTTAACACTACTTCCTTGCAATTTTTAGATTTTCTTGTGTGAAGCCCTTCTTGGGCAGCATCAATTGCTTCATAAATTTTCCTATCTCCAAGAAATCCAAACTTATCTAGAGAAATGGCATTTGTGATAATTATTTTGAATTATGGAGGCTAGAATATTTGAAACAATTTTGTACACGCAGTTGCACAAAGAGATGAGTCTGAATTATGCAAAGGATTATGGCCTATATTTCTTTGGAAGTAGGGCACAATGAAGTTTGAATTTAGGGAGCTTGATACTTGACCTAAGATTTTAACCTCCTCTATTACTCTTAAAATATCTGCTTCAACTAAGTCATAGAAGCCCATAGATAACTCTACCATCCATCTAGCCTATATTTATTTTAAATCAACACACAATGGAGTTTGAGTTAAGGGAGCTCAACACTTAGTCTGCATTTTTAATCTCCTCTATTACTATTAAAATATCTTCTTCAAACAACTCATAGAATCACATAAAAATCTCTACCATCTATCCATCAGGCCCAAGGATTTTATCATTTTGAAAAGCTGCTAGAACCGACTAAAGTTCCTCCTGCAATACTTCTTCCATTAACATATGATTACCCTCTTTTGAGTAAAAAATTGGTAAGAAAACAAAAAATTTCAAAACTTCTAGGTTCCTTGAAAAGAGATTGAAAGTATGACTTCCTAACCCCAGCTATTCCTAAAAATTTATTGACCTTCACAGCCTCTTGGTTTATTATCTCCCAAATCATATTTCGTCTTTTTTAGTGGTTGAAAAAATTATTGAAGAATTTGGAGTGTGATTTATATGTCTCCCCTACTTCCCATGCAACAACAATTGCAACAAAAGTACAAATATCAAACTATATCATATTTCAAGAAGGGACTAACACAAGAAAGCTTGTAAAATTTACCCCCATACTTGTAAAATCCTTATAAAACCTCAATAATGAGTCAAGATTTTTTGGAAGTAGTCTTTGTAGGGTTCTCTGAAATTCTAATCTCATTCTCATTTAGAAAGAGAATAATATATGTTTCTTAGCATTCCAAATTTATCTTCTTGCTTATAATAAGAGTATGCAGGCAATGGTAGCTTGTAATGCTTGTCTCGAATGCTTTTCTTAGATTTTTACCATGGATCTGTGCAATGAAGATATGAGATTTTGAATCAATTGTGTACACAAATCTTGTATGGTACTGATTTCCATTTAGGTAGTGGTTATTGAAAGATCCAAAGTATTTTCATGGCCTTAATTATAATTTTGACACAAATGTTGGCAAAACTTCCTCTATGTCTATGAATGCATATGCTTCTTCTCCTTAATATATGATTCCTAAAATCAAGCACACTCCTAAAGTCACGTCTTGTTCTTTACTTCCTCTCGTATGGAATTTTATGGAGTGTCTTGTTCTTGACTTCCTCTTGTATGGCATTTTGTGGAGCTACATAAAAAGTTTATCAGAGAGCATGAATTTAGATGGTTGGATCACATCTCCCAAAATGATCAATGTACACTGTTTGAAAAACAAGAACAAAAGGATTTGACAAGGTTGTCTTTGATCCCAACAGAGATTGGGAGAAAGTTGGCAATAATGTGTTTTTGACTTTTTAAGTTTTGTACCATTTCTCCAAAGTTTAGTTATAGCTATTGCAAAATTCCCTCACATAATCACAAATTCTCCTTTGGAAAAGGGGCGTGTGGACTCATAAGAGACATGCATGATGCACTAGATAGTGTTGAGCCTCCGTTTTGCCTAGATTTTCATGATTTTACTAAATAATTTTATGCCTGTACTAAGTGTCTATAATCATTATTATTCTTTTTATGCATTATTAAGTTATTATTTAGAGGCATTTAGAGCTGACAGTTGTTGATCTATGAACTCTTCTTGTTTTGTTAATTTGAAGAGTATTTAATGTGAAAATGTCATTAATGTTAGGCTCTTTTGTGGTAGGTGCTAACAGTTCCTGTACTAGCAGTTCTTGTACCAGTTGTTCCTATACTAGTAGGATAAGAGCTACTAATGTTGCTGTCTTTGATAGCTTGGCATGGACCTTGAAATTCCCGGGAGAAGTCATGCTTACCATTTACTTGCTCGTAGATGTAACAAGAAATTGCCACATCCATTGGAGTACAAGATTCTTTTCAAACTACTGTTTAAAACAGAGTTGATCATGTTTTTATGCATATGCCAACAAGCCTTGGTCCTACATTCACCTTCATGTATCATGCAAGTTCCTACACCATGCAATGAATTCTTGCACCAATTCAGATTTTACAACATTCCTACACGAATTCAATTCTACAACAACATTCCTGCACCAATTTGGGGCTTTCATACATTGACACATTTCTAGGAAAATATGAAAGAGATTTTAGTTCAAAATGTTGTTTGAACACTTCCACGTGAGTCAAGATACATCCAGATCGTACGGACTTATATTTAGGGAATAATTAATGCTTCAACCCTGAATTCGCAATAGTTTTCAGACTGCCAACTTCCTCCTCGATTTCAGTGCAGGTGAAGGCAAATAGAGAAATTCTGGAACATGGGTTTTCTTCCCAGTATAGCAAGTGGACTAAGCCTAAAATAGATTTATAAAATTCATCACGGTTTGGGAGATACGAAGAGTTCTTTGGAGGAAGTTTATTAAAAATACCAATTTTTCCAAAATTCGAGAAAATGCCCAGATTTGGGAAATTCGTATCAAATCTTCATTCTTTCAATAGGGAAATGGTTTTGCTGATATTCTATTTGATGCGAATTAGTTGGGATTCAATCTCCATGTTATTTTCTAAGGAAACTATCATGTAAAAATATTATAAAAGGAAGGAGTTATGTAGGTGTGAGGGGATGGTATTTTGTAAATCGCATTTCATTGTAGAAGAGGGATCGACTCTGATTCTATAGGAAAGGAGGAGCCTATATGCCCAATGGGATGATCCCTAGAGGGGACCATTGGAGCCCGGCACTGTATTGTCCAGCAATTATGTAACAGGACTTTGTGATTAATATATATTCTGGCATTCTATTTACATTAATGTTTCTTCTGAATCTGCTAGCACTGTGATTTAATTGCTGCAAGGGAATGAGCTAGGTGGTTGGGCCCACTAGCCAATCCATTGTCCCATTCCTCTTACACGTTGTTTTGATAGATGCATGGTATTCAAGTGTGATTTGATACAATTTCGTAATCTCATTTCGTAATTCTATTTTATGCTTTAATTACTTGATTTGTAATTTCATTCCATTGCTCTGGAAATTTGAAGTTAATGATATTGTTAAGCATTTTTATGACTGAAGGATATTATGATTTACTAAGAATTCTGGTTGATTAAACTCATGAGTACCTTAAAACTATTTGAGATATGAGACTGATTCCTGCACTATGAAGAGAAACATTCATTCTTGAAATTTTAATAATTAAATTCCAGGATCAACATAAGGAAAGATTATCATATTGTTTTATTAGCAAGTGAATTGCTCACAAGAATTCTTGGAATGTTTTAAGGTTAAAAGTTTATATCCCTTCATCATAATTGACTGTTGCTTCAGGATGATATAGTCAATGCAGTAACATAACAGACTTTCGGTACAAGAACATCATTTTAGTACAGGAACAACGTTCCATTGTAGGAATATTGTTGCGGTGTAGGAACAATGATTCAGGCCAGGAATGAAAACTTGTAACAAAGACAAATGCACACTTTCCTTAAACTCGAATATTGAATCATTTCCAGAGAGGGAGTATAATGTAGATCTCTTTTAAAACCTTTCAATGGTTTCATTAGATTAATCAGAAAGAAGTTACCTTATGTTTTATTTCATGCTTTTCATCTTTGCAATATAGCAGTAATATTTTAAGAGGTTTCTTCATTCTTTGTTTCTTGAATCCCTTTCTTTTGAATGGGGCCACCATTCCCTTGTCCCCTGGACAACTGAGTAAGACTTACTGCAGCAGTCAACTCAACCCAGAAGAGGAACCAGTAGTAGATTCCCGGAGTGTGTTTACTTTACTTTCGAAAAGTCTTGTTCCTTTTTCCCAAATGATGGTTATTTTGAATTTCTTACAAAATCTTGATTTTTATTTGACAGATCCCTAAGGTTGTATTCTGGCATATATTATGCTACGCCTCTAAGTTTACTTACCTGGATTGAAAAATTAAATTTTGGTTTAAATATTACATTTATGCTGCCCGACATTTTGGCGTCGTTGTCGGGGAGGCATTGTAGGATAAGGCCTCATGATTTGTCATGCTTTTCCCTTTAATTCGTAATTGAATTTTTAGATTAATGAGATTCCCCTTGCTTGCTAAAGCATACTCGATGACATTCCTAGAGAGTTCACAAGCTAAGTTTTCCTTTCTGCAAATGAGTGATTTCCTTTACTTCAAAGTGTGATGCCTAATTTGTTTCTTTTACTGCAATTTAGTTGTTATGAGTAATTTTTGTTTCTGCAAAACGTGATGCTTGATTTACTGCAATTGAGTTTTTTATGGGCAACTTCTTTTACTGCAAAGTGTTTTACTTATTTTCTTCTGCAATAGATATTATTTAATTTCCGCAAGTGTGATTTCCTTAGTTTACAATCTTGGTTTGTTATTTTTACTTCAATTGATCTTTTGAGCTTTTCAGGTGCTAAAAGAACCCCCTGCTCTCAATCTAGTTGCTGACAAGAAATTTTAGCTAACGGGAAAACAATAGGAAGTGTGATGTTATTCAAAGAAATATCTCAAATTATGGCAGAAGCAGGGGTCTCTGCTTCATAGAAAGAACATCTCTTGGCATCAATTACAAATTGGTGTACTCCTTTGGAATAAGAGAATCATGAAGAACTAGAAGATCTTCCTAGGGAGATTGAGAAGCTATGGATCATGCTTGATGAGGAGAATCCATCAGAATCAGAGATTGAGGAACACCAACCTAATCCAGCCTGCACTTTAGAGGATGAAAAAAGCAAATTGGAGGATTTTCATGATGCAGCAGATGTTGCCCATGAATCAAATGACCAAGAGTATATGGATCCCATAGAATCTTGGTTTCAAATGACTATTAGTATTCATCCCTCCCTTATCATTCAACAATTTGTAGCATCACATCAGTTAATGCAATTGGTACCTCATGTTCTGGTATTTTCTCATATGTACTTTCTAAATTTGAACATGAATATGATTATCCTCTTGTTGCGCACTTGGTTGCACTGGAAGTCCTCCTATGTTTAAAACGAAGTCTTCCGCTTCTTAGGGTAGAAGAATAAAGAAATGCCATGAATAAAGTTGTTACAACAATGCTATTAGGGTTTTGACTTCCAAAGCATAGACACTGAAACTGCTTTTGATCCACATTGGTTGTTCACACACACATCTGTGACAAATCGTGTTGAGTATGATTCACTCTTATACCTCATGATTTTGCAAATAACCACTCTAATGAAGTTGTCATCTGAGATATATATTTTCAGTTTCCCTTACAAGGTACTATTGGAGATCCCCCTATGGTGGACCACTCTTGTAAATATCATAATAATCTATTGATGAGAACACTAGCATTATTAACTTAAAGAATCTTTGAGTCGTTATCTGGGATATTTTTAATAATACTTTAGGGTAGAGGAACTAGCCAATAATGATTAGTCATTAAAACCTTTTCACGACATCCTGTACTCTTAAGGAGTAGATCTACCTCCGCACTTATTAAATAACATTTGAGGTTAACTACAATAAAAATTTATAAAAGATTTAGGGGAGGATAGGAGGTTTCATGATGAGCTGACCTACCGCGATCATGGGACCTAACATGCATGACATTACTCTATTGGTCACCAAGCTAGAGTAATGGCTTTCAGATCGAAAGATGGAAGACATGAGGTCTCATCACGAGCCGGCCTATTCATCTATGTTACTTCTTGTGAGTGGCACTAAAAGTAGCTAGTTACCAAGCTAGGATAGTGGCCTTCATCTAATTTTTAAAACTAAATAAGATATCTTTGAATCTATATCTAGTAAGTGGGACATAGGCATTTCGTTGGGTTAAAAGATATCCCTGCCAAGGCTATAGACGTTTACGAGTAGTAGGGCCCTCTCTCTGGTATTAAAGTTAATTGCATACTAATATTTACTCAGTTATCTTTCTTTTTCCATAAAAATCATCATTTTATTTCTTAGACAATGGTTTTGAGATGATTTGAGCATGATGCTTTGAGTTTTATCTTTCAAAAATTAGGAATCTTCAATGATGTGGTACCCTTAGTGGAGGTAATTCTTTGTACATGATTTAGAAGAAATTCAGTTTTGCATCTAGATGACAACAAAATTTAGAGTTTTCAATGAAGAGGTTGCTGATTGGTCTACGAAGGTGTCATATTGTTCTATTTTTATTTCCCTTTTCTATTATCATAGTTCACCTCAATTCTTTATGGTATTTAGAGTGATGAATTACTCAGCACTATGTTGATGGACAACAATATGTGTTGATTGTGGCCGCCACTAAATAAGCACTACATGACCTAGGTACAAGACTGTTATAGTAGGTGCAGGAATCTTGTGGTATTCTTTTTGAAATTGCACCATTTTAGCAAACATTTGACTTTTTTTAATCATGAATTGTTAATAAGACTCTAGGCAGAAATAAGAGCTCTGAAATCTATGATAAGCACATAGTTCATTTGAAACATGACAGTAGGTATGTGTTGTCTATCATAAAGGTTCAGTACTCTTTTTCCATAATGTATGGTAAAAGGCATTGCTTTCCTGTACTTGATATTTTTGCAATTTTATCATTCGTGCACTCGATAATTTCATAAGGGTTGTAACATGGTTTTAGTTGGCACTATAATAGTGATGTTGTAGACTTGATGAATTCCTTAAAAATGATGACATATGATGATATCTTAATATTTCCTTGCTAAGATTTTTGCTGATTTTTTTATCGGGAATCATATTTAAACATCCCCTCTACCTTCTTCCATGGTTTTATAATATTATAATTAGGATTGCACGAGGACATGCAAGAATGTCAGCGTGGGGGAGTGTTGAGCCTCCATTTTGTCCAGATTTTCATCATTTTACTAAATAATTTTAAGCCTGTACTAAGTCTCTATAATCATTGTTATTCTTTTTACGCATTATTAAGTTATTATTTAGAGGCATTTAGAGCTTACAGTTGTTTATGTATGAACTCTTCTTGTTTTTTTAATTTGAAGAGTATTTAATGTGAAAATGTCATTAATGTTAGGTTCTTTTGTGGCAGGTGCTAACAGTTCCTGTACTAGCAGTTCTTGTACCAGTTGTTCCTGTACCAGCAGTACAAGAGATACTAATGCTGTTGTATTTGCTAGCTTGGCATGGACCTTGAAATTCCCCAGGAGAATTCATGCTTAACATTACTTGCTCGTAGATGTAACAAGAAATTGCCACATCCATTGCAATACAAGATTCTTCTCAACCTACTCTTTAAAACTGAGTTGATCATGTTTTTATGTATATGCCAACAAGCCTTGGTCCTGCATTCACCTTCCTGTATCATACAACATTCTTTCACCACGTATCAAATCACTGCACCAATTCAGATTTTACAGCATTCTGGCACCAATTCAATTCTACAACAACATTCCTACACCAATTTGGGGCTTTCATACATTGACACATTTCTAGGAAAATATGAAAGAGGTTTTTGTTCAAAATTTTGTTTGAACACTTCCACATGAGTCAAGATACACCCAGGTCATACGGAATTATATTTAGGGAATAATTAATGCTTCAACCCCAAATTCACATCAGTTTCTAGACTACCAATGTCCTCCTCAATTTCCGTGCAGGTGAAGGTGAATAGATAAATTCAAGAACATGGGTTTTTGTCCCAGTATAGAAAATTGACTAACACTCAAACAAATTTCTAAAATTCATAATGGTTTGGGAGATACGAAGAGTTATTTGGAGGTAGTTTGTTAAAAATACCAAAATTTTCTAGAATTCCAGAAAATGCCTAGATTTGGGAAATTCATATCAAATATTCATTTTTTCAATAGGGAAACAGTTGTGTTGATATTATATTTGATGAGAATTAGTTGGGATTCAATCTCCATGTTGTTTTCTAAGGAAATTATCATGTAAAAATATTATAAAAGGAAGGATTTATGCAGGTGTGAGGGGATGGTATTTTGTAAATCACATTTCATTGCAGAAGAGGGATCGATTCTAATTGTGAAGGGAAGGAGAAGCCTGCGTGCCCAGTGGGATGATCTCTAGAGGGGACCACTGGAGCCCAATGCTGCATTGTCTAGCAATTATGTAACAGGACTTCGCCATTAATATATATTCTAGCACTATTTACATTTATGTTTCTTCTGAATTTGTTGGCGCTGTGATTTAATTGCTGCAAGGGAAATCAGCTAGGTGGTTAGGCACACCATCCAGTCTGTTGCCCATTCCTCTTACATTTTTTTTTGTTAGCTGCATGGTGTTCAAGTGTGATTTGATACAATTTTTCAATCTCATTCCATAATTTTGTTTTATCCTTTGATTGATTAATTTGTAATTTCATTCCATTGCTCTAGACATTTGAAGTTAATGATATCGTTAATAATTTTTATGACTGAAGGATATTATGGTCTACTAAGAATTCTAGTTGATTAAACTCATGATTTCCTTAAAACTATTTGAGATACGAGACTAATTCCTACACTATGAAGAGAAAGATTCATTCTTGAAATTTTAATAATTGAATTCTAGGATCAGCATAAGGAAAGATTATCATATTGTTTTATTGGCAAGTGAATTTCTCAAAAGAATTCTTAGAATGATTTAAGGTTAAAAATTTATATCCCTTCATCATAATTGACTGCTGCTTCAGGCTGGTATACTCAGTGCAGGAACAGAATAGACTTCTAGTGCATGAACATCGTTTTAGTATAGGAACATCGTTCCACTGCAAGAACGATTATTCACGCCAGGAAGGAAAACTTGTAACAAATAAAAATGCACACTTTCCTTACTTTACTATTGAATCATTCCTAGAGAAAAATATAATGTAGATCTCTTTTAAAATATTTCAATGATTTCATTAGATTAATTGGAAAGAAGTTGGCTTATGTTTTATTTCATGCTTTTCATCTTTGCAACATAGTAGTAATATTTTAAGAGTTTTTTGAATTCTTTATTTCTTGAATCACTTTCTTTTGAATGGGGCCTACATTCCCTTATCCCTTGGACAACTGAGGAAGACTTACTGCAAGAGTCAACTCAACCCAGAAGAGGAGCCAGAAGTAGATTCCCAGAGTGTGTTTACTTTACTTTCGAAAAGTCTTGTTCCTTTTTCCTAAATGATGCTTCTTTTGAATTTCTTGCAAAAGCTTGATTTTTATTTGACAGATCCCTGAGGTTGTATTCTGGCATATATTTTGCTACGCCTCTAAGTTTACTTACCTGTATTGACAAATTAAATGTTGGTGTAAATATTGCATTTATGTTGCCCGACATTTTGGCACCATCGCTGGCAAGGCGTTCTAGGATAGGGCCTCATGATTTTTCATGCTTTTTCCATTTCCTTCGCAAATGAATTTTTACATTAATAAGATTCCCCTTGCTTAATCAAGCATACTAGACGACATTCCCAGAGAGATCACAAGACAGGTTTTCCTTTCTGTAAATGAGTGATTTCATTTACTGCGAAGTGTGATGCCTGATTTGTTTCTGTTACTGCAATTTAGTTTTTACAATGTGTGGTGCTTTATTTACTGCAGTTGAGTTTTTTATGATCAATTTTTTTACTGCAAAGTGTTTTACTTTTTTTCTTCTAAAATAGATGTTATTTAATTTCCGCAAGTGTGATTTCCTTACTTTACAATCTTTGTTTGTTCTTTTTACTGCAATTGATCTTTTGATTTTTTCAGGTGCTAAAAATACCCCCGCTCTCAATCCAGGTGTTGACAAGACTTTCTAGCTAGCACGAAAATGCTATGAAGTGTGATGTTATTCAAATAACTATCTCAAATTTTGGCAGAAGTTGGGGTCTCTGCTTCACAAAAGGAACACATCTAGACCTCAATTAGAAATCAGTCTACTCCTCTGGAAGAAGAGAATCATGAAGAACCAAAAGATCTTCCTAGGGAGACTGAAAATATATGGATCATGCTTGATGAGGAGAAGACATCAAAAGTAGAGATTGAAGAACACCAAGCTGATCCAGCGTACACTTTAGAGGATGAAAAAAGAAAATTGGAGGATTTGGATGATGCACCAGATATTTCCCATGAAACAAATGACAGAGTATATGGATCCCATAGAATATTGGATTCATATGGCTTCAGTATTCATCCCTCCCTTATCATTCAACAATTTGTAGCATCACATCAGTTAATGCAGCTCGTACCTCGTGTTCTGTTATTTTCTCACATATACTTTCTAAATTTGAACATGAATATGATTATCCTCTTGTTGCGCACTTGGTTTCACTGGAAATCCTCCTATACTTAAAAGGGAGTCTTTCGATTCTTAGGGTAGAGTAGGGTAGAAGAATAATGAAATTCCATGAATAAAGTTGTTATAACAATGTTATTAGGGTTTTGACTTCCAAAGCATAGCCACTGAAACTTCTTTAGATCTACATCGGTTGTTAACACACACATCTGTTACAAACCTTGCTGAGTATGATTCACTCTAATACCTCATCATTAACCACTCTAATGAAGTTGTCATCTGAGATATATATTTTCAGTTTCACTTAGAAGGTACTATTGGAGAGCCCCCTATGATGGACCACTCTTGTAAAGATCATAATAAGCTATTCATGAGAACACTAGCATTATTAACTTAAAGAATCTTTCAGTCATTATATGGGATATTCTTAACAAGTCTTTAGGGTAGATGAACTAGTCGGTAATGATTAGTCATTAAGAACTTTTCACGCCATCCCATACTCTTAAGGAGTAGATCTGCCTCCCCACTGATTAAGTAACATTCGAAGTTAACTATAATCAGAATTTATAAAAGATTTAGGGGAGGATAGGAGGTCTTGTGATGACCCTACCTACCATGATCATGGGACCTAACATGCAAGACATTATTATGCTGGTCACTAAGCCAGAGTAATGGCTTTCAGCTAAAATGCTGGAAGACAAGAGGTCTCATCACAAGTCGGCCTGTTCATCCATGTTACTTCTTGTGAGTGGAACTACCATCAGTTGGTTACCAAGCGAGGATAGTGGCCTTCATATAATTTTTAAAATTAAATAATATATCTTTGAATCTATATCTAGTAAGTGGGACACAGGATTTTCACTGGCTTAAAAGATATCCCTGTCGAGTCTATAGACGCATGCAAGCAACATGGCCATGTATGTGGTATTAAATTTAATTTCATACTAATATTTACTCGGTTATCTTTCTCTTTCCCTAAAACTCATCATTTTATTTTTTATAAAATTGTTTTAATATGATTTGAGCATGATTCTTTGAGTTCTATCTTTCAAAAATTAGGAACCATTAATGATGTGGCACCCTTGGTCGAGGTAATTCTTTGTACTAAATTTAGAAGAAATTTAGATTTGCATCTAGATGACAACAAAATTTAGAGTTTTCAACGAAGAGGTTGTTGATTGGTCCAGGAAGGTGTCATACTATTCTATTTTTATTTCCTTTTTCTCGTATCATAGCTCACCTCAATTCTTTATGGTATTTAGAGTGATGAATTTCTTAGCAATGATTACTCACTATGTGTTGATGGAAAATAATGTGTGTTGATTGTAGCCACCTCTAAATAAGCACTACATGACCTAGGTAAAGAATTGCTATAGTAGGTGGAGGAATCTTGTGGTATTCTTTTTGAAATTGCACCTTTTCAGCGAACATTTGATTTTTTTTATCATGAATGTTAATAAGACTCTGGGCAGAAATAAGAGCTCTGAAATCTATGACAAGTAGGGAGCTCATTTGAAATAGGACAACAAGTATGTGTTGTCTATCATAAAGGTGTAGTACTCTTTTTCCATAATGTATGGTACAAAGCATTGCTTTCCTATACCTGATATTGTTGCAATTTTATCATTCTTGCACTTGATACTTTCATAAGGGTTGTAACATGGTTTTAGTTGGCACTATAATAGTGATGTTGCCGACTTGATGAATGCTTTAAAAATGATAACATATCATGATATCTTAATATTTCCTTGCTAAGATTTTTGCTAACATTTTTATCGAGAAGCATGTTTAAACATCCCCCCTGCCTTCTTCCATGGTTTTATAATCTTATAATTCATCTTGCATGAGAACATGCAAGAAGGTCAGCATGGGGGAGTGTTGAGCCTCCATTTTGTCCAGATTTTCATGATTTTACTAAATAATTTAAAGCCTGTACTAAATGTCTATAATAATTATTATTCTTTTACGCATTATTAAGTTATTATTTACAGGCATTTAGAGCTGACAGTTGTTGATCTATGAACTCTTCTTGTTTTGTTAATTTGAAGAGTATTTAGTGTGAAAATGTCATTAATGTTACGCTCTTTTGTGGGAAGTGCTAATAGTTCCTGTACTAGCAGTTCTTGTACAAGCTATTCGTGTACCAACAATACAAGAGATACTAATGCTGCTAGATTTGCTAGATTGGCATGGACTTTAACATTCCCAGGGAGAAGTTGTTCTTACCCTATACTTGCTCGTAGATGTAACAAGAAATTGCCACATCCATTGGAGTACAATATTCTTCTCAAACTACTGTTTAAAACTGAGTTGATCATGTTTTTATTCATATGTCAACAAGCCTTGGTCCTGCATTCACCTTCTTGTATCATACAACGTTCTTGCACCATGTATCGAATTCCTGCACCAATTTAGATTTTACAACATTCCTGCACCAATTCCATTCTAAAGCAACATTATTGCACCAATTTGGGGCTTTCATACATTGTCACATTTCTGGGAAAATATGAAAGATGTTTTTGTTCTAAATTTTGTTTGAACACTTCCACATGAGTCAAGATACACCCAGGTCGTACGAACTTATATTTAGGGAATAATTAATGCTTCGGCCCTGAATTCGTAGCATTTTCCAGACTTCAAACTTCCTCCTCGATTTCTTTGCAGGTGAAGTCAAATAGAGAAATTATGGAGCATGGGTTTTGGTCCCAGTATAGAAAATTGACTAAGCCTCAAATATATTTCTAAAATTCATCATGGTTTGGGAGATACGAAGAGTTCATTGGAGGTAGTTTGTTAAAAATACCAATTTTTCCATAATTCCAGAGAACACCCAGATTTGGGAAATTCGTATCAATCTTCATTCTTTCAATAGGGAAACAATTGTGCTAATATTCTATTTCATGAGAATTAGTTGGGATTGAATATCCATGTTATTTTCTAAGGAAATTATCATGTAAAAATATTATAAAGGAAGGAGTTATGCAGGTGTGAGGGAATGGTATTTTGTAAATCACATTTCATTATAGAAGAGGGATCGATTCTAATTTTGCAAGGAAGGAGGAGCCTGCGTGCCCAATGGGATGATCCCTAGAGTAGACCACTAGAGCACAACACTACATTGTCCAGCAATTATGTAATAGGACTTCGCGATTAATATGTATTCTAGCATTCTATTTACATTTATGTTTCTTCTGAATCTACTGGCGTTGTGATTTAATTGCTGCAAGGGAAATGAGCTGGGCGGTTGGGCCCACCAGCCAGTCTGTTTCCCCATTCCTCTTACATTTTGTTTTTATAGATGCATGGTGTTCAAGTGTGATTTGATACAGTTTTGCAATATCATTCCATAATTATGTTTTATGCTTTGATTGCTTGATTTGTAATCTCATTCCATTGCTCTGGACATTTGAATTTAATGATATCGTTAAGCATTTTTATGACTGAAGGATATTATGGTTTACTAATAATTCTAGTTGATTAAACTCATGACTACCTTAAAACTATTTTAAATGTGAGACTGATTCCTGCACTATGAAGAGAAACATTCATTCTTGAAATTTTAATAATTAAATTCCAGGATCAGCATAAGGAAAGATTATCATATTGTTTTATTGGCAAGTGAATTTCTCACAAGAATTCTTGGAATGTTTTAAGGTTAAAAGTTATATCCCTTCATCATAATTGATTGTTTCTTCATGCCAATATACTCAGTGCAAGAACAAAACAAACTTCTGGTGTAGGAACATCATTTTAGTATAGGAACATCCTTCCAGTGCAAGAATGCTATTGTGGTGTAGGAACGATGATTCAAGCCAGGAATGAAAACTTGTAACAAAGACAAATGCACACTTTCCTTAAACTTGAATATTGAATCATTTCCAAAGAAGCAGTATAATTTAGATCTCTTTTAAAAGATTTCAATGGTTTCATTAGATTAATTGGAAATAAGTTGCCTTGTGTTTTATTTCATGCTTTTCATCTTTGCAACATAGCATTAATATTTTAAGAGGTTTTTTCATTCTTTATTTCTTAAATCGCTTTGTTTTGAATGGGGCCTACATTCCCTTGTCCCCTGGACAACTGAGGAAGACTTACTATAGGAGTCAACTCAACCTAGAAGAGGAGCCAGAAGTAGATTCCCAGAGTGTGTTTACTTTATTTTCGAAAAGTCTTGTTCATTTTTCCTGAATGATGCTTCTTTTGAATTTCTTGCAAAAGCTTGATTTTTATTTGACAGATCCCTGAGGTCGTATTCTGGCATATATTGTGCTACGCCTCTAAGTTTACTTACTCATATTGAAAACTTAAATGCTGGTGTAAATCTTGCATTTATGCCGCTCGACAGATAGATAACCTACTAAGTGTGGATTCAAATCATGCATAAGGGATTATAGATTCAAGGAAAATCCACTTTTGTCTTGTCATTAGAAATTTATTCCAAATCAATATGAGGTATCATGTAATCCCATCTTTTGAAAACCTTGTTTTCCATCATTTATCATAACCCCTATGCTAGTGTATGACACAAGGAAGTATAATGAATTTTGATTATGATTTCCATTTCCTATTGGGGAGCCACCTCTAATTTTTTAATCTTCAGAGGCTCCCCTACTACCCATGCAACAATAGCTACAACACAAGTACAGATATCAAAATATATCAAATTTCAAGAAGCACACATACAATTTGCATAAATCTAGCTTAACCTTGAAAATCAACTTTTCCCTGAAATGATATACATGAAATAAATAGAATGTGGCCATGACTCCTTGCACTGAACTTTCTTCCTTTTACTTGGATTTTATTCCTTTACTTGTCTTGAAATTCTTGAATTATTTCTGTAAAATGTCATTTTGAATTCTGGTAATTTATTATGAAACACATGCTTCCCAAGGGGAGAAGATTATTGAGGTTATTACAAAAACCAATCTCATCACCCTAGCTTAAGGTTAAATATTGTGTTCAAAGTCCAACATTGAAAGTATGTTTAGATATTGTGTTTAAAGTCCAAGATTCAGTGTGCTTGAAATTGGTAATAACAGGAAATAAAATAAAAAACAACTTGCAACAATATTTCCTCTATGTCGAGTGAAAGATGTATAAACTGAGAGCTCATGCTTTCTGTTAAAGTCAAAATTAAACATAATCTGAGATATTTCCTAAACGGGGTGTTGCACATTCAAAGGAATTTGCATGAATAAATCACCCAACAACAATCAATAGGTAGGTAATCTTCACTTGGAATGTCGTAAAAAGCTTGCCACTCCAAGTGCAAGAATTTTTCCTAAGGTTGGACATGAAGATGTAGAAATGGATAGGTCATCCTTTCTATCAAAGTTAAAATTGAACACAATATAATATAGATGTTTCTTGGAAGAGGTGTTTTCCCTTCAAAGCATTTGCAGGAATAGATCTCCCAAAAAAAATGAAGTTGTGAATAGTCAAAATTACCCAAAAACACTACATAGTGTCCATAACTTCTCGAAGAAATAAAGGCTTTCGACAAAACTTCACAAATCCAGAGTCTCAGATTGGTGACCCAACTGTTGGGTGTGGAGCCTGGTTATCTTCTTTATTCATAGGTAACGTCGCATTGGACCCCAATTCGTAATGTGGTGACAACACCACCCATAAAATGTACGTTGTTAGGGGGGTCAAGGTGGGGCGACGGAGATTATTTGCAGCCCCACCCTGGTAGGGGATTGGGGGTAGTGCCCTGAAGCTAAAAATAGATGTAAAATTTCCTTGTAAAATGTTGTAATTTCATAGTCAATCTGGGTCGTTCATTAGGCGGAGATCTGATGGTAGAAGTTATGTTTAATTTAGGGTTTTTTGCCCTAGAAGGCAACCCCTCACTATATATGAGGGAATTGTATTGTGGCTATGTAGATTTTTATTCTGAGTGAGAAAGAGAGAGGAGATTATGTGAGAGTGAAGAGGGAATTACAATAGATCTGTTGTAGGTTGTATCTCTTCATTTTGTTGGATAATATAAAAGGAAGGACTGGTTGTTTCTCCATGGATGTAGCCCAAATTGGGTGAACCACGTATATCTGTGTCTCTCTTGTTTTATGTGTTTTCTGTGTTTATATTTCTGAAATATATTTTATGTGTTCCATTTCTCTATAATATATAATTTTCTAACAACTAGTATCAAAGCCGAAGGTCTATTTGGTTGAAAAACTCGCAGGAGAGAAGGGTTCCTAGTTCAAGTGGGAGCAATGCTGGAATATGGTAGGTTTAGGGTCGAAAAATTTAACAGCCAAAACTACTAGCTATGGAATATGAAGATGGAAGATTATCTGTATCAAAAAGATTTATACCTACCATTGAGCAGAAATACAAAGAAGCTGGTGAGTATGACAGACACAAAATGGGATATTCTTGACAGAAAGACACTTGGAACAATACGGTTGTGCCTAGCGGCGTCGGTAGTTTTTAATATTTCAAAGGAAACGCCAACAAAGGGTTTAATGTTAGCATTGGAAAAACTATATGAAAAACCCTCGGCCTCAAATAAGGTATTCCTTATGAAGCATTTATTTAATATGAAGATGTCAGAAGGTGGATCTGTTGGTGATCATTTAAATTAATTTAATACAGTTACCAGTTAGTTAAGTTTTGTAGGGGTAACTTTTGATGATGAAGTTACAGCTCTGTTATTTCTGTGCTCATTTCTAGAAAGTTGAAATGGTTTAGTTATGGCCATTAGTAACTCTATCTCTTGATCTAGTACTTTAAAGTTTTATGATGTTGTCAATGCAATCCTTAGATAGGAAATGCGACGGAAAAGCTCCGGTGAGACATCAGGTAATGCTTTGAATATAGAGACTAGGGGAAGAAAAATGGAAATAGGAAAGAACCCAAGATATTGCAGTAAGTCAAGGAAAGCCAAATCCAAGTCCAAATCAAGCTATAGTGTGCTGGAAATGTGGGAAGAAAGGACACCTAAAGAAAGACTACAAGTCTCGGAAGGGAAAAGAATGAGATGCACAACAAGAAAACAATCATGAAGTGAATGTGATAGGTGATGTATTACAAGATGCTTTGATTCTTTCATTAATAAATATTATTGATGCCTGGGTGGTAGATTCAAGGGCCTCATTCCATGCCACACCTGATAGGAAACATTTTCATGATTATGTTCAAGGAGATTTTTGATAGGTTTGATTGGGTGATGATAAACTCTATAAAATCATTGGAATGGGTACAGTTTTCATAAAACATAAGAATGAAAATCAATGGCTATTGAAGGAGGTAAGGCATGTTGCAGATCTGAAAAAAAATCTAATTTCATCAAGGCAGTTGGGAGGAGAAGGTTGTGTAACAACTTTTACAGATAAAACCTGGAAGGTCACCAAAGGTGTTGGGTTGTGTTATATTCTTTCCACGACTAATTTTTTTGGACCCTATATTAGGTTGGGCGAACCTACCTATGGTTTTGTGCATGATTTTCGCACATGGTATTGGACGCGATGGTTTTTCGGTCCATGGTATTGGATGCTTCGGCATGTATAAATATGTGTTGTAACATTGAAAGGAACATAATGAAAAATCAAGCTGGTAGTCCCGGTTTTGGGATCCAGGGAAAAATCTCTGTGCATATTTGTTTTATGGGTTATGCTCTCGCATTGTTTATTTTCTTTGTTTAAGAATTCGTATGCAGGTAATTTCTGTACAGGGTTAAAACCTACATTTGGTATCAGAGCTGTTTTGGCTTCAAGGGGACGCATTTGTTGCTTAGGGGTTTCGCTCGGGCCTGTGGTAGACCCTGTTCAGTGGGAGATCTGCGAGATCGATTCTGGTGGTGAAAGAAGATGGCGAGCAGTGGAAAGATCGAGATTGAGAAGTTCAATGGTCAGAGTTTTGAGTTGTGGAAACTCAAGATGGAGGATCTGTTGGTCGATAAAGATCAGTGGATCGCGGTAGATCCGGGTACTAAACCATCGGGAGTGACCGATGAAGAATGGAAGAAATTGGATCGGAAGGCAAAGAGCACAATACGATTGTGTGTCTCAAATTCAGTATTGCTGAATGTATCAGGGGAAGCTACGGCAAAGGCTTTGTGGGTCAAGTTAGGGACTTTGTACCAATCTAAGTCTCTGGTGAATAAATTGTTCCTGCGAAAAAAGCTGTATAACCTGAGGATGAAAGATGGAGACTCGGTGACAGAGCATCTGAATGCGTTTAATACTGTGGTAAGTCAATTATTATCTGTTGATATTAAAATTTCAGATGAAGATAAGTGCATCAGTCTATTGTGTTCTCTACCAGATTCGTGGGATAGTCTGGTTATTGCAATAGGTAGCAATGCAACTGCTTTGCAGTTTGATGAAATAGTCTCAGCCTTGCTGACGGAGGAGATGAGACGGAAGAATATGGACAACCAGAATGGTGATGCCTTGTCTGTACGAGGACGGTCCCAGAACAGAAACAAAAATAAGTCATCGAGTGGGAGATCTAAATCTAGAGGGAGATCTAAATCTCCAGGAAAACCTACAAAGGTGGTGTGCTGGAAATGCGAAAAGGAAGGGCACTTCAGAAGGGATTATAAATCTAAAGCTCCTGATAAAGGAAAGGGATCTGATGATGCTCCTTCTGCAGAGGCGAAAACCACCTCAGATGAAGGTGGGGATGTGTACTTGGCTTCTTCAAGTACACATGTAGATCATGAGGCATGGTTGATTGACTCAGGTGCATCCTTTCACTTCACTCCCCATAGAGAGTGGTTCTGCGAGTATGAGAAATACGATGGTGGTGATGTCTTCTTAGGAGATGATAGGAAGGCTAGAATCATTGGTCGGGGAAAAGTAAAGTTGAAGTTGCAAGGTGGAAGGGTTAGAACACTTCCAGGTGTTCTACATATTCCTGCATTAGCCAGAAATCTGATTTCTGTAAGCAAGTTGGATGATGCAGGTGTAAAGACGGTGTTCGAGAAAGATACCTGCAAGATGGTTCGAGGAGCACTGATATTGATGCGGGGAGCTCGGACTGGAACTCTGTACAAGCTGCAAGGTAGCACTGTTGTTGATGGGTGCAATAGTTCTATGGTTCCTGAAAATGGAGTAGAAAATCTAGTGGTCTCTGGAGAGAAGACCATGTTGTGGCATCAAAGGCTTGGACATATTGGAGAGAAGGGCCTTCGAATACTTCATGGTAAAGGTATGGTAGAAGGTATGAATGATAGCTCTCTGGATTTTGATTTTTGTGAAAATTGTGTGTATGGGAAGCAGAATCGAGTGAGTTTCCCCTCTGGTGGTAAGAGGACGAAACAGATATTAGAGCTTGTGCACAGTGATGTGTTTGGACCTGTGAAGGTTCCATCACTGGGTAAGTCTGTGTACTATGTATCATTCATAGATGACTTCTCAAGGAATACATGGATATATTTCCTTAAGAAGAAATCTGAAGTCTTTGACAGGTTTAAAGAATTTAAGGCTCTGGTGGAAAATCAGACAGAGAAGAAGATAAAGGTGCTGAGGACAGATAATGGTGGAGAATTTTGCAGCAAGGAATTTGAAGGATTTTGTAAGAAGTGTGGTATAGCACGGCAGAAGACTACTCCATATACACCTCAGCAAAATGGAGTCGCAGAAAGAATGAACAAGACGTTGATGGAAAGGGCAAGAAGCATGCTCAGTGGTGCCGGGTTAGGACAGGAATTCTGGGCTGAGGCGGTGGATACTGCACATTACCTGATAAACAGATCACCCTCATCAGCGTTGGAGGATAAGACTCCACAAGAAGTATGGACTAGTAAGAAACCCTCTCTTTCACATCTGAGGGTATTTGGATGTGATGCATATGTACATGTTCCAAAGGAGAAACGAACCAAGTTGGATAGTAAATCTGAAAAGTGCATCTTTATTGGGTATAAGGATGGTTTAAAGGGTTATAAGCTTTGGAACCCAGTCACACAGAAGGTTTTGTACAGCCGAGATGTGGTGTTCAGAGAGGTAAAAGATGTTATTCAATCTGAAGTCCAACCAAAGGAACCTGAGAAGATAGAGTTTGAGCCAAAGGAGGAAGAATCAGACTCTGCAGCAGAGGAGGAATCAGAAGATGAAGAGCCACAAACTCCGGCTGTGAGAAGATCAGGTCGAGAAAGAAGGCAGCCAGAAAGGTATAGTCCATCTGCTTTCAGTTCAAATTTTGCTTTGTCTGTTACTGATGATGATCCCAGAACTGTGAAGGAAGCAGTGGATTCAGAGGATGGAAAACTTTGGAAAGAGGCCATGATTGATGAAATGGCATCTTTGCACAAAAATGAGGCTTGGGATCTGGTAGAGTTGCCGGCTGGAAGGAAACCCATTGGCAGCAAATGGGTGTTCAAGAAGAAGACTAATGCAGAAGGAAAGGTGGAGAAATACAAAGCTCGGTTGGTAGCAAAAGGTTATTCCCAGGTGCCGGGAATTGATTTTGGTGATATTTTTTCTCCTGTTGCCAAGGTAGCTTCTATTAGATTACTTTTATCTGTTGCTGCTGCTTTTGATTTTGAGGTAGAACAGATGGATGTGAAGACAGCATTGCTTCACGGGGATTTGGAAGAGGAAATCTACATGAGGCAACCTGAAGGCTTTGCGGTGAAGGGTAAGAAAGAACTGGTATGCAAGTTAAAGAAGTCTCTGTATGGGTTAAAACAGTCACCAAGGATGTGGTATCAGAAATTTGATACATTTATACGGGGACTTGTCTTCACCAGAAGCAAAGCAGATCATTGTGTGTATTTTAAATTAATTGGTGACCGTGTTATTTATCTGGTCTTGTATGTGGATGATATGTTGCTGGTTGGAAATGACAAAGAAATTATCCAGGATTTGAAGACCCAATTGTCCTCCAAATTCGACATGAAAGATCTTGGTGCTGCAAACTATATTTTGGGCATGGAAATTAAAAGAGATCGGGCAAAGAGGAAGCTCTGGTTAAACCAGAGGAAGTATGTCGAGACAATACTGCAGAGGTTTAATATGTAGGATAGTAAACCGGTGAAGGTTCCTATTCCTGTAGGTGTGAGGTTATCTGCTGAACAGTGTCCCAAGACACAAGAAGAGGAAGAGGACATGTCCCGTGTTCCATATGCAAGTGCAGTCGGTAGCCTGATGTATGCAATGGTCTGTACTAGACCAGACATTGCTCATGTAGTGGGAGTATTGAGCAGGTTTATGTCAAAACCTGGAAAGGAGCACTGGACAACAGTGAAGTGGGTTTTCAGGTATTTGCGTGGCACTAGTGATTATGGTTTGTGCTACCAAGGAAGACCAGGATTGGACAGAGTGTTGGATATTCATGGTTTTGTTGATGCAGACTGGGCTGGAGATCTGGATCAGAGAAGATCTACAAGTGGGTATGTGTTTAACCTATTTGGAGGTGCAGTCAGTTGGATGAGTAAGAAACAATCTGTAGTGGCACTATCAACTACAGAGGCAGAATACATGGCAGCCAGTCATGCAAGCAAGGAAGCAGTTTGGTTGCAGAGATTGTGTTCAAGTATGGGGTTAGTACAGGGAGCTATAAGAATAGACTGTGACAGCCAAAGTGCAATTTTCCTGGCAAAGAACCCTGCTTATCATTCAAAGACAAAGCACATTGATGTTCAGTATCACTTTGTGAGGGATATGATAGAAGACAAAAAGGTGTTGCTGGTAAAGGTGGACACTTTGAAGAATACTGCAGATGCATTGACAAAATCTGTGAGCTCTGAGAAGTTCTCTTGGTGTAGAGAAACAATGGGTGTTTCAGGGCTGGAAAAATGACTAAGCTCTCCTGTGGCCCCCTGTGGAAAGAAAACAACAAGTGGGAGATTGTTGGGTTGTGTTATATTAGGTTGGGCGAACCTACCTATGGTTTTGTGCATGATTTTCGCACATGGTATTGGATGCTTTAGCATGTATAAATATGTGTTGTAACATTGAAAGGAACATAATGAAAAATCAAGCTGGTAGTCCCGGTTTTGGGATCCAGGGAAAAATCTCTGTGCATATGTGTTTTATGGGTTATGCTCTCGCATTGTTTATTTTCTTTGTTTAAGAATTCGTATGCAGGTAATTTCTATACAGGGTTAAAACCTACAAAAGGAGCACTAGTAATAGCAAAAGGAGAAAATGTTGGTACATTGTATTTATGCAATGGTATTTATGATTCTTTAATTCTTTAACCTCTTCAGGAGAAGATACAACATTGTGGCATCCTAGGCTTGGGCGCATGAGTGAGAAGGGGATGCAGATTCTTCACTCAAGAAATTTGTTGCCAGGTTTGAAGCATGTTGATTTAAAATTCTGTGAGAATTGTGTTTATGGAAAATAGAAGATAGTCAGAATCCTCAGAGTTGGGAAAGAAAAGAAGAGTGAAAAATTAGAGCTTGTGCATACAGATGTATGGGGACCTGCTCAGGTATCATCTCTCGGTGGATCTCATTATTATGTTACTTTTATTGATGATGCAACCAGAAAAACCTTGATTTATTATATTCGAAATAAATCTGATGTATTTGATACTTTCAATAAATGGAAAGCTTTGGTTGAAAATGAGACAGGAAAAAGGTTGAAGTGTCTCAGATCAGACAATGGAGGTTAATATTGCAGGAAAGAGTTTGATAGGTACTGTTTAGAGAATGGAATTCGCAGAGAGAAGATAGTTCCAGGAAGACCACAAGAAAATGGTGTGTCAGAAAGGATGAACAAGACAATCGTGAAGCATGCAAGGTGCTTGAGATTGCATGCAGGATTGCCTTTACAATTTTAGGCAGATGCTTTAGATACTGTTGTTTATCTAATAAATAGAGGGCCTTCAAGTTCCTTGGATGGTGGTGTTCCAAAGGAGGCATGGACAAGTAAAAAGGTAAACTACTCATTTTTAAAGACTTCTGGTTGTGAAGCCTTTATCCACATTAATAAAGAAAATAGAACAAGGATTGAAGAAAAATAAAACAAATGTACCTTTATTGGATATGGTGTTAATGATTTTGGTAATCTCTTTTATGATTATGAAAATCCCAAAATCATTAGGAGTAGAGATGTCATATTCAATGAAAAGGTTTTGTATAAGGATCAGTTGCAGGAAAAGAAACAAGAAAAAGAAAACAGAGAATACACAGTGCTTAATGAGATCACAGAAAAAGTGATGGTTCCTGAAAATCATAATGATCAACAACCACAACAACAATAGAAACCACAACAAAAACAAGCACCTCAAACACCTGAAAGTGGTGTTAGAAGATCGACCAGGATAAGTAGACCCCCCTGAATGATACTCTCCTTCATTATATTATGTATTATTGACTGATTCTGGTGAACCAGAATATTATGAAGAAGCAGTGCAGGTAGAAACTAGGAAGAAGTGGGAGAAAGCCATGAAAGAAGAGATGGAATCCTTAGCACATAACCAGACTTGGGACTTAGTCATGTTGCCTGTAGGTAAAACATCATTGTAGAATAAATGGGTTTACAGGTTGAAGGAAGAAGATGGAGGTAGAAAAAGGTATAAAGCTAGACTTGTGGTGAAGGGGTTTGCACAAGAATATGGTATATACTTTGATAAGATATTTTCTCCTATTGTTAAAATGACTTCAATTAGAACTATTTTAAGTTTAGTAACATCTGAAGATTTGCATCTTGAGCAATTACATTTAAAGATAGCCTTTCTCCATGGTGATTTGGAGGAAGAGATATATATGCAGTAGCCACAAGGATATGAGGTAAAAGGGAAGGAGAAACTAGTGTGGAGGTTGAAGAAGAGATTGTATGGCTTAAAATAGGCTCCAAGGAAGTGGTATCTAATATTTTACAGTTTTTTGTCTGAACAAGGTTATACTAGATGTTACTCTAATTTTTGTGTTTATCTCAAAAGGAAAAATGGTAGTAGTTATATTATATTGTTATTGTATGTAGATGGCATTCTTGTTGCGGGTTCTAACATGCAGGAAATAAATGTGCTCAAAAGAAAATTGGTGAACTCATTTGCAATGAAGGATTTTGGTGTTGCAAAACAAATCCTTGGTATGAGAATAATTAGAGATAGGAAGAATCAAAAATTAACATTGTCTTAGCGTGAGTACATAGAAAAGTTGTTGAAAATATTTAATATACAAAATGCAAAACCAATTAGTATACCTTTGGCTAGCCATTTCAAACTAAGTAAGGAAGTGTGTCCTAAGACTCAGGAAGAAATGGCTTATATGTCTAAAGTTCCATATGCATTAGTAGTTGGAAGCTTAATGTATGCAATGGTCTGCACAAGGCCTGATATTGCACATGCAGTGGGAGTTGTAAGAAGGTACATGAACAATCCAGGAAAATAAAATTGGATGGTGGTGAAGTGGATTCTCATGTATTTGAGAGGTACCACAAATAAAGCATTATGATTTGGTGGTTCAAACATTTCTCTACAGGGATATGTTGACGCAAATATGGTGGGTGATAGAGATAACAAGAGGAGGACAATAGGGTATGTGTTTACCGTAGGTGGAACAACTGTCAGTTGGGTTTGAAAACTGCAAAGTGTTGTTTCACTCTCCATAATGGAAGCAGAGAATGTTGTTGCTATGGATGCTAGTAAAGAAATGATTTGGTTACAAAGGTTTCTAGATGAATTGGGTAAGAAGCAGGAGTTGGGCAGGTTATATAGTGATAGCGAGAGTGCCATACATCTTGCAAAGAACTCTACATTTCATTCCAAGACTAAAAACATACATCTCAAGTACCATTTCATACGATCAGTGTTGGAAGATCGACAGTTGAAGCTGGAAAAGATACACGCTAGCCAGAATCCTGCAAATATGTTAACAAAAGTTGTAATCAGGGAGAAATTGAGATTCTGCTCAGTTTCAATTGGTCTTCAAGTATGATGATGAAGATGAGAAATAACCAGGTCCAAAGTAAAGTCATTTTCCAGCAAATGAAGCAACGGTGGAGTTACTATAATCAGTCTCCAACAAATCAATGAAGCTCTCTAAACAGGCACAAAGGAAGCTGTATATTTTGGTAACTCTGTATGCAGATATTTTGAAATAAAATATGAAAACTTGACAATTCCAGGCTCAAAGCAGATTCTGCAATTGAGAAATAAAATAGGGAATGCCAACAAAACACATTGAACTAGTGGTGTTGGTGTTTGAATATAGGTATTCACACGAACAAGGTATGAGAACCTACGTGTCAATGTCATGATCTCATATTTGTTAAAATCACTAGAATTCCTAGGCCAATCCATAAATTTAAGTCATTGTACATGCACGACATTTTTAATTTTACTCCATCCTTGGTTTTTAGTTTTATGCGTGGAAATATTTCAAGTCCTTAAAGGAAAGGAGTCCTAATTATGGAGCCCATCCAACAATCTCTCACCTGTAGCATGAGGTATTTTTGTGTTTCATAGTTGTGTCATGATTCTAACCATTATGAATGTTCACAATATATTAGAACCTAAGTAATGACATCGATAGTTTAAGTTATAATAGAAAATGACTCTATAAAACCATCTTTGTTTCTGTAACATTGCAAAAGTACGTGGCTGTTGAAGAGAAATTTTTAAATTTGTGTACCAAAAAGTGTATGACGCCAAGATTTTGAACATCCATTCTCCTTACACAAGTTAATGCATATAGAGATCCTCGAGGAGATCATTTCCCTTTTTGATATGATTCAAATTTCTAAGATATACTTAAGTTTTTGAAATGCCAAATAGACCCTTAAAACTTTGTAGTACTGATGGTGTCAAAGCCATTCTATCCATTTGCCTATTGAACTCTAACTACCCTAAGATGAAAATCAAGTGAGCCATTTTTCTAATGAAATTCAAATTACTAAGGGTCTAAAGTAGTCAACAACTCTACTGTTGAAGTTGATTAATGAGCATGTTCTCCTCTTCCATCTACTAAAATCTAAATTTTGACCGCAGGAGAAAAAAATAATTAATGCTAAATTATCACCAAAATTGTTGATGTCATTGGATGTTTAGTACTCCCCACCTCAAAAGTCCATAACATAAGACACAAATTAGTTACACAACACAATCAAATGTAGAAGTTTCTAGTGGTGTATTTTGCATTTCTATAAAATGCAAGCACATTAACCCTTAGCAGTGATGAAAGTGAAAAATGCTATTACAATCAAGTTGGGGAAATAAATAATTGCATTTTCTAAAATAAAAGAGCCACTATAATTGATGGTTGTTTAAGACTACATTCAGAGTATTCACAAAGGTATTCTTTGTAAACGTATTATATCAAGTATAAAAAAAATATTAACCAAAACCTATTTTGGGATTAACTCTTTCAAAATACAAGTACCATGCATTTATGATCAGTGAATGAAACCTAATATGTAGATTGTAAATAGAATACAAATGGAAAATACTTTAATTTATAACATCCAACATTTCCACTTTCTTAGCAATGCACCTTTGTAATAACATGTACTATTTTTAAAATCCTCCTTGAGTCGAGCCTAACTTGGAATCAAACCTTCGTCAATAATTGTCCTTAGATTAAAATGATTTTCCATTTCTACATAGTTGTTCTTGCCTATAATATTTTTATTTATTTTCCTACTATAGCTTCAAACCCTAACTCTCAATTGTATGAAAAATATTCACAATATTGTCCTTAGATAAAATTGATTTTCCTTTTCTGCATATCTCTTTAATATTTTTATTTATTTCTACCCACCCACATAAGCGATTTTACTTGTATGGGGAAAAAGAAATTTGTATGCGTAATTAAGTAATTTTATGTCTTATGAGGTGTAGATTAATGGATTTGTGTGGGGTTTAGCTTTTATTAAGTAAAATATAAATTTTAGGGAAAGGGATTGAGGGTGACAATAAACTATGGAGGTTACATATCTCAAAGGGTATTGACACTCAAGTGAGTCTAACATAATCCTAATAGAAACTTCCCATTATTAAATAAAACATTCTTCCTATAATACTAAAATTGACCATAACCCAACACAACTTATATATATATATATATATATATATATATATATATATATATATATATATATATATATATATATATATATATATATATATATATATATATATATATATAGATATATATATGTATATATATATATTGGATCTTACATTATCTCAAGTGGTATTCACACTCAAGTGAGTGTAGCATAATCTTGATAAACCAACATAGATCAATCTAACTCTAACTATAGCAAGTGAGAGGGATCAAATATGTCAAGATGCAAAACTATTTTTAAGTGAAAAACATGACCTACCGTTTTTAACCCAACTTCAAGTGTATACAAAAGTCAATATTGATGTGTCCATGTTTGAATATCCATATGCGTGATGAAAGGTGATAGAAACTACATTGTTTTTCCAGTTGTTTACAAAGTTGGGGTATTGCTTGCATAGAATTTTGATCAAGTAATTCTAGAAAATTAAATTTGCAATTCTAATTCATGCTTCCCTTACATACATTATCATTGTATGTTGTAATATCTCTTCACATGAATTAAAATGAATTACAGTGATTACCATCAAGAAAAAATATTGTCTTGTGCTAATATCATGGAGCCAACCTTGACTAAGAATGCCATTCTTTTGTTGCTGAATGGTTTTGTTATCACCCTAAGAAACTCTCCTAGGTTGTATATCAGAGATGCACAGGAACATTACAAACTCAACAAAAATGTTGGAAATAGGTGTATGAATGGAAGAAATGATGCATATTCAAGCTAGATAACCACTTCTACTATGCTTAACCCCATACATGGGTGAACACCACCAAAGTACAAGGCTTTAGACCACCAATTACTCAGAGTTTGAGGATAAGGTGATGATGGAGAATACTGACCACACCAGTAGATGCACAAGACCATGTGATGGTCGGCTGCAACTAGTAAAAAGGTCTGTAAATCTATTCTCCTAATGCACAGATAGGATGATAGCTCTCTGGCACCAAGAAAACAAAAACACGCATACACCTTCAATAATACATATTAGATTCTAACACAGAGGTGGTATGACAGCCTCTTAATGCTAAACATCAAGAGCACATGAAAAATGCGGAACAAAGAAGAAGTGGAAAGTGAGAAATCAATAGCAAAAGAAGCTTGCATTAGCTAAAAATGAAGACCAGACGCTGTAGGTATCACAGTAGTTACAGTCTCTAGAAGTTGAACTTTACATCAAAACAATATCCATCAACCTGATTACATCTGTGTTCCGGGTCTTTATAGAGTTTGTTTACAAAGATATGTTGTTGTGCTATGCGTGGAGGGGTCATAATGGACCACCAACCACCCTAACTCTCAGATATGGGTCTCTGCTACAATCTGATTGTTTTAATGAACAAATCGACCTTTCTCTGGTGTTCTGCAGTCCTTCTCTGAGCAGGTGGAGTGTAATATGGAGCACACTCCATAACTGATAAATGCTTGATCTGCTCGAGGCACATCCTCTCCTTCTTCGACCATCCTTTCTGTTAAATGCAATCGCTGAGGAATAACTACGCCAGGTACAGGTAGGTGGTCGCCTTCGTTCTTCGGGAGTCTGGAAAGGCTGTGGAAGAGGACCATGTGGCCAAACTAAGGGGGGAAAATGTCGTAGGATCACGCAGATCAATGACAGAAAACGCTTGGCAAGGAGTACCGGGAGGCGAGGTGGAAGCGAAATGATTGTGAGTCGTCAGATCTGGCAGGTCGGTGGCAGAGATCAAATTGGAGGGAGCTATCAGGAGGAAATGTGGATGGACAAACGTGGGCCATCGGATGGCAATCGGACAGATCCGATGGCTATCGGGCGGCAGAGACACGTGAACGTTAATGATCCAAGGACGTACGAGTGGGCGGTAAGAGGTTTTCCCGCATCGCTTCTGGAGGGTAGGTGGTATCCATATGCGGGGGCGCGACACAATATAACTGCAACAGGTGTTGGATGTGACGACGGGGAAACTGTTTTCCCCACAGGTTAAATCGTGAGCAGTTTACGGGAGCAGGAGGCGTGATCACCGTTAGATCTCATGTTGAATGCGATCGATGGTGGGGAAACAAGCAGGTTTTAACACGCAGGAAAAAGGGATGCGGCGATGGGGACCGTTGGATCAGGACGATCAACGACGGGGATTAAGGTGGAGGATTATGAAAGCTCTGAGTCACATGGTTGGATCATACGCTGGGTAAAGTTTCGCGCTCGAGGCTGAGAGGAAACACGGGATAGCGGGAGTTAAGAGAGTATAAGGAGAATGAAGGGGAAGAAGGAAACAAAATGTTGTGAGCTCCCTTTTAGCATCAACAACACAGCCAAGTTGTCTTTGACCCAAAAAATACTGAATTATGTAGCAGAGCTAACACTAGCTCCTTCTGGGGATGAGATCCTCCTTGTGAGGTCTCAAGAACTACAGACCAATACCTTCATACAAAACCCAGCTTGAAAACATTGGCTAGTATCTATTAGGAATGGAGGCAAACCAAGTCTACACTAAAACCTGAAAAAGAAACTACTTACAATCCTTAAGGCCTAAAGACCTTAAACGACATAAATATTCAAAAACTGGCCAAATGATGGGCCATCAAAATTGTTTCTCCTCCTCTCGTCCTTTTCATCATAGAGTTGCAAAACTGGATTGATTTGATCCTCTACCTCAAAAAGTTTGGGGCATTTGACCTTAATAGGAAGATATGGATCAAATTTAATCCCCTCTCTATGTTCTCTCATCCTTGGATGTTCTTCATGGGAGCCTTTGTACACCTGCTGAATAATCATGGTTGTTGTGTACTTATCTTTGTCACCTGTGGCCTGCACAATTAATATGAATGTTGTACCAATGTGTTCATGTGTGGAGGACACAGAGACCTCATCTGCTCCTTCATCTTCTTTAGAACAGTCTACATCCAAGGAGGAGTCCCAAAACTATGCACCCTCTTCCTCTGTCACCTGACAAGCTGCCTTTTCAATCTGTGTGGAGGCTACCTGAGCAGGTTTCAGAATATCAAGACTGGGATGATCAGTCTCAGCCTTGGGCATTGAGTTATGGCCTACCTCAGTGCCTAGTGGGCAACTGTGAGGGATTGTCACTTGAGTAGACAGAGGGACAAAAGATGACGGGGAGCTTTCTTCTCCCTTTTTGATCACTGGACTGGGGACAAAAGCAGGTCGGATAATTTGTAGATCTGCATAGCCATTAGAAGATGTGTTGGCTTTAGGCTTGGATTCTTTGAGGATGGTAGGACCTTCTACTAGCTGCTTCTGTTGACAAGCTTGTTGTTTTGCAGGTACAACAAACTCATGAGAAGTGCCTTTGGATAATGCTTCTTCAAAGGCAGCTCTGGTTAAGAAAGGGGCACTGCCCTTGTCTTCCAAACCATGGACCTCCTCCTCTTCATATTGCTCTTCTTTGATGACTATATTCTGACAAAGGGTCTTCACCCTTTGGTCTTCATTTGCATCTCTGCTTCTCTGCAAAATCTACAACTGCTCCTGTGTTCCTCTATATGGAGTTGGCTTTGAAAGAGTAAAGGAACAAGGAGCTCCTGCTTCTGCTCAGCCTTTAGTTTGGAAACTTCAGAGGCTAATAACTCTATCATCCTAGCTAATTCATCGATCTTAGGATCTAAGGATGATGAGGACTCACCTCCCTTTCTTCTCCTTTCAGCATCACCTTCGAGTCTTTCTGCAGCAATGATGTTTGCTTCTATTTCAAAGGCTGCATCTTGCATATCAGTCAAAGAAGCAGATCTTCTTTCTCTTAATAGTAGGCAGAAATGGGAATCGAAGGCATTAGCATAATTGAGCATGGCAGAAGAAGGGGAGGGTCTTACTTCAGCTGGCATTCTGCTGTACATATGGTTGAATCTCTTGTTGAAATCATACAACAGCTCACACTCTTCCCTCTGCAAGTTCCCAAACTCAGTATGATAATAGAGCAGATCTTTATTATCCTCCCAATGCTTTAGGAACACATCATCTAAGGCCTCAATGTTTGCAATAGACCTAGGGGGTAATTCTCTAAACCGTTTTCTACCCTCCCCATCTAGGCTTTGGAAAAAAACCCTCATCCACAAATCCTCTTCATTAATATCCAGGTTATCAGCATAGCTATAAAAATATTCAAGGTGCTCTTTAGATGATACTCCTTCTGTACCAGTAAACTTAGGCATATATTCTTGATAATCTCCTGCATGCATGGCATTCAAAGGGATAGGCAAGACCAAGGATCCATACCTAGCAGTAACTATTCTTTCTATCTTTGTGAGAGCTTGCTGGCCTACCATGACTGAGGTAAGTGGAAGGATACTAGTAGACTGAGTGATATGGATCAATGAAAAGGATGACAGAGACAGAGGACTAAGATGGACAACATGGTGCTTATTTGGATTAAGAACTGAAAGGGAAATGGATGACTAAGGAGCTTTATGCATCTCTGAAGGTGATTTTCACTAACAGAGATACATGGGACTTTTAAGGCTTACCTGGTCCTGATGCTCCTTTCTATGAGATTTTGTCCTGCTTAACGATCTTCTCAGGGTCAGGCACTAGTTCAGCTAGTGATTTCTGAAGATTTCTCCAAGCATGCCTCACAAACTGAGCCAGAACTGCAATGTGGAGTCACCAAAAGTTGGTCTTCCTCCAGTGGAGTCGCCAAATAGATGATTACAACCAGAAATATGCCTAGACCTTGTCTATCATCAAAATTTGGAACTGTGTCATTCTCCCAGGGAAGCTGAACTTCAATTTCTTCTCCCCGGCTACGGCGCCAATTAATGTTATCACCCCAAGAAACTCTCCTAGGTTGTATATCAGCGATGCTCGGGAACATTACAAACTCAACAAAAATGTTTGAAATAGGTGGATGAATGAAAGGAATGATGCATATTCAAACATGGGTGAACACCCCCAAAATACAAGGCTTCAGAACCACCAATTACTCATAGTTTGAGGATAAGGTGATGATGGAGAATACTAACCACACCAGCAGATGCACAAGACCATGTGATGGCCAGCTGCAACACGTAAAAAGGTTTGTAAATCTATTCTCCTAATGCACAGATAGGATGACAACTCTCTGGCACCAAGAAAACACAAACATGCATACACCTTCAATAATACATACTAGATTCTAACACAAAGGTGGGATGACAGCCTCTCTAATGCTAAACATCAAAAACACATGAAAAATGCATAACAGGCACAGCCTGGAACAAAGAAGAAGTGGAAAGTGAGCAATCAACAGGAAAAGAAGCTTGCATTAGCTGAAAATGAAGACCAGACACTGTAGGTATCACAGTGGTTACAGTCTCTGGAAGTTGAACTTTACATCAAAACAATATCCATCAACCTAATTACATCTTTGTTCCGGGTCCTTATAGTGTTTTTTTACAAAGATATGTTGTTGTGCTATGCGTGGAGGGGTCATAATGGACCACCAACCACCCTAACTCTCAGATATGGGTCTCTGCTACAATCTGATTGTTTTAATGAACAAATCGACCTTTCTCTGGTGTTCTGCAATCCTTCTCTGAGAAATTGGAGTGTAATATGGAGCATGCTCCATAACTGATAAATGCTTGATCTTCTTGAGGCACGTCCTCTCCTTCTTTGGCCATCCTTTTTGTTAAGTGAAATGGCTAAGGAGTAATTGTGCCAAGTACAGGTAGGTGGTCGCCTTTGTTCTTCGGGAGTCTGGAAAGGCTGTGGAAGAGGATCGTGTGGGCAAACTGAGGGGGAAAGAGGCCATAGGATCATGCAGATCAATTGTGGAAAACACCTGGCGAGGATTACTGGGAGGCGAGGTGGAAGCGAAATGATTGTGAGCCGTCAGATCTGGCAGGTGGATGACGAAGATCAAATCAAAATGTGGACAGACAAACATGGGTCATCGGATGGCAATCAGACAGATCTGATGGCTATCGGGCAACAGAGATGCACGAATGTTAACGAGTGGAGGACATATGCGTGGGCTGTAAGCAGTCTTCCCGTACCACTTCGGGAGGGTAGGTGGTATCCGTATGTGGGGGCACGATGCAATAGAACTGTGACACATGTCGGATGTGACAGCGGGGAAACCGTTTTCCCCGCGGGTTAAATCGCGAGCAGTTTACGAGAGCGGGAGGCGCGATCACCGTTAGATCTCACGGTGAATGCGATCGACGGTGGGGAAACGAGCAGGGTTTAACATGCGGGAAAAAGGGCTGCGGCGATGGGGACCGTTGGATTAGGATGATCAATGGTGGGGATTAAGGTAGAGGATTATGAAAGCGTAGAGTCACATGGTTGGATCATACGATGGGTAAAGTTTAGCGCTCAGGGCTCAGAGGAAACACGGGATAGCAGGAGTCAAGAGAGTATAAGGAGAATGAAGGGGAAGAAGGAAATAGACTGTTGTGAGCTCCCTTTTAGCATCAACAACACGGCCAAGCTGTCTTTGACCCAACAAATACTGAATTATGTAGCAGAGCTAACAGGTTCCACTGAGATTCAACCACGACTCCAAATAATCGACATCATCTCTGTTACCTCATCAAAAACTAAATCCTCACACTTCCACATTACTCTCTTTGATGGAACACATCAACACAAGACTCTTCTACCATCTGCATATAGTACACAAGTTGCATCTGAAGACATCCAAGTCAGCTCAATCATTCTGCTTTAAAAAGTAGCTTGCATAGTGCTTCAAAACTCTTCATAAGGCCCAAAATTTGAATTTAACCTCTTCCAATTTTTTTCTTTTACACTCTTCCTGCATTACAAAAATAAAAATAAAAAATGGATTCTACATTAATTCCTTTTTCGTTCATTTACATAAGGTCCATCTGAGTGTTGAACTTGATGTTGTGAGGGATAAAGCATCATTGACTAAGGACTCATCAAAACTACTACGTTCAAGGTAGGCACATCCCAATCTACCTCTTCATCAACACAAGATAGCTTTCCCTCTAGAGTGACTCCAACGATTACGTCCACAACTACAACTATCTCATTCAAGGTGTTCAATCCCTATCGAAAGCATTGATCAATCCAAGGTAAAGCATCTACAAAGACAACATTGAAGACTTACAACAATGTGCATGGCTCAGGAAAAGTCTTTGGATTTGACCTCATTCATCGTGATAGAGAGGAGATCCACCTTTCTGCATTTTCTAAATCCGCTGAATCTCTTTACAATCTAATCCAAGTTGGGCAACTATACATTGTTTCGAATGGCATAGTTAAAGAAGCAAACCCAAACTACAACCAATTAAAGAGAAAATGGGATATTTACCTGTTTGTTGCATCCACTATCAATCCATTTTTGGTAGATGATCCAACCTTTCCCTATCAAAGCTTTCAATTCAAAACTATCACTGAAATCAAATATGCAAGCCCAAATACCAATGTAGATTTCATTGGTGTTGTTAGCTCCACCTCACTTGCCTCGACACTTCGACAAAGAGATGGAACTAAAACGCTAAGGAAAACACTCACATTAAAGGACAATTTAGATTTTAGCATTGGTGTAACACTATGGGGAGATCATTGTGCCTCTATGTTGAAGTTTGGAAAATATTTGCCTCAAATTTGGGGAATACCACCTGGTCAGGAACTTAAGACAACTTCGTTTCTGTTAGAATTAGTGGCTCCATTTGGGGATAAAGGGACCAATTTCCCGTTAAAGAAATATAAATGAATAATATAAATAACATAAGGATAATGGAGTGATTTGAAACTAAATATGATATTAATAAATAAACTTATTCTATGTATATCCCGAGATAATATTTCCTTACATGTGATTCATAAAAAGATTTCACAAAGCATGCAACAATATAGATCATTAAACGCTTTATGAAAAGAAAACAAATAAGATAAATTAAATTAATTAAATAGTTAATTAATTTATTTGGTTAAAACTAATCACATATAAGATCTCGTTATTTCATATACAATCACAAATAATACAATCCTACACATCAATAGTGACAATGTCTAACTGTTTACAAAGCATTCATATAATGAAACAACTTATAAGAAATTCACTATCTATCTCAATGAAACATAGCAGCAATATAAAGATAATAGTACCCGATACATCAAGACTGTGCTCATGAAAAAGATAGCTTTCGGTTCAACTTCTTCAATTAGATAACTTTGGAATAAACAATAGTGCAAGTTCAAAGTTGTCTATCAAAAATTTAGAATCCCTTTCTAAATACATGAGAGGGTTTTAAATAGTCTATTAATATTACAAAAATAGAAAAAATAAAAATAAAAATCTTCAGAAAAGCTCCAAAAAACTAAGCTAGGATAAAGCAAAGATAATATAGCATTCTGTTGTAACAAGAAATTCATGACTATGCTGCGGGCTGATTCTTCATTCGTTCTCTGAGTCCACATATGTCTATCAATGGCTTCAATTTGTGGGGATGAATCAGTTGTATGTGCATATTCCCTGGTAAATATTGCATCACTGAGTGTTGGGAGGAGTTGAGCTATTGCATTAGAAAGACACCTTAGCACAAGCCATTGACTATTTGGCTTTACTAAGAAATGCCAATAACTTTTGAGGTTTACTTTTGATAAAGTTTGGATGTCTTCAACCTTCTTCTTTGATGTTTCTTGCCATGTCCGCTTCAGAGATTTGATATCTGGCAAGGTGTCCTTTGGGAATTCCTGTATTAGATTGGCATGAGATAAGGGATCACTGATATATTCAATCAAATTATAAGCAATATTTCTGACCCTGGTGATATCCATTTATGCTCTCTTCATCTTGATGTCCTAGTCTCTGAAAATGACATCTTTTTGAAATTCTTCAATTCGAGGAAGATCAACTGATATTCCTTTAGCACTGTATTGCCAATCTATATGCTCAAATATTTTCTCATCAATTTCTTCATATAATGTCCTCAGATCGGAAAACTAGTTAACTAAAGAATCACTGGTATTACACAAATCATGAATTAAAGTTAATTTATGACAAAAGATAACTTGTTTCTAAGCTAGGAGTGTATCCAGTTCTCATGCTTCCTTTCGAACTTCATTTATTTATGGATTTTCTTTCAATTGCTTAATCTTTTGTTCTAGTTGTTGTACTTGTGCATCTTTGTCTTTGATTTCAAATTCAAATTTAGTTTCAAGTCATTGAAACTTTTATGTAATTTGGTAAGGTTTTCTTGCCATTGTTTCTCAATCACTTGCCTTTGATTTTCAAGACTTTGTTCTAATTGAATAATCCTCTGGTCCTTTTCCTTCATAAGCAGTTGAATTTCCATTGATTTATCTATAGTAGCACTAGCATAGGCTCCTACAAACTATGAGATTTTTTTTAATTCTTTGTCACGAGCTTCTTCGGCTCCTTTCCACAGAACTTGAAAAGGAGTCTCGTGTGAAACTAACTCTTGTGTATGTTCTAGCTTTCTCTTCTTTCTTGACCTGCTCATAACTACTTTGAATTTTGGAGTGTAAAACACATCAAAAGGAGGGATTTCTTTAATTTTTAGAACTATCTCTGATGTAGGAAATGATGGGATGATTTTCAAATATTCAGCAACGATAGTTTTATCAAGAGCCTCAACAGTTAACAAGGTTGTCCCTTCAGTTTCTGGAATATGCACTGTTTCTTTGTTGACTGTAGTGTGTACACCATGAGTCTCCTTAGTTGATAGGATGCAATTAAATTCATCCATAAATTTATCCAATTTATTTTCTTTTTGGAATTTGTTCATTTTCTCAACAACTGTAGTATCTATCTCATAGACTTGAGAAATAATTGGATCCTTTGATGAGGAGGATGGTGTATTTGAAACTTCAAGATTTTGTCAAGAATGTCTTAGCAAAACTTCTGGTAAATGGGTTATTCTCTGAATACGATATTGTTTGAACTCAATCAATTATTTAGGTGTTATTTGATTTACTGCTAACTTTTCATGCATGGAATACTCTGGAACCATCTCAAATAAATCATCAAATTTATCAGGCTCACTTGAGAATTTCATAATTCTTGCTTGTGTCGTGACATCTTTTACGACCCCATGTGGATCGTATTGTCTGTTTGGGATGGTTGGAAAACTTAAAGCTTTAATTTGTTCAATTTCATCAAGAGCGTGTATGAAAATTTTCAATGCATATATTCCACAAAAAAATAGGAAAATAAGGTCAGGTAGTTTTCTTAGCATCTTCGAGCACTTTAGTCAAACCATTTCCAACTATTTGTTATGCAATTTCTCTACCCAATAATTTATGAGGAGAAAAAAGAGGTAAAACATGAGGATGGGAAAGACTGCCAAACACTCGAATATAAGTAAATGACTCTTCCCCAAACCACCTTCCTAATGACATTAAGTCATTGTTAGCTTCTGTAGAGAGTCTGGCCGCTTTCCTGCCAAAGACCTCTTCGTGAATGAGGAGGATAATTTCAAGACAAAAATTACAAAAATGAGAATGATACTTGGATTCCCACAAGATATCAAGGTAAACATGGATGTGGGTCAGGTATTGAATTGTACACTTCCATCATATAAATGGAAAATCATAAGAAAAACAAATAGCATCCATGACATAAGCACTCATAAAGAAAGGAGGTGGAGTTATATTGTTAACATTGTGCTTCTCTCTGTAACTACGAATTTGAGCAGTTAAATTATTAGACAAGATTTTTGCCCAATCCATAATATAACCATTAGAAGCAGCTTCCATTAATGGTACCCATTCTTCTGAGAAATTTTGTGTATTAGGATAACCTTATAAGCGACACATCATAGCAACAACATGAGAGAAAGGGCCAACAATAGAAGCTAATGAATACATACCCCTGTACTCACACTTGTGCTTGCTTGGATCACTTCTGCATTCTTTGATAAGCTCTGTTGGGTTCTGATTCTCATGCATAAAATTCTGAACAAATTGAGTATCATAATTTTTTTGTGGTAGCGGAAAATGATACATTTTCCTCAAATCCTTGGCCTTGAATGATATTATGATTGTCTTCTTCAGAGTTATAAAAAATTTGTCTGTAATATCCAGATGATCGATGTCCCATCTCACCATATCTGTGTAGGGAAAGATTTTGGGACGGGCAACAATTCTATGCAAAAATGAATTGGCCACATCATTCCATATAGCACCAGCATCCGGAGTCAGAGCATCTGCAGTGGCACTTTGCTTGTCAATCACCCTTGGGTTTTCATCCTCAAATAGCTTTTATATGACCTCCCAAGACAAGGACCCTGTGTCTAGTGTGCATGTAGTATCCATAAATAAAGCTGACATCTCAACAACTTCTTCAGGAGGCGAAACTATCTATGATTGAATTACAGACTTCTTCTTTGCCTTTATAATCCTAGACATTTCCATTAATTGTTGTTTATCGAAATTCACCTATTAAAAAGAAAACAAGGATGAGTGGCAAGAACTCATGAATGCAAATAGTCTTTTCAATTGAATGCGAGTTTTAATGAAGAAATCCTTCTACATTACATCAAAATTATGACAAATCGTTTAAAACCTAGAAATTATAAATCACACAGGGTGGCCATTTAATTTTCAAATGTTTGTTCATGTGGCTTTGACATCTGTCACTGTATCAACAAATCACTTTTCGGAAAAACTTTATCGACATTTTGGTATCGAGTGCTATGAATAGAACCATGCGACATGCAAACTATGATATTAGAGTGTCGGGACCCGATCAAATGTGATATTGGCAATCAGAACTTAACATAATGCGATATCGGTGATGTTACTTGACAAAATGCGATATAGCTATTGGAAAATCTCTTATGGTACTTACTTTGAAATTACCGATGCTGATAATCCGATTAGAGCTTCACGTGTGGCTTTTTAGTGCGGCTAGTTTTTGTAATATTTCTGTTTATTCATGTAAAAGGAATTTTAAAACTTTAATAATGCCTTTCAAAGGTTTCATAATGGAAACATAGTCATCGAGGTTTTTTAGACTTGCATATTATTTCCTAAGAAACTATGGAAAGGCTCTTAAGCCTAAAGAAAAATAACATTTCACTATATATTCTTTTGAAAAAAAAAATTGTTTTACTTATTAAAAGGTAAAAAATATGAAACTTGTCCTATTTTATTAAAACAAGAAAATATTCTTTCCTAAAAATGTAAAGGGTCCCAATTATTTATTCTTCTAAGTCTAAGGATAATGGGGGTTGTTGAGTACTACAACAATTGGCGACACGCTGGATGAAACAATTAATCTCTGTAATAATAAATAAGATATTGATCTTATCAAGAAATCTTAGCAAGTTTAAAAATGATTGAAATTTAGATCGATAAAGATAACTTTGAACTGAAACAACTTATTTTATTGTAAATATTCTTAGAGCTTGTTATAGATGAAAATATTTATTGTGTAAATCAGTCACGAATAGGTTGAAAAAGTAAAGTAATATGTTGCAGTCAAAATGTATCTATGCTATTTGGAAGAATGAGGAACGATCTCACCTATTATGTCTAGTCCCCATTGTTCGAAAGGTTGTTTGATGTTGACTGGTTGCAAAGGCATAGGTGGTTTCTTCTGTCTTCCTGAAGAAGTTTGACAAATTTTTCATATTCTCACATACATGTGAGTGTCTTTGAACAAGGTTGGCTAGTAATATCCAACATGTAGGATTTTGTGAGTAGTTGTATCTCCCCTATAGTGTCCACCAGCTGGCCCATCATGAAGTTCCTGTAAAACCTTTTCTGCTTTATTTTTTTCCAAACATCTTAATAAAACATAGTCATAATTCTTTCTAAACAAAACATCATTGATGAGTTGATATTGATTAGCTTTCAATCTTAATTCCCTTTTTATTTTATAATCAAGCTCGGATGGAGCATAACCATTCTTTAAATAAATATTAAGTCAACATATTGAGATTTAGTATCAACAAGAAGTACCTCTATGACTTGATCAATATTACCTGTACCTTCATCAATTGATGGATCATTCATTCCTATGATCAATCTGCAAAAACCTTGACCTCTCACAATTTTAACAGGTTTGATTTCTAGGTCATATTCTTGCAGGGCAGTAACCCAATTAGCCCGTTTTTCTCCTAATTCCTTTTGAATAAGTAATTTTCTAACTGTTGAGAAAGGCACAATGAATTTAGTATGATTTTTTAAGAGAAAAGGTTTGAAGTATTTGATTGATTTGTAGACTACGAAGGCTTGTTTTTCTACTTCAGAATAATTTAATTCAGCTCCTTGAAAATTTGAGTTGAAGAAAGAAATGGGGGATTCTATTTTTTGTTCATTTGGTTGTGTTAAGACTGTTGCATATGATAGTTCAGAGGAAAAATTATATAAAATGAATTGATTAGAAAAATTAGGAGTTGATGGAGAGGGAAAATGAATAACAACTTGTTTGATTTCTTTAAATGATCCTCTTTCTTTTTCTCCCCATTTGAAAAGTGAATTTTTCTTGATCATAGTTTGTAATGGTAGGATGATTTGAGCAAACTCAAGAACGAATCCCTTGACAAAATTAATTTGGCCAAGAAAATTTTGCATTTATTTTTTGGTATGTGGTAAAGGAATTTATGAGACTGTCCATTGATCTCTGTAATGTAGCTTCTGTTTTCATCAATCCGAAATACATTTTTTGATATGCACACATTCCCCATTTTGTTCTAAACATGGTCTTTAATCTATCCTCTAGATGAACAAGGATTTGATTGTAACCTGAGAATCCATCTAGAAAAGACATTAGTTTAGAACCAACAATTGATTGTAGGACTTGCTCCATTGGTGGGAGGGGAAAATTATCTTTTTCACATGCCTTATTTAAATTCCTAAAATCAATACAAATGTGAATATCACCATCCTTTTTTCTATCTAGTACAATATTAGAAACCCATTTGGAATGTCTTACTGGAAAGATAATTTTGGCCTTTAAAAGCTTATTCAACTCACTCTTGATCTGAGTTTCTAAATTTGGATGAATCTTTATAAGTTTTTGTAGAATGGGTTTGACATTAGGTATCATTGGGATAATGTGTTGGATGATAGAAATATCATAAGTTTTAAGACCTTGATAATTCCAAGAAAAGATGTTTTTATATTTTTTTAATAGGTGAATAAATTCATTTCTTTCTTCCAATGAGAGCCCAAGACCTAAGTTAATATTTTGAGGCTTGATATTAGATCCTAGCTTAACCAATTCAAATCTCACAGTTGAACTTTGAAGTTTGCAATTGCTGACCTTTTTAAATATGTCTTCTAAATCATTAAGATGCTCAAGCTTAACTATAGGCTTTGGCAAAGCATTTTGTTCATTTTATTTATTGAACTGTCTATCATGTTCATCTTCATCAATTACTTGGTCAAAATAAGAATCTTTGGATGTTCAAAAATCCAAGATATCTTCATCATCATTGAAACTTGCCAATTGGTGATATTATCAAGAATGGAAGGGTGAAAAATCAACTCTACAGAAAATCTATCTAGACTAAAATCTTCAAGTGGGATCAGTTTAGATGCAACATTGGCTAAAAGATCAACACTGGCATTTTGTATCCTAGGTATTGGAGAAATATTAAATGCAATGAAATGTGAAGTAAGATTTTGAATTAAGGACTAATAATGTCTAAGATGATTAAAAACACAATGAATACTATTTCTAACTTGTTTTATAACAATTTATAAATCACCAAAGATGTGCAAGTACTCAACATCAAGACTGATAGCTTTATGCAATCCTTGTACTAATGCTCCATATTCTTCTATGTTATTAGTACATTCAAACTCTAATCTACATGCCAGCATATTTTTTTCACCATTAGGGCTTACCAATATACATCCAGCCCCTACACCATCGTTACATTTAGAACCATCAAAATAAAGTGTCCAAAATAAAGAATCATGCCTAATTTTCAGGTGTATTTACAACATTTATGCATTTAGTAAAATCTGTTTGTGAATAATTTTCAACTTGAGATGAAATAAAATTTTCTAATAAAAGATATATCTGAGCTGCAAAACTTCCAAAGAAATATTCAGAAGAATAATTCCCAAGGATGTTGTTTGTGAAAAACATAGGCTCATTTTCTTCATCCAGATCAGTAACCAAGTATTTCATACTCTTTTCTCTATTCACCTGAATCTGATTTGGTTTCCCATTGTAAGGAAGCCATATATGTGACCAATCTATGGTGAAATAACCATGCAAATTCTCAGACCAATCTCTGCTTAGAATAAGACCATAAAATTTAGGAATATCAATAATAAAAATATCAATAATATGGCATACCTTTGAATTTGATGATAATCTTATTAACACAAAGTTTAATTCTCCTAACACCTTAGCCTTTGTTCTATCTAATTGAATAATTTGGACAACAAAATTCTAAGGTGTTATGTTAAGTTTGAGACAAAATGAATATGGCATAATATTTGATGATGCACCTAAGTCTACCAAACAATTGTGAACATTTTTATTAAAAATATCAAAGGTTAAAAGAAAAGGAGCAGTGTGGGAATTGGACCTGTCTCCAATTAGAATTGCATCAGAAGCATCAATTTTATCTGGGGAATCATTTGGAGGCTTTGCTTTTCCAAGTGAGGCTTTTGCAGTTGACAAAGGAGATGTAGGAACAACATTTAATTCTTTAAGCAGTAATTTTTTCTGTTGCTTAAGCTTGCTCACCTCATACATGGAAATGCTAGCATTGACTTTCTTCATATCTTCCACAATGTTATACTCTATATCCTTATCAGAAACAACGAGAGTTTTAGATGAAGAAGGGGAATTTGAAGACGATAAAATGGATTCATAAGATTTAGGAGGAGATTTTCTTTTATTTCCTTTATCTTTATTAATAGGAGTAGTTGATCTTTGTTTTTGATTCGAAGATGATGGATCAATAGATCTTTTACTCCTAGTTTCTACTGGTAGGGATTCTCCTTCTTATTCATTTTCTAATGTAGTAAGAATAAAATCCCATAATCTGTGTGCTTCAACCAACTCTTATTCTTCTTATTCTTCCACAGATAGGGTTGATTCTTTATCTTCATCTTGATCTGATTCAACATTGGATATAATATTGGGTGGCTGAGATCATGAAGGTTGAGCTTTCTTGATCTCATTTGACATTGTCCTAAGGACTTTCTATAATCCTTATAAACTGAAAGGGTATTTAGAAGGTTTATTCTTGGCTTCCTCTTTAAAATTTACTTTCTTTGACTTCCTTTCTTCAAGAATAGTTTTCTTCTCTAAGACTAGAATTCTCTTTTCAACAGACAAAGTTTCTTTCATTTTTTTAGCGAAAGTGGTCTTATTAGCTCTATCTACAAATATTGAAATATTAGAGGGAAGCGCAAATATATACCATTCTATTTGGACATCTTCATTAGGTTGTGAAGTGTTAGGAATCTTATTAAGTGACTTATTGAACCTAGAATTAACATCCTTGATTTTTTTCATTTTGATTTGTTTTGAGATTAGAAAGATTGTTAATTAATGTTGTTGTTGTACGATCATCACCAAACTTTGTCAAAAATTTCTCTTGAAGTGTATTCCAATTATTAATTGAGTCTTTTGCTAAAGAAAAGTACCAGGATCCTACTGATCCTGTGAAAGTATAGGGAAAAATTCTACATACATAATATTCTTCTGAGACTCCATTTAGGTTAATGGCCAGCATATAATTATGTAAATGTTCTTAAGCTAGAATCCCTTCATCAAGATTGAACTTGAGTAACCATATTTCTAGATGTTTAGGTAGAGGATGAAGGGGTGTAGGCATGTTGAATGCACCTAGATTGGTCCATGGTCTATTAGCCATTCTAGGAATTTGGGTAGAAGAAGTTGTAATAATAGAAGAGGTTGACAGTGTGGAAGAAGAAGTAGCCCCTATGCTAGTGCTATCACCAATTGATTGAAGATGAGGGATATGAGTGGAAGGATTGATTAGATGAGAGGAAATTGAGGATGAGGGACCAAATAGAGGTGTTTGTGGCGGAGAAGAAGATAAAATATCACTAGTAGATGATTGTGAATTAGATTTTTTATTCTTTCTTCGGTGAGAAGGCAAGGGAAACTCAAATTGAGTAACTCCAAGTTTCTCACTTTGGGATTGAGTCAAAATACGAGAAGTTTGGAAAGATGAATATACACTACCTTCAGATAACTTAGATTGTTGTGGCCTTTCTTCTAAAATATAAATTCCTTCTAATTTCTAAATTAAGGTCTGGACTTCAGGTAACTCCTGAGAAGGAGGTTGATCATATGACTTAGGGTGTGTGCTAGGAGATCTTATAGTTGTTTTGAAAACTTTTGGTTTGGGAGTAGGATATTTCGAATGAGATTTGGAAGTTGGGGGATATTTTGAGGGAGAATGACTCTTTTGACGACCTTTTGATTCGGGATTAATCCTTTTTTCCATTCATAGCCAGGACCCTCCTTCTAGTGCCAAAATGTTGAAGTCTGGAAAGTATTTGCCTCAACATCGGGGAATACCACCTGGTCGGGAACTTAAGACAACTCTGTTTCCATTGGAATTGGTCGCTCCAACTAGGGATAAAGGGACCAATTTACCGTTAAAGAAATATAAATGAATAATGGAGTGATTTAAAACTAAAGATGATATTAATAAATAAACTTATTCTATGTATCTCCCAGGATAATATTTCTTTACATGTGATTCATAAAAATATTTCACAAAGCATGCAACAATATAGATTGTTAAATGCTTTATGAAAAGAAAACATATAAGATAAACTAAATTAATTAAATAGTTAATTAATTTAGTTGGTTAAAATTAATCACATATAAGGTATCGTTATTTCATATACAATCACAAATAATACAATCCTACACATCAATAGTGACAATGTCTAACTGTCTACAAAGAATTCATATAATGAAACAACTTATAAAAATTCACTATCTATCTCAATGAAACATAACAACAATATAAAGATAATAGTACTCTATACATCAACACTATGCTCATGAAAAAGATAGATTTCGCTTCAACTTCTTCAATTAGATAACTTTGGAATAAACAATAGTACAACTTCAAAGGTGTCTATCAAAAATTCATAACCCTTTTCTAAACACATGAGAGGGGTTCAAATAGTCTATTAATATGACAAAGATAGAAAAGATAAAAACAAAAATCTTCAGAAAATCTACAACAAACTGAGCTAGTATAAAGCAAAGGTAAGATAGCATTTTGTTGTAACAAGAAATTCATGATTGTGTTGCAGCCTGATTCTTCATTCGTTCTCTAAGTCCACATATGTGTTTCATTGCATTTAGTTGGGGGGGATGAATCACTTGCATGTGCGTCTACCCTATAAATACTACATCACTGAGTGCTGGGAAGAGTTGAGCTGTTGCATTAGAAAGACACCTCAACACAAGCCATTGACAATGTTTCTTTACCAAGAAATTCCAATAACTTTCGAGGTTTACTTTTGATAAAATTTTGGATGTATTCAACCTTATTCTTTGATGTTTCCTGCCATACTACTTCAGAGCTTTGACATGTGGCAAGGTGTCCTTTGGGCATTCTTGTATTAGATTGGCCTGCAATAATGTTGTTGGGAAAAGTATCCATTCAGAACGCCCCTATCCCACTCTAAGGTGTGATAGTTCCTTAGCAACAAACAAGGAAAACTACTTGAGTATTTCTTCTTTATGAGATGTAAATGAGGAGAAAGGATGTAACTAACCTGTGTCTTTGGCTAGTTTGTTGATCCAATCGCTCCTCTCTTCAATAGCTCCCAGCTCCCTGCTCCCTTACCGGTCCAGCTTCACCGAATTCCTGCAAGATCACAAGAGAGAGAAACTACACGAAGATATAGATATACATTCATAAAAATCTCAAGATCAGATTAAGCTAAACATGCAAATATAACAAAACATCATTGATACACAACATGTAGGAGAAACTCAAATAGTTTATTGATAGAATAAGAAAGTCCAAGAGGAGATACAACCAAGTGAGTTCCGATCCAGCATCTACCTCCCAGTAAAGGAATCCCTTCCTCTCCTCCAACAAAGCATAAATCACCCAATATACTAATCTCAATCTCAAACCAACAACAATTCTCTGCAAAGTACAAAATTCCAGCCTCTGGATCTCTGGGATGAGGGATCCATATATAGATGTAAGCAGAGAGGATGAGTCAGCTTATGTTTTGACTTGTGGCTTCTCTCTGTCAGTTCTTGTTTCCACTTGGAGACTGAGAGCCTCTTACTCATCACTTGGTCGAATTCAGTGAGGCAAGTGTCATTGGAGAAGATTTTGGAAGCTTCCATGGTCTTTCCACCTCGTTGAATGACTCTGCCACTTGTCATTTCCCGCTCAACCCACCTGGGTAGTGCATTCAAGTGCGTTGCAACGCACCTAGACAGTGTACTGGGGTGCTTTGCAATGCAGGTAGATAGTGGAGCACTTGAATTGATCCTGAATTGACTGTTTCTGAGTGGTTTTTGGTGGAGAACTTCTGGGAGAAGCTGTCATTGGTTGACCTTGTTCCTTTAGGAGCTGTAACAACATCTTTAGGGACTTTGGATCCCTTGGATTATGGGAATTTCATGCTTATAGCTGTAAGGCACAAAAATGTCTATAATAGTTGCCCCCTAAAGTATGAGGCTGTTTATCGGGTGAAATGCTTTATTAGGAGGATCCGAAGTTCATTCAATGCTGGGAGGAGACCTGTAATAAGATACAATACAATACATTATTTTTAATACTGTTTTCATGATCTAGCTGAGGCGGGCATTCCCATGCTCAGCTTTATAAATTCATTTTTATGTACATAGGACAGACAATCGTCTGATGGTAGACTGATGATTCTGATGAAATCATCATCCTTTTGGTAGGATGATTATCTGCTGTACATGTCAATGTCTTTATTTTTCCTGAATATATATCGCATCCCGGATGGATGAAACTAGATCTGGGGTCTTCAATCTAGTCCGATCTTCACTCTAAGTATAAGTCGATCCATGTGAGAAATGTTTTGAAGTCGAACATGGAAAGACATCGCTTGATTACCAGTCAATGATGTAAATTGTTAACAAGCGCGAGAGGAATCACCGATAATGATAATGACCCTCAAGGTACTGTAGTACAATTCACGTGGTGTGAATAAAGGACTTGGCGCCGAACACCACACAAAATCTTTCGGTCGAAGGTCATTGATGTATACCTGTCGCCAGAAGTGACAAACTTGCCATTGAGGCATGCAAGCTTCAAAGTACTGAATGGGGTGTTCCTAGATCAACTTCTTGGATAATGAGCTGATGTCGACAAGAAGCGATCCATCAAAGGAGGGCCTTAATGTATCCCACATCAGTGACACGGAACGGAGCAAATGATTTTGATGGAGGTGAAAACGATCTGATGATATATGGTTCAGGGTGGCAGTCATGAAAGAATGAAGTATAATGTATGGTAGTGGATGGGACATGGTTGACTTCTCTAGGTGACTTCTCTTGAACATATCGGTGACACTCGTGTGATGGATTGGTAGCATTTACCCCAAAGGTGGATGGTATGGCGAGACCATGGTGATGTGACCGGTGAATGAAACAACCCAACCCGACTCAGGCACAGAGTGGAAGTGTCATGTTCAAGAGCGACTTGCTACCAATAAAGGTTCTTTGAGTTTCTTCTCAATTTTTCCCCAGTCATTGTTGACCAGTACCTCTTTATTTTTTTCAAGCTTGAGGAGGATAACATATGCTTGTTCTATAATTTTCCCTTCGGGCAAACCCATCACTATGTTTTAACGAGCCTAGCGATAGTGAAACTCGCTCTCGTCTAAAGACAAGTTTGTCGCTATTAATCTTTTTAACGAGTCTAATGACAAAGATAACTCGGTCCTTTTCATTTTTAGAGATTCTGAAAAGGTAGGTAAAGTTAACTCCGAAAGTCCTTTTTTGTCATCTAATCCCTTAGGTCTGAAAAAGTATAAAACAATACAGAACGGATGAATTTTCGATAGTTTTAACGAGCCGAACAAAACAAGTGCTCGATCTTTTTGTGCATTAATCCCTCAGGTCCAAAAAGATTAAAATATAGAGGAGGGATAGCTCTTCCAATCACTTTAACGAGCTGGAAGGCCAAAACTCGGCAATCTTTTCATATTTTACAAGTCAGATGAAAAGAGCTTAAAGAAGACTCGTCTTTTGAGGAATGAGTGATAAAATGGGTAGCAGCTGATTCCAGGTAAGGGTTGGAATTTTCCAAGCACGGCAGAGTCACAAGGATGGCTAGTGAAATCACTCTTCGCAGCTGTACCTCAAAATGGGTAAACAATCAAATGGAGGTGAATGATCGGCCAATGGAAAAGTGGAGGTGACGGTGCAAACACGGCCAAGGCTTTAATGGCTGATAATGTTACATTCACGGTGGTTATTTACCGGAGGATAGTTCATTTTTTAACGAGCTTGAACGCGGGTTGAAACACTTGCTCGATCTTATGTTTATTTTTTAACGAGCATGAAGTATGCGCTAAAACTGCTCGATTAATCTAGTCATATGATAAGAATGTCTCATGTAAGATTCCATTTTTTATGGAGCTTGCGCCTTACAAAGCTTTGCTCCGGAACCCTTTCTTTGTGCAAGTTAGGAAACGGCTAACCCAAAAAACAGATAAATAACCGCTCTTTGCTTGCACTCCAAAAGGTTTGCATGCCCCCAAGTATAAAGCACGATTTCAAGGTTACCTCTACTTCACTTCCACCAAAACATTTGTTTTACTGAGAGAGGCCTACCTCTTTCAGGTTATCCAAAGATTGTTTCTGTTAATATTTCAAACAAAACACTTCTTCAGCGATGTCTACCGAGATAAACAAAGGTGAGTGACAAAGAGCGCCAAACACATAACTTTGACAAAAGAATCTTATTCTAGAATAACCCCTCTTCCAAGACGGACGGGGTACAGACTAGTCATATTCTCCCGCAGAAACCTACCCTATACCCAAAGTTTTCCTGCCGAAGCAGACCAGGACGCATGCCCCCTCAGTTCCAGTCATATCCTTCAGAATTACTCGCGCTCGTCGAGAGGACGGACCGTGGGTCAAGACATTTCTTGCTTGAAGAGACCATTTAGGGACGGTATATGACTATTTGCGATGCGTGATCCGGGAAATGAAGGCTGGTCCACGAGCTTGACCACTCTTCCTTCGTGCGAAAAACACATTACTCTAAAGAGTGAGGAGACGATGGCTCCCATGCAATATATATAGTCTCGTCCAAGGAGTAGGTTATAATCCAAGGGTCCTTGAATGACCATCACGTTCATTTGAATGGTCTTCCCTTTCAATGTTATGGGCACATTGGGGAGGATCCCTAAAGGTCGACTGGTTCCTTTATCAAAGCCTGTCAGATTTCTCATTTCAGGCAAAAGCGATGGCGAACCAAGCGCTTTCCAAGCAGTAGAGGAAAGGATACTCACAGATGCCCTCTCATCAATGATGGTGCCAACCATGACCATTCTATATATTTGGACGATAATTCTGAATGGTATGCTTGCTGGCAAACGGGGTCTGCCTAGTTGGTTCCAGTCGAAGGAGACAACTAGGTTGCTTGGTGGTGGGACCGAGTAGATGGCCGGGTATCGCTCTGACGAACTTCCTTCCTGTGATAAAGGAATGGGGCGGTTTCCCCCGTGCTCGTCGGAGTCTGTGTTGATGAAGAGAATTTGGATGGTGTCATCTTTATCCTCTTTAGTGACTATGTCATTCGAAGATAAAACCTCTGAAGGCAAGACCGGGTCAACTTCCGCCTTGACCTTTTGACTTTCGTCGGGTATGGATTTAGCTGGTTCATCTTCAATGACCGGCGCTTCAGCTGACCACTTGAGCGGGCCAGCTGGATTTTCAACTAACGAACGACTCGGCAAGAGTTTTTTATATCCAGGAGGAAGTCGTAACGGTGAAACCGGACGATCATCCAAAACTCTTTTAGCTTCATCTAAGAAGGGACAACGGTGGATGGCGTGGTTTCCTTTGCACAGTTTACAGGGAGATCTAGCTCTCCCTTTTCGTCCAAGGACTTCACTTTCGCTAGTTGACGGTGTGCCTTCAACATGGCTATCAGAGGTTGACGCCACCGGATTATGCAAACGGGGAGACCATTCCCTTAATATCTGAGGGATGCAGGGACAATCTCTGTGAAAGTGGTCTCCCTTGCATATGACACATGGCGATTTAGGCCTAGTCAGTGCTGTGTGTGGATTTTCGTTAGACGACACTCGTTTGCCCCCAGCCGCTTTTGGCTCCTTCTTCTTCTTCTCTTTCTTCTTCTTTTCCTTCTTCTCCTTAGGAACTTGGTTTTTAATTTTACCAGTTTCGTTAAGCAAAGAGGAAGGGAGAGAGGAAGAATTAGAGGAAGTGGAAGGTTGGTGGGTAACTCTGGACTGGTCTAACTGCTGATTCGACTCTTCAGGAATAGTGGTGTTCTGAACGACATTGGTTGAGAAGAGCCAGACCAACAAGCCAATTGTCAGTCCTGGAAGCGACAATGTGGCCATATGGGGCGCACCAACATCTCCCCAAGAGGAGAAGGGACTAGGATTTCCACCAAGGGGAATTCCTTGGTTGGTAGGCTCCATTTTCTCAACCTAAAGATCAACGCAGGAAAAAGGGTATGAATATTCCGTTTAAAATAAATTTTAACGACGCTTGGACACAACTTTCTTTTTAAATTTTAAAGAGTCGAGAAAAAGCAAAAGATTACTCTAGTCCCCTTCGATGTTTTAACGAGACCGAAGTGACAAATTCTCGGATGGACTTTTTCCGTTATAGAGTCTGAAAAAGGCCAAAAGGAACTGCTATGGATATCTAGGTCGAGGGTGTGCCAAACCAATCGCAAAACTACAGAATACTTTTTAAGGTACGGGCAGTCAATCTTCCTGAATGCTATGTTCAGTGCATTGCGATCAGTAGGGTGGCCGACACGGCTTCCTATGGATAAAGGTTTTATGCCTATAGGGGTCTCCCAATATATACTCGACAGTACGTGGGAGCACAATCCGTACTGGTGCTTATCGTCTCTCAGGAGGAATCACCCAACCATCAGCGAGATCGACAGTCACCAGGTTTTACGACGCCGGAACACGTCTCTAGCATAGACCTCTATGTTGTGCGTTAAGTTCCATTGCGTTGTTAAGTTCATTCAATTTATTTTAGGTTGATCTTTCTTAGAAGTTTGCCTTTTTGGATCACCACGAGATGTATATACAATTCCTAAATGCAGTATAAAGATGATAAGCAAGCATTTATCTCTTTTCAACAATGAAAATCCTAGCTACAAGGGAAAAGAAAGACACAATCTTTTCTCAAAGAGCATAGAGCACACTATAAATGCACTTTTCCTAAATCAAACCATACAAACTATCAATATGCAAATGCACAAATGCATGTATTTGTTTTTGCTCTCTTAATATTGATGCCTAAAAAGAAAGTTGTTGTACAAAATTTGAATTCGATTTCAAGTGAAAACACAAACAAGTTTCTTTTTGAAAACAAAAAGACGATTACGAAACTTTATGATTTCGAAGTAAACACTTGTTTCGACACTAGAAATTCATAAATTCAAGCCAAAAGACAAAAGTAAAAGCGCAATCAACTATCAGCAGCAAATAAATTTACTCCTCAGACCAAAACGACACTTACGACAGGTCTAGATTTAAGGGCGACAGTATGACTAGTTTACTTTTGTAATGGGAAACTGCAAATGATGTAACAAATACACAAAAACAAATACAGTTTCTTTTATACAACTGAGGCGGAATTAAGGCAGAGAAAAGGGGTTTTCAGATAGGTACACACACTGATAATAGGCTGCAAAAAACAGAGATAAAACTGAACACAAGGATGCAAAGAACCACAGCTGCACAGGGCAAAAGCTGATCAGTGCACCTACAGCACAGAGAAACTGAATTGCAGCGTAGGTAGCCCTCTCGGGACCTACGTTGAAATGTAGAGTCTTTTCACAGAGCCTGCGTTGAAGAAGAAATGAGAATTGTCTCTGGGTTCTGTGTCACGGTTTGCAGTCTGATCTGAGGTTTTTGGCTGGATAAAAGCTATCAATGAGGTACAATTAGGAGGATGATTTAAAGGAGGACTAAGAGCTACCACAAAGGGCAATTAGAGCAATTGTGGATCAGCTTGTTCAGATCATAAACAGGCCCAATGAGTGGACTAGAGTGGCAGATCTCTACTTTGCATTTGTAAATGGCAAATGCAGTTCGATTCAACACTCCTAAGTTTATGAGAAGAACAACAATAGAAACACAAATAAACTAACTAGATACGATGCCCAGCGGAGTCGCCAAGTTGTTGTTGGGAAAAGTGTCCATTCAGAACACCCCTATCCCACTCTAAGGTGTGATAGTGCCATAGCAACAAACAAGGAAAACTACTTGAGTATTTCTTCTTTATGAGATGTAAATGAGGAGAAAGGATGTAACTAACCTGTGTCTTTCGCTAGTTTGTTGATCCAATCGCTCCTCTCTTCAATAGATCCCAGCTCCCTGCTCCCTTACCGGCCCAGCTTCATCGAATTCCTGCAAGATCACAAGAGAGAGAAACTACACGAAGATATAGATATACATTCATAAAAAGCTCAAGATCAGATTAAGCTAAACATGCAAATATAACAAAACATCATTGATACACAGCATGTAGGAGAAACTCAAATAGTTTATTGATAGAATAAGAAAGTCCAAGAGGAGATACAACCAAGTGAGTTCCGATCCAGCATCTACCTCCCAGCAAAGGAATCCCTTCCCCTCCTCCAACAAAGCATAAATCACCCAATATACTAATCTCAATCTCAAACCAACAACAATTCTCTGCAAAGTACAAAATTCCAGCCCCTAGATCTCTGGGATGAGGGATCCATATATAGATGTAAGCAGAGAGGATGAGTCAACTTATGTTTTGACTTGTGGCTTCTCTCTGTCAGTTCTTGTTTCCACTTGGAGACTGAGAGCCTCTTACTCATCACTTGGTCGAATTCAGTGAGGCAAGTGTCATTGGAGAAGATTCTAGAAGCTTCCATGGTCTTTCCACCTCGTTGAATGACTCTGCCACTTGTCATTTCCCGCTCAACGCACCTGGGTAGTGCACTCAAGTGCGTTGCAATGCACCTAGACAATGTACTGGGGTGCTTTGCAATGCAGGTAGCTAGTGGAGCACTTGAATTGATCCTGAATTGACTGTTTCTGAGTGGTTTTTGATGGAGAACTTCTGGGGGAAGCTGTCATTGGTTGACCTTGTTCCTTTAGGAGTTGTAACAACATCTTTAGGGACTTTGGATCCCTTGGATTATGGACATTTCATGCTTATAGTTGTAAGGCACAAAAATGTCTATAACAAATAAGGTATCATTGATGTATTCAGTGAAATTAGAAGCAAGATTTCTGGCCTTGAGGATAGCCATTTCTGCTTGCTTCATCTTGATGTCCCAGTCTCCAAAAACGATATATTTTTGAGATTCTTCAATTCAAGGAAGATTAGCTTATCTTCCTTCAACACTGTCTTGCCAATCTATATGCTCAAATATTTTCTCATAAATTTCTTCATAGAATGTCCTCAGATCGAACAACTTGTTAACCAAAGAATCACTGGTCTTACACAAATCATGAATTAAAGTTAATTTGTGAAAAAATATAACATGTTGCTTAGCCAAGAGTGTATCCAGTTCTGCTGCTTCTTTTCAAACTTCATTTATTTCTAGATTTTCTTTCAACTAGTTAATGTTTTATTGTAAATGTTGTACCTATGCATCTTTGTCTTTGATTTCAAATTAAAATTGTAGTTTCAAGCCATTGAAACTTTTCTGTAATTCGGCAAGGTTTGCTTGCCATTGTTGCTCAATCACTTTCCTTTCATTCTAGAGACTTTGTTCTAATTTAATAATCCTCTGGTCCTTTTCCTTCATAAGCAGTTTAATTTCCACTACTTTATCAATAGTAGCACTAGTATAGGCTCCTGCAAATTGTGAGAGTTTGTTTAATTCCTCGTAAGGGGTTGTTTGGGCTCCTTTCCAGAGAACTTGAAAAGGAGTCTCATTTGAAACTAATGCTTGTGTCTATTCCATCTTTCTCTTCTTTCTTGACCTGCTCATAACTGCTTTGTGTTTTGGACTGTAAAACACATCCAAAGGAGGGATTTCTTCAATTTTTAGAACTATCTTCGACATAGGAAATGTTGGGATGATTTCCAAATCTTTAGCAATAGTAGTTTTATCAAGAGCCTCAGTAGTGAATGAGGTTTTCCCTTCAGTTTGTGGAATTTGAGTTTTTTCTTTGTTGACTGTAGTGTTTACATCCCGAGTCTCCCTAGTTGATAGGATGTGATTAAATTCCTCCCAAACTTCATTCAATTTATTTTCTTCTTGAAATTTCTTCGTTTGCTCAATAGTTGCAGTAGCTATCTCGAAGACTTGAGAAATAATTGGATCCTTTGATGAGGAGGCTAATGTATTTGAAACTTCAGGATTCTATCGAGAATGTATTAACAAAACATTTGGTAAATGGGCTATTTTTCGGCTATGATAATGATTGATCTGAATCAATTCTTGAGGTGTTAGTCGATTTGTTGCTAACTTTTCAACCATGGAATACTCTGGAACCATCTCAAATAAATCATCAAATTTATCAGGCTTGCTTGTGAATTTTCTGATTCTTGCTTGTGTCGTGACATCTTTTGTGACCCCATGTGGATCGTATTATCTGTTTGGGATGGTTGGAAAAAATAAAGCTTTAATTTGGTCAATTTCAACAAGAGCATGTATGAAATTTTCCAATGCATATATACCACAAGAAATAGGAAAAGAAGGCCAGGTAGTTTTCTTGGCATCTTTGAGCACTTTAGTCAAACCATTCCCAACTATTTGGTATGCAATTTCTCTGGCCAATAATTTATCAGGGACAAAAAGAGGCAAAACATGAGGATGGGAAAGACTGCCAAACACTCGAATATAAGTAAATGACTCTTCCCTGAACCACCTTCCTAATGACATTAAGTCATTGTTAGCTTCTGTAGAGAGTCTGGGTGCTTTCTTGCCAAAGACCTCTTGGTGAATGGGGAGGATAATTTCATGACAAATTTTATAAAAATGAGAATGATACTTGGATTCCCACAAGATATCAAGGTAAACATGGATGGGGGTAGGGTATTGAATTGTCCACTTCCATCCTATAGATGGAAAATCATAAGAAAAACAAATAGCGTCCATGACATAGGCGCTCATAAAGAAAGGAGGAGGAGTTCTATTGTTAACATTGTGCTTCTGTCTGTAACTGTGAATTTGAGTAGTTAAATTATTAGAAAATATGTTTTCCCAATCCATAATATAACCATTAGAAGAAACTTCTAGTAGTGGTACCTATTCTTTTGAGAACTTATGTATATTAAGGTAACCATATAAACAACACATCGTAGTAGCGACATGAGAGAAATGGCCAATAATAGAAGCTAATTAATACATACCCCTGTCCTCACGCTTTTTCTTTCTTGGGTTGCTTCTCCATTATTTGATATGATCTGTTAGGTTCTGATTCTCATGCATAAACTTCTAAACAAATTAGGTATCATACTTTTTATGTGGTAGTGGAAAATGGTACATTTTCATGAAATCCTTGAACTTGAATGATCTTACGATTGTCTTCTTCGAAGTTATAAAAACTCTATCCGTAATATCCCAATGGTCGATGATCCATCTCACCATATATTTGAAAGGAAATATTTTGGGACGGGCAACAATTCTATGCAAAAATGAATTGGCCACGTCATTCCATATAGTGCCAGCATCCGAAGCAGGGGCATCTACAGTGGAACTTTTCTTCTCAATCACCCTTGGGTTTTCATCCTCAAACAGTGTGTATATGAACTCCCAAGAAGAGGACCCTACATCTGACATGCATGTAGTATCCATAAATAAAGGTGACATGTCAACAACTTTTCTAGGAGGCGAAACTGTCTATGACTGAATTACAAACTTCTTCTTTTCCATGATAATCTTGGACATTTCCTTTAACTATTTTTTATCAGAATTCACCTATTAAAAAGAAAACAAGGATGAGTGATAAGAACTCGTGAATGAAAATAGTATTTTCAATTGAATGCAACTTTTAATGAAGAAATCCATCTGCATTACATCAAACTTATGACAAATCATTTGAAACCTCGAAACTATAAATCACACAGGGTGGCCATTTATTTTTTGAATTTTTTTTCATGTGGCTTTGACACCTGTCATTGTATCGGAAAATCGATTTTCGGCAAAAATTTATCAACATTTTGGTATCAGGTTCTATGAATAGAACCATGCGACATGTGAACTCTGATATTAGAGTATCGGGACTTGACAGAATGTGATGTCGATGATTGACACTTAACAGAATGTGATATCAGCGATGTTACTTGACATAATGTGATATCACTATCGGAAAATCGCTTATGGTGCTTACTTTGAAATCACCAATGCCGATAATCCGATTAACACTTCACGTGCATCTTTTTTGTGGGGCCAATTTTTATAATATTTCCGTTTAGTCGTGTAAAAGGACTTTTAAAAGTTTGATAGTGCTTTTCAAAGGTTACATAATGGAAAGATAATAATTGGGGTTTTTTAGACTTGCATATTATTTCCTAAGAAACTATGGAAAGGCTCTTAAGCCTAAAGAAAAATTACATTTCGCTATGTATGCATTTGAAAGAATTTTTTGTTTTATTTATTAAAAGGTAAAAAATATGAAACTTGTCCTATTTTATTAGAACGAGAAAGGATTATTTTCATAAAAATTGAAAGGGTCCCCGTTATTTGTTCTTCTAAGTCTAAGTAGAATGGGGCTTTTTGAGTACTACAACACTCTATAGGACAAAAACTTGATGAATTGTTCTCTTTTAACAACCCACCAATCCTTGCAATCAAAGGTGGCCATGTATTTGAATTTAATGGAATCAACCTAGGGATAGTCTCAACTAACACTCTCATCATAAATGCAAAAATTGAAGAAACTCAACAACTCCATAAATGGTTCTGTGAAATATTCTATAACGCTTCCTCTCTATCTTTGAGTAGAAACTAATATTGCTTTGAAACGAGACATGGCACAAAAGATGATTCATGAAATTACTTGCATGCAAGCCTCTCAGAAAGAAATATAGGTTTTGGTTCATGCAATTGTGACTACTCTTCACACAGACGACTTCTATTTTCCTGCATGTCCATTAGATTTTAATGGAAAGAAATGCATGAAAAAAGTGATGTACTATTCTAACAATCTCTAGAGTTGTACAAAGTGTAACAAAAACTTTTGAGAATGTGGCTACTGTTACAAACATAAAATTCAGTTACATAACCACAATGGGAACCTATAAAATGTCACAACTTTTAATGACATAGGAAATGAGCTCATGGGCATCACATCAAAAGACTTGTTCCTTCTTTCTATCGAACCAACTGATCTCCAAGAAATTTTTGGCCGGATTTCAGGCTGTCACGTCCTACTGACACTTTCAACCAAAACAAAATCCTTCAATGGTTTCAAGCGCTTGCAACCAATACTGGTTAATTCATAATAAATTTAACATGACTCTACATGCAAGGAGGTCCTCAAGAATTCAAGAAATTTCCATTGCACAACGACCTGTTATTCGCCACCTTTAAATTTTCTTCATGGTTTCAAGGAACAATATTGTTTTGTACATGAAGTATCATTTCTGCATAGCTCATTGTTCCATACTATTGTAAATTACATCCATGTTGTTGTGCTACACACTTTCTTTGACAATACTATTTTTCAATAATTCCAAAATATGTATGTTTACACCTTCACAATTTACATAATATACATATCATCATATGTAGAAAATTCAATTCATTATTTTTCCTCCATTATTTATATGTCTATACATTGGCTTTTTCCTTGTTTATCTATTCATGCTATCATTCAATGATGCTCAAATTAAAAAATATATATATATGAAAAATTGCTTATCTTTCTGTTCTCCTATCAATGCTTGATGCTACAATAACGTATATTTTGGCAATACTCTTTTTTAATAATTCCATCATATGTATGGTTACCCCTTCAAAATTACATAACCTATATATTAGCATCTGTAGTGATGCCAATTAATTCTTACTCCATCGTTTATGTGTCTATAAATTGCATGTTTGTCCATTTACCTATTCTTGCTATCGTTCAATGATGTTAAAATAAAATTATGGAATTCTAAAACTTGCAACACATTTTCTATGCATACAAAACTCATTTATGATTCACTCTAAGTTGCTTATGTCTCCAAACTAATGATAAATTATTTATACTTGCTTAGATATGCCAGGCAATAGTCAAAATGCAGATAAAAACGAATGAAGGTGTCTTCTTTATGCACAACACAAATATACAATAAATTCATGCCAAGGAATTCTTTATAAAAACTACAAAAAACCTTCTACTTTCACTACATCCCTTCCCACCTCAAGTTCTCTCCCAACTATGCAAACCAACTCACCTCACCTTCATCAAAACCAATATAACCCCCCCCCTTAATAATGAAAACCATCGCTTTCGACAAAGGATAGATACTTTCTACCATGCATTTTTGCACAATATGGAAAGAATCATACCCAGGTATGAAAAAAAGGTTTTTACATGGTAGCCTTTCCTTCTTTCATCGTGCATCATCTAAATCTATCACTCGTTTTTCTCATCTAAACAACATTGGCCCTGGAGAACAACCATATGTCCTTCAAAATTTAACACAAGTTGGGGAAATTCTCATTGAATGTGTGAATCCCATTCTACAAGTCACTCATGCCTGTGGGGGTCAATACAAATATAGTGGCCATACAATTAGCTTCCCTCAAGACATCACTACTATTTCCAAATACTTACCTCAAATGGTTTCTGAATTAGACATCCTCATTGTGAAAAGGTACAATCATTCTGAAAAGGCTTATCAATTCTTTGTTTGCAAGTCACATGTACTTATGACACTTGCATACAAACTAACTGATGATCCCTACTATAAGGATGTCCAACTCAAGCCAGACCAACCTAAAAATATTTCTTGTCTTCTTCATAATGTAACCACCTCCTCTTTTGAACCCCATCTAACCATTTTTTATTCTACTTACAATCCTGATGTCATGCTAACACCATTAGATATCCAACCTTCTTCTTTCGTTCCAATACTCCCAAATTCATGTATTAAACTAGAGCACATTTGTGCTTATTTGCACTCAACCCATCCAAATTCATCAAGCTCGGTTGACTGGCCTGCAATATCTCTATCGGCTATGAATGAATACAACACTGAGGGCCTATTTGCTATGGCATTCCCTACACTCTTTCCTACATGCATTTCCATGATCATGCAACCAATAATTACAAAAGTTGAGATGCATGAATATGCTTTGAACTTGTCGCACTACCATGATAACTGATTTGGACAACATCCAAGATTCTGATACTAACTCTATAACAATCTAATGTGTCACTGTATCCAAGAAACTGTTACTATTTTTGTGAAGAAATACATTGAGAACAACTTTCCAACAATTGTTTTAGATCTATAATAATGTCTTCATGACTTCCCAGATTCAAAATTTCTCTGAGAAAGTCATGGGCTTCGACTCAGGCCTACGAGGAACACGATCTTTCTGGAAGAAGCAACAGTGTGAACTAACTGACATGATCACCCAAATTTGAAGCCTGGTATTCGTCTTCAATCTTAATGCAACAGATACCAAATGTCATGATTTGCATATGATCATGCCTACCAATGTTCCCTCCAGTTTAAACAACCACTTCGAATGGAGAATTCAAAACATAATTAAAACCCCACATCTAACATCCCAATATATGCATTGCAGATTTACAATTTTCCTTTAAGAGTTCATACAAAAAGGCCTCCACGCAGTTGATTATTGGTGTAGGTATTTTTTAATAACCATTTCTCTCTGCATTAATTTATACATTGCAAATATATCTGAACCAACTTTAACTTTCATAATATATTCAGATACAAATGGAAACATAGAGGATCCACACACATACATGGCTTCCTTTGGTTTCAAAATGCATCAAATATGGACACTCTCAATTGGAACAATGAAACAGAAGTTGTCAATGCTCAGAAATACATTGATCACTATGTAACTGCCTAGAGTCCATGACCCCCCCAATATCGCAATCTTGCGCTTCACCAATCAAGAATTCATAACCCATGCCTTCCTGACACAACATCAATCTTTCGGTCAACCCAGTCTGAAGACTATGAAGATCTTGTCAACTGTGTTCAACGTCACACAAAGTGTCATGAATCTTCTTGTCTTTACAAAAAAGACAATGTTCTTAGTTGTCGATATGGAGTACCGTGGGAGTTAAACTCCACACCTTCACTGTTCATTGATGATAAAGGTTGAAAAACCTATGTCCCTACTCACAATGAAGATATATTGAATTTCCACAATGTCGATCTACTTTCAATTTGGAGAGAAAATGTTGATTTTCAACCAGTTCTATCCCGCCATGTTGTTTTAAGCTATATTTCAAGGTATGCAACAAAATCAAAAACAAGATCAGAGAGCTACCACCAAATTTAATCACATCTCCTGCAAAATGTCTCTCTAGAAGCACCCCCTATTACTGTCATTCAGAAACTCCTTACAAAAACCATTGCAAATATAGACACTGACGTAAAAGAAATATGCCATATGTTACAAAAACTACCCCTCTCACTCTACAGTCGCACATTTATTTCTTTGAATGTTAATAGAACTATTTTTGGACATGTTTCTCATGATTATGAAAATCCCCTTTCACCACTGACCTTCCTTCTTTCATACAGGAATAGACCTATGTCATTGGAATCATTTCTCCTCCTTGAAGTTGCCCGCTCTTGGTCATTTTCTTCTCACTGAAAAAAAACCAAGGGAAACACATATTCCCTCCAATGATTATACATGTCTTTCCACGATACACTGCCATCCCTTCCCCTAATGATCCTTGTTATGCCACTTTTTGTGGGAGTGAACTACTATTTAACTTCCCTCTCCACACACTCCCCAATGACATTGGATCTACCAATGAGGAAATAATTGCACACTGGGAAGAAAAGAAAGGGACATATACACCATGGCATGTTCATCGAGAAATTAAAAACCCACAAATTCCACAACCTGAAGATCAATATACTCCTATGGCTACACCTCCTAACCCCCCTCTTGACCCCATGCAAATGAATGAATGGAAAATCCTCTCTCACCTCCACCTAAGCTACAACATTGAAATTGATGACCTTGAAATGATTGGCCATCACGACTTTGATTCTAACCACAATTGGTCGCATGCTTCTATCCCTCTCCAGTTGTAAGAAACTTCCATAAATTTAATTTAATTCAACCACTCAAATACTCAACCAACATCATCCTTTTTCAACCCTCCCCTAATATCACACCTTCTCTCCCACCCAACAAACAACTTTTACCATTGTTCTTTCTCACTTCAAAAACCCTTCACCAAAACCCCCACTCAGAATCATCATACAAGGGATAGCTGGGACAAAAAAAATCTTACTTAATTAAATATTTCTAACGTGCATTTATGGGAGACTCCCCAACAAGCACAAACCCTTTGATGTTACTTGCACCCACTGTCGTTGCAACTTTCAACATAAATGCCCTTACAATCCACTCATCCCTTCGCACCCCTATCTAATCAATGCATCCTCTTGAAGGAAAATCACTCTTACACTTGCAAGAGCATCTCTACCATGTAGAGTACATCTTCATTGATGAGATGAGCTTCATCCATCCAAAAATGCTTTCCTGCATTGACGATTGCCTAAGAGAGGCATTCCCCCTTCATCGAAATGCACGATTTGGAAATTGCTCCATTATCCTTGTCAGAGGTTTAGGCCAACTACCACCTGTGAAAGACATTCCTCTATACACTGACACATCACGTGGAACTACACTTTGGCACAACTTCGACACATTGATAACACTTTCAACTATTTTTCACCAGCAAGGTGCTAACCTTTCCCAAGTTGCTTTCTGCCAAATCCTCACAAACCTTAGAAATGGAGTACCTACACTTAAATATTGGGAACTCCTAATGTCAAGGAAAAATTCCTCTCTTACACATGAAGAGAAACAAACATTTCAAGACTCCATGCACCTATATGTGACAAACAACTTAGTTGCTTTGCATAATAAAACAATGCTAAAAAAATTGAACATGTCAGTAGCGGTTTTCTCTACAGAACAAAAAAGGAAACAAACTTATGCTACAAAAGAAGATGAACATCTAGATGCAAAGGTACTTATGTAATGAAAAAAAAGTTATACTCACCCACAAATTGTGGGTACATGCAGGCCTTGCTAATGGCGCACTTGGAAAATTCATTTCAATATTTTATGCACATGACTAGAAGACCCCAGAATTTCCATCCTTCATGGTAGTCGACTTCAACCAATACAAAGGAACACCATGGGACATTTCACACCCAACATATGTACCCATTTCCCCTATCACAAGGGATGCATGCTGATAGATACCACTTGTAATGGCATGGGCTCTAACAACACACATGTCACAAGGAATGGCATTAGACAAAGCAACAGTAGACATTGGCCCCAAAGAATGCCAAGGTTTAACGTTCACCACCATTTCAAGAGTAAGGTCATTGTCAGACCTTCGAATCAATCCAACATTTCCATTGTCACACACCTCATGCATGAAGGATAATCCATATCTAAAACATAGACAACAAGAGGAATCATTAATCGCATCAAAATCTATGCAGAATAATACACCATAGCCAACCATACACTGTTTCTTCCAAATCTACCAATGATAAACATCACTCGCTATTTATCCAAATTTTACATACGATTGCTTGATATTACATTTAACCTCATGTTGATTTACTCTTATTTAGAAAAAAATGTTCATGTTTACTTTGGTTTTTAATTTTTATTTATATATATAATGCTTTATTTTTTTTTTTGGTTGATAAGTGGGTGAATCTTGAAAATCACACTTACCCCATGAGTGAGAGGCCACGACTTAGGGTCATCTAAACTGTCAAAGTCACCCGGGGATCCCACCCAGCCTGAGCCGCACCAGCGGAAACCATGCTAGATTTTTGGTATCGGCGAGACTAGAACCAGTGACCTTTGCTTGCGGAGTGCCTTAACAACGTGCTCCTTCACCGAATTTTCTATATCTCTTTGATTATATATATAATGCTTTCACAATACACTTCCACTAACAATTAATGTTTCTCTTTTTTCATGACCAGCAAATTTGGATACAGACTACTTAAGTGTGAATCTTGAAAATCACACTTACCCCATGAGTGAGAGGCCACGACTTAGGGTCGTCTAAGCTGTCAAAGTCACCCGGGGATCGCACCCAGCCTGAGCCGCACCAGCGGAAACCATGCTAGATTTTTGGTATCGGCGAGACTAGAACCAGTGACCTTTGCTTGTGGAGTGCCTTAACAGCGTTCTCCTTCACCGACTTTTCTATATCTCTTTGATTATATATATAATGCTTTCACAATACACTTCCACTAACAATTAATGTTTCTCTTTTTTCATGACCAACAAATATGGATACAGACTACTTAAACATGCTTTATGAATATTACTGAACAACAAGAACTTACCTTGAAAGATATACAAATGAGGTTCTTTCCCCCATAATCACTGCCTCTTTATCATTTGCGTCCAACTATTATCTTGCTATGAAATATAAAGAAAATACTGAAAAATATAATCCACATCTATGAAAGAGGCGCAAAAGGGAAAATACAGGCTGAATGACAAGAAAGACTTTCACATCTTGGAATCACAATAAACATCAATTTGTGTTGTTGATGCGAAGCCTCATCATGTATATATGATTAGTTACTCAATGTCAAATAGATTTATATGAAAACACATACTTTTAGTATACACATGTTTAGTTATTCAGCATCTAATACATCTCTATGTATATAAGTCCTATTGTATTGAACTACTAGGCCATTTTGTATAATTTCAAACAAAGCCATTTCATAGCATGTATACAGTTGTTTCTACTTTTATCTTAATGATGATCAACCCTATATATATCTCATCTTCCATTGACAAGACACATACTTACTATTGACAGTAACCATTAGTTCACTGCTATGTATAAAGACTTGTTAATATTGTTACTTTTAACTAAATCTCTTTAGACACAAGTTATTATCATCAAGTTAATGACTCATGTTTTGAATGTTTGTAATTACATCAACAACTTATTAATACAAAATATGTATATCTAATTTTATGTTGTTAAACTTGTATTTAAGCTCTTAAGTTGTTTATATTTATATGTAAATCATAGTTTGATTTGAAATTAATCAACGTTAACTTTGTCATTAACAAGATACACTATAATCCCAAAATTTAAAATGTAAAAACATATGGCATAAATGTCTACAAAAATATTCCTCTTACACCTTTTCCAATTTAAAAAACCTGTTAGCATCTCTTTACGCATTTTGAGGCATTTTCTAATTAAACATTAATTAAACTGCCCATAGTCAACAACAACCATTCCACAAGAAGATGAGTTTAAAGGCATTGATACTGGTTGTTGTATTTGTTTTTTAAAATATTACCATTAAGACAATGTCTCAGGTAGGTATTCTTTTGGATTTTCTTTTCTCTAATAGATCTAGCCTACGCCAAAATAACCTATGAATAGACTTTAGATAACTTATGAATATAATCAAGATATTACTTGATACAAATACACTCCAGTACAAACAGTTCTAATAGACATCCCATGGAAGGCATGGCACGAGAATAATTTCTAGTGTCACCACCTTCGCCATAGTAATTCCAAACTTCTCTGTCATGTCCAGTTCTTCTGCAATCATGCCCTGCGCAAGTGCCTAGTCGAATGAATGGATGAGAGAAGCCAATATCAGGTGAATCATTTGACTCACCAACGGAAGCCCCATGCATATTCTCCTTCCTACTCTGAATGGTATCACCTCAAAGTGTTGCCCCCTGTAATCCACACAATTCATCTTATCATTGCGAAATCTCTCAAGGATGAATTTCGATGGTTCATTCCAAATGGCAGGGTCCCTTCCGATTGCCCACATGTTGACGATTACCTGGGTGTGTTTGGGTATCAGCAATCCCTCAATCTCACAACCACTATCTACTCTGTGTGGGACGAGTAGAGGAACTAGCGGGTGCAACCTGAAAACTTCTTTCACCACTGCACGGCTATAAGGGAGACGGTTGGTGTCACTTTCTTCGACCCTTCTGTTGCGCCAAACTACCTAGTCCAACTCGGCCCTAGATTGTTTCATTTTCTCTGGATTGTGTATGATTTCTTCCATCGCCCACTCCATGGTCTTCGCAGTAGTGTTGCTTCCCGCCCCAAATATGTCCTGCATCAAGAAATTGGCCATAAGAGAAATTACTTTTGCATTATAAATTCACTAGTAAACTCTGATACTTTAGAATAAGATGTTGGAAAGGAATAGGAGACAAAACAAAAATTCACACATAAGACACACGAGCTGCGGCTCTTCTATTGATCACACAAAACTTTTTGTTACAATGAACCCGATGAAGGGTATTTAACCTTTCGACTAGCAACTTGCCTAGAATATCTTGACATGCACACACACTTAACCCAGTTAAGTCACACTTCATCCATCACTCGAATTGACTCAACGCCCACTTAATTGCAATTTTGAACACTCCCCTTTAATTATGACCGTATGACACAACATGAATCATCATGACTCAACTATGCCTGCTAGGCTTAAAATAGAAAATGACTTAATTATCACTCAAACATGCCTTTTGGTCTATGTCGCAGCTGAGCTTACAATGACTTAAGCCTTTCACAATTTTGCATTTTCTTTTTCTTTTATTAAAAGTTTTAAATCCTCAAAATTGCTTCATTATCTGTTGCGCTTTCTTGTTGTAGGCTCCATATTCCTTTACTTGTTGTTGCCACAATTTTTCTTTGACTTTTCCTAAATTTGTGTTGAAACACAATTTGATCTTGTCTACTACATCTTCCTCTTTAAATATTCATTCAACCATGGAATACTGCCACAACATTGCATCTTCAAACTGTCTTATTTTCTCTGCTTCTTGCGCTTCATATTCCTGGCTTTCTTTTTGCCATATTTCTTGATAGCATAATCTTATCTCTTCTTGACTCCATTACTGAAAAATGGTTTCAATGCATTCATCTTTGTCTTCAGAAACATCCATATCATTCTTTTCACTTTCATCATAAGGTACTGCTGCTTTTTCCAGTAATCTGCACACTCAAGATCATTATTCATCATTTCATTTAATTTTTTTATTCTAGCTTGTGCTTTAAGACTCACATCAATTTGTTCTATTGGTTTCTGAATCCATTCTTCAATGAGCTTCAAATCTACATCAAATTTATTAACGACCTTGTTTTCAACTTTTGATCCCATGCTATTTTGAACACCTGCATATTCAAAAACAATGTTAAAAACATATTTAATATGACTCTCTTCAATGAGAGCTTCCTGCTCTACATCTGCCTCCTTTTCAACTACATGGAGGTTGTCTTCCACTATTATGTTGTTAGTGGATATTCTCATCAAAAAATATTTAATCATTTTATCATGTTCTTGATCATCAACTGCTGCTAGATGACATACTGCTTCATGAGCAGTTCCAACTGCTTCATATCTTGCTTCTACAGTGGCAACTTCAACCTTCAATGTTTCATCAAACATTGCACTCACCATATTGCCACAATCAATCTCTATTTGAAAAAATAAAGCACACATATCATCAACATAATTTTCATCCACACTATGGTGGGATATCCAAGCATGCATGTGGTCATTGTCAATTTCATTGATAATTTCAACTTCACCAAATCCATTAGCTGTGGCTAGATTCACCAATTCACATATCACTTTGCAGTCATCATCCACATGTGTCTCATCATAGTGGGATTCACAATCATCTGCATCATCCAAGTTACAGTGGATTCCTTGAGCATTTATATGCTCTTGCTCTACTTCACACACAGAGGCTTCTTCTCCTCTCTCTGCAACCTTTGTTGCATATTATTCATCCATATGCATGCTTACATAATGGGTTTCAATTTTATTGTCTTGACAACCATCATCTACTTTTGAGTGGGGTTCTCCTAGCTCTGTTTTCTTCTCAGAGTCTTGTTCATATGCTCGCAGATCTGCGGCTGACTTCTTTACTTGTGACATAAACTGATATTGCGTGTCACTCTTCCTTGCACCAAACTCTTCTTCTAGGAACTTCCATGCTTCCTTGGAAGTTGTAGCTTTTTCTATCTTGCACAAACACTTCTCATCCAATGCCTATTTTATAAAATTCAATGCTAAAGCATCGCGTACTTCATCATATGTGTTATTAGACTCGTACTTAATTAACTCTTTAGCTCGAAGAAAATTTAACATCTTGATACCCAATGATCAAAATATTTACTTGTAAACAAAGGAAGTGGTAGCAGATCAAAGCTACACCAATCACCCTCGATTTCTTCTTTGTCTTCTGCTAGAATTCTCAGTTCCTCGGCTACATCCTGAACCTCTCTAACCATGGAAATTATCTTTGCCTCTTCTTTTCGATTTATTTTCTTAATATGCATCAGTTGCACTTTACAACCCATGACTGTGGTCATTCTTCTGTTTTATAACTACTTTGCTGATTGCATGAGGTTGTCTTCCATATCGTCCCCGAAAAAAAATACAATTTTCAATATTTTCCCCCGTAAGGCACAATTTTCACCCAAAACATTGGCATTCTTGACAAAAACCCAAATAATTTTGTAGACAGACGGACTTTACAAAGCCCTAAATTCTCTTACCAATAAAAATCTTTATAAACCCTTTTATAAAATCCTTTGAAAAATATCCACTCAAATAAAACCCTTGGCACTTTTTTTTTTTTTAATAAAAAACCTTAAAAAAAATATTGTTTTCAAGTTTTTAATAAAACTTGCCTTCCCACTTTAATATATCTTATCCATTAACGAAAAAACTCTTCGAATAAAATTTTAAAACTGCATAAACCGTATACCCTTGTCCTTTTAATAAAGTCTTTTATAAGTTTTAGCAAACTTTTTAATATACCAAAACACACAATCACTCTTAGAAATCACCTTTCAATATCTCTGCCAAAAAGCATATGTGTGCCCTTCAAAAGTTTGACTTGCATCAATAACGTTTGTAACCCGATCAGGGAGATGCAACACCAACATCCTAAGGTTGTCTACAACTAAAGCTCGCAGTTTATAAGCTTTTAAAAAAGTATTGACATGCCTCTTGTGAACTAGTGCTACGTGCTAATGCCTTCCACGACATAGAAATCCTGCGTCAGGTCTCTAATGCTAAGCTTGACCAGCGTGTATGCTAAAGCGTGTAAGTTTTCCTATTGTAACGCGATGTTTGTTATAACACCCTGTGTATAACCTACAAGGTGTGTTATAGCTCAAACAAGAAGAAAAAATATTTCTCTCTTCTCTTCTCTCTCATGGATTACTGCTGATTTGTTCTCCTTGGCTCTTTGTAAACTCGCTCTGATATTAATTTGTTGAAAAAACAAAGGAGACAAAACACAAATTCACAGATAAAACACACGAGTTTCATCTCTTCTATTGATCACACAAAACTTTTTGTTACAATGAACCCGGTGAAGGGTGTTTAACTCTTTAGACTAGCAACTCGCCTAAAACATCTTGACATGCACACACACTTAACTCAGTTAACTCACATTTTATCCATCACTCCACCTGACTCTCTAATTTTAGCTAACTTGACATGTCGTAGTACTTAAAATTTCTAACATAAAATCCTATCTATCATTAAATACAATAGCCTTATTGTATGATACCATCAACGGAGTATGGAAATGATTATAGTTAAGTAGACTCTAATGTTGGTGAGAGAAAAATCATCACTTCTCATTTCTAGCAGAGTGTCCAAGAGATCCTCGGGAACATCACTTGCGTTCGTCGTTTTCCCTTTTGTGGCAAGGTGGTTATCTACGAATTTGTCAAGAATACCAAATTCCATTCCAATATAGATTGATGTGTTATGTCCCACACCCTGAGGATCCAACCACTAAAGGATCAAGAAAGGGAAAGTAGTCCACCAAATTGGGAGCTCCTGCAATCACCGCCAATTGCCAAATACCATCTTTGAACTCTGGAAAGCTGGAGAATTGGGATGGAACATGTCTTTACCAAAGGCCATCTTGCCTAACATATTAACAGCGAAGTGGGCCATCATATCTCCGATGTTTACACTCTTCCCCTCTGTACTTCCCAACATAATCTGCTTGATTGTTCGCAATACTTCATCTCTTCTCAAATGTTGCAGGGCTTCTAACCTCTCGATGCTAAAGAGTTGTGTATTGGATATGTGTCTGAGAAAACGCCAGTGGGACCCATATTGGGCCCAAATTACTAAGGACTTGTCCTAATAAGGGCACTGAATTGATTGTATGACCGTCCGACCTGCACAAACATGGTCATGGGTCTTGAGAACTTGCTTTTCCATGGCCAGAGAGGAGAATAACACTGTAGTTTTCATTCCGAGAGACACACATGAGAGGGTCGTACTTCTGAGCGAAGTGGAAGAGAGCTTTGTGGTGTTTGTTACTGTAAATGTGTTAGAAAACCTACACAGATGAATCTAGCTAGTAAAGGTTGAACACACAGCTTTGCAAAGAAAAAACACTAAAAGAAAATCGAAAGAACAAAAGAATGATTCATTAGAAAATAGGTTACGATGCTCATGATATAGCATTACTGGGTGAAGTTCCCAAGGTAATGCACCAGAGTGGTGATCAATGAGAAGACTAAACACCTACAACAAGTTCTGGATAGAACTAGCTAGTTGTGGAGTGAAAGAAGGAGCAAATCAGGGAGTAAATCATGCAGAATAACTAACGAGTTGTGGAGTTTAAGAAGGAGCAAATCAAGGAGTAAATCATGTAGAAGGAAGCTTGCATGTAGTCTCGTGCTCTAACTAAGAGTCTGCATGTAGGTGTGTAGTAGTTCCAGCACCCCCCCTAAACACCACTATGGGGAAAAATAGAAAATGGGCCCTGGCAACTAAGGCCAAAGGTCACCCAAAATACAGTGCAACTTGTACTAAAATTGAGGAAAGAGGGAAAACCTCATGGGAAAAAACCCCCCTCAAAATACAATGTAATCAAAAGAAAAGAGAAAGAAAAAACAGTTGCTAAGCAACTGTGTCCTTCACTCCAAGATGATCGTGCAGAGAGCGAAACTTCTGCTCAGTGAATGTCTTGGTGATGATGTCTACAGTCTATTCTGTTGAAGGATAGAACTGCAAATCAATGACCCGATCATGACTCGGCCTCAGCTGAAGAGAGAGAAATAGCAGCCTGCTTCTTGCTCGAGCAACAGATAGGGCGAGATCCTAGACTGAGTGAATATCCGAAGGTGGACTTGCTATCAAGGTTGTCTCCCACCCAATCAGAATCTGTGAAGCCAAGGAGATTCAATGCAGTGCCTGCTGCATAGTGAATCCCGAAGGTGATGGTTCCTTGCACATATCGAAGGATGCGCTTGGTAGCATTCTAGTGTAGCTCATGTGGCTCCTACATTTATCTGGAAACTGCCCCTACTGCATATGAGAGAAATGGTATGGAGTGGGTGAGATACAATAAGCTCCCCACTAGCTATCGGTAGAGAGTGCTATCAACTGATGGAGTGTCACCTGCATCCGCAAGGTGGACCCTAGACAGAAAAGGAGTCGATGCTGGCTTGTAGTTAGTCATGCAAAATCTCTTGAGGAGATCCCATGCATACTTAGCCTAAGAGAGTTTGATGCCTGTGGCATCCTGGCTGATCTCAAGACCAAGAAAGAAGTGTAATGGACCCATGTCCGTCATCAAGAACCTATCATGCAAGGTCCTCTTGACTGTAGCAATGGAAAAAGCCGAGATGCCAGTGATTAGGTGATCATCCACATACAAAACTAAGATAAGAAGAGAATCATGTGTCCTGAGCATGTAAACATTTGGCTCAGACTTACATCTTTCAAAGTTTTGTGATAAGAGAAAAGAATCCATCTTCGCATACCAAACTCTCGGGGCCTGCTTAAGGCCGTAGAGAGATTTCTTCAGTCTGCAGACCAAAGATGAATCCTGAATGAAACCATGTGGCTGCTCCATGTAAATCTCCTCTGATAGATCTCCATGAAGAAAGGCATTCTTCACATCCATCTGATGTACTTCCCATCCCCGGGCAGCCACAAGGGCAAGTGTAAGGTGTATGGAATCCATATTTTCTACTGGAGCAAAGGTCTCGTCATAATCAATGCCATGCACTTGTTGGAAGCCTTTAGCTACTAGCCTTTCTTTCCGTCTGGTGATTTACCCATCTATAGCACTCTTGGTCCTGTAGACCCATTTGCATTGGACAAGTTTCCTTCCTGAAGGAAGGGGGACCAGATCCCAGGTATAGTTCTCGAGGAGGGAGTTATACTCCTCCTCCATGGCAGACTCCCAAGATGGATGCCCAGTAGCCTCATCATAAGACTGTGGATCAGAAGAATGAACCAAATGACAATGCTAGGATGGCGATGGTTCAATGGCAGTGAGGGCAAGAGGAGACTCAATAAACTCTGGGATAGTCCTCTACAAATCAGAATTATCACCCATAAGACCATTTCTAGCAGTTGGGTGGTCTTGTGCATATATCTCACGTAAGCTCCTTGTTATCTGATTTATGACAGGGGAATATGATTCACTGCTGGAAGCTCGATCTGGGCTTGGATGTGGATCATCAGATGCATGCACTAGATTTGTATCTAAAGACTCTATCTCTGCATCTGCATGCTCTACCTCAGCTGTTGGGTGTGGAGCCTGATTATCTTCTATAGTATCGGCATATTGGACCCCAGTTCAAAATGGGGTGGCAACGCCGCCCGTAAAATAATCACTTCCATGGGGGGTCCAGGGGGGGGCGGCAACGTCTTTTGGGAGCCCCCCCCCTGGCGGGGGGTTTCGGGGGCAGCGCCCCCGAAGCTAAAAACAGCTGTAAAATTGCCTTGTAAAAGTATAGTAATTTCTAGTCAATCTGGGTCGTTCATTAGGCGGATGATCTGACAGTAGAACTTATGTTTAGTTTAGGGTTTTTTGCCCTAGAAGGCAACCCCTCTCTTTATATGAGGGCATTGTATTTGAGGCTGTGATATAGATGTGTATTCGGTGAGCTAGAAACATAGAGGTGAGACTGTGAGAGAAAACAAAGGATATTACAGCGGTTTTGCTGTAGGTTGTATCTCTTCATTTTGCTAGATAATAGAAAGGAAGGACTAGCTGTTCGGGGTGGACGTAGCCCAAACTAGGTGAACCACGTATATTTGTGTCTCTCTTGTTTTGTGCATTTTCTGTGTTTATATTTCTGCAATATTTTATGTGTTCCATTGCTCCATAATATATAATTTTCTAACAACTGGTATCAGAGCCGAAGGTCTATTTGGCTAATAAACTCGCAGGAAAGAAGGGTTCCTGGTTCGAGTGGGAGCAATGGCGGAAGATGGTAAGTTTAGGGTCGAGAAATTTAACGGCCAAAACTTCTCGCTATGGAAGATGCAGATGGAAGATTATCTGTATCAGAAAGATCTATACCTACCATTGGGCGGAAAAACAAAGATGCCGACGGGTATGAAAGACGAAGAATGGAACCTTCTCGATAGAAAGGCACTCGGAACAATACGGTTGTGCCTTGCTGCGTCAGTCGCCTTCAAAATTTCGAAGGAAACCACGACATAAGGTTTGATGCAGACATTGTCGAAACTATATGAAAAACCCTCGGCCTCAAACAAGGTATTTCTTATGAAACGGTTATTTAATATGAATATGTCGGAAGGTGGATCTGTTGCAAACCATTTAAATGATTTTAATACAGTTACAAGTCAGTTAAGTTCTGTAGGGGTAAACTTTGATGATGAAGTTAGAGCTCTGTTATTCTTGTGCTCATTACCAGAAAGTTGGAATGGTTTGGTAATGGCCATTAGTAACTCCGTTTCTGGATCTAGTACTTTAAAGTTTGATGATGTTGTCGATGCTATCCTTAGCGAGGAAATGCGACGGAAAAGCTCCGGTGAGACATCGGGAGATGCTTTGAGTGCAGAGTCTAGAGGAAGAAAAATGGAAAGAGGAAAGAGCTCAGGATATCACAGTAAATCAAGGAAAGGCAGATCCAAATCCAGATCGGGGATAGTGTGCTGGAAATGTGGAAAGAAAGGAAACCTAAAGAAAGACTGTAGGTCTCGGAAGGGAAAAGAAGGAGATGCACAACAAGAAAACAATCATGAAGCAAATGTGACAGGTGAGGTGTTACAAGATGCTTTGATTCTTTCTTTCGAAAATATTACTGATTCCTGGGTGGTAGATTCAGGGGCCTCATTCCATGCCACACCTGAAAAGAAATACTTTTATGACTACGTTCAAGGAGATTTTGGACAAGTTCGTCTGGGTGATGACAAACCCTGTAAAATTGTTGGAATGGGTAAGGTTCTTGTAAAACAGCAAAATGGAAACCAATGGCTACTAAAGGAGGTAAGGCATGTTCCAGATCTTAAGAAAAATCTGATTTCAACAGGTCAGTTAGGCAGTGAAGGTTGTGTGACAACTTTCACAGATAAAGCTTGGAAGGTCACAAAAGGAGCCCTGGTAATAGCAAAACGTGAAAAGGTTGGTACATTGTATTCATGCAATGGTTTTTCTAACCCTGTGAATGCTTTGACTTCCAAAGGAGCAGATGCAGCATTATGGCATCATAGGCTTGGACACATGAGTGAAAAAGGGATGAAGATTCTTCACTCAAGGAATTTGTTGCCAGGTTTGAAGAATGTTGATTTGGATTTTTGTGAGAACTGCATTTATGGAAAACAGAAGAGAGTCAGATTTCTCAGAGTTGGGAAAGAAGAGAAGAACGAAAAATTAGAGCTTGTGCATACAGACGTATGGGGACCTACTCAAGTATCATCTCTCGGTGGCTCTCGTTATTATGTTACCTTTATTGATGATGCAACTAGAAAAACTTGGATTTATTGTATTAAGAATAAATCTGATGTATTTGATACTTTCAAGAAATGGAAAGCTTTGGTTGAGATTGAGACAGGAAAGAAATTGAAGTGTCTTAGATCAGACAATGGAGGTGAATATTGCAGCAAAGAGTTTGATAGGTATTGTTCAGAGCATGGAATTCGCAGAGAGAAGACAGTTCCAAGAACACCACAAGAAAATGGTGTGTCAGAAAGGATGAACAGAACAATCATGGAGCGTGCAAGGTGCATGAGATTGCATGCAGGATTGCCTTTACAGTTTTGGGCAGATGCTGTAGATACTGTTGTTTATTTAATTAACAGAGGACCTTCAAGTTCCTTGGATGGTGGTGTTCCAAAGGAAGCATGGACAGGGAAAAAGCTAAACTACTCTATTTTAAAACCTTTTGGTTGTGAGGCCTTTGTCCATATTGATAAAGAAAATAGAACAAAGCTTGAGGCAAAGTCAAAGAAATGTACCTTTATTGGATATGGTGTTAATGATTTTGGTTATCGCTTATATGATTATGAAAATCACAAAATCATTAGGAGCAGAGATGTAATATTCAATGAAAAGGTCTTGTATAAGAATCAGTTGCAGGAAAAGAAACAAGAAAAAGAAAACAAGGAATACGCAGTTCTTGATGAAATTACTGAAAAAGTAAAGGTGCCTGAAAATAATAATAATCAACAACCACAACATCAGCAACCATCACAACAACAACAGGCACCCCAAACACCTGAAAGTGGTGTTAGAAGATCTACCAGGACAGGTAGACCTCCTGAACGATACTCTCCTTCATTATATTATTTATTGTTGACTGATTCTGGTGAACCTGAATGTTATGAAGAAGCAATGCAGGTTGAAATCAAGAAGAAGTGGGAGGTAGCCATGGAAGAAGAGATGGACTCCTTAATGCATAACCAGACTTGGGATTTAGTCAGGTTGCCTGCAGGAAAAACTACATTGAAGAATAAATGGGTTTACAGGCTGAAGGAAGAAGATGGAGGAAAGAAAAGGTACAAAGCTAGACTTGTGGTGAAGGGGTTTGCACAGAAGAAAGGTATTGATTTTGATGAAATATTTTATCCTGTTGTTAAAATGACTTCAATCAGAACTATTTTAAGTCTTGTAGCAGCTGAAGATTTGCATCTTGAGCAGTTAGATGTAAAGACAGCCTTTCTCCATGGGGATTTGGAGGAAGAGATATATATGCAGCAGCCACAAGGATATGAGGTGAAAGGGAAGGAGAAACTTGTGTGCAGGTTGAAGAAGAGCTTGTATGGTTTAAAACAGGCTCCAAGGCAGTGGTATCTAAAATTTGACAAGTTTATGTCTGAACAAGGCTATACTAGATGTCACTCTGATCATTGTGTTTATCTGAAAAAGGAAAATGATGGCAGCTATATTATATTGTTATTGTATGTAGATGACATGCTTGTTGCAGGATCTAACATGCAGGAAATAAATGTGCTCAAAAGAAAATTGGCAAATTCATTTGCAATGAAGGATTTGGGTGCTGCAAAACAAATCCTTGGTATGAGAATAACTAGAGACAGGAAACATAGCAAATTAACATTGTCTCAGAATGAGTACATACAAAAGGTGTTGAAAAGATTTAACATGCAAAATGCAAAACTAGTTAGTACACCTTTTGCTAGCCATTTCAAACTTAGCAAAGAAATGTGCCCAAAGACCCAAGAAGACATGGATTATATGTCTAAAGTTCCATATGCATCAGCAGTTGGAAGTTTAATGTATGCAATGGTCTGTACAAGGCCTGATATTGCACATGCAGTGGGAGTTGTAAGCAGGTACATGAACAATCCAGGAAAGGAACATTGGATGGCAGTGAAATGGATTCTCAGATATTTGAGAGGTACCACAAATCAGGCATTATGCTTTGGTGGTTCAAACATATCCCTACAAGGATATGTTGATGCAGATATGGCAGGTGACAGAGATAATAGGAGGAGCACTACAGGATATGTATTTACTGTTGGAGGAACAGCTGTCAGTTGGGTTTCAAAAATCCAAAGTGTTGTTGCACTTTCAACAACAGAAGCAGAGTATGTTGCTGCTACAGAGGCTAGTAAAGAAATGAATTGGTTACAAAGGTTTATGGGTGAATTGGGTAAGGAGCATGATATGGGCACGTTATACAGTGATAATCAAAGTTCCATTCATCTTGCAAACAACTCAGCATTTCATTCCAGGACAAAACACATACATCTCAAGTACCATTTCATACGATCAGTGTTGGAAGATGGAGAGTTGATGCTGGAAAAGATACACACTAGCCAGAATCCTGCAGATATGCTAACAAAAGTTGTAATCAGGGAGAAACTGAGAATATGCTCAGTTTCAGTTGGTCTTCAAGGATGACGATGAAGATGAGAAACAACCAGGTCCAAAGAGGAGTCATTGTCCAGCAAATGGAGCAGCGGTGGAGTTGCTACAATCAGTGTCCAAGTGGGAGATTGTTGGGTGTGGAGCCTGATTATCTTCTATTGTACCGGCATATTGGACCCCAGTTCAAAATGGGGTGGAAACGCCGCCCGTAAAATAATCGCTGCCGTGGGGGGTCCAGGGGGGGCGGCAGCGACTTTTGGGAGCCCCCCACTGGCGGGGGGTTTCGGGGGCAGCGTCCCCGAAGCTAAAAACAGCTGTAAAATTGCCTTGTAAAAGTATAGTAATTTCTAGTCAATCTGGGCCGTTCATTAGGCAGATGATCTGACGGTAGAACTTATGTTTAGTTTAGGGTTTTTTGCCCTAGAAGGCAACCCCTCTCTTTATATGAGGGCATTGTATTTGAGGTTGTGATATAGATGTGTATTCGGTGAGCAAGAAACATAGAGGTGAGACTGTGAGAGAAAACAAAGGATATTACAGCGGTTTTGCTGTAGGTTGTATCTCTTCATTTTGCTGGATAATAGAAAGGAAGGACTGGCTGTTCGGGGTGGACGTAGCCCAAACTGGGTGAACCACGTATATCTATGTCTCTCTTGTTTTGTGCGTTTTCTGTGTTTATATTTCTGCAATATTTTATGTGTTCCATTGCTCTGTAATATATAATTTTCTAACATCAGCATCTACATCCTCTGTATCTACATCTGAGTGTATTGAGTCATCATCTCGGATATGAGGTAGATAAAAGGTGTATGCATGCGGTAATTAAGGTCCATGCGAGAGACTTTCCTCAAATTTCACACTTCGCTCAATGATGAGCTTGTCGGTAGAGGAAATCAAGAGCTGGTATCCCTTCACACCATTAGAGTATCCAACAAAGATGCACTCAATGCTCTATGGATCAAAAGCTTTCCTCTTTTCAGAGGGGATCCTGGCCCATGCTCGAGAGTTGAAAACACGGAAGTGGGTGACCTCTGGTTTAGTGCCGTTCCAAGCCTCAAAGGGGGTCTAATCCTTGACAGACCTATGAGGAGATCTGTTCTGGATGTAGTTATCACAATTAAGTGCTTCAGCCCATATCTTATGAGGTAGTGACTTAGTATGCAACATGCAGGAAGCCATCTCTTTGAGAGATCGGTTCTTTCTCTCAGCAACTTCGTTCTGCTGCGGACTGTATGGAACTGTGTACTGTAATTGTATGCCGAACTGAAGGAAAAGGTTCTGAAGTGTTGTGTTAACATATTCTCCCCCATTTTCTGTATCGAGGGCTTTTATCTTTCTCTCTGACTATGTCTCAACTAGTGCTTTGAAATCTTCAAAGTGCGCAAAAACTTCAGATTTGGCCCTGAGAAGATACACCCAAGTATACCGTGAGAAATCATCAATAAATGTAAGCACATACCTTGCTTTGTTGATGGAAGGATGAGGAAAAGGCCCCATGAGATCACTATGGATCAGATCTAGAGGAGAGGATGCTCTGTGAGTCTTTCCGGTGTCAAAGTTTTCTCTAGGATGTTTGCCAAGGACACACCCTTCACAAACTCCTTTGGAGAAACTGATAATTGGCAAGCCTTCCACCATCTCATTCTTGCTTAGATGCTACATATACCTATAATTTAAGTGACCAAACCTCTCGTGCCAAATCCTACTACTATCATCAACATGTGTAAGCAATAAGGAGGATTCAGATTCAATAAATTTAGAAAATGTATACAGTCTGGCTCCATTGTTTACCTCACCGGTTGGAATTTTGGAGCTGCTATGTAGGTCATAAAAGTTCACTGCATCTAGAGTGAATTCCACTCTCTTTCAGTTTCCGGAATGAGTGATTTGATAAACTAAAAGCAGGTTTACTGAAAGTTTTGGAACATGAAGCACATCTTCAAAGCTTCCGTGTAAAAGTTCCACTCTACCTTTTCGGGTGACCTCAATAGGTGAGTCATCTCCCATGAGGATGGGAGGTCCTTTGCATGCATCCAAAGAGGAATAGACTTCATTTACAGCAGCCATATGATGTGATGCAAAAGAATATATAATCCATGCATCAGGAGAAGAATTAATTGCAACTAAAGCATGAAAATTGTTACATTTCCCGTGTGGCAGATCCTCAGTTTTCTTCTTGGGGCCTTAAGGGATGTGGTCCCCAAGGTTGGGCTTCTGAAGGATTTCTGCCATTTGGTAAATTTGTTTCTTCATGCAAGAGGATTCTGGATGGAATCCTCTTTGACAGTAGGTGCATCTGTTTCCTTTCTTCCCTTTCTCATTTCTCAAGTCGGAGGAGTCATTGAAGGGCTTGGTGTACCCTTCCTTCTTTGGATGGGAATGCAATTTTCCCTTGTCTTTTTGCTGCTGATTTTTTAGATTTAAATCAGATCTATGATTTTTATTGTGGCTGCCATCATGCACGGCAAGTGCATGCGCTTTTGGAGGTTTGATTTTCCCCATGCCAATGAGTTTATCTTGCTCAAAAATAATAGACTCCATAAATTCTTTGAGAGAAAGCATAGTGTATGATTTACCTATCGCGAGCCTTAGTGAATGAAATGGAGACACAAAGACGGAGTATTCTGGTTCGAGATTTGACATAATAGAGAGAACTTGGCGACTCTCCTCCTTGGATTTGTCAATTCCACAACCCTTGAGTTGCAAGAATAGATCATTATATTTGGTGAAGAAGTCTTGAATTATGTCATAGTTCCATGGATCCAATGACAGCAGCTCCACTTCGAGCAAATTTCCTTTCATCTCATCCTATTTCCCATAGAGTTCTTCAACCTTTTTCCAAATCTCATTGGTAGTATTGCAGGCAAATAGATGAAACTGCAACTCTAGAGAGATGCACATGCATATGGATCTGTGGGCCTCATCCATATGGTTGAGGCACTTGGATTTCTCTATGGCTGAAGTGGTTTCCACTTTTGTAGCCATGGTAATCCTATACAACCCTTTATGACGAAGGTATCGAGCCATTTGTTCCTTCCATTCGTGATAGTTGTATGGTGTTACGATTGATGCTTTGGGAAACTCCATTTTTCTTTCGATCTTCGATCTCCAAGCTGTAATACCTGCAAAATAAAGTACTGGTGCACCTTTTATCTAGCAACCTGTGGGCTCTAATACCATGTAAATGTGTTAGAAAACCTGCACAGATGAATCTAGCTAGTAAAGGTTGAACACACAGCTTTGCAGAGAAAAAACACTAAAAGAAAATCAAAAGAACAAAAGAATGATTCATTAGAAAATAGGTTACAATGCTCATGATATAGCATTATTGGGTGAAGATCCCAAGGTAATGCACCATAGTGGTGATCAATGAGAAGACTCAAAACCTACAACAAGTTCCGGAGAGAACTAGCCAGTTGTGGAGTGAAAGAAGGAGCAAATCAGGGAGTAAATCATGAAAAATAACTAACCAGTTGCAGAGTTAAAGAAGGAGCAAATCAGGGAGTAAATTATGCAGAAGGAATCTTGCATGTATTCCCATGCTCTATCTAAGAGTCTGCATGTAGGTGTGTAGTAGTTCCAACAGTTACCCAACTAGAATAGGTTTCCCGCAATCGGCCATCCTGGAGGTCCTGGAGGAAGCCTGCAATAAGTGTTCCTCCTCCACAAATCAAAGACAAAGAATATAAAGACAGAGGTAAGCCCTGTCATAGAACACCATAACAGCCATCCATTATCCATTGAGATTTATTGCAGAGGCGGCTAATTGGAAACTTTGGAGAGTTAAGTTAAATAGAACTTTAGATAAAGGTAATAGACAAGTATAAATACATGAATGCGAGCCTTTGCCCTAATTGAAACCACCGATTCACATGAAAAATAAAAATAAATACATATAGAAATGCATATAAAGAGGTTTTCTATTCAGGCCCGAACTCACGTATATTGTGACTTTCTGGCGGGTGATTTCTTTTTAATAAATCTGTTTGTTGCAGTGTTTAAATATAGGTTATAATTTAGCCAGGATGGTGATTTTTTGGCAAATATTTTTCAATGTATTTTCCTGTTGCAGTGTTTAAATAGTTCTTTTTATAGATTCAGTACCATCAAGAACTCAGGAACATCCAAAATCCTGAAGCTTTACAACTATGACATTTGCTTTACAACGGGAACCCAAATTTACACAAATTTCTACTAAATTTTCTCAAAATAATACCCAAATTTCTATTATTTTCCTAACAAAATTATAACACTAAAAATATATTAAGTTAAGTTTGATCCTAACTTTATCTAAATGACTATAATGAATTATATGTTCACAATATTTTAAAAGATACAACCAATAGATTTATGCTTTTTACTTTGCTCAAATTTCAATGAACAACCATATGCATTATTTCATAGGTTTTCTACGGAAATTCCACTTCCATCGGTCGCTATTTGTGACTTTTTAGAGAAACGTGCACATAATTGCGACATTACAGAAACGTCAGCCCACGGAATTTCTTAATTACTACGCTTTGAATATTTTTGAAACAATTTTTAAAATCAACAAAACCGAAAAAAACCAACACACATCCACGATGCCTTGATTTAGATTCTGTGTATACATTTATATTTTCTCAACCATGAATTATTTAATGATTTGGATAATGGGGAAGATTTTGGTTTTCTCAAGAAGTGAAGCATTTGTGGGTGAATTGAAGCATTTGCATGAATTGAGAGTAAAAAATGGTTTAAATAATTATTGTTGGCAAAATATTAAGTATTTAATAAGTTTTTTTGGTAAGCTAGTATAAAAAGGTTTTTATTAATATACAATAGTTTTACACAGATAGTAAGAGAAGCAAAGAGATTGGTTATCAAAATTAGAGTTTTAATATTAACATCAATTACATTCATACTCTACGAGTAGAGTTAAAAACCCTATAACCAATAGATGACAGTGAAGGACTAGGGAAACTCCAGTGCCATGAAGAGACTATGCCAGTAGAGCAAAGACACTATAAAACAAAATTACAAGATCGTTCCAACAGAAGAGCAGTTCCTGTAAAGAAAACTATATGTATGCCATTTGAGATATCAAAAGCTCGACTACCTGCCATTTGTGACAGAAGAAAGCACAACACAGTACCATATCAACCACATTGCGACCATCTACCACATTCAGTAAGAAGAGAGACATATGAGTGTAGACCTTCAACAAAATTGTAACAACATTTTCTAGAAAGAGATATTACTTAAGTTGACAAATATAGGCACTAGAAATCCACTTCTATCTGATATCATCATTGGCAAAAGAGGAGATGTAGCAAATGGATGAGAAATAATAGTCATTTTTGTATTGATGAAAATGTGAGGCTCTGTGAGTTCCTCAGATTCCGAGTCTAAAATGACATATTTCTCCACCCTGCGCAAACATGAAACTATATCATCAAGGCAAAAATGAACATTCCTCAGCATTCTCTTCATATCTTCTTGACCTACAACTTTTTTTCAACTATCCACTTGCTTATCTTGTAGGACCAATTTAAAAAGTGTATCCATCTGTTGGTGGACTACAAGAGAGTGTAAGAAATGAAATCTCCTCTCCCTAAATTTCCTCAGATTAGGAATTCTTTTGAGATCTATGACCCCCACTTCGGAATCGGATAAGTAAATCTTATTAGAAAACTCTCTTGACTCAAGATGTCAGATTTCCTTTCGTACCTCTAGAGGAACCGAGTCAAAATAAGATGCTACTAAATTCCATTCAAATAATTGTCATTAGACGCTGAACTACTTGCGCCCCCTCATCGACTTTCCATTCTTTATCGAGGAGGAATTGTCACAAAAGGGAGAAAAGAAACCACATTAGCTTGACCACTATAATGACGAACATGACAATACCCCAAAAGTTGGGCTGTCAGCCTAAACCAACATACCATGCAATCCTTTTTCACAAGTTGGAAAGGTGGTTTCAAATGAGGTATTTGAACATGACCAACTGCTTCGATTAGAGAAAAACAACCAATTTTAAACCAACAATGATGGCGAGAGTAGAAACTGAGGATTTTAGACCGAGAGAAAAACCGTGACGCATTATCATCAATGCACCATAACTGAAGTCCATAGATAGTAAATATGGAGCAAGTGGAAAGAAAAACTACTAACTAGTGCTTTTGTGGACCAGAACCAAAAATTAGAAACCAATGTGGACCATAAAACACATTATGAGACTAGAAGGGACGAAAATCTAAAACATTACATATTAAAACCCCCAATTTCTCTATTAACCAATGAGAGATAGAAATTCCCTAAAAAACCATACGGAGAAACTTCCCGGATACCATACTACACAAACCAGAACAAGACAATTAAAGGAGATACCTAGAGAGGCAGTCCCTTGAAGTGTCGAAGTAGGAAGGACCACAACTGGTTCAAACACTGAACCTGTTGCAATGTTGTGTAGAAATAAGATGAAGAACATTAACCCCCTTCAAAAGTCCATGGCTTAAGATTATAAAAAACACAATTCAACTATCCTCAGAAAGAAGAGAGCATCCCAAATTGCTAGAAGATGAAAACATGCAACCCCGACATCTGATGTAGAGCATGAAAAAGGAAAAGGAGTGTCCAGGTAAGGATTTCTCCTCCCCACCACTTTCGATCTCGTCACACCTTTGTCTTTCAAAGAAAAACCCCATGCATCTATAGAAGAAGTATAGTTAAGAATGATGTGAGGTAAGAAAACTATTAACAAACTGTAGCAATGCAAGAGTAAAACAAGTGTTATGGTTGGCACATTTATTAAGAAAACATTCCTGTTATGATAAATAACTCCATTAATGCCCTCATATCAAAATTCTCCTAGATGTTCAGAGGAGTAATCCCAACACGCACAATAAAACTAGCCCATTGCTACTAAAAACTGATGAAAACACAAGTAGAAGAAAAGTGGAGCCTCCACTACAGTCCACCAACTCGTATTTATGGTAAGAGGATGTTTGTTGGTGACACCCATTCTTATGACCGTTTTCATAACACATTTAAAATGTTATATCCATATTAAAAAATGAATGAATTACAAATATTGTTTAAAAACTTATTAATGGACTAAAAATTCTCTCTCGATAGAATTTATATTAATTTTTTTATTATTATTATTAATATTTTTCAAATGTTTTTTTCCCAAATAAAAGTTATAATTTCCATTAAGAAGATGAAAATTACATGTTGAAGATGCCATAAAAACATATCAAAAGGACTACCGCATAAATAATCACACCAGAAATCCGAGCCTCAAAGTATATGATCTAGTCATAGCATAATACCAAAAACATCAAAACTACTGATTTTTATGGCTTTCTAAACAATCAAATATATAGAGACAAAAATGATTCTTGTAGATGCCATAATTGGTACATAAAAATAACAAAAATGGATCAAATATAACATCATAAAAGCAACTATGCTAGAAAGTTAGTATTAAGCTCCATCATTCTAGATACCCTCTATAAATGGTCTGTGGTAATATTCATAATGTTCAATGAGCTTTATCATTCTAGATTACATCTATAAATGGTCTATGGTAATACTCATAATGTTCAACCTACTCTATCATCTATAAATGGTCTGTGGTAATATTCGTAATGTTCAATGAGTTGCATCATTGTGGATACTATCTATAAATGATCTGTGGTAATACTCATAATGTTCAACCTGCACTGTCATCTGCCCCAAGCTTGTTTCCTACCTGCCTTGGAAAGCTCATCAAATATTGTGTTTCTCTCCCTATAATTATGTTGACATGTGATGTGATTAAAATTTCTTTTTATCATTAAATCTTCCTCAAGGATGGGCCTAAGTGTGTGCATGTGACATACATAATTTTCATTAAACCAATTAATAACCACAAATATTTTTAAAATGTTATATATTCGTTTGCAATAAATTATACATATTCCTTATAATGAAGTGTGAAAACATACATTTTTTAATTTAAATTACCTTGTTTTCATTTATATAAACTTGATATAAAACTATGTTATTTAATATGAAGATTAAAATATTTTATTTATATTTTTTGTTATTCGTATATTTTTATTTTAACCATTACATGAAAACTAAACATAAATGGATTACATATCATGTAATATCAATCATATTATTTCTACATGGCGTTTGTAAACTCCATATTAAATAGTGAAATAATTGCATATCTCTTTAATATTACAAAGTAAATTATATTTTTTTCCCTTTACTTTCAATTACTTTACCTCTATATAAAGTAGATGTAAATGAATATTGGAATTGAAGTATTTGTGAGTGACATTGAATTATTACATTTTTTTTTTCTTTCTAATTTGTTATTGTAAGTATTATTTTATTATTTTTAAATGTAACATTACATGACAACATCTCCCTCATACTCGGTTGTAAAACACCTCTCAATGGAATTAGTCTAGTTCCATCTTAACTCCAAATTTATAAGTAGCTAGAGGGATCAAATCTCTAGAGTTGCAAACCTCATTTTGAGTACAAAACTTGAGGAAATGTTTTCACCTCCAAAGATTTGATCCCTCTTAGATCTTGATAGGTTAAGAGGTAAGTTGAATCTAGGCTACTGTTAAAAAATGTGCATATTCTATGCTTTCTAAATTTGAATCTACAATTAATAAAACACCAAATACTCTTACCTATTAAACCTAAATTTGAATATATAAATGAATAAAAAACAAATATTCTTACCTTTTAAACTTAAATTGGAATCTATAATTAATAAAAAATAAATTTTCTTACCCATTCAACCTAAATATTTATAACCAACCTAGATTTGTCTTAATATTTTTAATAATTAAACCTAAATATATATAACCAGATGCAAATCTTTTTTGAGTGAAAAAATTGAGGAAAGTTTTACACCTCTAGATATTTTATCCCTATAAATGCTTGATCTCAAGTTAAGATGGATCCAGGCTAATTTATATCTGTATTTAGGTTTAATGGGTGAGAATATGTGTTTTTTATTACTTATAAATTTATTTAATTTTTTAATTTTTTAATTACGTAATGTGAGTCCTGAGATGATTGACATGCCTATCTTGTGGCTTAAGTAACCATGACTAAGGGCATCTAATTTTTTAGAATCACTCAAGAATTGCAATGGTAGCATGGGTGGATTTTTTCCCACGTGATTTCAAATGAGTGACCTTTCCACCATGGAGTTCCTTAACAGAATGTGTTGCAACATCTAGGCCCTGTGAGAGATAATGAATTCAACTTTAGAATGTATAGAATATGCACATTTTCTTAACATAATTAAATAGTTAAAATATGTTCATAATTTAATGTATAATCTAACTTTAATTGCATTGAAAGGCACACCATCCTATGGAAGAGATGTTGTAACGTCATGTTATGTAAACATTTTAACTCGGTCAATTTGCATAAAAATAAAAATAAAAATTACACAAAAAAAATTAATAACTATAATTATTAATAATACTAAAATTGGTTAAGTCAAATTACATAAAAAATAAAATAAAATTTAATAATTAAATCAACCTAGATTTATCTTAACTCTAGGTCTATCAAGTGTCGAGATCTCTCAAGGTTCAAACCTTTCCTGAAATTTTTCGCTCAATAAAGAGGTTTGCACCTTGAGATATTTTATACATCTCTCTCAAGGTACGAACCTTTCCTGAAGTTTTGCACTCAATAAAGATGATTTCACCTTGAGATATTTGATCCCTCTTGATGCTTGATAGATCTAGAATTAAGATGGATCTAGGTTGGTTATTAAAAAAAATTGATATATAACTATATGATGAAATTACTTATTTTTATACGTATTTTAAAATATTATATTAAATTAATGTATATTAATATCACAATAGGATGGATATTATTCATTTCTTAATAAAATGTATTTGATTATTAGTCCCTGCCTTAATAGGAACTATAAAACTCACCTCGTTGTCAAATTCCATTGATTTTCAATTATTTTTTTGAGCTTTTATAACTTTAACCAAAGTTTTTTGGAAGATGTTGAATATTCCTATTTTTTCATAAATTCAAAAATAATTTTCTAATTTATAAAATTATCATTCCTAATTTTCCATTGGATGAGCAAACCTTGATGTGACATAATTACCCTAGTGGAGGGTGTTTTATTTTTGGTATTTGTTAGTTCTTAACAAATATTTTTAAAATAAAAAAAGGCTAATTTTGTGAGTTACCAATCCGTTATTGAGTGCTTTGATACTAACACTATCATGCCTGACATTGCTAGTGCTCTACCCAATGATGCCAAAATTGATGGTGTTGTAGGTCACTTACGTAAGTGAGGGTGTGTTGGGGGGGATGAACAAATATACAAAGGAATTTTTCATTGTTTGGAGTATGAAAGTGCAAGTGATGGTAAATAATGGTGGCAAAGTGTAATTAAAATTAAAATAAAAAATCCAAAGCCATTCTGAGAATTCGAAGGTGCAAGGGAAGCTTTCATTCTGCTTCCTCCTCACCTCCACAATGCCACATGAATTCATCAAACTTTGACAAATTTGGTAAATCACAATTTTGTTGAACAATGAACATTGTGTTTGGCACTCTTGTGATGCTCTCTCATTGACTTATTAAATCAAAGAATATTGTGATATTCTTTTACATATTGCTTGAACTCAATAAGCCATCTCAAATATGAATGGAAATATATTGGTGTTCTCTATGGGGAGAAGATCCCATTTCTCATGTGGAGGTGCATAGGTGCTTCTTTGGACTTCTTCGCACTCATCGTCACTATAACTTGAATTGTATGAAAATGTGTGATCACTCTACACAATGATCTTTAAACGAGAGGCAATATCAACCATATTAACTTGGATAAGATGTTTATATAATTTTTTTTTAAATTGTGTTGAAAGGTCTAATGAGTTATAACGATGAGTTATGATGCAATCATGCTAGGTGTGAATGAGCTTTCAGGACCATTTTTATTTACTTTCGCACACGACACTTGATAGCTTTGTTGAGGAGAAAAGATAAAATAGTATATTCTTATTTTTGGTCTTTATTGTTGGGTCTCTCAGTTATGCTCTTAAATTATAAAAATAAGACCAAAATAACCTTTATCGGGGAGGGTTTTAGAATGGTTGCATCCAAAATCATATTAGTGATGAACTAAATGACAATGGGATGATGTAGGAAACCTTTATGACACACTATGGATGAGCAATTTGGCCCATCCATGTCAGTTGGTTCATAGTGTATTTTGAGAGCATGAAATGAGATTGGACTAAGACTCCAATGTTCAATTTGGATAGCCAACTTTTCTGGTTACAACTTCACATAAGAAACAAATAATTTATATGATTTTTCAATGTTGTAATTGAGAGAGATTGATTGTACATGCTTTATGTTCGCACCACTATGTTAATTAATTTTCATTACCATTATTACAACTTGGGTTCATGTGTGTGTTATTTTTAAACTAAGGGTTGATGTCATGGTTTACTTGTTCAAAAACTATATAGCTATTCGAAGTTAATGACATCAGAAACTTTACCAAATTAGATTTGCTACAGGAATCCATGAGATATGTTAGAAAATTATATATTACAGAGTAATGGAACACATAAAATATTGCAAAAAAAATATAAACACAGAAAACACATAAAACAAGAGAGACACAGATATACGCGGTTCACCCAGTTTAGGCTATGTCCACGGAGAAGCAGCCAATCCTTCTTTTTATATTATCCAACAAACTGAAGAGATACAACCTACAACAGATCCGCTGTAATTCCCTCTTCGCTCTCAATCGCCTCTCTCTTACTAACTCAGAATACAGATCTACATAGATGCAATACAATTCCCTCATATATAGCATGGGGTTGCCTTCTAGGGAAAAAATCCTTAAATTAAACATAACTTCTACGGTCAGATCCCCGCCTAATGAACGGCCCAGATTGAATATGAAATTACAACATTTTACAAGGAAATTTTACATCTATTATTAGCTTCGGGGGAGCTGCCCCCGATCCCCCCGCCAGGGGGGGCTCCCAAAGGTGGTAGCTGCCCCCCTGGATCCCCCCCGCAGTGAATTTTTTACGAGTAGCGTTACTGCCCCATTATGAGCTGGTGTCCAATGCGGCAATACCTTTGAATACATAAGATAATCAGGCTCCACACCCAATAATCTCCAACTTGGAGACTGATTATAGCAACTCCATCACTGCTACATTTGCTGGAAAATGACTCCACTTTGGACCTGGTTGTTTCTCATCTTGTTCATCATAATTGAAGACTAATTGAAACTGACCAAATTCTCAGTTTTCTTCCTGGTTATAACTTTTGTTAACATATCTGCAGGATTCTGGCTAGTGTGTATCTTTTCCAGCTTCAACTGTCCATCTTCCAACGCTGACCGTATGAAATGGTACTTGAGCTGTATATGTTTGGTCTTGGAATGAAATGCAAAGTTCTTTGTAAGATGTATGGCACTCTGGCTGTCACTATATAACTTGCCCAACTCCTGCTTCTTACCTAATTCATCCAGAAACCTTTATAACCAAATCATTTCTTTACTAGCCTCTGTAGCAACAACATACTAGGCTTGTGTTATTGAGAGTGCAACAACACTTTACAATTTTGAGACCCAACTCATAGTTGTTCCACCTACAGTAAACACATACCCTGTTGTGCTTCTCATGTTATCTCTATCACCCACCATATCTACATCAACATATCCCTGTAGAGGAATGTTTGAACCACCAAAGCATAATGCTTGATTTGTGGTACCTCTCAAATACTTGAGAATCCACTTCACTTCCATCCAGCGTTCATGTACCTACTTACAACTCCCGCTGCATGTGCAATATCAGGCCTTGTGTAGACCATTTCATACATTAAGCTTCCAACTGCAGATGCATATGGAACTTTAGACATATGAGCCGATTCTTCCTGAGTCTTGGGACACTCCTCCTTACTTAATTTGAAATGGCTAGCCAAAGGTATACTAGCTAGTTTTGCATTATGCATGTTAAACCTTTTCAACACCTTTTCTATGTACTCACTTTGAGACAATATTAATTTGTGATTCTTCTTGCCTCTAGTTATTCTAACACCAAGGATTTGTTTTGCAGCACCCAAATCCTTCATTGCAAACGAGTTTGCCAATTTTCTTTTGAGCACATTTATTTCCTACATGTTAAAACCTGTAACAAGCATGTCATCTACATATAATAACAACATAATATAGCTGTCAGCATTTTTCCTTTTGAGATAAACACAATTATCAGAGTGACATCTAATATAACCTTGTTCAGACATAAACCTATCAAATTTTAGATACCACTGCCTTGGAGCCTATTTTAAGCCATACAAGCTCTTCTTCAACCTGCACACTAGTTTATCCTTCCCTTTTACCTCATATCCTTGTGGTTGTTGCATATATATCTCTTCCTCCAAATCCCCATGGAGAAAGTCTGCTGTTACATCTAACTGCTCAAGATGCAAATCTTTAGCTGCTACTAGACTTAAAATAGTTTTGATTGAATTCATTTTAACAACAGAGAAAATATCTCATCAAAGTCTATACGCTTTTTCTGTGCAAACCCTTTCACCACAAGTCTAGCTTTATACCTTTTTCTACCTCCATCTTCTTCCTTCAACTTGTAAACCCATTTATTCTGCAATGTTGTTTTACTTCCAGGCAACCTGACTAAGTCCAAAGTCTAGTTATGTGCTAAGGAGTCCATCTCTTCTTTCATGTTTTGCTCCCACTTCTTCCTAATTTCTACCTTCACTGCTTCTTCATAACATTTTGTTTCAGAAAAATCAGTCAACAATACATAATATAATGAAGGAGAGTATCATTCATGGGGTCTACTTATCCTGGTAGATCTTCTAACACCACTTTTAGGTGTTTTAGGTGCTTGTTGTTGTTGTGGTTGTTGTTCTGGTTGTTGATCATTATGATTTTTAGGCACCATCACTTTTTTTGTGATCTCGTCAAGCACTGTGTATTCTCTGTTTTCTTTTTCCTGTTTCTTTTCTTGCTATTGATCCTTATACAAAACATTTTCATTGAATATGACATCTATGCTCCTAATGATTTTTTCTTTTTCATAATCATAAAAGCAATAACCAAAATCATTAACACCATATCCAATAAAGGTACATTTCCTTGATTTTGCCTCAAGCTTTGTTTTATTTTCTTTATTAACGTGGACAAAGGCTTCACAACCAAAAGTCTTTAAAAAAGAGTAGTTTACCTTTTTACGTTTCCATTTCTCCTCTAGAATACCACCATCCAAGGAACTTGAAGGCCATTTGTTTATTAGATAAACAATAGTATCTACAGCATTTACCCAAAATTGTATAGGCAATCCTGCATGCAATCTCATGCACCTCGCACGCTCCATGATTGTCCTGTTCATCCTTTCTGACACACCATTTTCTTGTGGTGTTCCTAGAATTGTCTTCTCTCTACGAATTCCATTCTCTGAACAATACCTATCAAAATATTTGCTATAATATTCACCTCCATTGTTTGATATGAGACACTTCAACATTTTTCCTGTCTCATTTTCAACCAAAGCTTTCCATTTCTTGAAAGTATCAAATACATCATATTTATTTCAAATACAATAAATCCAAGTTTTTATGGTTGCATCATCAATAAAAGTAACATAATAACGAGAGCCACCAAGAGATGATACCTGAGCAGGTCCCCATACATCTGTATGCACAAGCTCTAATTTTTCGTCCTTCTTTTCTTTCCCAATTCTAGGGAATCTGACTCTCTTATGTTTTTCATAAACACAATTCTCATAGAATTTTAAATCAACGTGCTTCAAACCTGGCAAAAATTTTCTTGAGTGAAGAATCTGCATCCCCTTCTCACTCGTGTGCCCGAGCCTATGATGCCACAATGTTGCATCTTCTACTGTAGAGGTTAAAGAATTAACATAATTAGAAATACCATTGCATAAATACAATGTACCAACCTTTCGTCCTTTCGCTATTACCAGGGATAGTTTAGTGACCTTCCAGGTTTTATCTGTGAAAATAGTTACGCAACCTTCACCTGCCAACTACCCTATTGAAATCAGATTTTTCTTCAAATCTGGAACATGCCTTACCTCCTTCAATAGCCACTGATTTCCTTTTTGTTGTTTTATGAAAACTATATCCATTCCAATGATTTTACAGGGTTTATCATCACCCAATCGAACTTGTCCAAAATCTCCTTGAACATAATCATAAAAATGTTTCCTATTAGGTGTGGCATGCAATGAGGCCCCTGAGTCTACCACCCAGGAATCAATAATACTTTCTAATGAAAGAATCAAAGCATCTTGCAACAAATCACCTATTACATTCGCTTCATGAATATTTTCTTGTTGCACATCTCCTTCTTTTCCCTTTCGATACATGCAATCTTCCTCAAGTGTCCTTTCTTCCCGCATTTCTAGCACACTATCCCCAATCTGGACTTGGATCTGTCTTTTCTTGACTTACTGCGATATCTAGGGCTCTTTCCTCTTTCCATTTTTCTTCCCCTAGTCTCTGTAGTCAAAGCATTACCTGATGTCTCACTGGAGCTTTTCCATCCCATTTCCTCACTAAGGATTGCACCAACAACATCATCAAACTTTAAAGTACTAGATCTAGAGAGAGAGTTACTAATGGCCATAACTAAACCACTCCAACTTTCTGGCAATGATCATAGAAATAACAGAGCCCTAACTTCATCATCAAAAGTTACCCCTATAGAACTTAACTCACTTGTAACTGTATTAAACTCATTTAAATGATCAGCAACAGATCCACCTTCTGACATCTTCATATTAAATAAACGCTTCATAAGAAATACCTTATTTGAGGCTGAGGGTTTTTTGTATAGTTTGGCCAATGTCGACATTAAACCCTCTGTTGTCATTTCCTTTGAAATATTAAATGCTATCAAAGCTGTTAGGCATAGTCGTGTTGTTCCAAGCCATTTTCTATCAAGAATATCCCATTCGGTGTCTGTCATACTCGTCGGCTTCTTTGTCTTTCCACTCAATGGCTGGTACAGATCTCTCTGTACAAATAATCTTCCATCTGCAGCTTCCACAGCTGGTAGTTTTGGCCGTTAAATTTTTCGACCCTAAACCTACCATCTTCCGCCATTGCTCCCACTCAAACAGGAATCCTTCCCTCCTACGAGTTTATCAGCCAAAAAGACCTTCGTCTCTGATATCAGTTGTTAGAAAATTATATATTACAGAGCAATGGAACACATGAGATATTGAAGAAATAATATAAACACAGAAAACACATAAAACAATAGAGACACAAATATACGCGGTTCACCCAGTTTGGGCTACGTCCACGGAGAAACACCCAATCCTTCTTTTTATATTATCCAACAAAATGAAGAGATACAACCTGCAAATCCGTTGTCATTCCCTCTTCGCTCTCAATCTCCTCTCTCTTCCTCACTCAGAATACAAATCTACATAAACACAATACAATTCCCTCATATATAGTGAGGGGTTGCCTTCTAGGGAAAAAAACCCTAAATTATACATAACTTCTACCGTCAGATCTCCGCCTAATGAATGACCCAGATTGACTACGAAATTACAACATTTTACAAGGAAATTTTACATCTATTCTTAGCTTTGGGGGCACTACCCCCAATCCCCCCGCCAGGTGGGGGCTCCTAAAGGTCGCAGACGCCCCCCTTGGAACCCTTTGCAGCGAATAGTTTATGGGCGGCGTTGTCGCCCCATTATGAGCTGGGGTCCAATGCGGTGATACATTTGAATACAGAAGATAATTAGGCTCCACACCCAACAAGATACAAAAAACTTGGCCAGACGAGCGAAGGAGGACATTTCAAATTTTCTGGAAAATCACAAATTAGAATAATACTAGATGTATTATGAAAAAAAATTATTGATTCCAAGAGGACTATAATGAGGATTCTAAAGGAGCACATTTAAAATTTTCTAAAAAAGCACAAATTATAATAATACTATATGTATTCCAAAAAAATGCTATTGATTCCAAGAGGAATATAATGACGAGGGTGATAGACCAATAGGCAAGTTAATCGTGGAGATAAGGGACATATAAAATGAATAATGACTACATTGTGTGGAGTGAAGAGGAAGCTTCCTCCACACAATGAAAGCACCTTTCTCCCTAGCTTCGCACAAATAAGGCTAAAATACCATTGTCAGTGGTAAACCTATGTACAAAGTGTATCGAATTTATAAAAGGTGACACCCAAAGTGGTATTGAGTCATATTTCCTTACCTTAAAATCACAATGGATCCTTAGGGCATCAAGGAAGTGTAGAGTGAGGAGGAAGTTTTCATTGTGTGTCCTCCACACTCCCCCTCTATGCATGATGCTACGATGGTGGGAACGGGTTTCAAACATTGGCAGGTTTACTCACGGCTCAAGAAAAAATAATATCAAAAACCATTTTTTCAATCCAATTGCAATACGATGCCTAATTCTCACTCAAGATGCATGCATTGAAAATGAAAGTGGTTACTATTCTAATTTATCAACATAATACTTCATCACCATCTATTTATAAAACACATACAATTATCTAGAGAAAAAAAAACATAGATGCACCGAGAGATTCTGCTAAACTCCAACTGGTGAAGAGTAATATGGAGTACAATAGATCAAACAAGGATGCCAAAGAAGCCACTTGATTAGTCCCATGACCTTCTATAGCCTAAGAAAATCACAATAAGTTATGCTTGTTCATATAATATATTTGACTTAGAAATACACTTGAGTTATCAGCTAGGAGACAACATGTTTGACATTGTATATGTTGTCGCACCTTTATACAAGTTAGGCATAAATTGATACATTCAAATCACAGTTTTTGTAATGACCCACCTCGAATTGTGGGAGGAATATGATTATTAACATGCATATAATAGCTACATATGCATATATCACATGCATTTCACTAGTATATATACTAATTGGCTATGAAAAATGTCTAAGTATGGGATAAATGAATTAATTATTAAAAGTACTAATTAAATACCTAACTATCAAGAAGGAAACAAATATATTAAGTATAAAATTCAATAATGAAATTTAAGGGATATACTAAAGCTAAAATTACAATTAATAAACTCGTCAATTAGTAAACATGTTTAATAATCCATTGATTAATAAACCTAAATAATAAAATCATTTCAATCAAAATTTGGGTTAATTAAACCCATTTAAAAGCATTAACTAATAAAATAATTTCAAAATCAAACTGGGGAATCGAATAAAAACAATCATATATATTTAATGGTTATAAATAATTTAGACATCCCAAATGGTGATCATTTAATGGTTATATATAATTTAAAAACACCAAAGGGTGATCAATTAATGCTTATAAGTATATTAAAATCAAGGGTGGATGACTCTTAGAGTCATAAAGACCATACATCATGATGTCAAGTGACCGATTGTATGAATGGATTTGATGAGGCAGTGAGGAGATTACTTGCGGAGGAGGTAACCTCTCTAATAAAATGGAGCTGATAGGGTGAAGAAAGGGGGTTTTTCCGTTGTTCTTTTGCTAGAGGACAAAAGGAGACTAAAGGAAACAAAGGTTACCAAGAAGGATGAATGGTAAAAATTGAGGGACGAGCCTCAGGCTCGATTTTCAACTAAAAATTTGGAAACTTGAGCATTGTTCTTGGAGTTTTGGGCATGGGGGCAAGAAGATCTCGATCTCGAATTCCTCTAGGTCTAGGAACTACAGAGGTTTATCCCAAATAAGTAGGGAGGAATCAGTCAGTTTGGTAATGAAAGCAGAGGATTGGGAGCAACATCAGCCATGGTTCGACATCAAATGGGAGAACTAGGTATGCACTTTTGTTTAATTTGATGAAGTTTACTTGAAATGTTTTTTCTCTAAATAAAATGTAAAACTAGGCGTTATACATGGTATCAGAGTTGGATTCAAACTTTTTTGGACCTTATAGGCCCTATACCACACCAACTTTTCCTTGCAGCCATATATCACATCTACGTCTTGTCTTGAGTTTGAGTTTTAAGGCTTTGAAATGTACAAATTCTACAAGATTTACTTCTCGAGAGGAGAAACATTTGCGACATTATCATTATCCATACATTCAACCTCTACACTGTAGAATCGCTAGTTGACATGCTTTCAACCATAGACTTTGATTCTTTATATGATTTGCAGCAAGTGGGATAAAATGAGATTCATCAATAAAATGAGATGCAATAGGTGGTCTTCTTTGAATTCATATCAATACATACCAAATTTCAATTCAACATCATCAATGGTATCATCAAACTCATCTCTTTATAATTATCCTAACACTTGCTGCTCTGCCCATCCACTCCAGAAATAATTTGTACATATGAAGATGGAAATGGACATTGGCCATCAATGTTTTAATGAGAAACCTAGTGAACTAACCCAACTTGCCGGCTTCAAGTCTCACCTTATTCTAGATCACCAACTTCTAGATGACAAGATCCGAAGAAGGTAGATCTATGACTCATAGACAACTCGCACACATAGGGAAATAACAAATTCTAGATTGACTCCTTTGGATTCACAATTACAACTCATACACATGGGAAACAACCACATCTAAAATAACACCTCAGAATACTCATTGAAAACTTGTAATACACATGGAACACATGACATGGAAGAATTACTTCTAACACCCTCCCTTAATGCTTACATGAAAAGCACATATTACAACAACAAAGACAATTTGTCTGATTGGTCTTCATCAACACTCACATCCACTTTGGAATCTCACAAACACCACTCTTTCACCACCACATCTTTGAGATGTCACTTGACCTCCATTTAAAACGTAACCGTGTCTCACCATCATTGATAAAATTTGCAAGATCAACAATATTGACTCCTCAGCTCGTTGGGGCTTCTATGATAAGAGTCGTCAAGTAATGAACCATCCTATAGACCAACCACCATTTGTTGGATATTTCACTTTCAACTATCCGTCAGTTGCTAGGATGGGGGTATGGATATTGAATGTGTTCAAAAGTTGATCAAACAACTTGACCTTACTAACACACAAGAATTGATGTTTTGGACACCGGTGCTTCCAGTTTAAGAACTACCAACCCTTTTTATAACCAAAATTGAAACATTTCACAACTACAAACTAAATAATCATTAAACTATCAACTCTCATTTAGGCATAGACAAGTCACCACATCCCTCCTTAGCACATGTCAAAAGTTGTTCATCTGGTTCAATCTTTGTCTTGGAGCTTTCTCATCTTCACAACGCAACATTTTCTAGAATGGTCAATTCCAACAAACTCACACTCGCATATTGAGCTGACCAAACTAAATATGTTTAAAAATGCAAACTCCCAAATTTGAGATTGGAACAAGATTGCAACATAAACATATGAGGCAAAGATTTCTTCTATGCAGAAGCAAAAAATTGAGATGTGCCTCCAATTTTAATACTTTTGACATATATCATTGACCACTTGAAAATCCGCCAAGACAGATCTTAGATCCAAATCTCAAATCTAGATCCATACAACATGTACAGTTCGTGGGCATGATTTTGCAGATTTATAATATGATAGTGCACACAAATTTGACAAAACCACCCAGGCATGAATTTAACTTCTTTGCAGGTTCTTGGCAAATAAGCACAAACATAAATTTACAGATAGAAAGGCAACAGAAGGATCTGACGATGCTTGAAGAAGTCACAAAGAAACAAACAGTTCTACACACTCAAGATCACAAAAAATAATTCACACACTAAAAATAAACTCTCACACATCTATACTAATATGTAAAGAAATAATAACACTCAGGATCCCTCACATATTTCTGGCCCTCACTTGAGGGAGCCAAGCGAGTACTAGCTCTAATACCATGTTAGAAAAATAGAAGAGAGCTAATAGAGATTATATGCACAACAAATCACATTCTCTACTTTATTGATTGAATAAAGCACTTACATATATAAGAACTAGATCACCGACTTCTAGATGATAAGATTGGAAGAATGTAGATCTATGACTCATAGACAACTCACACACATACGGAAATAACAACTTCTAGATTGACTCATTGGGATTTACAATTACAATTCATACACATGGAAAACAACCACATCTAGAATAACACCTCAAAATACTCACTCACAACTTGTAATACACATGGAACACATCACATGGAAGCATGTTACAAAACACCTAAGTCAATGATTTCTCAATCATTGTCAAACGAGGGCTTGATGCGAGGCAACTTCCGAGTTTTCTTTTTAAGCCATCCACATCGCAATTTCAATATCTTCTGTGATAATTCAAAGGCAACGCCTTCAAAATAAAAAATTACAATGGGTGGTATTACAGATATAAGTTAAAATTGCAGCTACACCATTTCAAAGAAAAATTAAAAAATGGAAAATACAGACGGTTTGAATCCTGGTTATCCCACGATATTCAACTTATACCAGAACACATTTTGACACTTTTTTCTCGCGCATATTTTGTTAACTGTGATTTCCTTCGGAATATGAATTGTTTCGGAGGACCTGTCGTAACCATATACCATGATTAATGGACCCATTTCAGAAAACACACTATGGTAATTATTAGGATTAAAAATTCTACCGCTGGGTAGCATGGTGCATCGTTGTTAAAGTTGGAACAATTTTTGTGTATTTCCTATTTATTTTTGGATTCTGTTTTGTGCATACGACCTATTTTGCCTCGTTGATTTTTATTTTTGGTTATACAACATATCTTGTTTCGATGATTTTTAGTTTGTCTCATTTATTTTTACTTTTCGTTGTCGAAGTATACAATTAAACTAAATTGTATCTTACACTATTTTGACGGCATCATGCCAATTCATGCTATTTCTTTTTATTCGTTATTTGAATGGTTTTCAAAATAATTATGGATAACCACAAATTAATATTTATTTACTGACTCAGTGTTAATAAAACGAAAATATTTGATGAATTCATAAGGCACATCACAAGAGGAGGTGCAAGAACCAATTGCATCCCATTTTTTCTTTAAACTCATTAGAGCATGTTAAGTCACTACTACAATGCTGAGATGACCGTTGTCAACTCTAGCATGTATTGGACCAAAAGTTGGTCATTTATCCAAAGGTCCCTTTTTGGATGTATATTCAACAACCATTTTCTAAGAGTTTCTTTTTGAATGTATGTTCAACAACCAGTGGAGGAAGTTAGTGGATCTCAATATATTTTTTAGTATTGATACCAAGCCTTCATTGGATATGATTATACTTATGTTGTTATAATAATGCAACGCTTATATATTGTGTCACTGTATTGATCGGATGGAATGTACCACTAACAACAAGGGGATATCTCTGGTGCAAAATCTCAATAAGCTTCTACACCGTTTTGTCTAGGAGTCCCAACCAGTATGTAGGTTCAGCTGCCATCTCGTTGTTTGAGGTTTGCCTTGGATGAAGAGAGAGTATAAGTTAAAGGAGAACGAATGGAACTTCAACAAATACAAGTAAATAACTTATGGATATCGAATAAAACAGATACCATGAATAGAAATAACGTAACTACAAAGCATAAACCTCAAGAAACGTATTGCTAGCAAGAAGTTAAATGACATTCACACACACGCATAAGAGATAAATTACCAATCATGAATAAGTTCGCAATTAGTAACCATATAAACTGTAAGTAAGCACACAATCTACAATAATATAATTGTGACATCAATAAAGTAGTTTGCTAGACATAAGCATACGATACACATAACATATACCATCCATTTATTGCAAGAGAAATCCCACAGCACAGGGAGACACATGAAGAGACACTACGCCAAATCCGATAAAAACTTCCAATTCATTAAGCTAATAATATCCATGGAACCATTATATAATATCTCCATCAAATATGAAAGTGGAAATAGCCAATTATTTCTTGCATTCACTAGAAGATCCTAAGTTCTCAAGAAAAATAAAAAATAAAAAATAAAATAGAAAAAGAAAAAAAACCCCGAACTTGAGTCCAAAGCTAAAATTCCTTTACAATGTGTCATGAGGGTATATTTACAGAAAAGAGTGTGACTATTGGTCTACCCATGACTCTTGAACTACCTCATAACCTTTCATATTCCTACTAGACTCTATTCTATCTTGCTATGCATAACAAAATTGCTCCTATTCTAATAATTTGGTAATAGAAAATTCAGGAACATCCACATGTAATTGCTTCACAAGGTATGTGCACCAGAGCTTGTAATCAACATCCACTGAAACCATATTTTGTTGCTCTTCATCATGTTTGTGAAGGCTCTCGAGGGAAATCGACATTAGCATGCTCTTCTTGACTTTGATTTGATTGGATAAAGTTACCAGTTTGGTGTATTTCCTCACTTGTTCTATCACATACTGAGTAAATGTCTCCTTCCTCACCTGTAAGTTCTCCTTAGTAGAAGCATGTCTGAAAGGATCTAGGAATTCTTGAATTTGATGTAGGACTTATTCCCGCCTCCTTGTTTCTCTGACTGCCTAGATTGAAGATAGTCTATGTACTTTAATCACAGATTCCAACCCACTTAGTAAATGCCTGTATGAAGCCAGAACTCTATCCACATCCCTCGTAATCTTATCTCGTGATTGGATCTTGATGTGAATTTGAACCTTTTCGTTTTGGCTAGGTATCCCATATTTCGTGGGAAGAGTTTCCAGTTCCTTTAGATATTTGTTTGTCATCTCGTGCATGTTGTCAATAACCATGGTAGCTTGTTTTAGCATGAATGTATTCTACTTAGTATCGGCTTGTATGGTTAGGAAAGGAGATACAATCTGATGAAATTTTAGCATTTCCTTATAGACCATAGCCATAACCTCCTCTAGAGTCTCCACCTCTTCTTTGATGGATGCTTGCAACTCCTTCATGCTTGAGTGTGCTAGGCGTAGAGCTTTATTCTCATCCTCTTATCTCTTCCTATCTTATTTTGTTATGGAAGTTCTTTGCTCAGAAGCATAGAGATTTCTTGGGAGCTCTGTGATCCGTTTAGTCACCTTTCTCATGTTTAGCTTGGTTGCAGTTATGAAGGAAGTCCCAACTGACACGATCATCTCAGGATTCACAGTGGTATCTAGGAAAATCTCCTCCTCTATGGTCATGGATAATGGTTCTGCAGGGTTCCTAGCATAATATGTCCTCCTTTCCTCCATAATTTAACGATTGAATTCATCAAAAGTAAGTCTAGTGAGGTCCAAGACCTCTTTCTTCGCCTCATCTAGGATGCCCAATTCTCTAAGTGGTAGGTGTCCACCAGTAATGGGGGTGGAAGGAGGAACATCTAATGGAGGAAGATCGACCTACATATCAAACTCTTAGTGTTACTACTATTGTTGGAGATCTTGCTCATCTTTCTTATTTATCTCTTATTGTTGTCTCTTCATCTCCTCTTCCTCCTTCTTTCCCTTATCCTCTTCAACTTCCTCCTTTAGTCTTCTTCAATCCTTTTCTTTTCTCACTCTTCATTCTCCCATTTTCTTTTGAGTTCTTCCTCCTGCCTTTGTTTCCTCTCACGCTCTTCCTTCTCTTTCCTTTTCTTTATTTATTCTTCCTCTTTCCTATTTTTCTACTCTGCTTCCCACGTGATCAGGTGCTCAAAAATCAAAGATGTCAGAATGGTGTGGAGCCTAAATGACTACGTATTTCTTGTCATCCTGAATCTGGCACAACTCAATTCACACAAAACGGACACTGTATGCTCCCAAAAATGTGATCTGTTGGTTTTCCCAAACAAGCAAATTTGGTGCAGGAGTTGATAGGGATGATGACTAGGCATCCATACAGCCTATCCAGAAAAAAGAATATTCCTTGTAGGTGGCGAATAGGAAGGTGACAAGTGTCACTTGATGATTGGTGTACGAAGGCAATGTTTCATTGGTGTGTTGATGACCAACCACATGCTGCCACGTGGCCCAACCGGAGGCCGCCACATGGCAACCCGGGAGGCCACCAAAGATTGGTTCAACAACTAAACGAGAGGCCACAAGATTTGAAACTAGCATCTCTCAACAAACAATGCCAAGCCTAACCATTCCACCTACACAATAGTTCTTAACTACAATGGGGCGTGGATTTATGTTAACATGTAACAACGTCAAGGTTGGAGGGAGACCGCCAGCTGTTGGGCAATGGATCCCCCGCGTAAATGTTTTGGGGCTTAAAGCCCATAATTTTTGGTATTGGTATTGTAAAATCTCCACGAATGCTCAGAGCGCGAATTGTAATGGGTCAAATCTAAGGGTAGTCTGCCCTAAAATATTGTAAATTAATCTAGAATGTGTTAGCGTACCCATGGTCCACAGACCATGGGAATGTATAAATAAGAGCAAGCCTCTAAGTGTAAAATGTAGCTTTTTGTGATGTGAAGAAGTACTATGGTTTTCTGAATGCAGTGTTCGATCTGAGGCTGTAATTTTGAGTTTTGGGTTGTAGTAGGAGATAGAGGCCCCGCAACCATGTGTGCGGAGGCCTGGTAGAGTCTGTGGCTGTGTGTGTGGACCCCTATAGCTGTGTGTGCAGGGTAGGAAGTGGATTGTAACTGGAAAAAGGCATTAATAAAGATAAGCTGGTTTAGGAATATTGTGTATCTGTTTCTATATTCTGATTTATGCACCTATTACGGTTTATGATTGCGCACATGTCTATTTATGTTAAAAGGTAACTGAAAGTATTGTGACTTCTTAAGTTGATTCAAGATCTATAATAATAATAATAATCACAGAAAGCGTAAAGAACATTCATGCTTGTCCTCCAAGCCACACAAAGGTAGTTGCTCTGAGCAGACGGCTACGCAGAAGTAGCACAGCGTGTTGGATCAATTCGCGATCATTCCAGACCTCATCAAGACATCCCTAGGGTGTGAAAACCTAGTTCCAACACCCTCCCATACTACCTCAGGTGAGACCTCAGTCCACTCTCCATGGACTGCTGCCGAAAGGGCCAGTAGTTTCACGATTTGTTTCGCTAAAAAATTTCTGAACCTGGGTCAAGCCCCAATAAGCCAACAAATGGGTTTGTTGCCGGGACCAGGATCTGCCTAAGGGATGTCTAATGTCAGAATGCTGGAATCCTACGAAGAAAGAAATTTAAGATTGGTTGGATCAGAAGCTTCACGAGTTCGTAATACAGGAAAGAAAAACACCACAGATATCCAAGAAGAGGTGGTTGGATCGCTTCATATATATGGAAATCCATGAGATATTCTTTGCGACCTTCTCTTAAGAACTGTATGATTGGATCTCGAGGCTAGCAGACAGTGACGGAAAGTGCAAGCTCGATCAACTGATAATGTGGACTCTAGAGTTGGTGCGTAGGCTAGAGGCATCTGAAGATAATATCGCGCTAGTCGTAGACCATTGGCTAGACCAGATAATAGGAGGGTTTATCATTGAATTTGCAATAGACATGACTGTTAGCTACAGTGAAACAGAAAGACATTTTCTAAAGGGACCGTGAGGTAAGTACATCAAATCTTTGAATACCTGGATTAAAATGTTGTTATGTGAAAAACGGGTGATGCGAATACATTAATGAGTGCAACGACGGGGAGAGGAAAGGTCTACAAAGGTATCGAAGGGTTACGAAAGAGTCCTTTAATTTCACCTCCGCAAGCAAGCGAGGAAGAGTGCGCTTGGGTTTCTCTGAGGAGTGCGGGATCAAGCAATGCATTCCGTAGTTATCATCTTTGCTAATGCCACCACTCCTGTCACCTTCTTCACCTCCATCTTCGCCCACACTACCTCCACCAAACTAACAATTTAGCATGGAGAGCACAATCAAGTTGCCTGTATTCAGAGGAGTAGGGAATGAAGATCCAGATCAGTTTTGGTTCATAGTAAGATCAGTGTGGGAAGCACACAAGGTTACAGATGATAACATTAATAAGGACACATTGGTTTGTGCGTTGCAAGACCGTGCACTGACATGGTATATCAAGCACTCGAATGATCACCCGAACGCCGAAATAGCGGAAATATAGAATGCTTTGAATAGAGAATTTAGCTGGACAAAATCGGAGATGCAGTCGATCATCGGATTCAAGGAGATCATAATGATTCTAGGTGAAACCCCGTGGGATCTAGATTAGAGGTTGAAAAGCATGATCTGTGAGGCTAATATGACACTAACAGATGCGCAACACCACGCATGGTTTGTGGCGTCTTTGACACCACACCTAAGGATGGCACTGTCACAATAAAAGATCTCAACCCAGGCAAAAGCCTTCGAAATGGCGATCAGGTTTCGTGAAACACCGATACAGGATCCAAGGTTGGGAGTCCAACAAATCCACGTGCAACTACAAAACCTATACTCGGAGATGCAGAGTTTGAAGCAGGATAGGGCGCCCCGACCAGAGGCACGTGAAGAAGTGTGGTGTATAAAATGTAAACGCCAAGGTCACGATAAGGATCACTATATAGTATTCACGAACTATTTGGTAGGAGGGGGACCAATGCCATTGAGACCAGAGGCACAAGCAGGGCCGAGTGTGACACCCATGCTCTGGTGCGCAATTTGTCAAGTGGGAAGAAAGCACGCGACGGACAACTGTCACCTGTTGCAGCGGTATACCCAGACTCTGTAGCAACTATATTGTAATTTCTGTAGATCAGTGGGAGATGATGAGAAGACTTGTCAGAGCTATGAGCTAATGATGGATAGGACCTTAGCTTATAGAATGTAGACAAAAACACGCAGCCTCGATCAAGCCACAGCAATAGCGTGGGGTGGATTTCAAGGGCGAGGAGGAATGGGACCCGGACGAGGGCGCGAACAGTTAATCTGCTACAATTGCGGAGGACCTAGGCACTACGCTCGTGATTGTACCAACCCAATGAGAATATCTTATCCATATGGTGAGCAGTTTGATCATGAAATGGTAGATTTTCTGACGTTGATCGCACAAATGTGTGAGAAGGGGGTACTACAGCCTACTCCAACTCAAAATATCCAAATGATGAGGTCCGAACTGCACGAAGAGGACCCCAATGTAAACATGATGCTCAGAAGTGGTGCGACCACTGGGGAAGATAAGGGGAAGCAACCTGAGGAAGATACCTAGGTACACAAGGCTCCTACAAAGGAACCTGAGTTTGACTTGGAACGCGCCAAGGAAACGTTTATGGAAGCTAAGAAGAGCTTTGCAGAGGCCTCTACTTCAGGTAGTAAGGATCACCTAGAGATGGGACTGGATCCTTCTATGCTAACTACCTTTTCAGAGACATGCATGAAGCTGCTACATGACAATAAGGAAGTCAAAGGACTACAAGATCTGATCACTAGGTGCATAGGGTCAGGGGAACCGCACATAGTTCGAAAGATGGGGAATCACGCTTTGCGCACTGGGAGAAAAATGCGGTTGACAACGCAAATTGGCGAATATGAGATGGATCAAGTAGTCCTCGACCTGGGTTTGGATGCGAGCGTGTTACCAAAACAAACTTGGGAACGAATGGGTAGGACTACATTACAGTGGTCTCCTATTCAATTACAGATGAGAACCAACAAAAGGTCATGCCCATGGGAAGCTTGCAAGGGGTAATAGTGGATATCAAAGGTGCGAGTACATAGATAGACTTCGAGGTAATAGAGATTGTAGATGACAGTAACCCTTACCCCATGTTGCTAGGAATAGACTAGGCCACGGATATGAATGGAGTCATCAACCTGAAGAAGCGGAAAATTATTTTTGAGAAAAAGTCCCTATGCATAGTAGTTCTGCTAGATCCGGCCGAAGGAGCACGATACACTGAACCTGTACGCGAGGATGACAATGATGATGAGCTGGATTACATTTACCAGATAACAACGCAAGACTAGGATCAGGTGAACTTGACTGAAGATGGGAGAATATCATGGGAGTGTGACAGTTCCTGTACTTCAGATTCAGATGAAGAAATAGATACTGGCAAAATCGGTTGCATGAAGTCACCATGCTGAATTGTAACCTAATGATTCGATCACTACAGCGCGTGATGACTAAAGCAAGGGAAATACTAACAGATGAGGGGGTAACAAGATTGGATGAAGCCTTAGACAAAGTTGAAAGTACCGTACCAGAACGGCAGCGGTGTGGTTAACTTGAATGGGTGTTACGCACGACTCTTGCACGATAGAGGCATATACGCCAGAAGAATATTGGAAATTCGCGCGAAGGTAGACGACGGATGCGATTGCAATTTGAAAGACCCCATCTAGGGTGAATTAGTGGAGAAAGGAAAAACAATTAGCGAACACACCTTTTCCAATGGATACGGTTATATAAAGAACATATTGTTCTGGCACGTGGTATTATTAGAAGCACAGGCCCTAACAGGATGTGTTATCACCCCAAGAAACTCTCCTAGGTTGTATCTCAGAGATGCTCGGGAACATTACAAAATCAACATGATGTTGGAAATGGATGAATGGAAGGAATAATGCTTGTTCAAGCTAGATAACCACTACTATTATGCTTAACTCCAGACATGTGTGAACACCCCCAGACTACAAGGCTTTAGACCACCAATTACTCACAGTTTAGGAATTTGGTGAACATGCAGAATATTAACCACACCAGCAGATGCACAAGACCCTATGATGGCCGGCTGCAACCAGTAAAGAGGTCTACAAATATGTTTCCTAATGCATAGATAGGATGACAACTCTCTGTCGCTAAGTAAACAGAAACCTGAATAACACATTCACTGATACAAACAAGACTTTAACATAGAGGTAGGATGACAGCTCCTCTAATGCTAAATATCAAGATTTCATGAAAAATTCATAACAGGCATAGCCTAGAACAGAATATAAGTGAAAAGTGAGCAATTAACAACAAAAGAAGCTTGTATTAGCTGAAAATGAAGACGAGACGCTGCAATTATCAAAGTAGTTACAGTCTCTAGAAGTTGAACCTTACATCAAAACAACAACCATCAACCGTGATTACATCCATTTTTTGGGTATATATAGAGTTTGATTACAAAGATATTTTGTTGTTCTATGCGTGGAGGGGGTCATAGTTGACCACCAACCACTTTAACTGTCTGATAGAGTCTCTGGTGCAATCTGCTTTCTCTAATGAATGAATTTGATGTTCTCTATTGCTATGTTGTCCTTCTCGAGTAGGTGGAGTGTTTTATGGATGAAATTCCATAACTGATAAATGCATTTAACTACTCGAGGCTTGTCCTTCTCTTCTCGGCCATTCTATTTCTTGAATGCAGTTGTTGGAGATAAAATGCGTCGGGTACTTGGTAGATGATCGTTGTCATCCTTCGGGTGCACGGCACGACCAAGGTGTGTGGACTTCATGGCAGATGTACGAGTGGGTAGAGGATAGATGTCAGCCGTTGGATCGCACAGATGGACAGCGGAGATTGGTTTGCAGAAGATATTGGGAGATATGAGAGCGGGGTGATCATAGGCCATTGGATCTTGGGCGGACAGATCCAATGGTTGCTAGGCACGGAAGATGCACAGAGTTTATCGGGGGGGGAGAGTGGGCTTAAGCCATAAGCAGAATTGCTTGCACCGCTATCAGAGGTCGGGCAGTAATCGTACAAGGGCTAGCGATGTGAGTCATCGTGTGATGCGTGGCGGATGTGATGGGACCAAAACCGCTCTGATCGCGAGTTAACGTGCGGCTATGTTTTGGCAGCGGGGGAAGTGGATGACGTCCGATCATCTCAGAAATGATTGGATGGTGAAAGATCGGTGCACATGTTTTTTTGTTGGATGTAGCTGGGGACCGTTAGATTGGGTGCGGCAATCAACGGCTGAGATTGCGGCAGAGTGTTTATGAAGGCGCGCGATTATATGAGCGCAGGTTATATGTGGTTTTAACTTTTAGCGCTTGGGGATTAAGGATAAAGGTTTTCATATGATTTCTGATAGCAAGCCCTGGGAAATGGAGGTGAAAGGAGGATGGATGAGGTGGAGGGGAAGGTGAAAGCGATCGATATGAGCTTCCTTTCAGTAAAACCACTAACCAAGCCTACTTCTATTCTCTGAACATCAGCAACATATAGCAGAGCTAACACTGGCTCCTTCTGGGGATGAGATCCTCCCTGTGAAGTCTTAAGAACTTGCAGATCAATGCCTTTCCTATGAAAACAAATTAGCAAAATTTCCTAGTGTTCCATTGGGCATGGAGTCTGTTTGAACCTACACTAAAAACTGATAAAACAACATATTTACAATTCCAAGGCCAAAGACCTTAAACAACATAAATTTTATGAGAATGCCCATTAACCGAGCCATCAAAAACTGCTTCTCCTCCCATACTTTGCAGTATGAAGGTATTGTTCCCTTGGATATAAGAAATAATAAAAGGCCTTGTCCAGAAAGCATCAAACTTCCCATGATTGCCCTTTTTTTCTTTCAGTGCATCCCACTTCAAAACCAAATCTCCAACCTAAAAGTTATCTATTTTTGTCCTTCTGTCAAAAGCATCCTTGATCTTCTTCTGATGTGTTGCACACTTTTCAACCAGCTATTCTCTGATTTGATGTACCTCTACTAAATCAGTGATCCTTTCTGCCATATCTTCTTCCTCATTCTGCTCTTGTTGGAGGAACTTTGCCACAGGGAGAGTTAACTGAATTGGGAACACAGCTTTAGTGCCATATACCAGTTTGAATGGAGAATTCCTTGTGGATCTCTTAATGGTCACTCTGTCAGCCCACAGTGCATATTTGAGCTTAGAATCCCAATTCTTTTTGTTGTCCTCAAACATCTTTTTAATTATCCTTATCAGACTCTTGTTGGAGGATTTTGCCAGACCATTGCCTTAAGAGTAATATGAGCTGGAATGAACGAGTTTAATACCCATTGAATTGCACATGTCCACCAATTCTTTTGCCCTGAAGGCTACTGCATTATATGTGACTAATTTATGTGGACAACCAAATCTGGTGAAGATATTCTCTGTCAAAAACTTCATGACCACATTATGATCAGCCTTTCTGGTAGGGATTGCTTCAATCCACTTAGTAAAGTAATCAGTGGCTACTAGGATGCATCTGTGTTGGCCACTGGAATGTGGATTGATTTCTTCGATGAAATCCAAGCCCCACTGCTGAAAAGGGCCACCAGCATGTATAGGCTTTAAGGGCAGGGATTTCAACTATTGTTTCCCTTCAAATCTTTGGCACCTGTCGCAAGATTTAACAAATGAAAACACATCAGAAAATAAGGTGGGCCAATAGTACCCAGCTGTTGACACCTAATCCGAAACGGATGAGGTGAAGTCGGACAGTCATCTAGAAGATGAACTGATCCATTTTATATGTGTATAAATAAAGTGCTGGCTAATGAATAAAGGTATCAATCAGTGTTTTCTCATTCAATTGTTTTCTTGCGCTCATTGCTGGAGTTACCCCTGGCCTCTGACATGGTATCAGAGCACAGGTCCCTTAAATTAGCTGTAACTCCTGCCTCTGCCTCTGCGCTCTCTGACCTGAATAGTCTGCCTCTGTCATGCGTTTTATTCAGGCAATTCGCTGCCCCTCTCTGCGCTGCCTCTGACATACCTGAGCGGTGAAGCGTGGAATGGGCTGCTGAATGTGAGCGTTTTCTTGTTGAAGCGTTTCTATCTCTGATTGCTCTCATTCCCTTCTGCATTCGAGTGATACCATAGCCGGGCAGATCAAACGCCTGCTTCAGAAGCTCTTCTGCCTGCCTAGTAAGAACTGCGGCATCGTTTTTGGATTGAAACAGTGGCATCGTTTTCATAAAACAGTGGTATCGTTTTTCATAAAATTGCGGTATAGTTTTGAATAAAACATTGGCATCATTTTATAAGCCTGCGTTTAATGCTGCATTATTTGTAAACGTGGTAAGAACTGACATCGTATAAGAACTGACTTGCCTTCGGAAGTGTGGAACCCATGATGTGGGAGCGCCCTCCTTTTCAAAACAGTGGTATGCTGCGTTAATATTGAAGCCCGAGGTATCATTTTGGTAAACAGTGGTATCGTTTTTTGTTATAAGCCTGCGTTATTTGTAAACTTTGGTAACAACTGACTGTGGACTGCGTTCGATACCTTTGTGCTAGCTATTGTATGCGCATTTTTAAATGACAGTGGACTGCGTCTTTTGTAAAGATTTTTGGTGGCTGCATCCTTAAGTTTAATGGAGACTGCGTGTTTATAAAGACTGAGTTCCGCAGCGGAAGTGTGGTAAAAGACTGTATTTGCTGCGTTTTCCTTATTTGAAGACTGACATGACTCTGACATGGTATTGAAACCTGTGCATTGAAGACCTGTTATTGAAACCTAAGTTTATTGAAACTTTAAACGTATTGAAGCTATGGTGAAAGATGACATAGAACTGTGACTGCGGCTTTATTAAACGCTGTGGTGACTGCGCCTCTTTTTTTGCTGGATGCGTACTTTAATGGCAAGCTAACACTGCGTTTTTAAATGCTGGATGCCTATTTTAATGGTGTATTAATGAAGCTAAGACTGAGTTGATGTATGATGACTGTGTTTTCATAACAGCGCTCTTTCAAAACAGTGATATATATATGTGCGCCCTTTCAAAACAGTGATATATATAGCGCTCTTTTTTTCTTAAACAGTGATATACAGAAGTGATATGTATATGAGCCCCAATTTTTTACAGTGATATATGAACAGTAATATATGTAAGCGGTGGGCGCCATCATTAAACAATGATATATATGTGAGCAATGATAGATATATGCTGATGGAATGTTAGAAGAAAATGCATAGGGCTATCACATAAGGATTTTTTCTCTCAATAGAAATTTCTTTTATCAACAGAAGTTTTTGGCAGAGATATATTTTTTTTTACAGAATGCATTCAATCATTTCAATGGTCGGAATAGTTCTCACTGGCAAGGAGAACTATTCTGAATGGTCCCGGATGGTAAAACACACCCTTATCTACAATGAGCTGTGGAAAGGTGTGTGTGTTGGAGAAGAAGACAGAGACCCTGTGCAGCCCACATCAGACAAAGAACTCGCCATTTGGGAAAACAAGAACAGTAAAGCTTTTGCATTGATCGCAGCATCTGTCAATGAGGAAGTAAGTCGTCATATTTCTTGCTATTCCACTGCCTTTGAAGCTATACAAAAGCTGAAAGAACTCTATGATACACATTCTGCACTTGAAGTTGTTCAGCTCATGATTAAACTCTTCACTCTTGAACTGAAAAATAATGATCCTCTTGCTCTTGCATCTGAAATAAAGTCTATAATGCATGATATAAAATCCACTAAGGTTGAGCTGGATATCTCTCTTATTGCCTTTCTCAAAGCACTCTATCCTACCTACTCCAATTATCTTGAGTCTTTACAAGCAAATGGAAACCTTAAAGATATAACCTTTGACTCTCTTGTGAAAAAGTTTGCTGAAAGAGAGAAAGCCTTTGGAAAGAAAACAGTCCCTGAATCTTCTGAAGAGACTGTTTGTCTTGCTCACAAAGAAAAGCATCCTGCTCAAGATTCGGCAAGAGGAAGTGGTGGATGAAGAGGAAGAGGAAGATACTTCAGAGCCAGGGGGGGGCAGACATTCTCAAGCAGAAAAGGCAGATCTGCATTGCATTCGCTGCAAACGAAATGGATCACATGATGCTTCTACATGCAAGCTACCATGGGACAAAGTTGAGCAGAGAAGAAATCAGCAGAAAGGTATAACTGATGACTCAGACAAAGGTAAAGCACCCGAATCTGCACACTATATTGAGGCACAATGTAATATTGGAGTAAATGAAGATTTGTTTAATGCTTCACTTGCTTCTTCGAAAAATGACTGGTTGCTTGATTCAGGAGCAACCTGTCATATGACTCATAGGAGAGATTTCTTTGAAGATTTCACTAACAATGTTGATGGAGCAGTATACTTTGCAGATCAGTCAAAAATCAAGCCATCAGGGCTTGGCACAATCAGGCTTAAACTGCCTGGTCTTCCAGACTTTCTTCTGGATCATGTTCTATATCTCCCACAGCTGAAGAGAAACTTGCTGTCCCTGGTCCACATCCGCCAGCAAGGTCACTCCATTCACATGTTTGATGGCAAGCTTGAGGTAAGAAAGGCATCTGACCACTCACTTGTCATGAGGGGTATAGAAGAAGAAAGACTCCTTAAACTGCAAGGAACCTCTGCTCATGCACAACATTTCTCATATATTTCTCATCATGAAGAATGTACACTTCCATCAAGTTTATTATGGCATGCTAGATTTGGGCATTTAAACTATGATAGTCTCCGCTTGTTGAAGAAAAATGGTGTTGCTGGTTTGCCTACAATTCCTAGAAAACATAAACAATGTGATGCTTGCATTCTAGGAAAGCATAGCAAACAGTCTTTTCATGATTCACATTCAAGAGCACATAGGAAGCTTGAACTTATTCATTCAGATTTATGTGGTCCAATGCCTGTTCCTTCTGCAAATGGAAATAAATATATCATGACATTTATTGATGATTACACCAGAATGTGTTGGGTTTACTTATTGAAGAACAAATCTGATGCTTTCCAAACATTTAAGAATTTTCATAAGTGGATTGAAAATGATGCACAGTCTCATATTGGGTCTATTCGCACTGATAATGGAAAAGAATATACATCAAATGAATTTGAACACTATCTTCGCCAACATGGGATTAAACATCAAACAACTGTGCCTTATAATCCTCAACAGAATGGTGTAGCTGAAAGAATGAACAGAACAATTTTGAATATGGTACGATCCATGCTTTTCTTCAAAAATGTAAAGACAATGTTTTGGGCTGATGCTGTTCTATGTGCCGCATATATAAAGAATAGATGTCCATCTAGTGCTATAAGAAATAAGACTCCTTATGAATTGTGGTATGGACATGTTCCTTCGGTAAAACATCTCAGGATATTTGGTTCCACCTGTTATGCTTTAATACCAAAGGTACATAGAAACAAACTTGGTGCAAGAAGTCGTAAGTGTATCTTCCTGGGGTATTCAAACACATCTAAAGCATACCGCCTTTATGATGAAGTAGATAAAAAGTTTGTTTTATCTAGAGATGTCATTTTTCTTGAATCATCCAAATCTGACAATGTTGTTGAGCGGCAACTTGATCGCTTGGATAGATTCACAAAACAGAAATCATTTCAAGAGTTTGATAATCAGATTCCACATCTTGAAGGGGGGATTCCTATACTAGATCAACATGTGGAATCTTCTTCTGAAGAACAATCTCCCCTGCATGACACTCCAACAACGGATGATGCTTTAAGTGATGTAATTGATAGAATTGGGAGACTCAATCTTGATTCAGACCCAACTCAATCAACAGAACAGCCTGGACCATCTCAGAAAGGTCCCCCAAAGTGGCTGACAAAGACACTTGAAAGTGTTCATCCTGATGAAATTGGAAAAACAGGAACCCGAAATTCAAACCGACAAGATGGAGGTGATGTAGATAACTCTAATTCACCTGTTGATATGGATGTTACTTATGATTGTGAATTGAACTTGTCTACAGATTTTGAACCAACTTCCTTCAAAGAAGCTGCTTCTCATGATGAATGGAAAGAAGCAATGCGGAAGGAGTATGATGCCCTCATAAAGAATGGCACTTGGAAGCTGGTTGATCCTCCATTTGGAACCAAACCAATTGGCTGCAAGTGGGTCTACAAGAACAAGTACAAAGCTGATGGCTCACTTGACAAGCACAAAGCTAGGCTTGTGGCAAAAGGTTTTGCACAGAAGGAAGGGGTCGATTATGAGGAAACTTTTGCTCCCACAGCAAAATGGGCCACCATCCGGACACTCTTTGCACTAGCTGCTCAGAACGGTTGGAAAGTCCATCAAATGGATGTAAAAACTGCATTCTTGAATGGAGATCTAAAAGAGAATGTTTTTATGTCCCAGCCTGAAGGATTTGCTGTGAAAGGACATGAACACAAAGTATGCAAACTTGTGAAGTCCTTGTATGGCCTCAAACAAGCACCACGAGCCTGGTATGAAAAACTAACTGAGCATCTTCTGAAACTCAACTTCAATCATTTTGATCTTGATGATGCAACTTTATTTGTCAAGAAAGTTGGAAAAACAGTTGTATATCTTGTGGTATATGTAGATGATCTTTTAATGACAGGGAACAATGAAAGCTATATTGCATCCATAAAGAAAGAATTAGGAAAAATCTTTGAAATGACTGATTTGGGCTATGTTCATTACTATCTTGGCATTGAAGTAACCCAACATCCAAAGTCCATATTTCTTTCTCAAAAGAAATACATTGGAGATTTGTTATACAGATTTGGCATGACAGAGTGCAATCCCCTCTCTACTCCAATGGAACAAAACTTGAAGCTCACATCTACTGAAGGAAAGGAATTTGAGGATGCAACAAAGTATAGACAGCTTGTAGGAAGTCTCATCTACCTCACTACTACCAGACCAGACATTTCATTTACTGTTGGAATCCTCTCCAGGTTTATGCAAAGGCCTTGTGAGGGACATTGGTCTGCTGCAAAAAGAGTTCTAAGGTACTTGAAGGGAACTCAAGACCTTGGAATCAAGTATACACAGGTGAACGACTTCAACTTGATTGGATACTCTGATTCAGACTTCGATGGAGACAAAGAAACTGGGGTATCTACTTTAGGATATGCTATGAGTCTTGGATCAGGAGCTGTCTCCTGGAGATCACGCAAACAATCAGTACCAGCAGATTCCACAACAGAAGCAGAATACGTGGCAGCAGCTGAAGCAACGAAAGAAATTGTGTGGCTCAGGAAAATTCTTGAAGATTTGCAGGTAAAACAAATACAATCAACTCCACTCATGATTGATAACACATCTGCAATAAAGTTGGCCAAGAACCCAAAGTTCCATGATCGTACTAAGCACATCAATACTAAATATCATCTGATCCGACATCATCTTGAGGCCAAAACAATCCATCTTCGTCATTGTTCCACAAACGAGCAAATTGCAGACATCTTCACCAAAGCGCTTGGAAGAGAAAAGCTTGAAAAATTCAGAATGATGCTTGGACTCACCAACATCCCTTCAGATTAAGGGGGGGAATGTTGACACCTAATCCGAAACGGATGAGGTGAAGTCGGACAGTCATCTAGAAGATGAGCTGATCGGTTTTATATGTGTATAAATAAAGTGCTAGCTAATGAATAAAGGTATCAATCAGTGTTTTCTCATTCAATTGTTTTCTTGCGCTCATTGCTGGAGTTACCCCTGGCCTCTGACACCAGCTCTGAGGATTTTGTGGGCTGTGGTTTTCCAATAATGGTGCCCTCTACACATGATGGAATGAAACTGCTGCATAACCTCTATTGATTGTTCTTTGTCCAAGCACCTCAAAATAATTCCAGATGGGTCCCTCCAGTAGAGCAGATTTTCGTAAATGCAAAATTTAGCTGCCCTGAGCTTAACAGTTCTGACTTGACTTGTACTTAAGCCTAGAATTTAGCTATAGCAGAGTACCAATCATAGGAAGCTAGATTTTCGGCCAATGTCTGACTCTTTTTTGGTTCAGCTGTTTCTTCTGCTTCTGTCTGACCATCTTCTACAACTGAGCCCATGCAATTTATATCCAATATTCTGCAATTTTCTTCAGCCAATAGTCTGGCAAGGCCCTGACCTTTGAAAAGCTTGGTAGGCTTTAGTTCTATATTAAACTCAATTAGTTTTGAAATCCATTTAGCCCTTCTTCCATCAGCATTGGGCTGTGTTAAGACATCTTTTATTGAAGCAGAGGGAACATATGCAGTTATCTTGGAATGCAGAATGTAAACTCTTAAGGCTTTCAAAGACTTGATAAGAGCACATGCTTGTTTCTCAATGATATCATACCTTAGTTCAGCATCCCTTAACGTTTTGCTGAAAAATTCCACTGGATGCTCAACACCTTCTTCATCTTCCTCCAATAAAACTACTGCAAGGGTGTCTTCAGAGGCAAATGAAAATATATGCAACTCCTTGCTGTAATCTAAACTGCTTAGAGTGGGAGCTTCCATAATGGCTTTCTTAATGAAGTCAAAGGATCTTCTTGTTGTTTCAGTCCATTTGATCTCTGACCCGTTTCTCAACATGGAGGTAATATGCTTCATCAGTTCTGCAGAATTTGGGATAAACCTCCTCACAAAATTAATTTTTCCCAGAAAGGACTGGATGTCTTTCTTTGATCTCGGGACAGATAAGGTCTATATTGCTTTTACTCTTTCTGGGTCAATTCGGACACCTGTAGCAGAAACAATATGTCCTAACAGCTTACCTTCTTCTAAAGAAAACTATGACCTTTTAGGATTGACTGAAATCCCAAACCTTCTGCACTTCATGAACACTTTCTTCAAATGTTGTAAATGATCTTGATGACTGCTGTAGTATACTGTTATATCATCAAGGTAGATAAGGACAAATTTGTCCTTCTCTCCCACAAATGCTATATCCATAGCTCTCTTAAAGGTGGCTCCAGCATTCATCAGCCCAAAAGGCATCTTGGAATACATAAAAGTGCCCCAAGGAGTGGTGAATGCAGTCTTTTCTTGGTCATCTGGATGTACTGCAACCTGATTATATCCTGAAAATCCATCCAGGAAAGACATCACTTTGGCTCCTGAGACCTTTTGCAGCAAATTCTCCATCTTGGGTAGAGGGTAATTTTTTTCTTAGAGCATTTGTTTAAGTTTCTGAAATCAACATAGAGCCTGGTTTCTCCACTCTTCTTCCTCACCACTACAAAATTGGCTACGCATTTTGAATATCTAAGAGGGACTATGATTTTGGCAGCCAATAGCTTCTTGCTTTCTTTTTCGATTAGAGGAAGGAGTAAGGGGTTTATTGGTCTCAGCTTTTGCTTGAAAGGTATGGTGTCTTTCTCTAGAGGAATTTTAGGCTGGATGATCTTCTTGTCATAAGTTTTCAGGTCACTATATTCCCAGGCAAAGACATCAGGAAATTGCCTCATTAAATTGTAGTATTCAGCACTTTGGTCAGCAAACAGATGAGTGGACAGATTTATATATCTTGGCTGATCTGAACTCCCTATATTATGCTTATAGGCTGCAGTTTGGTCTTCCTTTTGGGCAGTCTTATAAGGCACATCATTCTAGTCAAAACTCTTTTGTAAAGGAACTAGACCCTTAGGTATATAATTACTGGGCAATTGGACAATGCTATCTTTGCCAATTTTATTTCTAAGCTGGGATTGGGGATTTTCTTCCAAGGCTTCATTTTCTTGGTCAATTTTCATTTCAAAAATTTCATCAATGACTTGTAGGAACCTATTCCCTTCATCATCGTCTTCAAAAATTTTCCAATGCTAGACATTGCCTGGCAAGGATGGTCTGTATTTCATTTGGACTTCATAAACAAGTCTGGGGGGCATGGGAGGGATGAACATGCTAGCAGACATAGCAAGGGAATCAGCAAGCTGATTTTTGGCTCTAGGGATGTATGAGATACAAAAACTATCAAAAGAATCTTTGAGTCTCCATACCTCATCTCTATATGCTTTCAGCCTTGGGTTCTTTGCTTGAAATGTTTTGTTTACTTGCTGAATGATAAGATCAGCATCTCCAAACACCCTTATGCTTCTGATTTCTCTATCTTTAGTTGCATTCAGGCCCAATATCAGAGCCTCATACTCTACTATATTGTTGGTGACTTGGAAGGCCAGCTTAAAAGACAGTTGTGTGCTTTTCTGTTCTGGAGATATCAGCACCACCCCTGCTCCTGCAGTCTCCCTGGAACATGCTCCATCAAAAAACATCTCCCACACTTGACTTCCTTGCTCTTCTTCGGCTTGAACTATTTGTTTCTTGAGCTACATTGAGGCCTTCTGGGATTCTTCTATTTGGAGAATGCATGCTCCAAAATTAGTGTCCATAGCATAAATAGGATGATTGGATGGTGATCCAGGTGGATGTTGGTGGCCACCCACCAACCCATTTGGACCCCCACAACTGTCTCTTTCAGTCTTTTCAGTTTCCTAAATTGCGGCACAGTTTACTATTTTTAGCAGCTTTTCGAGTCCTGAACTTCCGGAGCCGTTTTGAGGCCCTAAACGACGTTTTTTTGGAAATCTGGGGCAACATGGGGCCATGGACTAATGTTGCCTCCCAAAGTGGTAGTACTCGGATAGATCTTTCTAACGAGCTATCGTACGCATCAAACGAAGATCGTATGCCAAAGTTATGACCCCGGGAAATTGATGTACCAATTTACCCAAACGGGGCCCATAATTTGGCGTTTCATCTTCTAGTGTTAGATTTCGGAATGTTAAGGGTTTTCCATTGTTTATCAACAATAAATAGGCCTTCGAGCCTCATTGTAACACAGTTCGGAACAGTTCAGAGGCATGTAGCCGCGACATCTCTTCTCAGAGATAAGCTACCATCGCCCTAGTTGGTTTCTTTCCATTTCTGTTTGTAAGCATATTTCAGTATTTTACAGTAATGAAATGAAGTATTATTTCCGCTACATCTTTTTGTTTATGGTTATCTTTGTATTTTATTGTGTTCCTGTTTAAATCCGGATCAGTGGTATCATAGCGGTCTGCTTTTTCTCTGTTTTTCTTTGCATGTCCCCAACGAGGTCGGGATATAAGGAGTTAGGGCTTGAACTGGTCGAACCTTTGCAAGACCAGCCTCGCAAATCCAGATGGCCTCCCATGGCGGATGAGAAGAAAGACGAGGGGGCAGGAGATATTATCAAAATCTTGCTCGAAGAAGTGCTCGAGCGGCAAAGGAACGCGATGATGGATAGCTTTGCGCAGATCCTTCAGCGGCTACCCAGAGGCGACGCATCGGCTTCCAACAGCGACTCTGGAAATGCCACACTGTTTAAGGTACAAGTTAATTTTGAAATCCCCATCTTCGAGGGTCAAATAGATGCAGATACCGTAGATAAATGGTTAAATCTGCTAGATGGGTATTTTTCTGTTCACGAATTTTCAAGTCGGGAAAAGATTGTTTTCGCTCTTCTCAAAGCAGCCCCCCACGACAAGGACTGGTGGGAAACCTACTGCGAGCAGAAGGATGAAAGTACAGGCTCACTATTTTCAGCCGCACCCACTTGGAATGACTTCCGGGATGCCATCAAGGAGCAGTACTAGCCTGTCGGAAGCTATGAGGGCAAATACATCAAATGGACCACACTGCGGCAGGGACGAGACCAAGATGTGCCGGAGTTTACAAAAATTTTTCATACCCTTCGCACACAGTTGGGTATCAAAGATTCTAAGCTGCATCTGGTACTCAAATACCGCGACTGCCTACACAAATACATCCAGGAAGAGATGGGGTTCTTGAACATCTCCTCACTCGGCACAACATACCGATACACTGTCAAAATCGAGCAAAAGTTCAAACAGAAGAAGCGAGACTTTAGATTTGCAAATCCGAAGCCTAAAGGACAAAGCCAAGGCGGGCTGACCTAAGACAACCCCTTGAAGCCGCAAGAAAAGAACAACACCGCGAAGCCGAAGAAGGACACAGGAAAGTGGTGTGAGTTCCACAAGAGTCCCACTCATAACACAAGTGAGTGTCGGACCAAGCAGTCGCTGGTGGCTGAGTTGAAGGCTTCCGAATCAGATGCATGTTCCAATCCTGAGCCAGAACCCGACAAGGGGAATGGCAAAGGGAAGCAGATCATTGATGCGGATCCCAACGCCACTGTTGCCACCGCCAAGATCGAGAAATATGAGCCCGAAAATCCAAAGGAAGGGGAGCGTCTTTTCCACTCACAGATGTGGGTGAAGGGTTCGCCGCTACAATTCATTGTCGACAGTGACAGCCAAAAGAACCTCGTTTCAGCAGAGGTCGTGAAGCGGTTGGGCCTACCGACTACACCACACCCACAGCCATACAGTATCGGGTGGCTTCATGAAGGACGAGATCTCAAAGTTCGCCAGCAGTGCCGCCTTCCCTACAGCATCAAGCCCTTCACAGATGAGGTATTGTGTGATGTTACACCTCTGGATGTTTGTGATGTATTATTAGGCCAACGATACTTATGGAGGCGACATGCTGTGTATGAGTCAAGGCCTCGTGCTGTCAATATTTCTTTAAATAATTCATTATACAGGATACCAGAGGTAGCCCCACCTACTGCCACATCTTTGATCACTGCTAAGAAAGGCAGCAAGCTCATCTCCCAGACCAGGAAATTTATCTGTATGGTTCACTCCCAAAGTAAGGGGAAGATCGTTACTACATCCATGACCCCTGCAAAGGGTTCCTCCATGCAGCAGCAGCAGCAGCAACAAAGGGATACGGTCATGACAAAACACAGGAACAACTTCTCCTCACCCACATGGGTACCACACAAGTTTCAGGTGGGCAACAAAGTCTGGTTGCATCGACAGAAAGAACGCCTTACTAGAACCCATCAGAAGCTCAAACCACTCCGACATGCTCCTTACACCAGTACCAAGGCTACGGGCAACAATGCTTCGAAGCACAACATTCCTCCATTCCTTGGCTTGCACCGAGTGTTCAATGTGGACTGTCGTCGACCATGCTTCACACCATTACTGGACACATCAGAGATTGCAGGACAAGTTCAGCAGATGGAGGAACTCAACGCAATGGGGACCATTGCTTCCTAAGGGGGGAGGAATGATCCAGGTGGATGTTGGTGGCCACCCACCAACCCATTTGGACCCCCACAATTGTCTCTTTTAGTCTTTTCAGTTTCCTAAATTGCAGCACAGTTTACTATTTTTAGCAGTTTTTCGGGTCCTAAACTTCTGGAGCCATTTTGAGGCCCTAAACGACGTTTTTTTGGGAATCTAGGGCAAAATGGGTCCACGGACCGATGTTGCCTCCCAAATTGGTAGTACTCAGACAGATCTTTCTAACGACCTATCGTACGCGTCAAACAGAAATCGCATGCCAAAGTTACGACCCCGGGAAATTGATGTACCAATTTACCCAAACGGGGCCCACAATTTGGCGTTTCATATTCTAGGGTTAGATTTTGGAATGTTAAGGGTTTTCCATTGTTTATCAACAATAAATAGGCCTTCGAGTCTCATTGTAACACAGTTCGGAACAGTTCAGAGGCATGTAGCCGCCACATCTCTTCTCAGAGATAAGCTACCATCGCCCTAGCTGGTTTCTTTCCATTTCTGTTTGTAAGCATATTTCAGTATTTTACAGTAATGAAATGAAGTATTATTTCCGCTGCATCTTTGTGTTTATGGTTATCTTTGTATTTTATTGTGTTCCTGTTTAAATCCGGATCAGATGGGTTCTTCTCATCACTGATGATATCTGCCAACTGTGCTTCTCTATACAATCTCCTGCTTTCTCCTCCAAAGACTGGGAGAGTGGCATAAGACAGATCATTTTGTAATGTCCCACCTAGTCTCCTGATCCACCCTCTGGACAACAGCATAACAAACTTAGGAGGAACATATGCTACCACAATGTCCATCACCATACTCTTCATGGGTAGCTGGGTTAGGGTAATAGCTAAATCTTTGATCAATCCCAGACATTTGACCTTTCTTGAATCAAAGGAGAATAGATCATGTTATGGTTTGGTGATATCAAGGCCCAACTCTTCCATGACAGCTTTTGGCATCAGATTGTGGCTAGCCCTAGTGTCTAGCAGGCAATTGTGGAGGGTTTTGTCATGAATGGTCAAGGAGACATAAAAAGATGGAGAATTATCATTAGCAGGTTCAGTCATTGGGCTAAGCACAAGTGCAATTTTATCATCTTGCAAATTGATAGAGTCAGTGGAGGTTTGTGTGGCTTTCAGCTCAAGAGCCTCAAGGATAGGCTTCCTAAACACTTCACTCTTTAAAAGTTCTAACAGAGGCACATATATTTTTAACTTCTAGACTCCTGATTCAAAGCTAAAAGGGGAAGGGGACTTGTCGGGACCTCTTACCTCCTAAGCTGGTGCTTTGAGGATGACTGGATCCGCTGCTGGTCTCTTCTGTCTGGCATTCTGTAACTCTGTTTGGACAGTAGCTTATTGGGCAGGATTCTTCTTGGCATTGTTTTCTTGTGACCTCAGATTATATCTTTGTTGTTCACCAGTTTGTAGAACAACCTCTCTGTCCCACCTTTGACTGGTTTGGTCCTGCAGCAATGATTCTTCATATGCAGCCAATGTCAAAAAGGCAGCACTGCCTTTATCTTCCATGCAATGAATTTCATCCTCTTCTTTGAACTGTTCTTCGTCCATGACTACATTTTGAAAAGGAGCTTTAACCTTCTGTTCTTCATTTGGTTCTTTACCCCTATGAATGATTTTCAACTGTTCATTTTCTCTTCTAAATGAATTTGGATTTCTTGGAGCAAATGTGTTCTGCTGCCTTGTCTTCCCAGAGTTCTGCTCAACTTTTAGATTAGATATCTCAACAGCAAATAACTCTATCATTCTAGTCATTTTGTCTAATTTAGGCTCTGATGATGAAACAAAGGAAGAAGAAGCCTCACCTCTCTGCTTCCTTCTGTCAACATGACTTTTGAGTTTCTCTGCGGCCATAATATTAGATTCTACTTCTAGAGCTACATCTTGCATATCAGCTAGAGTGGCACATCTTCTTTCTCTCAACAATAGGTAGAAATCATAGTCAAAAGAATTGGCATGGGTGAATTTGGCAGAGGTATGGGTTGGCTTTACTTCAGCTAGTATCTTACTATACATACGATTGAATCTTTTATTAAAATCAGACAAAGATTCAACATTTTCCCTCTTCAGGTTACCAAACTCAGTATGGTAATACAGAAAGTATTTTTTATCTCCCCAGTGCTTCAAAAATGCATCATCCAGGGCTTCAATATTAGTAATAGACCTAGGGGTCAATTCTCTGAACCACTTTCTGGCCTCTCCATCAGGGCTTTGGACAAAAACTCTCATCCACACATCATCTTCAGTAATATCTAGGTTATCAGCATAACTACAAAAAGTTTCAAGGTGTTCTTCAGCTGTTACCCCATCTGTACCAGTGAACTTTGGCATATACTTCTGGTATTCTCCTGCAGGAATGGAATTCAAAGGGATAGGTAAGACCAAGGGTCCATACCTAGAAGCTATGATTTTTTCCATCTTTGTGGGAGCTTGCTAGCCTGCCATGACTGGAGTAGGTGGAAGGATACTGGTAAACTGAGTGGTATGAAGCAATGCAATGGATGACAGAGATAGAGGAATGTTATGGACTGTATGGGATGCCTTCTTTGGACTGAGATCCAAAGGGGAACTGAATGAACAAGGAGCTATATGAATCTCTGAAGGAATTTTCTCACTAGCAATACTAGGCTCTATATCTTCAAATGATATATTCTCAAATATAACCTTCTCTTGTAGAGACACATAAGATTTCCTGGGCTTACTTGATCCTGATGCTCCTTTCTATGATATTTTCTTCGATTTGACAATCTTCTGAGGGTCAGGCACTGGGTCAGCTGGTGATTTCTAAGGATTTCTCCGGGTATGCCTCACAAACTGAGCCAGAACTAGAACGTGGAGTCACCACCAGTTTGGTTCTCCAGTAGAGTCGCCAGATAGATGATTACAACAAAAAATGTGCCCAAAATTTGTCTATCATCAAAATCTAGAACTATGTCGTTCTTCTAGGGAAGCTGAGCTTCAATCTCCTCTCCCCAGCAACGGTGCCAATTAATGTTATCACCCCAAGAAACTCTCCTAGGTTGTATCTCAGAGATGCTCGGGAACATTACAAACTCAACATGATGTTGGGAATGGATGAATGGAAGGAATGATGCTTGTTCAAGCCAGATAACCGCTCCTACTATGCTTAACTCTAGACATGCCTGAACACCCCCAGACTATAAGGCTTTAGACCATCAATTACTCACAGTTTTGGGATTTGGTGAACATGGAGAATACTAACCACACTAGCAGATGCACAGGACCCTGTGATGGTTGGGTGCAACCAGTAAAGAGGTCTGCAAATCTGTTTCCTAATGCACAAACAAGATGATAACTCTCTGTCACTAAGTAAATAGAAACCTAAATAACACATTCACTGATACAAATAAGACTTTAACACAGAAGTAGGATGACAGCTCCTCTAACGCTAAATATCAAGAGTTCACGAAAAATGCATAACAGGCACAACCTAGAATAGAATAGAAGTGAAAAGTGAGCAATTAATAGCATAAAAAGCTTGTATTAGCTAAAAATGAAGACGAGACGCTGCAAGTATCAAAGTAGTTACAGTCTCCAAAAGTTGAACCTTACATCAAAACAACAACCATCAACCCTGATTACATCTCTTTTTTGGGTATATATAGAGTTTGATTACAAAGATGTTCTGTTGTTCTATGCGTGGAGGGGGTCATAATTGACCACCAACTGCTTTAACTGTCTGATAGAGTCTCTGGTGCAATTTTCTTGCTCTAATGAATGAATTTGATGTTCTTTATTGCTCTGTTGTCCTTCTCGGGAAAGTGGAGTGTCGTATGGATGAAATTCCATAACTGATAAATGTATTTAACTGCTCGAGGCTTGTCCTTCTTCTCTCGGTCGTTCTATTTCTTGAATGCAGTTGCTGGAGATAAAATGCATCGGGTACTTGGTAGATGATCGTTGTCGTCCTTCGGGTACATGGCACGACCAGGTTGTGTGGACTTCATGGCAGATGTACGAGTGGGCAGAGGATAGATATCAGCCGTTGGATCGCACAGATGGACGGTTGAGATTGGTTTGTAGAAGATATCGGGAGATATGAGAGCAGGGTGATCACAGGCCGTTGGATCTTGGGCGGATAGATCCAATGGTCGCTGGGCATGGAAGATGCACAGAGTTTATCAGGCAGGGAGAGCAGGCTTAAGCGGTAAGCGAAATTGCTCGCACCGCTATCTGAGGTCGGGTGGTAATCGTACAAGGGCTAGCGATGCAAGTCATCGTGTGACGTGTGGCGGATGTTATGGGACCAAAACCGCTTTGATCACGAGTTAACGTGTGGCTATGTTTTGGCAGCGGGGGAAGCAGATGACGTCTGATCATCTCAGAAATGATCAGACGGTGAAAGATCAGTGCACATGTTTTTTTGTCGGATGCGGTCGGGGACTGTTAGATTGGGGTGTGGTAATAAACGGATGAGATTGTAGCAGAGGGTTTATGAAGGCATGTGAGTATATGAGCACAGGTTATATGTGGTTTTAACTTTTAGCACTTGGGGCTTAAGGATAAAGGTTTTCATATGATTTCTGATAGCAAACACCGAGAAATGGAGGTGAAAGTAGGATGGATGAGGTGGAGGGGAAGGTGAAAGCGATCGGTATGAGCTTCCTTTGAGTAAAACCAAGAACCAAGCCCACTTCTATTCTGTGAACATCAACAACATATAGCAGAGCTAACAGGATACAACGATGGATCGCACTACCAAGTGCAAAGGGGGGAGCGTTCGCCAAGGTACATGAAGTCACGAATAAGGGTCCGTGAATACAATGCAAAAAAGGGGATCTGTGTGTCCCACAAGTCAAATGGGCATATACGGCACTATGCAAAAACATGACTATGAAGTCGAGGCTGCCGAATGGTATAAGCACTGAGGTCCCTGAAGCACCTCTGTAGAAGCCTGTGGATGTAGTAATATTGGAAAAGAGAACAGCGTGTGAAGTCCGAACTGAAGGACTCATTAAACCATGGGAAGAGCAGTATGGAGGGATTCAAGAAGCCATTTGGGAAGGGAATGCACAACATTGCCAATTGGAAAAAACAAGGTACTACTCAAAATTCAGAATATGATGTTGGACATGGAGATTAAACAGCTAGAAAAAGAACTAAAGGAGGACTTTCTGAATGAAAAGCCTGGAATGTTGTAGCCGGATACGCGCAAATCTAAGGATGAATTGGAAGAGTATGACCACAATTTAATTGGTCAAATACCGTGGTTAAGGCATCGCCCCCCTCTCAAGGGAAATTAGGAGAGTGCTCCACACCCAACAGCGCGCATAGTGGTGACAACAAAAACCATGTCGCGAGATGTTCGCCAAGACACACTAGCAGTGCACCAAGGGGGTGCGACCACCTGACTAGTCGAAAAGAGGCAATCTCAGCGCTCCACATAGTTGAAAGAGAGTGCAGGACTATAAAAACATCTATTAGGGAGCTGTGCGACAACAATGGTGCGTGCAGGGTCGGTACGTCCCAAGGGTCGCCATCACATAGAATGGGCTACACTACTACGCAAATAAATAAGGAAGTAATCGTTGGTGTCACTATTCATGACAAGACATCTGAATTAAGGCCACAAGAAGTGGGAAGTGGGTATTTAAGACACGAAGTTAGGACTAGATTCAAAATGATCTGCCACCAGTGTAGCATTAATGAGCCAGAAAATGGGGGGATGGTCGAGTTGGAATTCCAATGGGCCTATAAATCACGGATGGCCTCCTATCAAAAAACCTTTGGCATTTTTCGAATACAGTTATCGCGTTAGCAAGCAGGCATGAACCTGATGAATGAGGAGGTTGTAAGAGCAAGTCCATGGTTTGAAGCCTTGCTGAAAGATACATAGGAGTCCCTGATCAAAATCATGTCAACAACAAAGGGAGCCCCGCAGAATTCTATGCCATCGGTAGGGGATGCAACAAAAATCCCTAAATCACCACAGACATGGAGGCCCAAGAAGGATCCACAGGTAGCAGGACCAGTCTGTATGTCTCCGTGAAATCTGTGATTCGACAAACTGTTGATGGAAGAAAAGGGAAAAACAATTAATATTGAGAGCGACGATGAGGAAGAGGATCCTCCAACCTTTGTTGAAGAGATGGAACCAGAAGAAGAGATGGACAAAGACATCCAGCTAGTATGCACCACAACAAAACTGCCCAAGTATGTCCCTCCCCAGAAAGGGAGGGTAAAGGTACCTAAAGATTTGGATGTCGTTAAAAGCACACTTAACACCCCATCCCTCCCCGAAGGGGTTCTGTTCGAAGGAACGGTTGTGGGTCACATTCCCAATATGAAGTTTGAAGACTGGGACCTCGCGGACAATGAGAAGTTTCCCCATTTGGAAACTAGCGAGCTAATGGAACAAAGCACGGAAGGGGCCGTTACAACACTGCAGCCACGGACATGACTGCACGAGGTGGAGCAGGTCGGGCTACTCCACCCACTATCAATTCCACACTTCCATCGAGCCCCGATCATAATATTTGTCATTAAGCAACTACTTTGCCTGGTGCACAATGGGTACTTGTGGTTGGAAGAACCCATTCCCATCACGGCGGAACTCATTCATAAGATTTCTCGGCTTCCCTGTAAGGGAAGGGACCCTACAGAATAGCTGGCACAAGTGGAGACTTGACGCTTGCAGAGGCCATGAAAAATAAATATAAGTTGGAGAAAAAGCAGAGGGGGTACATTATTACTAGTATTCAAGACAAAGGGGTCCGCATCGCCACCCAGTTGTTGGCAAGAAAAGTGATGAGAAAATGTCGAGGCAATGAGGTACCGGCAACGGTTATTGCACTGGTTGAGCAATGTGTAGAAGAGGTACAATTCAACTGGGCGCAGTTCCTCTGCGATGAGTTCCTGACAAACTGCAGGGAGGCCTAACAATAGGGTAAGATCTTCCACTATGCGTGGTTGCCCTTATCCATACTATTGGTTATAGGTGAATTGCCTGAGGATAGTCAATTTCCTCCCCTGGACTGGCCAGAGGCAGCAAAATATGCATTGCTATGGGCAACGAGGGATGCCACGCGAATCCGAGAAACCAAGATCTTCTGGGTACTGATGGAGGTGAGCATACGACTATGGATCAACAAATGGCCGCGCCTATCTGCTTCGGTATATGACAGTGTGAAGATTTTTGTAGACTTTAAAGTGGATATGCACCATGTGTATATCAGGGCACGGAAGGATCCAGAATAGAAGTGGACCACACTCCCCTTCATCGCAATAGATGACACTGTTTTCGCAGTGCTCGACAAATGGCCACCGGAATGGCATGCACCAGAATTGGTGGTGCATGATAAGATGGAGATTCAAAGATAGAAGACTTCCGCCAAGTTTCTAGCACAATAGAAGCAGAACAAACAGCTCGTTGAAGAAGTACGAACGTCCCAGGAGGCAGCAAAGGCCGCCATGGAAAAGATAGCAGCAGTAGGGGCCGCTCTGACACAGGAAGAAAGAGGCCCAAACATGACCACAAGGAATGGGGCAGATGATACGATAGAAGGCACGGACTCGAGCACCACCTCTACACCCTTCAAACGACCGTGTGTGACAGAACGAACAGAGCCTCGGAAGAAGACCAAGGCATCCAAGTTGGATGGGGAGCCTATCACACTGACCGAGGGTGACTTATGTGACATCGGTGATACAATTCGTGAAGTCACCTAGGAGGCACTCTAGGAGGCAATGACGGAGCAGCAGACTATGTTGGGGGCACTCAGGATGCAACTTCAGGAACTTCAGGTGCGACCCCCATAATAGGGAATGATAGCCACCTATGGGGCTATGGGTACATCAGCAACTGAGCAGTTGCTGCGAGCCAAAATGGATAACACTGTCGCGCTATCGGACAGAGCACTCACAACAGACAATGTAGAGGACAAAGCCACAATAGGCCGGCTCAAGGGACTTGGACTAAACTTGGCTTCCGTCCCATGAGAAATATTATACCAGCTATAGGATGGAGCGACGACAAAGCTCCGCGCTAGGGAAGGACGCACAGTACAGCTGCTCAGTGAACAACGAATCAACATCGAGAAACTGAGCCTCCAACGCGATGAAGCAGTAGCACAAACTCAACAGTTGGAAAAAATCGTCGAGGAAGCATGTTGCTGCACCCCCGAGCTTGAGATTGCAGCAGACTTTCCAGTAGGAATACGGATCAAGAAATTGTCTAGTGGATTCCGCGAGGCAAAGGAGGAAGCCACGAGGATCCAGTTGGACCTCAACTTACAAATTGCAAAGCTAAGGCTGAAGGCGCAGCCCTCTACACTGCTGGAGGTCAAAGAGAAGCGACACCATGCCATTCAAGCAGGGTTGGAAGCAATAGAGTGTGCCATACAAGAATGCACTGGCTTGCTAGATCAATCACTTGTCACCCTTAGTTCACTACAGGAAGACCCGACCAAGGAAAATTTTAAGGATGGAAAAATTTCTTAAAGTTTAGAAGCCTTGGCGAATCCCACTAGTCCATAATATGAAATCTATAAAAGTTTTGGAGATATTTTTGTAAAAATATTCAAATTTATAATAGATTTATATAGTCTATATATAATTTTTTGGCGATTTTTAGGGTAAAATAATTTCATTCTATAAAATTTGGGCGAATAATTTTTACAAAAAAATGGAAATTAGAGAATATTTTTTTTGGAAAAGGTATAGAAAATTAGCTAATGGGCGAATATTAGCCCCTAAAATTTTCCTTCGACCCGACGCTCCAATGACTAGAGAGAAAAACGTGGGAGTTGCAGCAAGCTTACGAAAATGTTAGGGGGACCATGCAAACAGTCGCCCTTACTCAGTGGCTAGCTAAGAAGAAGGAGGCCCAGGTGGATGCCGCGCGTCAGAAAGAAGCAATGCTTAAAGAACGCATCCAACCTTGACTCAAGGAAGCATTCACAATCACCGCCAAGATCGAGGGAAAGCTAGCACACATGGAGGTTATATATGCACTCAGGCAAGGACTTGCGCCTAACAACGAAACATCAGAGATATGCTTACAACAGATACAACAGACAGCGGACGAATGTGCTACAAACAAAAGAGAAGCGCAGAGATTGCTGGATGAACTTCACGTGAAGATTACTGCACCAGCCAGGTGACTCGGGACGAGTCACGATGATTGTGTTGGGGGTCTGCTGGGCAGCAGATCCCCCACGTAAAGGTTTTTGGGCTTAAAACCCATTATTTTGGGTATTGGTATTGTAAAAGCTCCGCGAAGTGCGCAAAGTACGAATTGTTATGGTTCAAGTCTAAGGATACTCCACTCTAAAATATTGTAAGTTAGTCTAGAATGTGTCGGCCTACCCATGGTTCGCAAACCATGGGAATGTATAGATAAGAGCAAGGCTCTAAGTGTAAAAGGTAGCTTTTTGTGATGTGAAGAAGTACTATGGTTTTCTGAATGCAATGTTCGATTTGAGGCTGTAAGTCCAAGTTTTGGGTTGTAGTAGGAGATAGAGGCTCCGCAGCTGTGTTCGCGTAGACCTGGTAGAGTCTGTAGCTATGTGCGCGGACCCCTGCAGCTGTGTGCGTAGGGTAGGAAGTGGATTGTAACTAGAAAAAGGCACTAATAAGATAAGTTGGTTTAGGAATATTGCGTATATGTTTCTATAGTCTGGTTTATGCATCTGTTATGGTTTATCATTGAGCACATGTCTATTTATGTTAAAAGGTAACTGAAAGTATTGTGACTTCTTAAGTTAATTCAAGATCTATAATAATAATAATCACAAAAAGGGTAAAGAACATTTGCGCTCATCCTCTAAGCTGCGCTAAGGTAGTTTCTCTGAACAGATGGTTGCGCAGAAGTAGCGCAGCGCATGCGATCGATTCGCGATCATTCTAGACCTCATCAAGACATCCCTAGGGTGCAAAAACCTGGTTCCAACACCCTCCCATACTACCTTGGGTGAGACCTTAGTCCGCGCTCCGCGGACTGTTAACGAAAGGGTTGATAGTTTTGGGATTTGTTTGGCTAAAACATTTATGAACCTGGGTCAGGCCCCAATAAGCCAACACCAGTGTAACCATCAGTGGCCCTCCCATGTGAACGCACAAAACTACCAACTATAACAAAAAATCTCACCACCATGTGACCGCTGGTCCAAGTGCATGTGACCACTTACCTCCTGACTGCAGCATTTGTTGTGACCACCCAGAAGCCCACCACCTCCTGACTGCCGCATGTGACCAGGTTACTTGGAATTTTTTATGACTGCTTGAGGGTTATGGGTGCAATTAACTGTCTTATAATTTCACCCAACGGTGTGCAAAATTTTCTCCCAATTAGCGCTTTTTGGGGCGAAAATATAGGATCAGTTCTGGGTTTTGGGAAATTTGTGGAGAGAATAGTGGCCTAACTAGGAGAGGTCATAACATCTCCAGTTTTCGACCAAATTGGATGTAGAAAGAGGCTAGGTAGCCATTTTTGGACATTTTGGAATCAATGGAGCAAGTTTCGAAAGCATTTGAGTATTGTAAACAAATATTTTTACACTTCTGAGCATAATAGAGAGGTCGAAGCCATTGGTAGTTGGGCCAAGGAGACATAACCTAGGAGGGGTGAAATCCGTTATCATGTTCCTTGATGATGTTCTATACATGTTTATGCTACTATTCAGTCTCTTGTTTATGTTAAAATTTCTCATAAAGTTAACATAAATACTCATTTTTCACTTGCAAAAGAATTCATGAATCTTTAAGCACAATGAAAGCATTTTGTTTCTAGTATGAGGAGGATCTTAGCACAACAATCTAATATTCTAAATCAGCTCATTTTGGTATTGGGAGCACTAGGTTTGCTTTGTGAAAGAAGGAATTAATTGTTTTCAAGTTTATGTCATGCTTACAAGGTTAAAACGCAGAAGAGGAGAAGGGAAGTTGGTTGGAAGCCCTGAAGTTGGGTCAAGGGGGAGGAGAGAAAGGTTGTCACAATATCCAACACCAGTTCAGCCTCAAGTTATAGTTGAGACTCTAGAGATCATGTATCATGAAGGAGAAAAGACCTTCAAAAATACTTTCTTTGATATGACATAGATGGTGAAGGTCCTCTATGAAGAGAGGAATACTAGGTTGCAAGGGGAAATTTCTAAACCTCCCAAAGGAGAAGGGTCTTCAGGAGGAGGTAATGGAAATGGAGACAAACCTCCACCCTCTCCACCATCTTCTTCATCTTCTTCTTCAAAAGCATCTTCACCCTCTTCCACTAACACAACCGTGACTCATACTTGTCATCATACTTCAAAAGGAACTATTAAATCACCTTTTCTAAAACTTGATGTTAAATTTGAGTTTCCCATGTATAATGGTGAAGTTAATGCAAATAGGCTTGATAATTGGATTCGTCAGTTGGAGGTCTATTGTAGGATTCAAAACCTTCAAGTGGATGACATAAATATTTAGTTAGCTTCCTTGAGAATGGAGGGTGCAACACTAGTATGGTGGGAATAAAAGACCCAAGAGGAGATAAAAAAACATGGTAAGATCTCAATTTCTTGGAATAATTTCATTGTTGCAATCAAAAGACGATTCTACCCTCTAGCTTATATGCAGAAAGCCATCATGAATTGGCAGAACTTTAGACAACTTAAAGGTCAAAATGTGCAATATTACACCCAATAATTCAGAAAAAAGGTCTCTAATGTTAGGTGTAGATTTTCAATAATGGGATACATTACTGAAGTACATAGGGTGTTTACACAGTTACCTTAGGCATACTATCTTAATGTTTAATCCCAATAATCTATATGATGTGTGTGCACAAGCCAATCATCTTGAGGCAAGAGGGAAAAACACTGTAGAATAAGGTAGTAAAAAGACATTTAAGGGTAAAGAGAAAGAAAAGGGTTTTAAGGGAAAGAAAAAAGCATGCATTAAAAAGAAAGGATAAGAAACAATATGTAAGCATTGTTCCAGAGAGGGACGTGATGAAGCTCATTGTTGGAAGCTTCATCCCAAAATGAAACCAAAGAAATTAAATAACAAAGGAAAACAAAAGACAACTATTGTCATTCAAGAGGATTTGGGATCCGATTCCGGCGATGAAACTAAAATTACAACCATGGGTATAAAAGGAGAATAATCCATTGCTAGAACTAGTATACCAAATTGTTACACTAGTACTCCAAATGAAGAAACAAGGATAGAACTCTTTCACATAAGGGTAATCTCAAAACATACAAAAATTGACACACTTTTTGATAGTGGGTCTCAAGCTAATTTGATATATGATGACTTAGTCAAGAAACTTAATCTTGAAACCATTTTACATCCCAAGCCATATCCATTAGGTTGGATATGCGAGGACACAAATTTACGGGTTACAATAAAATGTATTCTTCAGTTTGGAATCACATCAAACTTCATTAAAAAAGTTGAATTAGATGTTTTGCTGCTTGATATATCACGAATTGTTTTGGGTATTCCTTACTTTTATGATAGAAAAGAAATATTCTATCATCATAAAAACAAGTACCACTTGTTCAAGGATGGTGTGGAGTATATTGTGAGAGCTCATTGTAAGAAACTAAATATTTCATTAGTTAATGCAGGAAAAATAAAAAGGTTAGTGAATTCAAGCAAGAATTTAGTGCTTCTTATGATAAAACCCAATGTTAATATTGATTATGAAGATTTTGATGGTTGTCATTCAAAATTGGAAACTGATTTGGTTGATTTAGTTATCCATGATGATGAGGTGTTTTATAAAGCAAAATGATTTCATTCCAAGAGGAGAATCCAACATGAAATACCATTGCCACAAAAGTGTCTTCTTCCTAACATTGACATGCACAGGATGTTAAGAACGGAAAGTTTAGAAATAACAAAACAAATCCAAGGATTGTTGAACAAAAGGATCATCCGACCTTCTCCTTTACCATGTGGTGCACCTCTCTTTTTGGTTCCCAAGAAGAATGGTAAGCATTTCATTGAATGTAATTCAAGAAGTGGGTTTCATCAAAGTAGATTTGTTGAAGAAGACCTATGGAAGACGACATTAAAAGCCAAGAAAGGTTTGTTTGAATGGATTGTTATGATTTTTTGTCTTTCCCATGCTCCTAATACTTTCATGCATATGAAGCAAGATGTATTGAAGCCATTTCTAGACATGATAGCCTACTTGGATGACATTTTCATCTTCACAAAATTTCATTATGAACATGACATGTATGAGAAAGAAATACTTGATGTCTTATGTCAAGAACATTTGTAATTGAAGATGTCAAAGTATATGTTTGATATAAATTCTTTGATGTACTTGGGCCATGATATTGGAGAAGGTGAGCTGAAGTTAGACCTCTCCAAGATTGATGCCATTATGGATTGCTAAATTCTCAAGATAGTCATTTGGATAAGAGGTTTTTTGGGAGAAACCCAATGTTGGAGGAAATATTTTGTTAATGTTTCTTCTATTGTAGCTCATTTTCATTCTTTGGCAGTTGTGCAAAAGGTCTTCCTTTGGGGAGGCAAACAACAAGAGGCATTTGATGCTTTAAGACAATAGATCATTTCAACTTTTATACTTTATCTTCTAAACTTGAAAAATTTATTTTAGTTTTAGGTTGATGTATGTGACTATTCCATGGGCACAGTCTCTATGCAATGTGGTAAGCCCATTTCTTTTCATTCGAAAATTTTCAATGGTGTAGTGTTTAAGTTGCACCGACAAAGGCACTTTCATTGGATGGGTTTTCTTCTACTATTCTACTCAGTTAAAATGTATAAGAAAGGTATAAGAGATAATTTTTATGATGTACTTTCTAGGCCTATAGTTTGTATAGCTACTTTCCTCAAGCATCATGTTGCTTTACATGAAAGTCATGTTCAAAAAAATACATACTTTCAAGATGTACGCTCAAGCTTGAGTCAAAGGAATCAAGTGGAGGAATTTTTTTACCATTTGCATCATAATGTGTTGTATCATCTTGGCAAGAAGGATGTTTCTACTGATAGTAACATGGAAAAAGCCAAATAGTTCATTGAATGACTCCAAATGGTACATCAAATAGTGCAAGATCAGCTTGAAAAGAGAAAAGGCAAGTACAGAGCAAGGCACGACATGCATTTTGTAGATCACAAGTTCCATGTCATTGATAAATGGATCGAGATTAGAAAGGTGAGGGAACTATATCCTCACCTTCTAGAAAACTGAAAGTGATGTTTTTGGGTCCAAAAGGCTCCTAGTGGCGAGGAGTGATCAGGTGCTCAAAATTATGCTCAAAGCTCAAAGTTGTCAGAATGGTGTGGAACCTGAACAACCACATAGTGCTCGTCATCCTAAATCTTGTGCAACTCATTTCACATGAAAAAGACACTGTATGCTCCCGAAAACGCGAACTGTTAATTTTCCCAAACATGAAAATTTGGTGCAGGAGCTTACAGGGATGCTGACTGGGCATTCATATAGCCCATCCAGAGAAAAGAATATTCCTTGGAATATTTTGTGGAATATCCCCAGAATATTCATTGCAGGTGGTGAATTGGAAGGTGACAAGTGTCACTCTATGATTGGTGTACGAAGGCAGTGTTTCATTCGTGGGTTGATGGCCAACCATATGTTTCCACGTGGCCCAACAAGAGGCTGCCAAGTGGCAACCAAGGAGGCCACCAAGAGTTGGTCCAACAACCGAACCGGAGGACATAGGATTTGAAATTGGAACCTCTCAACAAACAATTCCAAGGCTTACCACTCCACCTACATAATAGTTCTTAACTATAATAGGGCACAGGTTTGTGTTAACATGTAACACAGCCAAGGTTGGGGGAGACTACCAGCATAACCATCGGAGGCTCTCCCATGTGAATGCAAAAAACTATTAACTGCAGCAGCAAATCTCACCACCACCTAACCGTGAGTCCAAGCACATGTGACCACTTACCTCCTGACCACAGTATCTGTTGTGATCCACCAAAAGACCGTCACCTCCTAACCACCGCATGTGATAAGGTTACATCACATTTTTTATGACCACGTCGGGGTTATCGGAGTAATTAACCATCCTACAATTTCTCTTAGTGGTGCACGATTTTTTTGCCTAGTTAGTGCTTTTCTGGGAGAAAATGTAGGATCAGTGCCGAGTTTTGAGCAATTTTTGGAGCGAGTAGTGGCCTAACTAGGAGAGGTCATAAAGTCTCCAATTTTCAACCAAATTGGATGCAGAAAGAGGCTAGGTGGCCATTTTTGGAAATTTTGGACTCATTGGAGCAGGTTTCATAAGCATTTGAGTATTGTAAACACACCTTGTTACACTTTTGAGAATAATAGAGAGGACCAAGCCATTGGAAGTTGGACCAAGGAGATGTCTCCCAGGAGGGGTGAACTCATTTATCATGTTCCTATTGTGATGTGTTTTTGATGATGTTCTTTACATGTTTATGTTGCTGTTTAGTTTCTTATTTATGTTAATATTGCTCGTAAAATTAACATAAAAACTCATTTTTCACTTGCAAAAAAATTCATGAATCTTTAAGCACAATGAAAGCATTTTATTTCTAATCTAAGGAGCATCTTAGCACGACAATCTAATATTCTAAATGAGATCTCCTTCGTTCCTCTTCTTATTTATTTAATTTTTTTCTTCTCCCTACTTTCTATTCCTTACCTTTTCCTGTTGATGTTGTTGGATATCGTCATGATAATGGTCTCTTGATTTATGTGATTGCTCCATCTCTTCTTCCCCTAGCCAAGGTCACATTTATTTCTTCCAAGGTTTCATTTTCTTCATCCTCCCCTTGCTCATATGAAGGGTCTTTTGGTTCATCACCTTTGTGATTTTTTTGTTATCCTCATGCTTTTGTTGCTCCTTCTTCCTTTTGAGAGAGATTAACCTAGCTTGCAGGCTTATGTTTTCTTGCAACAACTCGACCTTCTCATCTTCCTTTTCATGTTGCTCACTTGGCCCTATCTCGCTGGAAACATTGTACAAATTCATGACCTTGTCTTCATGGAAATTTTTGCTGTACGCATATGACCAATTGAATCTTGCTTTCTTGCAGTGCACTACTACCATCCCCCTGGGGTCATACATATGGTGACTCAGGTTCAAAAAATAGAATCCCTTCATATCCTAATTTTTTTCTTCCAATTCCTTGAAAATGTTAATGGTATAGGCCCCAATAGTCAAAGGGAAGGCAGACCAAGGCTTCTTCTTGCCTTTTTTTAGTGTTTTATAGAACCCTGTAGTCATATGGTAACATGATTCTTGCAGATGAAAATTATCTATCACAAACCTCGGGAGCATGTGAGGAGGTTTGTATGAGCTTAAGACTCCTATGAAGGTGCCCTCCTATATAAGGAACCAATATACCACTTTTATGATTGTCTCTCTGACCCTCTTGGACATAAAAGGGGCCTCTTCTCCAAAGAGTAACTGATACAAAGGAGCAATGAATGATTCAAAGGTGGAATCATGCCTACATTTATAGCCTAGGTCCCAAAATATATTATAATGTAGATGCACGAGGTCTGACAAATTTGATGTCTAGTTGTAGCTCCAACCATCAAAATGGCATCTTCTACACACTGCATCTAATAGGTATGATGCCATATAGAATTCCAATGACTGGTATTTCTTTGGATTATTTGCTACATGTATGTTGGTCTTAAGTGATGAAGCAAGAAATCTTGCCGAGTTAAAGATAGTTCCCATGGTATCAATATCTGAGAAAGGTATCAATATCTAGCCTGCCATATAACTGGTTCATTATTACAACCACGAGTTGGTGGACCTTCCTTAGTCCCTCTGCCTTGTAAACTTCATCAGCATTTGTTGAGATGTTAGTGTTGTCATTTATGGCCATACATATCTATCTATATATATATATATATATAGAATCTCAGGAAGCGTTGGACCGAAGGAGCAGTTCCGAGGAGCAAGAGGAGAATTACCAAAGAGAAGAGTGAGAAGCAATTCAAAGAGAAGCCATTATGAGAAAAAGGAAATCCATCAGAAGCCAATAGCAGGAGCCAAGACAAGCCAAGGAAGAGCAGATCCAAGAGAAGTCCACATATACCCAAAAGAAACAGCCAAAAGTGAAGAACAATGATATCAAAGAAATATCATATCGGTGTTTTTATATCAATGTTTTTTATTGTGTGTCACTACTCAAAAATTTGATCTCTGATAAGACCTAAGATCCAATATGCAATATGGACCTTCGATCTCTGATATGCGATATGGACCTCCGATCTCTGATGTGCGATATGGACCTCCGATCTCCAATGTGCGATATGGACCTCCGATCTCTGACTTCTGATATGTGGATCCGATTTTATTTAAGTCAACAATTTAATTATTAAATCGCGTCCACCACTTTATCAGAACTTTTGAATGGCACATCCAATAAGACCCTCTGATTATTGATTTCATATATCGTCGCAGACTCGATTGGATTTATCATAACGTGTCTAATATAATATCATATCCACCTCATCGGAACTTTCCTATATCACATTGGTCCCAATGTATGTGAGTAAAGATGATGTGGCATGTTGGACCTCCCGACATCCATTATAATATGGTCTCACATTATTTAAACGTATTTTTTAAAAGCTATACCCCCTCTTATCTTGTTATTATAATATGGTTTCCGTAATAATGAAACTATGATGTATTTGGTTGATTACTAACAAATACCCCTTCCAGCAACTATTTAATATATTTCCATTGTTTCAACTCATGCACAAGTCGGCCTCACTTCAAATAGATGTGTCCCTTCAGTTATAAACAAAATCACTATAAATATGAGTCTTATACTGTTTAGTTTTTATGAGTTTAGTAAAGGAGTAACTCGATGTCATTTTATTTTAAAGAGTTTGAAAAAGACACAAAAAGGAAATTCATTCAGTTCTTTTGCTGTAAAATTTTAACGAGCCCAAAGAAAATAAAGCTCGATGTTTTTCAGTTTTAGAGAGTCAGAAGAAAGCATAAGTAGACTCCATCAAGTTATTTTTCATAAGTTTTAGTCCCTCAAGTGTGAAAAAGGATAAAATAATGCAAGTGAGAACTCTATTGACCATGTTCTATCAACGTATACCTTTTTCATAAATAGTCCTAACTCTATCCGTAAAAGGGGTAAACTTATATTGAGTGGACAATTGTTCATTTACTTTTACGAGTTCGAACAAACAAGTACTTGGCAATCTTTTCATTTTTAAAGAGTCTTAAAAGGGCTTAAAAGAGGACTCTATGATTTTTGCTTTCCACAATTTTTTAAGAGCATGAAAAGTGATAAAAGTCAGCTAAATAGTCAAAATGATTTATTCTCACTTTGTAACCTATCCTGCAAATTTAAACTCAATAAATCGTTATAATTTCTCAAAAATATACAATTTTCCCTCCTAAAAGGTTTTAAATATAAAAATAATATTTATTTTTAGCTCAAAAACCCTATAAAAGTGGAAAAAGTAAATTATTTCTCACCATTTGTATTTGTACCATTTGAGAGCATAGAAATGAGTTTTTTACCACGAGACTTCTAGGATTGATTCCGAGCTAACCGATGGATGAAATCCTAAACCGCTTCTTCTAGGTAGAATATCTCTCCCTAACTTAGCTTTCATCTGTTCAAATTTCCATTTTAAGCTTTCAGTTAATTTTTTGGGGCAAGGATTTGTCAAAAAATGTGCCCTCAACCCTGTGTTGATTTCCTTCAATCGGGTCAGCGTAGTCAGGTAAAATTGGAAAATCTTGGCCTGCATAGATATTTTCTGGAAAAAATTGTGCAACTACGCCCTATCTGTAAAAAAAATGGCAGCATAGGCGGTGAGGGTTTATTTTTTGAAAGACTTGGTCCCCAAAAAATATGAGATCGACCGTATAAATTATTGTTAACATTTTAAAATGGTCATTTAAGGTTAATTGGTTGCTCAAAATGGAGTTGAGGGAAAGAGAGCATGAAGCCAATAATTTGGAAACTTGACAGATCCAACTATTGTGCATGCTCTAAGAACTTGTGGCCTCCTAAAATACTGGCTAATTCTTGGGATGAAAGCTTAGGTACATTTGATTACATGGCTGGTAAGAACCTGGAATGTCAAGGAACAATGTTTAGTGATCATAGATCACCGCATTACCATTGATGCTGATGACATTTATTTCTTGACTGGGTTTTCTCCTTGGGGAGACGGTATTTCATTGTTTGGATCGAGGACATGAGGAGATACTACAAATGGGTATCTACGACACTTTTGTAGAGGTTCACCACCCAAGGATGGTAGAATTGATATGTAAACCATCGATCTCTTACCCCTAAGGAACATTACTTTCATTTTTAGCAAGATGTGTGGAAGTGTTTCCCTTCATTTAACCACATGGGCATAGATGAAGACTGATTTGGAATGCTAGGAATCCATAGTGTTCAATTGGTTCAAGGCAGAGGTTATAAACATGAAAGGACAACTGACTAGATGCAAGAATGGGAAACTGAAGAACTTTGGTTATGGCGCCATTCTTATTGATTTCGCCCTAGAGATGATTCCTCTTCTCCGGCCACAACAAATTATAGCAGATGAGAGGGAACCTAGGGATTCATGCATGATGAGGTGGGTTTCACCAATGGCATATCATGGAGGTGATGGACTGGTAGTGAGGTATACTCCTGAGTTTTTTGACTGGTTAGGCCAATAGACCATTTCAATTGAGGAATTATCATATGCCAGGATGTATTACAGATGTGATCTGGATATTCTACTTCCATTCAGAGCTCAGTGGGGTGACATAGGTGAGAATTTCTCATTTTTACATGTTTTTAAATTTTTATGTGTTTTTGCTAAAGGCTAGTTATTTGAAATGCATGTGTAGAAGTGCGCCCAAACCGACCAGTAGGGCTGAGATGATTTCGCAGACGAGACGAGAAACATATAGCGGTTGTGACAGCTAATCCATAGGCTGTATAGATTTTGATAGAGTTGGAACACAAGCTAGAGAGGTTGACTTTGGATATCCTAGAGACTGGGATGGATGAAATTCCTCTCTGATATCAGAGACATGTAGTTGGGGTTCCAGGGCCACTTAGACATTTACTGTGTCAAGTTCCTAATGCTTTTGTTTGTTATCATGAGCATCATCATGCTTAGCTGTTCTAGTTTCTAGAACCATATTTTTTGTTTTTGATGTTGGCATATTCAGAAATTAAAGGCCTATTGGCCTTACGTCCTTGGATGACATATTTTGTAGACACACGATTATGCAAACCCTATTTTAATGAAAAAATACTACTTTTTCCTACAAATTATCTTGATCAATATGAATGAATATTGTTTTAGTTTACAAATGTCGCAAAGGTCTATTCAACACATGATTAGCCAATGCATCTATCAATGTGTTTAAATATCTTAGAATGTGTTTATATTTGATATAATCAAATTTCCTTTCCAAAAGACGGACCAGTAAAAACATTCTTAACATTGTTGGACTTCTTACTGCATACATATTGTTTATATGTAATACTACGAGCTGCGAATCTAAGCTAATGATTAAATATTGAATACCAAATATGATGGCATTAGATAAAAGAATAATGACTGCGCTATATTCTTATATGTTATTTTTTGTTTGACCGAGGCATATTCCATGAATAGACACTAGCTCATCACTGGGTGAATAGATAGCCCAAGTTGCAGAAGATAAATTTCAAGTACTATGACTAGTGCCATCAGCAAATCCAACATAAGTCTGAGGGGATGTCAATGTCTGCAAATCAAGTGAAAAATAAGATAAGCAGGAGAAGTAGTAGAAAATGTAAAAAACATTAACTACACATATACCTAAAAAATGGTAAATAATGTACAAAATCTCCATTAAAATTTTATGCATAATATTTCTTTAGGTAAATACAATTTATGGGCTTTTCTAAAGGAATACCATCATAATCGACCAGATCATAGGCTTCTTTAGCTAATATGTGTTTTATGATGTAAGGGCCATGCCACATGGGTTCAAACTTTCTCGCGCCTAACTTGTCATGAGCTTGATCATAAACCAAGACTAGGTCACCTTATGAATATGAAAGAGGATTGAAATTTTGATCGAAATGAGTGTTGACTCATTTTTTGTGAGCTTCACAAGCTAGTGTGGCATCATGGCGATTTTCACCTAAATGTGCTAAATGTACAAAACATTCTTCGTCTGTAGTGGTAGCAGGCAATAATCCAATTGCTAGTTTCAGAGATGGGATTTCACATTCAATGGGTAATACTGCTTCCAAATCATAGAAAATTTACAAAGGAGTAAGACCTAGTGATGTTTTTGCAGTAGTACGGTAAGCCCAAAGTGCTAAAAAGAGAATGGAATGCTAGTTTCCTTTATGAATACCAACTATCTGTTTAATCACATTGGTTAAAAATTTATTGATGACTTCAACTTGACCACTAGCTTGTGGATAGTAAGGAAGAGAGATATCATGGTGTAGACTGAGCTATGCTGATAGCGCAACCATCATAAAGTTACGAAAATGACTACCATGGTCCATAATAATTGCTTGCTGGAAACCAAACCGAGAAATCACATGATTGAAAATGAAAATTGATGCAGTTTCGTCCTCATCTTTATATGTAGGCATCACCTTGGTCCATTTCATAAAGTAAACGAATGCAAGGATAATATACCCATGCCCCCCTGACCGAGTGAGGGTAACAGGTGATGAAATCAATGACCCATTTGGAAAAAAGACCACCAACTATGATAGGGTGAAAAGGGGCTGGAGGTGCTCGCACTTTGTGATTGTAGATTTGGAAATTATGGCATTTGCAGACTGAAATAATGCAATATTTAAACATTGAAGGAAAAAAATAATCGACACGAAATATTTTTTGGGTAGTAGCATACATAGACATATGACCGCCACATGCTCCAAAATGACAAGAATTTAATGATTTTTTCGACCTCTTGGAGAGTCAAACAATGCCGAAAGATAGAATCGGTACTGCGACGTTAAAGAGTGTCACCAATTGCATTGTTTGGATTGGTCTCGGATTTGACGACGATCAGTTTTAGATAACTCAGGCCTAAAATTTTGGCATTGGAGATATCTAATGATATCTACATCCCATGGATTTGACGTACTAATAAGAAAGAGAGATTCATCAGTAAAGGAATCTTTCGCTAGAGTTTCTATATTAGTATGAGGAAAGTCACACAATAGTTCGGCGAAAACCAAATTTTTATTTGGTTTAGGTCTTTCAAATTCTAAATCAAACTCTTGTAATATAACTATCCATTCGGAGTATTTCCCCCTAGCAATTGTTTAGTAAGAATATACATCATAGGGTTGCAATCTGAAATGATAGTTGTTTTTGGAGAAGTATATAGTAGTAGAATTGTTGAACAGTTGCGAAGGCTAGCTTCTCCACGTTTGTATATTTAATCTCAGTTTTAGTGATATCTCTACTCAAATAATAAACCACATGTTCACTACTAGAATCATCCTCTTGGACTAACACCATGCCAATAGCAGCATCGGATGCAGCTAGGTACAAAAAGTAATCTCGATGATAATCAGGTGGATGCAGTAATGGTGCATTAGTTAGTGCATGTTTTAATGCATCAAAAGCTTTATCAACAAGCTCATCCCAGAAAAATGGAATTCCCCTTTTCAACAGTTGAGTAAAACCCTGGGTTAGTTTGGCATAATTGTGGATGAATCTATGAAAAAAAAATTCTTTCCCTTGCAAAATTTGGAGTTTTGGAAGGCTAGAAGGAGCAGGAAAATTCAGAATTGCCTCTACCTTAAGGGGGTCAACATGAATTCCTACTTTCTAAATGATGAAACCTAGAAGCCAACCCGATTGTACACAAAAAGAAACATATGTGCAGATTTAAGCGAATATTGTAATGCCTGCAACTAATGAAAATTTCTTTTAAGTGCAATGGCTGATCTTGCATTTTCATTTAATGAGCGGGTAAGTCATCCAAATAAGGCTAAAAAATATGCTTAATATTATGGAATGCATAAGACATTGCTCACTAAAAAGTTGCACCAACATTTTTCAGGTCAAATGGTAGTTTGCGAAAAGAAAAAGTCCCCCATGGGCATATAAACACGGTTTTTTACTAATTGACAGGGAGTATGTTTTTTTATTGTAGCCAGAAAATCCATCCATGAATGAGAAAATTTCATTCTCGTCACAGTCATTAACAACCTGGTTGATATTCAAAGTTGGATAATTGTCTTTGGGAAAAGCTTTATTGATATCTAGGTAATCAACACATACTTGAATAGTTCCTTATTTTTAATTAACAAGTACAATGTTTGATACCCAATCAGTAAAAGAAATGGGTTAAATGAATCCTGCTTTCAATAGTTTTTCCACCGCAGGTTTGATAGTGGCAACTTTTCATGGATGTATAGGACGTAATTTTTGTCTAAGGGTCTTAGCATCTGGATAAGTTTTTATCTCATGTACAACTATGCTAGGGTCGATTCCTGGCATTTCTTCGTATGACCAGGCAAAGGAAATTCCTGAAATAGGGCTTTATAACTATGAATCTCTTCTAAAGAACAAGAAGCTACTATATGAATATTTTTAATTATCCATGGTTTCACTGAGATGTCTATGGGTATCGTTGCCGATATGTTCCCTAAATTATATTCAGAATCAGAAGAAAGGGTAGATATTAGGCATTGAGGATCACTGAGAGTCTCAATTGAAAACATAGATGAGAAATAATTCTCAATTTTGTCAAAATATGGCAAGAAGTTTGAGTATCGTCCCATGTCATTTCATTCAAGGTAATAACTTCCATAATACCTTCATTAGTTAAAAACTCTGTGTTAAAAGAATCAGGCATAGAGATTGGTTCCAAGCGTGACAAATGAGAATGTTCATCAATAATCGTATTAATTTGATTATTTTCATACGTTGATAAGTTGGAAAAGGACTAAATTGTCTCATAAGCCAACTCACTACTATATAAGATTAATTCTGACTCTAAAGGTACTTTCCATAGATCTCCTAATTCGAAAGTACTTGATGTAATCATGTTAATCTGGGCATCATTATGAGGGAAATTTGGTGGAGGGAAAGTGAAATTTCCCATAAAAGATAAGTCTTTGAGAAGACCAACAGCAACTTCTTCATACAGAGTCGTTGATTTTGCAACAAAAGGCACACTACTAGTGGAATTAGGATCTGAGGTATAGTAGAAAAATTGGTTTACCTTCACAATTCTTTCTTTGCGAAGAAACATGATCATCCTAAAATATGATGAGACTATTGCCACCATGGCATAAGTCCAGCTCCGACCAAGCGAAAGGTTATAGTCAAGTTGAGCATCAACAACCTCAACTTCTATTGGAAACGTTTTACCCTCTAATTCGATTGGTAAATCATTTAAAATACTGTAAGGATCAAAACTTATTCCATCAAAGTCTTTCAAAGTTGTGGGAGATTGATTTGTTTTTGGAGAACCTAAAGCTCTCCAACAGGAAACGGACATAATACATGTCGAATCTCATTCACCAATCATTGTTCGAAAACTCATCAAGTTTTGACATGGAATGGTATCTGAAAATCCAGTTGGTTTGCGGGACGTGGGACATGATTCTTGAGATAAAAAAATAAATAAATAAATAAATATCAAATTGGAGTCATGAGGATCTACTGCTCCAATGGTTGATAATAAAAACTTCCTTTGTGCTGGACAAGTCTACAAAACTTCAAGATCCGACATTGCCAAAGGTGACATAACCAAATCTTCAACGATGTTATAGTTATGAGCAGCCCTAACGTGAGGTTTAAAGGCTGGATTTCGAAGCATACCCATAGGAGGCAGATGAATTATCGTACCAGGGTTTGGTTTTTCAATATGTAATGGTTTAGAAGAAGGAGGACTAGATGTGGAAGTTTGACCAAATGGACTAGAGTCATCTTCATCTTCAATGGGACGCTTTGTTGCATAATGTTTGGATCTCGTTGCTACCATAACTTTGGAAGACATCATCATGATATATGCCAATGTGGATGAGGAAGATTGGTCCTGAGAAACCATTTTTCTACCTTGAGGAGGAAACGGGTGCTTCAAAACAGTCGAAGTGGGTGAACCTTTGATAAATTTAGAAAATTTGGCACAATGTGGGCACTCCTTGGTGTAATGATCTTCATCACAAATTACGCAAGGATAATGAGGTTTCCTCTTTTCATCAGATGGATCATTCTTATTCAATTTATCCTTAGAATGAGTGTCTTGTTTAGCTTTCTCTTTTCCCCTTTTCTTATTTCTAGATTGCTTACTTTTGCTGGTAGATGATTCTATGACATTAATATCTGAAGTAATTTCAGGAGAATGATCTTCTTCAGGTGATTCAGATAGAGCTAAAACATGAGTTTTCTTAAAATTCTTCTTTTTATTCTTAGATTTTTGGCTCACATAACCAATCATACAATCAGCAGCATCTGATCTTCTAAGGGCTAGATTAGTTTGACTAGGGTGGGGTGAATTTGGGATATTTTCATACCAAGTACCAGACTGAGTATAAAAAATATCAAGGTATTGAGCACGAGAAATTACTTGCTCCTGAGTTACAACACATCCTTTGGAAACATCTTTAGTTATTATTGGTAAAAGAGATTTTATGAACCATTCATTCAAAATCGGGTCTAGAATGTAAACTTTAACCAAATGACGTCTTCGTATCCATTCATGAATGTGATCTGAGATATGGATTGACGCTGACTATTTTAAAGAGGTTATAAGTTCATTTCCATTAACATATCAAATGGGAAACTGAAAAATGGGTCAAAAAAGTTGTAGCAAGGGCGTTAAATGTACTGAAGGAAGATTGCGGTAATTCTACATACCATTTGGCTTCCGAACCAGTTAAGGTTCATTGAAAAAGTTGTAATCTAATAGAATCACTGATTAATGAGTTGGACACGCACCAAAGATAATAGGTCATAACATGGTTTGATGGGTCTTCACCCGACATACCTTCAAACTTAGGGATGTCACTGGGAAACTTAGTAGGAATGGATGGCCAAAATGGTAAATAAAGAAGAGGATTATTAGTTAACCAAGAGAGGTCAAGCAAATCCAAAGTTGCAATGAAAGGAAAATGGTGGTTAGGATCCTAAGGTGTCAACTGATAACCCTGAGGGATGAGTCTTGTACTAGGTGGAGGATACCCAGGATATCCTAGAATAGCCTGAGCAGTTGGAATCTGCATACCTCCTGGATATTCAGGATGAGCCATGCTTGAAATATAGGAACTTGGTATGGTTGATTATGAAATGAAGGACTCTGACCCATTTGATATTGAATGAAATGTCCTTGAAAGTGTTGATTTTGCAAAGGTTGACCTTGGAGAAACTGAGTTTGAAAAGGTGGACCTTGCACAAATTAACTCTAGGGTTGACCTTGTAAAGGTTTCCCTTGAAATGCCACTTTAATATATGGAAAATTAGGTTGTACGACATGAATTTGGGGTATGGACATAATTGCAGGAATATATTGAACACCAGATACATGAAGGAAAGAATGAACAAGTGGTTGCATCGTTACTTGTGATGTAAGTGGGATAGTTACTTGTGATAATCCTGGAATGGGACTTTGAGGTGAACTTGGACCTTGATTCTGAACAGTTGTTGGTACAACAGACTAAACAGATGTTTGAGGAGTACTCGGGACAGGATGATGGAGTGGTTGCTGGGTAGGCATTGATGGATTAACCTGGGTAGTTGGTTGGACTTGAAAAGGCATACCTTGAAAAGGCAATTGCTGTGTAGGTTTTCCAATAGATTGAACAGGTTGATACATGGGCACCTGAGAAGAAAATGGAATCGACTGTTGATTTAATGAACGGTTCTGTATTGTATTCATTCCAGGGTAACACATTCCAATGGTGGGTTGAGGCATAATAGGTTGACCAAAAACAGTTTGAGGAATTTGAGCATAATTAAGATAATTTCCGATCGGGGGTTGCCCCCAAGCTATAGGATAGGATCCACCTAAAGGTTTTCCTCCAGTTGGAGGATAGGATAGTTTCCCCCTAGGCATGTAATAACCCCCTGTTGGGTTGATTTGAGGATTGCCAACATTACCAGAAATCATATTGATAAATTGTTCAAATGTGAAACCTTCATTTGTAGGATTAATTACACCAGTTGACATGTTTGAAGTTTGATTTGAGGATGAATCTCCTGAATAAGCTCTAGCAAGAGAGTGATATCCAGGCGGTAGAAAACCACCATATAATGTTGACTCCAGAGAATTAGAAAACATAGATGTGTCTAATGAGGTACTTGTAGAAGCCATCATAGACCAATCAAAACCTAGTACGGTAGAGTAAGGAGTCATCTATCGCGGAATTCGTTGTCCTAAAAAGTTCAAGGGTGTAAAATACCAAGGTTCTGGGTGAAGAGATCCAAACAAAATATCTAAAATATCTACTGGTTCACTAGTAGAAACTATTGGTTCTTCCTCTTCGTCTGAAATAAGTCCTTCAATGCTAATGAGACTAGGAGGGAGACTATCGGTAATAGTGAGTTTTACACGCGATCAATGTGGAGGCTCTAGAATATGAGTTGTAGAAAGCGTATAATATTCAAGTTCAGAAATATCAGACTGAGGTTCATCAATATCTATTTCTAAAATGGGATTTGTATCTAAAAAGTCTCCAGTATATGATTTAGTTTGAATGAGTTCAGTAATTTGTAAATCAGTTCCTCTCGAGTGTGATACTAATTTTTGAGTTTGATCAAGTTCAGTTTATGTCACTTCAAGGCCTAAGATAGTAGATGTTTCTACTTGATTAACTTCATTTCCTTTTACATCAGAGTCTATAGTACTAGAAGTTTCAGTTTCTGCTGCAGTTCCAGATCCCGATGATTTAGACTTTTTGGCTTTTATCTTTTCTAACTTACTTGGTGTATACTTAGGGGGGTCCCCGAGTATACTACATGATTTTCTTGGTAATTTTTCCACAATGAAAAATTTTCACTTATTAAATCACACAATATATAAATTACACTTAAAGTCTCTAAAAAGTAAAAACAACATAGTAAGTAACACATGCTAAAAATTTAGGAGTTCAAACCATACAAACTGACTCTTCACGGAGATCAATAATTACTAGCTGGCGATGAAATCCAATGTCATAGTGATCAAGGTGAAAATATTTATAGAAATGAGCATTTGGAACCAGTTACCTTGACAACCTGCTTAATGAAATAGTCTAGTGCAAGTTACTTTTCTATAACCCATCTCAAGCAAAGATTACCCTCCAAAAAGTCCATGTGAGTCTAGTCAACATCTGTTTTGGGTACAACAGGACATCCCCTCTGTCGTGACCTTAGATAGAGCCCTAGGATTATAGTCACTAAGTTTACCAATTACAACAATTTTACCTGGGGGACAGTCATAGATCAGAGTACACACAAGGGAAGAGTAACAAGTTCAATCCCCTTAAAGGCTCCTCCACATGATCAATTAGAGGTTTACTTTCAAGTTACCCCAAATACCTTTTGGTACCATTGTAATACCTGAAAATCACTATATCTTGGATGATGAAGTAGGTGTCATCACTTCACCAGATTCAACATGATCTCATTCTTAACTCATGTACAAGAAGAGCTTCCCAGAGAAAAACTGAAATAATTATATTTTCTCTCCCTAAATCAAGATTCTATTGTTTGTTTGTATCTTTGGAAAGTTTACTTCCTTCCCATTTCCAAAGCCCTATACTTAAGCAACTGTAGGTGGAGAGAGCCCTAACACATGTAAAATTCTAGATGAATTCTAATTAACATACAATTATTAAGTTGTTCTTTACTCAATAGGTAATAAAGGTGAAACTCATGATGTTATGTCACTACTCAAAATCTTAATGCACTCAAAAATGCAATTTTCAACTTCCAAATTTGATGAAATCCTATTTAGAAGAAAGAAAGAGTTTCTTTGATTTTTTAGAAATGAAGTGCAAAACTCACAACTTTTATGACTTTCCTAAAACAGCCAATTCCATCTTAGTGAAATCAAAATGTAGAAAATAAACCAAGTTCTAGATTTCCCTAAATATCAAATAAACCAAAAATACTCTTTATGATTTATCACTCAAAAATTTCAAGCACACAGAAATCAATCAAGGGAGTTGGAGGAAAAATACTTTTTCCCTATGAATGCTTTGATTTAATCATAACAAAAGTGTATTTGTGAGAAATTCCGAAAATTGAAAGAAACAATTTCTTCACAAAAGCAGTAGATGTCAAGAAACCCTAATTTGCAATTCAATATGAGTTTGATCACAAATAAATAAAAAAATTAAGGTCAATTGGTGTATTTGACAGGACAAAATAAGGATATCACAACCAAAAGGAAAACCTATCTTGTTCTGATCAATTGACAAACCAACCAAGAAAGAACCTAACCAATTTCTTCAAAGAGACCTAATTCTCAAAAAAGATAATGACACATCCAAAAAATCAAACTCAGGTCGGGGTTGAGGCAAAAGCCAAATTTTAAAAAATTCCTAAGGCCTACGCAGGTCAACAATACAAAACAGAGCGCATACACCTTGTTGATAAGGAAAAACTAGCGTAGAACTACGTTTTGTTGGCGAACGAAAATAACACAAATATCATAAACCCAAGAAAAAATAAAAATTCAAGAAATCAACCACGGATCTGAAATTTCATTAGTTCATAAAGACTCAGGTCAAGATAAATCATAAGGATCAGAAAGAAAAACTAAGGAAAATGAAGAGAATAGAGACATTCCCCAGTATGGTGGCCAATTTGTTACATCGGAAAAATCCCTCTTGCGAATAAGAGCTATCTCCCTAGATCCTTGATGGAAACTAGAAACAAGAAAAACAATTGAGCTGACTCTTTCCCTAAGTTGGACTTGTTTGAATTATAATAATTAAAGCTAATGGATGAGCCTCTTACCTATTTCATGAAATGCTCGATGAAGATCCCTTGTTGTGACTTGATGCAGCTCCTGAATGCTTGACAATACTTGCAACCATAAACCATAAAAGAATCGAAATCATATATAATATAATAATGCAAACTAAACTTAACTTAATGATCAAGGAGATTAGGAATTGAATTTGCCTTAATCAATATTGTAGACAATTATAAACCATTCATCATTCTAATAAGACAACTCAATGGGAGAAAATGTTCATTTGTATTAACCAAAGATAAAGAGGAGCCTTACAACCTTCGCCTTGATGCTGTGAGGTTCCTCCCAAATGCCTTCAATCTCCTCCTTAGATTATAAGCTTTCCAATCTCTAACTAGTAGCATAAGTTTATCTTCTCTGAGTTTTGACCTCCTCTAACCCTCTACCCTCTAGTCATTTTATAGGTCAAGAGGAAGAAGTTTCAGATCCAAAAGAGGAGGGTGAGATCCCCTAATTGAGGGATTAGGTTTTCATGAGGAAAGGGATTAAGATGAATCATATGAGGGTTATAGTTTGAATAGTCATCACCTAGAAGCTTTCAGTTGGGAAATATTCGACCAACTACGTTTATATAATGTACTTTTTATTTTTACTTTCTTGAATTCACCTGCACGAGTTTATAGTGATAGATAGAGCACATCTCTACACTGTTCTCAGAGTTAGTTCTAGTGAATTCGCAAGAAAATCTACGATAATCAGCACAAGTGAAACTTGACAAGGTGTGACACCTATTATTCCCAAATTTCTCATCTTCTTCAAGATATTTTTGGTTGTTTGACTTCTAAGGGAGTTCAATCAAACATGTGCATGAATGGAAAAAACACACATAAACTGATCAAGTATCATGGTGAAAAAATTGACATGTAACAGATACCCAAGCCACTTTGATGAGATGAAGCTTTTTGTGGCTCTACTTACCTCCCTCCCTTAAAAATTTCCTCATAATTTTAACTAGTTCGCAAAGAGACCTAGTTGGCAGTAGGAGAGCTATGAACTAGCAAAAAGGAAATACTAATAATACCACTTTAATAAGAACTTGATGCACAACTAATTTCAACCAAATCACTCACCGCTATTGTAACTTGGACTTGAATTTCACAATAATTCCTAACCATGATTGTGAAGAGTGGGATTTTCAATGGATCATAATCCCTAAACATATAAAATCTTTCTAAGATGTTGTACGATAGAAACCAAGAATAGGAACCAAATGTTTATGAAGAAGGGGGATAATATTCCAAGAATAGATCTGTGATTTTCTATGATTAATAAGACCTATAGAAGTGAATAGATATTGATCTGGAACCCGCTTGAAGCGCTTTGTAATAATTAGTTAGGCTCCTCCCAACAAGAAGGTATCATATGCAAATTGGGAGTGATTTATACTCTTGATTCCTGAGACATATCTTATACATGGAAGGTTGACATTCCTTTGTTCATATCCAAGACACCTTCTTAATGAACATGCCATCAAGATTTAGAGGAAAGGTGAAAAGGGGCACCCCTGATGGAGCCCTATTGAGGCTTTAAAAAATCTTGAGGAGTGGCCATTCACCAAGGGGGAGATCAAATGAGAGGAGATACAAACCTACAACCATTTTATAAATTTCCCATTAAAGCCAAATTGAGATAGAAATTTTAATAAAAGGTCCCAAGTGACACGGTCAAATGAATTTTCCATATCAAGTTTGATGAACATAATCTATCCTTCCTTACACTGCTCAAATGTACTGGTTCTTAAACTAAGATTATATTATCTATTATGTGCCTTTGGCCCATGAATCCCCCCTGATTCTCAAAGATGAGATTGGGAAGGAAAGGTTTTATGCACTATTCTAAAATTTTAGAAATTATCTTATATGAAACATTGTATAAAGAGATCAGTCTATAACTTGGGAAGGAGGCCATATTGACTTCTTTGGGACTCAAGACAATAAAGGACTAATTAATCCCTCCTCCCATACAACCATGCTTGAAGATGTAATCCACTAGACAAATAAGATCAAAATTAATGACATCCTAATATGCCTAATAAAAGTGGGATAAAAACCCATATGGACCTCGAGCTTTGTTCAGGCTTTGATAAAATTTCATTTTTCAGATTTCCTCTTTTGTAATGCTTCATAGCACGTCTAAATTGTCATCTTCAGGCACCAATTTCAGATTTTATCTAACATGTACTAAACAACCTCTGAATTGGGTATAGGTTGGGAAAAGTATAGAAAAATGAAGTAATCGACAACCGCCCTTTGGATCCCCTTAAATTCCTTGATCTACACTCCATCAATGCTAACAAATTTAAAATTATTCCTTCAACCCAATTCCTTAGCTTGGTTATGGAAGAACTTAGTTTTGTGATCGCTAGTTAGTAGTCAAAAGCTGCAAGACTTAAGGTGCCATTCTTCCTATTCTAATATTAGCACATGATGGAAGGCCTCAAATTTTGCGTGCTTGTATTTCAGAAGCTCCATTGCGATAGATCCTTTCTCTATTTTCCTTTTAGATTCTTCCATATTTGATTTATGAATGTTTATTTTGGCTTCCTGTCTTCATTATTTTTTTTTATCGTGTGCTTAATGACTATCTTTAGATATTTTTTTTCCCAAAAGGTAATTAGAGAACCAATTTCCCACCTACTCCATGTTTCCATTAGCAAATTCGAGAAGTATTCCCTTTAGATCCAAAGACAAGAGAAGCGGAAGGGAAATGACCCATAGTCTACTATTTGAAATACTTGAAGAGAAGTTAGTCGATGATTTGAACTCGCCCAGGGAAGAATATGAGAGGAAATCTAAAAGTCTTGAGATAAAAAGGAACATGAAACTAAAAGTCTTCCTAGGTGGGCTACAATATTCCCTAGGCCAAGTCTACCATTCTTCCATGTAAATTTGTTAGCAATTGGCTTTATATCTATTAGATCTATCCAAGTAATGAGATCCTCTAAAATTTCTTGAAACTAATCTCGAACATGGGATCCTCTTTTTTTTCCGCAAGGATGGTAGCTTTATTAAAATCCCATGCCATAATACAATCTTGACTTCAGGTGGAGCCTCTGAGGTCTAGGAGAGACACTCAATAATTGATCTTTTCTATCTATTGAATAGGCACACATACATTTTTTTTGTGTAAGGATCGACATTCAATTACTGATAAAAATAAGTACAAACAATTCTCCAGGGTGTTAAGGGACGCCCTGCAGTGAAACCAATCCAAAACCACCATTTTAAAGTCTTGATATTACATATACCGAGTTTGACTAAAATGTTTGTCAACAGCATAGGGAAGAGTGAAAATGATTTGCAGAATGATACATAGAAACCAAAACTTTGGCCTAGAGCCACAAAACTAGTAATAAATGTGCTTAACATGACTAAACTATCCTATGTAAAAGAACTAGATGCCACATAAGGGATGGCCAATTACTTGAATGAGCGTGGAAGACTTGAGACTCTAAATGAGCTGTGGAGAGTCACAAGCTATATGCCATGAGCCATGAGCTACAAGCCACAAGCCATGAACATGCATAACAAGGAACCCTCCTCGGCCCATTGAGCATACATAGTGGGAGCTCCTTCCTTGACACCCCTAAGCCTATGCTACGCACAACATGTACTCCTTCCTTGTCCAATAATCATAGACAATAGAAACTCCTTCCCTGACACCCCGAAGCCTTGAGCCTCTATTTTGCTCTGAGTGTGACTGACGAGCTACCTTCTTACAAACTCTATGACCTCCCAGAAGTAGTGACATAAAGCTTATGCTCTTCACTGATAGGACAGGACCAAGAACCCGAAGGAATTGCTTCAAATTCCCTGCATGCCTCCCAATGTAATAACTCCAATGATTAGCCAATTGTCAATAGTTCGAAAGGTGAGCCTGAATGCCGAATTGGAGCCTCTCTGTAACCAAATAAATTCTACACGTCACGAATTGCCCCATGACTAATGGGTCCAATACCAACCTCCATGCAGATGAGGAGAGAAAAATCCCAATGTTAGGCATCGAACCTAGCTACTAGAGAATTGCGATGAGGATCAACATTGAAATTATCCCACACCATGGCTCGAATGGAAACCTAAAGAATATTTCAATTCTCCATGAAATGAGATGAATGAATACTAGCTTTGCATGCTGGAGCATTAGGCCAACACAATTCACCCTAAGGTCGAATGACCTTACAATCATCACACGCCATCATAAACCAAACACTATGGTACTCGATTGCATTAACAGTGAAGGCTCTAGGAATGAATGAATTTAATGGGGCATACAACTGAGTTATGGTTGATGCATGACCCCCTAGGTGGAGATCCAGTCCACCTATAGTAGTCTTGTTAATTGGAAGACTACATTCACACCCAGGATGGGGGTGAATATGCACATATACATTAACAACAATAAATTCCTTGTTTGATGGGAGATGAAGAAAGTGAATCATCAACCAATGAGGAAGCAAATGTGAGTCAATAAACTTGAAAATAGAGGTAGACCAAATGTAGAGCCCCCTAGAAGCCCCATCTGATCCAATCACTCTAAGCTCAGAATTCTTCCAAAATTTTGAAAACTTTTGGAGGGTATCTTGTTCCCCCGTATTTGTCTCATGGAGCAAGAGGATGTCCAACATTTCCTTTTTTATTATAGATTTAACTGTAGACATCTATTGATCGGAGCCTGACCCCCTGCAATTCCAAAAGAGGAATTTCATTATTTATTGTGCAATTTGTTGCCTCCAGAACGAAGGCCATGGCTGTTTTTATTGACATTTATACTAACCATTTTGGATGGATCGATTATTGTTTGGGTACCCATTTCCTTATTTTTTTTATAAATTTTTTTCATTCCAGAGCTATTGATTCGTCTTCCTCCCTACTTTTCTCTGCGAATGATTTATTTCCTTTTCCTTGTTCGCATACGATTTTTCATCTACAAATCTTGCTGGTAACCCTCAACCCCGAGTTTTGAGGGCCTTTGGAGAGTGGAATTATTATTGTTATGAATCTAAATCCTCCCCTTGAGTCCCACAGAGGCTTCCTCTAAGGGAGCATCCCTTCTGGTGCTAGAAGAGAAGATGGCTTAGTAGTTAGGATTTTCCATTCTTCTAGAAAATGTTTTAAGATATTGAAGCTATTGTTTGGATCTAGGGATCTATTCTTATTAATAGCATAGGTTCCCTCTCTAGGTGTTGTCCCTTACTTTTTTGGAGACATGGGCCCTTTCCCTTTCTGCCTTGTAGTGGCTTGAGGAGGAGCTTGGTTGTTTATCCTTGTGAGGCCTCTTCTCCTATTCTATTACTGCCATTATTATCTATCATTACTCCACTTTAACTTCTCTTCTGCCTTCTTATTACAATCACGTGTGAAATGGATATATTCATGGAAACGCTTGTATTTTAAATGGAATTTGATTGTAATCAAATTCCTATATATGAGATCAATTGTCTACGTTTAGATTTATTACTGTTGGTAAACACTTGTCTAGCTCCACCTCCACATAGATCTTGGTGCAAGTTTGCAACCTTTCTTGTGGCTCATCTTTGTCGATGTAATTTCTAAGAGCATTTCCTATACTACTAAAAGTTTCGTCATTCCAACAATGTAGTAGGAAGAAGAGAATTTTAACCCATACTGAGACTTATGTTGGAACATCACATTCAGGATTAAAATCTGGACTCCAGTGATCTAGATATAACCCTTGGTCCCCCCCATGAAGTAGGGGTTATTCCTAAAGATGAGATCCCAATTTTCTTTTACTTCGGACAGGACGATGTAATTCCATTGTCAACAAAATGACATTGAAACCTTATTTTTAATCTTGGGTATCCAGTTCTCATCGATCCATGCCTGCAGGGATCTCAAAGAGGGTCATAAACCCATAAAATGACAAATAATTCTCCTATCTGCAAGGTTCAAGGTCATTGATATAGATTGAGGTGTGAACTGCCACCTTTGGAATGTTGTTGATCTTCTTCACAAATTTTGAGGATTTAACCTTCTAGAAATGTCGCCCTCTAACAACAAGGGCATTAAATTCCACTCTATTTGGAGGGGGTGGCGGGGGTGAGATGGGGTCCTCTTGAACCTTGATCCATTTTCGACAAATAAAGGAAAGCAACAAAGGGTAACAGGATGAGCAATGCGCACTAGGTTTTGTTTGATTTTTCCATAATTAATTTACATTTCAAAACTAAAACTATATTATAATGTTATAAATGACTAAATTTAAATATTAAATAAGCATTTTAAAATTTATTTTTAATTGAGCACTTAATAAATACAATTATATGAATTTATGTTTTATAAATTTTATATATAATTAAAAAACTATTAATTTTTTTTTTTAATTTTTACAAATTTTATTAAAAAAAATTCTATAGTTTATATAACCTAATAATTCTCTTTTAATATATTGATGTTTAGTTTTAATGGTTTAATGAATTTATGTTTTACAAATTTTATATATAATTAAAAAACTATTAATTTTTTTTTTTTATAAAATTTATTAAAAACTTTTCAATGGTTTATATAACTTAATAATTCTCTTTTAATATATTGATGTTTAGTTTTTAATGGTTTAATTTAAATTTCTAAATAAAATTTTAGATTATATTCCAATATATAATTGGAAATTTAATAATATATTGACTTTTAATTGTTATAAATTATTATTATTATTTTTTATTTTTTATTTAAATATAAATTGGTTTGTTTAAAGAATTATCAAAGGAATTCTAAATATTTTTTAAATTTAATAGTAAACCATACAAATTGTTATATAAATATAAATCTAGAAAAATAAGCACTTACATTTTATAAAGACTTTTTAAAATACAAATTTATAGAGTAATAATTAATTTTTGATTGAACATTTTAAATAAAATTAATTGAATCTCAAAAACACTTGATCATCTCAATATTCAATCTAATAATTAAATTCATGATAAATATGATCAATGGAGATAGACACTTACAATTCTCATATTTGTAACTGACAAGATAATAAGACTAATACTTTAACTATAGTCATCCAATGAATCAATCTATTATAACTTTAGAATGCTCAACACTTTTAAAGACCAATGCCTTTTATTTTTCTCAAAATAAAAGGAATTTCAAAGAGTTACTAATTCATTTCTACAACTCTCATATTTGAAGCTATCAAGATAATAAGACTAATATTTTAACTGTAGTGATCCAATGAATCAATATATTATAACTTTAGAACCCTTAACACCTTTAAAGGCCAATGTCTTTTATTTTTCTCAAAATAAAAGGAATTTCAAAGAGCTACTAATTCATCTGGGGTATTGGTTCTTCAACTTTATGCTAGCTTTACCAAATAATAATGATGTGTAGGTTTCTCAACTTTCTGCTAGCTTTATCAAATAATAATGATGTGTATTTAAATGAAACATAATACGAACTCCACAAAGACCTGGAACCATTGACATTCTCTATTGGAAAACTCCAAGGTAAATTACGTTTAAAATTGGGACCGTGCTGAGACTTACCTATAAGGATCACATTATCCTTCTTTATTTTAGCTCAAAATGCTCTATAAAAAAAATCCAAGATAAGTTTTGTTTAAAATTGGTACCATGTCGAGACTTAGCTATAGGGACCACATTATCCTGCTTTCTTTTAGCTCAAAATACTCTATAAAAAAATTCAAAAGTAAATTATGTTTAAAATTAGGACCATGTAGAGACTTAGCTATAGGGACCACATTATCCTTCTTTCTTTTATCAAAAGTCAAGGAAATCATATGTGTGACCAAACTTGGATTGTCTTTTTTACTTTTAAATAGCACCCAATTTTTATAAAGCCATAATTATGAAGAACATAAGAGGTTAGCCCAATAAAAGATATAACCATCCTATCATGTATCCACTGCCTCATATTTTGAGGGTGCCCCACAATTCTAGAAACCATTTCAAAGTTTAAAGAACCTCTTGACACACTTGCAAAATGAAAAGGATTAAACAAAAACTTAATTCATTAATTCTTTCTGAAACATTTGTTTAATCCCCTTTATCCAATTTTTTTTTTCCTTTTTTTCTTTCTCTCATTCTATGTCAAAACATTGTTTCTCATTACTATCCACACAAAAAAATTATGCTTTTTTTACATTTCCATTTCCAAAAAAATCAACCACAATCATTTAGCCTCACCTTCCTCATCGAAAGAAAAAGCAACTTCATACCCCAGTTTTCCAATTAGAATACTTATAACCTTATTTGATTACTAAACTAGTTGATCTTCCTCTTCATTCAAAATGATTGCATAACAGAAAACAATTTGAGTATAAATAATTCATTCTTACATGAGGCCTTCGTATAGACCAATATTGTCTTCCAAGAATTAAGGTGGAAACCTTTCTACTTGATAATCATATTTTCTTACATGTACAAACTTGATAGGTCCATAATCACTTAAATGATTTGTCATGTAAATTGTGAGAGAAAAAAAAAATACTTAGATTATCATATTTTCTTAAATGTACAAACTTGATAAGTCCACAGTGCACACCGACTTGAATGATTTCTAAATTCTTAAAACAAAATATTTACCAAATACCTATTTTCCAAGCCATCCACCATTCCAAGACCGTAATGAAAAAAATCACACTCTTCTAAATAACAATATTTTATTTAGAAATTTAATATAACTTTAAGACCATTAGCAATCATGTAAAAAGGCAACAATATTTAAAATAAGTTAAACATTAGGACATAGTCAACAACAACCATTCCACAAGAAGATGAATTTGAAGGCATTGATATTGATAGTTCTATTTGTTTTTAAAATATTAACATTCAGATAATGTCTTAGGTGGGTGTTCTTTTAGATTTTCTTTTCTCTAATATATCTAGCCTACGCCAAAATAAACTACGAATAGACTTCATATAACCAACGAATATACTTTGGATATTACCCGACACAAATACAATCCATATAAACAATTCTAATAGACGTCCCTGTTGGAAAGGCAGAGGAGACAAAGCATGAATTCACACATAAAACATGAGCTTCTGCTCTTCTATTGATCACATAAAGCATGATACTTACAATGAACCCGGTGAAGGGTATTTATCCTTTTCCAACTATCTACTCGCTTTGGCATGCAACCACATGCAACCATACACTAAGAGTCATCTATCACTTAACTCGACTTGACTTAACACTCAACCGCTCAATCAGTCAGTTAACTGACTCTCTATGTTTAGCCAACTCCACATTCAAGTGTAATTATCTTATTTTAACACTCCCCATTAATTACGACTGCTAAACTAAAACATGACTCATGACAACTCAAACATGTCTACTGATCTATGTCTCAGCTAGGCTTACAACACCCAAGTTTCTTCCATGAAACTCAAACCCATATTGTGCTAATGACCTAGTAAATATATCAGCAAATTGATCACTAGATTTACAAGGCTTCAAGTGAACTTCTCCATTTCTCACAAGTTCTCTAATACAGTGATATCTAGTATCAATATGCTTGCTCTTCTGATGAAACACATTATTCTTTGATAGTGCAATCGTTGAGGTGTTGTCACAATATATTACTGTTGATCTTTGTTGTTTTTGATTGAGTCCATCAAATACTCTTCTTAACCACACTGCTTGACATCTTGCCGATGTTGCTGCTACATATTCTTCTTCTACTAACGAAAGTGTCACAGTGGGCTTCTTCTTAGATGCCCATGAAATCACACCTGAACCAAGATGGAACACAAAACCAGAAGTGGTCTTCCTATCATCCAAACTGCCTGAAAAATCACTATCTATGTATCCAATCAAATCCTTCTTTTCTGTGCTTGCATACATTATGCCACAATCTCTAGTTCCTGCTATGTATCTCAGAATTCTTTTTCTTGCACTCCAATGTGTGTCTTTTGGAGTCTCCATAAATCTAGAAATCAAACTCACTCTTTGCATGATATCCAGTCTTGTAACTGTGAGATACATGAGGCTGCCAACCAATCTTTTGAATAGAGTTGGATTGTCATATGATCCTACATCATCCTTGCTTAAATTTGTACCTGTTGCAACTGGTGTAGGGACAAGTTTGCAATTTTCCATCTTGAATATTTCCAATAATATGTGGCATATTTATTTTGACAAATAAAAATTCCTTTTTCAAATTTCTCAACTTCTACGCCAAGAACATATTTCACGAGACCAAGACCTGTCATCTCAAATTCTTTCATCATGGCTACTTTAAAATCATTTATCTCAAAATCACCTGTAAAAATCATGTCATCAACATATAAGAAAACAATTAAAATATTTCCATGCTCATTTAGCTTTGTGTATAAGGTAGGTTCAATGTTTCTTCTGCAAAATCCATTCTTAAACATGTAGCTGTCGATTCTTCTATACCAAACTCTAGGCGCTTGCTTTAGTCCATAGAGCGATTTCTTCAACCTATAAACTTTCTCTTCATTACTCTCAACTTCATATCCTTGAGGTTGCTGCACATAAATTTCTTCTTCTAGAATTCCATTCAAGAAGGATGATTTCACATCCATTTGGTATACTTTCCACTTGTTCTAAGCTGTTGTGGCTAGAACTGCTCTTACAATATCAAATCTGGCTACCGAAGCAAACGTTTCTCCAAAACCTATTCCCGGTTGCTGCGAGAATCCTTTTGCTACAAGTATAGCTTTAAATATGTCAATTTCACCTTTCTCATTCAACTTTGTCTTGTACACCCACTTCACACCAATGAGATTTTTGTCCTTTGGCAAATCAACCAAATCCTATGTATCATTCTTTTCAATAGTTTCAATTTCTTCATCCATGGCTTGCACCCAATTTTCATCTCTGATTGCTTCTTCAAATGAAGAAGGTTGGAACGACAACAATGCAAAATTTGAACTAACATCCAAATCATCATAAATATCTTTCAAGCTTCTCATCCTTCTCTTACCATTGCTTGATTCATCACCTGATTGACTGTTGGGAGAATCTCGATCTGTTGATATGCTTGAAGATCAATGCTACTCTGAAAATCTTGGAGTCCTCGTTGGTGTGTCTTTGTTTGGTGTCTTCACCTGTGATTCTTGCTGCTCTTTTTCTACTACATCATCTTCTTCCATCAGTGGCACTTGTGCATAAACTGTTTTGTCTACAGTTCCATTCCATGACTCTTGTTCTTTGAACACAACATCTCTGCTAATTATGGTCTTCTTTGTGACAGGGTTATACAATTTGTAAGCTTTTCATTGCTCACTATAAGCAGTGAATATGTATTTTTCACTTTTATCATCCAATTTGCCTCTTCGCTTATTAGGCACATGTGCATAAGCTACACATCCAAATACTCTGAGATGAGATACGTTGCAATACATACATGACCATGCTTGTTCTGGTACTCTATTCATCACAATCCTTGTAGGAGATCTGTTGATCACATAAATAGCACATGCAACTGTTGCTGCCCAATACTCATTAGTCAAGTTTCTGCCTTTCAACATGCTTCTTACCATGTTCATAATTGTCCTGTTCTTTCTCTCTGCTACACCATTCTCCTGCGGTGTGTACCTGGTTGTAAACTATCTTTTGATTCCATGTTGTTTACTATAATCATGGAATGCCTTTGAGTCATATTATCCACCACGATCTGACCTAAAAACCTTGATCTGTCAATCACTTTGGTTCTCTCCTAAGGCTTTGAATTCCTTGAACTTTGCAAAAGTTTTGGACTTCTTCTTCAAGAAGTAAACCCAAGTTTTTTCGCTATAGTCATCAATGAAAGTAAGGAAGTAACAACTTCCATTGATCAACTGTTTCCTCATAGGACCACACAAGTCTATATGCACTAGCTCAATAGGTTTCTTTGATTTGTATGCAACTCCCTTTGGAAAACTTTCACGATGTTGCTCTCCCAAGATGCAACACCCACAAGTACTAGCAAGTTCATTAATGGGAGGTAATCCTCTGACCATCTGTTTTTGTTGCAACAATCTTAAACCAGAAAAGTGCAAGTGTCCAAATCGAAAGTCTCATAACCAATAATCATTAGAACATGCAACTGTAAAAGAACTCACCTGACCATTGTAATTCATAATTAGAGGAAAGAGACTATTCCTCGTCATCTGCACCTTTGCTATAAGCTGCTTTCTTAGGGGCTTGTCATATATAACACATTCTTAACCTTTAAAGATAACCTTGTATCCTTTGTGTGTTAATTGACCAACACTTAACAAATTATGTTTGAGACTAGGAACATAATATACCTCTTAGATTGTCTTTGGCTCCCCCTGCTTGGTCAAAATGTTGACCACTCCTTTGCCATCTACTTCCATAGTTTTGTCAGTCCCCAACTTTACCGTTGTTTTCACAAATTGATCGAAATTTGCAACCAAATCCTCATTGCGTGTCATGTGGTTACTACAACCACTTTCTAACAACCACAGAGTAGCAGAGGGTTCATGCATGGTATGGCAAGCTAGGAACATGGAGTTAGTACTCTCTGTAGTGACATTAGCTCTTTGGTTCCCTTGATCAGCTATTTTCTTCCTGCAATCATGAGCATAGTGACCAAATTTATTGCAATACTAACATCTCACCTTTGGTTTGTCAACTCTTTGATTATTGTTGAAGATTCTGTAGATTCTTCCACTTTCATATTCATTCTCTTCTCGACCATCTCTCTGACCACCATATCTTCCACTCCGTCCTCTGCCTCTCATTCTAATTCTACCTCGACCTTTGTCTCTTGTAATAGAAACCTGACTTTTGAAAGCAGTCTCTAAATTGGACTCCTTATTTCTGTCTATCCTTGCCTCATGCGATAGAAGTGATTCCATCAACTCATCAACTGTCAATGATGCCAAATCTTTGGCTTCTTCTATGGTTGTTACCACAACATCAAATTTGGTAGAAAAAGATCTCAGGATCTTCTCAACCACTGTTTGATCTTTAATCTCTTCACTATAAATCTTTAACTTATTTACGATAGTTATGATCCAATTCATGAAAGAATCGACGTCCTCTATCTCCTTCATCTGCAAACTTTCAAAACCTCTCCTAGTATTCTGCAACTTAACAATATTGACTTTGGTCATACCTGTATAGTTTGTCGCCAAAGTATCTCGTGCTACTTTTGCTGAAGATGTGATCATAATCTTCTGGAACATTGCTCGGTTCACTCCCTGCTGAATAAGCTGAATCGTTTGTGCATTCTTCTTCTTGTCTTTCTTCCACTGTTCTTTCTCTATATTACTGAGAGCTTGTTCTTCTGCTTCATCTTTAGGTTCCAAAAACCCAAACTGGACATAATCCTAGACATCATGCACCTGCAACATAGTCGCCATCTTAATGGCCCACACATTATATTCTTTCCCTGTAAATGGTGAGAACTGGGGCTAGAAATTTGAGAAAGCCATCTTCCTCCAAAAATACTTTTTTGGAAAAACCGTAAATTTCTCCTTTGTAAAACTCTTTTTCAAAAAAAATACCCTTTCAGTAAAAACCCTAAATTTTTTATTTTATAAAAAAAAAATAAATAAATAAAAATTTCAAAAAACTCTCTTAATTATGTTTTATATATAAAAATAATCATTAAAATATCTTTATATATAAAAGCAAAAAACCTTTATAAAATCACCAACGAATTAAAAACAAATTTACGTGGGTCCAAATCCTTAATAAAATCTTTTAATGAAAAACCCTTTGTTTTTTTAATATGCACTCTTTTAATAAAAGACTTCAAAAACTTCCCACGCATATAAATCTTCGGAACGTTTGACTTCGAATTTTGAAACTATGTTATCTCTAACGCGTTTCTGTGAGTTTACAATAGGCAGAAGCGCGTTAATCCTGTAACGTTTCAAAAATTCACGTAATTTGCGGTTTTCACTTGACCCTGAAAGCGTACAGAACTGTAGGATGGGTTAATGCTCAAACCACGAAAAAATATATTTTTCTTTTCACACGGATCACTGCAAATCTGTTCTCTTTGGCTCTGTGTAACTTCGCTCTGATACCAATTATTGGAAACGCAGAAGAGACAAAGAATGAATTCACACGTAAAACTGTGTAACATCTCTCTGATACCAATTTGTTGGAAAGACAGAGGACACAAAGCATGAATTCAGGAGATGCTATTATTCTATTGATCACACACAACATGATGCTTACAATGAACCCCGTGAAAGGTATTTATCCTTTTCCAACTAGTTACTTGCCTTGACATGCAACCATACACTAAAGTGGTCTATCACTTGACTCAATACTCAAACAATCAACCACCTTAATTCAACACTCAAACACTATCACTTAACTCTAATTGACTCAATACTCAAACAATCAACAACCTTGATTCAACACTCAACCACTCAGTAAACTGACTCTCTAAACATGTTTAGCCAACTCCACATACAACCACTCAATCACTCAACTAACTCTCTATGTTTAACCAACTCCACATGCAAGAGTAATTATCCTATTTTAACAATCCAGTGGACTGCGGGGCACGGGAATAATTTCTAGTGCCACTGCCTTTGCCATAGTAATTCCAAACTTCTCTGTCATGTCCACTTCTTCTGCACTCATGCCCTTCGCTGGAGCCCACTCGAATGAATGGATGAGAGAAGCCAATACCAGATGAATCATCCGACTCGCCAACGGAAGCCCCGCGCATATTCTCCTTCCTGCTCCGAATGGTATCAACTCGAAGTGTTGTCCCCTGTAATCCACGCTATTCATCTTATCATCGAGAAATCTCTCAGGGACGAATTTAGGTGGTTCATTCCAGATGGCAGGGTCCCTTCCGATTGCCCACATGTTGACGATTACCTGGGTGTGTTTGGGTATCAAGAATCCCTCAATCTCACAATCACTATCTGCTCTGTGTGGAAGGAGCAGAGGAGCTACCGGGTGCAACCTCAAAACTTCTTTTACCACTGCACAAAGATAAGGGAGACGGTCACTATCACTTTCTTCCACCCTTTTATTGCGACCAACTACCTGGTCCAACTCGGCCTGGGCTCGTTTCATTTTCTCCGGATTGCATATGAGTTCTGCCATCGCCCACTCCATGGTCTTCGCAGTAGTGTCGCTTCCCGCCCCAAATATGTCCTGCATCAAGCAATTGGCCATAAGATAAATTACTTTGGCAGTATGAATTCACTAGTAAACTCCGATACTTTAGAATAAGATACTATCTATCATTAAATACGTCAATAGACTTATTGTATGATACCAACAACGGAGAATGGAAATGATTACAGTTAAGTAGACTCTGATGTCGGTGAGAGTAAAATCATCGCCTCTGATATCCAGCAGAGCGTCTAACAGATCCTCAGGACCATCACTCGCGTCCGTCGTTTTGCCTTTTGTGGCGAGGCGGTTCTCTATGAATTTGTCAACAATGCCAAATTCCCTTACCAAATAGAATGCTGTGTTACGTCTCACACCCTGAGGATCCAACCACTGAAGAAAGGGAAAGTAGTATTCACCCCCCATTGCCAAATACTGTCTTTGAACTCTTGGAAAGCTGGAGAATTGGCATGGAACATGTCTTTACCAAAGGCCATCTTGCCTAACATATTAAGAGCGAAGTGGGCCATCATATCTCCGATGTTTACGCTCTTCCCCTCTGTACTTCCCAACAGAATCTGCTTGATTGTTCGGAATACTTCATCTCTTCTCAAATGTTGCAGGGCTTCCAACCTCTTGACGCTGAAGAGCTCTTTATTGGATATGCGTCTGAGCAAACGCCAGTGGGATCCATATTGGGCCCAAATTACTGAGGACTTGTCGTAAGAAAGGCATTGAATTGAATGTATGACCGTCCGGCCCGCAAAAACATGGTCATGGGTTTTGAGAACTTGCTTTGCCATGGCCGGAGAGGAGACTACCACTGTAGTTTTCATTCCGAGAGAGACACACATGAGAGGGCCGTAATTCTGAGCGAGGTGGAAGAGAGCTTCGTGGGGTTTGTTAACCAACTCGAACAGGTTTCCCACAATCGGCCACCCTGGAGGTCCCGGAGGAAGCCTGCGATAAGTCTTCCTCCTCCACACATCAAAGGCAAAGAATATAAAGACGGAGGTGAACCCTGTAACAAAATACCATAACATCCATCCATTATCCATTGAGATTTATTGCAGAGGCGGCTAATTGGCAACCATGGAGAGTTGAGCTAAATAGGACTATAGATAGAGGTAATAGACAAGTATAAATACACGAATGCGAGCCTTTGCCCTAATTGAAACCATCGACTCACGGAAAAAATAAAAAAAAATACATATAGAAATGCATATAAAGGCGTTGTCTATTCAGGCCAGACTTTCACGTAGATTGTGACTTTGTGACTTTTTGGCCGGTGATTTTTTTTTAAGAAATCTGATTGTCGCAGTGTTCAACTAGAGACTATAATTTAGAGGATGGTGATTTTTTGGCAAATATTTTTGTAGTTTATTTGACTGTTACCATGTTTAAATAATTTTTTTATATAAATTCAATACCATCAAAAACTCTCAAATATTTTTGTAGCTTATTTGACTGTTACTATGTTTAAATAATTTTTTTATATAAATTCAATACCATCAAAAACTCAAACGCATCCAAAATTCTGAAGCTTTACAGCTGTGACCCTAACCATGAACAAAACTTGTACAGAATATCACACGGTCTGGTCTTAACCTTTTCACAGTGATGAGGTCATCTACGGAGTTGCGTGAATCGACGTTGAACGGGGAACTAGAAAGGGGATTTATGCCCACCTAGGACTCAAATTATATTGTTCAGGATATGCATGTGCACGTTGGGTTTGAATATTAGTTCTATGAAGTCATTTAGGTATTTCAATACAACGGTCATTCTCTGCATCAGAGTTAGTTGGATTGTATTCGCTTATTTATAAAAATCACTATTGGGAATCGCAAGTGCTCCGGACTGTATTAGGAAATAAACTTCGCCATCAGCTACATTTTAAATAAAATTTGTAGTCCTTGATTTAGATTCTGTGTATACATTTATATTTTCCCAACCATGAATTATTTAATGATTTGGATAATGGGGAAGATTTTGGTTTTCTCAAGAAGTGAAGCATTTTTGGGTGAATTGAAGCATTTGTGTGTGAATGGAGAGTGAAAAATGGTTTAAATAAATATTGTTGTGCTAAATATTAAGTATTTAATAAGTTTTTTTGGTAAGCTTGTATAAAAAGGTTTTTATTAATATATAAATATTTTTATATGGATAGTAAGAGAAGCAGAGATATCGGTTATCAAAACTAGAGTCTTAATATTAACATCAGTTACATCCATACTTTGAAAGTAGAGTTAAAAACCGTATAACTAATAGATGATAATGAAGGACTAGGGCAACTCCATTGCAATGAAGAGACCATGACACGAGATCAGAGCAAGGACACTATATAACAAAATTACAAGATCATTCCAATAGAAGAGTGGTTCCTATAAAGAAAGCTATATGTATGCAATTGGAGATATCAAAAGATCGACTACCATCATTTGTGACAAATTAAAGTACAACACAGTACAATACCAACCACATTGCGACCATCTATTGCATTCACTAAGAAGAGAGATATACCAATGTAGACCTTCAACAAAACTGTAGCATTTTCTAGAAAGACATATTAATTAAGTTGACAAAACCAGGCATTAGAAATCCACTTGTGTCGTATATGATCGTTGGTGAAAGAGGAGATATAGCAAATGGATGAGAAGTAGTAGTCATTTGTGTATTGATTAAAACATGAGGCCTAGTGTTATAGACATTTTTGTGCCTTACAGCTATAAGCATGAAATGTCCATAATTCAAGGGATCCAAAGTCCCTAAAGATGTTACAGCTCCTAAAGGAACAAGGTCAACCAATGACAGCTTCTCCCAAAAGTTCTCCATCAAAACCACTCAGAAACAGTCAATTCAGAATCAATTTAGAAGCTCCACTAGCTGCCTGCGTTGCAAAGCACCCAAATGCACTGGCTAGGTGCGTTGCAACGCACTTGGATACACTACCCAGGTGCGCTGAGCGGGAAATGACAAATGGCAAGCTCATTCAACGCGGTGGAACGACCATGGAAGCTTCCAGAATCTTCTCCGGTGACACTTTCCTCAATGAATTCGACTAGTGATGAGTAAGAGGCTCTCAACCTCCAAGTGGAAGCAAGAACTGACAGAGAGAAGCCACAAGTCAAAACATAAGTTGACTCATCCTCTCTGCTTACATCTATATATGGCTCTCTCATCCCAGAGATCGAGAGGCTGGAATTTTGTACTTTGCAGAGAATTGCTGTTGGTTTGAGATTGAGATTAGTACATTGGGTGATTTATGCTTTGTTGGAGGAGAGGAAGGGATTCCTTTGCTGGGAGGTAGATGCTGGATCGGAACTCACTTGGTTGTATCTCCTCTTGGACTTCCTTATTCTATCAATAAACTATTTGAGTTTCTCCTACATGCTGTGTACCAATGATGTTTTGTTATGCTTACATGTTTAGCTTAATCTGATCTTGAGCTTTTTATGAATGTATATCTATATCTTCGTGTAGTTTCTCTCTCTTGTGATCTTGTAGGAATTCGGTGAAGCTGGGTCGGTGAAGGAGCAAGGAGCTGGGAGCCACTGAAGAGAGGAGCGATTGGATCAACAAACTAGCGGAAGACACAGGTTAGTTACATCCTTCCTCCTCATTTACATTTCATAAAGGAGAAATACTCAATTAGTTTTCCTTGTTTGTTGCTAAGGCACTATCACACCTTAGAGTGCGATAGGGGCATTCCAAATGGATACTTTTCCCAACAACAAATTGGCGACTCCATTGGGGACCGTATCTAGTTAGTTTATTTCTGGTTCTATTGTTGTTCTTCTCATAAACTCAAGAGTGCCGAATCGAAATGAATTTGCCATTTTCAAATGCAAAGTAGAGATCTATTACTCTAGTCCATTCACTGGGCCTGTTTATGATCTGAACAACTGATCCACAAGTGCTCTAACAGCCCTTTGTGATAGATCTTAGTCCTCCTTTAAATCATCCTCCTAATTGTACCTAATTGATAGCTTTTATCCGGCCAAAAACTGTAGATTAAACTGCAAACCGTGACCCAGAACCCAGAGACAATTCTCGTTTCTGCTTCAGCGTAGGCTCTGTGAAGAGGTTCTGCATTTCAACGCAGGTCCCGAGAGGGCTACCTGCGCTGAAGTTCAGTTTCTCTGTGCTGGGGGTGCGCTGATCAACCCTTGCCTTGTGCAGCTGTGGTTCCCTGCTTCCTTTTGCTCAGTTTTGTCTCTGTTTTTGCAGCCTGTTATCAGTGTGTGTACCTATCTGAAACCCCTTTTCTTTGCGCCAATTCCGCCTCAGTTGTATAAAGAAATTGTATTTGTTCTTTGTGTATTTGTTACATCATTTGCACTTTCCCATTACAAAAGTAAACTAGTCATACTGTCGCCCTTAGATCCAGACCTGTCGTAAGTGTCGTTTTGATCTTAGGAGTGAGTTTGTTTGCTGTTCACAGTTGATTACACTTTTACTTTTGTCTTTTGGTTTGAATTTATGCATTTCTAGTGTTGAAACAAGTGTTTACTTCAAAATCATAAAGTGTCATAATCGTCTTTTTTATTTTCGAAAGAGGCTTGTTTGTGTTTTTCACTTGAAATCGAATTCAAATTTGTACAACAGCTTTCTTTTTAGGCATCAATATTAAGAAAGAGAAAACAAATACATGCATATGTGCATTTGCATTTTGACAGTTTGTATGTTGATTTAGGAAAAGTGCATTTACAGTGTGCTCTATGCTCTTTGAGAAAATATTGTGTCTTTCTTTTCCCCTTGTAGCTAGGATTTTCATTGTTGAAAAGATATAAAAGCTTACTTATCATCTTTAGACTGCATTTAGGAGTTGTATCATACATCTCGTGGTGATCCAAAAAGGCAAACTTCTAAGAAAGATCAACCTAAAATAAATTGAATGAACTTAACAACGCTTTGTAACTTAGCGCACAACATAGAGGTCTAGGCTAGAGACGTGTTCCGGCGTCGTAAAACCTGGTGACTGTCAATCTCGCTGATGGTTGGGAGATTCCTCCCGAGAGACGATAAGCGCCAGTACGGATTGTGCTCCCACGTACCGTCGAGTATATATTGGGAGACCCCTATAGGTATAAAACCTTTATCCATAGGAAGCCGTGTCGGCCGCCCTATTGATCGTAACGCACTGAACACAGCATTCGGGAAGATTGACCGCCCGTACCCTAAAAAGTATTCTGCGGTTTTGCGAAAAGTTTGCCACACCCTCTACCTAGATCTCCAGAGCAGTTCCTTTTGGCCTTTTTCAGACTCTATAACGAAAAAGTCCATCCGAGCATTTGTCACTTCAGGCTCATTAAAACATCGAAGGCGACTAGAGTCATCTTTTGCTTTTTCTCGACTCTTTAAAATTGAAAAAGCAAGTTGTGTCCAAGCGTCGTTAAAATTTATTTTAAACGGAATAATCATACCCTTGTTCCTGCGTTGATCTTTAGGTTGAGAAAATGGAGCCTACCAACCAAGGAATTCCCCTTGGTGGAAATCCTAGTCCCTTCTCCTCTTGGGGAGATGTTGGTGCGCCCCATATGGCCACATTATCACTTCCAGGACTGACAATTGGCTTGCCGGTCTGGCTCTTCTTAGCCATTTTCGTTCAGAACACCACTATTCCTGAACAGTCGAATCAGTAGTTAGACTCGTCCAGAGTTACCCACCAACCTTCCACTTCCTCTAATTCTTCTTCTCTCCCTTCCTCTTTGCTTGACGGGACTGGTAGAGATAAAAGCCAAGTTCCTAAGGAGAAGAAGGAAAAGAAGAAGAAAGAGAAGAATAAGAGGGAGCCAAAAGCGACTGGGGGCAAACAAGTGTCGTCTAACAAAAATCCACACACAGCACTGACTAGGCCTAAATCGCCATGTGTCATATGCAAGGGAGACCACTTCCACAGAGATTGTCCCTGCATCCCTCGGATACTAAGGGACTGTTCTCCCCGTTTGCACAATCCGATGGCATCAACCTCTGATAGCCATGTTGAATGCACACCATCAACTAGCGAAATTGAAGTCCCTGGACAAAAAGGGAGAGCTAGATTTCCCTGTAGACTGTGCGAAGGCAACCACGCTATCCACCGTTGTCCCTTCTTAGACGAAGCTAAAATAGTTTTGGATGATCGTCCGGTTTCACCGTTACGACTTCCTCCTGGATATAAAAAACTCTTGTCAAGTCCTTCGTTAGTTGAGAATCCAGCTGGCCCGCTCAAGTGGTCAGCTGAAGTGCCGGTCATTGAAGATGAACCAGCTGAATCCATACTCGACGAAAGTCAAAAGGTCGAGGCGACAGTTGACCCGGTCTTGCCTTCAAAGGATTTATCTTCGAATGACACAGTCACTGAAGAGGATAAATATGACACCATCCAAATTCTCTTCATCAACACAGACTGCGATGAGCACGGGGGCAATCCACCCATTCCTTTATCGCAGGAAGGAAGTTTGTCAGAGCGATACCCGGCCGTCTACTCGGTCCCACCACCAAGCAACCTAGTTGTCTCCTTCGACTGGAACCAACTAGGCAGACCCCGTTTGCCAGCAAGCATACCATTCAGAATTATCGTCCAAATATACAGAATGGTCATGGCTGGCACCATCATTAATGAGGGGGCATCTGTGAGTATCCTTTCCTCTATTGCTTGGAAAGCGCTTGGTTCGCCAGCGCTTTTGCCTGAAATGAGAAATCTGACAGGCTTTGATAAAGGAACCAGTCGACCTTTAGGGATCCTCTCCAATGTGCCTATCACATTGAAAGGGAAGACCATTCAAATGAACGTGATGGTCGTTCAAGGACCCTTGGATTACAACCTACTCCTTGGACGAGACTATATATATTGCATGGGAGCCATCGTCTCCTCACTCTTTAGAGTAATGTGTTTCCGCACGAAGGAAGAGTGGTCAAGCTCGTGGACCAGCTTTCATTTCCCGGATCACGCATTGCAAATAGTCATATACCATCCCTAAATGGTCTCTTCACACAAGAAATGTCTCAACCCACGGTCCGTCCTCCCAATGAGCGCGAGTGATTCGGAAGGATATGACTGGAACCCAGGGGGCATGCATCTTGGTCTGCTTCGGCAGGAAAACTTCGAGTATAGGGTAGGTTTCCGCGGGAGAATATGACTAGTCTGTACCCCGTCCGTCTTGGAAGAGGGGTTATTCTAGAATAAGATTCTTTTGTCAAAGTTATGTGTTTGGCGCTCGTTGTCACTCACCTTTGTCTATCTCGGTAGACATCACTGAAGAAATGTTTTGTTTGAAAGATTAATAAAACAATCTTTGGTAACCTAAAAGAGGTAGGCCTCTCCCGGTTAAACAAATGTTTTTCCTACAAATTGAGGGGTAACCTTGAAACTCTACTTTATACTTGGAGGCATGCAAACCTTTTGGAGTGCAAGCAAGGGGCGGCTATTTATTTTTTTAAATTTTTAAGTCCTCCATTTAAACCTGTAGGTCTAACCCTTTAAACTCGTAGGATTAGTCGTTTCCGAACTTGCATAACGAAAGGATGCGGGGCATAGCTTTGTAAGGCGCAAGCTCCATAAAAAATGGAATCTTACATGAGACATTCTTATCATATGACTGGATTATCGAGCCGTTTTAGCGCATAGTTCATGCTCGTTAAAAAATAAACATAAAATCGAGCAAGTGTTTCAACCCGCGTTTAAGCTCATTAAAAAATGAACTATCCTTCGGTAAATAACCACCGTGAATGTAAAATTATCAGCCATTAAAGCCTTGGTCGTGTTTGCACCGTCACCTCCACTTTTCCATTGGCCGATCGTTCACCTCCATATGATTGTTTACCCATTTTGAGGAACAGCTGCGAAGAGTGATTTCACTAGCCATCCTTGTGACACTGCCGTGCTTGGAAAATTCCAACCCGTACCTGGAATCAGCTGCTACCCATTTCATCACTCGTTCCTTAAAAAACGAGTCTTCTTTAAGCTCTTTTCATCTGACTCGTAAAATATGAAAAGATTGCCGAGTTTTGGCCTTCCAGCTCGTTAAAGCGACCGGAAGAGCTATCCCTCCTCTAGATTTTAATCTTTTTGGACCTGAGGGATTATTGCACAAAAAGATCGAGCGCTTGTTTTGTTCGGCTCGTTAAAACTATCGAAAATTCATCCCTTCTGTATTGTTTTATACTTTTTCGGACTTAAGGGATTAGATGACGAAAAAGGACTTCCGGAGTTAACTTTACGTTCCTTTTCAGACTCTCTAAAAATGAAAAGGACCGAGTTATCTTTGTCGTTAGACTCGTTAAAAACATTAATAGCGACAAACTTATCTTTAGACGAGAACGAGTTTCACTATCGCTAGGCTCGTTAAAACATAACGATCGGTTTGCCCGAAGGGAAAATTATAGAACAAGCATATGTTATCCTCCTCAAGCTTGACAAAAATAAAGAGGTACTGGTCAGCAATGACTGGGGAAAAATTGGGAAGAAACTCAAAGAACCTTTATTGGTAGCAAGTCGCTCTTGAACATGACACTTACACTCCATGCCTGAGTCGGGTTGGGTTGTTTCATTCACCGGTCACATCACCATGGTCTCGCCATACCATCCACCTTTGGGGTAAATGCTACCGATCCATCACACAAGTGTCGCCGATATGTTCAAGAGAAGTCAACCGTGTCCCATCCACTACCATACATTATCCTTCATTCTTTCATGACCGCCACCCTGAACCATATATCATCAGATCGTTTTCACCTCCATCAAAATCATTTTCTCCGTTCCGTGTCACTGATGTGGGATACATCAAGGCCCTCCTTTGACGGATCGCTTCTTGTCGACATCAGCCCATTATCCAGGAAGTTGATATAGGAACACCCCCTTCAGTACTTTGAAGCTTGCATGCCTCAATGGCAAGTTTCTCACTTCCGGCGACAGGCATACATCAATGACCTTCGACCGAAAGATTTTGCGTGGTGTTCGACGCCAAGTCCTTTATTCACACCACGTGAATTGTACTGCAGTACCTTGAGGGTCATTATCATTATCGGTGATTCCTCTCGCGCTTGTTAACAGTTTACATCATTGACTGGTAATCAAGCGATGTCTTTCCATGTTCGACTTCAAAACATTTCTCACATGGATCGACTTGTACTTAGAGTGAAGATCGGACGAGATTGAAGACCCCGGATCTAGTTTCATCCATCCAGGCTGCGATATATATTCAGGAAAAATAAAGACATTGACATGTACAACATTGCAGCACAGACAATCATCCTACCAAAGGGATGATGATTTCAGCAGAATCATCAGTCTACCATCCGACAATTGTCTGTCCTATGCACATAAAAATGAATTTATAAAGCTGAGCATGGGAATGCGTGCCTCAGCTAGATCATGAAAACAAAATGAAAAATAATGTATTGTATTGTATCTTATTACAGGTCTCCTCCCAACATTGAATGAACTTCGCATCCTCCTAATAAAGCATTTCACCCGATAAACGGCCTCATACTTTAGGGGGCAACTGTTATAGACATTTTTGTGCCTTACAGCTATAAGCATGAAATGTCCATAATTCAAGGGATCCAAAGTCCCTAAAGATGTTGTTACAGCTCCTAAAGGAACAAGGTCAACCAATGACAGCTTCTCCCAGAAGTTCTCCACCAAAAACCACTCAGAAACAGTCAATTCAGGATCAATTCAGAAGCTCCACTAGCTGCCTGCATTGCAAAGCACCCAAATGCACTGGCTAGGTGCATTGCAACGCACTTGGATACACTACCCAGGTGCGCTGAGCGGGAAATGACAAATGGCAAGCTCATTCAACGAGGTGGAAAGACCATGGAAGCTTCCAGAATCTTCTCCAGTGACACTTGCCTCAATGAATTCGACTAGTGATGAGTAAGAGGCTCTCAACCTCCAAGTGGAAGCAAGAACTGACAGAGAGAAGCCACAAGTCAAAACATAAGCTGACTCATCCTCTCTGCTTACATCTATATATGGGTCTCTCATCCCAGAGATCCAGAGACTGGAATTTTGTACTTTGCAGAGAATTGTTGTTGGTTTGAGATTGAGATTAGTACATTGGGTGCTTTATGCTTTGTTAGAGGAGAGGAAGGGATTCCTTTGCTGGGAGTTAGATGGTGGATCGAAACTCACTTGGTTGTATCTCCTCTTGGACTTTCTCATTCTATCAATAAACTATTTGAGTTTCTCCTACATGATGTGTACCAATGATGTTTTGTTATGCTTACATGTTTAGCTTAATCTGATCTTGAGCTTTTTATGAATGTATATCTATATCTTCGTGTAGTTTCTCTCTCTTGTGATCTTGCAGGAATTCGGTGAAGCTGGGCCGGTGAAGGAGCAAGGAGCTGGGAGCCACTGAAGAGAGGAGCGATTGGATCAACAAACTAGCGGAAGACATAGGTTAGTTACATCCTTCCTCCTCATTTACATTTCATAAAGGAGAAATACTCAATTAGTTTTCCTTGTTTGTTGCTAAGGCACTATCACACCCTAGAGTGGGATAGGGGCATTCCGAATGGATACTTTTCCCAACAACACCTAGTGAATTCCTCAGATTCCGAGTCTAAAACAACATATTTCTCCACTCTTCGCGGACATTAAACCATATCATCAAGGAAAAAACAAACATGCATGAGCATTCTCTTCATATCTTCTTGACCTGCGAAATTCTTGCAGCTATCCACGTGCTTATCATGTAGGACCGAGTTAAAGAGTGTGTCCATTTGTTGGTGGACTGCAAGAGAGTATAACAAATGCAATCTCCTCTCCCTAAATTTCCCTAGATTAGGAATCCTTTTGAGATATGTGACCCCCACTTTGGAATCTGATAAGTAAAGCTTATCACCAAACTCTCTCGACTCAAGATGTCAGATTTCCTTTCATACCTCTGAGGGACCGAGTCGAAACAAGATGCTACTGAATTCCATTCAAATAATTATCAATGAGAAATTGAACTACTTGCGCCCCCTCATCGACTTTCCATTCTCTGTTGAGGAGGCATTGTCACAAAAGGGAGCAAAGAAACCACATCAATTTGACCACTATAATGACAAACATGACAATACCCTAAAAGTTGGATTGTCACCCTAAACCAACATACCACGCGGTCTATTTTCAGAAGTTGGTAAGGTGCTTTCAAATGAGGTATTTGAACATCACCAACTACTTCGATGAGAGAAAAACATCCAATTTTAAACCAACAATGACGGTGAGAGTAGAAACTGAGGTTTTTAGACCGAGAGAAAATCAATGACGTATTATCATCAACACATCACAACTAAAGTCCATAGATAGTAAATATGGAGCGAGTGGAAAGACACACTTCTTACCAATGCTTTTGTGGACCAAAACCAAAAATTAGAAACCAATGTGGACCATAAAACACATTACGAGACCAAAAGGGACCAAAGTCTAAAACATTACATATTAAAATCACCAATTGCTTTATTACCCAACGAGAGATGAAAATTCCCTAAAAACCATATGGAGAAACTTCCCGGATACCATACTACACAAACGAGAACAAGACAATTAAAGGAGATACCTAGAGAGTCAGTCCCTTGAAGTGCCGAAGTAGGAAGGACCACAACTAGTTCAAACACTGAACTTATTGCAATGTTGTGTAGAAATAAGACGAAGAACATTGACCCCCTTCGAAAGTCCAAGACTTAAGATTATAAAAAACACAATTCCACTGTCCTTAGAAAGAAGAGAACATCCCAACTTTCTAAAAGATGAGAACATGCAACCCCGACATCTGATGTAGAGCATGATAAAGGAAAAGGAGCGGGTAGGTAAAGATTTCTCCTCCCCACCACTTTCGATCTCCTCATACCATCACCGTTCAAAGAAAAACACTATAGAAGAAGTATAGTTAAGAATGATGTGAGGAAAGAAAACTATTTATAAACTGTAGCAATGCGAGAGAAAAACTAGTGTTATTCTTGGCACACTTATTAAGAAAAACATTCCTCTTATTAAGAAAAATATTTTTAAAAATGTTACATATCTCTCTATATATATTATTTTTGTTATTAATATTTAAAATGTTATATGGCAACTTCATATTAAAAATGAAATAATTACAAATCTCCCTAGAAACCTATTAATAGAATAATATTTCTATCCCTTTATATATAAAATCTATATTAAATTTTTTTCCCTCTCAAACATACATACATATATATATATATATATATATATATATATATATATATATATATATATATATATATATTTCTTTTGTTTTATATAATATATGCATAGTTAACGTTGAAATATTTTATTTATGATTCACTTTCTACATATTAAAATGTTAATACATGTCCAATCATATTTAAAAAAAGAAGCATATACATGTCATATGAATGAAAAATTAATGTATAGACCAAAAAAAATCTATTTAATAGAAAAGGATCTCTCTCTATATATATATATGTATGTTACATGTCAAATGAGTAAAAAGTCAATGGATTAAAAAGAACTCTTCCTCTCTTATATATATATATATATATATATATATATATATATATATAGATATATATTACCTAGTAAAATATATATGTTTATTTTGTTTTGTATTGTATAGTATATACATAGTAGACATTGAAATATTTATGAATTATTCACACACTACACATTAAAATGTTAATAATGGTCCCAATTATATTTGAAAGTACAAAATATACATCCATAAAACACTCTCTATATATAATATTATTTTTGTTATAAATACTTTTTAAATGTTACATGCTTATTTATTTTCCGCATATCTATATATATATATATATATGTCATTCAACTCTATATTAAAAAATAATGAATTACAAATCTTCCTATCATATATATATATATATATATATATATATATATATATATATATATATATATATATATATATATATATATCTTTTGTTTTATATAGTATATACATAGTTGAGATTGAAATATTTTATTTATGATTCACATCATTCATTAAAATGTCAATACATGTCTTAATCATATTTGGAAATAGAAAACATATATCCTCAAAATTCTTAATTTTATTATAAATATTTTTTAAAAGGTTATATATATAATTATTGTTATTAATATTTAAAATGTTATATCTGAATTCCATATTAAAAAATGAATGATTACAAATTGTGTTAAAGAACATATTAATGGAATAAAAATTCTTTCTTGATAGAATTTATTTATAGTATCTTCATGCCAAGTCTCATCATTTCCCAGTTCAGAATTTGGGTGTCCTCAACACGCTAGCTACTTGTGCATTGAGAATCTCTCATGAAAACCACCTTTATAATGAGAAAGCCCATCTCCTTAATGGTTTTTTTAATAATGAATATAGTAGGCACCAAGGCCTTAAAGATTTCCTAAAAGCAAGCAGAGTTCCCAAGGTTAAGAAGGACCATATAGATCGTGTCTCAGGGGTGCATCTCCCTTTCATCCAAGGGACCACTGACAAGATTGCAAGGATCCTAAGGAAGCACAATGTTCCATCGACCTTTAGACCCCTTAACACCATTCAGAGCTCCTTAAGTTCTGTAAAAGACCCTATTGACCCCAAGGATATGAAAGGTGTTTATTTTATTCCTTGTTCTTGTGGGACCCCCTACGTTGGTGAAATTGGGCGCTCTATCAATCAAAGGATTCATGATCATGCAACATATATCAAACATATGAGAACCCGGTCTTCAATCGTGGCAAAACACGTGGAAAATACCAAGCATCATATTTTTATTGAGGAGGCTCGGGTCATTGCTAGGATTGCTCCTTTTCATCACTGGAAGTTTAGGGAGGCCATTGAAATTGAAAGGAGGCACAGTAATCTCAACAGAGATGACGGATGGAAAGTCAGTAGTTGTTGGATTCCTGCCCTTTCTTTTTAAGGCCCCCTGTTTTTCTTTTTTTTTGTTTTGATTTCATCTCCTCGTCTCTTGAATTATTTTGGTTTCCTCATTGTTTTCTTTTCTATTTTAGTGATTTTTTTTCCTTTTTTATTATTCTTAATTCTATATATATAATGATAATAATATTATTATTATTAAATCCTGTCGTATCATTAATTTAAGTTTAAAATTTAATAGATAAAAAGAGAAGACATAGTAATTATAATAAATTTTGATGAAGACATAGTAAAGAAGGTATTTGGGTATTTATTAGCATATTTGTTTAGTTCATTATATAAACAAAGGGTTAAATAATATACATACTTATATAAAAATTATGGTATTTTTAGTATCCTACTTTCTATTTATTCATAGTTTATTTATTTTAATTATAAACACGTTTATTTAAGTTTTATAAATAAACTAATTCATAAATATATAATAAAATGAACTATAATATTTATGTTTGGTCTATTAGTTCTTATTTAATAAAACTCGGTACTTATAATAAACATAGTATATTACATATATAATTAGTTAGTTACCCTAATATATTCATAATTTTATATATTTTATTAATGATTTAACTAATAAACTAATTAATTTATCAATTAATAATTATTTATTTCTAATTCTTGGTTCATTTAAAGGCAGCCCATTTTGGTCTAGTGAAATGGAATCATTTCTGTTGGTTAAATATAGTTGTTTCTTTCTAGCTGTTTGAACGGTTAGTCTCTCTATTTAACTCAATTCCATGATCTGTTTCTTTATCTTGTCCTGACAATGAACCACACTTGCTTATGGATCACAAAAGACTTAATTCAATAATTCAATAATTATTAATCTTTTTAAATGGTTTTTTTCCCAAGTAAAAATCATATTTTCCATTAAGAAAATTAAAATTACATGTTGAAGATGCTAAAAACACATATCAAAAGAACTAGCGCATAAATAATCACACTAGAAGCCTGAGCCTAAAAGTATATGATATAGTCATAGCATAATACCAAAAACATCAAAACTACTAATTTTTAGGGCTTTTTAAACAACCAAATATATAGAGACAAAACTGATTCTTGTAGCTGCCATAATTGGTACATAAAAATATTAAAAATGGATCAAATATAACATCATAAAAGAAATATGCTGCAAATTTACTCTCGAGCTCCATCATTCTGGATACCATCTATAAATGGTATTTGTTAATACTCATAATGTTCAATGAGCTCCATCATTCTGGATGCCATCTATAAATGGTCTATGGTAATACTCATAATGTTCAACCTACTCTGTGATCTGTCATCTGCCCCAAGCTTGTTGCCTGCCTGCCTTGGAAAGCTCATCAGATATTGTGTTTCTCTCCCTATAATTATGTTGACATGTGATGTGATTAAAATTCTTTTTTATAATTAAAACTTCCTCAAGGATGGGCTTCAGTGTGTGCATGTGACATACATAATTTTCATTAAACCAATTAATAACCACAAATATTTTATAAATATTATATATTAGTTTGGAATAAATTATACATATGACTTATAATGAAGTGTTAAAACATACATTTTTTAATTTAATTTTATTTTTTATCTATTTATATAAAATTGATATAAAACTATGTTATTTAACATGAACATTAAGATATTTTATTTGTATTTTTTTGTTATTAGTATATTTTAATTTTAACTATTACATGCAAACTAAACATAAAATGGATTGTATATCATGTAATATCAATTATATTGTTTTTACATGGTGTTTGCAAACTCCATATTAAATAGTGAAAGAATTACATATCTCTTTAATATTACAAAGTAAATTATATTTTTTTCTTTTTAATTTCAATTACTTTATATCTATATAAAGTGGATATAAATTAAGGTGGGAATTGAAGTATTTGTGAGTGACATTGAGTTATTACTTCTTCTTCTTCTTTTCTAATTTGTTGTTGTAACCATTATTTTACTATTTTTAAATGTAACATTACATGACCATATCTCCCTCATACTAGGTTTTAAAACACCTCTCAACCGAATTAGTCTAGATCCATCTTAACTCTAAATTTATAAGTAGCTAGAGAGATCAAATCTGTAGAGGTGCAAACCTCATTTTGAGTAGAAAACTTGAATCTTGATTAAGAGTTAAGTTGAATCTAGGCTAGTGTTAAAAAATGTGCATATTCTATACTTTCTAAATTTGAATATATAATTAATAAAAAAACAAATATTCTTACCTATTAAACCTAAATTTGAATATATAAATGGATAAAAAACAAATATTCTTACCTTTTAAACCTAAATTGGAATTTATAATTAATAAAAATTAAATATTGTTACCCATTAAACCTAAATATATATAACCAACCTAGATCCATCTTAATATTTTTACGGATTAAACCTAAATTTATCTAACCAGCCTAGATCCATCTTAACTCCAGAGAAAATATTTTTTTGAGTGAAAAAATTGAGGAATGTTTTAGACCTCCAGATATCTGACCCCTCTCAATGCTTCATCTCAAGTTAAGATGGGTGTAGGCTAATTTATATGTATATTTAGGTTTAATGGGTAAGAATATGTATTTTTCATTACTTCTAAATTCTTTTCTTTGGTAAAATTTTTTATTACGTAATGTGAGTCTTGAGATGATTGACATGCCTTAGGGAATCTAAGCTATTAGAATCACTCAAGGATTGCAATCGGCCTTGGCCGCATCAACCCTTAGCATGGGTGGATTATTTCCCAAGCGGTTTCGAACTAGTGACCTTTTCACCATGGAGTGCCTTTAACAGAATTCCTTGCAACATCTATGCCTTGTGAGCCATTATGAATTCAACTTTAGAAAGTATAGAATATGCACATTTTCTTAACATAATTAAATAGTTAAAATATGTTCATGCCTGAATTTAATGTGTAACTTAACTTTAATTGTGTTGAGAGGTGCGCCATCCTATGGAAGAAATGTTGTAATGTAATGTTATGTAAACATTTTAACTCGGTCAAATTGCATAAAAATTAAAATTAAAATTAAAAAAAAAAATTAATATATAAATATATGATGAAATTACTTATTTTATATACATATTTTCAAATATTATATTAAATTAATTTATATTAAAATTAATATCACAATAGGATGGATATTATTCATTTCTTAATAAAATGTATTTGATTATTACTGTGTGCCTCACCAAGGACTATAACACTCACCTCATTGTCAAATTCCGTTGAATTTCAATTATTTTATTGAGCTTTTGTAACTTTAACCAAACTTTTCTAGAAAATGTTGAATATTCCTATTTTTGCATAAATTCAAAAATAATTTTCTAATTTATAAAAATATTATTTCTAGTTTTCCATTGGATGAGCGAGCCTTGATGTGTCCGTTGAATTTCAATTATTTTTTTGAGCTTTTGTAACTTTAACCAAAGTTTTCTAGAAAATGTTGAATATTCCCATTTTTGCATAAATTCAAAAATAATTTTCTAATTTATAAAAATATTATTTCTAATTTTCCATTGGATGAGAGAGCCTTGATGTGACATAATTCCCCTCGTGGAGGGTGTTTTATTTTTGGTATTGGTTAGTTCCTAACAAATATTTTTAAAATAAAAAAGGCTACTTTTGTGAGTTACCAATCCATTAGTCAGTGCTTTGATACTAACATTATTATGCCTCACACTACTAGTGCTCTACCCAATGATGCCAAAACTATTTGTGTTGTAGGTCACTTATGTAACTGAGGGTATGTGTGTGTGGGGGCCACGAGGTAGGGCTGGTGAACACATATACAAAGGAATTTTCCATTGTGTGGAGTATGAAAGTGCAAGTGATGGTAAATAATGGTGGCAAAGTGTAATTAAAATTAAAATAAAAAATCTAGAGCCATTGTGAGAAATGCGGAGGTGCAGAGGAAGCTTTCATTGTGTTTCCTATGGCACCTGCACACTGCCACATGAATTCATAAACCTTTCACAAATTTGGTAAATCACAATTTTTTTGAACCAGGAACATTGCATTTGGCACCCTTACGATGCTCTCTCATTGAATTGTTAAAAGAATAAATACTGTGATATTCTTCCTACTTATTGTTTGAATTCGATAAGCCATCTCAAATATGAATGGAAATATATTGTTGTTCATGATGGGGAGAATATCCCATTTCTCATGTGGAGTTGCAGAGGTGCTTCTCTACACTTCTTCGCACTCATCGTCCTTGTAACTTGAATTGTATGAAAATGTGTGATCACTTTGCACCATGATCTTTAAACGAGAGGGAATATCAGACATATTGACTTGGATTAGATGTTTATATAATTGTTTTTTAAATTGTGCTAAAAGGTGTAATGAGTTATAATGAATGAGCTTTGAGGACGATTTTTCTTTACTTTCGCACACCACACTTGACGTCTTTGTTGGGGAGAAATATAAAATAATATATACTTATTTTTGGTCTTTATTGTTGGGTCTCTCAGTTATGCTCTTAAATTATACAAATAAGACCAAAATAGCTTTTATCGGGGAGGGTTTTAGAATGGTTGCTTCCATAAGCATATTAGTGATGAATTCGCTGACAATGAGATGATATGGGCAACTTTTACGATGCACTATGGCTTAACAATTTGGCCCATCCATGTCACTTCATTCATAATGTATTTTGATAACATGAAATGAGATTGGACTATGAATCCAATGTTTGATTCCGATAGCCAAATTTTTTGGTTACAATTTCACATAATAAACAAATAATTTATATGATTTTTCAATGTTGTAATTGAGAGAGATTGATTGTACATGATTTATGTTGGCACCACTATTTCAATTAATTTGCATTACCATTATTACAACTTGGGCTCATGTGTGTGTTTTTTTAAACTAAAGGTTGATGTTATGGTTTACTTGTTCAAAATCTATATAGCTATGCGAAGTTAATGACATCATAAACTTTACTAAATTATACTTTCTATGAGAATCCATGGGATACAAAAAAACTTGGCCAGACGAGCGAAGGAGAACATTTCACATTTTCTGGAAAGTCACAAATTATAATAATACTAGATGTATTATGAAAAAATGTTATTGATTCCAAGAAGAATATAATGAGGGGAGTGATAGACCGATAGGCAAGTTAATTGCAGAGACAAGGTCCATATAAAGTGAATAATGACCACATTGCATGGAGTGCATAGGAATCTTCCTCCACACAATGAAAGGACCTTTCTCCACACCTTCACACAAATAAGGCTCAAATACCATTGTCAGTGGTACACCTATATACAAAGTGTATCGAGTTTATACAAGGTGACACCCAAAGTGGTATTGAGTCATATTTCCTTACCTTAAAATCACAATGGATCCGCAGGTCATCAAGGAAGTGTAGAGTGTAGAGGAAGTTTTCATTATATGTCCTCCACACTACCCCTTTGTACATGATGCTACAATGGTGGGAAAGGGTTTCAAACATTGGCAGGTTTACTGATGGCTTAAGAAAAAATATATCAAAAACCATTTAGGCAATCCAATTGCAATACAACGCCTAATTCTCACTCAATATGCATGCATTGAAACTGCAAGTGGTTATTATTCTAATATATCAATATAATGCTTCATCACTGTCTATCTATAAAACACATACAATTATCTAGAGAAAAAAAAACATAGATGCACGGAGAGATTCTACTAAACGCCAACAGGTGAAGAGTCATATGAAGTACAATAGATCAAACAAAGATGCCAAAGAAGCCACCTACTTAGTCCCATGACCTTCTATAGCCTAATAAAATCACAATAAGTTATGCGTGTTCATATACTATATTTCACTTAGAAATACACTTCAGTTATCAACTACGAGCTAACATTTTTGACATTGTATATGTTGTCACACCTTTATATAAGTTAGGCATAAATCGATACATTCAAATCATAGTTTCTGTAACGATCCACCTCAAATTGTAGGAGGAATATGATTATTAGCATGCATATAATAGCTACATATGCATATATCACATGCATGGAACTAATATATATACTAATTGGCTATAACAAATGTCCAAGTATAGGATAAATTAATTAATTATTAAAAGTACTAATTAAATACCTAACTATCACGAAGGAAATAATTATATTAAGTGTAAAATTCAATAATGAAATTTAAGGGATATACTAAAGCTAAAATTTTAATTAATAAACTCGTCAATTAGTAAACCTATTTAATAATCCATTGATTAATAAACCTAGATAATAATATCATTTCAATCAAAATTTGGGTTAATTAAATCAATTTAAAAGAATTAACTAATAAAATAATTTCAAAATGAAACTGGCAGATCGAATAAAATCAATCATATATATTTAATGGTTATGAATAATCTAAACATCCCAAAGGATGATCATTTAATGGTTATATATAATTTAAAAACACCAAAGGGTGATCAATTAATGCTTATAAGTATATTCAAATCGAAGGGTGGATGGCTGCTAGAGTCATAAAGACTGTACATCATGATGTCAAGTGATCTATTGCTAGATTCATAAACACCGTAAAATCAAGCTTAGGTCTGGGTTGAATCAAAAGCCAAATTTTCAAAAATTCATAAGGCCTCCACAAGTCAGCAATACAAACCAGAGCACATGCACCTAGTTTCTAATGAAAAACCAGTGCAGAATTTCACTCTGTTGGCGAATGAAAACAACGCAAATATCATAAACCCAAGAAAAAATAAAAATTCAAGAAATCAACCACACAGATCTGAAAGGTCATTAGTTCATAAAGACTCAGGTTAAGATAAAGATGAAGGATCATAAAGCAAAACTAAGGAAAAGGAAGAGAATAGATACATTCCCTAGTATGGTTACCAATTTTTTACACCAGACAAGTCCCTCTTGCAGACAAGAGAGATCTCCCTAGATCCTTAATAGAAACTAGAAACAAGCAAGACAATTGAACTAACTCTTTCCCTAAGTTGGACTTGTTTGAATTATAAATATTAAAGCTAATGGATGAGCCTTTTACCTATTTCACAAAATGCTCAATGAAGATCCCTTGTTGTGACTTGATGCAGCTCCTGAATGCTTGACAAGACCTACAACCATAAACCATAAAAGGATCAAAAGCATATGCGATATAATAATCCAAACAAAACTTAACTTGATGATCAAGGAGATTAAGAATTGATTTTTCCTTAATCAACATTGTAAACAATTATAAACCATTCATCATTCTAATAAGACAAACCAATGGGAGAAAGTGTTCATTTGTATTAATCAAAGATAAAGAGGAGCCTTACAACCTTCGCCTTGATGTCGTGAGGTTCCTCCCAAAGGCATTCAATCTCCTCCTTAGATGACAATCTCTCGAATCTCAAACTAGCAGCATAAGTTTATATTCTCTGATTTCTGACCTCCTCTAACACTCTACCCTCTAGTAATTTTATAAGCCAAGAGGAAGAAGTTTTAGATCCAAAAGAGGAGGGTGAGATACCCTAATTGAGGGATTAGGTTTCCATGGGGAAAGGGATCAATATGCATCATCTGAAGGTTACAGTTCGAATAGTCATCACCTAGAAGCTTTCAGTTGGGAAATATTCAACCAAATACATTTCTATAATGTAATTTTTATTTTTACTTTCTTGAATTCACCTACACGGGTTTATAGTGGCAAACAAAGTGTATCTCTACATTGTTCTCATAGTTAATTCTAGCGAATGCACGTGAAAATATAGGAAAAGCAGCATAGGTGAAACCACGGGGCCTTCACTCAATGAACCTTTTACATATCACATGCTTTCATGGCATATTAAACAATACCCTTAATTTGACTACATATTGGAAAATACCTCTAAAACCACATTATTTAACCCCCTACTATTATTAACCCAATACACCTTCCGAATTTAAAAACCCCTACTTTCACCAAATATTGTAGGTATCAATTTTTTCATTAACATTTTTTATACCCCTTTATATTTTTTCATTAACTTTGAGCTCCAATTTTTATACCTATCAATATAAAAACCCTTTATCCCATATATATCCCCCAATATAATATGCCATTTTTTCCTCAATATGTATTCCCTAATATGAACCCATGTGGTTTGGTATTGCTCCGCCAGTGAAGCCCCCATGGGTGAAACTTGATCTTTCGCTCGGTTCTTCGCTTGTCCCTTCTCCTCACCGATAGGTCTTTGCCGCTTCTCCCTTGACCACTCCGCTTCAAAGAGTACCTGTAAAGTCAAAGCAGCATAATACCTTCAAAGTGCAGAGATCTACAATCATAAACAATATAGGACCAGATATATATTGACCACACAAATGCATATACTATCAGACATACATGAATGTGGAGGAAAACTTGAACAACTTTATTGATATAAAGACTAGAAGAGAGGATTACAACCCATTGATATGACCCGGCGTCATCCTCCCAGCATGAAAGCCCTTCTTCACCTCATGAAAAGCTTAGATCACCCAACACTATCATATTCCACCAGGAAACCAACAGCACTTCCTTACAAGATACAAAATTCCAGCCTCTGGATCTCTGGGATGAGGGATCCATTTATAAATGATTGCAGGGGGGTGAGTTAGCTTCTAGGATTTTGATTAGTGTCCTCTCTCTAATAGTTCTTGATTCCACTTGGAGATTGATGATCTCTTCCTCATCCCTAGGCAAATTCAGAGAGGCAAGTGTCACAGGAGAAGTTTCTAGAAGATTCCATGACGATCCACCTTGCAAACTCTCTCTGCCATTTGTCTACTCTCGCCCATCGCACCCTACAAAAGGGCTTTCCAGTATGCATCGCACCCTTTACACTGAGCAGGTGAGATGCATCATACCCTCTGCACTGGGCAGTCTGTATGGTCCAGCTTTGACCAGTTCTGAGCAGTTTGGAGAACTTGTGGGAGATGATGTAATCAGCTGACCTTGTTCCTTTAGGGTGTGAAGCAACACTTTTAGGGACTTAGGAGCCCTTGGTTTATGGGCATGTATGATTGGGGTTGCAGTGCCCAAAAACGTCCATAACAGTTGCCCCCTAAAGCATGATGTCGTTAATCTTTTGATGTCGGGTGAAATGCTTTATCATGAGGATCCGAAGTTTTTTCAAGTTGGAAGGCGACCTGTAATAAGATACAATACAATACGTTGTCTTCATAATATTTTTCATAATCTAGCTGAGGCGGGCATTCCCATGCTCACCTTTATAAATTCATTTTCATGTACATAAGATAGACAACCGTCTATGTGGCAGAATGATGATTCTGATAGAGCCATCATCCTTTGATTCGTATGATCATCTATGCAGCAATGATGTACATTTGATGTCTTTATTTTCCTGAATATATCGCAGCCCGGATGGATGAAACTAAATCTGGGGTCCCCAAACTCGTCCAATCTTCACTCGGAGTACAAGTCGATCCATGTGAAAGATGTTCTGGAGTCGAACATGGAAAGACATCGCCTAATTACCAACCAATGATGTAAGCTATTAACAGGTGCGAGAGGAATCACCGATAATGATGATGACCCTCAAGGTACTATAGTACAATTCACGTGGTGTGAAAAAGGGAATTGGCATCAAACACCACGCAAAATATTTCGGTTGAAGGCCATTGATGTAAACTTGTCTCCAGAAGTGAGAAACTTGCCAATGAGGCATGCAAGCTTCAAAGTACTGAAAGGGTTGTTCCTAAGTCGACTTCTTGGATAATGAGCTGATGTCGACAAGAAGCGACCCGTCATAGGAGGGCCTTAATGAATTCCACATCTACGACATGGAATGGAGTAGATGATTTTGGAGGTGAAAATGATCTGATGATACAGGGTTCAGGGTGGCGGTCATGAAAGAATGGAGCGTGAATGTATTGCAGTGGATGAGACACAGGTGAATTCTTTGAGCGACTTCTCTTGAACATACTGGCGACACTGACATGGATTGGTAGCATTAACCTGAAATATGGATGGTGCGATGGACCAATGGTGATATGACCAGTGAACGGAATAACCCAACCCAACTCGAACATGGAGTGAAAGTGTCATGTTCAAGAGCGACTTGCTACCAATAAAGTTTCTTCAAGTTTTCTTCCCAATTTTTCCCCAGTTATTGCTAACCAGTACCTCTTTATTTTTATCAAGCTTGAGGAGGATAACATATGCTTGTTCTATAATTTTCCCTTCGGGCAAACTTGTCACTATGTTTTGATGAGCCTAGCGACAGTGAAACTCGTTCTTGTCTATATGGACAAGTTTGTTGCTATTGGTTTTAATAACGAGTTTAAAGACAAAGATAACTCGGCCCTTTTCAATTTTAGAGAGTCTGAAAGGGACGTAAAGGAAACTCCAATAATCCTTTTTCGTCATATAATCCCTCATGTCCGAAAAAGTATAAAATAATACGAAAGGGATGAATTTTCGATAATTTTAACGAGCCGAACAAAACCAGTGCTCGATCTTTTTGTGTAATAATCCCTCAGGTCCAAAAAGATTAAAATCTAGAGGAGGGATAGCACTCCCAGTATCTTTAACGAGCTAGAGAGGCCAACTGCTCGGCAATCTTTTCATATTTTACGAGTCAGACTAAAAGAGCTTAAAGGAGACCCGTTTTTTGAGGAACGAGTGATAATTTCAGGTAGCAGCTGATTCCAGGTAACGCTTGGAATTTTCCAATCATGGCAGTGTCACAAGGATGGCTAACAGGATCACTCTTTGTAGCTGTTAGTGAAAAGGGGTAAACAATCAAATGGAGGTGAATGATCGGATAAAACAGAGTGGAGGTGATGATGAGAACACGACCGAGGCTCAAAAGCTGATGATAATGTATTCACAATGGTTATTTACAGGAATTAGTTCATTTTTTAATGAGATTAAACTCTCGGGGAAACATTTGCTCATTGCTTAGGTTTATTTTTTAACGAGCTTGAACTTCACATAAAAACTACACGTGCCAATCGTATAATAAGGATGTCTCATCGATAGATTCCATTTTTATGGAGCTTGCACCTTTCGAAGCTATGCTCCGTTGCCTCTCGTATGCAAGCTAGGAATGACCAACTACGCTCCTCTACTTAACTACCAAGATCACTACCAAGGTTAGGTAGGAAAATTTTTCCTTTACTTTGTTGGTGCCATCTGGCCCCTGCGAAGACGAACGGTCGACTTGACCACTCACCCGACTTAGGCAATTGAAGTCAGTGGAACCATAGAGTTAGTGTTATGTTGGTCGCTTTTCACTTGCTCACAAAAGGTTTGCATGCCCCCAGGTATAGTGAAGTAAAGTTTCCAGGTTACCATTTAGAAGTTCTCGCATTCGCAAGATAGTTTCCATCCACACAACAGACAGAAACACTTCCTCGGCTTAGTCCATTTGGACAAAGGCTCCAATCACCTAACCTTGACGAAGGAATATTATCCCAGTCTAATCCCATTGTCCCATACGGATGGGTATCGGACCAGTCATATATCCTTCGTGGAAACTTACCCTATACCTAGAGTTTCCCTGCCAAAGCAGACTAGGGTGCATGCCCCATGGGTTTCAGTCATGTCCCCCCGAATTGCTTGCGTTCTTCAGGTGGACGGACCGGAGATTGATGAGACATTCCTTGCGTGAAAAGACCATTTAGAGATGGCATTTGACTATTAGCTATGTGTGAGCTGGGGAACGAAAGCTGGTCTACGAGCTGGACCACTCGACCTTCATGCGGAAAACACGTTACTCTAAAGAGTGAGGAGACAATGTCACCCATGCTATAAATATAATGGTGCCCAAGGAGTAGATTATAATCTAGAGGTCCTTGGACTACCATTACATTCATATAAATGGTTTTCCTTCTCAATGTTATAGGTACATTGGGAAGGATCCCTAACGGTCGACTGGTTCCTTTTTTGAAGCCTGTCAGATTTCTCATCTCAGGCAGAAGCGATGGTGAACCAAGAAATTTCCAAGCAGTTGAGGAAAGGATGCTCACAGAAGACCCTTCATCTATGATGGTACCGACCATGACCATTTTGTAAGCTTGTACAATGATTCGGAATGGTACACTAGCCGGTAAACGGGGTCTGCCTAGCAGATTCCAATTGAAAGAAATGACTAGGTTTCTTGGAGGTGGGACCAAATAGACGGTCGGATATGACTCTGACGAACTTCCTTCCTGCGGTAAAGGAACGGGTAGATTGCCCCCATGTTCATCGGAGTCTGTGTTTATGAAAATAATTTGAACGGTGTCATTCTCATTCTCTTTAGTGATTGTATCATCTGAAGATGGACCTTCCGAAGACACGTATGGATTCAGCAGGTTTATCTTCAATGAAAAATGCTTCGACCAACCATAGCGAAGTGTCGGTCGGATTTTCAACAAGTGATGGACTCAAAAAGAGTTTCTTGTATCTAGGAGGAAGCCATAGTGGTGAAGCAGGACGGTTATCCAAGACTCCTTTAGCTTCGTCTAGGAAGGGACAATGGCGGATGACGTGATCGCCTTCACACAGTTTACAAGGAAATTTACATTTCCTTTTTTGTCCAAATGCTTCGCTTTCACTAGTTGATGGTGTACTTTCAACATGATCTTTAGAGGTTGATGACACTAGATTGTGCAATCGAGGAGACCAGTCCCTTAAGATCCGAGGGATGCAATGACAATCTCGATGATAGTGGTCTCCTTTGCAAATGACACATGGATATTTAGGCTTGGATGGTGCGGTGTGTGTATTTTCACTAGACAATGCCCAGTTACCCCTTTTCGCCTTTGGCTCCTTCTTCTTCTTCTCTTTCTTCTCCTTCCCCTTCTTCTCCTTCTTAGTTACTTGATTTTTGGTTTTACTAGCTTCATCGAGCGAAGAGGAAGGAGGAGAGGGAGAATCAGACAAAGTAGAAGGTTGGGGGGTAGCTTTAGTATCATCTAGTTGCTAACTTGATTATTCAGGAATCACGGTGTTTTGAATGATAGAGGTTGAGAAGAGCCATATTGGCAAGCCAATCGTCAACCCTGGAAGCGACAATGTGGCCATATGAGGTGCACCAACATCTCCCCAAGAGGAGAAAGGACTAGGATTTCCTCCAAGGGAAAATCCTTGGTTGGTGGGCTCCATTTTCCTGAACCTAAGACCAACGTGGGAATGGTGATATTATTCCAATTAAAATAAATTTTATATGCTTTGACACAACCTGTTTTTTCAATTTTTAAGAGTCGAGAAAAAACAAAAGATGACACTAGTTGCATTCGATTTTTAATGAGCCTGAAGTGACAAGTGCTCAGATGTACCTTTTCCTTTAAGGAGTCTAAAAAGGAACGAAAGAGACTACTCTGGAAATCTAGACAGAAGGATTACCAAACCAATCACAAAACTGCAGAATACTTTTTACGGTACAACAGTCAATCTTCCCGAATGTTGTGTTCAGTGCATTGCGATCGATAGGGCGACAGACACGACTTCCTATGGATAAAGGATATAGCCTATTGTGGTCTCCCAATATATACTCGACGGTACGTGGGAGCACAAGTCTGTACTGGCACTTGTCGTCTCAAAGAGGAGGAATCACCCAACCAACAATGAAAGCGACAGTTACTAGGCTTTACGACGCCGGAATACGTCTCTAGCCTAGACTTCTAGATGTTGTGCATTAGGTTCCAAAGCATTTTTATGTTCATTAAATTTATTTTACAGTTGATCTTTCTTAACAAATTTTCCTTTCAAGTTCACCGCATGACGTAGATATACAATTCCTAAAATGCAATCTAAGATGATAAACAATCGTTTAATCTTGTTTTTGCAATTGAAATCCTAGCTACTAAAGAAAGAGAGATGATATTCTTTCAACATAGAGCAAAGAGCACACACTAGATGCACTATCCTAAATCAAACCAGCAAGCAGTCTAAATGCAAATGCACATGCATGTATTTTTTTTTTAGCTTTCTTAATGTGTGAATGAGTAGAAGAATGCTAAGTACAAATCTGAATTATCTTTTCAAAGCGACAGTGCTAACAAATTTCTCTTCAAAAACGAAAGGAAGATAATGACGACACTTTGCTATTTTGAACTGAAAACTGCTTTCGACACTTGAAAAACTACTAATTCAAATCAAATACAAGAGTAACTGTATAATCGACCATCAAGAACAATAGAATTCTTTTTTTTGACTGAAACGACACTTGCGACACTTCCAAATCAAAAGACGATAGTTTGACTACGTTACTTTTTGTAAAAGATAATTGTAAATGGCGCACAATACATAAAAACATTCACAAATATTTGTACTATGGAGGCGGAATCATGCAAAGGAAGGGAGTTTCCACAGTGCTATACTGATCATAGACAGCAAAACTCCTGAATAAATCTGAAGAGAGTGAACACAAAACCAAAATCTGAGAGCAGAAGAGGTCTTATCTGATCAGCGCACCTGCAGCACAGGGAAAGTGTGATGTAGTGCACCTACTGCACACGGGAGGTGCGATGCATCCAGATTCCCAAGAGGAGAAAGTGCGATGGTCTAGGGACAAGACTTCAACTTGGTTCTTGGTCACAGTTTGCAGCTTAGTTCAGGGATTTAAGTTGAGCTAATGATAGTCAGTAAATAGAAATCACAGGGGTTGATCTAATGAGGTTACTAGAGCCACCACTAGGGCAATTAGGATGTTTGCAAATCGATTGTTCAGTTTATAAACAAAAACCAGAGATAGACTGAAGCAACATTGATCTACTTTGCACTTGCATAGCAAATGCAGTTCGAAGGCAAGTTGGCTTAATTGCAGGCTCCGTCTGTAAGTTTATAAAGCAAAAAAATATAGACAAGCAAACAATCTATTCACTCCCCAGTGGAGTCGCCATTTTGTTATCGGGAAATCTAGTGTCTATGTAGAGCTGCTAGTCCCACTAAGATGGGTAGCTATCTTAGAAACAAACAGATTAAAGTTACTTTCGTTTTCCTTTATGAGAAGTAGATAGGAGAGGATCAAAGAATACCAACCTCGATCTTTCGCTCGGTTCTTCACTTGTCCCTTCTCCTCACCAACAGGTCTTTGCTGCTTCTCCCTTGACCACTTCGCTTCAAAGAGTACCTGTAAAGTCAAAGCAGCATAATACCTTCAAAGTGCAGAGATCTACAATCATAAACAATATAGGACCAGATATATATTGACCACACAAATGCATATACTATCAGACATACAAGAATGTGGAGGAAAACTTGAATAGCTTTATTGATATAAAGATTAGAAGAGAGGATTACAACCCATTGATCTAACCCAGCGTCATCCTCCCAGCATGAAAGCCCTTATTCACCTCATGAAAAGCTTAGATCACCCAAAACTATGATATTCCACCAGGAAACCAATAGCACTTCCTTACAAGATACAAAATTGCAGCCTCTGGATCTATGGGATGAGGGATCCATATATAGATGATTACAGGGGCGTGATTCAGCTTCTGGGATTTTGATTAGTGTCCTCTCTCTAATAGTTCTTGTTTCCACTTGGAGATTGATGATCTCTTACTCATCCCTGGGCGACTTCAAAGAGGCAAGTGTCACAGGAGAAGTTTCTGGAAGATTCCATGATGATCCACCTTGCAAACTGTCTCTGCCATTTGTCTACTCTCGCCCATCACACCCTACAGAAGGGCTTTCCAGTATGCATCGCACCCTTTACACTGAGCAGGTGAGATGCATCGCACCCTCTGCACTAGGCAGTCTGTATGGTCCAGCTTTGACCAGTTCTGAGCAATTTTCTGTGGAGAACTTCTGGGAGATGATGTAATCAGCTGACCTTGTTCCTTTAGGGTGTGAAGCAACACTTTTAGGGACTTAGGATTCCTTGGTCTATGGACATGTATGATTGGGGTTGCAGTGCCAAAAAATGTCTATAACAGAGACAAATTGACATGTAACAAGTACCCAAGCCACTTTGATGAGATGAAACTTTTTGTAGCTCTGCTTACCACCCTCCCATAAAAATTTCCTCATAATTTTAACTAGTTTGCAAAGAATCCCAATTGGTAGTAAGAGAACTATGAATTGGTAAAAACGAAACACTAATAATACCACTTTAATAAGAACTTGATTCACAACTAAGTTCAACCAAATGAGTCCCTATTGTTGTAGCTTGGACTTGAATTTCACAATAATTCCTAACCATGATTGTGAAGGGTGAGATTTTAAATGGATCATAAACCCTAAACATATAAAATATTTCTAAGAGGTTGTAGGACGGAACCAAAGAATAAGAACCAAATGTTTATGAAGAAGGGGGATAATATTCCAAGAATAGATCTGTGATTTTCTATGATTAATAAGACCTCTAGAAATGAATAAACATTGATTTGGAACTCGCTTGAAGCACATTGTAATAATTAATTAGGCTATTCCCAACAAGAAGGTATCATATGCAAATTCAAAGTGATTTATACTCTTGATTCCTGAGACATATCTTATACATGGAAGCTTAACATTCCTTTGTTCATATTCAAGACACCTGCTTAATGAATATGCCATCAAGATTTAGAGGAAGGGTGACAATGGGAACCCTTGATGGAACCCTATTGAGGCTTTAAAAAGTCTTGAGGAGTGGCCATTCACCAAGGGGGAGATCAAAGGAGAGGAGATACAAACCCACACCCATTTTATAAATTACCCACTAAAGCCGAATTGAGATAGAAATTTTAATAAAAGGTCCCAAGTGACATGGTCAAATGAATTTTCCATATCAAGTTTGATGAACATAATTTATCCTTCCTACACTGCTCAAATGTATTGCTTCCTGGACTAAGACGATATTACCTATTATGTGCCTTTGGCCCACAAATCCCCCTTGATTCTTATAGATGATATTGGGAAGGAAAGGTTTTATGCTCTACGATAAAATTTTGGAAATAATCTTATATGAAACATTGCATAAAGAGATCGGTCTATATCTTGGGAATGAGACCATATTGACTTCTTTTGGAATCAAGATAATGAAGGATGAATTAATCCCTCCTCCCATACAATCATGCTTGAAGATGTAATCCACTAGAATAATAAGATCAAAATTAATGACATCCCAATATGCCTAATAAAAGTGGGATAAAAACCCATATGGAACTGGAGCTTTGTTCGGGCTTTGAGAAAATGCCATTTTTCAGATATCCTCTTTTGTAATGCTTCACAGCAGGTCTAAATTGTCATCCTTAGGCACCAATTTCATATTTTATCTAGCATGTACTAAACGATCTCTGATTTAGGTATAGGTTGGGAAAGTATAGAAAATTGAAGTAATCGACAACCGCCCTTTGGATCCCCTTAGAGTCCTTGATCTACACTCCATCTATGTTAACAAATTTAATGTTATTCCTCCAAATCAATTTCTTAGCTTGGTTGTGGAAGAACATAGTGGTGTGATCACTAGTTAGCAGCCATAAGCTGCAAGACTTAAGGCTCCATTCTTCATCTTCTAATCTTAGCACATGATGGAAGGCCTCGAATTTTACGTGCTTGTATTTCAAAAGCTCCTTTGCGATGGATCCTTGCTCTATTTTCCTTTCATATTATGCCAGATTTGATTTATGCATGTTTATTTTGGCCACCTTTCTTCATTATTTGTTTTTATTGTGTGCTTAATGACTAACTTTAGATATTTTTTTCCCCAAAAGGTAATTAAAGAACCAATTTCCCACCTACTCCATGTTTCCATTACCAAATCCGAGAAATATTCCCTTTAGATCCAAATAGGAGAGAAGCGAAAGGCAAACGACCCATAGTCTATTGTTTGCAATACTTGAAGAGAAATTGGTTGATCATTTGAACTCGCCCAGGGAAGAATATTAGAGGAGATCTGAAAGCCTTGATATAAAAAGGAACATGAAACTAAAAGTCTTCCTAGGTGGGCTACAATATTCCCTAGGCCAAGTCTACCGTTATTCCATGTAAATTTGTTAACCTTGATAACTATTAGATCTATCTAAGTAATGAGATCCTCTAAAATTTCTTGAAACTAATATCAAACATGGGATCCTCCTTTTCTTCCCCAAGGATGGTAGGTTTTGTTAAAATCCCATGCCATAATACAATCTTGATTTCAAATGGAGCCTCTGAGGTCTAGGAGAGAAACTCAATAATTGAAATTTTTTGTCTATTGAATAGGCACATATACATTTTTTCTGTGTAAGGGTCGACATTCAATTACTGATAAAAATAAGTAAAACTAATTATACATGGTGTTACGGGATGCCCTACAGGGAAACCAAACCAAAACCACCATTTTAAAGTCCTGATATTACATATACTGAGTTTGACTTAAATGTCCATCAACACAATAGGCAAGAGTGAAAATGTTTTGCAGAATGATACATAGAAATAAGAACTTTGTCCTGGAGCCAAAAAACTAGTAGTAAATGTGCTTAACATGAAACTATCATATGTAAATGAACTATAAGCCACATAAGGGATGGCCAGTTACTTGAGTCAGCCTGGAAGACTTGAGACTATAAATGAGCTGTGAAGAGTCACAAGCTATAATCCATGAGCCACAAGCTACAAGCCAGAAGCCACAAACATGCATAACAAGGACCCCTCCTCAGCTTATTGAGCACACATAGTGGAAGCTCCTTCCTCGATATTCCTGAGCCTCTACTATTCACAATAGGTACTCCTTTCGTGTCTAATGATCACACACAATAGGAACTCCTTCCTCGACACCCCAGAGCCTCGAGCCTCTATACTACTTCGAGTGTAACGAATGAGCTACCTTCTTACAAACTCTATGACCTCCCAGAAGCAGTGACACAAAGCTTATGCCATTCACTAACACGACAAAACTAAGAACCTAAAGGAATTTCTTCAAATTCCCTGCATGCCTCCCAATGTAATAACTCCACTAATTAGCTAATTGCCAATAGTCTGAAAGGTAAGCCTTAGTGCTGAATTGGAGACTCTATGCGACCAAGTAAATTCTACAGGTCATGAATTTCCCCACGGCTAATGGATGCCCAACCCCAACACCCAAGCAGGCACACAGAGCAAAATCCCAATTGTATGCATCGATCCTAGCTGCCAAAGAATCGCGAGGAGGATCAACATTGCAATTATCCTAGACCATGGCTTGAATGGAAACCTAAAGAATATTGTGATTATCCATGAAACCATATGAATGAATACTATCTTTGCACGATGAAGCATTAGGCCAACACAACTCACCCTGAGGTCGAATGTCCTTATAATCAGATATCGTTTTTGGGATTCAACTGCGCTAAGTAAGTCATTAACGTATGACCATTTCCATGAGAGTTAGTCGTAACTGACTAATTTCTCATGATCTTTGAATTGTTCACTTAGCACTCATTGCATCGGGTGATGCTCACAGGGGTGTAGAAGTGGGATTGAAACTAGTGAAATGAATCACATAGCGTCAATCGTCACTTCCGGGGCTTGCACCCGGTAACCAGGACTTCCCGGGAGGTCACCCATCCCAAATCTCCTCTGGCTCAAGCGCGCTTAACTGTGGAGTTTTCCCCACAATCAAGCCCACTTAGCTTGCTACCCCATTTTCAAAACCTTAGCAAGTATTGTGCCTCATGAACCATTCAAGTATATATCCCTTCACTCTTTTTGAATTTAAGTATTAGGGGTTTACGCAGTGCATTATATTAGATATCGTTTTTGGGATTCAACTGCGTTAAGTAAGTCATTAACGTATGACCATTTCCATGAGACTTAGTCGTAACTGACTAATTTCTCATGATCTTTGAAATGTTCACTTAGCACTCATTGCATCGGGTGATGCTCACAGGGGTGAAGAAGTGGGATTGAAACTAGTGAAATGAATCACATAGCGTCAATCGTCACTTCCGGGGCTTGCACCCGGTAACCAGGATTTCCCGGGAGGTCACCCATCCCAGATCTCCTCTGGCTCAAGCGCGGTTAACTGTGGAGTTTTGCCCACAATCAAGCCCACTTAGCTTGCTACCCCATTTGCAAAACCTTAGCAAGTATTGTGCCTCATGAACCATTCAAGTAGAGATCCCTTCACTCTTTTTGAATTTAAGTATTAGGGGTTTACGCAGTGCATTATATTAGATATCATTTTTGGGATTCAACTGCGTTAAGTAAGTCATTAACGTATGACCATTTCCATGAGAGTTAGTCGTAACTGACTAATTTCTCATGATCTTTGAATTGTTCACTTAGCACTCATTGCATCGGGTGATGCTCACAGGGGTGAAGAAGTGGGATTGAAACTAGTGAAATGAATAACATAGCGTCAATCGTCACTTCCGGGGCTTGCACCCGGTAACCAGGACTTCCCGGGAGGTCACCCATCCCAGATCTCCTCTGGCTCAAGCACGCTTAACTGTGGAGTTTTCCCAACAATTCCCCCACTTTGAGATCCCTTACTAAGACGTATGTTGGAACATTAAATTTAGGATTGAAATATGGACTCCAATGATCTAGATATTACCCTCGCCCCCCCCCCCCCCGCATGAAGTAGGGGTTATTCCTAAAGATGAGATCCGAGTTTGCTTTTCCTTCGGACAGGAAGGTGTAAATCGATTGTCAATAAAATGACATTGAAACCTTATTTTTAATCTTGGGTATCCAATTCTCATCAATCCATGCCTGCCGGGATCTCAAAGAGTGTCATAAGCCCATAAAATGGCAAATAATCCTCCTATCTGCGAGCTTCAGGGTCATTGATTTAGATTGAGGTGTGAACCTCCACCTTTGGAATGTTGTTGATCTTCTTCACAAATTTTGAGGATTCAACCTTCTAGAAAAGTGGCCGTCTAGCAAGAAGGGCATTAAATTCCACTATGTCTGGAGGGGTTGCAGGGGTGAGATGGGGTCCTCTTGAACGTGGATTCATTTTTGACAAATAAAAGAAAGCACCAAAGGATAACAGGTTGAGCAATGTGCACTAGGTTTTGTTTGATTTTTCCATAATTAATTTACATTTCAAAACTAAAACAATATTGTAATGTTATAAATGATTAAATTTATATATTAAAATATCATTTTATAATTTATTTTTAATTGCACAGTTAATAAATACAATTATAAGAATTTATGTTTTAAAAATTTTATATATTTTTTAATTAAAAAAAATTGAATAGTTTATATAACTTAATAATTCTCTTTTAATATATTGATGTTTAGTTTTTAATGGTTAAATTTAAATTTCTAAATAGAATTTTAAATTGTATTTCCAATATATAATTGGAAATTTAATAATATATTGACTTTTAATTATTATTATAAATGTTTTTTACATTTATTTAAACATAAATTGGTTTTTTACATAAAAAAATCATCAAAAGAATTATAAATATTATTTAATTTTTAATTTTTTTTTTTTTAAATTTAATAGTAAACCATACAAATTGTTATATGAATTTAGAAAAATAAGTGCCTACATTTTATAAAGATACTTTTTAAAATACAAATTAATAGAGTAATAATTAATTTTTGAATTTAATAATATATTGACTTTTAATTATTATAAATTATTATTATAATTGTTTTTTATTTTTATTTAAACATAAATGGGTTTTTTACATAAAGAATCATCAAAATAATTCTAAATATTATTTAATTTTTTTTTTTTTAATTTAATAGTAAACCATACAAATTGTTATATAAATTTAGAAAAATAAGTACTTACATTTTATAAAGATACTTTTTAAAATACAAATTAATAGAGTAATAATTAATTTTTGATTTAACATTTTAAATAAAATTAATTGAATCTCAAAAACACTTGATCATCTCAATCTTATAACCTTCATTTAGTATAAAAATTTCTTTTGAAAGAGGATCAATCTAATAATCAAATTCATGATAAATATGCTCAATGAAGATAGACACTTACAACCCTCATATTTGTAGCTGTCAATATAATAAGACTAATAATTTAACTATAGTGATCTAATGAATCAATATGTTATAACTTTAGAATCCTCAACACCTTTAAAGACCAATGTCTTTTATTTTTCTCAAAATAAAAGGAATTTCAAAGAGCTACTAATTCATTTCTACAACTCTCATATTTGAAGCTGGAAAGATAATAAGACTAATATTTTAATTGTAGTGATCCAATGAATCAATCTATTATAACTTTAGAATCCTAAACACCTCTAAAGACCAATGTCTTTTATTTTTCTCAAAATAAAATGAATTTCAAAGAGCTACTAATTCATCTCGGGTATTGTTTCCTCAGCTTTCTGCTAGCTTTATCAAATAATAATGATGTGCAGATTCCTCACCTTTTTGTTAGCTTTATCAAATAATAATAATGTGTAGGTTCCTCACCTTTATGTTATCTTTATCAAATAATAATCATGTGTATTTAAATGAAACATAATATGAACTCCACAAAGACTTGGAACCATTGATATGCTCTATTGAAAAACTCGAAGGCAAATTATGCTTAAAATGGAGACCATGGTGAGACTTACCTATAGGGACCACATTATCCTTCTTTATTTTAACTCAAAATGCTCTATAAAAAAAATCCAAGATAAGTTGTGTTTAAAATTGAGACCATGTAGAGACTTCACTATAGGGACCACATTGCCCTTCTTTCTTTTAGCTTAAAATACTCTATAAAAAAATCCAAAGTAAATTATGTTTAAAAATAGGACCATGTAGAGACTTAGTTTTAGGGACCACATTATGCTTCTTTCTTTTAGTAAAAGTCAAGGAAATTAGGTGTGACCAAACTTAGGTTGCCTTTTTTACTTTTAAATAGCACCTATTTTTATAAAGCCATAATTATGAAAAACATAAGAGGTTAGCCCAATAAAAGATATAACCATATTTTGATGGTGCCCATTTCAAAGTTTAAAGAACCTCTTGATACACTTGCAAAATGAGAAAATAAAAAAAACAATTCATTAATTCTTTGTGAAACATTTATTTAAACATGTTTATCTAAACCTTTTTTTTCCTTCCTTTCTTTCTATTATCCTCATGTCAAAACATTGTTTCTCATTACCATCCACACTTTTTACTTTTCCGTTTCCAAAAAAATCAACCACAATCATTTACCCTCACCTTCCCATCAAAAGCAAAAGCAAAAGCAACTCCATACCCTAGTTTTGCAATTAGAATACTTATAGCCTTATTTTGTACCCTAGTTTTGCAATTAGAATACTTATTCAAAATGATTGCATAACATGAAAGAGTTTGACTATAAATAATTCATTCTTACATGAGGCCCTCGTATAGACCAATATTGTCTTCTAAGAATAAGGGTGAAAACCGTTCTACTTGATACTCGGATTTCCTTACATGTACAAACTTAATAGGTCCATAATCACTTAAATGATTTCTCAAATCTTTAAAGAAAAAAACATAACCTCAAATCTTTAGAAAAAACATAATTTGAGCGGGTTTTAAGGTATTTGCATGGCACTAGTGATTATGGTTTATGCTATCATGGAAGACCAAGATTGGACAGAGTGTTGGATATTTGTGGCTTTGTGGATGCAGACTCGGCTGGAGATCTAGATCAAAGAAGATCTACAAGTGGGTATGTGTTTAACCTATTTGGAGGTGCAGTCAGTTGGATGAGTAAGAAACAATCTGTAGTGGCACTATCAACTATAGAGGCAGAATACATGGCAGCCACTCATGCAAGCAAGGAAGAAGTTTGGTTGCAGAGATTGTGTTCAAGTATGGAGTTAGTACAGCAAGCTATAAGGATAGACTATGACAGCCAAAGTGCAATTTTCTTGGCAAAGAACCGTGCATATCATTCAAAGACAAAGCACATTGATGTTCAGTATCACTTTATGAGGGATATGATAGAAGACAAAAAGGTGTTGCTGGTAAAGGTGGACACTTTGAAGAATACTGCAGATGCATTGACAAAATCTGTGAGCTCTGAGAAGTTCTCTTGGTGTAGAGAAACAATGGGTGTTGCAGGGCTGGATAAATGACTAAGCTCTCTTATGGCCCCTTGTGGAAAGAAAACAACAAGTGGGAGAACGTTGGGTTGTGTTATATTCTTTCCACGGCTAGCGCACGTAGTTAACCAAGGGTTAGAGGGGTACCCGTAACCCCACTTTATGGGGTCTAGCGCAGTGCCTCGGAAAATTTTGGTTTTGGACCCTATGTTAGGTTGGGTACACCCACCTATGGTTTTGTGCATGATTTTCGCACATGTTTTTTGGACATGATGATTTTTAGTCCATGGTTTTGGACGCGATGGTTTTCGATCCATGGTATTAGATGCTTTGGCATGTATAAATATGTATTGTAGCATTGAAAGGAGCATAATGAAAAATCAAGTTGGTAGTTCCGGTTTTGGGATCCAGGGGAAAATCTCTGTGTATATGTGTTTTATGTGTTATGCTCTCACATTGTTTATTTTCTATGTTTTAGAATTCGTATGTAGGTAATTTTTGCATGGGGTTAAAACCTACATTTGGAATCAGAGCTTTTTTGGCTTCAAGGGAACGCCTTTGTTGCCAAGGGGTTTCGCTCAGGCCTGTGGTAGACCCTGTTTAGTGTGACATCTGCGAAATCGATTCTCTTGGTGAAAGAAGATGGCAAGCAGTGGTAAGATAGAGATCGAGAAATTTAATGGTCAGAGTTTTGAGTTGTGGAAACTCAAGATGGAGGATTTTTTGGTGGATAAAGATCAGTGGATCGTGGTAGATCTGGGTACTAAACCAACCGGAGTGTCCAATGAAGAATGGAAGAAGCTGGATCAGAAGGCAAAGAGCACAATACGATTGTGTGTTTGCAGTTCAGTAATTCTAAATGTATCAGGGGAAGCTACGGCGAAGGCTTTGTGGGAAAATTTAGGGACTTTGTACCAATCTAAGTCTCTGGTGAATAAACTGTTCCTGCGGAAAGGCTATATAACCTAAGGATGAAAGATGGAGACTCAGTGACAAAGCATATGAACGCATTTAATACTGTGGTAAGTCATTAGCATATGTTGATATTAAAATTTTAGATGAATATAAGTGCATCAGTTTATTGTGTTCTCTAGCAAATTTGTGGGATAGTCTGGTTATTACAATAGGTAGCAATGCAACTGCCTTGCAGTTTGATGAAATAGTCTCATCCTTGCTAACGGAGGAAATGAGACGAAAAAATATGAAGAGCCAGAATGGTGATGCCTTGTCTGCATGAGGACAGTCCCAGAACAGAAACAAAAATAAGTCATCGAGTGGGAAATTTAAATCTAGAGGGAGATCTAAATCTCCAGGAAAACCTGTAAAGGTGGTGTGCTGGAAATGCGGAAAGGAAGAGCACTACAAAAGAGACTGTAAATCTAAAACTCCTGAAAAAGGAAAGGGATCTGATGATGCTCCTTTTGTAGAGGCGAAAACCACCTCAGATGAAGGTGGGAATGTGTACTTGGCTTCTTCAAGTACACATGTAGATCATGAGGCATGGTTGATTGACTCAGGTGCATCCTTTCACTTCACTCCCCATAGAGAGTGGTTCTGCGAGTATGAGAAATACGATGGTGGTGATGTCTTCTTGGGGGATGATAGGAAGGCTAGAATCATTGGTCGTGGAAAAGTAAAATTGAAGTTGCAATGTGGAAGGGTTAGAACACTTCTGAGTGTTCTGCATATTCCCGCATTGGCGAGAAATCTGATTTTTGTAAGCAAGTTGGATGATGCATGTGTAAAAACAGTGTTCGAGAAGGATACCTGCAAAATGCTTCAGGGAGCATTGGTATTGATGCAGGGAGTTTGAATTGGAACTCTGTACAAGCTGCAAGTTAGCACTATTGTTGACAGGTGCAACAGTTTTGTGGTTCCTGAAAGTCGAGCAGAAAATATAGTGGTCTCTGGAGAGAAGACCATGTTGTGGCATCAAAGGCTTGGACATATTGGAGAGAAAGGCCTTCGAATACTTCATGGTAAAGGTATGGTAGAAGGTATGAGTGATAGCTATCTAGATTTTGATTTCAGTGAAAATTGTGTATATGGGAAGCAGAATCGGGTGAGTTTCCCCTCTAGTAGTAAGAGGGCGAAACAGATATTAGAGCTTGTGCACAGTGATGTGTTTGGACCTGTGAAGGTTCCATCACTGGGTAAGTCTATGTACTATGTATCATTTATAGATGACTTCTCAAGAAATACATGGATATATTTCCTTAAGAAGAAATCTGAAGTCTTTGACAGGTTTAAAGAATTTAAGGCTCTAGTGGAAAATCAGACAGAGAAGAAGATAAAGGTGTTGAGGACAGATAATGGTGGAGAGTTTTGCAGCAAGGAATTTGAAGAATTCTATAAGAAGTGTGGTATGTCACGGCAGAAGACTACTCCATATACACTTCATCAAAATGGAGTTGCAGAAAGAATGAACAAGATGTTGATGGAAAGCGCAAGAAGCATGCTCAGTGGTGCCGGGTTAGGACATGAATTCTGGGCAGAGGTGGTGGATACTACATGTTACCTGGTCAACAGGTCACCTTCATCGGCGTTGGAGGATAAAACTCCACAAGAGGTATGGATTGGTAAGAAACCCTCTCTTTCACATCTGAGGGTATTTGGATGTGATGCATATGTACATTTTCCAAAGGAGAAAAGAACCAAGTTGGATAGTAAAGATGAAAAGTGCATCTTTATTGAGTATAAGGATGGTTTAAAGGGTTATAATCTTTGGAACCCAGTAACAAGGAAGGTTGTGTACAGCTGAGATGTGGTGTTCAGAGAGGTGAAAGATGTTATTAAACATGAAGTCCACCCAAAGGAACCTGAGAAGATAGAGTTTGAGCTAAAGGAGGAAGAATCAGACTCTACAGTAGAGAAGGAATCAGAATATGAAGAGCCACAAACTCCAGGTGTGAGAAGATCAGTTCAAGAGAGAAGGTAGCCAAAAAGGTATAGTCCATCTACTTTCTATTCAAATTTTTCTTTGTCTATTACTGATGATGATCCCAGAACTATGAAGGAAGCAGTGGATTCAGAGGATGGAGAACTCTGGAAAGAGGCCATGGTTGATGAAATGGCATCTTTGCACAAAAATGAGGCTTGGGATCTGGTGGAGTTGCCGGCTGGAAGGAAACCCATTGGCAGCAAATGGGTATTAAAAAAGAAGACAAATGCAGAAGGAAAAGTGGAGAAATACAAAGCTCGGTTGGTAGCAAAAGGTTATTCCCAGGTGCCGGGAATTGATTTTGGTGATACTTTTTCTCCTATTGCCAAGGTAACTTCTATTAGATTACTTTTATCTGTTGCTGTTGCTTTTGATTTTGAGGTACAACAGATGGATGTGAAGACAACATTTCTTCATGGGGATCTAGAAGAGGAAATATACATGAAGCAACCTGAAGGCTTTACGGTGAAGGTTAAGAAAGAACTGGTATGCAAGTTAAAGAAGTCTCTATATGGGTTAAAATAGTCACCAAGGATGTGGTATCAGAAATTTGATACATTTATGCAGGGACTTGGCTTCACCAGAAGCAAAGAAGATCACCATGTGTATTTTAAATTAATTGGTGACTGTGTTATTTATCTGGTCTTGTATGTGGATGATATGTTGCTGGTTGGAAATGACAAAGAAATTATCCAGGATTTGAAGACCCAGTTGTCCTCCAAATTCGACATGAAAGATCTTGGTGCTGCAAACTATATTTTGGGCATGGAAATTAAAAGAGACCGGGCAAAGAGGAAGCTCTGGTTAAACCAGAGGAAGTATGTCGAGACAATACTACAGAGGTTTAATATGCAGGATAGTAAACTGATGAAGGTTCCTATTCATGTAGGTGTGAGGTTATTTGTTGAACAGTGTCCCAAGACACAAGAAGAGGAAGAGAACATGTCCTATGTTCCATATGCAAGTGCAGTCAGTAACCTGATGTATGCAATGGTTTGTACTAGACCAGACATTGCACATGCAGTGGGAGTATTGAGAAGGTTTATGTCAAAACTAGGAAAGGAGCATTGGATAGCAGTGAAGCAAGTTTTTAGGTATTTGCGTGGCACTAGTGATTATGGTTTGTGCTACCAAGGAAGACCAAGATTGGACAGAGTGTTTGATATTTGTGGCTTTGTTGATGCAGACTCGGCTGGAGATCTAGATCAGAGAAGATATACAAGTGGGTATGTGTTTAACCTATTTAGAGGTGCAGTCAGTTGGATGAGTAAGAAACAATCTGTAGTGACACTATCAACTATAGAGGTAGAATACATGGCAGCCACTCATGCAAGCAAGGAAGCAATTTGGTTGCAAAGATTGTGTTCAAGTATGGGGTTACTACAAGAAGCTATAAGGATAGACTGTGATAGCCAAAGTGCAATTTTCTTGGCAAAGAACATTGCATATCATTCAAAGACAAAGCACATTGATGTTCAGTATCACTTTGTGAGGGATATGATAGAAGACACAAAGGTGTTGCTGGTAAAGGTGGACACTTTGAAGAATACTGCAGATGCATTGACAAAACCTATGAGCTCTAAGAAGTTCTCTTGGTGTAGAGAAACAATGGGCGTTGCAAGGCTGGATAAATGACTAAGCTCTCTTGTGGCCCCCTGTGGAAAGAAAACAACAAGTGGGAGAATGTTGGGTTGTGTTATATTCTTTCCACGGCTAGCCCACGCGGTTAACTGAGGGTTAGAGGGGGGTAGGTCACAGGGGGTTTGAGGGGTACCCGTAACCCCACTTTATAAGGTCCGGGGCAGTGGCCCGAAAAATTTTGGTTTTGGACCCTATGTTAGGTTGGGCGGACCCACCTATGGTTTTGTGCATGATTTTTGCACATGTTTTTTGGACGCGATGGTTTTCGGTCCATGGTTTTGGACACGATGGTTTTTGTTCCATGGTATTGGATGCTTTGGCATGTATAAATATGTATTGTAACATTGAAAGGAACATAATGAAAAATCAAGCTAGTAGTCCCAATTTTGGGATCCAAGGGAAAATCTCTGTGTATATTTGTTTTATGTGTTATGCTCTCGCATTGTTTATTTTCTATGTTTTAGAATTCGTATGCAAGTAATTTCTGCATGGGGTTAAAACCTACAGAGAAAGCCAATGAATTTCATGATCTATAGCTTGGGCAACAAACAATGGATGAGTTTATCACCCAATTTACCTCTTTACTTCAATATGTGTCTTATATACGGGAGGAAAAGGCTAAGTTAAAATGATTCGTTAGTAGTTTTCCCATGACAATGAGAGAAAGAATTGAATTTGATAACCCAAAAAAAATGGACAAGGTTATACGAAAGGCCAGGATATGCTGTCAGCAAAGTAAGCAGAAGGGAGAACTTATGGGAAAGAAGTGGACTGACAAGAAAGGTAATAGGATCTTTGTGGCCAATAAGGGAAATTGAGGCAGCGTTAGCAAGGGGTTCTCAAAAGGGAAGAACACCAGAAATCTACAAAAAAATCAGTTCAAAATCAGACCACCTGCTGAAAACAGATTCAGTGAACAAACTAGTAAAGTTGATAACGAAGGGACAGCAAGACCCCCAGTGCAATGCTGGGGATGTGGAGGGCCACATTACGTTAAAAATTATCCTCACCGGAAAGGAACTGATAAGATTTCATAGATCCATGAGGCATCTACGATAGGCGACGTGGCCCAGAGCATCCCAAAAATTAATGCCACACTCGAAGATCATCAAGCCGAGTACCAACCGACAATGGTGGAGTTTGAAGGTAAAATTTTTTATCACCCTGTATCTGTTTTAATTGATCCAGGTGATATGTTAAGTTATGTAAGTCCAAAGGTTGTGGAACAATGTAAATTACAGTCGAGTAAGTTTAAAAATTCTTGGCTAGTACAATTGGCAACAGGAGCAAAGAGACGGGCGCTAGCCAAAGTTAATGATTGTCCACTTGAGATAGTAGGTTAGCCTTTGAAGGTAGATCTAAACATACTTCCCCTTGGGTCGTATGATGTGTTGATAGGCATGGATTGGTTGGAAAAATGTTGGTCCATTATAAATTGCAAAACAAAAACAATCTGCTACAAGAATGAATTGGGAGAGCAGCAGGTAATGCAAGGCATTCTGAGGCCAGTACAGATACGACCCATAACTGCTTCACAACTGGCAAAGTGTATCCAGAAAGGCTGTTAGGTATATGCTATTCAGGTCAGTTATGCCAATTCAAAGGACAAGACTGCCACCTTAGGGAGTATTCCAATAGTTCAAGAGTTTGTAGATTTGTTCCCTGAAGAGATACTAGGACTACCACCAAAGAGAGACATAGATTTCACCTTTGAATTGGTGCCATGGGTAGCCCCAGTGTCCTAAGCTCCTTATTGTATGAGCACACTGGAATTGACAGAGCTAAAAATGTAGTTACAAGAGTTATTAGTTAAAAACTACATCCGCCCCAGCGTATCACCCTGAGGAGCTCCAGTGTTGTTCGTCAAAAATAAGTATGGAACCCTTTGCATGTGTATGGATTACCATCAACTGAATAAGTTGACAATTAATAACAAATACCCGCTACCTCGTATTGATGAATTATTTGATCAGGTAAAAGAGGCTACGGTATTCTCTAAAATTAACTTGCATTTGGGATACCATCAGATCAGAATCAAAGAGGAAGATATTGCCAAAACTGCCTTTAGGACTCGTTATGGGCACTATGAGTTTGTAGTACTACCTTTGGGTTAACCAATTCCCCCACAACCTTTATGTGCTTAATGAACAACATATTTCATCGGTATTTAGACAAATTTGTGTTAATCTTTATTGACGACATACTGATATACTCTCAAAACATCAAAGAGCACAAGGAGCATCTTAGATGGGTATTGCAAACTCTCCGAGAGCATCAATTATATGCCAAATACAACAAGTGCGATTTCTTTAAGGAACAAATTTAGTACTTAGGACATATTATTACTAAAGATCGAATTGCGGTGGATCCTGAAAAGATCAAGACCATAATGGAATGGCCAATACCGAAGGACGTAACGGATATAAGATCCTTTATGAGTTTAGCAGGTTACTATAGGCAGTTTGTGGAAGGATTTTCTAGAGTGGCCTATCCTATCACTTCCCTGCAGAAAAAGGGGGAAATTTTTAAATGGACATCTAAATGATTTTTTTTTTTGAACAGCTCAAGCATCTGCTCACCACTGCGCCTGTATTAAGCATAGCAGATCTAGGTAAAGAGTATGTGGTATGCACGGATGCAAGTAAGGAAGGGGTAGGAGGAGTCCTGATGCAGGAAGCTAAGGTAATCGCCTATGAGTTAAGGGAGTTAAAGGAACATGAGAAAATTATTTTGCCTATGATTTGGAGTTGGCAGCTATCATTCACGCCCTAAAGATGTGGTGTCACTATCTATTGGGCAGAAAATGTCTACTAATGACAGATCACCACAGCCTGACTAGTTATTTTAATCAGCCTACCTTAAATGCTAGATAGGAACGGTGGGTATATTTTCTGAGTGGGTTTGATTTTGAGATTAAACATTTGAAAGGGAAAGAGAACTGTGTAGTGGACACTTTAAGTCAAAAGGTACACTGCCTCTACGAAATTTCTTGCAGTGAAGGGTGGACTACCTTCGATGAAATGGTTAAGGAGGCAGCAAATCAGGATCTGAAATATTAGCAAATAGGATAGCAAGCTCAAAATCCAACCAGCAGCGAATATCAGCAAGGTTATGCGATGGATGCTACCGGCCTATTGAGATATAAAAAAAGACTATATGTGCCCAACCAGAGTAACATTAAAAGTATGATTTTAGATGAATTTCATAAGAGTCCCTACGCGGGACATCTAGGTTACCAAAAATTGATTACCACACTTCGGAAGGAGTACTACTAGCCAGGCATGAAGAAATATGTAGCAGAATATCTAGCATGATGTTTGGAATGTCAACAAGTCAAGGCGGAACATCAGCACCCTGCGGGACTATTGCAGCCACTACCAATTCCAGAATGGAAGTGGGAAACCATCTCTATGGATTTTATAACAGGATTACCCAAATCTAAAAGAAGCAATGACTCTATCATGGTGGTGGTGGACAAATTAAGCAAAGCAGCCCATTTTATACCGGTACAATCCACTTTCAAAGTGGTGCAGATTGCCAACATCTTCATGCAGAATGTTTTCAGGTTACATGGACTACCAAAAACCATAATTTCTGATCGTGATGTGAAATTTACATCAGCCTTCTGGAGGACTCTATTTGAGGGGTTGGGAACTCAACTAAATTTCAGTACTGCCTATCACCCTCAAACAGACGGACAAACAGAACAGGTGAACCAAGTAGTGGAAGACATGCTGAGATCGTACATAATGCAACAACCATCAAAATGGGAAGATTATCTGCATTTGGTCAAATTTGCATACAACAACAGCTATAATACTTCTTTGCAAATGAACCCATTTGAAGTGTTGTACATAAGAAAATGTTGCACACCCTCCATTTGGGGGGGACCTGAAGACAAGCTATTGCTGGGGCCTAAAATGCTAAGGGAGATGGAAGAGATGGCCAAGAAGGTGTGAAGCAACTTAAAGGCAGCCCAAGATAGGAAGAAGAATTTTGCTGACACGAAGTGAAGTTTCAAGGAATATCAAGTAGGTGATCATGTGTATGTGAGAATAAGACCTAAAAAGAGTATGTTATAGTGGAACGGGTGCAACAAACTGGCACCCCGTTTTGTGGGCCATTTCAAATATTAGCAAGAGTTGGGCCAGTGGCATACCAACTTGCTCTACCAAGCCATATGCGGGTTCACAACGTCTTTCATGTGTCTGTATTAAAAAGATACATTTATGATCCTAAGCATATAGTCAGTTGGCAAGATATCCAGGTAAAGGGTAACTTAGGTAGACCTAAATACTTTTGATATTAAGGAAAAAAAATTGATGTAGGTTTTGTTTGTTTCAGGATGAGCCAGAAGGAGAATTCTTGGTCGAGCTGCTGAATATACTCGAACAGAGAGAAGTAACGTTGTGGAAATGAGCCATCACCCAAGTTAAACTGCAATGGCAGCACTTTAGACCGGATGAGGCTACCTAAGAGGATGAAAAGCTCATGAAAGAAGCATATCTGGGTCTATTTGTGTCCAGAAAACATCGGGGATGATGTTTGATTTCAGTGGGGGAAGATGTGATATCCCAAGATATACTGTAAATATTTGTTTTACTGCAGTAAAGACAGATATACTGTAAATATTTATTTTACCATAGTAAGCAGATATATTGTAATATTTTGTTTTATCACTGTAAGGAGCAAACTGGTAATTATGGTTGTTAATGTTAAGTTAAACAATGTGTTAACTTTGAATTAGGAAAATGTTGTGAATAAAGCAGGCTTTGTAACTTCTCAAGGGGGAAGTTGGAAAAGAGCAGTTTCTTGAAAGAAAAACCCTAACTACCTTCCCATGCTCCAAAGAAAAGAGTGGAGGGGAGGAAAAAAACACGTGTTGAAAGGTCAGACGGGAAAAACGGGACATGATGCTAAGTCTGGTGAGGACTAGATAGCACAACACTGTCTGCGAATAGACTTGCAGAGGACAGTGGTCTTGCAAGTAAGCTAGGGGGGAGATTTGGTCTGGAGGACAAATCTCATGGATGGGTGGATAAAGAGCAGTAGATGATAAGGTGTATTCTACCCTGAAGGTCTTTTTTTTTCTTTAAAGAACCAGGCATGTAACACCATCTTAAGCTATTTGTTGCTCAATCAAATTTATAAGACTTTATATGAGCATTAATTAGAATGATAGGTATCTAAATATATACATGTTCAGTAATTAGAAAAAAATACAGGAATGAAAAGATATAGTGTTGGTTCAATGTTGTTTAACCCTTGGTAACAGAAGAGATTTAGAGACAGAACTAATTGGATTAAACTGGTTACTAAAATGACCCTAGGTCTCTGGACAGCTTTAGGTAGGGAAAATAGTACTGTTTAGTTAAATTTCATCATCTAGAAAATCTTCTACAGACACACTGTATGTAGAAATTGTTGACACCTAATCCTTGTGATTGGGTGAATATATGTAAATAGATAAATAATAAATATGAACAGTCATCGGGAGATGAACTGAACAGTCTCTCCCTCATGTATATAATGAAGACCTACCTGATGGAATAAGACACGAATCATTTTTGCCTTATGGAGTTACTGCCTGGCCTGACATGGTATCAGAGCCAACTCCCTTTTTTGAGCTTTTATGCCCTTTGTAACTCCCTATTCTACTCCTCTGCTCCTCTGCTCTCCATTCAAAATAGCCTTCCATACAAAGCGTTGTCTCTCCATTCAAAAACGCTACCTGTTCATAAATGTTGGTAGCCTGCTCCATGCAGTCACCTGAACGTTGTTGCCACAGTCACCTGAACGCTGCTGCCACTGTCACCAGAATGCTGCTCCACGCAGGTTATCAGGTTCCTCTGCTGAATATTCCAAAACCAATTTTAGTTCCAATGCTGAGATGGTTTCGATTTCTCTGTCATTTTTCTCTATCATGGCATCTTCCACCTTTTTCCATTGATGTCCGATGAACCTTCTCCTGTAAACTCTGGAAACTCTGTGTTAATTCTTTGAAAGAAAATTGTTGAAATGTATGAAGTCGATTGTTGCCCTGAGTAATGAGTTGAAGCTGCCATAACAATCGTGCAAAGTCGTGGGGGTGAAGATCATTTTATTTTATTGAATGAATGCTGGTTGAAACTCCTGCTTTGGTTCGTATGTGCTGAAGAGAGTAGTGTGTGATGGAATTCTTCTTCTTTGAAATAGTACGGTTCATTCAAATCGCTGTGTGAATCCTGCGTTAATGTTATGTTGGGAAATTTTAAATGATATGTTGCATGAATCCTTGAAAGCCATATGATAGTTGCAATCTTTTTATACATGGTCGTCGTGTGCTCGTGTTCCTTTCTTTCTTGGAGGTCGATCTGTGATTGAAGTGGGTATGTTGTATGGTATTCAATATATATTGCATCCAAACATATTCGATATATATTGTGCGTTGAATATTTTTAAATGGTCTATATGGTAGCTGCAATCTTCCACCTTTTTCTGTTGCCTTTTCATGTAAAACAATTCAAGAACATTGTAGAAAATGATGAGGATGAAATTTGAAAATTTTCTAAGAATGCATAGCTGATCTATGTTTTATATTTTCATTAAAGACAAAGATTGTACATGGAGAAAATGCCCTTTTGAAATGTTAAAAAAAAATAAAAAATTACCACCAGAAGTACAATTTTACTGTATATTGGCAAAAGTATTTTTTCTATCAGAAGAAGTTTTTTTTTTACAGAATGCATTCAATCATATCCATGGTGGGAATACTTCTCACTGGCAAGGAGAACTATCCTAAATGGTCCTGGATGATAAAACACACCCTCATTTGAGTTGTGGAAAGAAGTGTGTGTCAGAGATGGAGACAATGAACCAGTACAGCCTACCTCAGTCAAATAACTCGTCATTTGGGAAAACAAGAACAACAAAGCTTATGCATTAATCGTAGCATCTATAAATGAAGAGGTGAGTCACCATATTTTTTCATATTCAACTGCCCTTGAAGCCTTACAAAAGCTGAAAGAACTCTATGGCTCACATTCTGCACTTGAAGTTGTTCAAATCATGATTAAACTCTTCACTCTTGAACTGCAAAATAATGATCCTCTTGCTCTTGCATCTGAAGTAAAGTCTATAATGCATGATATCAAATCCACTAAGGTTGAATTGAATATTCCTCTTATTGGTTTTCTCAAGGCACTTTACCCTACTTACTCCAATTATCTTAAGTCATTGCAAGAAAATGGAAATCTCAAAGATATAACCTTTAACTCTCTTGTGAAAAAGTTTGATAAAATAGAGAAAGCTTTCGGAAAGAAGACAACCCCTGAATCTTTTGAAGAGGCTGTGTGCCTTGCTCATAAAGAAAATCATTCTGCTCAAGATTCTACAAGAGGAAGAGGTGGTCGAAGAGGAAGAGGAATATATTTCAGAGGCAGGGGGGCAGACATTCTCAAGGAGAAAAGGCAGATTTGCACTGCATACGCTGCAAAAGAAATGGGTCACATGATGCCTCTACATGCAAGCTACCGTGGGACAAAATTGAGTAGAAAGGAAACCAACAGAAAGGTAAAACTGATGATACAAACAAAGGTAAAGCACCTGAAACCACTCACTATGTTGTGGCACAATGTAACATTGGAGTAAATGAAGATTTATTTAATGCTTCACTTGCTTCTTGGAAAAATGATTGGTTGCTTGATTCAGGAGCAACCTACCACATGACTCATAGAAAATATTTTTTTGAATATTTCACTGATAATGTTGAGGGAGCAGTATACTTTGCAGACCAATAAAAAATCAAGCCATCAGGGCTTGGCACAATCAGGCTTAAATTGCCTGGCTTTCCAGACTTTCTTCTGCATCATGTTCTATATCTCCCACAGCTCAAGAGAAACTTGCTGTCCTTGGTCCACATCCGCCAGCAAGGTCACTCCATTCATATGTTTGATGGCAAGCTTGAGGTAAGAAAAGCATCTGACCACTCACTTGTCATGAGGGGAATAGAAGAAGAAAGGCTTCTCAAGATGCAAGGAACCTCTGCTCATACACAAAATTTCTCATACAATTCTCATCATGAAGAAGGTACACTTCCATCAAGTTTATTATGGCATGCTAGATTTGGACATTTGAGCTATGACAGTCTCCGCTTATTGAAGAAAAATGGTGTTGCTGGTTTTCCTACAATTCCTAGGAAGCTTAAGAAATGTGATGCTTGCATTCTAGGAAAGCATAGCAAACAGTGTTTTCATGATTCACATTCAAGAGCACATAGAAAAATTGAACTCATTCATTCAGATTTATGTGGTCCAATGCCTGTTCCTTCTGTAAATGGAAATAAATATATCATGACATTTATTGATGACTACACCAGAATGTGTTGGGTTTATTTATTGAAGAACAAATCTGATGCTTTTCAAACATTCAAGAATTTTCATACACCTCCAAAGCATACCGCCTCTATGATGAAGTAAATAAGAAGTTTGTTGTATCTAGAGATGTAATTTTTCTTAAATCATCCAAAACTGACAATGTTGTTGAGCGGCAACTTGATCACTTGGATAGATTTGCAAAAGAAAAATCATTTCAAGAATTTGATAATCAGATTCCACATCTTGAAGGGGGGATTCCTATAGTATATCAACATGTGGAATCTTCTTCTGAAGAACACTCTCCCCCGCATGAAACTCCAAGAATGGATGATGCTTTAAGTGATGTGATTGATAGAATTGGGAGATTCAATCTTGATTCAGTCCCAACTCAATCAATGGAGCAGCCTGGACCATCTGAAAAAGGTCCCCCAAAGTGGTTGACAAAGACACTTGAAAGTGTTCATCCTGATGAGGTTGGAAAGACAGGAACTAGAAATTCAAACCAGCAAAATGGAGGTGATGTGGATGACTCTAATTCACTTGTTGATATGGATGTTTCTTATGATTGTGAATTGAACTTGTCTACAGATTTTGAACCAACTTCATTCAAAGAAGTTTCTTCTCATGATGAATGGAAAGAAGCAATGCAAAAGGATTATGATGCCTCATAAAGAATGACACTTGGAAGCTGGTTGATCCTCCATTAGGAACCAAACCAATTGGCTGCAAGTGGGCCTACAAGAACAAGTATAAAGTTGATGGCTCACTTGAAAAGCACAAAGCTAGGCTTGTGGCAAAATGTTTTGCATAGAAGGAAGGGGTTGATTATGAGGAGAATTTTTCCCCCACAGCAAAATGGGCTACCATCCGGACACTCTGTGCACTAGCAGCTCAGAACGGTTGGAAAGTCCACCAAATGGATGTAAAAAATGCTTTCTTAAATGGAGACCTAAAAGAGAACGTTTTTATGTCCTAGCCTGAAGGATTTGTTGTGAAAGGACATGAACATAAAGTATGCAAATTGGTGAAGTCCTTGTATGGCCTCAAACAAGCACCGCGAGCTTGGTATGAAAAACTAAGCATCTTTTGAAACTAAATTTCAAACATTATGATCTTGATGATGCAACTTTATTTGTCAAGAAAGTTGGAAAAACAGTTGTATATCTTGTGGTATATGTATATGATCTTTTGATGACAGGGAAAAATGAAAGCTACATTGCATCCATAAAGAAGGAATTGGGGAAAAGTTTTGAAATAACTGATTTGGGCTATGTTCATTACTATCTTGGCATTGAAGTAACCCAACATCCGAAGTCCATATTTCTTTCTCAAAAGAAATACATTGGAGATCTGTTGAATAGGTTTGGCATGACAGAGTGCAATCCTCTTACTACTCCAATGGAACAAAACTTAAAGCTCACATCTATTGAAGGAAAAGAATTTGAGGATGTAACAAAGTATAGACAGCTTGTAGGAAGTCTCAACTACCTAACTACTACCAGACCAGACATTTCTTTTGTTGTTGGAATCCTCTCCAGGTTTATGCAAAATCCTTGTGACGGACATTGGTCTGCTACAAAAAGAGTTCTAAGGTACTTGAAGGTAACTCAAGACTTTGGAATCAAGAATACGCAGGTGAACGACTTCAGCTTGATTGGATACTCTGATTCAGACTTCGATGGAGACAAAGAAATTGGGGTATCTACTTCAGGATATGCTATGAGTCTTGGATCAGGAGTTGTCTCATGGAGATCATGAAAATAATCAGTTCCAACAGATTCCACAACAGAATCAGAATACATGGCAGCAGCTGAAGCAACAAAAGAAATTGTGTGGTTCGGGAAAATTCTTGAATATTTGCAGGTAAAACAAGTACAATCAACTCCACTCATGATTGACAATACCTCTGCAATAATGTTGGCCAAGAACCCAAAGTTCCATGATCGAACGAAGCACATCAATACTAAATATCATCTGATTCGACATCATGTTGAGGCCAAAACAATCCATCTCCATCATTGTTCCACAAATGAGCAAATTGTAGACATCTTCACCAAAGTGCTTGGAAGAGAAAAGCTTGAACGATTCAGAATGATGCTTGGACTCACCAACATCCCTTCAAATTAAGGGGGGAATGTTGACACCTAATCCTTGTGATTAGGTGAATATATGTAAATAGATAAATAACAAATATGAACAGTCATCGGGAGATGAACTGAATAGTCTCTCCCTCATGTATATAATGAAGACCTACCTAATGGAATAATACACGAATCATTTTTCCCTTATGGAGTTACTGCCTGGTCTGACAGAAATTAAAAGAAATAGTTTTGGTAGTTCATTTTCTGGGAATTGTAAATAATATGAACTGGTAGATCTCCTTATTTCATTATCTGGAAATTGAACTTTTTATAAAGAAAAATAGATCTTTTTATTTCATTCTCAGAAGGAATTAATAATTATAGAACTGACTTCTCTCTTTCGAGACAAATTTTGGTAGAGAGAAATTAACACATACAGAGCTGGGTTTTAGTGAAACCCTAAAAGCACAACTAACTATCTGAAATAACAAAGTCAGAGAATACAAATCACTAAATACCCAGTCCATAATCAAGAACTGGAAGAACTACGGGAGCTAGTTATAGTAAATGTATTTGGACTAGAGGAACAAGGACGAGAGCCACCAGTTGCCAAGTAAGTACAACACTGGGAAATTTATTCTATGAACTTTGAAAAACATTGAAAACACTACTGTATATTATTAAGCACAGAGTTGTGAGCCTGCAGCAGTTAACACAGGCATAGTTTGAGTAAAATATCAGATACATATTAAAATGGTGAGACTCTGTTGTAAAAACCTTTATACCGCAATTAAATTAGAGCCGAAACCATAGAAAGGTGATGCGGGAGCACTCAGCGGCAAACGTGAACTAGAGGATGAGAACAAAGGAAAGTCTGCCTTAAAGCAGAAAATTAGATTTAAAGAAGATAAAGCAGATTTAAAGCGGCTTTAAAGCGGATAAAGGATACTTATCTGTCATGCATGCAGAAAAACAAGGATAGGATCGATGCTTTCAATCTAACACTTCTTGTATATATATGTGTAGTGTGATAGGGTGAGAGATATCTGATTAGCGAGGCATCTGTGAGTGGCAAGATGTAGCCGAGCGTGAGCTCATTTTTAAGGCTGAAATGCCTTAATTTTGTAATCGTTTTGTTTAATATATAAACCTGGGTTTAGTGTTGTTTCGTACATGTGTGTTTCATAATTGCATTCATTCCGTGTGTGAGCTTGTTTAACTATTATATGTGATTGTTCTGTGTATTATGAATATCATCGTATGGAGTGGCAGAGATTGTTGAATGGCGTTGAGTGCCAGTGAAGAGGCGATGTGTATGCGTGGAGCTGGTAACGTCCAACGTCGATGAAAGGAAGATCGATTGAGCATTTGCTGTAGTATTAAATTGGTGGTTGCCGTAATGGTCGTTCAAATCTGAAATTGAATCTACAAGTTTGTGGTTGTCATGTCGGCGTGTAAACCCTGAACGCTGTCATCAGAAGTCGAACTTCGCATCGGAACCAAAGGTAACCCATACCGCCGGACGCAATTTGCTATGAATCAGGTTGGAGGTCAAGTCGAATCCGGAACTCGGATAGGAGCAGTGGAGATTTACGTCAGCATTGGATGGAGTTGTTTCTGTATTACCATGTGGCCGCGAGGTTTTAATATTCAGAGTGCATGCTTGACTTGGGTTAAAAGGATGATCGATATTAATGAAAATCCACGTTGTAAAATCAACTGGCTTAAAAGCCTAAATCGCTTCCGACGGGACTTAGTGGGCCATAACCCACAGGTCTAGGATCGAGATTTATACCTGAAAAGGGATTTTGGGCTTAACCCCAATTTCTCATTTTCATCAGTTGGTATCAGAGTGAGAAAACGATTTTGCGGAAGGAGGTACAGTTCTTGATAAAGTATGTATGGTCTTTATATTTTGTGTAGGTAGTAGCAGAGGAAGGTGAGAAGATTGTAGAGGAAGGTGAGAAGATTGCAATAGCCTAGAGTGATTACCAAAAGACCAGATCTGGAGGAAAGGATTGGTGAGGTAAGATGCAGCAAGGAGGACTTGTTGTTGCAGAGGCAGATTATAGCTCACAAGTTGAAGTTATTACGAAGACCAGGAGAAGCATATGACCAGGAGGTCATAAATTTATGTGCCTCGGGAGTCTGATGCGGGAGCACTCAGCGGAAAACATGGACCAGAGGATGAGAACAGAGGAAAGTCTGCCTTAAAGCAGAAAATTAGATTTAAAGCAGATAAAGTAGATTTAAAGCGGCTTTAAAGCGGATAAAGGATACTTATCTGTCATGCATGCAGAAAAACAAGGATAGGATCGATGCTTTCAATCTAACACTTCTTGTATATATATGTGTAGTGTGATAGGGTGAGAGATATCTGATTAAGAGGCATCTGTGAGTGGCAAGATGTAGCCGAGCGTGAGCTCGTTTTTAAGGCTGAAATGCCTTAATTTTGTAACCGTGTTGTTTAATATATAAACCTGGGTTTAGTGTTGTTGCGTACATGTGTGTTTTATAATTGCGTTCATTCCGTGTGTGAGCTTGTTTAACTATTATATGTGATTGTTCTGTGTATTATGAATATCATTGTATGGAGTGGCAAAGATTGTTGAATGGCGTTGAGTGCCAGTGAAGAGGCGATGTGTATGCGTGGAGCTGGTAACGTCCAACGTCAATGAAAGGAAGATCGATTGAGCATTTGCTGTAGTATTAAATTGGTGGTTGCTATAACGGTCGTTCAAATCTGAAATTGAATCTACAAGTTGTGGTTGTCATGTCGGCGTGTAAACCCTCAACGCTGTCATCAGAAGTCGAACTTCGCATCGGAACCAAAGGTAACCCATACCGCCGGACGAAATTTGCTATGAATCAGGTTGGAGGTCAAGTCGGATCCGGAACTTGGATAGGAGTAGTGGAGATTTACGTCAGCATTGGATGGAGTTGGTGTATCGGCGGATCTGCCGACGTATACAGAGGCATTCATATATATATATATATATATTATCCATCTATTGTTCTGTATTACCATGTGGCCGCGAGGTTTTAATATTCAGAGTGCATGCTTGACTTGGGTTAAAAGGATGATCGATATTAATGAAAATCCACGTTGTAAAATCAACTGGCTTAAAAGCCTAAATCGCTTCCGACGGGACTTAGTGGGCCATAACCCACAGGTCCAGGATCGAGATTTATATCTGAAAAGGGATTTTGGGCTTAACCCCAATTTCTCATTTTCATCAAAAGGTTCGATGACCCTCATGAAATCAACATAAGAAGACACAGCACGGTATGCACAAAAGAATCAAATCGTGTGAGAACCTTTCACATAAAGAAATAACACGAGACAGGCCACAATAAACTCTATACTTTCCAGAAGGAGAGCAAGGTGTGTTGCATCGATCGAAGGAGACTTAAATAAAGCAATAAATAGTCCTTTATAATTTATAGCCAAGAGAGTTTAAAGACACGAATAGTACCAGGGTAACCCGATTATCAGAACGAAGAAATAGACTTATCTAAACAACCAGGTTTCCAGGTTGTAAACGACCAAAACCCTTCATTCAAACCCATTAAAATAGACCTATTATGCTTTTTTTACAACAATAGGAAATCTCCTTAGTGATTTAGTCCATCCGATAGTTGTCTATAACCCCTTTACATATACAAACACAAAGCTGGCGTGAATCTGGTGAAATTGACCAGAACCCTAAATCATTTGCATAATGCCCCTGACTGTCGAAAGCTGGAAATTGCTATGGTCTTACTCAGAAATTCTTGGTTGTGGAAGGCTGGTAAGGGAACTCACACCTTTGGAGCATTGGAACGAAACCCCCGGCCTCCTCACCCTTGTTCCTGTAGATTCATGGAAGAAGATGTGTCAGCGAAGACATGAGGACATTTTACAATGTCGAAATAGACAAATTCACAAAAAAAAAAACAAGGATCATGCAACCTTACCTGGTTCTTAGAGTTGGTGTCAAACAGTAAACGAAAGAAATTTCCATGGAACCACCTTTGTTATTACATAGTGGCATGATGCACCAAGCTAAGCAACCAGGTGGAAAATCGAACCAGACTCCCAAAAGCAGGGAAACCAAAATGAAATGAACTTCCTACCATCAGGCTCGAGTAACCCTCCAGAGTTTGCCCACTCGTAGGATCCAGAACTCAAGGGCCACACCGTCGATGTGAGTAGCATCCCAAGGATCCAACAGATGAGGTACCGTCCTGCCACGCCACGTTACCATGGCCGGGCAGGGTTATTAAATGTTAGAGGAGGTAGACAGATCCGTCGGCAGATGACTGTAAAAAAAAACTAAATAAAAATCTAAGTAATAAATGAGACCATCAGCCCAGTCAACAGCGGAGTACATCCGGAACACACGGAAAGGACCATCATTGGAGTTAAGCATGTGAAATAGAGGAATGATTTGTACCTTGGAGAATGTATCAATGTTTGAATTAATGATCGGATAAACTTTAAATTATAGCGAATCAACCCATGTAGTATTATTAAGATAATGATCAAATTATCTATATGTATAGTGACTCAATCTCTAAAGTATTATTATATTTCCTTTTTTAATTACTCATGTATATACGTGTAAATAAAAAAAAAATGTGCATTGGTGTTGTGACACACACACACACACATATATATGTAATTGACATTGAAATATTTTATTTATGATTCACATTCTACAAATTAAAATAACCTTAATAAATGTCCTAATCATATATAGAAGTACAAAAAATATATCCAAAAGATTCTTTCTCTATACAATTTTTTATTTTATAAATATTTTTAAAAATGTTACATATCTCTCTATATATTATTTTTGTTATTAATATTTAAAATGTTATATGTCGACTCCATATTAAAAATGAATGAATCTCTCTAGAAAACCTATTAATAGAATAATTATTCTCTCTTTTTATATATTAAATTTTTTTAACACATATATATTTCTTTTGTTTTTGGTGCCAGAGTCTCTCTACAACCCATTATAGGGGTAATGTGTAGATGTAATGTAAAAAAGTTTCTAAACATTTTTACATGTCCACTTAATATGTTGAATTTATATTAATATGTCCAATTTATAATATGTAAAATTAATATAGAGCCCAAGGGAGATGTTGTAGTGTCCACAAAAAGTTAAAAGTAATAAAAATAGTAAAATTCAAATTTGTTACATTGTAATTTATTTTTTGTTATAACTTTTTAGATTAAAAAAATCATAATATACATATTATATTAAAATGTATAAGTAGCAACAATAAGTTAAGATCCATTTTACCTTATAAAATAGAATGAAGATTATGTAACCATATTTAAATTTAATTAATAAGCACATAAATTTACAATATAACAATATGTTTAACCATGGAAATTCATGTCCGCTTTGCCATAGATATTATTAACTTGTAAATATGCTTTGTTACAATACCATGGGCCAATACCATGGCTCATCAATATAACATACCCAAAAGCCATCTCTCATTTCACACTCAAAATATTTTATAAATATTTTATTTGAATTTAATTTTATAACATATTTTTATTAAATTTAAAAGAAAAAATAGTATAATTTCTTCTGACATATGCCAAATAAACCCAGTGTCAAATAATTTGAGAACGAGATCCAAGCCACCCAGATCTCAGAGAGACCCGAGTGCACTTGTGGGTTTGAAATTGAGTTAGGATTGTAGAGAGACGAGACAGTTGAAGGAAGATGACGATTTGGGGCCACTCGCCTCTGGTCATGTCCTAATTTTGTTAAATTTGACATGGAATGGAAGCTGTGAAGATACATGACGTGTTGTTTTATCGGTCCATCTATTCAAAGGATTATTCCGAGGGAATCTAGCATATAGTTTTATCAAATATATGCACGCATATATCCTCATGCAAAGAGCCACCAAACCAGAGTTGGCATGGTATAAAAACAAGACCAGGGAATAACTGTTGACCACCAGAAAGTAAGGCATTCACTTATAAAAAATCGATGCACTCACACTAGCGTCACCTCTGGCAAACAAATATTCAAGGCATTTATGAGCAGAGCAGTGTGGTGAGCAATGTGATCAGCGATATAAGCAGAGTAGTGTGGGCAGCAACGAGAGGAGCAAGCAACGAACAGTGAGCAGTGTGAAAGCAGGGAGTTTTTATGCAGCAGAAGTATTGAGCAGTGAGCAAGCAACAAAAAATGCATTCAAACATGACAAAGGAACCAAAAATTTCTGAACATGTGGAGACAAATGATTTAGGACAAGTGAAAATTGCCTCATCTGCCAAAGCTGGCAAGTGAGTTTGATTCAATGCTAAACAATATCGCGGCATTTTAAAATGAAGAATATCCCATCTAAAATGGGAGAAAACAAGGAAGAAACAATCTAAAAATAAAATTAATCAAGTCCTCCGCAAAAAGCACTCAAACAAGTCTCCTCCACAAGCACGTGGCAACAAGAAGTCCAAAGGAAAATTCATTGATGATTTTGCCTTATATAGTCCCACATCCACACCTCTCACCTCGTCACCTGATCTTTATGTGAAAGAATTGTTAAATGCAAAACAAAGGTTGGAGGTTTTAGAAGCTAAAGGGCAGGAAAGAGATCATAAAATTCATATAATAACGGCTGAGAACAAGGCATTAGCAAAAAGAAATAAAATTTTAAAAGAACAAGTGGCATTGATAGAGGAAGCTCTTCTGATAGGGAAGACAAAATGGCAATGCATGAAGGTGGATGTGCAAAACATAAAGAAATCTGTAGTGGAAAGTACAGAGGTGGTGAATGTGAGATCATCCCAGGATAAAGGGAAAATGATTGTCCAAATAAACAACCATGAAGAGAACACAAGAGAAGAAACGAAAGAAGATTCCACCAGAGTTTCCAAAACTTGGGCTCAAGTTATTAGCAATTCTGCTAATAAGGAAGGAGAAAAAAATATTCAGGTCGACAACATGCAAGATAGCGAAGGCAAAGAAAGACAAAATAGGGTAGTAAACATAATTATTAAAGTGGTGAAAGACTATGGGAAAAATGAATGTACTCTTGACCTTGCAAGAGACTTCTTGAAAGACAAGTTGCTATGGCAAGGAAAAATATGCCAAGCATGGAGGGTGGGTAATTTTAACGGGGAGAGAACCAGGCCCATAAAAGTCATTATGACTAGCTTGCATGATAAATATATTATTCTAAGCAAGAAACATCTCATTAGGGGTTCTCATTTTTTCCTAGAAGAAGATTTAACTGTAAAACAATAGGAGGAAAGAAGGAAAGAAATTTTAAAGGTTAGGGAAGTAAGAGATGAAGGAAAGAGAGCATGGATTTATAAAGGAAAAGTTGTGATAGCGCAATTTGGACCTCCTTCCAGAACAAAGCAGCAAGATGGTAATAAAGAAGAGGCAACAAACTCTTCAATAGGAAATCAAAAAGCAAGGTCGGTATGGGAAAATAGGGACAAAGACTCAAATGTGAGTCTTGCATGTCAAAATAAATAACAATCAAGTCATACCTAGGTTTCCTTAAGATTAGTTTGTTGGAACTGCATAGGTTACCCATGGAGATGAGGACCTAGGTTAGGGCTTATTGTGGACAATGGAGACATAATTTGCCTCATAGAAACACATGAGCATGAAGGGTACAAGACACCTTTGTTTAAAGGATACTGGAAGATGGCAGTGTGGAACAAGGTAGCACGGAATGGCAAAGGGCACGGGGGTATCATGGTTATAGTAAGGGAGAAAGAAGGTCATCTCATTTAGTTAGAAAAAGAAGACTCAAATAAGCAATTCATTTGGTTTAAAATATCAGAAAATGGAAACCACATCAGAATTGCAGCATGCTATTTTGCGCCACAAGTTTCAAAATCTACAAAGTAGAGGGCTTGACCACAAAGATCCATTTGCAGCTTTGAAAGCGGATATTGCAACATATTCTCAGCTAGGTGAAGTCCTTATAGTGGGTGATTTCAATGTTAGGACTGCAAGTGAGAAAGCTAGCATTCTTCGTTGTAAAGATGATTGTGACCCTATTTGGCTTATAGAAGAAAGCAATCATCAGTGAGAAAGAATTTCAGAGGACAAGGGTTGCAATCTCTTTGGTGAACAATTGCTTACTCTATGTGGGGCCTTTGATTTAGTCATTTTTAATGGCTTGACTATATGGCAAAATCCGGTAATTTCACTTACAATACTTGCAATGGAGCAAGTGTGGTAGATTATGTAATTTGCTGGTTTGTGTGAGAAAATGGAAGAAGTTTTGGTTGGAGATCAGCTGTGGGATTTGAAATCAGATCACAGGCCAATTTATTTATGTTTCTCTTGGATTGAAAAGAAACAATTATAGTCAAAAATTTAGCATGTCCAACAAAATCTCCCACAGGGAAGAATTCTTTTCACCCCAGAAAATTGTAATACCTTGAAAATGACGCTAGGGAGGCTCTTTGAGAAGGAAAAGGTTACAATTCATAGCCTTCATAGTCATGAATTAACACATTTAATTCAATGCGCACTTGCAAAGTGCAAAAGAACAAAAATTAATAAGTCTCTAACAAATTTCTTTCGAGTTAATGCTTGGTTTGACGAGGAATGCAAAAGGCCAAGGAGAATGTGGAAAGAGTCAAACAAGGATAACATAAAGCTCAAATCTTACAAGCAGTTATTAAGAAAGAGAAAGGCTGATTTCATGGTTTCAAGGAGGGAATAACTAATCTTCCTTGGGCAAAATAATCCCAAATTATTTTGGAAGGAGCTCCAACCGAAAAAGATACAAATTGGAAATAATATTACAGCTTCTAAATGGTTTGACTATGCAAGACAACTCTATGAGCAGGTTTCCAAGGTTGACCCTCCCCCCTTGGTCAACACTGATACTGAACTCTTCACGGTACAAGAGGTAGATATGGGTATCAAGAAGTTGGGTGTTGGAAAAGCAAAAGACTTAGCTGAACTCCAAGTAGAATATCTAAAGTGGGGCTCAAAGATTCTTGCACCTCACATTACAAAATTGTTCAACAACATCATACAACAAGGGCTCCCCACAAATTGGACAACTAGTCTGGCAATACCTCTTTTCAAGAGCGGCGATGTCAATAATCCCTCCAATTATAGGACCATCATGATAAACCCTTTGTTTGCAAAGCTATCTGGAAGCATGCTAGAAAACAAAATTAGCAAGTGCGCAGAAGAAAGAGATAAGCGTGCTAAATGGCAAGCAGGTTTTAGACCTAAGCATTCCACAGTTGATCATTGCATAACTATAAGGCACATCATTGAAAAAGTTTGGGAGAAAAAGGAAGAAGTCTTTTTTTGCTTTGTTGATTTCAGAAAAGCATTTGACTCGGTTCCTAGGGATAAACTTTAGCAGCGAATGGAGGAACTTGGGGTTCCTAAACATTTGACAGCAGTTGTGCATAGGCTGTATGAAGAGGTGAAAGTCAAAATTAGAACTTTAGCACGCATTTATGAAAGTTTTAGAAGCGATATCGGGGTCAAGCAAGGTTGCCCAATGTCTCCTACCCTTTTTGGTTTATATATCGATAAGCCTGAGGAGTGGTTAAATTCACAAGCGGGTGATGGTATCTATTTGTGAAATTTTGTTATAATGCTTCTTTTGTATGTAGATGACCTTATTCTGATTGCTAAATCGTCTCTTGGTTTGCAAGAGCACTTACTATCCCTTGAGCATTTTTGTAGAAGTGTGGGGATGCAAGTCAATATCAGCAAAACGAAAGTAGTGGTCTTCTCTAAGAAAAGAAAACATAACCAACATAAGTTCTACTTTGAAGGCAACATTCTGGAAGAAGTTATGGATTACAAATACCTCGGAATTGACTTCAACAAAATTCTAAACTGGAATTGTTATAGAAAGAAAAGAACTTTGGGGCATTGGAAAGCATTTTATGCTTTTCAAAATAGGTGTAGAGACGTAGAGTTATGGGACTGGAAGACCACTCAAACTCTTTTTTGGCTTCTAGTGATTCCAGTGATTCTCTATGGTTGTGAACTGTGGGTTAGCAATACCTCCGACATGCAGTGGAGACAAATTGAGAAAATTCATAAGCGTTTGATTACAAACAAATTTAATATTAAACGTGCAGTTCCTTAGGATATCTTGTTAAGTGAAACAGGGACTGCTCCTATTGAAGCAATTGTTATGGTGCGATTCATAAGGTATTAAAAAAAAATTGAGCAAATGGAAGAGGGTAGATGGCCTAAGGTTGTCTTTAATGATAGATTCTGCAAGAGAAAGAAAACTTGGATGCAGCAAAATAACAAATGGTTTAGTAAATGGGGTATTTTCTTGAACGCGTGTCCCATAAACAACAAAGAGATAAAAGCTTTTGTTATGGAAAAGTTCCACAAACATACTTGGGATAAGGAGCTAAGAAGAAAGAAAAATTACTATATTGAAGTGTTTAATCCCACTCATAATCATCAATCAAAAGCATACATAGAGGCCAATATCTCTTGGAGAGCCAAAATTCTTATTGCTCAATTAAGGACTAATTCTCATCAACTCTGTTGTGAAACAGGGAACTGGAAAAGGCCAAAGGAAGTGTGGGAGGAAAGGGTATGTATTTTTTGTTCTTCCGGAAAAGTGGAAACAGAAAAACATTTCATTTTAGAATACATGTGAGGCCTTCAAAGAAAACATGGAAAGTTATGTAGATATGCTTGTAGCTAGCTCTTAGGATAATCTATTTAACGAGGGGTTTTTCAAGAAGTTGGGAGCATTTGTTGTGAAGATTCACATAAAAAGGGCTGAATACATCAAGCAGATGAAGAAGCAATCTGTCCCATAGGCTATCTTTAGCCTCGTAGACGTTAAAATAATTTCTTTCTTTCTTTCTTTCTATATGTACATCTTTATCACATGAAAATATATAAGATATAAATAGTAGTTATAAATTAAGATTCGTATCACCATATAAATTAAAATAATAATTCTGTGACCAGATAAGTAGAAAACATATATCCGTAGGACTCTCTCCCTATATAATTTTTTTTATAGATATTTTTAAAAATGTTACATATCTCTCTCTATCTATATTATTTTTGTTATTAATATTTAAAATGTTATATGTCAACTTCATATTAAAAATAAAAGAATTACAAATCTCCCTAAAAAATGTATTAATAGAATAATAATTCTATCTCTTTATATATAAAATCTATATTAAAATAATTTCTCACACACACACACACACATTTCTTTTGTTTTACATAATATATACATAGTTAACATTGAAATATTTTATTTATGATTCACATTCTACATATGAAAATGTTAATACATGTCCAATCACATTTAAAAGAAGAAAGCATATAGATGTCATATGAATGGAAAATTAATGAATTATAGACCCCCAAAAAAAACTGTTTAATATAAAAGGAGCTCTCTCTCTCTCTCTCTCTCTCTCGATATATATATAATAATAATAATAATAATAATAATATCCACTTTTAAGGTCACGGCCAAGCCAGACACCAAATTGTTGTATGAGACCCCCTTGTTTGTGGGACAAGGGACCCACCTCTACGCAGCGATTTAACTGCTAAGTCTACGAAGGCATACATACTCTACCCACCTCTAGTTTTGAACCTGTGGCCTCTTAGGAGGAAAAACATGCTCTTAACCATTAGGCCCACTCAAGCTATATATATATATATATATATTACATGTCAAATGAATAAAAAGTCAATGGATTATAAATCTAAAAAAAACTATTAATGAAATAAGAACTCTTCCTTACAAAGATTGTAAAAGTGTGAGGAGAGCAGTTAAGGAAGCTATTGATGAGTCTCTTAAATTGGCAAGATAAAAATATACAAAGCCCTAACTAAAAGGAAGAAAAGGTAGTATATTCGTAAAATACAATAGAATCTCTTACACCTCTCTAAGGTAGCTCCTACGAAATTTTGGAGGCAGATTCTAACTAGGAAAACTAAAGATAATAATAAAATTGCTTTACACGAAGAATTCCTATCTTAAAAAACTTTATGAATCTCCAAATGTCATGGATAACTTTGAAACCCTGCTCACAACAAAAGAATTTTTCTAATCAGAATACATTGATTTTGGGGTTAAACGCCTGGAAAATGGGAAAGCTAAGGACATTGAAGGTTACCAGGTGGAAATCTTAAAAATTGGAGGTCTTATCCTCATCCCCCACATCCACAAGATTTTCAATCAAGCGGTCAAGCAAGGGTTCCCTAACCCATGGACTCAGAGCCTCATTATCCCTATTTTTAAAAGTGGGGATACAAATAACCCCTCTAACTATCAGATAAATATGATCAACCCTCTCTTAGCCAAGTTATATGGTATTATTTTGGAAAAGAAGTCGAGCATATGGCTTGAAAGGGAAGGCAAGTGGGCTAAAGGCCAAGCGGGTTTTAAAAGGAAGCACTCAACAACGGACCACCTCGCTATGCTTAGGATCATTTTGGAGGAATGCCACAATGATAAATCTAATCTCTTTTGTTGCTTTGTGGACTTTATAAAGGATTTTGATACGGTTCCTGGAAACAACCTATGGAATAGATTAGAAGAGCTAAAGGTTCCTTTCGAGTTGAGAGTTGTCGCTATAAGGTTATACGAGAATGTAATTGCCAAGTTGGAGAGCAATGAGGGGTGGTCGAAAGATTGTAAAAGTAATATCGGAGTTAAACAAGGTTGCGCCCTCTCCCCCACCCTATTTGGCATTTACATCGACAAGCTAGAAGGTTGTTTAGAGGAAGCAGGTTGTTCTGGCACAATCTTAGCTGTGATAGTCATCATCCTTCTTCTCTATGTTGATGAAATTGTTCTTCTCGCAAGGTTCCCATATGATCTTGATAAACAACTTAGACTTCTTAAGGATTTATGCTCTACCATGGGTATGCCTATAAACACTGACAAAAAAAAAGTTATGATTATCAAATCCAAGAAGGACACTTATAGTAATTTTATGTGTGACAAAAGTAACTTGGAGGAAGTGTCTTCTTACAGGTACCTAGGAATTGATATTCATCACAAGCTCAACTAGGACTATAGCATTGAGAAAAGGATTAATGGGGGTTGGAAAGCTTATTTTGGTCTGAAAATAATTGTAAAACAACAAACCTCGTAATGTGGAATAGAAAGAAGTTCCTCTTTGAAACTTTAGTCACTCCTGTTATCTTATGGATGTGAGGTTTGGGGTTGCAACATCTCTAGAGAATCCTAGAGAAAGATTGAGCAGCTCCGGAATCGTTTTATAACGTATAACCTAACAATTAAAAGAAATGCACCCTATCCTATTCTGCTTAGAGAAGTGGCTCTTCCCCCTATCGAGAGCCTAGCTATAACTAGGCTTCCATTGTACAAGCACAAACTCAATAACATAGGAGACCATAAACTTCCTAAGCTAGCTTTAAATTCCAACGAAAACCACCTAAGGCTCAAACGAGGTTGGTATAAAGGCACCGGGGCCTCGTTAAACCATTGGGAGATCAACGAGAATGTTGCATTGCAAAACATTAATAACATTAAAAGTATTGTTACTTCTAAGTTCAAAGAAAAAAATGTGGTGTGAGAAAGATTTATCAACTAAAAGAAAATTAAGATATTATAAGGAGGTCATCAACCCCACCCTAGAATATCAAAAGCATCTCTCTGTTTTAACTAGCTCAAAGAAGAAAATTAATATAGCAAAGATTAGAAGGAACTCTCATGAGCTCCATAGTGAAATCGGTCGTTGGGCAGTTCCTAAAACACCATGGATGGAAAGGATCTGTCATCTCTATGAGAATATGGACATTGATGATGAAAATCACTTCCTCTTAAAGTGCCCTATGTACAACCACATTAGATCTTAGTTTCATAATCTTTGTTGCAATACTGACCTTCCTAGCCTTTTACAATGTCAAAATTATAGTGAGCTCAGGAGGTTTCTCTCCATGCTTTTTGAGCATAAGAATAAAATCTTAAATCAACTAAATAATTCGTTTCTTTAGGTCCGATAGACCAAAATTTGGTTTCAGTGGACGTTAACCATCATCATCATCATTATATATATATATATATATATATATATATATATATATATATATATATATAATTTACCTAGTAAAGTATATATGTTTATTTTGTTTTCTATTGTATAGTATATACATAGTATACATTGAAATATTTATGGATTATTCACACACTACACATTAAAATGTTAATAATCGTCCCCATTATATTTGAAAGTACAAAATATATATCCATAAAACACTCTCTATATATAATACGATTTTTGTTATAAATGCTTTTTAAGTGTTACATGCTTATTTATTTTCCCCACACACACACACACACACACATATAATATGTTATATGTCAACTTTATATTAAAAATTAATGAATTACAAATCTTCTGAACGAAAATTATAATTTTATATATCTATATATATATATATAATTCATATTATGTATATTTCTTTTGTTTTACTTAGTATATACATAATTGAGATTCACATATTTTATTTATGATTCACATCATACATATATATATTTAAAATGTTATATCTCAACTCTATATAAAAAATAATGAATTACAAATTTTCCTAACGAATTATCTATCTATCTATCTATCTATCTAAATATATATATATATATATAGATAATTCATATTATATATATATTCCTTTTGTTTTATATAGTATATACATAATTGAGATTGAAATATTTTATTTATGATTCACATCATACATTAAAATGTTAATACATGTCTTAATCATATTTGGAAATCGAAAACATATATGTTCAAAATTCTTAATTTTATTATAAATATTTTTTAAAATATTATATATATAATTATTGTTATTAATATTTAAAATGTTATATCTGAATTCCATATTAAGAAAATGAATGAATTACAAATATTGTTAAAGAACTTATTAATGGAATAAAAATTATCTATGGATAGAATTTATTTATAGTATCTTCATGCCAAGTCTCATCATTTCCCAGCTCAGAATTTGGGTGTCATCAGCACACTAGCTACTCATGCATTGAGAATCTCTGATTAAAACCACCTTTATAATAAGAAATCCCATCTCCTTAATTCTTTTGTTAATAATGGATATAGTAAGCACCAAGGCCTTAAAGCTTTCCTAAAAGAAAGCATAGGTCCCAAGGTTAAAAAGGACCCTATAGATCGTGTCCTAGGGGTACATCACCCTTTCATCCAGGGGACCACTGACAAGATTGCAAGAATCCTAAGGAAGAAAAACGTTCCCTTGACGTTTATACCCCTTAGGACCATTCAGATCTCCTTAAGATCTGTGAAGGACCCTGTTGACCCCAAGGATATGAAAGGTGTTTATGTTATTCCTTGTTCTTGTGGGTTCCCCTACGTTGGTGAAATTGGGCACTCTATCAACCAGAGGATTCATGAGCATGCAATAGATATCAAGCATATGAAAACCCGATCTTCAGTCGTGGTAGAACACGCGGAAAGGACCAAGCATCATATTTGCATTGAGGAGGCTTGGGTCATTGCTAGGATTGTTCCTTTTCATCAACGGAAGTTTAGGGAGGCCATTGAAATTGAAAGGAGGCCAAAATAATCTCAACAAAGATGACAGATGGAAAATTAGCAGTTCTTGGATTCTTGCCCTTTCTTCTTAACACCCCCCTATTTTTCTTTCTTTTTGGTTTTGATTTCATCCTCTCGTCTCTTGAATTATTTTGGTTTCTTCGTTGTTTTCTTTTCTATTTTAGTGGTTTTTTGGGTTTTTTTTTTTTGTTATTCTTAATTATATATATATATATATATATATATATATATATATATATATATATATATATATATATATATATATATATATATATATATATAGATAGATAGATAGATAATAATATAATAATAATAATATCATAGCATTAATTTAAGTTTAAAAAATTAATAGATAAAAAGGGAAGACATAGTAATTAATTTCATTATGTTTTTTATTAGTTTAAGTTTTATAAATAAACTAATTCATAAATATATAATAAAATGAATTATAATATTTATGTTTGGTCTTTAGTTCTTATTTAATAAAACTCGGTACTTATAATAAACATAATGTAATACATATATAATTAGTTAGTCACCTTAATATATTAATAATTTTATATATCTTATTAATGATTTAACTAATTAATTAATTGATTGATTAATTAATAATTATTTATCCCTAATTCTTGGTCCATTTAAATGTACCCATTTCTGGTCCAGTCAAATGGAACCATTATGTTGGTCAAATATAGTTTTTTTCTCGCTATTTCTTTCTAACCTTTTGAATGGTTAGCCTCTCTATTTAACTCAATTCCATGATTTATTTCTTCATGTTGTCCTCACGATGAACCACACTTGCTAGTTCGAAATGGGTCGACAAATGAATGGTTAGTCTCTCTATTTAACTCAATTCCATGATTTGTTTCTTCATGTTGTCCTCACGATGAACCACACTTGCTGGTTCAAAATGGGTCGACAAATGAATTTTGAATGTTTCTTTTTCCCAAGTAAATCATAATTTCCATTAAGAATATTAAACTTGCATGCTGAAGATGCAAAAAAAACATATCAAAAAGACTACCACATAAATAATCACACCAGAAGTCCGAGCCTAAAAGTATATGATCTAGTCATAGCACAATACCAAAAACATCAAAGCTGTTGATTTTTAAGGCTTTTTAAACAACCAAATATATAGAGACAAAACTGATTCTTGTAGATGCCATAATTGGTACATAAAAATAACAAAAATGGATCAAATATAACATCATAAAAGAAACTATGCTAGAAAGTTAGTCTCGAGCTCCATCACTCTCGATACCATCTATAAATGGTCTGTGTTAATACTCATAATGTTCAATGAGCTCCATCATTCTGGATACCATCTATAAATGGTCAGTGGTAATACTCATAATTTTCAACCTGCTTTGTGACCTATCATCTACCCCAAGCTTGTTGCCTCTCCCTATAATTATGTTGACATGTGATGTAATCAAAATTCCTTTTTATCATTAAAACTTCCTCAAGGATGGGCCTAAGCGTGTAATTATTACCTTTTTTTTTCTAATTTGTTATTGTAAGTATTATTTCATTATTTTTAAATGTAACATTACATGACAACATCTCCCTCATATTGGGTTGTAAAACACCTCTCAACGAAATTATTCTAGATCATCTTAACTCCAAATTTATAAATAGCTAGAGGGATCAAATCTCTAGAGGTGCAAACCTCATTTTGAGTACAAAACTTGAGGAAATTTTTGCACCTTCAAAGATTTGATCCCTCTTAGATCTTGATAGGTTAAGAGTTAAGTGGAATCTAGGCTAGTGTTAAAAATGTGCATATTCTATACTTTCTAAATTTGAATCTATAATTAATAGAAAAACAAATACTCTTACCTATTAAACCTAAATTTGAATATATAAATGAATAAAAAACAAATATTCTTACCTTTTAAACCTACATTTGGATCTATAATTAATAAAAATTAAATATTTTTACCCATTAAACCTATATATATATAACCAACCTAGATCCGTCTTAATATATTTACGAATTAAACATAAATATATATAACGAGACTAGATCCATCTTAACTCCAAATCTATCAAACACCAAGAGAGATCAAATCTCTCAAGATGCAAATATTTTTTTGAGTGAAAAAAATGAAGAATGTTTTAGACCTCTAGATATTTGATCCCTCTCAATGCATGATCTCAAGTTCAGATGGATCTAGGCTAATTTATATGTATATTTAGGTTTAATGGGTAAGAATATGTGTTTTTTATTACTTCTAAATTCAATTTTTTTTGTAAATTTTTTTATTACGTAATGTGAGTCTTGAGATGATTAACATGCCTATCATGTGGCTTGAGTAACCATGACTAAGGGCATCTAAGCTGTTAGAATCACTCAAGGATTGCAATTGGCCTTGGTCGTGCCAACCCTTAGCATGGGTGGATTTTTTCCCATGCGGTTTCGAACCAATGACCTTTTCACCATGGAGTGCCTTAAAAGAATTCCTTGCAACATCTACTCCTCATGAGAAATTATGAATTCAACTTTAGAAAGTATATAATATGTACATTTTCTTAACATAATTAAATAGTTAAAACATGATCATGCCTGAATTTAATGTATAATTTAACTTTGATTGCGTTGAGAGGCAAGCCATCCTATTGAAGAGATGTTGTAATGTAATGTTATGTAAACATTTTAACTTGGTCAAATTTCATAAAAATAAAAATAAAAATTACAGGAAAAAATTAATATATAAATATTTGATGAAATTACTTATTTTTTATACATATATTCAAATATTATATTAAATTAATTTATATTAATATCACAATAGGATGGATATTATTCGTTTCCTAATAAAATGTATTTGATTATTAGTCGTTGCCTCAGCAGGGACTATAACACTCACCTCGTTGTCAAATGCCATTGAATTTCAATTATTTTTTTGAGCTTTTGTAACTTTAACCAAATTTTTCTAGAAAATGTTGAATATTCCTATTTTTTCCTAAATTCAAAAATAATTTTCTAATTTATAAAAATATTATTTATAATTTTCCATTAGATGAGCTAGCTTTGATGTGTCCTTTGAATTTCAATTATTTTTTTGAGCTTTTGTAACTTTAACCAAAGTTTCTGGAAAATGTTGAATATTCCTATTTTTTCATAAATTCAAAAATAATTTTCTAATTTATAAAAATATTATTTCTAATTTTCCATTGGATGAGAGAGCCTTGATGTGACATAATTCCCCTCGTGGAGGGTGTTTTATTTTTGGTATTTGTTAGCTCCTAACAAATATTTTTAAAATAAAAAAGGCTAATTTTTGAGTTACCAATCCATTAGTGAGTGCTCTGATACTAACACTATTATGCCTCATAGTGCTAGTGCTCTACCTAATGATGCCAGAATTGATGGTGTTGTAGGTCACTTATGTAAGTGAGTGGGTGTATGTCTATGGTTGGAGGGGGGGGGGAGGGGTTGGTGGGTGAACAAATCTACAAAGGATTTTTTCATTTTGTGGAGTATGAAAATGCAAGTAATGGTAAATAATGGTGGAAAAGCATAATTAAAATTAAAATAAAAAATCTAGAGCCATCATGAGAAATGTGGAGGTGCAGAGGAAGCTTTCATTGTGTTTCCCCTGCACGTCCACACCGCCACATGAATTCATCAACCTTTGACAAATTTGGTAAATCACAATTTTGTTGAACAAGGAACATTGCATTTGGCACCCTTACGATGCTCTCTCATTGAAATATTAAAGGAAAAAATATTGTGATATTGTTCTTACTTATTGTTTGAATTCGATAAGGCATCTCAGATATGCATGGAAATATATTGTTGTTCATGATGGGGAGTAGATCCCATTTCTCGTGTGGAGTTGCAGAGGTGTTTCTCTACACTTCTTCGCACTCACCGTCACTGTAACTTAAAATGTATGAAATTTTTTTATCACTTCACACGATGATGTTTAAACGAGAGGGAATATCAGACATGTTGACTTGGATTAGATGTTTATATAATTTTTTTAAAAATTGTGCTAAAAGGTCTAATGAGTTATAACGATGAGTTATGATGCAAGCATGATAGGTGTGAATGAGCTTTGAGGACCATTTTTCTTTACTTTCACATACCACACTTGAAGACTTTGTTGGGGAGAAAGATAAAATAATATATTCTTATTTTTGGTCTTTATTTTAGGTCTCTTAGTTATGCTCTTAAATTATACAAATAAGACCAAAATAACTTTTATCGGGGAGGGTTTTAGAACGGTTGCATCCACAAGCATATCAGTGATGAACTTACTGACAATGAGATGATGTAGGCAACTTTTCGATGCACTATGGCTGAACAATTTGGCCCATCCATGTTAGTTGATTCATAATTTATTTTGAGAGAATGAAACGAGATTGAACTATGGCTCCAATGTTCGATTTCGATAGCCAACTTTTTTGGTTACAACTTCACATAATAAACAAATAATTTATATGATTTTTCAATGCTGTAACTGAGAGACATTGATTGTACATGCTTTATGTTGGCACCACTGTTTCAATTAATTTGCATTACCATTATTACAACTTGGGCTCATGTGTGTGTTTTTTTTAACTAAGGGTTAATGTCATGGTTTACTTGTTCAAAATCTATATAGCTATTCGAGGTTAATGACATCATAAACTTTAATAATTAGACTTGCTACGAGAATCCATGAGATACAAAAAAACTTGGCTAAACGAGCAAAGGAGCACATTTCACATTTTTTGGAATATCACAAATTAGAATAATACTAGATGTATTATGAAAACATGTTATTGATTGCAGGAGGACTATAATGAGGATTCTAAAGGAGCACATTTCTTATTTTATAGAAAAACACAAATTAGAATAATACTAGATGTATTCCAACAAAATGCTATTGGTTCCAAGAGGAATATAATGAGGAGGGTGATAGACCAATAGGCAAGTTAATCGTGGAGACAAGGGCCATATAAAGTGAATAATGACTACATTGTGTGGAGTGCAGAGGAAGCTTCCTCCACACAATGAAAGCACCTTTCTCCACACCTTCGCATAAATAAGGCTAAAATACCATTGTTAGTGGTACACCTATGTACAAAGTGGATCGAATTTATACAAGGTGACACCCAAAGTGGTATTGAGTCATATTTTCTTACCTTAAAATCACAATGGATCCGCAGGGCATCAAGGAACTGTGCAGAAGAATTTTTCATTATGCGTCCTCCACACTCCCCCTTTGTGCATGATGCTACGATGGTGGGAAAGGGTTTCAAACGTTGGCAGGTTTACTGATGTCTCAAGAAAAAATAATATAAAAAACCATTTCTGCAATCCAATTGCAATATGATGCCTAATTCTCACTCAAGGTGCATGCATTGAAACTGCAAGTGGTTACTATTCTAATCTATCAACACAATACTTCATCACCGTCTATCTATAAAACAAATACAATTATCTAGAGAAAAAAATAACATACATGCACTAAGAGATTATGTTAATTTCCAACTGGTGAAGAGTCATATGAAGTACAATAGATCAAATAAGGATGCCAAAGAAGCCACCTGATTAGTCCCATGACCTTCTATAGCCTAAGAAAATCACAATAAGTTGTTCTTTCTCATATACTATATTTGACTTAGATATACACTTTAGTTATTAGCTAGGAGCCAATATGTTTGACATTGTATATGTTTCCGCACCTTTATATAAGTTAGGCATAAATTGATACATTCAAATCATAGTTTGTGCAATAACCCCCTCGAATTGTGGGAGGAATATGATTATTAGCATGCATATAATAGCTACATATGCATATATCACATGCATTGCACTAATATATGTACTAATTGGCTATAACAAATGTCTAAGTATAGGATAAATTAATTAATTATTAAAAGTACTAATTACACACCTAACTATCAAGAAGGCAACAAATATATTAAGTATAAAATTCAATAATGAAATTTAAGGAATATACTAAAGCTAAAATTACAATTGATAAACTCGTCAATTAGTAAACCTGTTTAATAATCCATTGATTAATAAACCTAAATAATAAAATCATTTCAATCAAAATTTTGTTTAATTAAACACATTTAAAAGCATTAACTAATAAAATAATTTCAAAATGAAATTGGGGGAACAAATAAAATCATTCATATATATTTAATGGTTATAAATAATTTAAACATCCCAAAGGGCGATCATTTAATGGTTATATATAATTTAAAAACACCAAAAGGTGATCAATTAATGCTTATAAGTATATTAAAATTGAAGGGTGGATGACTACTAGAGTCATAAAGACCATACATCATGATGTCAAGTGACCAACTGAATGAATGCATTTGATGTGGCAGTGAGGAGATTACTTGCAGAGGAGATAACCTCTCTTATAAAAGGGAGGTAACAGGGTGAAGAAGGGGTGATTTTCATTGTTATTTTTCTATTGGATGAAAGAAGGCAAAAGGAAATAGGGGTTACGAAGAAGGAGGAATGGTACAAATTGAGGGTTGAGCCTCGGGCTCGATTTTCAACTTAAATTTTGGAAACTTGAGCAATGTTATTGGAGTTTTGGGCATGGGGGAAAGAAGGTACGAGAGAGCTTTATCCAAAATAGGCATGGAGGAATCAGTCAGTTTGGTAATGAAAGAAAAGGATTGGGAGCAACATTAGCCATGGATTGACATCAGATGGAAGAACTAGGTATGCACTTGTGTTTAATTTTCAATTCAATATGAGTTTGATCACAAATAAGCAAAAAATTAAGGTCAATTGTTGTATTTGACAGAACAAAATAAGAATATCACAAGAAGAAGGACAACCTATCTTCTTTTGATCAATCGACAAACCAACCAGGAAAAACCCTAATTAGTTTCTTCAAAGAGACCTAATTCTAAAAAAATATTAACAAAGCACATAAACAAGTTTAGAAGATACATAAGATAGTCCACACAAAGATAATACACTTCCATAAAATCAAACTCAGGTCTGGGTTGAAGCAAAAGCCAAATTTTCAAAAAGTCCTAAGGCCTACGTAGGTTAGCAATACAAACCAAAGCGCATGCACCCAGTTTATAAGGAAAAACTGATGCCAAATTGCGCTCTGTTAGCGCACGAAAACAACGCAAATATCATAAACCCAAGAAAAAATAAAATTTCAAGAAATCAACCACACAGATCTGAAAGGTCATTAGTTCATAAAGACTTCGGTCAAGATAAATCAGAAGGATCGAAGAGAAAAACTAAGGAAAAGGAAGAGAATAGCAACATTACCTAATATGGTTGCCAATTTCTTACACTAGACAAATCCCTCTTGCAGATAATAACGATCTCCCTAGATCCTTGACAGAAACTAAAAACAAACAAGACAAATGAACTAACTCTTTCCCTAAGTTGGACTCGTTTGAATTATAAATATTAAAGCTAATGGATGAGCCTCTTACCTATTTCACAAAATGCTGCAACTCCTCAATTCTTGACAAGACCTACAACCATAAACCATAAAAGGATCAAAATCATATGTGATATAATAATCCAAACAAAATTTAACTTAATGATCAAGGAGATTAGGAATTGAATTTTCCTTAATCAACATTGTAAACTATTATAAACCATTCATCATTCTAATAAGACAAATCAATGGGAGAAAGTGTTCATTTTTATTAATCAAAGATAAAGAGGAGCCTTCATGTTGTCAGGTTCCTCACAAATGCATTCAATCTCCTCCTTAGATGACAAGCTTTCCAATCTAAAACTAATAGCATAAGTTTATATTCTCTGATTTCTAAGCTCCTCTAGCCCTCTACCCTCTAGTAATTTTATAAGCCAAGAGGAAGAAGTTTCAGAGCCAAAAGAGGAGGGTGAGATCCCCTAATTGAGGGATTAGTTTTCCATGAGGAAAGGGATAAAGATGCATCATCTGAGGGTTATAGTTCAAATAGTCATCACGTAGAAGCTTTCAGTTGGGAAATATTCGACCAACTACGTTTCTAGAATGTACTTTTTATGTTTACTTTCTTGAATTCACCTGCACGGTTTATAGTGGTAGAAAGAGTGTATATCTATGCTATTCTCATAGTTAATTCCAGTGAATGCATGGGAAAAGCTAGGAAAATCAGCATAGGTAAAACTTGACAAGGTGTGACAACTATTATTCCCAAATTTATCATCTTCTTCAAGATATTTTTAGTTGTTTGACTTCTAAGAAAGTTCAATCAAACATGTTCATGATGGTAAAAAGACCCATAAACTGATCAAGTGTCATGGAGACAAATTGACATGTAACAGATACCCAAGCCACTTTGATGAGATGAAACTTTTTGTGGCTCTACTTACTACCTTCCCATAAAAATTTCCTCATAATTTTAACTAGTTCACAAGTAATCCTAGTTGGTAGTAGGAGAACTATGAACTGGTAAAAAGGAAATATTGATAATACCACTTTAATAAGAACTTGATTCATAACTAAGTTCAACCAAATCAATCCCGAGTGTTGTAGCTTAGACTTGAATTTCACAAAAATTCCTAATCATGATTGTGAAGAGTGGGATTTTAAATGGATCATAAACCCTAAACATATAAAATATTTCTAAGAGGTTGTAGGATGGAACCAATGAATAAGAACCAAATGTTTATGAAGAAGGGGGATAATATTCCAAGAATAGATCTATGATTTTATATGATTAATAAGAATTCTAGAAGTGAATAGATATTGATTTGGAACCTGCTTGAAGCACTTTGTAATAATTAATTAGGCTTCACCCAACAAGAAGGTATCATATGCAAATTCAGAGTGATTTATACTCTTGATTCCTGAGACATATCTTATACATGGAAGCTTGACATTCCTTTGTTCATATTCAAGACACCTGCTTAATGAATATGCCATCAAGATTTAGAGGAAGGGTGACAAGGGGCACCCTCGATGGAGCCCTACTAACACTTTAAAAAAGCTTGAGAAGTCGCCATTCACCAAGGGGGAGATCAAAGGACAGGAGACACAAACCTACATCCATTTTATAAATTTCCCATTAAAGCCAAATTGAGATAGAAATTTTAATAAAAGGTCCCAAGTGCAACGATCAAATGTTTTTTCCATATCAAGTTTGATGAACATAATTTATCCTTCCTACACTGCTCAAATGTATTGCTTCTTGGACTAAGATGATATTATCTATTATGTTCCTTTGACCCATGAATCCCCCCTGATTCTCAAAGATGATATTGGGAAGGAAAGGTTTTATGCGCTATGATAAAATTTTAGAAATAATCTTATATGAAACATTGCATAAATAGATCAGTCTATATCTTAGGAATGAGGCCATATTGACTTCTTTTGGAATGGAGACAATAAAGGATGAATTAATCCCTCCTCTCATACAATCATGCTTGAAGATGTAATCCACTAGAAGAATAAGATCAAAATTAATGGCATCACAATATGCCTAATAAAAGTGGGATAAAAACCCATATGGAACTGCAGCTTTGTTCAGAATTTGAGAAAATTCCATTTTTCAGATTTCGTCTATTGTAACGCTTCACGACAAGTCTAAATTGTCATCTTCAGGCACCAATTTCAGATTTTATCTAGCATGTACTAAATGATCTCTGAATTGGGTATAGGTCAGGAAAAGTATAGAAAATTGAAGTAATCGACAACCGCCCTTTGGATCCCCTTAAAGTGCTTGATCTACACTCCATCCATGCTAACAAATTTAATATTATTCCTCCAAACCAATTCCTTATCCTGGTTATGGAAGAACTTGGTGTTGTGATCGCTAGTTAGTAGCCATAAGCTACAAGACTTAAGGCACCATTCTTCCTCTTCTCATCTTAGCACATGATGGAAGGCCTCGAATTTTGCGTGCTTGTATTGCAGAAGCTCCTTTGTGATGGATCCTTTCTCTATTTTCCTTTTAGATTCTGCCAGATTTGATTTATGCATGTTTATTTTGGCCTCCTTTCTTCATTATTTTTTTTTATTGTGTGCTTAATGACTAACTTTAGATCTTTTTTTCCCCAAAAGGTAATTAGAGAACCAATTTCCCACCTACTCCATGTTTCCATTACCAAATCTGATAAATATTCCCTTTAGATCCAAAGAGGAGAGAAGCGGAAGGGAAACAACCCATAGTTTACTATTTGTAATACTTGAAGAGAAATTGGTCGATGATTTGAACTCGCCCAAGGAAGAATATTAGAGGAGATCTGAAAGTCTTGAGATAAAAAGGAACATGAAACTAAAAGTCTTCCTAGGTGGGCTACAATACTCCCTAGGCCAAGTCTACCATTATTCCATGTAAATTTGTTAACCTTGATAACTATTACATCTATCTAAGTAATGAGATCCTCTAAAATTTCTTGAAACTAATCTCGAACATGGGATCCTCCATTTTTCCCAAGGATGGTAGGTTTTATTAAAATCCCATGCCATAATACAATATTGATTTCAAGTGGAGCCTCTAAGGTCTAGGATTGACAGTCAATAATTGAACTTTTATGTCCATTGAATAGGCACATATACATTTTTTCTATGTAAGGATCGACATTCAATTACTGATAAAAATAACTAAAAACAATTCTACATGGTGTTAAGGGATGCCCTATAGGGAAACCAACTCAAAACCACCATTTAAAAGTTTTGATATTACGTATACTAAGTTTGACTAAAATTTTTGTCAACACCATAAGAAAGAGTGAAAATGATTTGCAGAATGATACATAGAAACTAGAACTTTGGCCTGGAACCACAAAACTAGTAGTAAATGTGCTTAACATGAAACTATCCTATGTAAATGCACTAGAAGCCACATAAGGGATGGCCAATTACTTGAATGAGCCTGGAAGATTTGAGATTGTAAATGAACTGTGGAGAGTCACAATCTATAAGTTATGAGCCACGAGCTACAAGCCACAAGCCACAAACACGCATAACAAGGACCCCTCCTCGGCCCATTGAGCACACACAGTGGGAGCTCCTTTCTCGACATGCCTCAGCGTTAACTATGCACAATAAGTACTCCTTCCCTGTACAATGATCACACACAACAGAAAATCCTTCCCCGACACCCCAGCTACACTACTCTGAGTGTGACAGACGAGCTACCTTCTTACAAACTGTATGACCACCAAGAAGTAGTGACACAAAGCTTATGCTCTTCACTAACATGACAAGACTAAGAACTCGAAGGAATTGCTTCAAATTCCCTCCATGCCTCCCAATGTAATAACTCTACTGATTAGTCAATTTCCAATAGTCCGAAAGGCAAGCCTTAGTGCCTAATTGGAGCCTATTTGCAACCAAATAAATTCTACAGGTCACAAATTGCCCCAAAACTAATGGATGTCCAACCCCAACATCCATGTATACGAAGAGAGAAAAATCCCAATTGTAGGCATCGATCCTAGCTACCAGAGAATTACGAGGAGGATCAACATTGCAATTATCCCACACCATGGCTTGAATGGAAACCTAAAGAATATTGTGATTCTCCATGAAACCAGATGAATGAATACTATCTTTGCATGGTGGAGCAATAGGCCAAGACAATTCACCCTGAGGTCGAATGGCCTTATAATCATCACGCATGATCATAAACCAAACACTATGGTGTTGGATTGCATTAAAAGTAAAGGCTCTAGGCATGAGTGAGTTTAATGGAGCATACAACTAAGCTATGGTTGATGCATGACCCCCCACGTGGAGAGCCAAGTCGCCGAGAGCAGTCTTGTCAATTGGAAGACTACATTGGCACCCACGGTGGGGGTGAATATGCACATATACATTAACAACAATAAATTCCTTATTTGATGGCAGATGAAGCAAGTGAACCATCAACAACTGAGGCACCAAATGTGATTCAATCAACTTGAAAATAGAGGTAGACCAAATTTAGAGCCCCCTAGAAGCCCCATGTGATCCAATCACTCTAAGCTCAGAATTCTTCCAAAACCTTGAAAAATTTTGGAGGATCTCTTGTTCCCCCATATTTGTCTCATGGAGAAAGAGGATGGCCAACATTTCCTTTTTTATTATAGATTTAAATTTATACATCTATTTATCGGAGCCTAGCCCCCTGCAATTCCAAAAGAGGAATTTCATTATTTATTGTGCCATTTGTTGCCTCCGGAATGGAGGCCATGGATGTTTTTATTGATGTTTATACTGACCATTTTGGATGGATCGATTGTTGTTTGGGTACCCATTTCCTTTGTTTTTCTTATAAAGTTTTTTCATTCCAGAGCTATTGATTTGTCTTCCTCCCTAATTTTCCTCACAAATGATTTACTTCCTTTTCCCAGTTTGCATCTGATTTTTCATCTACAAATCTTGTTGGTAACCCTGAAACCTGAGTTTTGAGGGCCTTGGGCAAGTGGAATTATTCTTCTTATGAATCTATATCCTACGCTTGAGTCCCCACAGAGGCCTAATTTAAGGGAGCATCCCTTCTGGCACTACAATTGAAGACAGCTTAGTGGGGCTTGGGGCCTTCCCCATCATCATTTTAGTAGTTAGGATTTCCCATTCTTCTAGAAAATGTGTCAAGGTATTAAAGCTATTGTTTGGATCTAGGGATCTATTATTAGTAGTAGTAGAGGTTCCCTCTCTAGGCATTGACCCTTACTTTTTTGGAGACATGGGCCCTTTCCCTTTCTGCCTTGTAGTCGCTTGAGGAGGAGCTTGGTTATTCATCCTTGCGAGGCCTCTTCTCCTATTCTATTGCTTCCATTATTATCCATCATTACTCTACTTTAGCTTCTCTTCTGCCTTATTATTACAATCATGTGTGAAATGGCTATATTCATGGAAAAACTTGCATTTAAATGGAATTTGATTGCAATCAACTTCTTGTATATGAGATTAATTATCTAGGTTTATATTTATTACTATTGGTAAACACTTGTCTAGCTCCACTTCCACACTGATATTGGTGCAAGCTTGCAACCCTTCTTGTGGCTTATCTCGATCTATGTATTTGCTAAGAATATTTCCTAGAATCCTAAAAGTTTCCTCATTCCAACAATGTAGTAGGAAGAAGATAAGTTTAACCCATATTGAGACTTCTGTTGGAACATCACATTCAGGATTAAAATCTGGACTCCAATGATCTAGAGATAACCCTTGGCCCCCCCATGAAGTAGGGGTTATTCCTAAAGATGAGATCCAAATTTGCTTTTCCTTCGGACAGGAAGGTATAAATCGATTGTCAACAAAATGACATTGAAACCTTATTTTTAATCTTGGGTATCCAGTTCTCATCGATCCATGCCCGTAGGGATCTCAAAGAGGGTCATAAGCCCATAAAATGGCAAATAATCCTCCTATCTGCAAGCTTAAGGGTCATTGATTTAGATTGAGGTGTGAAACTCCACCTTTGGAATGTTGTTGATCTTCTTCACAAATTTTGAGGATTCAAAATGAGTTTTTCCATTGCCCACTCCATGGTCTTCACAGTAGTGTTGCTTCCTGCCCTAAATATGTCCTGCATCAAGCAATTGGCCATAAGAGAAATTACTTTGGGAGTATGAATTCAGTAGTAAACTCTGATGCTTTAGAATAAGACACCATCTATCATTAAATATGTCAATAGCCTTATTGTATGATACCAACAACGGAGAATGGAAATGATTACAGTTAAGTAAACTCTGATGTCAACGAGAGTAAAATCATCGCTTCTCATTTCCAGCAGAGCTTCCAACAGATCCTTAGAAGAATCACTCCCATCTGTCGTTTTGCCTTTTGTGGTGAGGTGGTTCTCTATGAATTTGTCAAGAATACCAAATTCCTATATATAGATATATATATATATATATATATATATATATATATATATATATATATATATATATATATATATATATATATATATATATATATATATATTAACATAGTAAAATATATATGTTTATTTTGTTTTGTATTGTATAGTATCCATATAATATACATTGAAATATTTTATTTATAATTCACATCATACATATATATATTTAAAATGTTATATGTCAACTCTAGATTAAAAAATAATAAATTACAAATCTTTCTAATGAATTATATATATATATATATATATATATATATATATATATATATAATTCATATTATATATATTTCTTTTGTTTTGCATAGTATACACATAATTGAGATTGAAACATTTTATTTATGATTCACAACATACATTAAAATGTCAATACATGTCTTACTCATATTTGGAAATAGAAAACATATATCTTCAAAATTCTTAATTTTATTATAAATATTGTTTAAAAGGTTATATATATAATTATTGTTATTAATATTTATAATGTTATATCTAAATTCCATATTAAAAAATGAAGAATTACAATTATTGTTAAAGAACTTATTAATGGAATAAAAATTATCTCTCGATAGAATTTATTTATAGTACCTTCATGCCAAGTCTCATCATTTCCCAGCTCATAATTTGGGTGTCCTCAACACGCTAGCTACTCGTGCATTGAGAATCTCTGATGAACACCACCTTTATAATGAGAAAGCCCATCTCCTTAATTCTTTTGTTAATACTGGATATAATAGGCACCAAGAACTTAAAGCTTTCCTAAAAGCAAGCAGAGGTCCCAAGGTTAAGAAGGGCCCTATAGATCGTGTCTCAGGGGTGCATCTCCCTTTCATCTAGGGCATCACTGACAAGATTGCAAGAATCCTAAGGAAGCACAATGTTCCCTCGACCTTTAGACCCCTTAGCACCATTCAGATCTCCTTAAGATCTGTGAAAGACCCTATTGACCCCAAGGATATGAAAGGTGTTTATGTTATTCCTTGTTCTTGTGGGACCCCCTACATTGGTGAAACTGGGCGCTCTATCAATCAGATGATTCATGAGCACGCAACAGATACCAAGCATATGAGAACCCGGTCTTCAATCGTGGTAGAACACGCAGAAGAGACCAAGCATCATATTTGCATTGAGGAGGCTCGGGTCATTGCTAGGATTGGTCCATTTCATCACCGAAAGTTTAGGGAGGCCACTCAAATTGAAAGGAGGCCAAGTAATCTCAACAGAGATGATGGATGGAAAATCAACAGTTGTTGGATTCCCGCCCTTTCTTCTTAAGACCCCTTTGTTTTTCTTTCTTTTTTATTTTGATTTCATCCTCTTGTTATTTCAATTATTTTGATTTCCTTATTGTTTTCTTTTCTATTTTAGTGAATTTTTTTTGTTATTCTTAATTTATATATATATATCTATATCTATATATATATATATATATATATAATGATAATAATATAATAATATTATTATTATTAATTCCTATCATAGCATTAATTTAAGTTTAAAAACTTAATAGATAAAAGGCGAGGACATAGTAATTATAATAAATTTTCATGAAGACACAGTACAAAAGGTCTTTAGGTATTTATTAGCATATTTGTTTAGTTCATTATATAAACAAAAGGTTAAATAATATATGTACTTATATAAAAATTATAGTATTTATAGTATCCTCGTTTTTATTTATTCATAATTTATTTATTTTAATTATAAACACGTTTATTTAAGTTTTATAAATAAACTAATTCATAAATATATAATAAAATGAATTATAATATTTAGGTTTGGTCTATTAGTTCTTATTTAATAAAACTCGGTACTTATAATAAACATAATGTAATATTTAATACATATATAATTAGCTAGTTACCCTAATATATTAATAATTTTATATATTTTATTAATGATTTAACTAATTAATTGATTAATTAATAATTATTTATCCCTATTTCTTGGTCCATTTAAATGTAGTCATTTCTGGTCCAGTCAAATGGAAACATTTCTGTTAGTCAAATATAGTTGTTTTTTTCTAGCTGTTTCTTTCTAGACGTTTGAATGGTCAGTCTCTTTGTTTAACTCAATTCCATGATATGTTTCTTCATGTTGTCGTGACGATGAACCACACTTGCTGGTTTGAAACGCGTCGACAAATGAATTTTGATGTGATTATTACCGAAAAAAATATCTTCAAAACTGATATGGATCACAAAAGACTTAATTCAATAATTCAATAATTATTAATCTTTTTAAAATGTTTTTTTCCCAAGTAAAAATCATAATTTCCATTAAGAATATTAAAAGTACATGCTCAAGATGCTAAAAAAACATATCAAAAGGAATACCACATAAATAATCACACCAGAAGTACAAGCCTAAAAGTATATGATCTAGTCATAGCACAATACCAAAAACATCAAAACTGTTGATTTTTAGGGCTTTTTAAACAACCAAATATATAGAGACAAAATACTCATAGTGTTCAATAAGCTCCATCATTCTCAATACCATCTATAAATGGTTTGTGGTAATACTCATAATGTTCAACCTACTATGTGATATGTCATCTACCCCAAGCTTGTTTCCTGCCCGCCTTAGAAAGCTCATGAGATATTGTGTTTCTATCCCTATAATTATGTTGACATGTGATGTGATCAAAATTCCTTTTTATCATTAAAACTTCCTCAAGGATGGGCTTGAGCATGTGCATGTGACATACATAATTTTGATTAAACCAATTAATAACCGCACATATTTTATAAATGTTATATATTAGTTTGCAATAAATTATACATATTCCTTATAATGAAGTGTGAAAATATACATTTTTTAATTTAAATTACTTTGTTTTTATTTATATAAACTTGATATAAAACTATGTTATTTAATATGAACATTAAAATATTTTATTTCTATTTTTTTGTTATTAGTATATTTTTATTTTAACTATTACATGAAAACTAAACATAAAATGGATTACATATCATGTAATATCAATTATATTGTTTTTACATGGCCTTTGTAAACTTCATATTAAATAGTGAAAGAATTACATATCTCTTTAATATTACAAAGTAAACAATATTTTTTTCCTTTTACTTTCAATTACTTTATATCTATATAAAGTGGATGTAAATGAAGGTGGGAATTCAAGTATTTGTGAGTGACATTGAGTTATTACCTTTTTTTTTCTAATTTGTTATTGTAAGTATTATTTTATTATTTTTAAATGTAACATTACATGACAACATCTCCCTCATACCGGGTTGTAAAACACCTCTCAACGAAATTAGTGTACATCCTCTTAACTCCAAATTTATAAGTAGCTAGAGGAATCAAATCTCTAGAGGTGCAAACCTCATTTTGAGTACAAAACTTGAGGAAATTTTTGCACCTCCGAAGATTTGATCCCTCTTAGATCTTGATAGGTTAAGAGTTAAGTTGAATCTAGGCTAGTGTTAAAAAATTTGCATATTCTATACTTTCTAAATTTGAATCTATAATTAATTAAAAAAAAAAACAAATATTCTTACCTATTAAACCTAAATTTGAATATATAAATGAATAAAAAACAAATATTCTTGCCTTTTAAACCTAAATTGGAATATATAATTAATCAAAATTAAATATTCTTACCCATTAAACCTAAATATATATAACCAACCTAGATCCATCTTAATATATTTATGAATTAAACCCAAATATATATAACCAGACTAGATCCATCTTAACTCCAAATCTATCAAACACCGAGAGAGATCAAATCTCTTGAGATGCAAATATTTTTTTGAGTGAAAAAATTGAGGAATGTTTTAGACCTCCAGATATTTGATCCCTCTCAATGCTTGATCTCAAGTTCAGATGAATCTAGGCTAATTTATATGTATATTTAGGTTTAATGGGTAAGAATATGTGTTTTTTATTACTTCTAAATTCATTTTTTTTGTATTTTTTTTTATTACGTAATGTGAGTTGTGAGATGATTGAAATGCCTACCATGTGGCTTGAGTAACCATGACTAAGGGCATCTGAGCTGTTAGAATCACTCAAGGATTGCAATCGTCCTTGGCCGCACCAACCCTTAGCATGGGTGGATTTTTTCCCACGCGGTTTCAAACGAGTGACCTTTTAACCATGGAGTGCCTTAACATAATTCCTTGCAACATCTATGCCTTGTGAGAAATTATGAATTCAACTTTAGAAAGTATAGAATATGCACATTTTCTCAACATAATTAAATAGTTAAAATATGAGCATGCCTGGATTTAATGTATAATTTAACTTTAATTGCGTTGAGAGGCGCACCATCCTATGGAAGAGATGTTGTAACGTAATGTCATGTAAGCATTTTAACTCGGTCAAATTGCATAAAAATAAAAATAAAAATTACAAAAAAATACTAATATATAAATATATGATGAAATTACTTATTTTTTATACATATTTTCAAACATTATATTAAATTAATTTATATTACTATCACAATAGGATGGATATTATTCATTTCTTAATAAAATGTATTTGATGATTAGTCTCTGCCTCACCAAAGACTATAACACTTACCTCGTTGTCAAATTCCATTGAATTTCAATTATTTTTTGAGCTTTTGTAACTTTAACCAAAGTTTTCTAGAAAATGTTGAATATTCCTATTTTTTCATAAGTTCAAAAATAATTTTCTGATTTATAAAAATATTATTTTTAATTTTCCATTGGATGAGTGAGCTTTGATGTGTCTGTTGAATTTCAATTATTGTTTTTAGCTTTTGTAACTTTAACCAAAGTTTCTAGAAAATGTTGAATATTCCTATTTTTGCATAAATTCAAAAGTAATTTTCTAATTTATAAAAATATTATTTGTTATTTTCCATTGGATGAGCGAGCCTTCATGTGACATAATTCCCCTGGTGGAGGGTGTTTTATTTTTGGTATTTGTTAGTTCCTAACAAATATTTTTAAAATAAAAAAGGCTAATTTGGTGAGTTACCAATCCATTAGTGAGTGCTTTGATACTAACACTATTATGCCTCACATTGCTAGTGCTCTACCTAATGATGCCAGAATTGATGGTGTTGTAGGTCACTTACGTAAGTGAGGGGGTGTGTGTGGGGGGTGAACAAATATACAAAGGAATTTTTCATTGTGTGGAGTATGAAAGTGCAAGTGATGGTAAATAATGGTGTAAAAGCGTAATTAAAAATAAAATAAAAAATCTAGAGCCATCGTGAGAAATACGGAAGTGCATAGGAAGCTTTCATTGTGCTTCCTCTGCATGTCCGCACTGCCACATGAATTCATCAACCTTTGACAAATTTGGTAAATCACAATTTTGTTGAAAAAGGAACAATGCATTTGGCACCCTTACGATGCTCTCTCATTGAATTATTAAAGGAAAAAATATTGTGATATTCTTCCTACTTATTGTTTGAATTAGATAAGCGATCTCAAATATGAATGGAAATATATTGTCGTTCATGATGGGGAGAAGATACCATTTCTCGTGTGGAGTTGCAGAGGTGCTTCTCTACACTTCTTCGCACTCGTCGTCGCTATAATTTGAATTGTATGAAAATGTGATCACTCTGTACCATGATTTTTAAACGAGAGGGAATATCAGACATGTTGACTTAGATTAGATGTTTATATATATATATATATATATTTTGAATTGTTCTAAAAGGTCTAATGAGTTATAACGATGAGTTATGATGCAAGCATGATAGGTGTGATTGAGCTTTGAGGACCATTTTTCTTTACTTTCGCACACCACACTTGACAACTTTGTTGGAGAGAATGATAAAATAATATATTCTTATTTTTGGTATTTTTGGTCTTTATTGTTAGGTCTCTCAATTATGCCCTTAAATTATACAAATAAGACCAAAATAACTTTTATCGGGGAGGGTTTTAGAATGGTTGCATCCACAAGCATATCAGTGATGAACTGGCTGACAATGAGATGATCTAGGCAACTTTTACGATGCACTGTGGCTGAACAATTTGGCCCATCCATGTCAGTTCATTCATAATGTATTTGAGATCATGAAATGAGATTGGACTATGGCTCCAATGTTTGATTTCGATAGCTAACCTTTTTGGTTACAACTTCACATAATAAACAAATAATTTATATGAATTTTCGATGTTGTAATTGAGAGAGATTGATTGTTACCACTATTTCAATTAATTTTCATTACCATTATTACAACTTGGGCTCTTGTATGTGTTTTTTCAAACTAAGGGTTGATGTCATGGTTTAATTGTTCAAAAGATATATATCTATTTGAATTTAACGACATTATAAACTTTACTAAATTAGACTTCCTATGAGAATCCATGAGATACAAAGAAAACTTGGCTAAATGAGCGAAGGAGAACATTTCACATTTTCTGGAAAATCACAAATTAGAATAATACTATATGTATTATGAAAAAATGTTATTGATTCCAAGAGGACTGTAATGAGGATTCAGAAGGAGCAAACTTCATATTCTCTAGAAAAGCACAAATTAGAATAATACTAGATGTATTCCAACAAAATGTTATTGATTCCAAGAAGAATATAATGAGGAGGGTGATAGACCAATAGGAAAGTTAATCGTGGATACAAGGGCCATATAAAGTGAATAATGACTACATTGTGTGGAGTGTAGAGGAAGCTTCCTCCACACAACGAATGCACCTTTCTCCACACCTTCACACAAATAAGGTTCAAATACCATTGCCAATGGTACACCTCTGTACAAAGTGTATCGAATTTATACAAGGTGACACCCAAAGTGGTATTGAGCCATATTTCCTTACCTTAAAATCACAATGGATCCGTAGGGCATCAAGGAACTATAGAGTGTAGAGGAATTTCTCATTATGCGTCCTCCACACTCCCCCTTTGTGCATGATGCTACGATGGTGGGGAAGGGTTTCAAACGTTAGTAGGTTTACTGATATCTCAAGAAAAAATGATATCAAAAACCATTTCTGCAATCCAATTGCAATATGATGCCTAATTCTCACTCAAGATGCATGCATTGAAATTGCAAGTGGTTACTATTCTAATCTATCAACATAATACTTCATCATTGTTTATCTATAAAACACATACAATTATCTAGAGAAAAAAAAACATAGATGCACCAAGAAATTATGCTAAACTCCAACTGGTGAAGAGTCATATGAATTACAACAGATCAAACAAGGATGCCAAAGAAGCCACCTCATTAGTCCCATGGCCTTATATACCCTAAGAAAATCACAATAAGTTGTGCTTGTTCATATACTATATTTGACTTAGAAATACACTTCAGTTATCAGCTAGGAGCCAACATGTTTGACATTGTATATGTTATCACACCTATATATAAGTTAGGCATAAATTGATACATTCAAATAGCAGTTTGTGTAATGACCCACCTCGAATTGTGGGAGGAATATGATTATTAGCATGCATATAATAGCTACATATATATATTTCACATGCATTGCATTAATATGTATACTAATTGGCTATAACAAATGTCTAAGTATAGGATAAATTAATTAATTATTAAAAGTACTAATTGAATACCTAACTATCAAGAAGGAAAAAAATATATTAAGTATAAAATTCAATAATGAAATTTAAGGGATATACTAAAGCTAAAATTACAACTAATAAACTCATCAATTAGTAAACCTGTTTAATAATCCATTGATTAATAAACCTAAATAATAAAATCATTTCAATCAAAATTTTGGTAAATCAAACCCATTTAAAAGCATTAACTAATAAAATAATTTCAAAATGAAATTGGGGGACCGAATAAAATCAATCATATATATTTAATGTTTATAAATAATTTAAACATCCCAAAGGGCGATCATTTAATGGTTATATATAATTTAAAAAAACCAAAGGGTGATCAATTAATGCTTATAAGTATATTAAAATAGAAGGGTGGGCGACTATTAGAGTCATAAAGATTTTACATCATGATTTCAAGTGACCGACTGAATGAATGGATTTGATGAGGAAGTGAGGAGATTACTTGCAGAGGAGATAACCTCTCTTATAAAAGGGAGGTGACAGGGCGAAGAAGGGGGGGTTTTCATTGTTGTTTTTCTAGTGGATGAAAGGAGACGAAAGGAAATAGAGGTTACGAAGAAGGAGGAATGGTACAAATTGAGGGATGAGCCTCAGGCTCGATCTTCAACTAAAAATTTGGAAACTTGAGCACTATTCTTGGAGTTTTGGGCATGTGGCCAAGAAGGTCTCAATCTCAAATTCCTCTAGGTCTAGGAACCAGAGAGGTTTATCCAAAATGGGCAGGGAGGAATCAATCAGTTTGGTAAAGAAAGCAAAGGATTGGGAGTAACATCAGCCATGGATCAACATCAGACGGGAGAACTAGGTATGCACTTGTGTTTAATTTTATGGACTTTACTTGTGTTTAATTTGCAATTCAATATGAGTTTGATCACAAATAAGCAAAAAAATTAAGGTCAATTGGTGTATTTGACAGAACAAAATAAGGATATCACAAGTAGAAGGATAACCTTCGCCTTGATGTCGTGAGGTTCCTCCCAAATGCATTCAATCTCCTCCTTAGATGACAAGCTTTCCAATCTAAAACTGGTAGCATAAGTTTACATTCTCTGATTTCTGACCTCCTCTAACCCTCTAGTAATTTTATGGGCCAAGAGGAAGAAGTTTTAGATCCAAAAGAGGAGGGTGATATCCCCTATTTAAGAGATTAGTTTTCCATGAGGAAAGGGATAAATATGCATCATTTGAGGGTTATAGTTCGAATAGTCATCACCTATAAGCTTTTAGTTCAGAAATATTAGACCAACTACGTTTCTAGAATGTACTTTTTATGTTTACTTTCTTGAATTCACCTGCACGGTTTATAGTGGCAGAAAGAGTGTACCTCTACACTGTTCTCATAGTTAATTCCAGCGAATGCATGGCAAAAGCTAGGAAAATCAGCATAGGCGAAACTTGACAAGGTGTGACAACTATTATTCCCAAATTTCTCATCTTCTTCAAGATTTTTTAGTTGTTTTACTTCTAAGAGAGTTCAATCAGACATGTTTGTGATGGTAAAAAGACCCATAAACTGATCAAGTGTCATGGAGACAAATTGACATGTCACAGATACCCAAGCCACTTTGATGAGATGAAACTTTTTGTGGCTCTACTTACCACCCTCCCATAAAAATTTCCTCATAATTTTAACTAGTTCACAAATAATCCTAGTTGGTAGTAGGAGAACTATGAACTAGTAAAAAGGAAATATTGATAATACCACTTTAATAAGAACTTGGTTCACAACAAAATTCAACCAAATCAGTCCCCATTGTCGTAGCTTGGAATTGAATTTCACAACAATTCCTAACCATGATTGTGAAGAGTGGGATTTTAAATGGATCATAAACCCTAAACATATAAAATATTTCTAAGAGGTTGTAGGATGGAACCAATGAATAAGAACCAAACGGTTATGAAGAAGGGGGATAATATTCCAAGAATAGATTTGTGATTTTCTATGATTAATAAGACCTCTAGAAACGAATAGATATTGATTTGGAATCCTCTTGAAACACTTTGTAATAATTAATTAGGCTTCTCCTGAAAATAAGGTATCATATGCAAATTCAGAGTGATTTATACTCTTGATTCCTGAAACATATCTTATACATGGAAGCTTGACATTCCTTTGTTCATATTCATGACACCTGCTTAATGAATATGCCATCAAGATTTAGAGGAAAGGTGACAAGGGGCACCCTTGATGGAGCCCTATTGAGGCTTCAAAAAAGATTGAGGAGTGGCCATTCACCAAGGGGGAGATCAAAGGAGACGAGACACAAACCTACATCCATTTTATAAATTTCCCATTAAAGCCAAATTGAGATAGAAATTTTAATAAAAGGTCCCGAGTGACACGGTTAAATGAATTTTCCATATCAAGTTTGATGAGCATAATATATCCTTCCTACATTGCTCAAATGTATTGCCTCTTGGACTAAGATGATATTAACTATTATGTGCCTTTGGCCCATGAATCCCCCCTAATTCTTAAAGATGATATTGGGAAGGAAAGGTTTTATGTACTATGATAAAATTTTAGAAATAATCTTATATGAAATATTGCATAAAGAGATTAGCTGATATCTTGGGAATGAGGCCATATTGACTTTTTTAGGAATCAAGACAAAAAAGGACGAATTAATCCCTCCTCCCATACGATCATGGTTGAAGATGTAATGCACTAGAAAAATAAGATCAAAATTAATAACATCCCAATATGCCTAATAAAAGTGGGATAAAAATCCATATGGAACTAGAGCTTTGTTCAGGCTTTGTGAAAATGCCATTTTTTAGATTTCTTCTTTTGTAATGCTTCACAAGAGCTCTAAATTGCCATCTTCAGGCACCAATTTCAGATTTTATCTAGCATGTACTAAACGATCTCTGAATTTGTTATAGGTTGGGAAAAATATAGAAAATTGAAGAAATTGACAATTTCCCTTTGGATCCCCTTAAAGTCCTTGATCGACACTCCATCCATGCTAACAAATTTAATATTGTTCCTCCAAACCAATTCCTTAGCTTAGTTATGGAAGAACTTAGTGTTGTGATCACTAGTTAGCAGCCATAAGCTGCAAGACTTAAGGCGCCATCTCCGTCTTCTAATCTTAGCACATTAATGAAGGACTCGAATTTTGCGTGCTTGTATTGCAGAAGCTCCTTTGCAATGGATCCCTGCTCTATTTTTCTTTTAGATTTTGCAAAATTTGATTGATGCATGTTTATTTTGGCCTCCTTTGTTCATTATTTTTTTTATTGTGTTCTTAATGACTAACTTTAGATATTTTTTTCCCCAAAAGGTAATGAGAGAACCAATTTCCTACCTACTTCATGTTTCCATTACCAAATTTGAGAAATATTCCCTTTAGATCCAGAGAGGAGAGAAGCGGACGGGAAACGACCCATAGTCTACTGTTTGGAATACTTGAAGAGAAATTGGTCGATGATTTGAACTCACCCAGGGAAGAATATTAGAGGAGATCGGAAATTCTTGAGATAAAAAGGAACATGAAACTAAAAGTATTCCTAGGTGGGCTACAATATTCCCTAGGCCAAGTCTACCATTATTCCATGCAAATTTGTTAACCTTGATAACTATTAGATCTATCTAACTAATGAGATCCTCTAAAATTTCTTGAAACTAATATCGAACATGGGATCCTCCCATCTTTTCCCCAAGGATGGTAGGTTTTATTAAAATCCCATGCCATAATACAATCTTGATTTCAAGTGGAGCCTCTGAGGTCTAGGAGAGACACTCAATAATTGAACTTTTATGTCTATTGAATAGGCACATATACATTTTTTATGTGTAAGGATCGACATTCAATTACTGATAAAAATAAGTAAAACCAATTCTACATCGTGTTAAAGGACACCCTGCAGGGAAACCAACCCAAAACCACCATTTTAAAGTCTTGATATTACATATACTGAGTTTGACTAAAATGTCTATCAACACCATAAACAAGAGTGAAAATGATTTGCAGAATGATACATATAAACCAGAACTTTGGCCTGGAGCCACAAAACTAGTAGTAAATGTGCTTAACATGAAACTATCCTATGTAAATGAACTAGAAGCCACATAAGGGATGACCAATTACTTGAATGAGCCTGGAAGACTTGAGACTGTAAACGAGCTGCAAAGAGTCACAATATATAAGCCATGAGCCACGAGCTACAAGCCACAAGCCACATACACGCATAACAAGGCCCCCTCCTTGGCCCATTGAACACACACAGTGGGAGATACTTCTTCGACATGCCTCAACCTTGACTATGCACAACAGGTACTCCTTCCCTGTCCAATGATCACACACAACAGGAACTCCTTCCTCGAAACCCGAGAGCCTCAAGCCTCTATGCTGCTTTGAGAGTGACAGACGAGCTACCTTCCTACAAACTCTATGACCTCCCAGAAGTAGTGACATAAAGCCTATTCTCTTCACTAACATGACAAGACTAAGAACCGAAAGGAATTGCTTCAAATTCCCTGCATGCCTCCCAATGTAGTAACTCCACTAATTAGCCAATTGCAAATAGTCTAAAAGGTAAGCCTTAGTGCCGAATTGGAGCCTCTGTGCAACAAAATAAATTCTACAGGTCATAGGTTGCCCCGCGACTAATGGACGTCCAACCCCAACATCCATGTAGACGAAGAGAGCAAAATCGCAATTGTAGGCATCGATCCTAGCTGCCAGAGAATTGCGAGGAGGATCAACATTGCAATTATCCCACACCATGGCTCGAATGGAAACCTAAAGAATATTGTGATTCTCCATGAAACCAGATGAATGAATACTATCTTTGCACGATGGAGCATTAGGATAACACAATTCACCCTCAGGTCGAATGGCCTTATAATCATCACACATGATCATAAACAAAATACTATGGTATTGGATTGTGTTAATGGTAAAGGATCTAGGCATGAGTGAATCTAATGGAGCATACAACTAAGCTATGTTTGATGCATGACCCCCCACGTGGAGAGCCAAGTCGGCGAGAGCAGTCTTGTCAATTGGAAGACTACATTGGCACCCACAGTGGGGGTGAATATGCGTTAACAACAATAAATTCCTTGTTTGATGGGAGATGAAGCAAGTGAACCATCAAAAAATTAAGCACCAAATGTGAGTCAATAAACTTGAAAATAGAGATAGACCAAATTTAGAGCCCCCTAGAAGCCCCATGTGATCCAATCACTCTAAGGTCAGAATTCTTCCAAAATTTGAAAACTTTTGAAGGGTCTCTTCTACCCCTATATTTGCCTCATGGAGCAAGAGGATGGCCAACATTTCCTTTTTTATTATAGATTTAAATTTAGACATCTATTTATCAAAGCCTAACCCCCTACAATTCCAAAAGAGGAATTTCATTATTTATTGTGCGATTTGTTGCCTCCGGAATGGAGGCTAGGGATGTTCATATTGATGTTTATACTAACCATTTTGGATGGATCGATTATTTTTTGGGTACCCATTTCCTTTGTTTTTTTTATAAATATTTTTCATTCCGGAGCTATCGATTAGTCTTCCTCCCTACTTTTCTCCGTGAATGATTCATTTCGTTTTCCCTATTCGCATCCGATTTTTCATCTACAAATCTTGTTGGTAACCTTGAACCCCTAGTTTTGAGGGCCTTGGGGGAGTGGAATTCTTCTTCCTATGAATCTATATCCTTCGCTTGAGTCCCCATAGAGGTTTACTCTAAGGGAACATGCCTTTTGGTGTTACAAGAGAAGAGGGCTTAGTGGGGCTTCGGGCCTTCTCCATCATCATTTTAGCAGTTAGGATTTCCAATTTTTCTAGAAAATGTTTCAAGATATTGAAGCTATTGTTTGGATCTAGGGATCTATTATTATTAATAGTAGAGATTCCCTCTCTAGGCATTGACCCTTACTTTTTTGGAGACATGGGCCCTTACCCTTTCTGCCTTGTAGTCGCTTTAGGAGGAGCTTGGTTGTTCATCCTTGCGAGGCCTCTTCTCCTATTCTATTGCTACCATTATTATCCATCATTACTCTACTTTAGCTTCTCTTCTCCCTTATTATTACAATCATGTGTGAAATGGCTATATTCATGGAAAAACTTGCATTTAAATGGAATTTGATTACATTCAACTTCTTGTATATGAGATCAATTATCTAGGTTTATATTTATTACTGTTGATAAACACTTTTCTAGCTCCACCGCCACACTGATATTGGTGCAAGTTTGTAACCCTTCTTGTGGCTTATCTCGGTCGATGTATTTGCTAAGAATATTTCCTATACTCCTAAAAGTTTCCTCATTCCAATAATGTAGTAGGAAGAAGAGAAGTTTAACGCATACTGAGACTTATGTTGGAACATCACATTCAGGATTAAAATGTGGACTCCAATGATCTAGATATAACCCTTGGCTCCCCCATGAAGTAGGGGTTATTCCTAAAGATGAGATCCAAATTTGCTTTCCTTCAGACAGGAAGGTGTAAATCGATTGTCAACAAAATGACATTGAAACCTTATTTTTAATCTTGGGTATCCAGTTCTCGTCAATCCATGCTCGCAGGGATCTCAAAGAGGGTCATAAGCCCATAAAATGACAAATAATCCTCATATCTGCAAGCTTCAGGGTCATTGATTTAGATTGAGCTGTGAACCTCCACCTTTGGAATGTTGTTGATGTTCTTCTCAAATTTTGAGGATTCAACCTTTTAGAAAAGTGGCCCTCTAGCAACAAGGGCATTAAATTCCACTATGTTTGGAGGGGGTTGCGAGGGTGAGATGGGGGTCCTATTGAACCTTGAGCCATTTTCGGCAAATAAAAGAAAGCAACAAAGAATAACAGGTTGAGCAATGCACAGTAGGTTTTGTTTGATTTTTCCATAATTAATTTACATTTCAAAAATAAAACAATATTATAATGTTATAAATGATTAAATTTATATATTAAAATATCATTTTATAGTTTATTTTTAATTGAACACTCAATAAATACAATTATATGAATTTATGTTTTATAAATTTTATATATAACTAAAAAACTATTATTTTTTTTTTTTTTGAATTTTTATTAAAAAAAATTCAATAGTTTATATAACTTAATAATTCTCTTTTAATATATTGATGTTTAGTTTCTAATGGTTTAATGAATTTATGTTTTATAAATTTTATATATAATTAAAAAACTATTTTTTTATAGATTTTCTTAAACAAAAATTAATAGTTTATATAATTTAATAATTCTCTTTTAATATGTTGATGTTTAGTTTTTAATGGTTAAATTTACATTTCTACATAGAATTTTAAATTATATTTCCAATATATAATTGGAAATTTAATAATATATTTACTTTTAATTAATATAAATTATTATTATTAATATTGTATTTTATTTTTATTTAATATAAATTGGTTTTTTACATAAAGAATCATCACAAGAATTCTAAATATTAGTTAAATTTGTTTTTTTTTTAAATTTAATAGTAAATCATACAAATTGTTATATCAGTTTAGAAAAATAAGCATTTACATTTTATAAAGACATTTTTTAAAATACAAACTAATAGAGTAATAATTAATTTTTGATTTAACATTTTAATCAAAATTAATTGAATCTCAAAAACACTTTATCATATTAATTTTCTAATCTTTATTTAGTATTAAAATTTCTTTTAAAAGAACATCAATTTAATAATTAAACTCATGATAAATATACTCAATGAAGACAGACACTTACAACTCTCACATTTGTAGCTGTCAAGATAATAAGACTAATATTTTAACTATAGTGATCTAATGAATCAATCTATTATAACTTTAGAATCCTCAACACCTTTAAAGACCAATGTCTTTTGTTTTTCTCAAAATAAAAGGAATTTCAAAGACCTACTAATTCATTTCTACAACTCTCATATTTGAAGCTGGAAAGATATAAGACTAATATTTTAATTGAAGTGATCTAAGTAATGAGATCCTCTAAAATTTCTTGAAACTAATATCAAACATGGGATCCTCCCTTTTTTCCCCAAGGATGGTAGGTTTGTTTAAAATTCCCTGCCATAATACAATCTTGATTTCAAGTGGAGCCTTTGAGGTCTAGGAGAGACACTCAATAATTGAACTTTTATGTCTATTGAATAGGCACATATACATTTTTTATGTGTAACGATCGACATTCAATTATTGATAAAAATAAGTAAAAACAATTCTACATGGTGTTAAGGGACGCCCTACAGGGAAACCAACACAAAACCACCATTTTCAAGTCTTGATATTACATATACTGAGTTTGACTAAAATGTCTATCAACACCATAAGCAAGAGTGAAAATGATTTGCAAAATGATACATAGAAACCAGAACTTTGGCCTGGAGCCACAAAACTAGTAGTAAATGTGCTTAACATGAAACTATCCTATGTAAATGAACTAGAAGCCACATAAGGGATGACCAATTACTTGAATGAGCCTGGAAGACTTGAGACTATAAATGAGCTATAGAGAGTCACAATCTATAAGCCATGAGCCACGAGCTACAAGACACAAGCCACATACAGGCATGACAAGGACCCCTCCTCGCCCCATTGAACACACACAGTGGGAGATCCTTCCTCAACATGCCTCAACCTCGACTATGTGCAACAGGTACTCCTTCCTTGTCCAATGATCACACACAATAGGAACTCCTTCCCTAAAACCCCAGACCCTCAGAGCGTCGAGCTACCTTCTTACAAACTCTATGACCTCCCAGAATTAGTGACATAAAGCTTATTCTATTCACTAACATGACAAGGCTAAGAACCTGAAGGAATTGCTTCAAATTCCCTGCATGCCTCCCAATGTAGTAACTCCACTGATTAGCCAATTGCCAATAGTCTGAAAGGTAAGCTTTAGTGCCAAATTGGAGCCTCTGTGCAACCAAATAAATTCTACTGGTCACGGGTTGCCCCACGACTAATGGACGTCCAACCCCAACATCCATGCAAATGAAGAGAGAAAAATCCCAATTGTAGGCATCGATCCTAGCTACCAGAGAATTGCGAGGAGGATCAACATTGCAATTATCCCACACGATGGCTCGAATGGAAACCTAAAGAATATTGTGATTCTCCATGAAACCAGATGAATGAATACTATCTTTGCACGATGGAGCATTAGGCCAACACAATTCACCCTGAGGTCAAATGGACTTATAATCATCACACACGATCATAAACCAAACACTATGGTATTGGATTGCGTTAATGGTAAAGGATCTAGGAACGAGTGAATTTAATGGAGCATACAACTAAGCTATGGTTGATGCATGACCCCCCACGTGGAGAGCCAAGTCGCCAAGAGCAGTCTTGTCAATTGGAAGACTACTTTGGCACCCACGGTGGGAGTGAATATGCATTAACAACAATAAATTCCTTGTTTGATGGGAGATGAAGCAAGTGAACCATCAACAAATGAGGCACCAACTGTGAGTCAATAAACTTGAAAATAAAGATAGACCAAATTTAGAGACCCCTAGAAGCCCCATGTGATCCAATCACTCTAAGGTCAGAATTCTTCCAAAATTTTCAAAACTTTTGAAGGGTCTCTTCTTCCCCTATATTTGTCTCATGGAGCAAGAGGATGGCCAACATTTCCTTCTTTATTATAGATTTAAATTTAGACATCTATTTATCAAAGCCTAACCCCCTGAAATTCCAAAAGAGGAATTTCATTTTTTATTGTGCGATTTGTTGCCTCCGAAATGGAGGCCAGGGATGTTCTTATTGATGTTTATACTGACCATTTTGGATGGATCGATTATTTTTTGGGTACCCATTTCCTTTTTTTTTATAAAGATTTTTCATTCTGGAGCTATCAATTAGTCTTCCTCCCTACGTTTCTCCGCGAATGATTCATTTCGCTTTCCCTGTTCGCATCCAATTTTTCATCTACAAATATTGTTGGTAACCCTGAAACCCTAGTTTTTAGGGCCTTGGGGGAGTGGAATTCTTCTTCCTGTGAATCTATATCCTCCGCTTGAGTCCCCATAGAGGATTACTCTAAGGGAACATCCCTTCTAGCGCTACAAGAGAAGAGGGCTTAGTGGGGCTTGGGGTCTTCTCCATCATCATTTTAGTAGTTATGATTTCCCATGTTTCTAGAAAATGTTTCATGTGATTGAAGCTATTGTTTGGATCTAGGGATCTATTATTATTATTATTATTATTATTAGAGGTTCCCTCTCTAGGCGTTGACCCTTACTTTTTTGGAGACATGGGCCCTTTCCCTTTCTGCCTTGTAGTCACTTGAGGAGGAGCTTGGTTCTTCATCCTTGCGAGGCCTCTTCTCCTATTCTATTGTTGCCATTATTATCCATCATTACTCTACTTTAGCTTCTCTTCTGCCTTATTATTACAATCACGTGTGAAATGGCTATATTCATGGAAAAACTTGCATTTAAATGGAATTTGATTTCAATCAACTTCTTGTATATGAGATCAATTATCTAGGTTTATATTTATTACTGTTGGTAAACACTTGTCTAGCTCCACCACCACACTGATATTGGTGCAAGTTTGCAACCCTTCTTGTGGCTTATCTCTGTCGATGTATATGCTAAGGATATTTCCTATACTCATAAAAGTTTCCTCATTCCAACAACATAGTAGGAAGAAGAGAAGTTTAACCCATACAGAGACTTCTGTTGGAACATCACATTTAGGATTAAAATCTGGACTCCAATGATCTAGATATAACCCTTGGCCCCCTCATGAAGTAGGGGTTATTCCTAAAGATGAGATCTAAATTTGCTTTTCCTTTAGACAAGAAGGTGTAAATCGATTATCAACAAAATGACATTGAAACCTTATTTTTAATCTTGGGTATCTAGTTCTCGTCAATCCATGCCCGCAGGGATCTCAAAGAGGGTCATAAGCCCATAAAATGACAAATAATCCTCATATCTGCAAGCTTCAGGGTCATTGATTTAGATTGAGTTGTGAACCTCCACCTTTGGAATGTTGTTGATGTTCTTCACAAATTTTGAAGATTCAACCTTTTAGAAAAGTGGCCCTCTAGCAACAAGGGCATTAAATTCAACTATGTCTGGAGGGGGTTGCGAGGATGAGATGGGGGTCTTATTGAACCTTGATCCATTTTCAGCAAATAAAGGAAAGAAACAAAGAATAACAGGTTGAGCTATGCGCACTTGGTTTTGTTTGATTTTTCTATAATTAATTTACATTTCAAAACTAAAACAATATTATAATGTTATAAATGATTAAATTTATATATTAAAATATCATTTTATAGTTTATTTTTAATTGAACACTCAATAAATACAATTATATGAATTTATGTTTTATAAATTTTATATATAAATAAATAACTATTAATTTTTTTTTTTTTAATTTTTATTAAAAAAATTCAATAGTTTATATAGCTTAATAATTCTCTTTAAATATATTGATGTTTAGTTTTTAATGGTTTAATGAATGTTTTATAAGTTTTATATATAATTAAAAAACTATTAATTTTTTTATAGATTTTATTAAAAAAAATTAATAGTTTAGATAATTTAATAAAAAAAATTTAATATATCGATGTTTAGTTTTTAATGGTTAAATTTAAATTTCTAAATGGAATTTTAAATTATATTTCCAATATATAATTGGAAATTTAATAATATATTGACTTTTAATTATTATAAATTATTATTAATAATATTGTTTTTTATTTGTATTTAATACAAATTGGTTTTTTTACATAAAGAATCATCAAAAGAATTCTAAATATTAGTTAAATTTTTTTTTTTTTAATTTAATAGTAAATCATACAAATTGTTATATAAATTTAGAAAAATAAGCATTTACATTTTATAAAGACATTTTTTAAAGTACAAATTAATAGAGTAATAATTAATTTTTGGTTTATCATTTTAAATAAAATTAATTAAATCTCAAAAACACTTGATCATCTCAATTTTCTAATTTTCATTTAGTATTAAAATTTCTTTTAAAAGAACATCAATCTAATAATTAAACTCATGATAAATATACTCAATGAAGACACACACTTACAACTCTCATATTTGTAGTTGTCAAATAATAAGACTAATATTTTAACTATAGTGATCTAATGAATCAATCTATTATAACTTTAGAATCCTCAACACCTTTAAAGACCAATGTCTTTTGTTTTTCCCAAAATAAAAGGAATTTCAAAGAACTACTAATTCATTTATACAACTCTCATATTTGAAGCTCGAAAGATAATAAGACTAATATTTTAATTGTAGTGATCTAAGTAATGAGATCCTCTAAAATTTCTTGAAACTAATATTGAACATTGGATCCTCCCTTTTTTCCCCAAGGATGGTAGGTTTTATTAAAATTCCATGCCATAATACAATCTTGATTTCAAGTGGAGCCTCTGAGGTCTAGGAGAGACACTCAATAATTGAACTTTTATGTCTATTGAATAGGCACATATACATTTTTTATGTGTAAGGATCGACATTCAATTACTGATAAAAATAAGTAAAAACAATTCTACATGGTGTTAAGGGACGCCCTTCATGGAAACCAACCCAAAACCACCATTTTAAAGTCTTGATATTACATATATTGAGTTTGACTAAAATGTTTATCAACACCATAAGCAAGAGTGAAAATGATTTGCAGAATGATACATAGAAACAAGAACTTTGGCCTGGAGCCACTAAACTAGTAGTAAATGTGATTAACATGAAACTATCCTATGTAAATGAGCTAGAAGCCACATAAGGGATGACCAATTACTTGAATGAGCCTGGAAGACTTGAGACTGTAAATGAGCTGCAGAGAGTCACAATCTATAAGCCATGAGCCACGAGCTACAAGCCACAAGCCACATACATGCATAACAAGGACCCCTCCTTGGCCCATTGAACACACACAGTGGGAGATCCTTCCTCGACATGCCTCAACCTCGACTATGCGCAACAGATACTCCTTCCTTGTCCAATGATCACACACAATAGGAACTCCTTCCCTGAAACCTGAGAGCCTCAAGCCTCTACGCTGCTTTGAGCGTGACGGACGAGCTACCTTCTTACAAACTCTATGACCTCCCAGAAGCAGTGACACAAAGCTTATTCTCTTCACTAACATGACAAGGCTAAGAACCAGAAGGAATTGCTTCAAATTCCCTGCATGCCTCCCAATGTAGTAACTCCACTGATTAGCCAATTGCCAATAGTCTGAAAGGTAAGCCTTAGTGCTGAATTTGAGCCTCTGTGCAACCAAATAAATTCTACTAGTCACGGGTTGCCCCATGACTAATGGACGTCCAACCCCAACATCCATGCAGATGAAGAGAGAAAAATCCCAACTGTAGGCATCGATCCTAGCTGCAAGAGAATTGCGAGGAGGATCAACATTGCAATTATCCCACACCATGGCTCGAATGGAAACCTAAAGAATATTTTGATTCTCCATGAAACCAGATGAATGAATACTATCTTTGCACGGTGGAGCATTAGGCCCACACAATTCACCCTAAGGTCGAATGGCCTTATAATCATCACACACGATCATAAACCAAACACTATGGTATTGGATTGCATTAACGGTAAAGGCTCTAGGCATGAGTGAATTTAATGGAGCATACAACTAAGCTATGGTTGATGCATGACCCCCCACGTGGAGAGCCAAGTCGCCGAGAGTAGTCTTGTCAATTGGAAGACTACATTGGCACCCATGGTGGGGGTGAATATGCATTAATAACAATAAATTCCTTGTTTGATGGGAGATGAAGCAAGTGAACCATCAACAAATGAGACACCAAATGTGAGTCAACAAACTTGAAAATAAAGGTAAACCAAATTTAGAGCCCCCTAGAAGCTCCATGTGATCTAATCACTCTAAGCTCAGAATTCTTCCAAAATTTTGAAAACATTTGAAGGGTCTCCTCTTCCCCTATATTTGTCTCACAAAACAAGAGGATGGCCAACATTTCCTTTTTATTATAGATTTAAATTTAGACATCTATTTATCAAAGCCTAACCCCTTGCAATTCCAAAATAGGAATTTCATTATTTATTGTGCGATTTGTTGCCTCCAGAATGGAGGCCAGGGATGTTCTTATTGATGTTTATACTAACCATTTTGGATGGATTGATTATTGTTTGGGTACCCATTTCCTTTTTTTTTATAAAGAATTTTCATTTGGTAACTATCGATTAGTCTTCCTCCCTACTTCTCTCGGCGAATGATTCATTTCGTTTTCCCTGTTCACATCTGATTTTTCATCTACCGATCTTGTTGGTGACCCTGAACCCCTGGTTTTGAGGGCCTTAGGGGAGTGGAATTCTTCTTCTTATGGATCTATATCCTCCGCTTGAGTCCCCATAGAGGTTTACTCTAAGGGAACATCCCTTCTAACACTACAAGAGAAGAGGGCTTAGTGGCCTTGGGGCTTTCTCCATCATCATTTTAGTAGTTAGGATTTCCCTTTTTTCTAGAAAATGTTTCAAGATATTGAAGCTATTTTTTGGATCTAGGGATCTATTATTATTAATAGAAGAGGTTCCCTCTCTAGGCATTGACCCTTACTTTTTTGGAGACATGGGCCCTTTCCCTTTCCCCCTTGTAGTCGCTTGAGGAGGAGCTTGGTTGTTCATCCTTGGGATGCCTCTTCTCCTATTCTATTGCTGCCATTATTATCCATCATTACTCTACTTTAGCTTCTCTTCTGCCTTATTATTAAAATCACGTGTGAAAAGGCTATTATCATGGAAAAACTTGCATTTAAATGGAATTTGATTGCAATCAACTTCTTGTATATGAGATCAATTATCTAGGTTTATATTTATTACTGTTGGTAAACACTTTTCTAGCTCCACCTCCACACTGATATTGGTGCAAGTTTGCAACCCTTCTTGTGGCTGATCTCGGTCGATGTATTTGCTAAGAATATTTTCTATACTCCTAAAAGTTTCCTCATTCCAACAATGTAGTAGGAAGAAGAGAAGTTTAACCCATACTGAGACTTCTTTTGGAACATAACATTCATGATTAAAATCTCGACTCCAATGATCTAGATATAACCCTTGGCCCCCCCACGAAGTAGGGGTTATTCCTAAAGATGAGATCCAAATTTTCTTTTCCTTTGGATAGGAAGGTGTACATTGATTGTCAACAAAATGACATTGAAACCTTATTTTTAATCTTGGGTATCCAGTTCTTGTCAATCCATGCCCGCAAGGATCTCAAAGAGGGTCATAAGCCCATAAAATGACAAATAATCCTCATATCTGCAAGCTTCAGGGTTATTGATTTAGATTGAGCTGTGAACCTCCACCTTTGGAATGTTGTTGATGTTCTTCACAAATTTTGAAGATTCAACCTTTTAGAAAAGTGGTCGTCTAGCAACGAGGGCATTAAATTCCACTATGTCTGGAGGGGGTTGCGAGGGTGAGATGGGGGTCCTATTGAACCTTGATCCATTTTCGGAAATTAAAGGAAAGCAACAAAGAATAACAGGTTGAGCAATGCGCACTAGGTTTTGTTTGATTTTTCCATAATTAATTTACATTTCAAAACTAAAACAATATTATAATGTTATAAGTGATTAAATTTATATATTAAAATATCATTTTATAGTTTATTTTTAATTGAACACTCAATAAATATGAATTTATGTTTTATAAATTTTATATATAATTAAAAAACTATTTTTATTTTTATTTTTTTGGATTTTTTATTAAAAAAATTCAATAGTTTATATACTTAATCTTCTCTTTTAATATATTGATGTTTAGTTTTTAATGGTTTAATGAATTTATGTTTTATAAATTTTATGTATAATTAAAAAACTATTTTTTTTTATAGATTTTTTAAAAAAAAAAATTAATAGTTTATATAATTTAATAATTCTCATTTAATATATTGATGTTTAGTTTTTAATGGTTAAATTTAAATTTCTAAATAGAATTTTAAATTACATTTCCAATATATAATTGGAAATTTAATAATATATTGACTTTTAATTATTATAAATTATTATTATTAATATTGTTTTTTTTTTTTTTTTTATTTAATATAAATTGGTTTTTTACATAAAGAATTATCAAAAGAATTCTAAATATTAGTTAAATTTGTTTTTTTTTTTAAATTTAACAGTAAATCATATAAATTGTTATATAAATTTAGAAAAATAAGCATTTACATTTTATAAAGACATTTTTTAAAATACAAATTAATAGAGTAATAATTAATTTTTGATTTAATATTTTAAATAAAATTAATTGAATCTCAAAAACACTTGATCATCTCAATTTTCTAATCTTCATTTACTATTAAAATTTCTTTAAAAAAACATCAATCTAATAATTAAACTCATGATAAATATACTCAATGAAGACACACTTACAACTCTCATATTTGTAGCTGTCAAGATAATAGGACTACCTCAACACCTTTAATGACCAATGTCTGTGTTTTCTCAAAATAAAAGGAATTTCAAAGAGCTACTAATTCATTTCTACAACTCTCATATTTGAAGCTGGAAAGATAATAAGAGTAAGATTTTAATTGCAGTGATCAACCGGAATTTCAAAGAGCTACTAATTCATCTCGGGTATTGGTTCCTCAACTTTCTTCCAGCTTTATCAAATAGATGTAAACTTCGGATATTACGCGACACAAATAGAGTCCGATACAAACAGTTCTAATAGACATGCCGTGGCAGTCGTGGCAAGGGAATAATTTCCAGTGGCACTGCCTTCGCCATAGTAATTCCAAACTTCTCTGTCATGTCCACTTCTTCTGCACTCATGCCCTTCGCAGGTGCCCACTCGAATGAATGGATGAGAGAAGCCAATACCAGATGAATCATCCGACTCGCCAACGGAAGCCCCGCGCATATTCTCCTTCCTGCTCCGAATGGTATCAGCTCGAAGTGTTGTCCTCTGTAATCCACGCTATTCATCTTATCATCCAGAAATCTCTCAGGGACGAATTCCGATGGTTCATTCCAGATGGCAGGGTCCCTTCCGATTGCCCACATGTTGACGATTACCTGGGTGTGTTTGGGTATCAAGAATCCCTCAATCTCACAATCACTATCTGCTCTGTGTGGAACGAACAGAGGAACTACCGGGTGTAGTCGGAACCCTTCTTTCACCACTGCACAAAGATAAGGCAGACGGTCGGTGTCACTTTCTTCGACCCTTCTGTTGCGCCCAACTACCTGGTCCAACTCTGCCTGGGCTCGTTTCATTTTCTCCGGATTGCGTATGAGTTCTGCCATCGTCCACTCCATGGTCTTCGCAGTAGTGTCGCTTCCCGCCTCAAATATGTCCTACATCAAGCAATTGGCCATAAGAGAAATTACTTTGGCACTATGAATTCACTAGTAAACTCCGATACTTTAGAATAAGACACCATCTATCATTAAATGTGTCAATAGCCTTATTGTATGATACCAACAACGGAGAATGGAAATGATTAATGATTACAGTTAAGTAGCCTCTGATGTCGGCGAGAGTAAAATCATCGCTTCTCATTTCCAGCAGAGCGTCCAACAGATCCTTAGGAGCATCATTCCCGTCCGTCGTTTTGCCTTTTGTGGTGAGGCGGTTCTCTATGAATTTGTCAAGAATACCAAATTCCCTTGCCATACAGATTGCCGTGTTACGTCCCACCCCCTGAGGATCCAACCACTGAAGAAAGGGAAAGTAGTCCACCAAATTGGGAGCTGCTGCATTCACCGCCAATTGCCAAATAGCATCACTGAACTCTTGGAAAGCTGGAGAATTGGGATGGAACATGTCTTTACCAAAGGCCAACTTGCCTAACATATTAACAGCCAAGTGGGCCATCATATTTCCGATGTTTACACTCTTCCCCTCTGCACTTCCCAACAGAATCTGATTGATTGTTCGGAATACTTCATCTTTTCTCAAATGTTGCAGGGCTTCTAACCTCTTGACGCTGAAGAGCTTCGTATTGGATATGCGTCTGAGCAAACGCCAGTGGGACCCATATTGGGACCAAATTAGTGAGGACTTGTCGTAAGAAAGGCACTGAACTGACTGTACGACCGTCCGGCCTGCAAAAACATGGTCATGGGTTTTGAGAACTTGCTTTGCCATGGCAGGAGAAGAGACCACCACTGTAGTTTTCATTCCAAGAGAGAGACACATGAGAGGGCCGTACTTCTGAGCGAGGTGGAAGAGAGCTTCGTGAGGATTGCTACCCAACTGGAACAGGTTTCCCACAATCGGCCATCCCAGAGGTCCCGGCGGAAGCCTGCGATAAGTCTTCCTCCTCCACACATCAAAGACAAAGAATATAAAGACAGAGGTGAGCCCTGTCACAGAATACCATAACATCCATCCATTATCCATTGAGATTTATTGCAGAGGCTGCTAATGGGCAACTACATAGAAATGTTACATAGAGGTGGAAGACAAGTCGTATAAATACACGAATGCGAGTCTCAACCCTAAGTGATTAACAGTAATCTATTTGAAGTCAATAATGTTACTAGTTTAAATTATCTAATTCTATTTTCACGTTCTTTAGTATTTCATTTTGTTTTCATATTTATGAGTTTAAAATTTGGTATCGACTTTTTGGAATTACAAATTTGATTGGTAAATTGTTTCGAGTTTTAGAAATTTTAGAAACTCTTTATAATCTCAGTATTATAGAAATTTTATAAATTTTTCATAATTTCAATGTTTCAAAAGATTTTTCAAAATATTACATTTAATCAAAACCCCTTTTTAAACAATAAAGATTAAAATTTAACTCAAAAAATTACACTACCAAAACTCCAAAAAAATATTCAAACATAATAAAACATGTTAATTTTTTCAAACATTTTAAATAGAAAAGAATAAGCGAGGTTAAATTTTTTTGGTTTAAAACGTCATTTTATAGAAATTGGAAAAATTGCTAAAATATTTTCACAACTAATTAAATTAGCCAGATTTAAATATTTTAATATTTTAAAATATAAATTATTATGGAAAAATTGCTAAAATATTTTCACAACTATTTAAATTAGCCAGATTTAAATATTTTAATTTTTTAAAATATAAATTATTATTAATATATTTAGTTTGTACAAATTATCTTTAGTACGAGTTACTGTATACATTTATTATTCAAAATTTAATGAACAACAAACTGCATTATTGGAGTTGTTTATAATACGACTTTTTGAAGATTCTGGTGACGGAATCCGGCGAAGAAATTGAGGTCAAATCTTGATTTCTTGCAGTTAAAATGGTTTTTTAACTGCATATTTGGATTCAGCACCCTGAAAAACCCCTAGGACGCTTTCATTGTGCAGAAACTAGCTATCAAACTTCCGATTCTAATAATTCTTGCCGGATTTCGACCGGAAAAATCCGCCAGAAAACAACTCCTGCATTATTTGGTTGGTTGGCTTTCTGCATAAATTCCACATTAGTCGCCGGTAGCGACTTTTATAGAAATGTGTACGAAAATTCCACATTTGTCGCCATTCGCGACTTTTGTGACATTTCTTAATTACTACGCACGTACGATGAATTGATTTAGATTCCGTCCATATATTTATTTTTTCATAATCATAAGTTATTTATTACTATTCTAAATTTATTTTACTTCCAGAGTTATGATTAGAGTCTGGAAAATCAAATATCTTTTTTTCAGAGTTATGATTAGAGTCTGGAAAATCAAATATCTTTTTATTTTATTGGATTCCGATTTAAAGAGTTTAATTATTAATTATAGTTAATTAAAAATTAAAATTATATATTTTATTTTAATTAAGTTTTGTTTTATTATTTTTTTACATAATATTTATTATTGATCTTTGATTTTTCATAGTAAAGTATTTTAGTAAGAGGAATTTATTGAACAAAAATATTAAATAAGATATTTAAGACATTTTATTAAGATAGATTTTTTTTTAATTTAATTTAAATTAATTTTGTTTTATTTTGAGCAAGTTAAAATATTTAAAAATATATTACAAATGTTAAATAAGATATTACAACATCTCTACCATAGTAAACTTTTGACAACCATTTTTCTATTTCTATTCAATTTTCTATCTTCTTAAAGTTGCATTGTCTCTTGAATATTTGACTTTTCTTGGAGACAGATGTATAAAGGGTAAAAAAAAAAATTGCTAAATATATTAAGTATTTAATGAGTTGGATAATGGGGAAAATTTTAGAATGTTGAATTGAGAGTGAAAAATGACCTAAATAAATAATTAAATATTTAATGAAAAAAGATGTATTTTTGTTTTGTTTTGTTTTATTTGTTCTTGTTGTTTTTTTTTTTTAATAAAAAAATATGTATTTTTGTTTGCTTGTTCTTCTTGTTGTTTTTTTTAATGTAATTTTAGTTTTTTTAATTGAGGCATGAAAAATTGTTTGTGAAAAATTAAGTATTTAATGAATTGGATAATAGGGAAGATTTTAGTTTTGTTAGGTAATTAGCATAGATCCATCTAACTCTGGCTTTACAAGGGTCAAGAGGGATCAAATCCCTCAAGGTGCAAATCTCTTTTTGAGTGAAAAACGTGAGGAATGATTTGCACCTGGAGAGATTTGATTCCTCTCGTTGTAGGTAGACTTGGAGTTAGGTGGATCTATGTTAATGTTATTTTTTAGCAGCACACCAATAAAATATTTTAACTATAAGAAACCTTCTCTCTCTCTCTCTCTCTCTCTCTAAAATCCTTGAAAATAGTTCATACTCAAGTTAATAACACACACACACACACATATAGAAATAGATTGTACCACTTTTGTCAAAAAATACCATTAAAGTCTTATGTTTCTTGTGCCACTTAAAGGACTCTAAATATTTACTACTATGACTACAATACTTACTACTATGACTACAGTCACAATAAGGTCTACCTAGTTGATATTTTTGGTAACCCTGGTTTACAAACCTATCTTTTACAAAAATACTACTAGCCTACATAATTAAACTGATATCTAAATAGCCTAATGACATAGTAAACCAAAACATAACTTCCCTATTCTCGAACCTCATTCCACAGGAGCCTTGTTAGACATTGCTTTTGTTGGAGCCACTGCTGAAGGGTCACCAGAGCCATCGACTGTCCGAGCCTTATACTTTCACACATGGGCTAATTATCCTTTAGCTTCCCCTAAAGTAATGTTTATATTATGAATGTACTTAAGAAAAATGGTAAACATAGTGTTCAGGTCACTTATACGACCATCCTGCAACTTCTCAATATTAATCAGCCCCTTCAGGACCGATTCAATACCTCCCACTCTTTCCTTGATGGCCCTCAATTGATTTAAGGTATCCATTTGACCTTTGGTCCTTTTCACTGATGCTCTTACTTGTAAGTTTCCCACTAGGGTCTTTACATGCCATGTTATTTCTACAGTATTATGGTAGAGGATTGCACAGGTTGTAGTTTCATTTGTGTCTATGATCCAATTGACCTCCTCCTCTATTCGACTGTCTGGAGTAGCCCTCCTTTTCTTGTGAACCTCGTCCTCCCAAACCTACACCACTTCTTTGTCCTTTTATGGTACCGTAGTGTGAAAAGCATTAGTTGCTTCCCTTTCTGCCATTTCTATGTGAGAACGCTTACTACAACCCGCCCCTTTTGCCTTCGCCTTAGGTCTCCCTTTCGACCTGCAAACTGAATGCCTAATTTTATCCATACTTGACTCAAAAACCTTCCTTGCCTTCGATACTGCTCTTATCAAGGTTCTACTATTCCACCAGTGCTCAATTTCCAAACAAAAATCGCAAAAGAGGGCTTCAAGCCCATAATTTAAAGCCTATTATGTTGGACTGCTTTGTCTTGCTGAATTTTTGGTAGTTTTCCTTGACATATTCACATCATTAGATCTATCGATGATAAGATTGTCACTATGTGTAAGCATGTTCCATCTATCCCTTTCATTCGCCAGGCTCAACAACTTGTACAAAATAATCACCATTTTCCTCCTCTTGTACATATCCTCTGCTAGTAACGTACCTTCCCACCTCTCAGTCATCTTCTTATCATTTATGAACCAGCCTACACGACTTGCCTTGATGGGGTGTTCATAACTTCGCCACCTTTGGTCGTCACTCTTTCCATGCAACGATCCCATGTGCCCATTCTCCCATCTCATTTTGAAATTCCACTTGCTTTCATGATCACAAATTAATCAATCATGTGAGTAGGTGGGGTTTTTCTTGAGGCCGGGCTCGCCTATGCATTGTGCTCATTACCAGCTGTCGTGGAGCTATCTCGTTTAGAAAAAATTTAAAATTCTTCCTTAAGTTGTCCCTCATGGATATCCCTCCAAGCCACGTCAGTAAACGTGTGCATGTTGGCTACCGATTCATTGGCCAGCCTGTCCACCACCGCATTTGTTGACCTTAGAACTAGGCTGAAATCTATTATTATGAAAGTCACCTGATGTTGTTGTATGCACTAGATTAATTGTGCCAGACACCAATTCCTCATGACCTTCCTTACCTGTGAGCCACACTCTAGCGTACGTATTGCTTGGATGGCTATATTCGAGTATCCTTCTACATTAGCATTAAAATTCTCTCTCGAGCCAAAATTTCAAGCCCTTGTTCCAAGGCCTAAAATTCAGCTGTGTTGTTGGAGGCATGTTCCAAGTTTATGAAAAATACCTTGCAAATTTTCCCTTTCCAGCCTTGTATAACTCCACCTGCTCCTGTGCTACCAGGGTTTCCTTTAGATGCCCCATCAAAACTCAACTTAAAGAAACCTTGGGGGGAGGGGGGCAACCAAATTGATGAACCCAACTGGATTTTAAGATCTCTTTTTCAGGACGCCTGCATACTAAGGTAATCTAGCTCTAAGAGCTTTAACACCCTTTCCTCTTGTGGTGATGGATGTTCCTCTGATATTTTGGGGCCTTTACTAATTACCATTTCCTTCAGCTAGCATTGAATTGATTCCACCAGGTGTTTTGTAAAAAGCTTCTTGTTCTGGAAAATTCATCTGTTCATTTCCTTCCAAACTAACCAATTAATGAAACTAGGAACTAAGCACCAGGTAAGGTTTACCATTTCATTCTTAGTGTAATTCCCTCACCATTTTCTAATAGATTCTTGTATATTGTCCTTGATTCTATCAGTTAGCTAGAAGAGATAATCCATCCAATCCCATATGATAAATGTATAACTATAGGTGTTTAAAAGATTATTTAGGTTTTCCTCTCCACTTCATAGAGAAAACACCATGAGGCTCCAATAAAGTCTTTCTTCACTAGATTTTCCCATGTGAGAACTTTCTTGTGCAACACCAACCATAGGAAGGTTTTAATTTTCGGTCGTTGGGGTGATGACCACAGTTTCTTCCAAGATGGATCGATTGCCTCACTTTGAGCACATTCTATATACACTTTCACCTCCTTGAGATTAAATTACACTCCTTCTTTTTGCCCCCACCTTAATTGATCATGGTCCTCGTTATAGAGGATTCTTCTCTGGCTTAATTCCTCTACTAATCCATGGACCACTTGGTATATTGTCCTTGATTCTATCAGTTAGCTAGAAGATATAATCCATCCAATCCCATATGATAAATGTATAACTATAGGTGTTTAAAAGATTATTTAGGTTTTCCTCTCCACTTCATAGAGAAAACACCATGAGGCTCCAATAAAGTCTTTCTTCACTAGATTTTCCCATGTGAGAACTTTCTTATGCAACGCCAACCATAGGAAGGTTTTAATTTTCGGTCGTTGGGGTGATGACCACAGTTTCTTCCAAGATGGATCGATTGCCTCACTTTGAGCACATTCTATATGCACTTTCACCTCCTTGAGATTAAATTACACTCCTTCTTTTTGCCCCCACCTTAATTGATCATGGTCCTCATTATAGAGGATTCTTCTCTGGCTTAATTCCTCTACTAATCCATGGACCACTTGGTATATTGGATGTACTTCTAAAAGAGGCTAAGGTTCCACTTTTTGCCATTTATTTCCATCCAACCCCTATTCCCAAAATTGGTGCACTTCTCTGCGACCCTGACTCTCAATAAATAATTGGATTGGGCACCACTTTTCCTTGCTTAAACTGGGTTGTTTTTTCCAAGAATATTCCCAAAAAAAAAGTTGAACTTCCATCCTTGATATACTAAAAGAAATGTATTTATATTATTTATATACTTTTGCAGGCCATATTCCATATCTTTGGACCTTGAATTGATCGTGACATACAAACAAGGTCTTGTGTAGATTTGTTGGAGGCATATTTTTCTCTCTAGAGATAAGCCCATGGTGTTGACCCTCCTTTGATCCATCACCACGAAATTTTAGCTCCACTCATTTTATTGGCCATCTTCGGATATTGTAGACCCAGGCCCCCTGAAGATTTTGATTTACATACAGTATTCTAGGCTAACAACATCCACTTTCTCTTACCCTCAACTTCTCTCCATAAAACAATCCTTTTAATATCTTTGACTTTTTGCAAAACCCATTTGGGAGTTGTGAGTATTGATAACATATACCTCGGAATTGATTTCAAAATGACTATAGTCAAGATTAGACCACCTATGAGGTTCAATGCTCTAACAATCCATGTTTTCACCCTATCCTCCAAGCTCGTGACAACCTTATCCCAATTTAATTTCTTCCGGGATTGAACAGTTAGAGGGATTCCCAAAAATTTGGAAGGAATACATTTCCTTTGCAATCTTAGGATAGCAATCAAATTTCTCTGAATAGAAATATGTGTGTTGAATAAAAAAAGCATAGATTTGGAGTGGTTTATCTCCATACATAAGGTGGCTACAAAAGTATCCATGATAGCCTTGAATGAACGAGCTTCCTTCACTGTAGGGATACCATGTAGCATGGTATCATCGACAAACTTCTCGTGCATGGTAGTCAGACATCCTTAATGTCATTAGAGCCAATTAATGTCCTCATTCCTAGCAGATGCTGTAATTACCCTACCCAGGCCTTCATCATTATAACAAACATGAGCGGTGACATAGGGTCACCTTGGAAAATTCTCGGGGAAGGGAAAAATGGTTTTGCAAGAGCATCATTTAGCAAAATCGAAAACATGGGAGAGGTGACCAAGGAAATTATATAGTTTGTCCATCTATTATCAAACCCAAAGGCCCTTAGGACTGCCTCCATATATTACCAGCTAATATTATCATACACCTTCGAAAGGTCAAGTTGTATTATCATCCCTGCCTTCCCCAGGTTCTTTAGAGATTGGGAAATAACATGAGCATGAATCATATTATCCAGAATTTGCCTACCTTCCACAAAACTTGACTATTCTTCTAAGATGAATATAGGAATTATTGTTTTGATCCGTTTGGTGACCAATTTTGACATAATCTTGTATACCACATTACAAGGAGATATCAGTCGAAATTTATCAGGGGTACTTGCCTTCTCCTCCTTCGGAATAAGAGTGATAAACGTAGATTTTAGAGCATTAAGGATTGTAGTTGAGTCCTGGTAGTCAACCACCACCTCAAAAACATATGTCTTGACTATTTCCCAGCAGGTTGAAGAAATCATTCGCAAATCCATCTGGACTTGGCGCCTTACTATTAGGCATCTCATTTACCGCCCGCGCCACTTATTCCATGGAGATGGGTTTATAAATTCTTATTATGCTCATCTATTATCGGTTTTGGAGTATGATTTACTACCTTATGAATGGATTCTGATATATCAAGCATGGGTTCCTCCATAATCTTTTGAATGTGTTGAACCAGTATCTACTCAATATCTTGGTGTGCTTCATAAGACTGCCCCCTCTTATCCTTAATCCTGAGGATTTGATTAGAGTTTCGGTGTTCAATTTACGAATGATGAAATAATTTAGTATTCTTTTCACCTTCCTGAATCCATAGGACTCATGATTTTTGTTTCCATAAGACTTCTTCCTGAAGGAATCTTTCCTCCAATTACTTCATAAGCTTTGTTTCCTCATTCTCCCTTTTCTCCGTCTATCCTTCTTTAATCAACACTTTTTGTAACACCTCCATCTTCAGTTCCACATCTCTTTTTTCCTGAAATATGTTACCAAACTATGTCTTGTTCCACTATCTTAGCTGGGTTTTAATGTATCTCAACCTGACCTGTAATTAAACATCTTGGTACCCCAGATTGGGAGCAAATCTTCCCACCATTTTTTGATAGTATTCATAAATGAGGGGTGATCTAGAATGGTCTATTTTTAGGGGTACCTAGCATTGCAATTGTCAACACTACTAACCAATGATCTGAGCCCCAGTAGGGGAGAAGATTGGCTTCCATATCCATCCCTTACATCAATAAATCCTCTGATATCAAGAATCTGTCCAACCTTTGATCTAGGTGGATATTCATGGCCACCCACCTATTCCACGTAAACCTCCATTCAATTTCATAAGTTTCCTTGATTATAACGTAATTTACTATTTTTAGCAGTTTTTAGGTCCTGAAGTTTCGAAGCTAGTTTGACCCCCTAAACGGTGGTTTTTTGAGGTTTGCAACAAGCCTTTCCCTAATCTATGAGCCTACCACAAATCCTATAGTACTCGGATATATATTTCTAATGAGGTATCATACACACTGAATAGAGATCATATAACCAAGTTACGACCTCAGGAAGTTGGCTGACCAACTAAGCCAACGAGGCCCACAAACTCTGGGCGTTCCATCTCCCAGGGTTAGGTTTTTGTTTTTTTAGGGTTTCCCATTGGTGTTCAATAATAGAAAGGTCCTTGAGCCTCATTGTAATACAGTTCAGAGGCATGTAGCCACCACATCTCTTCCTAGATATAAGCTACCATCGCTTGAGGTATTTTATTTCCATTTAGCTTGTAAGCATCTTTCAGTTCTTTGATATTAATGAAATACAAATTTATTTATACTGCATCTTTGTGTTTATGTTTATATATGTATTTTGTTACATTCTTTCATAAGTTTGGATCAGTCGTATTACAGTGGTCTACTCTTTCTTTGTTTTTCTTTGTATGTCCCCAATGAGGTCAAGGTATAAGGAGTTAGGGCTTGAATTCGTTGAACCTTTGTAAGACCAACCTCGCAAACCCAAACGATATCCCATGGCAGAAGAAAATAAATATGAGAGAGAAGGAGATCCTTTCAAAATATTTCTCGAGGAAGCCTTTGAGTGACAGAGGAATGCGATGATGGATAACTTTGCCTAGATCCTTCAGCGACTACCCAAAAGTGACACGTCTTTATCTAGCATCCACTCTGGAGGTGCCACTCCCTTTAAGGTACAAGTAAACCTTGATATCCATATTTTGAGGCCAGATAGATATGTACGTCGTAGATAAATGGTTAAATATGTTGGAAGGATATTTTTCGGTTCATGATTTTTCCAATTAAGAAAATATTACTTTTGCACTCCATAAGGATGCCTCTCGGGTTAAGGACTGGTGGCAAACTTACTGTTAGAAGAAGGAAGAGGCGGAATCCTCACTATTTTCAGCTGCACCCACTTGGAATTATTTCCGAGATACCATCAAGGAGCATTATTACCATGTTAGGAGCCATGAAGATAAATACATGAAGTGGACCATGCTGTGGCAGGGAAGGGACCAAGATGTGCTAGAGTTCACAAATAATTTTCGTACACTTCGCACGTAGTTAGGTATCAAGGATTCTGAGCAGAATGTATCAAGTACCATGACTATCTACACAACTACATCCAAGACGAGATGGAGTTCCTGGACATATCCTTGCTTGGCATCACCTATCGATACACTATCAAGATCGAGAAGAAATTTAAATAGAAGAATCAAGACTTTGGATTTGTGAATCCGAAAAAAGGGAAAGGCGCTCCCAAACAAAAAAACAAAGGCCAAATCAAAGGCGGGGTGACCTAGGACTACCTCTAAATCCACATGCAAAGAAAAACACCATGAAGACAAAGAAGGACATAGGAAAATGTTGTGAGTTCCATAAGATCCCCAGTCACAACACGAGTGAGTGTCAGGCCAAGCAGTCATTGGTGGATGAGATAAATGCTTCAGAATCAGATGCATGTTCCAACTCTGAGTTAGAAGCCAACAAGGGGAATGAAAAAGGGAAGAATATTATTGATGTGGAGACCAATGCCATTGTTTCCACCACAAAGATCCAAAATATTGAGCCTCACGATCCAGAAGAGGGGGAGCATCTCTTCCACTCACAAATTTGGGTTAAGGGTTCTCCACTACAGTTCATTATCAATAGTGGAATCCAAAAGAACCTCATTTCAATAGAGGTCATGAACTGGTTGGGCCTACCCTGCCACACAACACCCGTAGCCATACAATATTAGGTAGCTTCACTAAGGATAAGATCTTCATGTGAGCCCACAATGTTGCCTTCCCTACATCATCAAGCCCTTCATAGATGAGGTAATTTGTGATGTTGCTCCTCTTGTAGTTTGTGATGTATTATGAGGCCAACCATACTTGTGGAAGCGTCAAAATGTGTATGATTCTAGGCCTCACAATGTTATTATTTCTTTGGGAAACAATTTATTCAGGATATCAGAGGTAGCACCACCTACTGCCATCTCTTTGAGTTCTGCGAATTAATGCAGTAAGCTCATTTCTGAGACTAGGAAATTTGTCTTCTTTATGATTCAACCTTAGGGCAAGAAGAAGACTATGGCCACATCCACAGCCTCTAGACATGGACATCTTCTCCTCACCCACAAGGGTACCCCTACACCTTCAAGTCAAGCACTCTATCAATCTGAACCCAGGCATGCGGCTACCTAATGGATCAATCTACCAACGCTTTGTTCTAGAGAATGATGGAATTAAGAGGAAAATTCGGGAGCTGTTGAAGAAAGGGCATATCAGGCCAAGTTCATCACCTTGTGGGAGCGCAATTGTGTTGGTATAAAAGAAAGACAACACCCAGAGACTATGTATGGGCGATCGAGCACTGAATAAGATCACAGTTTGGAATAAGTATCAAATGCCATAGATTGATGACCTTCTAGACTAGCACAAGGGGGGGGAATATTTCAACAAGATTTATTTGAAGTCTAATTATCACCAGGTGCCAATCAAATCCTCCAATGTGTGGAAGACTACCTTCAAATATAAGGAAGGCCTTTTCAAATGGCTAGTCATGCCTTTTGGGTTGGTGAATGCCCCAAAACCTTCATGAGGCTAATCGATAACATCTTGCGGCCCTTGACCAACTCATTCATGGTAGTTTATTTGGACAACATCTTGATCTTCAACTAGAGTTGGGAAGAGCACCTACACCATATTCGGTAGGTCCTCCAAACCCTGTGACAACAAAAGTTTTATGCCGATTTGGAGAAATGAACTTTTGGTATGACACAGGTTCAATATCTATGGTATATCATTGATGATAGAGGTGTGCATGTGGACCCAACCAAGATACAAGTTATTCGAGATTGGCCAGCCCCAACCACTCTAATAGACCTACGCAGCTTTTTAGGTCTTACCAATTTCTAATGCAAGTTCATGTTATGTTTCTCTCATATCACTTGGCCTTTGAGTCAAGTCACCATGGGTGGAGAAAATGAAAAGTTATTTTGGTATGAATCCCAATAGAAGGTGTTTTTTGAGTTGATGCATCACCTTTGCTTTGCACTAGTGCTCACATTACCAGATCTATAAAAACCATTTGAGATTGAGAAAGATGCCTCTGACTATGCTATCAGGCCAGTTCTTACTTAACAAGGGCATCCGGTGTCATATCACAGTGAGACACTTTTAGACATACTTTGAAAGTATCCCACCTATGAAAAATAGATGTATTCCATTATGTAGACCTACCGATAATGGAAGAATTACATTATGGGGAAGTAAATGGTCATCCAGACAGATCACCGACCCCTGCAGTTCGTATAGACACAAGGAAAGTTGCAGAATGATCACCATCATAAATGGTTCACATACTTGCAACAGTTCCATTTGAACATCAAGCACAATAAGGGAAGCACCAATAATGTTGCAGACTGCCTCAATCCACTAGTCATAGCACTGACCACTGTGCTTGACTCTTGTGAACACGAGAGTTTAGAATGGCCACATCTTTATAAGAGTAATCTAGAATTCGACCCCACATACCAGATGCTCCTGAAAGATAAGCATGCTCCAGAATTTCACCTCCAGGACACAATGTTATTCCACCTGGGACACTTATGTGTTCCTTTAAGCGAGTGTGCGAAGATGATTTGGGAGGCGCACTACAGTCTGGTCGCTGGACATTTTGGGGTAGAGAAGACAATGGTAGTGATGCAAAAGCATTTTTATTGGTTGAAACTTCGAAAGGATGTTGGGAAGTACATCAGATCTTACACTGCGTGTGCCATTTCCAAACCTACAATAAAAATGCAAGGCCTGTATACCCCCTTTCCTACTCCTAGCCAACCCTGGGAATCCATCTCCATGGATTACATGTCGATCCTTCCTTCTACCAAGCATGGAAATGACTGTTCTTTTGTGGTCGTCGATAAATTCTCTAAGATGTCCATTTTGGCGCCCTGCAACAAGAGTATCACAATAGATTCCACTATGAAACTCTTCATTGAATGAGTATGGGTACACTTTGGGATCCCACAATCCATTATCTTAGATCGTGACAGTCGGTTCCTAAGTGCATTATGGTCAAGAATTTGGTCGTTCTTGGATACCAAGTTCACTGAGTCCATGACCTTCTACCCCCAAACTGATGGCTAAATAGAGGTCGTCAACAGAATAATCGCACACATCCTATGCATGTACAACTTGAAGAACCCACACACATGGGATGTAGCCTTCCCTATGTCAAACATAGCTACAATAGAGTTGTCCACAACTCAATGGCCACAACCCCTTTTAGGTGGGATTAGGATTCGAGATACTATGTCCCATTGATGTTTCCATACAATTTGCAGCTACTCAGGTAGATTTGGCTCCATGGAAAATTTTAGGGGTGAATTTTCGTCCTTGGGCTAAATTAAGGGGTTTTATATTTTTATTGGTTGAATATTTTGTATCATAGTACATTGTTACAAATCGCCTCAAATTTATTTTATAAATGAATTAGGTATGGAGGTTAACCCACCTTATTTTAAGGGAGAGGGTAAAAAAAGTAAATTTAGCCCTTGAAATTAGGAGTTTCAATCTTCCATTCGCCCTCATTTTCAAGAAAATGTATTTATGATAGTTATAAATATAAATATAAATATAGTGGAGGTATAGAAAAAATAATTAAAAGCTCTTTTTATACTTACTCCAAAGGTATGGTAAATAAATAAAAATACAAATAAACTAGAGGTATGGTAAATAAATAAAACCTCTTTTCATATTTAGTCCATAACCCTCTTTTTTAATATTTAGTCCATAACCCTCTTTCTATTTAAGAAGGCTGAAAAACGAGGTTTCATTTAAGTGAATCCTATGGGCCAAATACCATATTTATAAAAGAGGTATGGTAAATTAATAAAAATATAAATAAACGAGAGGTATGGTAAATAAATAAAGCATTTTTTTATATTTACTCCATATGTCACCTTATATTTATGAACACATGTGAATAAATAAAAATATAAATAAACTATAGCTATGGTAAATAAATAAAACCTCTTTCTATATTTAGTCCATAACCCTCTTTCTATTTAAGAAGGCTCAAAAAAGAGCTTTTATTTAATTGAATCCTATGGGCCAAATACCATATTTATAAAAAAGGTATGGCAAATTAATAAAAATATAAATAAACGAGAGGTATGGTAAATTAATAAAACGTTTTTTATATTTACTCCATAAGCCACCTTATATTTAAGGACACTCAAAAAATGTGTTATATTTTAGGTGAAGCGTATGGGCCAAATTATTATTAATACCATGCAAAAAGACATTATTAACCTTAATATTAGTATTAATAAAAATAAAGATGACACATGGTATTGACCCAAGGTATTCACATGGAATGCCCCCTATTTTAAGGGGGGAATTAAACTAGCATAGATCCATCTTTACTCTAGATCAAATATCGTGATATGAAAACTAACATAGAGTGAAAAAATATTTGATCCCTCTCGGGGCTTGGTAGATCAAGAGCAAAAATGGATCTTGTAATTTAATGTCACTTAAACATTTTAACTTGGTTAAAATAAAAAAATAAAATAAAAATCAATTATTAATTTTTATAAATTACTAATAGTAGTTTTTAAGCTCTAAGTTTATGATAACCCATGGTAATACCATGGTATTCATGTGAGCATAGACTATTTAAAGGGGAAATTCTATCAGCTTAGATCCATCTTAATTCCAGGTCTACCAAGTGCTGGGAGGGATAAATAGATTTCATCCCTCTAAGAGTGGTAGATGTGGAGTTAAGATGGATATAGGTTGGTTTTTATGATAGTGAAGATATTAAATAGACTTAGGAAATTATATTGTAAAAAAAATATTAAGGTGAATGGTTAAAGCTACATTTAGTCACTTCACAAAATTTAGTAAAAAATACCGATATCTCCATTAATATTTGTTTTTCTGATTTAACAAAAAAAAAATTCAAAACAATGAAATCTTAACTCTTTCCGCATCATCCTTGCAGAAGAGAGATAGTCGCTGCCCATGATTGGAAGGCTTCTGACAATGGTCACTTCTTTCCATTGGATCCCCTTCAGGCCTTTGGGATACCCACTACTTCATTATATTATATAGTTGGGGCTTGCTACTTGTTGGCGTGTTGGGGTAAACAAACTTGATGTGTTTTTTTTTTTTATATCGCAATTGGAGTCTATGGAATAAGAAAGAAATTTGATAGCTTGGCAAAAGTGGTATCTTGACAAAAGTGGTAAAGAAAACATTAATCTCTCCTACCATGACAAACATGGTCACTAAAACTTGCAACATTGTTTGTAGGAAGTGAAAATTATGTTTCTTTTTTCCAAACATGTATGTTAGTATATTACAGTTTAATGAATATGTTTTATTATTATCATATATGGTTTCATACTTTAACAAAACACTCGCCAAGACTTCACAATGTTTTATTATTCAGTGAAAGATTTTCCAAGATCTTACAAGATTTTATAATTCAGTGAAAGATTCACCATGACTTTACAAGATAATATAATCTGGTGAGAGATTCGCAAATATATAAATATATATATATCTATATATATATATATATCTATATTATATATATATATATATATATATATATATATATTTATTTTATATTAGTGATAAAATCACCTCCCATTTTTCCTATGTATCATGGGGATTCACCTATTTATTATACATATAAATTTAGTGTGGTTCTTAAAATTTTCCTTGTTTGGCTCATGTTTAGTCCAAAGCTAGCAGGGCTGACAACTTCATTGAGCACATTCAGCACGTCTGCCAATAGGTCCGTGACATATTGGATAGAGAAAATGCTAAGTATAAACAACGTCATGATCAACATCGAGGGCCACACAAATTCTAGGTGGGCAACAAAGTTTGGTTACATTTGCAGAAGGAGCACCTCGTTGGGCCTCACTACAAGATTCGCCCACTTCGATATGGGACTTACACCATCACTAAGGCTGCAGCGGACAATTATTTGGAGCTCAGCTTTCCACCATTCCTTAGCCTGTGAGCAAACGCCAGTGGGACCCATATTGGGACCAAATTAGTGAGGACTTGTCATAAGAAAGGCACTGAACTGATTGTACGACAGTTCGGCCTGCAAAAACATGGTCATGGGTTTTGAGAACTTGCTTTGCCATGGCAGGAGAAGAAACCACCACTGTAGTTTTCATTCCAAGAGAGAGACACATGAGAGGGTCGTACTTCTGAGCGAGGTGGAAGAGAGCTTCGTGAGGATTGTTACCCAACTGGAACAGGTTTCCCACAATCGGCCATCCCAGAGGTCCCGACGGAAGCCTGTGATAAGTCTTCCTCCTCCACACATCAAAGGCAAAGAATATAAAGACGGAGGTGAGCCCTGTCACAGAATACCATAACATCCATCCATTATCCATTGAGATTTATTGCAGAGGCTGCTAATGGGCAACTACATAGAAATGTTACATAGAGGTGGAAGACAAGTCGTATAAATACACGAATGCGAGTCTCAACCCTAAGTGATTAATAGTAATCTATTTGAAGTCAATAATGTTACTAGTTTAAATTATCTAACTCTATTTTCACATTGTTTATGAAACTCTATTTTCACATTGTTTAGTATTTCATTTTGTTTTCAGTTTAAATTTTGATATGGATTTTTTGGAATCACAAATTTGATTCGTAAATTGTTTTAAGTTTTAGAAATTTTAGAAATTCTTTATAATCTCAATATTATAGAGATTTTATAAATTTCTCATAATTTCAATGTTTCAAAGATTTTTCAAAATATTACATTTATTAAAACCTTTTTTGAACAATAAAGATTAAAATTTAACCCAAAAAATTGCACTACCAAAACTCCAAAAAATAACCTATTTACACACATCTTTAAATAATAAAAAAAAAATTAAACATAATAAAACATGTTAATTTTTTCAAACATTTTAAATAGAAAAGAATAAACGAGGTTTAATTTTTTTGGTTTAAAACGTCATTTTATAGAAATTGGGAAATTTGCTAAAATATTTGCACAACTAATTAAATTAGCCAGATTTAAATATTTTAATTTTTTAAAATATAAATTATTATGGAAAAATTGCTAAAATATTTTCACAACTATTTAAATTAGCCAGATTTAAGTATTTTAATTTTTTAAAATATAAATTATTATTAATATATTTAGTTTGTACAAATTATCTTTAGTACGATTTACTATATACAATTTACTATTCAAAGTTCAATAAAAAAAAACTGCATTATTTTTTTAAAATATAAATTATTATTAATATATTTAATTTGTACAAATTATCTCTCCAGTTGTCTTTAGTACGAGTTATTATATACATTTTACTATTCAAAATTTAATGAACAACAAACTGCATTATTTGGTTAGTTGGCTTTCTGCATAAATTCCACATTAGTCGCCGGTAGCGACTTTTATAGAAATGTGTACGAAAATTCCACATTTGTCGCCATTCGCGACTTTTGTGACATTTCTTAATTACTACGCACGTACGATGAATTGATTTAGATTCCGTCCATATATTTATATTTTCATAATCATAAGTTATTTGTTACTATTCTAAATTTATTTTACTTTCAGAGTTATGGTTAGAGTCTGGAAAATCAAATATCCTTTTATTTTATTGGATTCGGATTTAAAGAGTTTAATTATTAATTATAGTTAATTAAAAATTAAAAATTAAAATTATATATTTCATTTTGATTAATTTTAAATGTTTGTTTTTGTTTTATTATTTTTTTACATAATATTTATTATTGATCTTTGATTTTTCATGGTAAAGTATTTTAGTAAAAAGAATTTATTGAGAAAAATATTAAATAAGATATTTAAGACATTTTATTAAGATAGATTTTTTTTTTTTAATTTAATTTTGTTTTATTTTGAACGAGTTAAAATATTTAAAAATACATTACAAATGTTTAATAAGATATTACAACATCTCTACCATAGCAATCTTTTGGCAACTATTTTTCTATTTCTATTCAATTTTCTATCTTCTTAAAGATGCATTGTCTCTTGAATACAATTTGAGTTTTCTTGGAGAGAGACATATAAAGGGTAAAAAAAAATTTGGTAAATATATTAAGTATTTAATGGGTTGGATAATGGGGAAAATTTTAGTTTTCTCACTAAGAGAAACATTTATGGTGAATTGAGAGTGAAAAATGACCTAAATAAATAATTAAATATTTAATGAAAAAAAATGTATTTTTGTTTTGTTTTGTTTTGTTTGTTCTTGTTGTTTCTTTTAATAAGAAAATATGTATTTTTGTTTGTTTGTTCTTCTTCTTGTTTTTTTTAATGTAATTTTAGTTTTTTTAATTGAGGCATGGAAAATTGTTTGTGAAAAATTAAGTATTTAATGAATTGGATAATAGGGAAGATTTTAGTTTGTTAGGTAATTAGCATAGATCCATCTAACTCTGGCTTTACAAGGGTCAAGAGGGATCAAATCCCTCCAGGTGCAAATCTCTTTTTGAGTGCAAAACTTGAGGAATGATTTGCACCTAGAGAGATTTGATTCCTCTCATTGTAGGTAGACTTGGAGTTAGGTGGATCTATGTTAATGTTATTTTTTAGCAACACATAAATAAAATATTTTAACTATAAGAAACATTCTCTCTCTCTCTCTCTCTCTCTCTCTCTAATATATATATATATATATATATATATATATATATATATGATGATGATGATGATGATGATGGTTAACGTCCACTGAGACCAAATTGGTCTATCGGACCTACAATTTTCTTAATTTTTACTTGTTTGGCTCCTCGTCTTTCTTGGCGAGATTGGTGTTGTAGCTTTCTTTCTTTTCTCTACGGTCTTCCAACTTATATATATATATATATATATGGGTATGGTTGCAATATTATTGGATGAGTTTAACCATCCAAAGCTAAAATCCTTGAAAATAGTTCATACTCAAGTTAATAACACACACACACACATACACACACACGCACACATATAGAAATAGATTGTACCACTTTTGTCGAAAAATACCATTAAAGTCTTATGTTTCTTGTGCCACTTAAAGGACTATAAATATTTACTACTATGACTACAATATTTACTACTATGACTACAGTCACAATAAGGTCTACCTAGTTGATATTTTTGATAACCCTGGTTTACAAACCTATCTTTTACAAAAAAACTACTAGCCTACATAATTAAACTGATATCTAAATAGCCTAGTGACATAGTAAACCAAAACATAACTTCCCTATTCTCAAACCTCATTCCACAGGAGCCTCGTTAGACATTGCTTTTGTTGGAGCCACTGTTGAAGTGTCACTAGAGCCGTTGACTGTCTGAGCCTTATACTTTCACACATGGGCTAATTATCCTTTAGCTTCCCCCAAAGTAATGTTTATATTATGAATGTACTTAAGATAAATGGTAAACATAGTGTTTAGGTCACTTATACAACCATCGTGCAACTTCTCAATATTAATCCGCCCCTTCAGGACCGATTCAATACCTCCCACTCTTTGGTTGATGGCCCTCAATTTATTTAAGGTATCCATTTGACCTTTCGTCCTTTCCGCTGATGCTCTTACTTGTAAGTTTCCCACTAGGGTCTTTACATGCCATGTTGTTTCTATGGTATTATGGTAGAGGATCACACAGGTTGTAGTTTCATCCGTGTCTATGATCCAGTTGACCTCCTCCTCTATTCGACTGTCCGGAGTAGCCCTCCTTTGCTTGTGAACCTCTTCCTCCCAAACCTACACCACTTCTTTGTCCTCCTATGGTATTGTAGTATGAAAAGCATTAGTTGCTTCCCTTTCCGCCATTTCTATGTGAGAACGCTTACCACAACCCGCCCCTTTTGCCTCCGCCTTAGGTCTCCCTTTCGACCTGCAAACTGAATGCCTAATTTTATCCATACTTGACTCAAAAACCTTCCTTGCCTTCGATACCGCTCTTATCAAGGTTCTGCTATTCCACCAGTGCTTAATTTCCAAACAAAAATGGCAAAAGAGGGATTCGAGCCCATAATTTAAAGCCTATTATGCTGGACTACTTTGTCTTGTTGACTTTTTGGTAGTTTTCCTTAACATATTCGCATTATTAGATCTGTGGATGATAAGATTGTCCCTATGTGTGAGCATGTTCCATCTATCCCTTTCATTCGCCAGGCTCAACAACTTGTACAAAATAATCACCATTTTCCTCCTCTTGTACATATCCTCTGCTAGTATCGTACCTTCCACCTCTCCGTAATCTTCTTATCATTTATGAACCAGCCTACATGACTTGCCTTGATGGGGGTGTTCATAACTTCGCCACCTTTGGTCGTCACTCTTTCCATGCAACGATCCCATGTGCCCATTCTCCCATCTTGTTTTGAAATTCCTCTTGCTTTCATGATCACAAATTAATCAATCATGTAAGTAGGTGGGGTTCTTCTTGAGGCTGGGCTCGCCTATGCATTGTGCTCATTACCAGCTGTTGTGGAGCTATCTCGTTTAGAAATTTTTTAACATTCTTCCTTAAGTTGTCCCTCTTGGATATCCCTCCAAGCCACGTCAGTAAACGTGTGCATGTTGGCTACCTATTCATTGGCTAGCCTATCCACCACCGCATTTGTTGACCTCAGAACTAGGCTGAAATCTACTATTATGAAAGTCACCAGTTGTTGTTGTATGCACTAGATTAATTGTGCCAGACATCGATTCCTCATGACCTTCCTTACCTGTGAGCCACACTCTAGCCTACGCATTGCTTGGATGGCTATATTCGAGTATCCTTCTACAGTAGCATTAAAAATTCTCTCTCGAGCCAAAATTTCAAGCCCTTGTTCCAAGGCCTAAAATTTAGCTATGTTGTTGGAGGCATGTTCGAAGATTATGAAAAATACCTTGCAAATTTTCCCTATCCAGCCTTGTATAACTCCACTTGCTCCTTTGCTACCAGGGTTTCCTTTAGATGCCCCATCAAAACTCAACTTAAAGAAACCTTGGGTGGAGGGGGGCAACCAAATCGATGAGCCCAACTGGATTTTTCATATCTCTTTTTTAGGACACCTACATACTAAGGTAATCTAGCTCTAAGAGCTTTAACACTCTTTCCTCTTGTGGTGATGGATGTTCCTCTGATATTTTGGGGCCTTTACTAATTACCATTTCCTTCAGCTGGCGTTGAATTGATTCCACCAGGTGTATACAAAAAGCTTCTTGTTCTGGAAAATTCATCTGTTCATTTCCTTCCAAACTAACCAATTGATGAAACTAGGAACTAAGCACCAGGTAAGGTTTACCATTTCATTCTTAGTGTAATTCCCTCACCATTTCCTAATAGTTTCTTGTATTGTCCCCGATTCTATCAGTTAGCCAGAAGATATAAGCCATCCAATCCCATATGATAAATGTATAACTATAGGTGTTTAAAAGATTATTTAGGTTTTCCTCTCCACTTCATAGAGAAAACACCATGAGGCTCCAATAAAGCCTCTCTTCACTAGATTTTCCCATGTGAGAACTTTCTTGTGCAACACCAACCATAGGAAGGTTTTAATTTTCAGCCACTGTGGCAATGACCACAGTTTCTTCCAAGATGGATCAATTGCCTCACTTTGAGCACATTCTATATACACTTTCACCTCCTTGAGATTAAATTACACTCCTCCTTTTTGCCCCCACCTTAATTGATCATGGTCCTCATTATAGAGGATTCTTCTCTGGCTTAATTCCTCTACTAATCCATGGACCACTTGGTATGCTGGATGTACTTCTGAAAGAGGCTAAGGTTCCACTTTTTGCCATTTATTTCCATCCAAGCCCTATTCCCAAAATTGGTGCACTTCTCTGCGACCCTGACTCTCAATAAATAATTGGATTGGGCACCACTCTTCCTTGCTTAAACTGGGTTGTTCTTTCCAAGAATATTCCCAAAACAAAGGTGAACTTCCATCCTTGATATACCAAAAGAAATGTATTTATATTATTTATATATTTTTGCAGGCCATATTCCATATCATTGAACCTTGAATTGATCGTGACATACAAATAAGATCTTGGGTAGATTGGTTGGGGGCATATTTTTCTCTTTGGAGATGGGCCCATGGTGTTGACCCTCCTTTGAGCCATCACCACGAAAGTTTAGCTCCACTCATTTTATTGGCCATCTTCGGATATTTTAGACCTAGGCCCCCTGAATATTTTGGTTTACATACAGTGTTCCAGGCTAACAACATCCACTTTCTCTTATCCTCAACTTCTGTCCATAAAACAATCCTTTTAATATCTTTGACTTTTTGAAAAACCCCTTTGGGAGTTGTGAGTATTTATAACATATACCTCGGAATTGATTGCAAAACAACTATAGTCAAGACTAGAACACCTGTGAGGTTCAATGCTCTGACAATCCATGTTTTCACCCTATCCTCCAAGATCGTGACAACCTTCTCCCAATTTGATTTCTTCTAGGATTGAACAATTAGAGGGATTCCCAAAATTTTGGAAGGAATACATTTCCTTTGAAATCTTAGGATAGCAGTCAAATTTCTCTGAATAGAAATATGTGTGTTGAATAAAAAAAGCATAGATTTGGAGTGGTTTATCTCCATACATAAGGTGGCTGCAAAATTATCCATGATAGCCTTGAATGAACGAGCTTCCTTCACTATAGGGATACCATGTAACATGGTATCATCGACAAACTTCTCGTGCATGGTAGTCATACATATTTACTGTCATTAGAGCCAATTAATGTCCTCATTCCTAACAAATGCCAAAATTACTCTACCCAGGCCTTCATCATTATAAGAAACATGAACGGTGACATAGGGTCACCTTGGAAAATTCCCAGGGAAGGGAAAAATGGTTTTTCAAGAGCGTCATTTAGCAAAATCGAAAACATGGGAGAAGTGAGCAAGGCCATTATCTAGTTTGTCCATCTATTATCAAACCCAAAGGCCCTTAGGACTGCCTCAATATATTACCAGCTAATCTTATCATACACCTTCGAAAGGTTAAGTTGTATTATCATCCCTGCCTTCCCCAGGCTCTTTAGAGATTGGGAAATAACATGAGCATGAATCATATTATCCAAAATTTTCCTACCTTCCACAAAACTTGACTATTCTTCTAAGATGAATATAGGAATTATTGTTTTGATCCATTTGGCGAGCAATTTTGACATAATCTTGTATACCACATTGCAAGGAGATATCAGTCGAAATTTATCAGGGGTACTTTCCTTTTCCTCCTTCGGAACAAGAGTGATAAAAGTAGATTTTAGAGCCTTAAGGATTGTAGTTGAGTCTTGGCAGTCAACCACCACCTCAAAAACATATGTCTTGACTATTTCCCAGCAGGCTGAAGAAATCATTGGCGAATCCATCTGGACTTGGCACCTTACCATTATGCATCTCATTTACCGCCCCAACCACTTATTCCATGGAGATGGGTTTATAAATTCTTATTATGCTCATCTATTGTCGGTTTTGGAATATGATTTACTACCTTATGAATGGATTTCGATATATCAAGCACGGGTTCCTCCATAATCTTTTGAATGTGTTGAACTAGTATCTACTCAATGTCTTGGTGTGCTTCATAAGGCTGCCCCATCTTATCCTTAGTCTCGAGGATTTGATTAGAGTTTCGGTGTTCAATTTACGAATGGTGAAATAATTTAGTATTCTTTTCACCTTCCCAAATCCACAGGACTCATGATTTTTGTTTCCATAAGACTTCTTCCTGAAGGAATCTTTCCTCCAATTACTTCATAATCTTTGTTTCCTCATTCTCCCTTTTCTCCGTCTATCCTTCTTTAATCAACACTTTTTGTAACACCTCCATCTTTAGTTCCAAATCTCTTTTTTCCTAAAATATGTTACCAAACTATGTCTTGTTCCACTATCTTAGCTGGGTTTTAATATATCTCAACCTGACCTGTAATTAAACTTCTTGGTACCCCAGATTGGGAGCGAATCTTTCCACCATTTTTTGATATTATTCATAAATGAGGGGTGATCTAGAGCGGTCTATTTTTAGGGGTGCCTAGCATTGCAATCGTCAACACCACTGACCAATGATCGAAGCCCCAGTAGGGGAGAAGATTGGCTTCCATATCCATCCATTACATCAATAAATCCTCTGATACCAAGAATCTATCCAACCTTTGATCTAGGTGGATATTCATGGCCACCCACCTATTCCACCTAAACCGCCATTCAGTTTCATAAGTTTCCTTGATTATAACGTAATTTACTATTTTTAGCAGTTTTTTAGGTCTTGAAGTTTTGATGCTAGTTTGACCCCCTAAACGGTGGTTTTTTTAGGTTCGCAACAAGCCTTTCCCTAATCTATGAGCCTACCACAAATCCTATAGTACTCGGATATATATTTCTAATGAGGTATCATACACACCAAATAGAGATCATATAACCGAGTAAAGACCTCGAGAAGTTGGCTGACCGACTAAGCCAACGGGGCCCACAAACTCTTGGAGTTCCATCTCCCAGGGTTAGGATTTTGGTTGTTTAGGATTTCCCATTGGTGTTCAATAATAGAAAGGTCCTTGAACCTCATTGTAATATAGTTCAGAGGCATGTAGCCACCACATATCTTCTTAGATATAAGCTACCATCACTTGAGGTAGTATATTTCCATTTGGCTTGTAAGCATCTTTCAGTTCTTTGATATTAATGAAATACAAAGTTATCTATACTGCATCTCTATGTTTATGTTTATATATGTATTCTGTTGCATTCCTGCATAAGTCTGGATCAGTGGTATTACAGTGGTCTACTCTTCGTTTTTCTTTGTATGTCCCCAAAGAGGTCAGGGTATAAGGAGTAAGGACTCGAACTCGTTGAACCTTTGTAAGACCAGCCACAGAAACCCAAATGATATCCCATGGCGGAAGAAAATAAATATGAGAGAGAAGGAGATCCTTTCAAAATATTTCTCGAGGAAGCCTTTAAGTGACAGAGGAATGCGATGATGGATAACTTTTCCTAGATTCTTCAGCGACTACCCAAAAGTGACACATCTTTATCTAGCATCCACTCTGGAGGTGCCACTCCCTTTAAGGTACAAGTAAACCTTGACATATCCATATTTTGAGTCCAGATAGATATGTATGTCGTAGATAAATGGTTAAATATGTTGGAAGGATATTTTTCGGTTCATGATTTTTCCAATTAAGAAAATATTACTTTTGCACTCCATAAGGATGCCTCTTGGGTTAAGGATTGGTGGCAAACTTACTGTTAGAAGAAGGAAGAGGTGAAATCCTCACTATTTTCAGCTGCACCCACTTGGAATTATTTCTGAGATACCATCAAGGAGCATTATTACCATTTTAGGAGCCATGAAGATAAATACATGAAGTGGACCATGCTGTGGTAGGGAAGGGACCAAGACGTGCTAGAGTTCACAAATAATTTTCATACACTTCACACGTAGTTAAGTATCAAGGATTATGAGCAGAATGTATTAACCAAGTACCATGACTATCTACACAACTACATCCAAGACGAGATGGAGTTCCTGGACATCTCCTCACTTGGAATCGCCTATCGATACACTGTCAAGATCAAGAAAAAATTTAAATATAAGAATCAAGACTTTGGATTTGCAAATCCGAAAAAAGGGAAAGCCACTCCCAAACAAAAAAACAAAGGACAAATCAAAGGCGGGGTGACCTAGGACTACCTCTGAATCCACATGCAAATAAAAACACCATGAAGACAAAGAATGACATAGGAAAATGTTGTGAGTTCCATAAGATCCCCAGTCACAACATGAGTGAGTGTCAGGCCAAGTAGTCATTGGTGGATGAGATAAATGCTTCAGAATCAGATGCATGTTCCAACTCTGAGTTAGAAGCCAAAAAGGGGAATGAAAAAGGGAAGAATATTATTGATGTGAAGACCAATGCCATCGTTTCCACCACAAAGATCCAAAATATTGAGCCTCACGATCTAGAAGAGGGGGAGCATCTCTTCCACTCACAAATTTGGGTTAAGGGTTCTCCACTGCAGTTCATTATCAATAGTGGAAGCCAAAAGAACCTCATTTTATTGGAGGTCATGAACTGGTTGGGCCTACCATAGCACACAACACCCGTAGCCATACAATATTGGGTAGCTTCACTAAGGATAAGATCTTTGTGTGAGCCAACATTTTTTCCTTCCCTACATCATCAAGACCTTCATATATGAGGTAATGTGTGATGTTGCTCCTCTTGTAGTTTCTGATGTATTATGAGGCCAACCATGCTTGTGGAAGCGTAAAAATGTGTATGATTCTAGGCCTCACAATGTTATTATTTCTTTGGGAGATAATTTATTCAAGATATCAGTGGTAGCACCACCTATTGCCATCTCTTTGAGTTCTGTGAATTAATGTAGTAAGCTCATTTCTGAGAGCAGGAAATTTGTCTTCTTTATGTTTCACCCTCAGGGCAAGAAGAAGACTATGGTCACATCCACAGCCTCCAGACATGGACATCTTCTCCTCCCCCACAAGGGTACCCCTACACCTTCAAGTCAAGCACTCTATCGATCTGAACCCAGGCATGCTGCTACCTAATGGATCAATCTACCAATGCTTTGTTCTAGAGAATGATGGAATTAAGAGGCAGACTCAGGAGCTGTTGAAGAAAGGGCATATCAGGCCAAGTTCATCACCTTGTGGGAGCGCGATTGTGTTGGTATAAAAGAAAGACAACACCCAAAGACTCTGTATTGGCTATCAAGCACTGAATAAGATCACAGTTTGGACTAAGTATCGAATGCCATAGATTAATGACCTTCTAGACTAGCACAAGGGGGGGAAATATTTCAACAAGATTGATTTGAAGTCTAATTATCACTAGGTGCCAATCGAATCCTCCAATGTGTGGAAGACTACCTTCAAATATAAGGAGAGCCTTTTCAAATGGCTAGTCATGACTTTAGGGTTGGTGAATGCCCCCAAAACCTTCATGAGGCTGATAGATAACAACTTATGGCCCTTCACCAACTCATTCATGGTAGTTTATTTGGATGACATCTTGATCTTCAGCTAGAGTTGGGAAGAGCACCTACACCATATTCGGTAGGTCCTCCAAACCCTGCGACAACAAAAGTTTTATGCCAATTTGGAGAAACGAACTTTTGGTATGACACAGGTTCAATATCTAGGGTATATAATTGATGATAGAGGTGTGCATGTGGACCAAACCAAGATACAAGTTATTCAAGATTGGCCAGCCCCAACCACTCTAATAGACCTACACAACTTTTTAGGTCTTACTAATTTCTAATGCAGGTTCATGTTGTGTTTCTCTCATATCACTTGGCCTTTGAGTCAAGTCACCAAGGGTGGAGAAAAAGAAAAGTTATTTTGGTATGAATCCCAATAGAAGGTGTTTTTTGAGTTGATGCATCACCTTTGCTTTGCACTAGTTCTCACATTACCAGATCTGTAACAACCATTTGAGATTGAGAAAGATGCCTCTGACTATGCTATCAGGCCAGTTCTTACTTAGCAGGGGCATTCGGTGTCATATCACAGTGAGACACTTTTAGACATAGTTTGAAAGTGTCCCACCTATTAAAAAGAGATGTATTCCATTATGTAGACCTGTCGATAGTGGAAGAATTACATTATGGGGAAGTAAATGGTCATCTAGACAGATCATCGACCCCTGTAGTTCATATAGACACAAGGAAAGTTGCAGAATGATCACCATCATAAATGGTTCACATACTTGCAACAGTTCCATTTGAACATCAAGTACAATAAGGGAAGCGCCAATAATGTTGCAGACTACCTCAGTCCACCAGTCATAGCACTAACCACTATGCTTGACTGTTGTGAACACGAGAGTTTAGAATGGCCACATCTTTATAAGAGTAAGCTACAATTTGACCCCACATACCAGATGCTCCGGAAAGGTAAGCATGCTCCAAAATTTTACCTCCAAGACACAATATTATTCCACCTGGGACACTTATGTGTTCCTTTAAGCAAGCGTGCGAAGAAGATTTGGGAGGTGCACTACAGTCTGGTCGCTGGACATTTGGGGTAGAGAAGACAGTGGTAGTGATGCAAAAGTATTTTTATTGGTTGAAACTTCGAAAGAATGTTGGGAAGTACATCAAATCTTACATTACGTGTGCCATTACCAAACCTACAATAAAAGTGCAAGGCCCGTGTACTCCCTTTCCTACTCCTAGCCAACCCTGGGAATCCATCTCCATGGATTACATGTCGAGCCTTCCTTCTACCAAGCATGGAAATGACTGTTCTCTTGTGGTCGTCGATAAATTCTCTGAGATGTCCATTTTGGCGGCCTGCAACAAGAGTATCACAATAGATTCCACTACGAAACTCTTCATTGAATGAGTATGGGTACACGTTGGGATCCCACAATCCATTATCTCAGATTGGGATAGTTGGTTCCTAAGTGCATTATGGTCAAGACTCTGGCCGTTCTTGGATACCAAGTTCACTGAGTCCACGACCTTCTACCCCCAAACTAATGGCTAAATAGAGGTCATCAACAGAATGATCACGCACATCCTGCGCATGTACAACTTGAAGCACCCACACACATGGGATGTAGCCTTCCCTATGTCAAACATAGCTACAATAGAGTTGTCCACAACTCAACTGGCCACAACCCCTTTTAGGTGGGATTAGGATTTGAGACACTATGTCCCATTGATGTTTCCATACAATTTGCAGCTACTCAGGTAGATTTGTGTCACAGCCCTCCCATAAATACATAAAAGAAATTTTTTTTCTATTTCATTTTAATGGTAAATTATAATACCCTTACATAACCCTTTTAACATAACTACTATTGCACATAGTTTATCAATTGCTTATAGCCACTCGGAGTTGATATAACTTGGACACATTTTATTTCCTGACAAACTATATGGTTTATTGGTTTACGGTTCGGCTCGTTTGCATGGGTTACATGTGTATTAAATCGGCAATCGGAATGTATGCATTGTCCGACCCGTAACTTTTCCGGCGTTGAGTTGTTGGCGGCATTTAAGTTTTCATGGCAGCTGTTTAACAGGTGGCCTGGCTCACCCGCTTGGCCATGTGACTCGCCGATCTTCGCACCCTCGGCCTTCACGCCTTGGGTTCCCGCTCCTTGCTACGGTGGAGATCTAATGACTCAGATCTGAGGGCGGAAAATCGTCTAAGGGTTTGAGGGCTCTTCATAAACCCTTAGGGCTTCGCTCGCGGCTCATTTGGTACTGGAATGGTTCTCGA